>CM017779.1:4603274-7003274 GCA_008121275.1 Drosophila lowei
AGAAAACCCAAAAATTTGGAAATTTTCCCTTTAAATTTTAGAAACCCTGAAAATTCCCTTTATAAATTTCGGGTTTAAATAAACCCCAAAAAAGGGAAAAAACCCCTTGGGAACAAAAATTTCGGTAATTTACGCCCCTTGGGTTGGAATAAACTTTAGGGTTCTTAATCCCAAAACAAACCCCAAAAAAATTTGGGAAATGGGAAAAATACGATTTCTAACGCCTTTAAGTTTTGGGGCCCATTTTGGAAACCCCAAAGGGACTGTAAAAGCCAAAAGGCTTTCAAAAGCCCTATCACCTTGTTTAAATTGTTTGAAAATTTAAAAAATCAAAATAGCAAATTTTTTCCCGTGGAAAAAAGGAACCAATAAGGGCCCGAAAAAACCAAAAAATATTGCTGAACAAAAAATTTTTTTCCCTAATTTTCAAAAATTTGTAAAAGTTTTTAAAAATTTTTAGTCAAAATTTAAAAAAAGGGGGGGTTTTAAATTTGGCCTTAAAACTTTTTTTCCCGGGAAAAAACCCCGGCGGGGAAATACCCGGGGAGAACCCCTAATTTAGGGAAATTTTCGGGCCCAATTTCAACCTTTCCCTTTTTTATTTAAAAACCCGGCCCGGCTAAAAGACCATAACGACAAAGGGAAGGGAAATTTTCTTAAAAATTTCCCCAAATAAGGTTTTTGGCCAAAAATTTTTTTCGGGGAAAAAACATGAGTTGAAAAATTTAGGGTTTTAAAAAAAAAGGATATTTTTTCCCCTTAATAACCTTTCAAGTTTCCCCCGGGGGAAAAAAATTTGGAGTTTTTAAAAGTTTTTAATAAAACTTTTTTAAAACCCCTTGTTTAAAGGGGTAAAACCCAAAAGGAAAACCCCATTTAAACCCTTTTTTTTTCATTTTCCCCTAACCCAAAGGAAAAAATTTGGAAAATTTTCCAAAAAAAGCTTTGCCAATTTTTTTTTTGTTCCAAAAAATTTCCATTTATTTTAAAACCATTCACCCTCAAATTCCCGGCACATCCCTTTTCCAAAAAAATTTTTTTTAAAACCCCAATTTTGTAAAAAAATTTTTTTATTTGAAAAAAATCCGGGTTTTGGTTTTTAAAGTTCTTATTTTTTTAAAAAAAAGCAAAATTTTGAATTTTTTAAATTTTTTTTTAAAAAACCCCAAATTAGAACCTAAGTCAATTGTTGTGTTTCTACAACTGCAACGTAATGAATATTGAAATTGAAGTCTCACATTATATTAAAATATGAATCGTTTTGAATTGAAATGAATCTTTAAAATCATAAAAATGGTCTGTCGAGTATCCGTGCCAGGATCTTATAAAATGTGGTAAATCTTAGTAAAGGTTTGATCAAGGGACAATGCAAGAACTCGAACGCATTGTCATGGTAGGGTGGGTACAGAAGAGAGGGACAATCAACACCTAGGTTCTCTCTTAATAGAAATGGTTCAGTAGGGCTTTTATTTGGCGTGTCGGCGCTATCAGTATTTCAGTTTACTTTGTTTTTGTATAATCACTTATAGTTTCCCGTAAAGTGCACTATTTAAATGTAGTGGAGTACGATAGTACAATTAGGTGAGGAAGAACCCCGACCATCCGGCGAGCTAGACCCGAGCCTAGCAAGAGTGCACACGACCAACCCTATTTGTACGCCGTCCTTAAGTTCAGTCATAGTCATCTGCTGATATCGAGGGCCTATATATCTGTTTACATATATATATTTAAACTCTGGTACACTACACATTTATGGCGCCCAACGTGGGGCCAGGCAACTTGCCTTAGAATCTAAAACCAATTCAGAGCCGATATTAAAATTTGGATTTATAGTGTCTTACTATATAGGCCGTTTATTTTAATAAGACAAGCAAATCTTGCCTTGGTTCTCCAAGCTCAACCGGTAATACATCAAAATTTCAACGACACATTTTCTTTTGCAAAATATTGCACAAAGGTTAAAGATTTCAAAATTTATACTTTGACTCGGTTTTCGGATTTAGCAACTGCAATTCATTTTATTTTGGATTGGTTGACCAAAACAGACCTATAGTATCGAATTATGAGTATCAGAGACAGTTATGCAATACCATACAGTGATCAGAATAAACAGGAATTGTTTTCGGATTTAGCGGTTCCAATTCATTTTATTTTGGATTGATCGACCAAAGCAAACCTGCTTCTTCACTTAGGGCATCTTGAGTTATTCGGATTTACAATTTTATATTGCCAAATCGCGATAGTTGTCCAATGATTCAGTGCACGAGGTCATTAAATTATAAATAGTCCATATTAACGAAAATAGAAAAGCCTACTGAAACCAAATAAATATTTTGTAAGTATTCTGGCATGTGGGAAAGACAGACATTATTATTACAATTAATACCTTCTTATATAATTTTTTTTATTAGTTTTTTTTTAATTCCTTAAATATTGTCTGATATACAATGGCTGTAAGGCGAAGTACAGATGATTTAACAACTGCTTTGCAGGAAGCAGAACCATTTTGTGGAATTTGCAACGAAGTATTGGGAACTAGTGAGATAATAGCCAACACCCCGTGTAGACACAAATTCCATAAACTTTGTATTTTGGAACAGATTAGGACAAACCCAAAATGTCCCACCTGTTCATTAGATTGTTCTGCTCTGGCACTAACATTCTCTAACAACACGTTGTTAGCCGAGCTTAACGCCGAAGGAACACGACCAACTAGTGCTAACGAATCCTTTAGCACAATAGACGGAACGTCTAATCGACCTAAAAAGGGGCAAAAGTTTATTAGAAGGGGTATGAATACGAGATCAACTCAAAGATCTAGGTTAGATCGCTCACTAACAGAAACTGAAACCAACAACACAACCCTTCCAATAACCACTCAAGTGGAAATCGCTAACTACGTCCAGTCTGCTGTAAGCATTCAACAGGCTCAGTTAATGGAACAACTAACTTCATTTTTAAGCAAAACAATTGAATCTTCGATTCAAAGTCAATTAGCGTCACTCCAGTTGACACAACCAGAACATATTACTCCCGATGTTTCCGGTGACAATAACATTAACCAAACAAATAACGTGGGTATCGGTCAAGCACGAGATAGTCACGCAGAAGTTCTTTTAGATTTTACCAGAGCGAGTGCAAATCGAAGTAATTCGAGCTCACACGTAGCACCAGCAAAAGTTTCCAGTATAATGCAGAATTGGCGCATTAAATTCGATGGTTCAAAAACTTGCATGAGGATGGATGAGTTTATTTATCGAGTACGTTCTCTAACGCAACAAAATCTTTATAACAATTATCAATTGCTTTGTGATCACTTGTATCTTTTATTCGCGGGTAAAGCTAGTGATTGGTACTGGAAATTCCATCGAACTTACCCAAACTTTAATTGGGATACGTTTTGTATAGAGTTTAGAAGAAGATTTGAAGATGTTGAGACCGACTATGATATCTGGGAAAAGATTAGGAAACGTCGTCAGGGCGAAAACGAATCCTTCGATGACTTTCAATATGCTATCGAAGATCTCGTGGATAGGCTTCAAAATTCGGTTACAGAAGAAGATGTTGTGAATCTACTTATTAGAAATTCAAAGCCCACTCTACACCACGAGCTTCTTCACTTAAAGATTGCCAACAGATCGCTATTACGACGAGAGGTACGTAAGCACGAGCAGTTTTATAACGATATAAAATCGGTCAAGCAAAGGACTCTTCGCTCATACGTATCGGAATTGTCAGGTCCAGACGATAGCGAGCAGCTATTCGATGACTTGGTCGAGCATAATGAAGTGTGTCAAATACAACGTCGTACTTCACAGTCAGTTCCAACTTGCTGGAACTGTGACAACAAAGGTCATAAATTTGACGATTGTGTAGGTCCTCGTAAGATCTTTTGCTACGGGTGTGGAACAAAAGATACTTACAAGCCGGTATGTCCCAAATGTAACCCTCCGGGAAACCGGCAGAAGGATGTGTTAAACAACAACAAGCAGACACATCCTTAGAAAAAAGTTTGCAAGAATCACCTACTAGTTTAACGAACGACCAAAGTTTAAATGAGCCTAAGATCAGCTCACAAACAGTAGAGAAAACCCTGCCTACGGCATATCATTTTTCATTTACTCCTTTACCTGAAAGGGAAGCAAATTATATTACAACGCGTAAGAAAATTTTGATAAGATAGATAGTTTTAAATTTCTAAGAAAGCCCAAACGTTCAACTAAACGTTTAAGACAATTTTGGAAGATGGTTCGCAAGAATAAGAACAAGTTTGTTTCAGCTATATTTCTTAGTTCGGATAACAGGCTGTATACCAATGTCACCATTGAGGGCAGTGATTACATAGCTTTGTTGGATTCGGGGGCCACAATCAGTTGTATTGGAGGTTCAGCCGCGAAAGAAATGTTGGCGCATTGCAAGGTTAAAAGGTGTTCAGGAGCAATAAGAACGGCTAACGATACGGAAAGTAAGGTTATAGGCAAGCTGGTAACACAAATTAATTACCGTGGATGCACGGCAGACCTAGAAATGTTTCTTATTCCTGAACTCAAGCAAGACGTCTATTTGGGGATAGACTTCTGGCAAAAAAAAAAAAATTTGGACTTTTAGATAAAATCACACACACTGCAGAGGTATCTGAATTAGATGTTGGAGGTACGGATGACGTCGAAGAACCACCGAACCTACATAAATTGACAGCAGACGAGAGAATTCGCTTAGATAAAGTGATAGGTTGTTTTCCATCTTTCGCTACTGAAGGATTAGGCCGTACCAGTTTAGTCACACACTCTATAGATGTTGGAGCAGCTATTCCCGTAAAGCAACGACATTGGCCGGTATCACCAGCCATAGAAAATTGATGTTTGCCGAGGTGGACAATATGCTCGCGCTCGATGTTATAGAGGAGTCGACTAGTCCCTGGAGCAGTAATTGCGTTTTGGTAAAGAAAGGCGAAAAATATAGACTGTGTCTCGATTCAAGAGAAGTGAACAAGGTTACAAGACGGGATGCATATCCGTTACCACATATTGATGGTATTCTAAGTCGATTACCACCCGCTCGTTACATCACTGGATTAGACATGAAACACGCATTTTGGCAAATCCGTTGGATGAACAATCGCGACAGTATACTGCATTTACAGTGCCTAACCGACCATTATATCAATATAAAATGATGCCATTTGGTCTTTGCAATGCCGCTCAAACTCTCTGTAGACTAATGGATCGAGTTATTCCAGCTCATCTTCGTACACGTGTGTTTGTATATTTAGATGATCTACTTGTTTTATCAGAGGATTTCGAGAGTCGCATTTACTGTTGTTACAGGAGATAGCGTTGTGTCTACGCAAAGCAAACCTAACCATTAACATAGGGAAATCAAACTTTTGCATAAAAGAAATCACGTATTTGGGTTTTATTATTGGTAATGGTCAGATAAAGACAAATCCAGACAAAATCAAGGCCATCTCGAAGTTCCCTGTGCCAGTTACCGTTAAGCAACTGCGTCGATTTTGGGGTTATCCGGTTGGTACCGACGTTTCGTTGAAAATTATGCTACCATTAGTTTTCCCCTAACCGAGTTGCTTAAGAAGAAAAAAGATTTACAGTGGAATGAAGATGCTCAACAGTCGTTTGAGACCTTAAAGTCCTGTTTAACCGCATCACCTATTTTGATAACTCCTGACTTCTCAAAACCTTTTATTTTGCTCTGTGAATCGGAATCGGCTGTGTTTTAGCTCAAGAACGCGACAGCGTTGAGTTGCCAATTGCTTACATGTCAGAAAAATTATCCAAGGCACAACGTAATTATTCGGTTACCGAACTAGAGTGCTTAGCAGTCATAAAGGGAATAAAAAAATTCCGCTCTTATATTGAGGGACAGGACTTCGTAGTCATAACCGATCACGCAGCACTTAAATGGTTAATGCAACAAAAAGATTTATCGGGTAGATTAGCCAGATGGTCTATGAAATTGCGTAGTTTCACATTTAATATCCTACATAGAAAGGGGACACTGAATGTTGTCGCTGACACTCTATCGCGTCAGGATGAACCGGCTATAGAGGAGCTCACGCAAATAAACCCCATGGTTGATCTAGACTCAGATCAATTCAAATCAGCTGAGTATCTGAGTTTAATAGAAAGCATTCAACAGAATCAGAGTAAGTTCCCAGACTTGAAAGTGATAGACGGTCAAGTTTTCAAAAGGACAGTATTCGCTTCGGGAGATGAGTCTCAAGAGAACGCATCATGGAAACTTTGGGTTCCGTCAGGGTTAATTACGAACGTATTATATCAAGCTTATGACGCCCCTAGCTCCGCACATTGTGGGATGGGTAAAACCATAGAGAAGCTTAAAAGATATTTATTCTGGCCTCGCATGGTTAGCCAGACGCGCAAGTACATATCTGAATGCACCGTTTGTCGCACGACCAAGAGTCCGAATATGATTCTTAGACCTCCCATGGGTAAACCATTCACTTCGGATAGGCCGTTTCAGAAATTATACATAGATCTCTTAGGACCATACCCACGCACGAAAAAGGGAAACATAGGATTGCTCATAGTTGTCGATCACAATACTAAGTTCCATTTTCTGTGTCCCCTGAAGAAATTTACAGCCCCTAAGATCTGTGAATATCTGGAAGGGTCTCTCTTTTATACATTTGGGGTGCCAGAAGTCATCTTGTCAGACAATGGATCCCAATTTAAATCTAGCTACTTTCAGGCATTTTTAAATAGCTTCGGTATAACACAAAAATGCACAGCTATTTATTCACCGCAAGCTAATGCCAGCGAGCGACTGAACAGATCCGTGATAGCTGCGATACGAGCTTATATAGGTAACGAACATTCCAATTGGGACTGTAACCTGAATGCCATTAGTGGTTCATTGAGATCTACCTTACATAGGAGTACAGGGTATTCTCCATATTTTCTAGCATTTGGTCAAAACATGATGTTGAATGGGAAGGATTACGCACTCTTGCGTAAACTAGACCTTTTTGAACGACGATACTAGAATGGAGAACCCAGATTCCTTGCAGCTTATCCGGCAACAGGCTAAAGCGAATGTCAATAAGGCACACGAAGAAAATTCGCATAGATACAATTTACGCTGCCGTGATACACAATTAAAGATTGGAGATTTGGTATATGCTAGAAATTTCACACAAAGTAGTGCTATAAAAAAGTTTAGTTCTAAACTAGCCCCTGTGTTCATTCCCGCTCAGGTAATTAAAAGGCGAAGTCCGTACTATTACGAATTGGTCGATGAGAACAAGAAATATCTCGGCGTGTATCATCTGAAAGACATTCAAATCAGGAAATAATCTCTCCTAATCAAGTTCTTCAGATAATTATTCGTCGAGCAGGTCTTGTATAATTATCTGTGGTGTAGTAGCCAGCACATGAATATAGGGAATTGGTTATCTTCTTTCTTCTCGTGAGACCCCCTAGTGATATTTCGAACGATCAAGCTTTAGCCGCTCTTAAGGTTGGATCAAAGCTTTAGCCGCTCTTAAGTCCGAACGCCCACGCACACATACAAGCGACGGACAGTGGGAAGCATAGACGGCAATCGTACGATTGCACAGTTAAGCTATGCTGTGCATTAGACGATCGTCTAATGCTGCTCGAATGTTCTAGATCATACGATTGCACAGTTAGTAAAAAAGCTCAAAAGCTCTGCTGCACATGCTACTCAGTCCATCGCCTATTACTGCTTTGAACAATAGAAGAAAGTTGATCGATCAGTAAAGACGTGATAATTCCCGAGTGCGAGCAACATACATAGTGCACACACATATATATAGTGCAGTCCGGAAAATATATATATTTCCACAAATATATGCTGGAAGCATATAGTTACAAGTGCCGTACAGTTCAGTGGTCAGTGAATGACAAGAATTTAGTGCAGATATATTTGGGAAAAGAGGTATGTTTTCATATTAGTGCCGTGCACGTGCTGACATAACCTATGTTGCAGGGAGGTGTACCTAAGCTGCCCCATCGCGGTATAGTCTCGAGAAGACTACCCTGGGAGCTGGCTTAGGCGAACAGTTGTCGAGGTCTCTCCAACTCCAACCATAATTCATCTTTTCTGGACCTTATATTACCACCAAGTTCGGAATCTCCAAAGATCCAAGTGGAACAGATCAGCCTTAATCGCCAAGAATATTTAGTGCTGCTCAGTCATAAATAACTAAATACAGGCTTGGCGGAAGATTCGTCAGTACGGCCAGGAACCATATACATCGCACCTGTTGACCTCTAACCAACTTCAGGCGGTCAAGAGTCTACAAAGCAGCAGCACAGGATCGAGTTTGTCCAATTTACATTTAATTCATTATCAAGTTCCAACGCATAAACATCAGCAGTTTAACGTAATGTAACTGAAACTTTATTAACACCCCTCTTTGATGTTACGCGCGTACATACCTACATACATATGTGCATATGCACACTAAATTGTCTTTCGTTTGTTACCTTTTGGTTCAATTTTCGCGATAGAGCATAACGATTAAATTTCTGTCTGTATTATGAAAACCAAAACAACTGGCTGATGACTATGCGACGGTGGTTGTAGCGTAATTATATTGTATGCATTATATATTTATGATTTCCATATTTTAAACAGCTGCGGTCAACATCTACGACATCATTGGGCCCAACGATCAGCGTAAGACAATAACGCCGGAGTGAGTAATTATGTACAGCAAAAAGTAGTTTGGTCAAAAGAGCCTATTGACTTGAAAGTGTAGATATGCATACAACGTATAATGATTCAAACCCGTCTGCTCAGTGTGTATAATGCACCCCAGTCTGATCTAGCTTTTGTTTACGATTTCGATTCTTATTTGCTCGTTCTTTTTATATACATATACATATATCTATACCCTAATGGTTTTCATGCTTTAAAATAATGAATTTATAACTAAACCTATATACTAATTAGAATTAAGGAAATATTACCCACAAATTAGAACCTAAGTCAATTGTTGTGTTTCTACAACTGCAACGTAATGAATATTGAAATTGAAGTCTCACATTATATTAAAATATGAATCGTTTTGAATTGAAATGAATCTTTAAAATCATAAAAATGGTCTGTCGAGTATCCGTGCCAGGATCTTATAAAATGTGGTAAATCTTAGTAAAGGTTTGATCAAGGGACAATGCAAGAACTCGAACGCATTGTCATGGTAGGGTGGGTACAGAAGAGAGGGACAATCAACACCTAGGTTCTCTCTAAATAGAAATGGTTCAGTAGGGCTTTTATTTGGCGTGTCGGCGCTATCAGCATTTCAGTTTACTTTGTTTTTGTATAATCACTTATAGTTTCCCGTAAAGTGCACTATTTAAATGTAGTGGAGTACGATAGTACAATTAGGTGAGGAAGAACCCCGACCATCCGGCGAGCTAGACCCGAGCCTAGCAAGAGTGCACACGACCAACCCTATTTGTACGCCGTCCTTAAGTTCAGTCATAGTCATCTGCTGATATCGAGGGCCTATATATCTGTTTACATATATATATTTAAACTCTGGTACACTACACATTTATGGCGCCCAACGTGGGGCCAGGCAAACTTGCCTTAGAATCTAAAACCAATTCAGAGCCGATATTAAAATTAGGATTTATAGTGTCTTACTATATAAGCCGTTTATTTTAATAAGACAAGCAAATCTTGCCTTGGTTCTCCAAGCTCAACCGGTAATATATCAAAATTTCAACGACACATTTTCTTTTGCAAAATATTGCATAAAGGTTAAAGATTTCTAAATTTATACTTTGACTCGGTTTTCGGATTTAGCAACTGCAATTCGTTTGATTCGGATTGGTTGACCAAAACAGACCTATAGTATCGAATTATGAGTATCAGAGACAGTTATGCAATACCATAGAATGATCAGAATAAACAGGAATTGTTTTCGGATTTAGCGGTTCCAATTCATTTTATTTTGGATTGATCGACCAAAGCAAACCTGCTTCTTCACTTAGGGCATCTTGAGTTATTCGGATTTACAATTTTATATTGCCAAATCGCGATAGTTGTCCAATGATTCAGTGCACGAGGTCATTAAATTATAAATAGTCCATATTAACGAAAATAGAAAAGCCTACTGAAACCAAATAAATATTTTGTAAGTATTCTGGCATGTGGGAAAGACAGACATTATTATTACAATTAATACCTTCTTATATAATTTTTTTTATTAGTTTTTTTTAATTCCTTAAATATTGTCTGATATACAATGGCTGTAAGGCGAAGTACAGATGATTTAACAACTGCTTTGCAGGAAGCAGAACCATTTTGTGGAATTTGCAACGAAGTATTGGGAACTAGTGAGATAATAGCCAACACCCCGTGTAGACACAAATTCCATAAACTTTGTATTTTGGAACAGATTAGGACAAACCCAAAATGTCCCACCTGTTCATTAGATTGTTCTGCTCTGGCACTAACATTCTCTAACAACACGTTGTTAGCCGAGCTTAACGCCGAAGGAACACGACCAACTAGTGCTAACGAATCCTTTAGCACAATAGACGGAACGTCTAATCGACCTAAAAAGGGCAAAAGTTTATTAGAAGGGGTATGAATACGAGATCAACTCAAAGATCTAGGTTAGATCGCTCACTAACAGAAACTGAAACCAACAACACAACCCTTCCAATAACCACTCAAGTGGAAATCGCTAACTACGTCCAGTCTGCTGTAAGCATTCAACAGGCTCAGTTAATGGAACAACTAACTTCATTTTTAAGCAAAACAATTGAATCTTCGATTCAAAGTCAATTAGCTTCACTCCAGTTGACACAACCAGAACATATTACTCCCGATGTTTCCGGTGACAATAACATTAACCAAACAAATAACGTGGGTATCGGTCAAGCACGAGATAGTCACGCAGAAGTTCTTTTAGATTTTACCAGAGCGAGTGCAAATCGAAGTAATTCGAGCTCACACGTAGCACCAGCAAAGTTTCCAGTATAATGCAGAATTGGCGCATTAAATTCGATGGTTCAAAAACTTGCATGAGGATGGATGAGTTTATTTATCGAGTACGTTCTCTAACGCAACAAAATCTTTATAACAATTATCAATTGCTTTGTGATCACTTGTATCTTTTATTCGCGGGTAAAGCTAGTGATTGGTACTGGAAATTCCATCGAACTTACCCAAACTTTAATTGGGATACGTTTTGTATAGAGTTTAGACGAAGATTTGAAGATGTTGAGACCGACTATGATATCTGGGAAAAGATTAGGAAACGTCGTCAGGGCGAAAACGAATCCTTCGATGACTTTCAATATGCTATCGAAGATCTCGTGGATAGGCTTCAAAATTCGGTTACAGAAGAAGATGTTGTGAATGTACTTATTAGAAATTCAAAGCCCACTCTACACCACGAGCTTCTTCACTTAAAGATTGCCAACAGATCGCTATTACGACGAGAGGTACGTAAGCACGAGCAGTTTTATAACGATATAAAATCGGTCAAGCAAAGGACTCTTCGCTCATACGTATCGGAATTGTCAGGTCCAGACGATAGCGAGCAGCTATTCGATGACTTGGTCGAGCATAATGAAGTGTGTCAAATACAACGTCGTACTTCACAGTCAGTTCCAACTTGCTGGAACTGTGACAACAAAGGTCATAAATTTGACGATTGTGTAGGTCCTCGTAAGATCTTTTGCTACGGGTGTGGAACAAAAGATACTTACAAGCCGGTATGTCCCAAATGTAACCCTCCGGGAAACCGGCAGAAGGATGTGTTAAACAACAACAAGCAGACACATCCTTAGAAAAAAAAGTTTGCAAGAATCACCTACTAGTTTAACGAACGACCAAAGTTTAAATGAGCCTAAGATCAGCTCACAAACAGTAGAGAAAACCCTGCCTACGGCATATCATTTTTCATTTACTCCTTTACCTGAAAGGGAAGCAAATTATATTACAACGCGTAAGAAAATTTTTGATAAGATAGATAGTTTTAAATTTCTAAGAAAGCCCAAACGTTCAACTAAACGTTTAAGACAATTTTGGAAGATGGTTCGCAAGAATAAGAACAAGTTTGTTTCAGCTATATTTCTTAGTTCGGATAACAGGCTGTATACCAATGTCACCATTGAGGGCAGTGATTACATAGCTTTGATGGATTCGGGGGCCACAATCAGTTGTATTGGAGGTTCAGCCGCGAAAGAAATGTTGGCGCATTGCAAGGTTAAAAGGTGTTCAGGAGCAATAAGAACGGCTAACGATACTGAAAGTAAGGTTATAGGCAAGCTGGTAACACAAATTAATTACCGTGGATGCACGGCAGACCTAGAAATGTTTCTTATTCCTGAACTCAAGCAAGACGTCTATTTGGGGATAGACTTCTGGCAAAAATTTGGACTTTCAGATAAAATCACGCACACTGCAGAGGTATCTGAATTAGATGTTGGAGGTACGGATGACGTCGAAGAACCACCGAACCTACATAAATTGACAGCAGACGAGAGAATTCGCTTAGATAAAGTGATAGGTTGTTTTCCATCTTTCGCTTCTGAAGGATTAGGCCGTACCAGTTTAGTCACACACTCTATAGATGTTGGAGCAGCTATTCCCGTAAAGCAACGACATTGGCCGGTATCACCAGCCATTGAGAAATTGATGTTTGCCGAGGTGGACAATATGCTCGCGCTCGATGTTATAGAGGAGTCGACTAGTCCCTGGAGCAGTAATTGCGTTTTGGTAAAGAAAGGCGAAAAATATAGACTGTGTCTCGATTCAAGAGAAGTGAACAAGGTTACAAGACGGGATGCATATCCGTTACCACATATTGATGGTATTCTAAGTCGATTACCACCCGCTCGTTACATCACTGGATTAGACATGAAACACGCATTTTGGCAAATCCCGTTGGATGAACAATCGCGACAGTATACTGCATTTACAGTGCCTAACCGACCATTATATCAATATAAAATGATGCCATTTGGTCTTTGCAATGCCGCTCAAACTCTCTGTAGACTAATGGATCGAGTTATTCCAGCTCATCTTCGTACACGTGTGTTTGTATATTTAGATGATCTACTTGTTTTATCAGAGGATTTCGAGTCGCATTTACTGTTGTTACAGGAGATAGCGTTGTGTCTACGCAAAGCAAACCTAACCATTAACATAGGGAAATCAAACTTTTGCATAAAAGAAATCACGTATTTGGGTTTTATTATTGGTAATGGTCAGATAAAGACAAATCCAGACAAAATCAAGGCCATATCGAAGTTCCCTGTGCCAGTTACCGTTAAGCAACTGCGTCGATTTTTGGGGTTATCCGGTTGGTACCGACGTTTCGTTGAAAATTATGCTACCATTAGTTTTCCCCTAACCGAGTTGCTTAAGAAGAAAAAAGATTTACAGTGGAATGAAGATGCTCAACAGTCGTTTGAGACCTTAAAGTCCTGTTTAACCGCATCACCTATTTTGATAACTATTTTGATAGCTCTGTGATGCTAGCACTTACGGAATCGGCTGTGTTTTAGCTCAAGAACGCGACAGCGTTGAGTTGCCAATTGCTTACATGTCAGAAAAATTATCCAAGGCACAACGTAATTATTCGGTTACCGAACTAGAGTGCTTAGCAGTCATAAAGGGAATAAAAAATTCCTCTTATATTGAGGGACAGGACTTCGTAGTCATAACCGATCACGCAGCACTTAAATGGTTAATGCAACAAAAAGATTTATCGGGTAGATTAGCCAGATGGTCTATGAAATTGCGTAGTTTCACATTTAATATCCTACATAGAAAGGGGACACTGAATGTTGTCGCTGACACTCTATCGCGTCAGGATGAACCGGCTATAGAGGAGCTCACGCAAATAAACCCCATGGTTGATCTAGACTCAGATCAATTCAAATCAGCTGAGTATCTGAGTTTAATAGAAAGTATTCAACAGAATCAGAGTAAGTTCCCAGACTTGAAAGTGATAGACGGTCAAGTTTTCAAAAGGACAGTATTCGCTTCGGGAGATGAGTCTCAAGAGAACGCATCATGGAAACTTTGGGTTCCGTCAGGGTTAATTACGAACGTATTATATCAAGCTCATGACGCCCCTAGCTCCGCACATTGTGGGATGGGTAAAACCATAGAGAAGCTTAAAAGATATTTATTCTGGCCTCGCATGGTTAGCCAGACGCGCAAGTACATATCTGAATGCACCGTTTGTCGCACGACCAAGAGTCCGAATATGATTCTTAGACCTCCCATGGGTAAACCATTCACTTCGGATAGGCCGTTTCAGAAATTATACATAGACCTCTTAGGACCATACCCACGCACGAAAAAGGGAAACATAGGATTGCTCATAGTTGTCGATCACAATACTAAGTTCCATTTTCTGTGTCCCCTGAAGAAATTTACAGCCCCTAAGATCTGTGAATATCTGGAAGGGTCTCTCTTTATACATTTGGGGTGCCAGAAGTCATCTTGTCAGACAATGGATCCCAATTTAAATCTAGCTACTTTCAGGCATTTTTAAATAGCTTCGGTATAACACAAAAATGCACAGCTATTTATTCACCGCAAGCTAATGCCAGCGAGCGACTGAACAGATCCGTGATAGCTGCGATACGAGCTTATATCGGTAACGAACATTCCAATTGGGACTGTAACCTGAATGCCATTAGTGGTTCATTGAGATCTACCTTACATAGGAGTACAGGGTATTCTCCATATTTTCTAGCATTTGGTCAAAACATGATGTTGAATGGGAAGGATTACGCACTCTTGCGTAAACTAGACCTTTTGAACGACGATACTAGAATGGAGAACCCAGATTCCTTGCAGCTTATCCGGCAACAGGCTAAAGCGAATGTCAATAAGGCACACGAAGAAAATTCGCATAGATACAATTTACGCTGCCGTGATACACAATTAAAGATTGGAGATTTGGTATATGCTAGAAATTTCACACAAAGTAGTGCTATAAAAAAAGTTTAGTTCTAAACTAGCCCCTGTGTTCATTCCCGCTCAGGTAATTAAAAGGCGAAGTCCGTACTATTACGAATTGGTCGATGAGAACAAGAAATATCTCGGCGTGTATCATCTGAAAGACATTCAAATCAGGAAATAATCTCTCCTAATCAAGTTCTTCAGATAATTATTCGTCGAGCAGGTCTTGTATAATTATCTGTGGTGTAGTAGCCAGCACATGAATATAGGGAATTGGTTATCTTCTTTCTTCTCGTGAGACCCCCTAGTGATATTTCGAACGATCAAGCTTTAGCCGCTCTTAAGGTTGGATCAAAGCTTTAGCCGCTCTTAAGTCCGAACGCCCACGCACACATACAAGCGACGGACAGTGGGAAGCATAGACGGCAATCGTACGATTGCACAGTTAAGCTATGCTGTGCATTAGACGATCGTCTAATGCTGCTCGAATGTTCTAGATCATACGATTGCACAGTTAGTAAAAAGCTCAAAAGCTCTGCTGCACATGCTACTCAGTCCATCGCCTATTACTGCTTTGAACAATAGAAGAAAGTTGATCGATCAGTAAAGACGTGATAATTCCCGAGTGCGAGCAACATACATAGTGCACACACATATATATAGTGCAGTCCGGAAAATATATATATTTCCACAAATATATGCTGGAAGCATATAGTTACAAGTGCCGTACAGTTCAGTGGTCAGTGAATGACAAGAATTTAGTGCAGATATATTTGGGAAAAGAGGTATGTTTTCATATTAGTGCCGTGCACGTGCTGACATAACCTATGTTGCAGGGAGGTGTACCTAAGCTGCCCCATCGCGGTATAGTCTCGAGAAGACTACCCTGGGAGCTGGCTTAGGCGAACAGTTGTCGAGGTCTCTCCAACTCCAACCATAATTCATCTTTTCTGGACCTTATATTACCACCAAGTTCGGAATCTCCAAAGATCCAAGTGGAACAGATCAGCCTTAATCGCCAAGAATATTTAGTGCTGCTCAGTCATAAATAACTAAATACAGGCTTGGCGGAAGATTCGTCAGTACGGCCAGGAACCATATACATCGCACCTGTTGACCTCTAACCAACTTCAGGCGGTCAAGAGTCTACAAAGCAGCAGCACAGGATCGAGTTTGTCCAATTTACATTTAATTCATTATCAAGTTCCAACGCATAAACATCAGCAGTTTAACGTAATGTAACTGAAACTTTATTAACACCCCTCTTTGATGTTACGCGCGTACATACCTACATACATATGTGCATATGCACACTAAATTGTCTTTCGTTTGTTACCTTTTGGTTCAATTTTCGCGATAGAGCATAACGATTAAATTTCTGTCTGTATTATGAAAACCAAAACAACTGGCTGATGACTATGCGACGGTGGTTGTAGCGTAATTATATTGTATGCATTATATATTTATGATTTCCATATTTTAAACAGCTGCGGTCAACATCTACGACATCATTGGGCCCAACGATCAGCGTAAGACAATAACGCCGGAGTGAGTAATTATGTACAGCAAAAAGTAGTTTGGTCAAAAGAGCCTATTGACTTGAAAGTGTAGATATGCATACAACGTATAATGATTCAAACCCGTCTGCTCAGTGTGTATAATGCACCCCAGTCTGATCTAGCTTTTGTTTACGATTTCGATTCTTATTTGCTCGTTCTTTTTATATACATATACATATATCTATACCCTAATGGTTTTCATGCTTTAAAATAATGAATTTATAACTAAACCTATATACTAATTAGAATTAAGGAAATATTACCCACAAATTAGAACCTAAGTCAATTGTTGTGTTTCTACAACTGCAACGTAATGAATATTGAAATTGAAGTCTCACATTATATTAAAATATGAATCGTTTTGAATTGAAATGAATCTTTAAAATCATAAAAATGGTCTGTCGAGTATCCGTGCCAGGATCTTATAAAATGTGGTAAATCTTAGTAAAGGTTTGATCAAGGGACAATGCAAGAACTCGAACGCATTGTCATGGTAGGGTGGGTACAGAAGAGAGGGACAATCAACACCTAGGTTCTCTCTAAATAGAAATGGTTCAGTAGGGCTTTTATTTGGCGTGTCGGCGCTATCAGCATTTCAGTTTACTTTGTTTTTGTATAATCACTTATAGTTTCCCGTAAAGTGCACTATTTAAATGTAGTGGAGTACGATAGTACAATTAGGTGAGGAAGAACCCCGACCATCCGGCGAGCTAGACCCGAGCCTAGCAAGAGTGCACACGACCAACCCTATTTGTACGCCGTCCTTAAGTTCAGTCATAGTCATCTGCTGATATCGAGGGCCTATATATCTGTTTACATATATATATTTAAACTCTGGTACACTACAATAGCCAGAAAGTATTCGGTCGAGATCTCATTCTCGAACCTTTGCCAGATAAAATACATCCACTCAAAAGGCAGAAAGATTACAAATTACGGCCGGAAGACGTTTCGAAAAAAAGAAGAGCCGCCAGCTGATTATGCATATTGATTGAATGCTTCACTGTTTTACGGGTATCTTGCCCTCACGTAACTGATTACGGGCTTACTTTATCGTAATAGGAATATAGGTATATATTTAACATTTACAAGCAATAAATGTACTAAAAGGTAGATTGTACGCATTGTTTATTGTTTATTGTTTAGAGTTCAACTATGGACAGTTAAACTGTGTAAAAATAGGAATGTACAAATCATAAAATTATCTGCTACTGGAAAGTACGGTAACACAATACAAGGCCGAATAAAGTTAACTTAAATTATTCATTAAAGAAGATTTTAAAGAAAGATTCATGGTCAGAGTAGTTTGAAGGACAGAGTGGAAGACGGAGAGGAAAGTAATGCCTAGTCGGGCGGGATGGGACAGCAATACTGATAAGGCTAATGAGGGCCGAGGATTCAACCTCGCCTAGGAGAAGTTTGTGGAGAAAGAGAATTCCATGACAAGTTCTACAGCTTTCAAGAGAGTGCAAGTTAATGAGACGCAGCCGACTCTCATAAGACGGAAGATGACGAGAGGGGTCCCAATTAAGTCCGCGCAGGGCAAAGATAAGGAATTGTTTTTGAACGGACTCAAGCATATCTTGATATTTTTGGTAATGGGGACACCAGATACAGGAACCATATTCCAAGATAGGCCGTACAAGAGAAACGTAGAGTAGTTTAGTGGTATAGGGGTCAGAAAATTCCTTCGACCATCTTTTGATAAAGCCAAGGACTCCTTTGGCTTTATTCGAAATAGCGGATATATGAGAATTAAAACATAAGTTCGGAACGAAGATAATGCCTAAGTCATTAACTTTGTACAGGCGTTCCAAGGAAATGTTATTAATTGTGAAGTCAAAAAGGTAAGTCTTGTTGCGATGGAAGGTCATGACGTTACTTTTGGAAATGTTAAGAGGAAGAGCGTTAATAGTACACCAATTGTTGAGAGCGTCGAGATCCGATTGAAGAAATAACGGGGACACCGGATCGCTGTAGGAAAAACATAGCTTGACATCGTCAGCATACATTAGGACTCGTGAATTAGTTAAAACTTGGGGAAGATCATTGATAAAGAGGTTAAATAATAAGGGCCCGAGATGGCTACCTTGCGGCACACCCGAAGAGACAAAAACTGGTTTAGAAAGAGAAGATTGGAAGCAGACACGCTGAGAACGGTTGCAAAGGTACGCATTAGTCCAGTGAAGAAGTTTAGTCGGAAATCCTAGTAGAGATAGTTTGTGGATGAGGAGATTGTGATTAACTGAATCGAAAGCTTTACTAAAATCAGTATAAACTACGTCAGTTTGACATTGCTTTGCAAATCCGGCAGTTACAAAGGAGGAAAATTCAAGGAGGTTAGACGAAACTGAGCGACGTTTTACAAATCCGTGCTGTGATTCTGATAACAGGGAACTACAAAAGTGTTGGAGCTGAGAAGTAATAATTTTTTCGAAGAGTTTAGGAATGGCAGATAAATTGGAGATACAACGGTAGTTTGAGACGTCTGATTTAGACCCCTTTTTATGAATAGGGATTATGTAAGATTCTTTCCAGACGGTGAACAGTTTCAAGAGGGGCACGCAAAGAGAATCCGCACAGAGTTTGAGCACGGCACTGGGAACCAAATCTGGACCAGTGGAGAAAGAAAATTTACATGATTTTAAATTAGTTAGAAGGCCATCATAATCAATAAAGGGGGGGTGGATACAACTTGAACTATTAAAAGGGATAGGATATGAGTGCGCGGCGGGATAGTCGTGGGGTGAGCCGTGAATAGAGGGCATGTTATTAGAAGGAGCAGAGTAGCAAAGTTGAAAAAAATGAAGCAAATAGGTTAGCGATATCGGAATTGTTATCTGCATAAGTACCATTAAAGTGTAAGGAAGAGGGATATCGTGAAGAATTACGTTTAGAGTTAACAAACTTAAAGAATTGTTTAGGATCTCGTTTAAAGTTGAGCTTACATTTTGCCAAATACCTATTGTAGCATAGGGTATTACAAATGAAAAATTTAGATTTTGCAATTGAATACTTAGAGAAATCTGACTGCGAGCCAGACAGTTTAAACCTCTTATATAAACGAGATTTTATTTTAGGCTTACTAGCCGCGGAGTGAACCAAATAGGGCCAGAAAGATTTCTGAGAGGGGAAACTAATGGAACAAAGGTAGGAAAGACGGAAAAAACAGTGCTATAGAAAGCGTTAGTGGCGGGCTCGATCTCACGAAAGTCGTCGAGGAATGACCAATCTATCAGAGAAAGTGCGCTATTCAAAGAGATAAAATCAGCCCTCTTGAAGCAAAATATAGCTGAAGGCTTTATGCAGGATTTGGTGGGACCAGGAGAAGGCAGCTGGACATCTATTTCCAGGGTAGGGTGGTAAAGGTCTTCGGGAAAAGATAGAGGGGAACCTCTGTGTACTAAAGTGTTCGTGGAGTCGGTAGTAAAGAGAAGGTCTAGAATCCTACCTATGCTATTGCATATGCCGTTTATCTGACCCAAAGATGAGTCGGACAGAGAATCAACGAAATCGTGCTGCATGATTGGGAACATCTGGTTGGAGTCTTTGGATGGAGACCAGGAAATATTTGGAAGATTGAAATCTCCTAGGACGATGAGAAAAATCGGACTCAGTAAGTTGGGACGAAACAGTTTGAAAAAGGGCTGCGTGAAGCATGTAGGTTGAAAATTCAGAGGACGGTGGGATGTAAGAGCACGATATAAATAGATTTATCGAGGAGAGTCGAAGCTTAACTACTATAATTTCAATATTGTTATGAGCTTCGACAGAAAAAAGTTGGGATGGTATGTCAGAACGGACAGCAATCAGGACACCACCACCACGAGATGGTCGATCCGATCTATAAATGTTAAATTTGTCAATAAGGATTTCAGAATCAGAGATTAGGGGATGAAGCCAGGTTTCGGAGAAAGCGATAATGTCGGCCTCAAAAGTTGCACTATCAGTATGTAACTTGTTGAGCTTGCTGCCCAAGCCACGAACGTTCTGATAGGCAATCTTTAACGTACTAGGAGAAGCTAGTTTTTTGCTACAGAAGATGTAGCAGACGGAGTTGCAGATGGAGCAGATGGAGTTGGTAGAATACCTACTCGATGATCCGGGCTGGTGGGACGATTTGTAAAGAGGTGACAAATCGTATGCACCGGCCAGAAAGAGGGGTCAAGCAAACTATTAACATGCTTATCAGGGACGAGAATTTTAAAAGAGGAGATGTTTCGCTTGACCTTGAAGTTAAATTTGGTAACTACGAGACCCGCAGAACAATCTATGTTGAGTTTAGACAATATAAAATTTCGGACCATGACCTCCGTAGCCGATGCCATGAGTCGAGAGACGAAAATAGGTTTTAAAGGAGCAACCGCAGTAAGAACAGATAGAGGGGTCACAGAATTATTTGTTGAGACGGGAGCAGTGGACGTAGAGGTGTTAGCTGGGAAAGCAGTAGTTATGGGAGTTGAGGTTGAGGGAGCCTCAACATCCCTCCGGACGGCAGCATTAGCGGCTTCAAGTAGGACCACGGAAGCGCTTGCGACGGCTTCCTCGATGACTTTCGGGCCGACATCCTGGTCAGACACAGGCGCGGGAGGGGCGGCAGGTGCGACTGCAGGAGAGACTGCAGATGAGGCCACCGTCGTAGTCGGTGCAATGGATCCATTAGAACAAAGGTCCATGGCGTCAAAATTTATTAGTGACGGTGATCGAGATTGGGGTGCAGGTGATCCCGGGACTGGAAGAGAAACGACCGGATTAGAGTTTGGCAAATAATTGTTAACTTTCTTTCGCTTTGGCGACTCAGTCAAAATTTTTAGATTTTTGAATCCGGAGTTGAGCGCAGCGAATTCAGTATGAGTCTGTCTCATAAAAATCCGCATGTCGTTCTCAATAGCTCTGCAGTCCCAACAGGTCCAGTTGAGACCGCAGCGAGTCTTTATGAGGTCGATTACGCGTCCTCCAATTTGCCCAAAGTCGGCGCAAACAGTGTGTGCCATATTATCACACAACCAGCAGAAGGTGAATGTTTGCCGTGTGGCAGCTGAGCGGCAGCGTTTAGCACAACAAATACTCATTATGAAAAGATGAGTAAAATAAATATTAGAAAGGTGAGATTAATCGAGGAAAATGCTTGGAGCGATGACTTTAAGTCGAAACTAATAATGATCAAGTAGCACAAACAATAACGCAGATCAATACGGCAACAACAACGAACAAACGGCCGTCGCAAAATCACAAACACAAAACGAACACGAACGAGGGGGAACGTTGTGAGTTGCTGCTGCGACCGCAACTCTACATTTATACCCGATACATAGTCAGTATGGGTTCATTTAACGACAAAGAGTGCGTGCGAGAGAGACAGAAAATCAGTCAGAACGTGTCGACGGGCGCTGCGTAGCCACTGCAAATTATTTGTTACTTTTAGCTATAATAATAGTCCGATCTGATTCGGATTAGGCAAGATTCGGCAATCTGGTAGATATGGCCATTCTCTATGATTGTGCGTTTTTAATTTTCTCCTATCTCCTATCTTTAAAATTGTGGATGCCACAGATTTTCGTCCTTTGTGGGGGCGGAAGTGGGCAGGGCGATGTTTTGAAATATACTTGTAACAGTGACATATTACAGAAGTCTGGATACAAAATGTCGTTGCTCTAGCTCTTATAGTCTTTGAGCACTAGGCGCTAATAGGGACGGACAGACGGACGGACGGACGGACGGACGGACGGACGGACACAGACAGACATGGCTCAATCGACTCGGCTTTTGATGCTGATCAAGAATATAATGCTTTATGGGGTCGGAAACGCTTACAAACCACAAAAACGTTTTATACCCCTAAACTCATTTTGAAATCGGGTATAAAAACACAAAGTGTCCGACGCGGAGCGGAGGCGGAAACGCAATGCTGTGTTAGTATTTATGCAGAGATAGATTAAAATGTACAATACACATCGACATACATATGTTTTAGGAAAGAAAGCACAAATTGGATTAAAAATTTGGGAATAATACACGAAAACACGAGTACTGGTTATGCACATATAGCAAACGGAATGCTCGATTAATTACAAACACAATAAACGTTTTATAATGTAATTACTCTCCTTAAATCACGGAAACAAATAATTATTAGGCGGAGCGAAGTAAAGACGCGACCATCAGCAACGATAGATATCGATACACTTATACACTCGATATACATTATTTTTAGGAAATTTCGAGAATTCGGGTACATAGAGTGATGCTATAGTTTGCGCATATAAGTCAGAAGCCGATATTGTAGTCAGAGCTGGCGATTGGGACTTGTCAAGCACGGAGGAGAGCACTCCGCATGAAGAGCGCCAAGTTTCGAGGATTGTGAAACATGAGAACTTCGATGTTAGAACAGGAGCCAATAACCTGGCACTCCTCTTCCTTGAGACCCTGTTCCCCAAGGCATACGTGCGAGAATAGGTTGAGGCAGACCAGACTGGGCAGATGGAGAGAAGGGTAAGGATGCCTACCAGGGCGATGGCGGCTTCGCGTTGTTCTGTCCCCTGGCCGACAACACCTCTCGATACGAGCAGGTCGGCATTGTCAACTGGGGCATCGAGTGTGGAACGAAAAACGTACCGGCTACGTACACGAATGTGGCCAAGTTTCAACCTTGGATTGAGCAGCAGCTGAAAGAGGTTTAATTTAGGAGACCTTTTAAACTGCCAAGCCTTTAATCAAATTTACGCTGGCTTGGGTTTATCTTATGGCCGATAAGAAAATTTGTGCAAATAAATAAATATGTTACTTCCAGTGAAATTTTTAACAATAATATTAATATTTCTTCTAACTGTTTGTTAGCAGTTTCTGCTTAAGTTTAAGTAAGAAACGAAAAAAGTACCATGAAATTGTTCGGTGCAATGCCTGAAAACCCATTTCAATTGTTTCTATGAAGAGCACCGAAGAATAATTTCTAAACATATCTATAGTATAATCTGAGCGCATGACAATGTGGACATTTTTTATCCATTGCACTACTCAGCACTTTCGGATGAGCGGAATATTCAATATTTGGCTCGTACTCGTACTAAAATCCCGATTAAAAGCTGATGGAATGAGGTATTAAGGTGAAAAATAGTTAATAGCCAATTCGCATACCTATTAAGAGAATTCATAAAAATTGCACAGCCACCGTGACGCCAGATTTATTTATACAAGATTTAGAATAGATGGGTCATATTGTATTTATGAATCAGTTTCAGACTCTGAAGACTCTGAAAAAGATTCGCAAGGACTTAAAAATGTTGCACCATTGTTGTATGACCCTAAAACTATTCCAGAGTATTCTGCCAAATGGATTTAGACTTTTACTTTTCTCTTCTTATAAACTCGTCTTACAGTTGGTTTACCCGTACTTTTACCTTCAATCGTGGACCACTGCGAATGCCAAGTACAAGTGCGGAAAAATCTGGAAGATGCGAGGAATAACACTCGTTGAGCAATTTGCAAGCCACTTACATTACGAACTGGCCAAGGAAAGCAGAAGCCAGGGCAAAGGTTGAGCGGAAGAAAAAAAAAGAGACCACGCGCTTGTTTTTCTATTTTTTTGAATTTTCTTTTCATTTTTTGCAGCTAAAAAGTTCTGTATTACGTGCAAAATGAGAGCATACTCAAATTTATTTGCATGCTAAGAAATGGGAAGCGAGAGAGAGGGAGGGAGAGCATCTCGAAGAAATGCGCAGCCATTTCTGTTTTGCAATTTCGACTTGAATTTGACCCATATTTCACTGCAAGTAACAAAGAGAGAAGAGAAAGAGAGAAAGAGATGCCTGATAATGATCACAATAGCTCGACTTCATCATCGTCATTTGCATCATCGTTAGGTACACATCATCATTTGCCATAATGGCGTCACAGTCGTGAGAGTGCGAGTGCGAGGCGAGCAAACGCTACGCAACAAACCCAGCGAAAGTGAAAGAGAGAGTGACAAAGACAGAAGGAGCGGGTGATGGTGAGGGTGAGGGGACTCCTGTCATTTGGACTAAGCAAATGTGTAACACTTTGTGTACTGTCATGTTGTCGATGGAGTCTCCCTCTGTTACTCGTACGGCTGGGGCTTAGAGTAACATAAGCATGACAGCCAGTTTGCAACATTTGCGATGTCTACTAGTCTCAAATTAATCGATATTGAGCTCTGATTCAGACTACCACCGAGAGACCACCTCCTCATAGTCTTCCCAATAAAGACATTTGATGCAACGATCACTGTCGACTCCGCCTTACACAGAGACTGACGCCAGTAGTTCTCTGTTAATAAGGGCTGTGGATGAGGACAAACATTTTATTTAAAATTTGAATTCGAATTAATTGAGAGTGCTTCATCTTAGACCTTACACTATTCAGTCTTGTCTGACTGTTCGCCGTGTTGAATGCTGTATGTGTCTCAAGAAAATAATTCATGGCTTAGGTAGATATATGTATGTATTTTTTAAGCTAGTCAGCGCTAAACGTTGCCAGACCCAAGGCAAAAGAAAAATAGAATAAAATAAATGAATATCCGCCACGCACAGGCATTCCAAGCACTCACACACACACACACACACCGCCTCTCGTTCTCACACACTGTCCCGCCCCCCTCCGTTTTCACTGGTGGCAGCCATTTTGTCTTTAGAGAGTTGTTGTTGTTGTTGCTGTTGTTCTGCGACGCCTTTCGCATAACTGAACGTGTGCGCTGCATTTGTTTTACATTTTATTATGCTACTTTAAAATGCCGAGCAGAAAGTAGCTAAACAAAACAACAAACAAAAAGCAGCAGGAAAATACGAGAAAAGCTGAAAAAGTGAAGAAGAAAGGGGTCGGATAAGCAGGAGCAAGAGGCTTCCACACCCACAACACGGTTTGCTTTCCTTTTTATTCCCGATACTCAAAATGAGTATTGGGGTATATTAGATTTGTGGTAAAAATGGATGTGTGTAACGTCCAGAAGGAAGCGTTTCCGACCCCATAAAGTATATATGTAGTAGTTTAAGTTGCTTGATGGCAACGAGTAACATTTATTTGATAAGTATGTTGGACTTAAAATTATAACAGCTCCAAGTTTTACATTAAGTATGTTTGTGAGTAATTATACGCGTGTACGTCTGATGCGTGGCTGAACGGAGAACTGAGTGATCTCTCTCTCTTGCTATCGGCTCTCTCAGAGCCGATTACTGCTCTATCCCGACGACACGACGAAAACACGACCGCTTCGTGTCTCTCTCTTTCCTTCGTTTCCTACATATATATTCTTGATCAGCATCAATAGCCGAGTCGATTGAGCCATGTCTGTCTGTCCGTCTGTCCGTCCCTATTAGCGCCTAGTGCTCAAAGGCTATAAGAGCTAGAGCAACGACATTTTGTATCCAGACTTCTGTGATATGTCACTGTTACAATTGTATTTCAAAACTTCGCTCCACCCCCTTCCGCCCACACAAAGGACGAAAATCTGTGGCAACCACACAATCATAGAGAATGGCCATATCTACCAGATTGCCGAATCTTGCCGAATCCGAATCAGATCGGATTATTATTATAGCCAAAAGTAACAAATCAATTTGCAGTGGCTACGCAGCGCCCGTCGACACCTTCAGACATAGCCATACTGACTATGTATCGGGTATAAATGTAGAGTTGCGGTCGCAGCAGCAACTCACAACGTTCCCCCTCGTTAATTTTTCTTCTCTTCTTTTTTGTATAGCTTTTCATTATATTGCAAACATTTTTTGAAGGACTGTCACGTCGATGGAACAACAAAATTGTGTCAGCGAAAGTAGCAACAAGAACAAGAAAAGGAGAAGAGCCCTAATTGAATTGATATTGTCGCAAGACCCGGGCGCCTGTCAATAGTTTCCATTTGGCAACTATTTTCGAGATTGCCAAGCCGTGGATGCAATTTGTGGGTCAACGAGTCTGTCGAACTGTGCAATCCGGATATTACGATGCCCGAAAGTTTGGTTATAAAAATGGAAAATCGTTGATTTTCTTTACTACTACTACTACAACAATGAGGAAATGGTTGCTCACAAGCTTCAAACTATAACAGACCAAACATTTTCTTTAATCAGCATGCCATGATATCCCATTCCAAGTCCTTCAGCCTGAAGCACTTGCCATCCCACATCCCATGTCAATGCGGAATCCTTTAATATTATGCTCATTTTTTTGGCATGGCAATAATTTTATAATGCACACAATTGATTAGCCTTCGCTGACAACAGGACCATAGAAGGTTGAAGGCGTTAACAAGGGATACCCGTACACAGGCAAACAGACAGACAGACACAGGAGGGCAGATACATATGAGAGAGATAGTCGGCACCCTTTTCCCTAGACAACCACCCTTACAAGAGGGAGCTAGGGTAGAAGGAGCTAGCCTGAGGGACACCACCACCATCATCACTGCCAGAGAAGTACTGGAGGCCACGGGTAAGCTGAAGATCGGGAAAGCGGCAGGTCCAGATGAAGTCCCTAATGCAGCACTAAAATGCATAATTAGAGCCCATCCGGAAGCATTCGCCACAATGTACACGCAGTGCCTAGCGGAGCGGACAGTCCCACGAGCATGGAAACGGCAAAGGCTTGTTCTGATACCCAAGCCAGGCAAAGAGCTCAACGACCCATCGTCATACCGGCCGCTGTGCATGCTGGATACCATGGGCAAGATATTCGAGAGGATGGTATGCAACCGACTGGAGGCGGAACTGGCTGAGCGTCGCGGACTTTCCGACCTCCAATTCGGGTTCCGCAAGCAGAGGAGCACCACCGACGCCATCGAGATGGTGACAAACCTTGCCAGGGAAGCCATGGCAGGAACACGATGGGCTGGAGGCGAAAAAAAGTACTGCCTAGTATGTACACTAGACGTACGAAACGCCTTCAACTCTGCCAGCTGGAAGAGCATCCTGGAGGCCCTGACCAGGAGGGGTATATCCGAACAACTCACACGGACGCTGCGAAGCTATTTTACGGACCGCGTCCTGATCTACGACACGGAAGAAGGAGCAGAACAACACAAAATCACCGGAGGCGTCCCACAGGGCTCGGTCCTAGGGCCGATACTGTGGAACGTGATGTATGACGACATCCTGCGGCTTACATTACCGGAAGGGTGCACCCTGGTGGGCTTCGCCGACGACATAGCACTGGTGACAGTGTCGAAACACGTAAGAGACGCAGAGGAGAAAACCAACGTAGCAGTCGGGATGATAGTGGCCTGGCTCGCAGCCAACGGGCTAGCATTGGCGGAGAAGAAGACGGAGGCTGTGCTAATGAGCAGCAGGAAGAAGGTCGAACAGGCATGCGTGAGAGTCGGTAGCACGATCATCAGGACCAAGCCTGCGCTAAAGTACCTAGGGGTAATGATGGATCAGAGGTTGACGTTCAAGGCCCACCTGGAATACGCCAGCGCGAAAGCGACTGCAGCAACGGCGGTCATAAGCAGGATGATGGCCAATACAGGAGGACCACGGCAGCGCAGCAGGCAGCTCATCGCTGGGGTGGTCACCTCTATAATCCTATATGGATCAGCAGTGTGGGCACCAGCAATGATGGTTTCCACATACAGCAGAGACTGCAGAAGCGCATACCGACGCTGTGCCCTGAGGGTTACATGCTGCTTCCGGACGGTGTCTGAAGACGCCGCACTTGTTGTGGCAGGCATGGTCCCGCTGGATCTCCTGGCAGCTGAGCGGCAGAGCGGAGTGGAGGTAGCCAGCGAGCGGCGAGAGCGCACCATAGCCCAGTGGCAACGGCGCTGGGACCAAGCGGCAAAAGGGAGGTGGACCAGACGTCTCCTTCCCCAGCTTAGCCCATGGCTGCGAAGAAGGCACGGCCAAATGGACCATTATTTGGTCCAACTGCTTCAAGCAGTACCTGCATCGCTTTAGGCATGCTGACGACCCGTACTGCAGCTGCTGCGGGCCTGGAGTCGACGAGGATGCAAAGCACGTCTTCTTTGTATGCCCCCGCTTCTCGCAAGAACGAACGAGGCTAGGGGAGACGCTTGCAGAAGTGAATGTGGACACCCTCACCGACCAGATGCTAGCCGATGAGCAATCATGGAACGCGGTCGCCGACATGGCAGCAAGCGTGACCAAGGAGCTGCGCAGGCTGGAGCGAAGCCGGACAAACTAAGTCCGAAAGATGACCCCACAGCCCGCACCGCGAAGTAATGCCTAGCGGCAGTCCCGCGGTAGCGGTCCTCCCCCCCCCCCACCCCCGCTTCCTAGCCATAATTGTTATAATTAAAAAAAAAAAAAATTGCACAGAGGACGCACCACGTCGCGTATACTTGATATTTAATTCAATCTGGGCGTAAGTTCTCATTTTTTTGTCGCTGTGCTGCGACGTGCGCTTTAAATTAACACAAACAAACATTGTCAGCGACAGCAGCAGCCCCACCACCACCACCCATCCACATACCCACCCAACACTACAAAGGCAATGATAACACACACCCAAGCACGCATACACCCATAAACACAACAACACCCACAGAAACAACAAGTGAGAGAGAGAAGCAACAGCAACACGGCACTTGACAATTACAGACTCAATGACAGTCACAGCCAGCAAATTTATTTGCATTTTAGCTGCCTCTGCCTCTGACTCTACCTCTGCCTCTGACTCTTACTCTGACTATGGATGTGGCATGGGTTCGGGCTCGGCCCCAGTATCTTCCTTTTCTCTTTTGTTTCGTCCTCGCACTCTCGCACTCCCACCCTTTCTTTCTCTCACCCTATTTCCGCCTCTCTCAGTGCCTCTCTGTCTCTGGCCTATGACTACTTTTGCTGATATTTATACCCTTGCAGGGATTATTCCAAATTTCAGTGCAGTTTCGTGCGAAGACGTAAATAAGTGAATTATTTTATAAATGAGATTATCATCGATATTTTATTATGAATCTTCATTATGTTGCGGATAATACGAGTATAAGAAACCCTACTTGTTCTTGATTTGTTTATTATCATATGAAGAGTCACATTTAAGTCGCTGAGATCCTCTGAAATAATTTATCCACTGCCTAACACTAAGCCTCTCTACATTAAAGTTTCTATTATTCTATTAGGCTTTAATTATTTGTATTTATTTGCATTTATGTAGATTATTCATTAAACGTAAGATGCTCAGATATTTGTAATAAAAAATGTGGTAGGATAACCCCTATCACTCAGTACGGCAGCCCCATTACAACCTATATCAGCCAATACGGCATCCCTAGCTTAGATTAAGAATCCATAAATGTACGGCCACCCCAGAAAAATACCGAAGATACGGGCACATAAAAAGTATGTAGATCGACGCTCGTGCATTCAAAATGGCGGATGAGTTGAATAAAGACGTTGTTGTTGAGAAAAATTAACTTATATATACTTAGTTTTAAGCAAGGGCACAGATACCCTACATAAAGAAAAAAGAGAGAAGAAAAATGGTCACACTATGAAAAGACAAGAAGAAAAATGGTCACAATATGAAAAGACAAGAAGGTCACATTAGTTTGAGCAGTCGAAAAAAAGAGCGGGGAGAAAAGACGAAGCGTGCGTAGATATTACCTACATATAAGAATAAAATGTATTAACCTCCTTTTGCAAATAGGAAATAAAACGCAACCAACGCCTAAGTACCTATGAAGATAAGCGATTGTGTTTTATCCGCAATTATCACGTTCCTGGACTCAACAGACGTGTTCGGAAAAGTAAATCGTCCATCCTATTTCACTCTCACAATCTCAGAAGTGGGCCCTACTCACAATGTGCGACATCGAACTAAACCAATTCTCGGTAGTGCAACTAAAAAGGTGGCTGTCTGGACTCGGGCTATCAACCCAAGGCTCGAAAGCCGAACTGGTCGCACGTGTTAGCGCGATTCAACCAAACGCACGCGGCGACCCACCAGAAGGTTCGATCGGCCAAGCGGAGCAGCAGCAGTTGGCAGGTGAAGCACCAACCATGGCGCCGCCAGTCGTAGAAGAGGCAGCACCATCGATTCAAGACATGCAGGAGGAATTTCTACTATGCACGGAACAGCCAAGCGCAGTAGAAGCCGAGAACGACGCTCTGATGAAATTACGCGCAGAGATAGATGCAGGCAGAGTCTTGCTGAAAAAAATTCATGACGAAATAAACAAGATCGTGCATGTCGGCCAAGCCAATGACGTCATCAACGAGGGCAACGAAGCTACCGATATCGATAACGGTAGCAGCGCTAACAGCACCACAGTTAACAGTGGCTGCGCTAACAGCACCAATGTTAACAGCACCATCGACCACAGTGATGGAAAAGGCTACGATTCAGACGTCAGGACATAAATGTAAACAACATATGGGGATCTTCGGCAACATCGCTCACATTGGCAAAGGAAGTGACTATGGAATTCGATGGGACACAGTGCGCAAAAAACTGGGTCATACAGCTGGAGAATATTGCCGAAATCTACAAACTGGACAACATCACTAAACGAATGCTGCTGATTGCTAAGCTCAAAGGAAACGCTCAGAGTTGGCTCGATGCAGATCCCGCACGTATCTTGGAATCAGCTCATTACTTGTGCGAGCAATTGATCGTGGCATTTGGGGCAACCTTGTCCAAAGGAGAACAAAGAGACAGATTCCAAAATCGTCAATGGCGTTCAGAAGAAAATTTTGCCACATATTTTGAAGAAAAAAATGATGCTGGCTAGAAACATCAACATAGACACAGAGGAGTTGAAGGAAAAGATAATCGATGGAATTCTGGCTTCGGGCTTGCGAGATCAGGCTCGCATTCAGTGCTTCTCGGATCCGAAGCAAATTCTACGTGCATTCTCGGAAATCCGCCTTCCGCAGCGGAAGCAGTATGCCACACCAGTCTCGGCAGATGCTGCAGCTAACAAGGGCTTACGCTGCGCCAACTGCAACTCACGTGGTCACTTCGCCAAGGACTGCTTCAAGCCAAAAAGGGAGCCTGGATCCTGCTACGCATGTGGGGCATTTGGCCACCTAGTCGGACAATGCCCGGAGAGAAAAAGCGTAACCAGCAACAATTATGTAAGATACTGTAAGATTTTCTTATGCAATAAGATTGTAACACCATTAATTGCAGCATGCCTCATAGACTCTGGGAGTCCAATATCGTTCGTTAAGAAAAGTTAAATTTCTACAAAAACCATCCTGGAGCCAATTTCTGAATCATATTTTGGGCTGAATCGAAGCCAATTGAAAACATTTGGAAAAATGTTATGTTATGTTTTGAAAGGAGGAATAAAATGTTTTTTCATTTTGAACGTGGTATCGAACGAATCTATGAGTCATGGTGTGGTTCTTGGCAGAAATTTTATGAATGCATGCGCGCTAAGCTTGGACCTAAACACTTTGAAAATGGTTACGTTAGACGCTGTAAATGAGAAAGCTAATAATCAATTAAGTAATAATTCAGCAATACCGATAGAAAGTGATAAACTGCAAATTAAAACAATGGGCAAACGCATGAGTATAGGAAAAAACGAAAAGTTTAATGATAACGCTAGTAAAATAGTTAGAGATGAGGTGATTAAAGAAGCCAAAGTTGATGAAATTGTTAGTGATACCGTTAGTAAAGAGATTGATGAAATTGTTAGTGATACCGTTAGTAAAGAGATTGATAAGACTGTTAGTGACACAATTAGTAAAAAGATTGATGAAATTGTTAGTTATACCGTTAGTAACGATGATAATAAAATTGTTAGTGAAGACGTTAGCAAGGATAGTGAAATTGTTACGGAAGTAGTTAGTAAAGCAGGTACTGAAAATTTGATCGATCATACCAGACCAATCAGTTATATAAGTGAAACAGGTACTTCGATAAATGACGATGCGGTCGTTACTGATGAAATCGTTAGTAGCAAAGCTGAGGACACATACAATGAAATCATTGCTCCAGACATTTTTAATATCAATTATTTGGAAGATGAAAAAGTCGTTTACATCTGCGGAGAAAATATAAGTCATGAGCTAAAATGTCAACTAAGGCAAACCATCGAAGACTATTATGTAAACACTGTAAGGCCAAAGGAACCTTTAGTTAAATGCGAGATAAAACTTAATTTAGAAAAATCAAAACCGTTTAGCTGTGCTCCAAGGCGACTGTCATATAGCGAAAAGATAAACTGCAACAATTATTAGACGAATATTTAAAGAACGGGATAATACGACCAAGTGATTCCGAATACGCTTCCCCTATCGTATTGGTTAAAAAGAAAACAGGGATTTAAGGTTATGTATAGATTTTAGAAAACTTAACAAGACTTTGATTAAGGACAACTATCCCATACCCCTCATCGATGATTTGCTCGACAAACTAGCCAACAAAAAGATCTTTACGAAGCTTGACCTCAAAAGTGGTTACTTTCATGTGTTTGTTAATGAGGAATCGATTAAATATACATCGTTCGTGACACCTTTAGGACAATTCGAGTTCCTCAGAATGCCGCAGGGTCTGAAAACGGCATCAGCAGTATTTCAAAGGTTCGTTAACAAGATATTCGATGATTTGATTAGAGATGATAAAGTTATTGTTTACATGGACGACATAATGGTTGCCAGCAGAAATACACAGGAACACTTTGAAACGCTAAAGGAAGTCTTCATTAGATTAGCGAAAAACAAGTTACAACAACAATTGCGAATAGACAAATGTGAGTTCTTACAATCAAACATAAAATATCTGGGGTTTTTAATAAATGAGCAAGGTATAACAGCAGATGACAGAGGATTAGAAGCAATCAAAAACTTTCCAATCCCAGACAAAGTACAGGTTGTGCAAAGTTTTCTCGGCTTATGCTCCTACTTCAGGAGATTTATAAAAGATTTCTCAACTGTTGCCAAACCGCTTTACGATCTTTTGAGAAAGGATACCAAATTTCAATTTGGTGAAAACGAATTACAATGCTGAAGGAAATGTTAATGCAGGCACCCATTTTATCAATTTATAATCATAAAGACGAGATAGAACTGCACTGTGATGCAAGCGCTCTTGGCTTCGGGGCAGTGTTACTTCAAAAGAAAGACGACGGAAAACTGCATCCAATTTTTTATTTTTCCAAGCGAACAACTGCAGCGGAATCAAAATATCACAGCTTTGAGCTGGAAACAATGGCAATTATTTATGCTCTGCGCAGGTTTCGCATATATTTATATGGAAAACGGTTCAAGATTGTGACTGATTGCAATTCCCTTACGTTAACGCTCAACAAAATTGAACTCAACCCGCGTATTGCTAGATGGGCTTTAGAGCTGCAAAATTATGATTTTGAGCTGAGCCATAGAGAAGGCAGCAGAATGCAACATGTAGATGCGCTGGGCAGATGCACAAATATTCTTATAGTAGAAACAAATACGTTTGAAGACAATTTAGTTATTTGCCAAGCCAAGGATAAAAAAAAAAAAAAAATTAAGCAACAGTTAGAAGAAAATGAACACAAGCTTTTCGAAATGAGAAACGGTGTAGTTTACAGGAAGAGTAATGACGGAAGATTATTATTCTATGTTCCAACAAAAATGGAAGACCACGTTTTATATAAATATCACAACGAAATAGGACACATAGGTAGAGACAAAATGACAAACATAATTAACAAAAGTTATTGGTTTCCAAACGTTAAAGAAAAATGTTCCGGTCACATTGAAAATTGTGTGAAGTGCGTTGCGTTTTCGCCTAAATCAGGAAAAGATGGATATTTACACTCCATTCCAAAAGGAAATATGCCATTTGAGCTAATCCACTCGATGTGGACATTACGGTCCGGTTGACTCGGGTAGATCAAAAAAGCACATATTAGTAGTTGTTGATGCCTTTACAAAGTTCGTGCGTTTATATACAACAAGAACAACGAATACTCGAGAGGTCATCGTTTCGTTAAAAGACTACTTTAGAGCATATAGCAAACCCAAATGCATAATTTCAGATCGAGGGAGTTGCTTCACATCAAACGAATTCGACGAGTTCATGACAGAGACTGATATTAAACACATTAAAATCGCTACAGGGACGCCTCAAGCAAATGGTCAGGTGGAAAGAGTCAATAGAAGTCTTGGGCCAATGATAGCGAAATTAGTAGAACCAGAAAAGGGTATACATTGGGATGCAGTGATAGACAAAGTAGAACATGCATTAAATAACACACAGCACAGGAGCACAAAGCAAGTGCCTTGTAAACTCTTATTCGGCATAGAACTGTGAGAGTGAAATAGGATGGACGATTTACTTTTCCGAACACGTCTGTTGAGTCCAGGAACGTGATAATTGCGGATAAAACACAATCGCTTATCTTCATAGGTACTTAGGCGTTGGTTGCGTTTTATTTCCTATTTGCAAAAGGAGGTTAATACATTTTATTCTTATATGTAGGTAATATCTACGCACGCTTCGTCTTTTCTCCCCGCTCTTTTTTCGACTGCTCAAACTAATGTGACCTTCTTGTCTTTTCATATTGTGACCATTTTTCTTCTTGTCTTTTCATAGTGTGACCATTTTTCTTCTCTCTTTTTTCTTTATGTAGGGTATCTGTGCCCTTGCTTAAAACTAAGTATATATAAGTTAATTTTTCTCAACAACAACGTCTTTATTCAACTCATCCGCCATTTTGAATGCACGAGCGTCGATCTACATACTTTTTATGTGCCCGTATCTTCGGTATTTTTCTGGGGTGGCCGTACATTTATGGATTCTTAATCTAAGCTAGGGATGCCGTATTGGCTGATATAGGTTGTAATGGGGCTGCCGTACTGAGTGATAGGGGTTATCCTACCACAACTCGGCCATCCTGACTGCTGGATCACCTGATCCACTTAAAGATAAGGAAATTCTATTGCGGCTTACAATTCGTATACTTAACATATATTACATTTGTTCCTTATATGTATATATATTAGCTTTTAATTCTGTTACCTATCCAGTGTTTTATGTTTTTGATACTCCAAACACCTTAATATGGGTTACGGGATACTTGAAAACCTTCTACATCTTTTAACAAAAACCTGTCATTTTTTAAAACTTTTTCGATTACATAGGGGCCTTTGTTTTTGGGGATTAATTTTTTAGATGCTCCCACTGTGCAATCAAAATTTTTAACCATCACATAGTCTCCTTCCTTGTACTCCTTAGGTTTCTTTAAGCCCTTGTCATATTGCTTTTTGTTGCACGCTTGAGCTATCTCTATATTTTTCGCCGCATTATCTCTTAATTCTGTTAGATCTTTGTTTTCTTGTACTTCATTTAACTCTTCTAGTTTTTCTTTTAATTCGTCTACAATTTTTCCTCTCTGTTCTGTGGTAGGATAACCCCTATAACTCAGTACGGCAGCCCCATTACAACCTATATCAGCCAATACGGCATCCCTAGCTTAGATTAAAAATCCATAAATGTACGGCCACCCCAGAAAAATACCGAAGATACGGGCACATAAAAAGTATGTAGATCGACGCTCGTGCATTCAAAATGGCGGATGAGTTGAATAAAGCCGTGTTCGGAAAAGTAAATCGTCCATCCTATTTCACTCTCACAAAAAGATCTCAAGATACAACAAAAACAGAACGAAAATTAATTATATCTCTATGTCTTCCAGGGTATGTTCATAACAAACCCACAAAAGAAAAAGTTTTCCACAGAGTGCTGCAAGTATGTAAATCTATATAGATGTACTACACACACACATAATAAAGGCAACCCACTAACTCATGCACGTCTGATTAAACGCAAAAATACGCGACTGTCTGAGGTGGAGCCCTATCCACCATCCACCATCCACCATCTACCATCCGCCACCCGCCACCGCAAACCACGCAGTCAACCAAAGCCAAACACAGCCATGCTTATTAACATAGATAGCACACAGTCACATACTTACGCAACTGCCACCCGGCCACCAACCAGCCAGCCCCCTGGTACACCCCCTACTGCTAGCAGTGCCCCCTCAATTAGCCTTATTTGTGTTTAAATTGCATTAGGGCCAACAACAAATAGCCGGGAAGAGGAGCCAAATAAGAGGAGCGTCAGAGGAAGAACACGAAAAATTGAGGCATTTGTTGGTTAAGCCTCTCCGAAGCCTTGCCATCGTCTAAGAATTTATCTAAAATGCTCTGCTCTCTTATCGATAAGTTGAACTAAGTGTCCAAAGAGCTTAAGTGTATTGGTTTCGGCTAAAACGCCAGACATGGCCAATACCATTAACAAATGTCATTTGTTGTATCCATTTATTGGCATTATCTGATACATATGTACATATGTTTGTGGAGATACATATGTTTTGCTTGTTTGGTCTAGCCAAATGGCTATATTTTGGCTAATTACATTTACTTACATTTTTGATCTCGTTCATTTTGGTAAATTGCCGTCCAAATTCCCATAGATCAACGCCAAACTTCAAGGCCCAATTGCGAACCCTGCAAGAGAATGATGAGCAATGGATTACAAATCGGAATAAGGAACTCTGTATATGTATATATAAAACTTGTTTGTTATACAGCGTTCATGCAACTTCATTTTGAACGCAAAAAATACACAAAGGCACTGCCAAAAACACAGCACATGCCACCTATGTACGGACATGTGGCCGATTACAAATCAATTTAAATCGATTTTCAATTGCGCATAAATTATTTCCAGCTAATTGCGTAAATGCATACAAATCTTTCATTAAGCAATAAATTGCCGGCTGGCCAGAACGCATAATCATTACCATCATTATGCCAAATTTATTATACGAGCAAGCGAATTCCCACACTAAAGAAGGAGACTACAGCAAAAAGATTCAGGCCCAGACCAAGACCCAGACCCGACTCAAGTCCAACTCACTTGAGAGACCCCGAAGACAGCAGCAAAACTCATTACAGGGGAAAGAGAAAGGGAGGGCGATGATGGAACTCTCAAGGGTCGAGGGATTACAGCAGGACCAACAGCCCACTATTGTGAAAACATTTGCCAAACATTTATAATCTAAACGCGAAAGTCAAAAGCAAAACAAAAGCAGCACAACGAGGGCTCATAAAACAAGCCAAGGCCCCGGACCTTTGCCCGGACCCGAACGTGCAGTGGGGACCACGGGAAGGACTGGGCGGATCGGGGCAACAGCAAATTGAAAATAAAGGAACAGGACACGAAATCGGAGACCAGACTCAAGTCGGGCCAACGAGCAAGTTGAGGCGTTGATATAACAAAAATGAAATATTACAAAAAAAGAAACAGGGGAAAACAAAGTCAAGTTGAGCCAGAGCAAAGACCATGCAAAATAATGCTCCCAAAAATATTTGCACAATTTTATGGCATTATCTGCAATATCAATATGGGGAGGAGGACAGAGGAAGCAGCCCAACCGCAGCAACGCTGCGTATACGCAATGTTGATTATGTTGAGCCGGCGGCGAGCGAAGGAAGCAACAGCGGAGGACAACGCTTCACTATCTAGATACAAAATAAGCGCATGTTTGTATGGTATGGCTGAAGAGAAAGACAAGAACCCAGCCCCAGACCCAGACCCAGAGGGGCACTCGGAGAAGCAAATGCAACTGCAGCCTGGCAGGGGGCTACAGACAAAGTTTTATAGCACAGGCGATGCCGAAAAATGAATTTAAATTATATGAAAATTGTATTATAAGCGGAAACTCAAAAGAGGAAGGGCAGCAGTCTTGCCACTCTCGCCCGCAGCTACGAAGCGTACTTGCAAACAATGAAGCGGAATAAAGTGGCCAACAAAGTGATTGAAATTGGATATTGCTGATGGCCGATGGCCGATGCCCGGTGGCTGATGGCTCACAAAAGTGGTCAGCAGCCACAAAAATAACGAAAAGCGGTGCGATCAAGTGCTGGTAATTAAATGGGAGTTTACGTGTAAGCTAAAGCGGCGAAGGATATGCTTATCCAAAACGAAACATAATGGCCTGCATCGAGGTGAATGGTGTATTACATTTCCGATAAATATTGTAGGTTATTCTATATCCTTATCCATTATGGATGGGTGACAGGCAAGAAAAAGCAGAACCTTGCTAAAAAAAAAGGATTTCCTTTATAGCTCAGAGCTGAGAGCAGAGATTGATATATCAACATTCTGTGAATATGAACAGAAAGAATCAAAATTTCAACATCCGATCTCACATTCTCTAAAATTTTGTAAGCTTCTAGATGCATAAATCATGTTTCCTTTATCCATCCTCAGCGTTCCATAAAAAGGCTTTATCCAAAAGGATTCCCAGACAAAGGCAAAGGCAAAGACATTTAATCGCGTTTATACAATTTAATTGTACTCTTACCCATTGTAGCAGTTCTATCGGCTAATATCCACTGTACATATATGTACTACTAGTTCTTAAGATCACTGTAATTGCTTCAAACAAATTAGTTCCTAAGCCCACTGTGCTGTACCAGCACACATGTAAATAACATATACTCTCCTTGAAGAGAGCGCATAGAATAAGAAAGAGAACAATACAATTGAGAGCGAGATCCGTTTTGGATCCAGCGAGCAAGAAAACACAGGTGCCGTACTCAAGTTCCAGACTACAATAAACTAAATGAATACTTAAATAACTAGTTTTTCCAAGCTATCCAATCAAGTAGCTCTTGTCTAATCAGTATGTTTAATTATATGTTATTGGTTAACTAGCTATTACAATTAGTAAACGAATGACAGTACCAAGTTATGTTTTGCTTTAAAGATTAATTATGTATTTCTTGATTACTTTTTGCTGCAACACCGGTCCACACACTTGAGATCACAAAAGAAGAGAGAGAGTCGACACTTCAAGTGTGACCAGACTAACTCATAATAATAATACCTAACATATCGATAATATTATTTAATGTTATTATTTGAATGTGGGAATAGGCGTATTCCAACATATGTTCTCTCAATGCAGTGACTGCTGCGAAGTGAGTTCATCCACAGCCGCAGTCTTGCTATGACTAGAAAATTCATAGCAATCATTCCAGGGTATTGCTACATTTTTCCTGAAGTGCGTTTAGTTTTCCGGATACTGTGCTGCAGGTATGATGCAATGCAAGAAACCGTGCTAGAAACCGACGAAGATGGCACCCTTGATGCAGCACAGTGTCGACACTAAACGTTTACCACTGTACCATATACATCTTGTTTTTATGCAGCTTCTTTATTTGACTGTCGGTTAGTATTTGGTTCTTGTTCTCATCTTCAATACTCCTCCGAATCTTTCGTTCTCTTCTATTACTTACAAAACCACCTCCGACATCGTAAACAAATTACTTCAGACTAATATTGACTGAAAGATCGGAGTAGTACGGCTTGCGCCGCTTGTTGAGTAGGCCAAGGGCGCGATAACAAGTTATATCAAGTTATTGATTGATATATTACTACAGATTTTAAATAATAAACCTGAAAATCTTTCTTGTAGGGTGAGACTAGTGCGGCTTTCCGACTGGACCCCGAACAGCCTTGCGAATTAATGTAGCCTTCCCTGGGAATAAAGATAAAATGTTTACTTCGGATGCTACAAGATCTGCAGCCTGGCTTCTTCGTGCTGTCCGACTTTTCTTGAAATATGATAATACAGGGCGTCCCACTGACCTGCATTTGACCTGCATATAATCCATAATCTGCTTTGCTGAATTTGAGGCAATGATCTATTAATTAATTCTTGTTGGAATACGCGTATTCAACTTTCAAATAATAACATTAAACACTATTAAGCTTCTTGAGTTCCTGGTAACCCGGCAACTGCAACATCTTTGTTGCAGCTTGATATCTCCGTCGCAACACGGTTTTTTCAGACATCGTTCAACATCGACTAACCTTCTTGAGTTTTCTAACCTAATCCACCGTGGTTTTCAAAGTGGTTTGCAGACGGATGTAGTTTTTGCGGATTTCAGCAAGGCATTCGATTCTGTGAACCATGCTCTGCTTATTCACAAGCTCTCTTTATTAGGGTTCCCAACGAATCTTCTAGATTGGATTTTGTCCTATCTCTCTAACCGTACTCAACGTGTTTTGTTTTCTAATGTTTTATCAAATATTGTTAATGTTACTTCAGGCGTGCCACAGGGAAGTCATCTGGGCCCGCTTCTGTTTATTCTATTTGTGAACGACCTTCCTCAAGTTATATCATACTCTACTACACTAATGTATGCTGATGATGTTAAAATCTGTCTGCCTTACTCTGATTGGTATTTGCACACACGCCTTCAACTGGATCTAAGTGAACTACTACTGTGGTGTTCAACTAATCTTCTTTTTCTGAACCTTTCTAAATGCAAACTTATGACATTTTACCGTCGCGCTCCACATTTTGTCTCATATGCTCTAGGAAATCATGTCCTCGAGCGAATTTCGAGTTCAAATGACCTCGGAGTCCTTTTTGATCATAAGATGTGTTTTAAAAGCCATATAGCTGCAACAGTCAATAAAGCTAAGGGTGTTTTAGCGTTCATTAAACGTTGGTCCAAGGAGTTTGACGACCCGTACGTTACGAAACAACTATATATCTCGTTAGTACGTCCTATATTGGAGTATTGTTCTTGTGTTTGGAGCCCGCAGTATAAAGAGCAGCAGGTTGTTATTGAATCCGTGCAAAAGCAATTTTTAATTTTTGCCCTTCGTAACTTTAACTGGGACTCGGGTAGAATCTTGCCACCCTACCGGTCTAGGCTAAATCTTATTGACCTGCCGTCGTTGCACCATCGCAGAATATGTAATATGACTCCCATACTCTCTTGGGTCAGATTGACTTGGCCGTCCCATCTAGACCTACCCGTACTTTTAGGCCTATCCGTTTACCCATATGTAGGTCTAATTAAGTATCATTATTAACAGATAATTTGTTAATTTAATAAATAAATAAAAAAAAATAAAAATAAATAATACTATCGATATATTAAGTATTATTATGTTAAGTTAGCATGCTCACACTTGAAGTGTCCACTTCCACTTCCTCTTTCCTTTCTGATCTCGAATCGAATGTACGTGGTACCGGTGTTGCAGTCAAAATATAATCAAAGAATATATAAATAATCATTGAACAAAAACATAATATAATACTGTGATTCTTTTATTTAATATCATAGCTAGTCAACCAATAGGTTATGGGCCCAGTCCATGCCAATTTAAATAAATTAAAGAGTTACAAATAGTTGTGAAATTAGTTCCGCGTGCGTGCTTGTGTAATTCTTTTGTAGTGTGTGTGTGTGTATAATATATACATACATAGAAAATGGAAAGAAATAAGCAATTTAGAATCAGAGCTTTATTTAATGAATTAGAGGTGCTCCAAGTAGTCGATAACATGCTGCCTAACGAAGTAGATGATAATTGGAAAAAGGCAGTGCGATGTGCGAAGAGCATTTTAGTTCAATATTTAGGCGACGCATTTCTAAACTTCGCGGCAGGCGACATTTCGGCACGTGATATTCTGAAGAATTTAGACGCCATATATGAGCGTAGAAGCCTTGCGTCGCAATTAGCTGCATGTAAACGTTTAATAACACTCAAACTATCAAGTGAAATGACACTTTCGAGTCATTTTGTTATTTTTGATGAAACAGTGAGTGAGTTGTTAAGGGCGGGCGCTAAAATGGATGAGATGGACAAAGTGGCACATTTGCTGCAGACTCTACCTTCAACCTATAATGGTGTCATCACGGCAATCGAAACTTTGTCATTTATACTCGATTCTGGTGCAAGGGATCATTTGGTCAATGATGACTCGCTGTACGCCGATTGCATCGAATTGGAGCAGCCAATAAAAATCGCTGTGGCAAAAGAAGGCGAGTTTTTATGTACCACTAAGCGTGGAATTGTGGCGCTGCACAATGGACACAATATCACACTGGAGGATGTGCTCTACTGCAAGGAGGCAGCAGGAAACCTCATGTCTGTCAAGCGTCTGCAACAGGCAAGGATGTCAATTAAGTTTGACTCTGATGGTGTCTCCATATCAAAAAATTGAGTATTTGTTGTTAAAAATACAGGTATGTTGGATATACCTGTAGTCAAATTCCAAGCATACAGTGTAGATGCGAGGAACAAAAATAATTATCGATTATGGCATGAGAGGTTGGGGCATATAAGCAATGCAAAATTGCTTGAAATAAAGAAAAATAATTTATTTAATGACAGTAGTCTTCTTGTAAATTTAGAAATATCAGATGAAATTTCTGAGTCATGTTTAAATGGGAAACAGGCTAGGTTGCCATTTAAGCAATCTAAAGATAAAAGTTATATAGAACGACCCTTGTTTGTAATACCTTCAGATGTCCTATCCGATGTGGCCCTATTACACCAGTTACACTAGACGATAAAAATTATTTTGTGGTCTTCGTAGATCAATTTACACATTATTGTGTAACCTATTTGTTAAAATATAAATCAGATGTATTCAATGTATCAAAAGATTTTGTAGCAAAGAGCGAGGCTCATTTTAAGATTGTCAATTTGTACATTGACAACGGTAGGGAATACCTATCGAATGAAATGCGTGAGTTCTGCGTTAATAAAGAAATAAGTTATTATTGGACAGTGCCACATACACCTCAGTTGAATGGTGTTTCGGAGCGAATGATAAGAACCATTACAGAGAAAGCTCGTGCTATGGTAAATGGTGCAAAATTAGACAAAAGTTTTTGGGGTGAAGCTGTGCTAACTGCAACATATCTAATCAACAGAATTCCAAGCAAAGCACTTGGAGATTGTAAAATGACCCCATATGAGCTGTGGCACAAATAGGAAGCCCAATTTAAAGTTTTTAAGAGTGTTCGGTTCAACCGTGTATGTGCACAACAAAATGAAACGAGGGGGAACGTTGTTTATACCCGATACATAGTCAGTATGGCTACATTAAACGACAAAGAGTGGGTGTGAGAGAGACAGAAAATCAGTCTGAAGGTGTCATTAGGCGCTGCGTAGCCACTGCAAATTGATTTGTTACTTTTGGCTATAATAATAGTCCGATCTGATTCGGATTCGGCAAGATTCGGCAATCTGGTAGATATGGCCATTCTCTATGATTGTGCGTTTTTTATTTTCTCCTATCTTCAAAATTGTGGTTGCCACAGATTTTCGTCCTTTGTGTGGGCGGAAGGGGGTGGGGCGAAGTTTTGAAATATACTTGTGCAGGTTCGATATCATAGGAATGTGGATAAAAAATTTGGTTGCTCTAGCTCTTATAGTCTCTGAGATCTAGGCGCTAATTTTTTGCGCTAAGTAAAGCCAGCTATGATACGTGTGTGTTAGAGAGAGACAGGGCGAGAAAAAATGAAATTGTTTTCTTCATTCTGGCTATAATAATGATACGATCCAATTCAGATTCTGCAGATATGGTCTAGAAGATATGGTTATTCTCTACGATTCTGCGTTGTTGGTTTTCTCGTATCTTTAAAATTGTGGATGCCACAGATTTTCGTCTTTTGTGGGGGCGGAAATGGGCGGGGCGAAGTTTTTAAATACAATTGTAACAGTGACATATCACAGAAGTCTGGATACAAAATGTCGTTGCTCTAGCTCTTAGTCTTTGAGCACTAGGCGCTGATAGGGACGGACAGACGGACGGACGGACAGACAGACAGACAGACATGGCTCAATCGACTCGGCTATTGATGCTGATCAAGAATATATATACTTTATGGGGTCGGAAACGCTTCCTTCTGGACGTTACACACATCCATTTTCACCACAAATCTAATATACCCCTATACTCATTTTGAGTATCGGGTGTAAAAAGGTAAATTTGATGAAAAATCATACAAAGCTATCTTGATAGGGTATGAACAAAATGGACTCAAATTGTGGGATGTCATTAAAGGAAAAGTTGTTGCAAGAGATGTATATCCCGAATGAGAGTACGGATTGTGAAAAAGCTGATCAGCCAGATAATTGTCGTGAAGAAAATAAGAATACCAATATAATTAGTAGAAAAAGTGAGAGGTTAAAGTCTGTGATGGACCTATTTCAGGCTGAGGTAAGCTCAGTCCCGTCCAGGGGTCAATCCACAAGAAATTTGTAGAAATGATGGAACTTTAAGGGAGGCGTCGGGGGTGGCCTATCGTAGAGTAGATGGATCGGGTCTTGGGCGGGCGTTGCAAGCGTTGCGTATCGAAGGGGGTACGTGGACGTGGTGTAGGGTGGGGTTGGTGCCTCGGCTACTTTGAAATGACTTACGCAGTGGATATTATTCGGGTAATTGGATACTTTATTGGATTATTATTATGTTCTGGGCCGGGTTCAGCGTAAGTTCTTGGTACGACGTCCGTGCTCGGGGCCGGGTTCTGCGTAAGTTATTTTCTTGTCTTGGTGGGCGTCTATTTATACGCTTACTATTGCTGCGTCAGCGAGACCGAAAGTGCATTTCCGCGTCGGGTCGCATTTCGCCGTTTTGGTGACTTGGCGGGTTTTCCGTTGGCGGGCGACGTGAGCTTTTCGTGGTGCCGTCTTCTCGCGGTTGACGAACCCGGAAGACTGCACCTGATCGGTCGCTGGGCCTGGAGTGGGGGAAGTCCGCGTGACCCGGTGTGTTTGGTCAGCGTTTGTGGAGTCGGCGCGTGTCGAGTAGCTAGAGGAGAGGGTGGAGGGGGTGTTCGTATGACGAGTAATATATGCATTATTATACGTGGGGAGAGGCGTTGTAGCGAACCCATTTAGGTTCGTTACACCCTCCCCTTTCTTGGACGAGAGTTACGAGGACTCGTTCATCGGGTGTGCGGCGGTGAATCCGGTAGTGTTACGTTGCTTCTCTGGCTGGTGTCCCGGGTTCTGCTGACTCTGCGGTGCCGTGGTCGGGGCGTCGGGTTGATGCCTCATTGGTTTCTTCGTCGATGTCAGCATTCCTGTGTAGGTCAGTGGGCTCGTCGGGCTTGTGGTCGTGGAACTCTCTCAGGTCGTTGATATTTGCGGTCTTCTGTTTCCGGCTTTCGCAATGTTGTAATTTGGCGATGTTTGGCGATGGAAAACTTTTGACCCGGTAGGGGCCGTCGAACTTCGGAGCTAGCTTTGCCGCAAAGCCCTCGGCGGCGTTTGAGAGGTGGTGTTGGCGTAGTAGTACCAACGACCCGATGGCGGGGCGCCATAGTCGCCGGCGGAGGTGTAATGTCTCCCTTGCTCTTGGCTGGCTCTCTGGATGTTGTTCTGACGATGGCGAATATTTCCTTCAGCCTCGTCGCTTTGCTGGTGGCTGTCTCTGGGTGCCGGGGAGTCGGGGTTCTCTTCCTTGCATTCAGGAAGGCGGGGCTGAATCCGGTCGTCTCGGAGACGCTGGAGTTGATTGCCAATGTCATCTCGGGTAGGAGTTCGTCCCATGTGTTCTGGTGGTCGTCGACGAACTGGGCGATCATTGTTTCCACAGTTCGATTGGCTCTCTCGTCGGGTTTTCTTGGGGGCAATACGGGGCGGTGTGTTGTAGCTCCACGCCTGCGGTTCGCAGGAATGTTTTAAACGATCGGCTGGTGAACTGGGTTCCGTTGTCGCACACGAATAGTTTTGGCACGCCGAAGCTGCTCAGTATTCGTTCTCTTCTCATTCGTTCGAGGTTCGCTGTTGTCGCTTTCGTGAGGGGTACCAGTTCGACCCATTGGAGAAAGTGTCGAAGAATACCAGTAGGATGGTGTTCCCGTGTTTGGACCGTGGTAATGGTCCGACGAAATCGGCGCACAGGGTGGCGAAGGGTTCTTCGGCTTTGCGTGTGAGCATCCTGCCCACGGCCTTGCGCTGTGTGGCCTTGAACTTCTGGCAGCTTACGCAGCCCTGCACGTACCGTCGTACGTCTCGGTGTAGTCCTGGCCAGTAATATCGTTGTTGTCCTCAGGATGGTTTTCCGGACGCCAAGGTGTCCTGCTGTTGGTTCGTCATGGCATTCGCGGAGTACGGTCGTTCGGCCGTTTTAGGCACGCATAGTTTCCACGGTATGTGGTCGTCGTCGTCGGCTCCGTGTCCTAGATAGCGGTATAGCTGCCCGTTTTCGTGCGTGTAGTCCGGGTATTTCGACGGTTCGTCTTGGACTTGCTGGATCCTTTGTTTAAGCCAGGTGCATGCCGTGTTGTCCGCCTTTCGATGCGGGAGAGGGTTTCATCAATGGTTGTCTTGACAACGCGTCAGCGACTACGTTCTGGTTGCCGGCCCGATAGTGCACGTCGTATTGATATTGCTGCAGTTCGAGCGCCCAAACTTGCCGTGTCGTTTTAAGGGCTCTCGAGGGTATTCAGCCACTTTTAGGGCGAGGTGATCGGTTATGACATCGAATCGGTAGCCTTCGAGATAGCATCGCAGATTTCGGATTGCCCAGATGACGGCGAGGCATTCCCTGTCGGTGGCCGAGTAGTTTCCCTCTGCTTTGTTGAGGCGTCGACTGACATATGCGTGAGGACTGCGGTGAGGACTGCGCCCACTCCAAGGTTGCTTGCGTCCGTCTGCAGGGAAAACTTGACGTTAAAGTCTGGGCAGGCGAGTACTGGTGCGGTGGTGAGTAGTGTTTTCAGCTCGTTGAAGGCGTCTTGTTGTTCTTGGCCCCATGTCCATGCTTTCCCTTTCTTCAGCAGCAGTGACATTGGTTGGACCACGGTGGCAAAGTTTGGGACAAATCTTCGGTACCAACCGGCCATGCCTACGCACTGTCGTAACTCCTTCAGGTTGGTCGGCGGCCTCAGATCCTTTACGGCTGCGATTTTGTCGGGGTCCGTGTGGATACCTTCTTCGCTGATCATGTGTCCCAGGTATTTTATTCGGCGTTGGAAGAAGGCGCACTTTTCCGTGTTGATCCGTAGGTTTGCCTTGCGTAGTCGTGCGAAAACTTCTTTCACGTTGTTCAGGTGCTCCGTGAAGCTTTTCCCGACGATGACGATGTCGTCGAGATATGCGAATGCGAACGGTTCCATGTCCGCGCCGATAACGGCGTCGAGGGTCCGTTGAAACGTGGCTCCCGCGGAATGCAAACCGAAAGGCATTACTTTCCATTGGTATAGTCCTCTGCCGGGGATCGTGAATGCCGTGGCTTCCCGGCTGTCCCGGGCCATTGGTATCTGCCAGTACCCGTTCTTCAGGTCCAGGGTCGTGATGAAGTGGGCATTTCGGAGTCGCTCTAGTATGTAGTTGATCCTGGGTAGCGGGTACGCGTCCGGGATAGAACGCTCGTTTAGCTGCCGATAATCTACACACATGCGCCTTCTCCCGTCCTTTTTGCGGACCAGGACGATTGGCGCACTGTGGGGATTCCGGGATGGTTCGATTAGGTCCTCTGCTATCAGTTGGTCGACCTGTTCATCGATGATCCGCCGCATGGCTGGATTTTTCGGGTAGTACCGCTGTTTTATGGGTCGGTTGTCTCTCATGACAATGGTGTGTTCTGTTAGGTCCGTCGTCCCTCGGAGGCCCGCGAGTGTCGGCAGTTCTTCGTCTAGAAATTCCTGTATTCTCGGCGCGATGTCGGGAGGCCATGGGTCGGAGATTCGTTCCGAATCGTCCCCCGGTGGTTGGTCGATTCCTGGGTCGCACATAGTAGTCGGGGTTCTCGGGGAGGATCGTTGTGTCGAATGCGCTTGGTGGTTCGACTTCGCGAGTGTATTCGCTTATGCTGGCGACGACGGCGGGTGCGCATAGGTGTGGGGTGCTCGTGTGTGTCCTGGGGGTGCTTGCGCGACGTTGTATTCAGCGTGATGTACGAACGTGCGGGTCTCGACGCTAGCGTTTGACCAACGGCTAGTTTAAAGGCGATGAAGGTTACCGACATGGCTCCAGGCGTGGTGCTGGGCCGCATGCCGGCGCCGTACGAGGTGTTGCCCGGGAGGCGTTCCATGATGTCGGTGACGATCGATGGTGTGTCGGCTCCAGGTGCGTCGGGGTTCCGATTGATGCCTCGTGCGGCGGTGATCGCCTCTCCCGGTTCCTGCCTGAGAGGACGCGGGGGTAGCGGGTCGGTCGGTGTCGTAGGGGTTGTTTTCGTGTCGAGGGCGTTGTCGACGCGTTCGTGGGCCAGGGTGGCGGTCGGAGGTGGTACCTCGAGCGCCTGGCTGCTGCGTGGCGGTTGTCGTTGCTGGGGCCGGGTTGTCTTCTGGAGGGGCGTCCTGGGTTCCTTTCCCTTCGTTGGTGGAACCGCGTCGGTGCCCTCGGGAGACCGGCTCGCTTTCTTCGTTGCTTTGCTTGGTTTTGGGTTTCTCGGAGTGGGCCTGGGGCTGGTGTGCCTCGTCGTGGCCGTGGGTTCTGTGTTCCTTGTTCCTTGTGCTCGTGTCTCGTGTCGTGTCGGGGAATTCGTTGGCGGCGGGGGTCTCGAGTTCTTGGGTCCGGGGGCGTGTACTTGGCTGGCGGTGATCATCGGCGTGTTTGGAATGGGGCGTCGGGAGCCTTGGAGATGGAGGCGTGTGGTGCCACATTGTATTGTGGTTTCGATGGCGCACAGGAAATCCATCCCTATGATGGCTTGCTCTAGCATGTCGGGCAATACCAAGAGTGGCATCTGTACCTCTTGCTCGTCTAGTTTGACGCGCGCTAGCAAGATCTGAGTTATCTCGCGTGCTGAGCCGTCGGCTAGGCGTATCGGGACGCAAGCGTCGCACAGGTCGTTATCGTGGCCGAGTTGGCGGGCGAGGTCGGCGTTGATGAAACTTCGGGACGCCCCGGTGTCGACTGTGGCTTCCGTGCGCCGTCCTCCGATGGTCACTCTCGCCACTATCCGGCCTTCGTGTACTTGTAGCGGGTTTCTTAGTTGGTTGTCTGAGGAAGCGTCGTGCCCGGCTGTTCCCGTGTCAGCTGGGGACGCGAGTCGTTTCCCACGGGTCCTGGCGGCAACAGCCCACGGTGCGTGTTCCGCGTTTGCCGCATTCCCAACAGAAGAGGATCGATGGGTTGGTGCAGTTGCGAGACGACATGTCCTCCTTCCCCGCAGCGTCGACAGGCTGCGTGCGGGTTGGCGATGGGGGTGGTGATCATTCGATGTGTCGCTTCCTGTGCCGGGATGCCGGCTTCAGGTGCGGCTTCCTTGTGGGTTCCGAGGTGTTCCAGTGGGGTTTTCGGAATTGGGTCCGATTCGCCCCGTTTTCGTTTTGCCTTGTTGTGCCGCTGGCCGTGTGTACCTAGGTGGTTGTCGAGGGGGGATGAGGGTCGCCGGTATGTTTCGCTCCTGGATGCTCTCGAACTCTGTGGCCAACATTGTCAGTTGCGTCAGACTTCTCAGTTCGTGTCTCCGCACGTACAGTTTGTACGCCGGGAGGGTGTTGTCATAGATCCGGCTAAGCTCCTTGGCGTCGTCGTACCCGGCGTGGTGCATGAGCAGCCGGAGCTCGATGACGAAATCTTTGAACGGCTCGCCCACCGCTTGTTTGCGGTCTTTGATCTGGTCTTCCAATTGTTCGAAGTACCGGGGAGGCAGGAAAAACTCTAGGAATTCCTGGCGGAAATCGGCCCATGAGGCGCTCTGGAGTCGGCTGGTGCGGAACCAACGGTTGGCTCGGTCAGTGAGGAGTTCCGCCATGGCTCGCGGCAGGTAGTTCATGTCTACCCCGTACGAGAGGGCACGCTCTTCCAGCAGTTCGACGAAAGACAGTGGATCGTCTTGCCCGTCGAACTGGATTCCCACTTCCGGATCCGTTCCGCCATCTGCGCGGCGTGACTGTAGTAATGGCTGTCTGCGGGGCCATTCCCTCCTGTTGTCGGCAAGATTCTTCTTGTGGGCGAAGGCCTTGGCCCTGGAGACGGGGGCCTCGGGAGATCTGCTGCGGTTATCGTGATCGGTTCGGGGTCGATCCTGCCTTCCATGACTCCGGGAACTTGTAGGCTGAGTTTGGGGTCTGTCTTCCGCTTCTCCGTTAGCGCTGAGGTGTCGGGCTGCGGCGATCTTGCTCGTCCTGGGGATCTGGCGTACTGCCGCTCGAGCTCTGCCAACCTGACCCAGGCATCGTGTTCGAGGGGCCCGGCGACTAGTTCGGCGAAATTTCTCCGCAAATCTTCCACGTTACCCTCGCGGCTGAATCCGAATTCCTCCGCGAAGGGACTCCAGCTCCTCAGGCGGCGTTTGTGTATCCAGCCGGTACTCACCCCTGGGTTGGCGACAAAGTCTCCGGGGTAATACCCGCTGGCCTGTTCCTCTGTATGGGATTCCATTGCTCCGATCGTTACTTGAGCTGGCTATTTCGCTGGGCTTGCGCTTTTCCTTCACTAGAGCACTGTGTCGGGCTTCGTGGTTGACGCTTCGAATTTCTTCTCGGGGGTGACGGCGCTGTTTGCGTTTCGCTGACTGCTCGTTGCGCAACTCTGCCGTTGGTATTGTGCGAGGTCGGGGTTTCTTCGTGTTGTATTTTCTTGTACCTCTAGCAGCCGTGGGGTTTTATTCCACAAGCCCTCGTTGACGTTCCCTTGGGTCCCTGCTCGGGCGCCACTTGTGATGGACCTATTTCAGGCTGAGGTAAGCTCAGTCCCGTCCAGGGGTCAATCCACAAGAAATTTGTAGAAATGATGGAACTTCAAGGGAGGCGTCGGGGGTGGCCTATCGTAGAGTAGATGGATCGGGTCTTGGGCGGGCGTTGCAAGCGTTGCGTATCGAAGGGGGTACGTGGACGTGGTGTAGGGTGGGGTTGGTGCCTCGGCTACTTTGAAATGACTTACGCAGTGGATATTATTCGGGTAATTGGATACTTTATTACAAATACTTTTAGCACTCTCTTAAACTCTTAGGTGAATACTACGTCGATGTTCTGGGCCGGGTTCAGCGTAAGTTCTTGGTACGACGTCCGTGCTCGGGGCCGGGTTCTGCGTAAGTTATTTTCTTGTCTTGGTGGGCGTCTATTTATACGCTTACTATTGCTGCGTCAGCGAGACCGAAACTGCATTTCCGCGTCGGGTCGCATTTCGCCGTTTTGGTGACTTGGCGGGTTTTCCGTTGGCGGGCGACGTGAGCTTTTCGTGGTGCCGTCTTCTCGCGGTTGACGAACCCGGAAGACTGCACCTGATCGGTCGCTGGGCCTGGAGTGGGGGAAGTCCGCGTGACCCGGTGTGTTTGGTCAGCGTTTGTGGAGTCGGCGCGTGTCGAGTAGCTAGAGGAGAGGGTGGAGGGGGTGTTCGTATGACGAGTAATATATGCATTATTATACGTGGGGAGAGGCGTTGTAGCGAACCCATTTAGGTTCGTTACAAGTCTAAACCTAGGGTGTCTTATAATTAACATGGATAGTTGCAATTCAGTCAGTACTCCATTACTAAATAAACTAAATTATGAGTTACTTAACTCAGATGAAGACTGCAATGCTCCAGGTCGTAACCTTATTGACTGTTTAATGTACATAATGCTGTGTACACGACCAGATTTAGCTACTGCTGTAAATATCTTGAGTAGATATATTAGCAAGAACAATGCTGAGTTATGGCAATGTTTAAAAAGGGTTATTAGATTTTTAAAGGGAACTATTGATATGAAGCTTATATTTAAAAAGAATACATCATGGACGGTTTTCTAAGGGTTAAACTACAAAGAGAGTGAGAGCTCTCTAACTGCGATTGCCCACTCGTTTCATGCTAGGGCGGCGTAACCTCGTCTCCGATCACCAAAAAAGAGTCTTCGTTTGCGTGTCGACGAAATCACAGCGACAATCAAGCAGTTGCAGCCGGCCGCGCTTAAGCCCGTATTACCCATTAAATTTTACCCTATACGCGATTACGATTAAAGTTTAAGTTGATTGAAGTCCAAATGAATAAATCTCGAATTGTCTATATCGTGTAGTACATTAAACGTAAAGATTCCCCAGAGCATTTCTGCTCAACATTGAAATCTCGTATCGAGGATTTCACAAAATTGTTGGTGGCCCATGAGGGGAACTCAACGTTTAATTCGTACTATCCGCAAATGATTCTACCTCGTTCCGCGTTCATACAGATGCACATATAAAATCATATTTTACCGGCTGCAACTGTAAACGGCAAACACAACGCAAACCAACGGTTTATCCAACAGCCGCTATCTCTCGCACGAAGCAGAGACAAAGAAGACCGGACGATAGCTCTGCGCCTGGACAGTAGCCTCACTGTAGCACACAAACGCAACGCAAGCCGACGGTTAGACAGCAGCCTCTCTCTCGTGCAAAGCAGAGACCAAGAAGACAACGATCGTTCTGCTGCTGCTCGTCATCTCTAGACACAAGGCCTCAACTCAACGCTCACATCAGCACAGTTTCTGCTCTCCGCTTGGACAACACCAACAACAACGCCACGCAAGTTCTCTTAAGCTACGCTTTAAGCAAAGAGAAGCATTCTGACTACCAGAGTAAGTGTTTCGTTGTGTGCATTTTGTACAAGGTCAAAGAGAGTGCAACTAAGAGGGTGAGAAAGGTACATACATATATAACAGCAACATGTCAACAGCCGAGTCCCACGACCTCGAAGCCGACCCTCAGGTGGAGATCGACAATCTCAGTGTTATTCAGACAAATCTCATTGCGAGGGTTAATCAAACGGTGCGTAATTTCAGAAAGGACGGCGCAGATCGGAAAACTAAAGCTTATTTTCAAACGCGCTTACAAAATTTGCAACGGTTCTGAGGTGAATTTGAGCAAAATCATCAACGTTTACTAATACTTCGATGTCCAAGTACGCATAGTTATGTGTCCAGCGAAGTGGCCTTTCGCTTTGATGAAGACTGTACAACGGCATTCATATCAGAGGCCTACGAAAATGTATGTCCAAGGGCACCACCGTTACAGCAGAATCCAGAGCCAGAAAATCCATCTGTATCATCAGTGTAATTGCCCAAGCTACCTGTACCGACATTTACAGAAATGCATTTGTTCAACTGTCCGAAACGTCCGAAAGGTTTCATTTTCTGAAGCAAGCTCTTCCCCGGATCGGACGTATTCTGCAGATGGCCTTGCAAATAACTATGCAACAGCGATACGACAACAAACGGCTGCAGTTTATGTACCATATGTACATAGATGTTCAGCATTGGATGGCTCATCATCTCACTTCCAGATTGTCAAGCACGACACTGCAAGCTTGGGAGCTCCATCTCGGTAGCTCTGCCGAACTTGCCACATTTTCTCAGCTGCAATCATTTCTCAACGACCGTCTCGTCAGCATCGATGTGTTCGAAAATCGAGGCCGCTCCACGACGCGGACATCTGTGCCGCAGCCTGTCAACCAAAGGCACCCGAAGAAGTCAGTTGGCAACGTAACATACAAGGGGCAACAGTTTCCACGCCAAGACTGCGGTTGCCGAACACACTCGCTGCCCTCACTGTAGCGACAGTCAGAATCTTCGGCATTGCCCGACCTTTTGTCCAAGGACTGCTTTGCAAGGAAAGCCATCGTCGATCATGCAAAGGCATGCCTCAACTGTCTGAGCCGGTCCAATGGACTTTCAAAATGTACCAGCAAAAGGAACTGCACGCAGTGTGGTCAAAGACACCATACCCTGCTGCACTTTCCAACTCCTGCTCAGGTGGCAACACAGCCTCACGCAGCCTCCCATAGCGCTCGTTCCTGTAGTACGTGCGTTAGTGGATTCAGGCTCGGAAGGAACCCTCATTACAGAGCACACAGTGCAGGCTCTTAACCTCAAGCGGCATCCAATTTCGGCAGAAATTGCTGGAGTTGGGACCACCTCCAAGAACAGGTGTACCTACACTACAGAATTGTCATTAAGTTCTTGTACTTCACAGTTTTGTACTACCATTGATACTGCGTTTATACTTAAAACGCTTACATCGCAATTACCTACACAATCCATCAAATTGCAGCAATGTCCTCATTTGAACGGAATAGAACTCGCCGATCCCAAGTTCTACAAATCACAACGGATTGATCTGCTGGGAGCGGACGTAGTCCCACAGATCCTGCTTTCAGATATCCGCAGAGGAAAGGAGAACCAACCAATTGCACAGCACACCCAGCTTGGCTGGATAGTCTTTGGTCGAGCCACTGCCACACGCTCACACGCTGTCACCATTAGATGTCACCACAACAGGCTAGAGAATCTCGTTCAGAAATTCTTCGAAATGGAGCATCTCGGTTCCACAAAAGAGCTCACACCAGAAGAGCGATGGTGCGAGGAGCATTTTAAACGAACTCACATCCGTCAACTGAACGGCAAGTATTTGGTACGGTTACCACTTAAGCGTTTGCTTGACCCTTTCGCAGGTGCTAGGCAAATCACGTCAAATCGCAATCAATCGATTCCAAATGCTTCAACGAAGATTCCAAAGGCAGCCGGAGCTACAAGCCAAATATTCGGAGGTCATGGATGCTTTCGTAAAGCCGAGTTTGCGAAGCTTAATAACCTCATTAGGGACTTTGATTGGTCCGCTTTGTACTTGTGCACTGATGTCATAAAAGGCACAAACATTTTTTACAATGCTCTTGGCACATTTTTTGATTCTTGTGTCCCGCTTTCTTGTCCGATTAGATCTGGAAAACCCCCTTGGTTTACCAAAGAGTTATCCAGTCTAAAAAACTAAAAATCAAGACTTTATAAAAAATTTCAAGAAGTGGGTTCTCCTACTTCTCACTCTCGCTATGTAATAGCTCGGTCAAACTTTTCAGTTCTTAATGCTCAATGCTATAAGAACTACCTATTTCGATGCAGAATACGTTTTTCTCAGGACCCTAAACAGTTTTAATGCTTCGTAAACAGTAAGCGTAGAACGTCCGCACACCCATCCTCTCTTTCATTTCGTAATACGTCGGCAAATAATGATCAGGCAATTGCCGATCTTTTTGCCCAATTTTTCAAAAACGACCTAGTCTGAGGAAAGCTACTCTAGTCACCCGTACCCATACGGTTTACCGAAGTCGAACGGCATTTTCAGTCCCTTGTTAAATGAATGTTCCTTACTTCATGATCTTCGACTAGTTAAGCCGGTGTTTTCACCGGGTCCAGACGGGGTTCCAGGTTGTGTACTCAGGTACTGCGCCGAGGCACTGTGTGGAGCCTTGCTTAAACTATTCACCCTGTCTATTGATTCCTCTTGCTTCCTCCCGATCTGGAAGGAATCGTTTATAATTCCTCTCCATAAAAAAGGTAGCAAGTCTGATGCAAAAAATTATAGAGGTATAGCAAAGTTATCCGCTATTCCTAAAATGTTTGAGAAGGTTTTAACTCCGCACTTGCAACATATCTGCAAGTCACTTATATCTCCAACTCAGCATGGACTTATAAGGCGGCAATCAACCACCACGAACTTGTTAGAGTTTACCTCTTTCATTATTAAAGGCTTTCAAGGTAACTTACAGACGGATGTTATTTACACCGACTTCAGTAAAGCATTCGACTCTGTAAACCATTCCCTTCTAGCACATAAACTTCACCTTTTAGGGTTTCCGCCCAACCTCCTGAGATAGATTTCTAGCTTTCTTTGTTCCAGGTCTCAAAGAGTCCTCTTCAAAAACTCCCTCTCTTCACCAGTAAAGGTTTCTTCGGGAGTACCACAGGGCAGCCATCTAGGCCCCTTACTCTTCACACTCTTTATTAATGACTTGCCTTCGGTATTAACCTACTCTCGAGTATGCGGATGATGTTAAACTCTGTGTCCAGTATAAGGACATTTCACTTCATTCTCGCTTGCAATCCGATCTCAATAACTTTCAGTCATGGTGTTGTGCAAACTTGTTACAACTTAATGCCGCGAAATGCAAAGTAATGACATTTCATCGTTCTAGCCCCTTGTTGGCTCCCTATACTCTATGTGGCGGTTCTCTTGAGAGAATTACCCTGGTGAATGATCTTGGTGTCTTATTAGACGCAAAGTGAAAGTTTTCCGAACACATTTCTACCATTGTAAACAAGGCAATGGACGAAACCTATATAACAAAGACTCTCTATACTTCGCTAGTTCGTCCGATTTCAGAATACGGCTCCTGTGTATGGTGTAGAATCAGTATAGATTCTTTTTACCCTTTGCTCTGAGGGGCCTTAACTGGGATGCGGGTGTGAGACTCCCATCTTACTCTAGTAGACTGCTATTAGTAAACCTCCCATCCTTAGTTAACCGTAGAAAAATGCTTGGTGTGATATTTATGCACAACTTGATCAGGGGTGACATAGACAGCCCTGATCTGTTGAGCCGCATAAACTTCACGATTCCTATTAGACTGACTAGAAATTGTATACCGTTGTTCCTTCCACTTTTTAGATCGAATTATTTCTTGCATGAACCGTTTAGGGTCTTATGCTCGGATTATAATTCCCTCTACCATATTATATCCACCACTAATTCTCTTCCTCTTATTAAATTACTAATCCTTACACACCTTTCTAGTAATTAGTAATTGTAGAGGTATTTGTATTTTGATTGCATGCTTAGTTTCTTAGTAAGTTTAGTGCTAATTTTCCTCGAATGTTAGTCTAACAGCTATCTTTCCTGCATGTTTGCGTTCGGCTCGGTTGGGCGGGAGGAGGGCTGCTATTTGCCTGGGATCCGCGCGTAACAGCCTTCTGCTGGTTTAACACGGGCCACTTGACGGTGCAGTAACTGCATCGCCTTTTGAAAGATGCAGTCATTGCATGTCAACGTCCAATAAACGAAAAAAAAGAAAAAATGGATGAGTACTTTCAACTAGGCCAGGTGACCAAAGTAACAACCAAGGAGCAGCAGCATTGCATCATTAGCAAGGAGAATGGAATCGAGTCCACATGTTGCACCTTGCCTCATCACGCAGTATTCAAGGAGGAAAGTGTCACTACTAAGGTTAGAGTAGTATATGACGCCTCCTGTAAAACGTCAAACGGAAAATCGCTCAATGACGTATGCACCGGACCAGCGCTCCAAAACGATCTAGCCGGCGTGGTCCTGAATTGGCGCCTCCATCGTTTCGTTTTTGCTGCCGACATTCAGAAGATGTATAGATGCATTGACATGAATGCAGAGGATTCGCAATATCAACGCATCTTTTGGCATGACGAACTCAACCAGGTAGCTGAGTATTATCTCAACACAGTTACGTTTGGAACCGCTTTAGCTCCTTACACAGCCATTCGCGTCATACATCAACTGGCGCAGGATGAACGCAACCGATACCCATTCGCGGAAAGGGTCCTTCAACACGAAATATACGTTGATAACGTACAAAGCGGATCTTCCACTCGCGAAGGAGCATTAGAAATTCAAAATCAATTGATCGGAGCCTTACGATCAGCAGGAATGGAACTTCGAAAGTGGTCTGCGAATGACGCTTCTCTGCTACAAAACATACCTCCAGACCATTTTTCTCGTAAGACATTATAAGAGTTTGAGTACAAAGATCCCGTTAAAACCTTAGGTCTCTATTGGCATCCACATCAAGACTATTTTGGGTTCAAGATAAATTTTGAAATCAGTCACGCACATACTAAACGTTCTTTACTTTCTACAGTCGCCCGACTATACGACCCCTTAGGTTTAATCACGCCCTGTGTCATGACCGCGAAGGCGATACTCAAGGACCCATGGATGCATGGATGACCCGCATCAAAGGCAACGATGGCAGCCTATCACAACTGGGCTGGGATGAACCTCTGCCAACCGAACTGCTTAATAGATGGCAGGGATTCATACAGAACTTGCCATATGTCGAGCAAATTCAAGTACCACGATGGCTGCGCTTCAACATCCACGAGCTTGCATCGTTACAGCTACATGTTTTCTGCGATGGATCATCACTTACGTATGCAGCATGCGCATATATTTGCGCAGAACTACCAAACGGAAGGATTCAAACTCATTTGCTAGCTGCACGCAGTCGAGTCACACCCACGAAACCGATCAGTTTGCAGTTAAACTTGCAAAATGGATCCTGGACCAACTTCGCACAGCAGGACCACCTATGTCAACCGTCTATTGGTCAGATGCTATTATCGTTTTGTTTTGGATAAATGGAGATACCCACCGATGGCAAACCTTTGTGTCAAACCGCGTTGGACAGATTTTGGAGCACAGTACATCAACTCAGTGGAGACATGTAAATACTGCGGTAAACCCAGCGGACTGCGCAACTCGTGGCTTAACACCACAAGAGTTAGCAGTACATCCATTGTGGTGGTCTGGACCATCATGGCTACAGCAGCCGGAAAGTCAATGGCCGTCAAACGGAGTTTCTAGTCAAGACATCGACATGACTATAACCGAGGAGAAACCATCAGTTTTGTTCCAAAATGCTGTGCAAGTCTCGGAGGCTCCAGAAACCTTCATCCAAAACTCTTCCTCATACGACAGGTTAATGTCAGTTATGGCATATGTTCTACGGTTTATACATAATATTCAAGCCAAAGGGGACAAACTGTCTGGACCACTGAGTGTGCAGGAGCTCGACAACGCTTTAATTCATCTCGTTCGCAGCATTCAACAGGAGGTCTACGCGATAGGAATATTGAGGTTGAAGGGAAACAAGGCACTATCGGGCACACACAAACTGTGTCAATTATCCTTATTTCTAGATGACCAACAAATTCTACGAGTCAGAGGTCGACTCCGAAATGCAATGCACCTTCCAATAAGACAGCGACAACCAATGATCATTCCCAATCATCATCATTTAACCGATCTCGTCGTGCGTAATGCCCATCGTCTCGCACTCCACGGCGGCACCGAATTAACGCTGGCCACTATTCGACACAAATTCCGGATAGTCAACGGAAAACAAACTGTCAAACGCATTCTTCGACAATGCGTCCGATGTTTTCGTCACCGACCGAAACCAGCAGCGCAATTGATGGCTGATCTTCCCCTACATAGAGTCGATCCTCCAACTCGTGCATTCATCGCCACCGGAGTGGACTATACAGGCGCGTTCGAAATTCAAGCATCCAGATTCCGTGGATACACAAACTACAAGGCGTATATCGCAGTTTTCATCTGTTTGGCTACAAAGGCAATTCATCTTGAAGCGGTCACGGGCTTAACCACCGAAAACTTTCTCATGGCTCTACAACGTTTAATCGCGCGTCGGGGCTACTGTCAACACATGTATAGCGACTGCGGCACAAACTTCATTGGTGCCGACCGGGCTCTCCAAACCTGGCAAATACATTTGAAACGAGAGCTACCCACAACTGTAATACCTGCTTTAGCGGCCCGACAAGTCCAATGGCATTTTAATCCACCTCATAGTCCTAATTTCGGAGGACTTTGGGAGGCAAATGTAAAGTCTGTCAAAACACATTTCTATCGAGCCTTTTCAGGATATAAAATGACCTACGAACAACTTGCTACCGTGCTAACACAAATTGAAGCCTGTTTAAATTCCAGGCCACTATGTCCACTAAGCGCTGAGCCGGAGGACCTAGCTGTCCTCACCCCGGCACATTTTCTTATTGGAGATTCATTATTAGCTCCGGCGGATGTAACGACAAGAGATGTTCCACTCACAGTCCAATTTCTGGAAGGACAGAAAAGGATCCGGCAATTTTGGAAGCGTTAGAGTTCGGATTGGCTATCACATCTTCAAGCCTGTCCAAGGTGGCGACATGAAACCGACAATCTACAAGTCAGCGATCTAGTTATTGTCAAGGATGACCGACTGCCACCCAACGAGTGGAAGCTGGGAAGGATAATAGAAGTTCACCCTGGAGCTGACAGTTTAGTCAGAGTCGCAACCGTTAAAACAGCATCAGGCGTATACAAACGATCGGTCTCTAAACTATGTCGTCTACCGTTGCCACAGACCTCAGAATAATCCTACCACCGTTGCTAGCTCCTTTCGACCATACATGTACCATAACGAATACTATATTTATTCACAGAGCATTCACATGTGACATCCTTTGGTTTCTAATACTGGTCCCACTATTGGGGGCGGCATGGACGGTTTTCTAAGGGTTAAACTACAAAGAGAGTGAGAGCTCTCTAACTGCGATGGCCCACTCAGGGAATGGCTTCGTTTCATGCTAGGGCGGCGTAACCTCGTCTTCGATCACCAAAAAAGAGTCTCCGTTTGCGTGTCGACGAAATCACAGCGAGAATCAAGCAGTTGCAGCCGGCCGCGCTTTTGCCCGTATTACCCATTAAATTGTACCCTATACGCGATTACGATTAAAGTTTAAGTTGATTGAAGTCCAAATGAATAAATCTCGAATTGTCTTTATCGTGTAGTACATTATTAAACGTAAAGATTCCCCAGAGCATTTCTGCTCAACATTGAAATCCCGTATCGAGGATTTCACAACACATCATTTGAAAATACATTAGTTGGCTATGTAGATTCCGATTGGGGTAGTAATGAGATTGATAGAAAAAGTACAATGGGGTATTTGTTTAAAATGTTCGATTCCAATTTAATTTGTTGGAATACAAAAAGACTGAATTCAGTGGATATATGGCCCTATTTGAAGCTGTAAGAGAAGCTTTATGGCTAAAGTCTCTTCTAAATAGTATTAATCCTAAACTCGACAAACCCATTAAAATTTATGAAGACAACCAAGGCTGTCTTAGCATTGCTAATAATCCCTCATGTCATAAAAGAGCAAAGCAGATTGATATAAAATATCATTTTTCAAGAGAACAGATAGAAACTAATGAGATTTCTCTTGAGTATATTTCCACAGACAACCAACTTGCTGACATCTTCAAGAAGCCACTACCTGCTGGAAGATTTTTACAAGAAGAATGATTCCAATTTAATGAAAGCATAAAAAAAAACACCTAAAACAAAAAAAAGGGAAATGCTTTATTAACGAATTAATTACATTAATTCATATATAATTTTTTTTTGATTTGAACCAAAAGAAACAATGAATTGTTAAAGTAATTTAATTTTATGTTAATCAAATTTTAAAGTGATCTAATCGGGTTTTTCTGGGTTTTCCCCGTATCCTTAGAGCAAATGCTAGATCACATAACACTTCCCAGAATGCACACCAACCACATTAGAATAACAATTAAATATTACCTTTTAGATTTACTGATGAAAACTATTTTCTGATTTTCATGATTTTGATGATTAATGTTATTTTTGAGGGGGGCGTGTTGGAATAGGCATATTCAACTTTCAAATAATAACTCTAAATACTATTAAATAATACTATCGATATATTAAGTACTATTATGTTAAGTTAGCATGCTCACACTTGAAGTGTCCACCACTGGTACCGGTGTTGCAGTCAAAATATAATCAAAGAATATATAAATAATCATTGAACAAAAACATAATATAATACTGTGATTCTTTTATTTAATATCATAGTTAGTCAACCAATATCTGTGTAGTACATGAATTATTCTTAGGCTCGGGCTTGACTCTTACTCCCCATCAATGCGGTGTTGTGGTCCTGGTCGCGGATGCTGCTGCTTGCTGCTCACTCTCTTTGCGGCTTGCCAGTGCCCCGGTCTCCTGTCTCTTGTCCTCTGTCCCTCTGTATCAATAGACCTCGTTTACCGTGGGAATATTTTGCAGCAGGCGGTGGGTTAAGTATTCGGAATCACCAAGGGATAAGTGTGTATATTCGCAGCAGGATCGGGCGCCATTAGGAAAAGGCTATAGATTAGGAGTAGGAAGAAACGAGATGAGCTTGAGGCTATTCTTCAGTCAAAGGAACGCGGCTGCTCGGTCTTCAAGGGACTGCCCCGTATCTTTCTAGGAAAGCTGCTTGACGTCTGACCTTCCAATCAGCTTCTCTATCAGCTACAGAATGGAAATGGCACGCCTCGACTTTAGTCAAAATGAACAATCGCGAATGAGGGAAGAAATTTTTTTATTCACAAACTTCTGACTTTATATTTTACAATGCATCATTAAGTGTACAGAGCGTTTTATTGGGGAATCATTGGTGGCTCTGTAGAGTTGTTCGATAGGTTATTCAGAATACCCTTTGATTCCCAAAAGATACCTTTGACAACCCGAAAAATTCCGTCACATATGACACTGCCGATACTGCCCATAATGCTCTCACCGCCCGTATCGCTGTTACCGCCGAAAACTGCGCTAACGCCGAAAACGCCCTTAGCGCCGATACCGCCTCTAACGTCTCTAACGACTCTACCGCCGCTACCGCCGATACCGCCGCTACCTGTTGATTCAACACGACTAGTTGTGGCCGAACTAGATCCTCCAGGATGTTCAAATTCAGAACCGGTGCCGAGTGAAACCGTAGAAGCGGTATCAAAACTACCGCTGAAAATCGATTTTTCCGAAATCTTCATATCAATCCATTCACGGAAGAGGGCGACATTTGTATAGATAGCCGGAACGTTCTCCACTCCACAGCCTACGCCCCAATTGACGATGCCAGCCTGTTCATAGCGGTTTTTATCGTTGGCCAGAGGACAGACCAATGCGGCTCCGCCATCGCCCGTACACGCGTCCTTGCCCCGTTCACCGCCTGCACAAATAAAGCTGGAGTCGGTCGTAGAGTAGGGTCCCAGGACAGATCGTCTCAGTTGTTGTTGGCACTGTTTACGACTCACCACGGGCACCTCAACTTTCTTCAATATATTCATGTAGGAGTCGGATTGAATCGTCTTCTTGCCCCAGCCGCTGACAAAGCATCTGCTGTGGTCGAAACTCCTGTTCGCTCTTGGCAGACACGCGGGACAGATGTGGATCTGTGTCGTTAGTTTTTTGCTCAGGAAGAGCAGTGCCAGATTGCTCTCTCCCGTCGATGCTTTGAAGTCCGGATGGCTTTCGATGAGCCTAACATCGACATTCACATGCCGGTACAATTCAGTCTCAGTTTTAAAGTCCCATTCACCAGCCCTGACGAGAAGCTGTCCTGGTTGGAGATTCGCCACGACATGGGCGGCCGTAAGGACTACGTCTGATCCAATCAATGTTCCAGCACCCATATATGATTCATCCGACTTGAGTAGCAGAGCCACCATCCAGGGAAATTCACCCATCTGGGCCACATCTGCTCCCTCGGTTATGATGTAGTGCAGACCCTTTTCGTTTCGGTGTCCACATTCGGTTGGAGCGGCATGCTCTAAATCGACAATGGGGGTAGCAACCTGAAAGAGTCATCAAATGATACTCTACAGAACGGCCCAGCCTCGGATCGATCAATGAAATGATTTTGTGGACTTACCTTATTTGTGATGGAGCAGCAGACATCGGTGGTATCGCAGCCCTCATTGCCTTCCAGCAACGAACGATATGTGAACAGTGCCCGTCCATCCCTGATGACTGATCCGTTGTCGCACAAAATTCGCGGCACACATTCTTTGTTCCGGGAGTTGCCACAGTTCTTCCCAAGAACTCCTGCTGCGGCCAATACCAGGAAAAATATAGGAATGAGAACGTCGGTTCGTGACATTGCTTGCGAAGATTTCCGAAACACACTGATCCACCTGAGTCCTTGCTCCCGCTTTTATAGAACTGAGTACTCATATTATGCTGATAAGACTCGTCGCTGTCGTCTGATTACTCGGAAGCGACCTTAAGAGACCTAATACAATTTTTGGAATTGAAGCAAATAAACTTAATAATGTTTTGATCAGCTAAATTGAATGCTAATTAGTACTGTTTCTGTTTTCGGCATTACAGATTTTAATTTGCTCTTTTTTTTATTTTGGCAGCATTTGCCACTGCCTTCGACCCACTGTTTGGGGCCATAAATGCCAATGGCTCTGCACTCAAGCGATTTGCTGTTTTTCTGGCGCAGTATTTTGATTGATTGTTCGGGCAAAGTGTCTCCTTAGCTCCACTTCCCTCTCTCCCCCTAACATCATTCATCTGGCGGAAAGTTTTCCTCTCTCTCGCGAATGGCAAATTGTTTCGTATGCCCCACTGCATCAATATCTCGCATTAATTTAATTCCATTTAATTTAATTATGAAATTATTTACAACTTGAGGGAGAGAATCGAGCAAACAACACGTACAGTCATCATTAATAAGGCCCAGCATAACAATTAAATGCTATAATCAACGCATGAGGGCAGATTTAATGCGAGGCCTGACTCTGGTCCTGGTCCTGATCCCGGTCCCGGTCCCGTTCCCGGTCCTAGCCGTGTTGTCAAGTGCGTGGATATACATAAATAATTTTTTATGATTTCCGCAAAATATCGGTTAAATTTGTTTTGTGTGCGTATTTTTTGTGGGTTTCGTTTGGTTTGTTTGTTTTTGCAAACGGTTTCTTACGGACAACATGCTCACACATACTATACGAGAAAAGTACAGAGCATACGCAGATGCTGTCCCTTGGGCTCACTGCTGCTGCTGCTGCTGTCCTTCCTCTCCTCCCATCTGATGGCCGGAAGTTTTTGGCCCTGACGCAAAACGCATACGAAGCACCATTAATTAAAAATCAACCCACATGAACAGCAACAGCAACGGCAACGGCAAAACCAACAACAACAGCCACAGACGTGGCAACATCAAAAACAGCCAACAACAAAATCAGCGACTGGCCAGACAACTCCTGTTGGTAGAAGGCAGAACAAAAAGAAAAAAGCAGACCCAAAAGAGCCAAGCCGGAAAGTGAGCAACGACCATTCTGGCCTGGCTTTTGTTGTTTGGCCAAATATAAGATTGACCGGGAAATGTTTGAAACATTTATGAAATGGCCAACACAGACGAACACACACCTTTTGGCCACCTCGCCCTCACCTACACGCAGACGGACAGCAGAGCACGTCTCCGGTGGGTCATCCAATCGCTGGGCCAGAAACTTGAAGCTCAGCGCGAGGAAAAACGAGATAGAAGCAAATCCCATGCGAAGACCCTCCCACACAGGGTGGTCCCCTCTCCATTTTGGCTACGTCGGCTTCTGTTTCGCCGCATACTCGTACTCAATTCTAGAGTCGTTAGAGGTCAGATAGAGAATAAATAAATAGAGAATATCGTATGGTGTGTATCCTTACCGAGGATAGTACTCGTACGTAGAGGAAACATTTTTGAGAAATTTGCAACGCAGAGCAGAACAAAGCACTTACGAAATAATCTGATGGAAAGTGATCATTCAATTTATCTCGTACATGCTACTTGGGAAATCATTGTCACAACGGCTTCCACGAACACAGAATTTTTGATCGCCACAAGGAGAAGCGGCATCAAAAGCTTAGCTCAAAAACAATTGCTCCTAGTCCCTAGACTTTCTTAGTACTGGAATGGAACTAAAATAGACAGGCCCTGATCGCGGTATTTTTATAGACAGTGGAAGACTTTATCAGTTCCACAGAATATTGAAACCGTGTAGCATGTTACCTATACCGTTCGAGCGGGTGGTGGTGGTATCCGACACGAAGCACGTGCTGGATCCGGCTTCCATATTCGGTAGAGTAGGGATGGGTTTGAAACTCGCACGGATACCGGGCTCGCAAACATTAAAAAACTCAATTATTGATCACGTGCTATTTGACGCTATCCACAACATAGAACACCCGTACACTTACAGCGACGGACAGACAGGACGGAACCGGACTAGGCCATAGTGGCGCCTTTAAACGCAGCAGGTGTTGAGCTTGCGCATAGCCCTCCCAACCATGATCGTCATCTCCATCTCCTCGTTTTGACGATCCCTTTGACCACTATGACTACCTTGACAGGGACGATACCCGACGCATGGCTCCAATAAACACGCTCTAACACATATCAAACATTATAAATTTATTTAGAAGAAGACCCAACTTTATGCACCCCCTTGAACATTAATTACACTAAGAATATCTAATCTGTAAAAACTAACATGTAAATGTATAAGGTATAAGGTTAATGTTAAGATTATGTAGAAGACGCTGTTAATGTTAACCTATGTTATTTAGCTGGAATGTTAACCACTATTTAGCTAGCGTAAGCTTCTGAACCCCTCAACTGGGTCGTGGGAAAAAGGGGGAGTGAGGAAAGGGAGTTCGGAGACACTACTCAGCATAGGCCGGATATAGAGCGGGCACGAGATTAAATATTTGTTACCTGCTGGTGGCAGTTACATGCACTTGGTTCCTCTCCAACGTAGAAGCGCTTCGACGTCGGCTGAAACACAAGAAAAAACACGAAGACATCTACGAGAGCATTATCATGCTCTCCAAGCCCCTACGCTCATCCGCACCGATGCGGCGTTTGCCTGTCTCGCTCTACGCTTGTCGTCCCAGATCGCGGGAGCGACGCTTGAGCTTGGCGGGATGGGTTTTTTTCTTATTTTCTCGTTTTTGTTTTTGGAGGTAAAGAGAAGAGGGAATGAAGGAGAAAGATAGAAGAGGGACTGCGAGGGTCTTCAGCTATGCTGCTTCGGGTTCCTATACCCCTTCCCGTTTTGCATTCCCCTCCCTTGGGATAAATTATTAAATGTTTTTCGCTGAAGGCGACTGAACTATTGTAGGTGGTAATCCGGTGGACTGATGTTTGATGTGGAGTGTCAGCTGCCGAAGCTAGCTGTTGTTGTTGGCTGCTACGGCAAGCCGTTCTGTTGGCTCTAACGGCCGATGATAGAGCGGGGACTGGCTGCTGCGGCTAGCTGTTCTGTTGGCGCTGTAACTGCCTAGCGGGATGACTGCTGTTTAGCTGTTGTTGTGGCCGGTAACAGCCAATGTTAGCGCGGGGAACTGGGCTGCTGGGCTAGCTGTTCTGTTGGCGCTGTAGCTGCCTAGCGGGATGACTGCTGCTTAGCTGTTGTTGTGGCCGGTAACAGCCAATGTTAGCGCGGGGAACTGGGCTGCTGGGCTAGCTGTTCTGTTGGCGCTGTAGCTGCCTAGCGGGATGACTGCTGCTTAGCTGTTGTTGTGGCCGGTAACAGCCAATGTTAGCGCGGGGAACTGGGCTGCTGGACTAGCTGTTGTTGTGGCCGGTAACAGCCAATGTTAGCGCGGGGAACTGGGCTGCTGGGCTAGCTGTTCTGTTGGCGCTGTAGCTGCCTAGCTGTTGTTGTTGGCGGTAACGATTCCGTTGCTGTAGAGGTCGAAGCGGTTTTGATACCGGCGCTGTCGTGGCCAGCTTCCCTGAGGCGGAGCGGTCGTATGCTGCGCCCAGATCTTCAACTCGCTTGGTCCAACGGTATTTCTTATAGCCGGCGTTCAACTTTTCGCGTCGATAAAACGTTATTTCCTTCTATTAGCAACGCGCACTTCTCAACTCTTTTACCCCTTCTTGGGAACTGACCCTTCTTCCTTTTCCAACTCATTCCCCATCGCTTCGTCGAGCCACTCCGACCCGATCCACCTGGAGAAATTGTTCTCCGAACGTGGCTCTTCCACTCAATTGCGACAGCGATCCCCGAGAGAAGGTTAACCATTTCCCCCACATACTTTTAGGCCTTCCTGTCCGACAAGCCACACTACAATTTCCCCCCCACCAAGATCCGACTTGAGGGGAAGAGACTTCACCCAAGGAAGATCACGGCTTGTCAGGCCTCCGTCACTGCTTAAGATCCTTAGCGTGATATTTACCAATGAGGTGGCCTTGCAGATCCTCGATTTCGTAATACGCTGACCCCAGTTTACGCCTAACCCTTGCCTTCACAAATACTGGAGCAAGTTTGGCGCTAAAGCCCTTTGTAAAATTACTTTGCTGGAAATTCCGCCTAAAAACCTCTTGACCTGGACTAAATGAAACCTCTCTGCTGCGCAAGTTATATGCGCGCTCGTTACGCTGGCGTTGTGTTTGCATAGCGTTCCGAGCTGACCGACGAATGAGATCCAAGGAATCATCTTTATCCAGTTGGACTGTCCTGTCTTCCAGCAATTCCAAATCCCTCAACACTCTATAGCTTTTCCCATCGGTTATCATGTGTTGGCCAAAAACCATTCTATAAGGGGTGGTTTTGATAGCTGAATGCAGGCTGGAGCGAAGGGCACAACAAATGCTGCTGAGCTTCGTCCCAGTTCTTCTGATTAGGGTGAATATACGCCTTAATGGCCGCCAATACCGATCGGTTTACTCGCTCGGACGCATTGGCCTGGGGAGCATATAAGGCTGTATACATGTGAGCGACATTATATTTTTCCAGCAAGGCGTTGAATACGATTGACTTGAACTGGACCCCATTATCCGACACAAGCGTTTCTGGTATGCCATAGCAATGAAAAATTTCCTGTTCAAGGAAAGGAATTATTGCGTCGGCTGTGAACTTCCGCACCGGCTTTAAAAATGGGAACTTAGAAGCATGATCGACGACTATAAAAAGTCCGATGTTCCCCGAGCTACTACGCGGATATGGGCCCAAAAAGTCTACATACAATCTCTGAAAGACCCTTTCGGAATAACCCGATTTACCTAAAGCTGGCCTTAAGGTGTGGTTAGGATGCTTCGTCGTCTTGCAAACAACACAATTGTTTACATAGGCTTTCACATCTATCACTAGATTGGGCCAGTAGTAATATCTCCTCAAATTCTCCAGCATCTTGCCTATTCCGCAATGCGAAGCCAACGGGTCCTCATGGGCCTTCCTTAAGAGTTCCGGAATCAATCCCTTGGGTATCCACAGTTTCCAGCATGTGTCGTCCGATAATTTCTCGTCCGACGCATGCTCCGCTCGGCGATAAATACACCTATCTTTAACCTTCACATCGGATATCTGATAGTTGGCTGAATTTAATTTATCTTTCAGGGCCACGTAATCTGGATCATCGAACTCTTTGGCCTGTAGGTCTATCAGACTGGCTATCTCAATAGGAGAGATCTTCGGTGAAGGTTCTGGACAATGCATCCGGAACCACGTTCTGACTCCCCTTGCGGTGGTAGATTTTAAACCCAAACCCTTGAAGTTTTAAGGCCCAACGCGCCAACCGGGAGCTCAGGTCTGTTTGAGACATTAACCACTTTAGAGAAGCATGGTCCGTGACAATTGAAAATTCCTGTCCTTCCACATACGCCCTGAATTTCTTTACGGCCAGAACCGCAGCTAGACATTCTTTTCGGTGACGGTATAATTCCTTTGACAACGATTCATCTTTTTGACATGAAGGCAATAGGGACTTCATTTCCCTCTGCATCTGTCTGCATTAAAACCGCTCCCCCACCCCGGTGTTGCTAGCATCACAATGTATCGAGAAGGGACGATCGAAGTCTGCACTGTGCAGAACAGGAGCCGTACACATCTGCTGCTTCAACAACTCAAAGGCTTCCTGGGCCTCACTGGTCCACACAAATTTGCGGTTACTCCTAAGAGTGTCTGTAATTGGGGCTGCCACGGCGGCATAATTCCGGATAAATTTGTTGTACCAGCCTGTCAGCCCTAAAAATCGACGAACTTGCTTAAGCGAACGTGGCGCCGGGAAGTCTTTAATGGCTGATATTTTGCTGGGGTCTGTACCTATTGTACCGTTTCCAATAATGTGGCCTAAGTACTTGACTTCTGTGAGACAAAATTTGCTCTTCCCCACATTAATGGTAAGCTTTGCTTTTTCGAGTGCAACGGCAACCACTCCAAGTACTTCCATATGTCGCTCGAATGACTCTGAAACGATCAAAAGATCGTCTAAATATACAAAGACTTCGTTTCTTAAGTCCGGTGGGATTACTTTGTCCATCAGCCTGCATAACGTTTGCGGAGAGTTGGAGAGACCAAAAGGCATGACCCGGTACTGATACAGCGGTCTGCCTGGAACTGTAAAGGCCGTTTTATCCTGCGATTTTTTGTCTAAAGGAATCTGCCAAAAGGCGTCCTTTAGGTCTAGACTCGTAATGAATTCTGCCTTTGGCAGTCTGCCTAGAATTCCCTCTATCAACGGCATTGGGTACGCATCCCTGACCGTTACTTCGTTCAATTTCCGGCTATCAATACAGAGTCTCACCTTACCCGGCTTCTGACCAGCACTACAGGTGAGGACCATGCACTGCAGGACTCTTCTATGACACCTAGTTTGATCATTCGATCTAGCTCGGCGTACATTAGTTTCTCCGTGGCTGGTGACACGGCATAATGCCTTTGCTTAATAGGCTTAGCATCTCCTACATCGATGGAATGAGTGATGACCTGAGTATGACCTAATCCTTTTTCAGCGTATGACGGAAAACCCTTAATTACTGAATGCAGTGATTGCTGCTGGGATGGTGTTAAGGGTCGTGTTTGTGGGTCTTCCAGCGCCGAAATCACACGCCCTTCTTGCAAAAACGGTTCGGGCAAAAGTTTGAAGTGCTTCCAGAAATCTATACCCAAATACAGATCTCCGGATAATGAGGGTACTATGTAGAAGGTCAGATTCTTGTGTTCCCCCTCTGAAAGTCACCTCTGTGGTTAAACGCCCTGTGATTTGTTGCGATTGTCCATCAGCCGTCCGAATTGTAGCGGCTAGTTTAACGAACGGCATGTCTAACGCTGGCAGCTCTGCTGCCAAACTCCCACCGATGCAACTTTACGGAAGCGCCCGTGTCCATTAGACCAACTATGAACTTGTCCAGAATTTGGACTTGGGCGTAAGGTCGTAGGTCGCCCAGTTGGTTTACAATCGCCGACAGGAGGAGTCGGCGTTCGGCTTTTTGGATCTTTTTAAATTTGCTCCTCCGTGTTTTCGATCGGGACAAGCTGCTTACCGGGGGGTCACTAGTTGTGGGTTGTGGATCGAGAATCGATAGGCGGTCTGGGCTGGTGTTAGGACTCGTGTCCTTTGATCTTATTCGGTCATGGTCGACTTCGAAATCATTGGTTTGCGTGCTTTTTCAGCTGTGCACGCCCTAAGGAGTTTTTGGCGTTTGGCTGTTACATCTGCTGCAACTGGGCTTGTAGGTATCTGCCTTCCCGCACCCATAACAGAAGACTCGTCTATCTGCTGTGCACTCCTGATACCTATGGCCTTTGGTGGTGCAATTCCAGCACACCAGCTCCATAGCTGCCACCTCAACTTCCTCCTCGGACCCCTCGGCGTCTGAGACCTCGACCTGGCACTGCACAGCACAAACCTGGCGTCGTTGCACTGGTCGATGTACTGTCACTTGCGTTTTCCCTACCGTTTTCATAAAAATCTCCCTAGTCCTGACCAGTCTACGTAGTTGTGAGACCGAGGCTGCGGGCTCGTACAACATCTCATGCTGAATTTCTGGAAGGAGATTGGCCCGTAAAGTCTCTACCATGGCCTGCTCTGACATTGGCTGTGTAAGCCTGTCAGCCAATGAAGCTATTACTCGGTAAAACTCATCAAAAGACTCACTCGATCGCTGCTTTCGCTGTTCTATTTCTGATCGAATATCCCGATCAGTACGATCGTCCATAAATTGGCCTCTCAATGCCGAGCACAAAGCATGCCATTGGACCACTCTAACACTTTTGTGGTACCGCCAATACCAATCACTGGCAATACCCTCAAACAGGTTATTCACATTTTGTGCCACCAAGTCTAGATTTCCTTCCAATGTTTGGGCTGCCAATGCTTCCACCCTGTAGATAAAATCTTCCACTGTCATTGGACCCTTCCCCGTGAACCGCAACTTCCAGTTCGTCATAATTTGGGTGACTTTGTCGGGCCTCAACGAACTCATCGAAGTGCCGCGTGACTGATTGTCACTTCGCACTGACTGACGATTGGGCTCATGATCTGGCAGCTGTACCCTCGGGTCTATTGGGTGGAATAGAGGCTGTTGGGGTAATTCCCCCGGGGAAGCTGCCGGTTGAGCACTGCGCTGGAAGGCTAAGGCCATGGTTTCCACTAACCGTTCCGTCTGCCGGTTCATGGCCTGAGACAGGAATTCTGTCTGTTGCAACATGGCCGCTGCCATTGCCTCAGCCATAGCTTGTCTCATGCTATCCACCATTGAAACCTGACCATCATCTGATGGGGCAACTGAGGCTTGTGCCATAGGCGGAATATTTGGGTTTGACATGATGGCTTCCGCTGTTCTCTTACTCTGAGCGCGAGTCAATAAAGAATGGGCCACTGAAGGAGCTCGAGGATTTGAACCGGAAGGCTCAGGTTCGGCGGTCAAACTTTCTAGAGATGCACTTAACTGCGAGCCAGGGCACACGGGACAGATCCGACTATTCCCAGATCTGGAGGAAAAACAACTTCTATGGAACTCGTGGCCACAGATGGTAACAAGCAGTTGGGCTTGGAAGGTAATCTTTTCTGAGCAAATCACACAAGTTCTCCCTGGGTCTTGCAATGTGGACAAATTCTCGTTACTTCGAGTTAAAGGCATAACTAACGATTATGTTTAGTAATTTCTAATATTTTGGATATAAAAAAGAATAAAATAAGTAGTGACAACCAAAAAAAAATATTTTAGCACAGAAAGGAAAAAAAATCAAAAGTCTATAATCTGGATGCCATGCAATCGGTTTTCGTCACTGTCGTATCAATCGCCTTGTCCCATATCCGTATCTGAAGAGAGGTATGTACGTTTATAAGATGTCTTGTCAGCAACATGCAATGTGGACAATTACACCTTCACGAATCACACCCCGAACATTAAATGAACATCTGATATTGCGATTACAGTTTACGGATCACTGACACAACTAACAAATAGAACAGAAACCCAAAAGGCGAACGGCAACAATCGAGTTTATGTCGATTTCAAGAACATCAGTGACACTAATACTCCAGTAAACAGACAAGAATCAGAACGGAGATACAAAGGACACACACGCTAACTCTTTAAGTATTAATCGTCCAAAAGGTGGGATGGTCGCAGCTCAGTTGTCCGCGTAAGAAAACCACTAAACAACACCTTTTACAAAAAACTAGTTAGCATCAACTCCCTTTATTAGCCTGAGATGTTAGAGCTCGGGTAGCTAAAACATAGGCAGCGGTTAAAGGATGCAAGTCTCGTGTGTCAATTACTAAGAAGCTAATATTGTGGATAGGTCGTGAATGTACCGTCGGATGTCATGGACGTATATTTTTACCTTAGATCGGGGCATACCGGATGGACCTGTCATAATGACAGATCGGGCCCCACGTTGGGCGCCAAATAATTATTTCTTTAATTAATATCTTATATAGATAAATACTGTAGCATGTTACCTATACCGTTCGAGCGGGTGGTGGTGGTATCCGACACGAAGCACGTGCTGGATCCGGCTTCCATATTCGGTAGAGTAGGGATGGTTTGAAACTCGCACGGATACCGGGCTCGCAAACATTAAAAAACTCAATTATTGATCACGTGCTATTTGACGCTATCCACAACATAGAACACCCGTACACTTACAGCGACGGACAGACAGGACGGAACCGGACTAGGCCATAGTGGCGCCTTTAAACGCAGCAGGTGTTGAGCTTGCGCATAGCCCTCCCAACCATGATCGTCATCTCCATCTCCTCGTTTTGACGATCCCTTTGACCACTATGACTACCTTGACAGGGACGATACCCGACGCATGGCTCCAATAAACACGCTCTAACACATATCAAACATTATAAATTTATTTAGAAGAAGACCCAACTTTATGCACCCCCTTGAACATTAATTACACTAAGAATATCTAATCTGTAAAAACTAACATGTAAATGTATAAGGTATAAGGTTAATGTTAAGATTATGTAGAAGACGCTGTTAATGTTAACCTATGTTATTTAGCTGGAATGTTAACCACTATTTAGCTAGCGTAAGCTTCTGAACCCCTCAACTGGGTCGTGGGAAAAGGGGGGAGGAAAGGGAGTTCGAGACACTACTCAGCATAGGCCGGATATAGAGCGGGCACGAGATTAAATATTTGTTACCTGCTGGTGGCAGTTACATGCACTTGGTTCCTCTCCAACGTAGAAGCGCTTCGACGTCGGCTGAAACACAAGAAAAAACACGAAGACATCTACGAGAGCATTATCATGCTCTCCAAGCCCCTACGCTCATCCGCACCGATGCGGCGTTTGTTCGTCTCGCTCTACGCTTGTCGTCCCAGATCGCGGGAGCGACGCTTGAGCTTGGCGGGATGGGTTTTTTTCTTATTTTCTCGTTTTTGTTTTTGGAGGTAAAGAGAAGAGGGAATGAAGGAGAAAGATAGAAGAGGGACTGCGAGGGTCTTCAGCTATGCTGCTTCGGGTTCCTATACCCCTTCCCGTTTTGCATTCCCCTCCCTTGGGATAAATTATTAAATGTTTTTCGCTGAAGGCGACTGAACTATTGTAGGTGGTAATCCGGTGGACTGATGTTTGATGTGGAGGTCAGCTGCCGAAGCTAGCTGTTGTTGTTGGCTGCTACGGCAAGCCGTTCTGTTGGCTCTAACGGCCGATGATAGAGCGGGGACTGGGCTGCTGCGGCTAGCTGTTCTGTTGGCGCTGTAACTGCCTAGCGGGATGACTGCTGTTTAGCTGTTGTTGTGGCCGGTAACAGCCAATGTTAGCGCGGGAACTGGGCTGCTGGGCTAGCTGTTCTGTTGGCGCTGTAGCTGCCTAGCGGGATGACTGCTGCTTAGCTGTTGTTGTGGCCGGTAACAGCCAATGTTAGCGCGGGGAACTGGGCTGCTGGGCTAGCTGTTCTGTTGGCGCTGTAGCTGCCTAGCGGGATGACTGCCGGTAACAGCCAATGTTAGCGCGGGGAACTGGGCTGCTGGACTAGCTGTTGTTGTGGCCGGTAACAGCCAATGTTAGCGCGGGGAACTGGGCTGCTGGGCTAGCTGTTCTGTTGGCGCTGTAGCTGCCTAGCTGTTGTTGTTGGCGATAACGATTCCGTTGCTGTAGAGGTCGAAGCGGTTTTGGATACCGGCGCTGTCGTGGCCAGCTTCCTGAGGCGGAGCGGTCGTATGCTGCGCCCAGATCTTCAACTCGCTTGGTCCAACGGTATTTCTTATAGCCGGCGTTCAACTTTTCGCGTCGATAAAACGTTATTTCCTTCTATTAGCAACGCGCACTTCTCAACTCTTTTACCCCTTCTTGGGAACTGACCCTTCTTCCTTTTCCAACTCATTCCCCATCGCTTCGTCGAGCCACTTCGGACCCGATCCAACTCGGAGAAATTGCTCCTCCGAACGTGGCTCTTCCACTCAATTGCGACAGCGATCCCCGAGAGAAGGTTAACCATTTCCCCCACATACTTTTAGGCCTTCCTGTCCGACAAGCCACACTACAACCGATAGGGAACCAGCGCGCCGAAGCTTATATACCCTTGCAGTTTTCCAATCAGAACGAGGTTGTTGTGAGTTGCTGCTGCGACCTCAACTCTACATTTATACCCGACACATAGTCAGTATGGCTCTCCTCCACCAGACGGCGCTAATATTGAACGACACGACAAAGAGTGCGTACGAGAGAGACAGAAAATCAGTCAGAACGTGTCGACGGGCGCTGCTTAGCCACTGCAAATTTATTTGTTCCTTTTGGCTATAAAAATGATCCGATCTGATCCAGACTCGGCAATCTGGTAGATATGGTCATTCTCTATGATTGTGCGTTTTTAGTTTTCTCGTATCTTCAATATTGTGAATGCCACAGATTTTCGTCTTTTGTGGGGGCGAAAAAGGGTGGGGCGAAATTTTGAGATACACTTGTATTAGTGAGATCTAACAGGAGTTTGGATACAAAATTTGGTTGCTCTAGCTTTAATAGTCTTTGGGGGGCGGAAAGAGGTGGGGCGAAATTTTGAAATACACTTGTGCAGGTTCGATATCACAGGAGTGTGGATACCAAATTTAGTTGCTCTAGCTTTTATAGTCTCTGAGATCTAGGCGCTCACTTTTAGCGATATGCAAAGCCGACTATGAAACGTTTGTGTTAGAGAGAGACAGAGCGAGAGAAAATTAAATTGTTGTCTTCATTATGGCTATAATAATTATACGATCTGGTTCAGATCCTGCAGTCTAGAAGATATGGTCATTCTCTACGATTCTGCGAGAGAAATGAGACGAAAGGGAAATTTATTGATCGTAGCATAGAAAAAATGGTCCAAGCACACCTTCGACACCACATCTCAGGAGTTTTTAGATGTGTTTCTACAATTATGGTTGTTATTCGGTAGATTTGGGCAATCGAAAGTGTCCATCAGAATAATCAGAGGGCAAAAACTATGAACATTATGGACAAGAGCCAAACATCAGAGAGGTTATTCAGAGAAATAATGTGTTGCTGTCTTCACATGTTATACATTCTCGGAATTCCAATGGATTCAAGAATTGCCATACTTTTCGTGGAAACAGATTCCAGTATTGTTTCGTATTATTCCGTGGGCTTAAGATTATTAAGCTTCCAACTGATAACGGCCCGCAAAAAAAATACACCATCGCAGCCACTGTAAATTTAGTACGAGCTATCTATTCTCATGCAAACAATGTCGAAACAGTGGGCACTAGGAGCTATTCTTTTGAGCTGCGTTCTACTGGGGCGAGGCGATCCTGTCACTCCTTGTGATGATGGGCAAATGTGTCTCTAAAGACCGATCGGCCGTGAGCCAAGCCTCAGAAGTTTGTTGCGACATTTCGCAGGTGGTAGGTACTAAGGAGACCATTCGATGCTTACATTTGCTGACTTCATGTTGATTGTTTCTACTTGCAAAGGACGAGTCAGTTGGTGTGACTGAAGGACCTTCGGATACTGAAGACCTATGCGGCATGAGCAATCCAAGCGGACTGGAGGCGAACGCCAATGCATCTGATGATCAGGCGAAGTTTGGCGAATTTCCCTGGACGATTGCTCTGTTCCATAAGGGGCAATACTTCGGCGGTGGCTCTTTGGTTAGCCAGAATGTTGTCCTCATGGCAGCCTGGCGGATAAGTCAGAAGCCGATATTGTAGTAAGAGCTGGCGATTGGGACTTGTCAAGCACGGAGGAGAGCACTCCGCATGAAGAGCGCCAAGTTTCGAGGATTGAGAAACGTGAGAACTTCGATGTTAGAACAGGAGCCAATAACATGGCACTCCTCTTCCTTGAGACCCCGTTCCCCCAGGCACCCCACATCAGGCCCATTTGTTTGGCAACCGCGGAGAGTCCATCGATGTTCGCTGCTTTGTTGTTGAGTATTCGAGCATACTGAAGAAAATTGAGTTGCCCATCGTGGACAAGAATACGTGCCAGAATCAGTTGAGGCTGACCAGTCTGGGCAGATCCTTCCTCCTGAACCCAAGCTTCGTTTGTGCACGTGGAGAGAAGGGTAAGGATGCCTGCCAGGGCGATGGCGGCTCCGCGTTTGTTCTGTCCCCTGGCCGACAACACCTCTCGATACGAGCAGGTCGGCATTGTCAACTGGGGCATCGAGTGTGGAACGGAAAACGTACCGGCTATGTACACGAATGTGGCCAAGTTTCAACCGTGGATTGAGCAGCATCTGAAGCAGGGTAATGCAAGGCGTATCTATTGGATATTTACTCCTTAACGCAGAATTTAACGCAACAAATTGATGATTTTAATATGTACATGATATTTTTATAACTTTTTCAAAATAGATCTTCTTTTTATTGAAATGTGCTCTAGAATTTCCTCTAAAAATAATAAATTCATCACGAAAAATTAATATCGCAATAGTATCATAAAATTTCGTATTCTTTTAGGTAAATGATCAATATCATAGGTACCACAAATGAAGAAAGAAAATTTTAGCCCCATGCACATTTTGTAAAGATATCCATCGCTAACCAGACGTTCGTATAGGGCGATCTGAGAGGCGCATCCGATAATATAGACCAACGATCATATATGGCAGTTGGTCCATCGAGCTAGTTTCATTGTTGAATCGCTTTTTCGAAATAAAACTAAAGCAGATGTTATTTAATAAATCAATATATCATAACAATATGTCAATTAAAAGATTGCATCTGGGGCCGTAACTAAAGTCGTGTTAAGTCAGACAGACATGGCTCTATCGACTCGGCTATTGATGTTGATCAAGAATATATATACTTTATGGGGTCGAAAACGCTCCACTTTCACCACAAATCTATATACCCCTATTCTCTTTTTGTGTATCGGGTATACAAACTGCTTTCATTGTGGGAAAAGTGGCCACTTGAAGGAAGATTGGTATATACCTATATAAGAGAGAGAAAGAAAATGAAAACAATCACGACAAAAAAAAAATGTACAAGTGGCAACTTCTCAGTCTAGAGAAGTTCCAGACCGTTTAGGATTTATGTTTAAAAGTGAAAAGAAGAAGGAAGAATAAATTGTATTTGTTCTGGACTCTGGAGCATGAGACCATTCAGTCAAAAATGAGAATCAGTTTAATAATGTTAAAATCTTGGAAAAACCTATTAGAATTGCAGTGGAAAAGTGTGGCCAATTTAGTTATGCAACCAAGAAAGGAACATCGGAGTTGTGCAGTGATTCTCTGGACAAAGTCATGTTGAACGATGTACTGCTGTGTTCGGGAGTTCCTCAAAATCCATTATCGGTAAAAAGGAGGCAGGATGCAGGAGTAACCGCTGTATTTCATCCAAGAGATGTGGCAGTTAGTAAACATGTTTAGAATATTAATAGTAATATTATAATATTTATTGATATTATATTGATAATATTCCGGTGGTCCGTTTTTCTATGCCAAAAAGAGCTATATATCTAATGCTCAGTGTTTGTAGTGGGGCGGATCGAAACTCAATTCTCCAACGACGAAATTGTTGAGCCAGTGAACCTCCTAGCAGCCGTCGTAAGAAATGAAAACCGTTGTGTTTCGTGGTATATATATAATTATGTGTGTGTATTTGGTTGGGGGGTCGCGCGGTAGATCGGCCGTCTGAAGCGGGGGTGAAATCGTAACTAAAACTCTAAGCCTTATGATCTATGCTTTAGCTGCCGTGAGCGCCGTGTGGATCGTGGATTGTGGATCGTGGAGATCTTCCGAGCGCCCCTCCGAGCGCGCGAGAGCGAGTTGGGACCACTGTTGCCATTTTAGCTTATTTTAAGCTAGATTTGGCTTATTTTAAAATCAAGTAGCTTGAAGAATAATTGAAATGCTTATAGCTTGAAATCTAGCTTATTTCAAATTTTATTTAGCTTATTTTGGCTTAAACAAATTTAGTACAAAATTTTGATTGTATTGTAATATTTGTTAGTTTTTATCGAAAAATCGGACAAAAATCATATTGGTTGTTCGTATTTCGGTATATCATATCATGCAATTTCGTGTATATATGTATGGTAATATAAAACAAAACTTTCAAACAGCTGGCGTTATTTGCTTTGCATATTCTTCACTGCCATGGTCAAATGCTACGGTTGAGAGAGTATTCAGTCAAATGAATATTGTCAAAACAAAATTGCGGAATCAAATGTGTCTTCAAAGTTTGAACGCAATATTAACCAGAGGGTTTGTTTTTGAAATGTTAAATTATTTAATGTATACTAAGTATATTCTTTTGAATGTTATAGATATGGACTGCGACGTCATGGCAAATGTTGCCATAATTACAAACTTCCCAGCAAATACATTACGTTAATTAAATCATCCGTCAAATATTCGGAATCTAATAATGATGTGAATAAAATCCTTTCATTACTTTAATTAAAAATTGTTAATTATCCATTATTTTGATGTGTTTTTATGGTTAGCTTATTTTTAAGATTTTTTTTTTTAATTTTTAGCTTATTATTATTCTAGCTTATTTTTTTCTTCAATCTAGCTTATGGTGACTCTCAAAATCTGGCAGAACTGGTTGGGACCGGAGCGCACAGAATGGGCACAATGCGCGGCAATTATTTGCTTGTGGCCTGAACACTCAGAAAATAAATACTTATAATTTTTGTCATTAGTGCACATAAGTAAGGGAAAATACTTAAAAATAAAAATAAAAATAAAAGCTCAGCATATGTTTGATGATGTTTGATGTTTCCTAGCGTGCGCGGTACGATTTTACCGGTTCTCGACCTTACACTCACTGTCCTCTCCTCCGCTGTCGATCGGTGCCCCCGAATGTTCCTGACTCTCCGGGCGGGCTTACGGTTCGTAAAGGGCAGGACGTTGCCGCAGAATTTGTGTGGTGGGAGCTGGAGGTTGCCCTTACAGTGTGGTAATTTAAATATCGCGATATAACATACGAATTGAACAAATTGAAGCAAACATGTCACTAAAAATGCGTTTCCTGCACTCCTTGGACTTTTTCCCGCAAAATTCCAACTGAAATTTCAGAAGAGTTTTTCTAAATATAAACGAGGGGGAACGTTGTGAGTTGCTGCTGCGACCTCAACTCTACATTTATACCCGATACATAGGCAGTATGGCTACATTAAACGACAACGAGTGCGTGCGAGAGAGACAGAAAATCAGTCAGAGCGTGTCGTTGGGCGCTGCGTAGCCACTGCAAATTGATTTGTTCCTTTTGGCTATAAAAATGATCCGATCTGATCCAGACTCGGCAATCTGGTAGATATGGTCATTCTCTATGATTGTGCGTTTTTAGTTTTCTCGTATCTTCAATATTGTGAATGCCACAGATTTTCGTCTTTTGTGGGGGCGGAGGGGGTGGGGAAAAATATTTTGAAATACATGTTTTTTAGTGAGATCTAACAGGAGTATGGATACTAAATTTGGTTACTCTCGCCTTAACAGTCTCTGAGATATGTGGATGCTCCAGATTTTCATCCTTTGCGGGGGCGGAAGGGGGTGTGGCGAAATTTTGAAAAAAACTCGTCAAGGTCCGATATCACAGGAGTGTGGATCCCAAATTTGGTTGCTGTAGCTTTTATAGTCTCAGATCTAGGAACTCACTTTTAGCAATAGTCAAAGCCGGCTATGATACGTGTGTGTTAGAGAGAGACAGGGCAAGAAAAAATGAAATTGTTTTCTTCATTCTGGCTATAATAATGATACGATCCAATTCAGATTCTGCTGTCTAGAAGATATGGTCATTTTCTACGATTCTGCGTTTTTGGTTTTCTCGTACCTTTCAAATTGTGGATGCCACAGATTTTCGCCCTTTGTGGGGGCGGAAGTGGGCGGGGCGATGTTTTGAAATATACTTGTAACAGTGACATATCACAGAAGGCTGGATACAAAATGTCGTTGCTCTAGCTCTTATAGTCTTTGAGCACTAGGTGCTAATAGGGACGGACAGACGGACAGACGGACGGACGGACGGACGGACGGACGGACAGACATGGCTCAATCGACTCGGCTATTGATGCTGATCAAGAATATATATACTTTATGGGGTCGGAAACGCTTCCTTCTGGACGTTACACACAACCATTTTCACCACAAATCTAATATACCCCTAAACTTATTTTGAGTATCGGGTATAAAAATACATCAGTACAGGCAATGATTTAGACAAAATCTAAAAAAAAGAGCTCACAATTTTTTTCCCCAAATATAACTTATAGCTAGGGAATGGAGTGAATTAGCTCGACAAATAAATATTTTTAAAGACAAATTTGAAAAATCTTACAAGTGCCTTAGCAAAGACACAACTATAAAAGTCGACACGCTAGTTCACCACATAACCATATTAGTTGAGCAAAATAATAATATTTGTCAATTAATAAATGAGCACAAAAATAAGCTAACAAACGACCATAACAGTCAATGCAACAAAATACTTAAATCGCTAAACATAAGACTAATAAATATTAGTGAAAAGAGAAATTTTGAAATAAATTTCCCTAAAGAAACTACTCTTTTGGTAGAGTTTAATTTAGATCAATTCAATAATCTAGACGAGTCAAAGCCAAACATAAATATCGATGTTGACAGCGATATTGATCCAATAGAATATACTGAAATACTAGAAATTTCCCAAGATCAATACACGTAATACAAACATGGCAGACTCTTCAGCTGCCGATAGGGCATATATCAAGGAAGTCTCACAGGCTATCCCTGAATTCGATGGAAAAAAAATCCATTTGCAACGATTCTTGACGGCAGTTAAATTGGTCAACCTAACAAAGGGACCTTATGAGAAAATTGCCATTGAGGTAATTAAATCAAAATCAATTGGCTCCGCGCTCTACAAGTTCCAAAATGAACTTACAATTGATGCAATCATCAATAAATTACAGACAACTATCGTCGGTGAAACATCCGACGTTGTCAAAGCAAAAATGGGAAATGTTTACCAAAAAGGCAAAACAGCAACCCAATTTGCTAATTAAATCGACAATTTACGAAAACTGCTCGAGTCTTCGTATATTGATGAAGGACTAAGCCCTGTGTACGCTGATACATTCAGCACTAAAGAAGCCATAGCTACCATTGTCAAAAATTGTGAACATGGTAGACTAAAAACCATACTTGAGGCTGGCACATTAAAAACAATGAATGAAGCCATTAGCAAATATATACATTGTAGCACTGAAATGTCCGGAAGTGCAAGCACTGTACTATATAATAGAGGTAGAACTGGTAGAGGTGATAATTTCCGCTATATCCAAAGGGGTAGAGCTAGCGGTCGAGGTAATTATCACTTAAAATACCAAAACTACGCCAGTAACCCAGTAGCCATGTTCGAGTTACTCAAAGTAACTCGGAAAACAAGAAACAAGTTCACACTTGTGATAATAATGCCACAATACTTCCAGCACGTTGTGAAGTAGTCCGTCAAATCGAAATTCACTCATTAGAGAAAAATATTCTAATCCCAAATCAAGAAATTGATAAAGGAATTTTTATTGGAAACACTATTTCCAATACTAAAAACACTTTTGTCCGTATATTAAACACAACTAATTCAATAAAAATATTAAACCTTAATGATATCAAAATAGACGAGGGGGAACGTTGTGAGTTGCTGCTGCGACCGCAACTCTACATTTATACCCGATACGTAGTCAGTATGGGTTCATTTAACGACAAAGTGTGCGTGCGAGAGAGACAGAAAATTAGTCAGAACGTGTCGACGGGCGCTGCGTAGCCACTGCAAATTTATTTGTTACTTTTGGCTATAATAATAATCCGATCTTATTCGGATTCGGCAAGATTCGGCAATCTGGTAGATATGGCCATTCTCTATGATTGTGCGTCTTTAATTTTCTCTTATCTTCAAAATTGTGGTTGCCACAGATTTTCGTTGTTTATGGCTGCGGAAGGGGGTGGGCCGAAATTTTGAAACACACTTGTAGCAGTGAGCTATCAACAGTGAGTTCTGCAGTGAAAAATTACAAATAGTTTTGTAGCAGTGAGCTCTACAGTCAGGTCTAATAGTCTCTGAGATCTGTGGATGTCACAGATTTTCGTCCTTTGCGGGGGCGGAAGGGGGTGGGGCGAAATTTTGAAACAAACTCGTCAAGGTCCGATATTATAGGAATCTGGATACAAAATTTGGTTGCTCTAGCTCTTATAGTCTCTGAGATCTAGGCGCTAATGTTTTTGCAAAGCCGGCTATGATACGTGTGTGTTAGAGAGAGACAGGGCGAGAAAAAATGAAATTGTTTTCTTCATTCTGGCTATAATAATGATACGATCCAATTCAGATTCTGCAGTCTAAAAGATAAATTGATTCTCTACGATTCTGCGTTTTTAATTTTTTCGTATCTTTAAAATTGTGGATGCCACAGAAGGCTGGATACAAAATGTCGTTGCTCTAGCTCTTATAGTCTTTGAGCACTAGGCGCTGATAGGGACGGACAGACGGACAGACGGACGGACGGACAGACGGACAGACAGACATGGCTCAATCGACTCGGCTATTGATGCTGATCAAGAATATATATACTTTATGGGGTCGGAAACGCTTCCTTCTGGACGTTACACACATCCACTTTTACCACAAATCTAATATACCCCAATACTCATTTTGAGTATCGGGTATAAAAAACTGAGTGACTATGACATAGTCACCAAATCAAGCAAAGAACGCCAAGATGTGGTGATAAAAAAACTAAGCAAGAACTTTCCACCACTATTTAAAACACAATTGAAAGATCTCTGCACCAAATACACAGACGTATTCGGACTATAAACCGAATCAATAACAACAAACAATTTTTATAAACATAAGCTAAGATTGAAAGATACTGAACCAGCGTACATGAAAAAAAACGAGGGGAACGTTGTGAGTTGCTGCTCCGACCGCAACTCTACATTTATACCCGATACATAGTCAGTATTGCTACATTAAACGACAAAGAGTGCGTGCGAGAGAGACAGAAAATTAGTCAGAACGTGTCGACGGGCGCTGCGTAGCCACTGCAAATTGATTTGTTACTTTTGGCTATAATAATAATCCGATCTTATTCGGATTCGGCAAGATTCGGCAATCTGGTAGATATGGCCATTCTCTATAATTGTGCGTTTTTAATTTTCTCCTATCTTCAAAATTGTGGTTGCCACAGATTTTCGTTGTTTATGGCTGCGGAAGGGGTGGGGCGAAATTTTGAAACACACTTGTAGCAGTGAGCTATCAAAAAGAAATGAGTTCTGCAGTGAAAAATTACAAATAGTTTTGTAGCAGTGAGCTCTACAGTCAGGTCTAATAGTCTCTGAGATCTGTGGATGTCACAGATTTTCGTCCTTTGCGGGGCCGGAAGGGGTGGGGCGAAATTTTGAAACAAACTCGTCAAGGTCCGATATTTCAGGAATCTGGATACAAAATTTGGTTGCTCTAGCTCTTATAGTCTCTGAGATCTAGGCGCTAATGTTTTGCGCTGTGCAAAGCCGGCTATGATACGTGTGTGTTAGAGAGAGACAGGGCGAGAAAAAAATGAAATTGTTTTCTTCATTCTGGCTATAATAATGATACGATCAATTCAGATTCTGCAGTCTAAAAGATAAATTGATTTTCTACGATTCTGCGTTTTTAATTTTTTTTTCGTTCTTTAAAATTTTGGATGCCACAGAAGGCTTACAAAATTGTTGATGCTAGCTCTTATTCTTTGAGCACTTTGTGGGGGACGGACAGACGGACAGACGGACGGAAACAGACGGACAGACAGACATGGCTCAATCGAGTCGGCATTGATGCTGATCAGAATATGGATACAAAATGGGGTTGCTCTAGCCTTCTGGACGTTATAGTCTTTGAGCACTCTAGGCCCCAATACTCATTTTGGACGGACAAAAACGGACAGACGGACGGACGGAATCAAACAAAAAGAACGCCAAGATGGGTGATAAAAACTCGGCTATTGAACTTTCCACCAATATTTAAAACTTTATGGGGTCTCTGCAAAATACACTTCCGTTTCTGGACGTTAAACCGAATCAATTTCAACAAAAATCTTTATAAACATAAGCTAATATTGAAAGATACTGAACCAGCGTACATGAAAAATTACAGAATACCTCATACTCACAAAGAGGAAGTTAGCAAACAAGTCGAAAAACTCATCTCGGATAAAATAGTAGAACCCTCCGTATCAGAATACTTCATATACTTCATAATACTGTCATATATTGCTATGACCTACGTTGAATCGATGCCGTTCAACTAAATCATCGATGAACGTTGTGCACGATGCATTCGACAACTCCAGCCACGGGTTGATGTTGTTGCAGGCTAACCGAGTCGTATTCGCGCTCCAGCTTCATATCTAAATGTAATCTGAGATTGGTTTTCGTTTAGTTTTTGCTTGGTGCAGCGCCATTTATTCTTAGCGCTTACCAATACCAATATAGGCTTGAGCGTTCTTACTCGAAACAGATTAGGCGTGGAATTTTCAGGTTATTACGCCGGAGCTTTTCCAAATAAACCCGTAGCTCCAGGGATTATTCAAGGCCGTTTTTCCTCCACGTTTGCCTATTTTGGGGTCCTATTGTTGCTTCCAACTGCTTCCGATAGTATCGATAGTAACAGTAGGGGTACTGGGGTACAGCAGCAGCACAGTCGGGAAGAAAGTTGTACGCGTATTTCTTTGAAAAGAGAGTGAAACAAAACTTGTAGCACAAAATGTATCCTGAGGTCATTCACTGCAACAAATGTAAATTTTTTAACAGTTTTTGAATCATGTTACATTTTGCGCCCGCCTCCGCAAAACTCGAAACATAGCATTGTTGTTTTAAAACGTTCTGCCTGACTAGAAAGATATGTGAGATATTTCTGAAGAAAATTTAATTATATCAAAAGGCGTATTTACCCTACTGGAACATCTAGTCGAATTTTATTTCTTTTAACGTGGTGTCTGATTGGGCCTGAAAACACTGTAGGAGGTGAGAGCGAAACGCACCAACAACGAAGTCCTGCAACACACACTTCAACATCGCAAAAAAAATATGCTATGGATCTATCGGCTGCTATCGAATTTCGCTATCTGACACAGCCTGGCTGCCATGAAACAGTGCTGCGACAGCTCAACAGTATGAATAACATATCCACCATAGTTAAAAACTTCATATTAAATGTATGTTTTCTGAAGATTAGTTCTGAATAACTATTCTGTTATCTATTAGTCTGTTATCGCATGAAAATATCTAAGCCAAAAAAAATATCAAAAAATTTTCGATAATTCGATGTAAATGTTTTACGTCCCTAGTAAAAGCACTTAAAGAGCACGTTTAGTTATGCGCGAGAGCCTGGCGAGAGCGGATGCGTTCTTTGTAAAGCACGGCCTATACAACGTGAAGTGAACCACCCAGTACAGGGGAAAAACAACAAAAGCCAAGCGCGACATCTACAAAAATAGACCCCTAAAAGAGTATTGAGCATACAAAGAAAAGTTCAACGGAAAGTGCAACGAGAGAAAAGTGAGAGAAAAATAACAGGCATAAACTTGCTCGCACCTAGTGGGCAGCGCTTGTGCCAATATTTTAGTGTTGTAAAGCAAGGCAACGGAGAGAAGGAGAGGAGTAAATGTGTTGGAAATCAACAAAAGCAATTCGAAAATCTCTGTACACCACAATTTCTTAAAATCCAAACGTTGGAAAAAATTCTACACAGATATATGCATGTGCGTGCATATGTACATATATATAGTATATGTATATATATGTGTGTAGTGGTACAATATTTGTGAGCGCCAAAAAGCCGAAGAGACGAAGCCGCGCAGCCATATAAATCGTCACTCCCTCTCGCGCGACGGTCTACAGTTCGAAAGTCCACGTCCTCCTCGGTCGCGTAGTAAAAACTCTCGTAGCTTGCGCGTGTGAGTGTGTGTGTGTGTGTGTCGGCATATCCTTGTGGGGCTCTCGCTGCGCCTCGCTGCACATCCCCCCGGACACCCATTCCGCTAAAGGCGTTGCGTTTAAGGATTTTGTTTTTGGTCAAGTTTTTCGTACTCGGCTTCGAAATTGCGAATTTGGCGCGCAGAGGAGCATCAAGTAAGTGGGAGAGCGCTGGAGCAAGAGAGAGTTGGGGAGAGAGCGAGAGAGAGGGAGAGAGTTGGGGAGAACTCTCTGCTGGCTCTCATTATACTGTCGTTGATTGCACAATAAAATGGGCAAAACAAAATCAGAAAAACAAAAGATTTTCGTGAAATTCTCATAAATTGGATAAAGGTTTAATAAGAAACAAAGTTAAACAAATGTTCAGAGTTCTCAGTGCGCGTGAGAATGTGTTGGTGTGTGTGTTTTTGCCAAAATGGGAGTGTATGTAAGCTTTTTGTTTGCGCGCCCAAAAAAGTATGCTATGCCGTTTTACTATTTACTACTACGCACGCTCCCTCCCACACATACACACACACACACGCGCTCACACAAACATCCATACACACATATACATGGCACATAATAACGGCTTAGCGTGTACTACAGCCACGCAGCTTACGCAGCTGCGTTAAATCTCAAGGCTTGACCAATACCTCGTAACCTTTGACCCCGCTCCGCATCCCTGGTGTCCAGCCACGGCAGCTTTTTAAGCTGTTTACCCACATAAACATATGTACATTGTACATACATAAGTATATACATAGAGAGAGTGTATGAGTGTATATAAAAGTTCTGGCAACGCAATCTTTATTATCCTTTTATTCTTCGGTTTTCTGGCTCTGGCTCTGGTTCTGGTTCGTCCTTCAAATATTTGCATCTTGTTGCTCTACCCTTCAAAGCAGCAGCCCGGCTAATTGATGTTCCCGCAGTATTTGGAATGCATTCCCTCGTGGCTTGTCCCCCAAAAACTTGAAACCCCACAAAGGACTTACTTTGAAGAGTATGACTTAAGAATGGTTTCGGTCTTGTTTTGGGGCATGATTATATCAATGTTGAATGGAAAGTACTCGTAATCTTTGAAATAAGTTGAGAATTGGCACAAAAATTATCCATGATTATTGAATATCCCAGATGCCTCTGATAGTCGCTTAAAGGATTAAGATCGATTGAAATAAGGTATTATTATCAAAAAGGCTCTGATTTTGGGTGTTTTTAGTTTTGGAAGTATTCATGAATAGAGCATTATTTATTTTTGTTATTCCATTCTAATGCATATTGTATACAGAATGATTAAATAGTTGCGAAACAAATTAAATACGAGGATCCGTCGACAATCTGCCGACTTAGATAGGCAACTCTACTTTTTAAACCAATCAATCTAATGGTTTGATTGTTAAGAGAGGGTTTTTATGCTTGTCCTCCATTATTTGGGTTCGTTGGATGCTACAAAACTCAAAGACAACTTTTGAAAAATTGCCGAAAGACTGTCAATATACATGCATATGGTCTGCTTACAACATATCAAAATTGTAACATGTATAGACAGAATCATACACACACATAAACATCTTTGGCTGTTAAAAAGTTTTGTACGCGGCCTGTTGAAATTTTCACAGGCACATTAATTTCATTACGAAAACTCCCAAGGCCATATAGCTCTTCTGTTCACTGTTCACTGCTCCCTGCACCCAGCACCCAGCACCCTGTTCGCATGCTACCTCTGCTGTTCTTCTCCTGCTGTTGTGAGCCAAACAAAACCAAAAAGCCAGGCCAAACATAAAAAGGCAAAAAGCAAACAGAACGGAAGGGGGGGGAAACAGGAGCAGCAATGGAGGTGGGGCCGAGGGGAGTGAAGGTTGTATTGTGGAAATGGAAAAAAGAGCGGCAGGAGCTAGCGATATATGCGATATAATAAATCTTTTGTATAACACGCAAAACTTTATGAACGTGCGCCAACTATAAAACTTTCACTTTTCAACAATGCTTTCCCTCTGCCTGACGGTTGCCGCCTGACGTATCCACACGCTGCACATGGTTTTATTTTTATTATAACCATTATGCTGTTTCATTCCTTTCCTCCCGATATCCTTACGAAACATGGACACTTCGATTGGTATATGTGCGTGCCTCAGAGCGAACGTTGACCCATTGAACGAAATTGGATAGTTCCAATATGTATAGAGAGTACTATATAAGGTAGATAGGGTATATTTTATTTGAGCAAACGTAATAATATTATAATTTGGATCATCAACAACAACAATACAGCCATGCTGGTGTGTCTGTCTGTATAACAACCTATCTATATCCCGGGGAATATAGAAAATACACACATCTATACATAAATGTGTATCAATCTGTGGCATGCAACATTTTTAAAGAGATGTTCCAAAATTATACATATATTTTTTATAAAATAAATATCTATAGATCGAGGAAAATCCTATTTAGTTAGAAAATACATTTTCCATAGTTTTAACCGTGAACGTTTTAGATACTCGTGTTCAAAGAAGATCGATCTGCTAGTTTGAAAAAATCATTAATACATTTTCCAGCTGTTCAAATTTAATAACACGTTCATGGAAAATTAAAATAATATTAAGTAAATGTATCAATAAAAAGTAGATTTTTTTTACTACGAAAGCTCAATGTAAGTTTTTCGAAGACTTTTCCGTATGCCCCTCTGGTGGGTTATTCTAATTATCAGATGAGTAAATATTAGTAATACATACATATATCCCTATGCTCTCTGAGTATCGGGTATAAAAAGGTAGGACGCTTTTAAAGCCACGAATAAAGTCTTGGGGAGGGGAACTTAGAATTCATGTTGTATTGAATATTTATTCAAATATGATTGCTTCAGATTTAGTGCTAGTATTAGGTACGAGTAATATTCATTATATGAATATGAATGAATATCTCATTTGACTTGCTGTCCTGAAGTTAACTTTTGGGTTCTCCCACTCCGTTTTCCATTTAGGAGTATGTGTGTGTGTGTGTGTATAAGGATGTGGTTGATGCATTATGAATAAGTTGCATACTTGGGAGCTTGGAGCTTGGACTGAAAGAACTGACTGCTGCTGCTGCTGCTCCTGCGTCTGTGTCTGTTTCTGTGAGCGGTGCTGGCGCATCCTGTGCGTGGCTGCCGCTCCATTTCTGTCAAAGTTTTTGACGTTGAGGCAGAGCAGCGGAAAAGGCGAAGCCGGGCAGAAAATTACACTGCAAGCGTGTGAAATCGTGCTATAAATACACATACATATTTACCTACAGACATGTGTGTATGTATGTAGTTAGATATGTTGGTATATGAGGAATACGCATATGCATGTATCAGTATGTTCGGTAGTGCGTATCGGCCACAATAAATTGTCTTTATTTCATGCGGATGCGGCTGCGGCTGTTGAGGAATGAGGGGGAAGGTGGTATTGGGGCCAAGTTGGGAAGTTATGTGCGGGGCCCAGGCAAAGGCTTGCGCCATGTTTAATGAAAATTATTACGCGATATCCTTGGGGACACACACACACACACATACACTGCCACAGGGGAGGATGTATGGCTATGTGCGCTTTTTAAGGGGGTGGCATGCCCATACAAAAAAAACCCATTACCCGCTGAGGGAGTCCGACTGAATGAGCCGCCTTCCCCCACTGCGCATGTGCCTCAGAGCAAGCGAAACGAGTTCGAGTTCGAAAGCATCCCATCCCGAAGTTATCCTCTCACATACGTGTGAGCTATGTTTATGCGTCTGTCTCTGTGTGTGTGAGTATGCGAGAGGGTGAACTCAATGGGAGTGGGAGTGGGAGTGGGTGAAAACGCATTTCTAGGTCAAACCCACATGGAGCCAGAGAACGAGAACCTGCCCGCGGGCCCATGCCAGACCATTATCGTGGAAACGTGTACGAAACACATATTTCTGGTTTGTTTGAGAGCCGAGCTGGAAAGAGAAACTTTCGAAATGCGATTGAAAATTAGTTTTCTTTCTTTCTGATATAAAATAAAAGTTGCGAATAAACATATAACTTTTGGGGAACCATTTTTATGAGGGTTTTTTTATGAAAATTGTTATTTAAAATTAAATTTTTAATGCATTGCACATCTATGTACATACAATACATCCCCACCAGATCTCTCTCAAAATATGTACTTTAGATATTAAAAAAAAAGAATTAACCAAGAGGTTTTCCTTGAAGAGGTTCCGTACTTTCATCATCCAGATCCAGAAGATCCAGAGTATTTAAAAAATATAAAAATCACTTGAACATTAATTCTTTGAAAGAGTTGATGGGATGGGACTGAAATGGTAAACGGATAAACTATCGTTACTTTTACAATCACATAACTAGTCTCTTTTTGGAAGAAAAAAACTTTAAAACTTTCACTGAGTTTAAACTTTCTGTTTTGTTTCTTTTCAGGCACCCAAACAACATATCGCACTACCAGCTCAATTAACACTTGTCCCAAACAAAAAAAGACTAACACAATTTTGTTGCAAAAATGTTAAACATATCCGGCAAAAGCAATACAAACTTTTGGGAACATAAAATGTTCGACTTCCACGAGCTCAAACCAAGTAAATGAAACCAAACTGAAACCAACGGAAAGGCAAAGCGAAATAATCGTTGTCGCGTTAGATAACTGATTATAAATTAATTGAAAGCCGAAAACTTAAAATTTATTGAATTGTCCAGTGAAGTGTCAATAAAGACAAACAAAAAATACAGCAATTAAAAGTGGAAATAAAATTGAAATTGCTGGACTGTTCTGTGGCTTTTATTGCATGTGCGGGGCACGTGGAAACTAAATAATTATACATTTTTGGATACCGAAAAATCAATTGTAAGTGGCCGCCCCAAAACCGAGACCGAGACCGAGACCGAGACCAGAGATTCAAGCTTGAACGGACCAAAAATGGAGAGCAAACACTGGAGTTGCTTTGTGGCCATTGTGCTGGGCGTGTTGATATTCAAAATGCACATATTTGCTGCGCTCGGCGATCAGGATGAGGATATACCCCACAACGAGTAAGTCCTGCCCATCATCCACATCCACATCCACATCTGACGTGCTGTAACCAGCATCAGCATCAGCATCAGCATTTTCAATTATGCATTTGCCAAACATTCTGCCAATTTCCTCTCGCAGGAAATTAATTGTAAATTTGTTTATTCTACACGAAATGCTTCGCCCAGTCCGCTGTCCGGGCAATAATTTACCAACAATCCAACGAACAAACTGCTGAAACACTAATACTAATTGTTATTGTTTTTCGTTGCTATTTTCTGTACCGACTGTGGCAAAATGTGTCTGTTTAGTTCTCCGTTGAATAGTAAAACTAAACAATTCAGCATTTTGAGTGGAATAAGGAGCGCGCTGTATATGTAATGGCAGATTAGCATAAAGAGACATTGTGAAATACTAATAATATTCGCAAATCAATAAGCTGAGTGTAAATACGCCAGTTTAGATTATCTTTCGGTTCGACATTAGCCCTGCTTCCTAGCCCTGAAATATTTACCAATAACCTATACAATCATAAATATAGTGAGAGAGAATAATAAATTTAAGTTTTTAACAAAGGAAATAGGAAATAAAAAAAGAACATCCTGATGTTTTGTACAGCGCTTGATTCTCAGTTGGGTGAAAGTGTCCGTAGGAGAAAGACATGCTACGCCTTCGGGATAATCCAACTCCAACAACTTCCATTCATATATTCAATATTCATTGCAAATTGGCAAAGATCAAATCAACTCTTAATTTATATCAGTTCAAAATCGGTTTCACAACGCCCCATCAATTTTTAGTAGAATAATTATTTCGCATATAACTTTTTCCATGCCTCAACAGTTTTGTATGTGTCCGAAAATCTTTTGTGGGCAAAACTTTGGCCATTCGTTTCCATTGATAGGCCAATTTATTTATGATTATTACTTTGTTTACCACACACAGATTGGCAGAGAACGTTCTGCCTCCTAATAGCCATAGTTTTGCGCCCCAGTGTAAAGTGCGAGGAACATATTGGGGAAAATGTCAAAGCGATTGGCAGTCTCATTTAAAATGCGCATAAATGGAAAATAATGACTGTTGTTTAGTTGCCATCAAAGAAAGAAGCATTCGCATATTAAGTATACGCAGGGCAGACGCCATAAGACACGAGCATAGCGGAGTTTGGATAGTTTTGTCTGGCGGCATGTGACGTGCCGTGGAGATACTTTTGGGCTTGCACGAGCATGCGTATCTAATGGATACATAATAGGATTTTGCAATTAGCGTTCGAGAGGACGAGAGCTGCATGTGTGTAGGTGTACGAGCATGTGTGTGTGTGTGTTTGTGTGTAGAAAGGAAAAGCAGCACACGTAACCGCAGCGCTCACTTGGCTAATTAACCCAAAACCAACTGCCATTTGCAGGCAAGGACAACTGGCGTCTGATGGCAATGGGAATGTGTTCCCGTGTAGATGGACATGTAGATGGGAGCGGAACCGGTAGCTGAAACCGGAACAGAGACCACTAAGTGATTTTTTTCTTCTTGCTGCTTTTGTGTCTAATGTCACTTTTATTTATTGAAATTAGTTTTGGCATTCGGCCTTTGTGTGGGCGTTCTTTCTTGTTCTTTGTTGTTTCTGCCTTTTTCCTGATAGAAATTCTGTTCACAGAGCCTCAACTTTAAGGGGAACTATCTCTAGTAATGATGTCATTAATATTGTTTTCCTATCTTGAATTTATGGTAGTCGCCTATTCCAGATCCTGAATCAAACTATGCGTAGATATCCATCAAGATGATTTAGTCAACATTTTAGTTCGCTTTCTTACTCGAGGGATTCTCTTCTGATCCTCTTCTCCTTCGGCTTGACATGTTGCGGCACATGGGAGAAAATAAATTTAATTAATTTGAAACATAAAGTTTTTCTTTCGTTCCTTCCTTGCTTTCTTTCGGCTTCACACTCTTTCGTCTCGTTTCGTTTCGTTTCCTCCCATGTTGCCAGTTGCCAGTTGCCAGTTGCTTTATGTCACTGCAAAAATTCAATTAAATTTATTTCAACTTTTGCTGCCGGGCTACAAAAACAACAAGTCGAGCCTTAGGGGTCCTGCTTTGACGATTATGTTTTGGCATGGGATGATGACGCTGCTGATGATGAAGCTGGTCCTGCTCCCGAATGCGACTCTGATAGTGGCAGTGGTAGTGGTCCTGCTCTTGGGCTCTGGGCCCATTGCTTTTCGTGTAACTGACCCAAATCTCTTTTTATATAAAGTAGGAACATTCGCAGCGTTGTTTTGCTCGTTGCTGGCTTTTCCTTTTGGCCGGCCTTCATCTTCATCCATTCAACGGGTTTTCTTAGGCCGTCCACATTTTCAGCTCTCAATAGCCTCTCTCAACCCACCCGCTCACCATGTCGGCCTCTCGCTGCCTGTCCCTGTGCCGGTTCCCATTCACTTGCCTCATTTTCAGTTTCAGTTGCAGTTGCAGTGGCAGCCATCGCCATTTTAATGCATGCCTCGTTTGCTTAAGCACCTCCCTTCTCGCCCTGCAAGTAGTTGCATTGACAGCATCGTCCCGGGGCTCCTTCAGCTCCTGCTGCTCCTCCTGGTGAACAAAGGAGCACTTCCCTGACTCAGTGTGGGTCACGTGCCATGGCCAGAACTTTAAGGCCAAAAGAAAAGGGACAGCTTGTGTCAAAGAGGATGTTACATGATTCGGTTTTCGGACAGCCTGCGGATGACCGATTGATTTAAGAGCCAACACGGATTTCTAGAAACTTTAGTATGAGTACAACTTCTTATATTTAATATATCGTAATATTGGTAGTAATCCAAAAGAAAATTTTGAATCCATAAATAAATAGAGCGTTTGTGGCGAAAGGATTGGCGTCTCTAGGGACACCTGCAACACCGCAGGAGATTGCGGAGCAAATGAGAAAGACATTTAACATGCCTGCATTCCCATTCACAGTCCACTCGACCTTACAGCAATTCGAACCGATGGGATTCTTCAAGAGAGAGGGTGAACTCTATTCGTATATTTCGAATCCACACGTTTTCAATTCAATTTTATTTTAAATGACAATATTAGGTATATATGTATTTAAAATGGGTCGTTTAGCTCGCATAAAAAGATGGAGGCTCAAACATTAAACATAAGAAACTTTATACACATTTTCAAAGAAACCTGGACAGCTAATCAGCAAAGAAGTTATAAAAGAGCCGCTACGGTGGTAATATTTTTACCAGTACAATTAAACGAACTATCTCTCAAACTCAATCCGCTTGACTGCGTGAAATTTCTTTCTTTCTGTGAGCTCTCTTTTTGTCTCCGTATAATTTTGCTTGTCAGATTTGCAAAGTGTAGTGCTTCGTGCTACTCCACTTTTTTGCGGAAATTGTTTCCTTTTTTATGTGTTGTTGGATCTGCAAGTGGCGCAATTGCCGCTTAAAACAATTTTTGCATTTGACACAATGCGGAGTGGGATTGGAGGGTCTGTGTGGCGTGGCATATCTAATTACGAGACGGATTAAGCGAACAAATAAAACAAAATCAACAGAGGCGAGCAAACAGAGCACTAACTACTTATGACAAACGACTGTGAAAGTGCATTAAGCGGCAGCTGGAACAGGAGCAGAAAAAGCAGTAAAAGCACCGGGAACAGAAGTGACGTCTGGCGTATTATTTTGGTTTTCATTCCCCATTGACCCCACCGTAGCCTCCAACCCAACCGCCCTACACCTACTACGTACGAGAACTCGTAAACGAGTAGTTGCAGCCAAGGGGATTTTGAATTAGCGAGGAACACGACAAATTAATTTATAAATTCGGTAGAGGCAGGAGCAAAGAATGGAGAGAATACTAAATACATTCTATGATTGCGACCTAATATCCTTTTTGTTTTCATGGAAACATTATCAAAATATTGTTCCGTTTTTACAGTTCGTTTTTTCCAGTTTGAAAATATGAAAACAGAGAGTATTTTTACTATACAGAGATCTTATTTTCTGGCGACTTTACGTGTTGTTCCAAACTACTCCGAGCCAAGACTGGATATTTCTAGTATAATCCGGCATTACAACAATAGTCAGCATACTTAATCTCCATTCGTTACAATATGATTATAAAATACTCAGAAGCCATTGCTCCCAAACGATCATCTCACAAAGTCAGAGTTCTTTGATAACGGATTAAGTCGTAAGAAAAGGCGTACTACGGGTAAGAAATGAGGATAACTCGATTGATTGTTTAGTCGATGGAGAATAATATCTTGAGTTTGGAACTGATCTCCGACTATGACAAGAGGCAAATCTTCGCCTAATACGGATGAGATTAAAAAATATTTTTTTTACTTTTCGTTCAAAATTTTCTTTCATAACAACACAGAACAAGATTTTAAAGAGGTTTTTCATCTTCCTTACTATTTTTCAACCCGAATGTTGCACGAGAAATCTAATTTTAAGCATTAATAATTATCTTATCTCATCGCTCAAAACAAAATTAAATTCGAACTAAAATTGACATCCTGGATGCGCAATCAAGTGCAGGCGAGAACTTCACTCACTACTACTAAATAGTTTTTCATTAGTAAGTTAGTAATCATTTTAAATTTTTAAATATTTTTTAGGATTTCACTCCGAAATTTCGCCTTGAAAAATGTCAGTCGTATAGGCAGCAAGGTGCATCATTTTGAGCCCGAAATCAATGCCAGAAACGCAAATGCAGCTCACGTAGAAAACATACACCCGTACCCACATATACACAGAGAGGAGAACAATGGAAATGCACACACATACCCGTACATAGATATAGCATAAAATCCAGGCTAAGAGACTCGCAGAAGTGGGGAGAAAGAACATTGAGAATCGGGACGACGAGTAGGGCAGCAAACAGCAATGAAAGGCCATCAACGTCATCTTCTTGGCAAAATAAAAAGTTACGTTTTGCCCTACCCATTTCTTTTCTCCGCTTGGCCAGAAACTTGACAATGGCTATAACCATGTCGATGTGGGGGTGGGTCGAGCAGAAGGGGAGGAGAGCTCAGGTGTGGTCCCAGTGACTTCCTATTCTGTGGCATCCTTTTGAGCACGAACCAACCACGTAAGTCATGCTCAAGCACCATGCACACCTAAAGCCATCGAACTAGTTTCGTTTCGATGCATTTCTTGCCGTTGTTCTGCTCCTTGTTTTTCTTTGCCGCTTTTCACTTTTCTTGCTGCAAGTTTATGCCGAGGCAGGTAGGCACTACAGACAGACAGATAGATAGACAGACAGACAGATGGACGGACAGACACCAGGGTCGTAGTAGTAGTAGTAGTTTCATGGAGTAGGTCAATAGGTTTTTGCAGTTTTGCATCATTGAAATTGAAATGAGTTTCTTTCCAGCCTGTGCCTCTACTCGAGCAGTGCTCTTCACTGCTTTTCAGTGCTCTTCAGTGCTCCTCTGGCAGACTTGAGTGCGCAATCACAAGGGCTCACATCGATGCGCTTTCACTGTGTGGGAGTGTTCTTAAAGCAACATGGAGACTGCCACCAGCTGACCTGAAATCCTACCTGAAAATGCACTCACAGAACTGACCAGCCCGTCAAATTGAAATCGGTCAATTATTTGCCAACGTTTGTTGGTTTCCATTTTAGACAAAGAGATTTATAATGTTCGCAGAATTTGGATGTAAATAAGATCTAAGTGATGGCCTTGATAAACGGAACTCTACGGTATATTCGTTTAGTAATATTGGTAGAGGTATGGATGGCGTAGCGACTGAGAAGGATCAATGGGTGGCACACCGTAGACCACATCTTCTTTTTCCGGTCTCTCAAACCGGTGGATTTCCTGCTTTGGGTCGACTCCACAACTGCCGTGAACTATGTTCAAGAGTTCAGAGGGTACCGAATAGAGTTCACCCTCTCTCTTGAAGAATCCCATCGGTTCGAATTGCTGTAGGGTCGAGTGGACTGTGAATGGGAATGCAGGCTTGTTAAATATCTTTCTCATTTGCTCCGCGATCTCCTGCGGTGTTGCAGGTTTTCCCAGAGACAACAATCCTTTCGCCACAAGCGCTCTGTCCATTTATACATTCAAAATTTTGTTTTGGATTACGACCAATATTCTCAATTTTACGATATATTAAATAAAACAAGTTGTATATAATGCTTGGGCTTCATTGATCTAAAGTTGCTAGATATTTTCTATCAAATCGGTGTTGGCTCTTCAATAAATCGGGCATCCGCAGGCTGTCCAAAAAACGAATCATGCACACTGAGTTAGGAGGAGCAGCAGCACCTGAAGGAGCCCCGGTACGATGCTGTCAATGCTACTACTTGCAGGACGAGAAGGGAGGTGCTTAAGCAAACGAGGCATGCATTAAAATGGCGATGGCCGCCACTGCCACTGCAACTGAAACTGAAAATGAGGCAAGTGAATGGGAACAGGCACAGGGACAGGCAGCGTGAGGGCGACATGGTGAGAGAGAGGGCTGAGAGGTGTTGTATGGAGCTGTAAATGGCCAAAAGGAAAAGCGAGGAAGAGCAAAACAACGCTTTTCAATCAACCTTTTCTATATGAAAGGGATTTGGGTCGGTTAGATAGTTACCAAGGTAATAGGCACAGGACCTGTATTTCGAGTATTTGGCTAGCTCCCACAAGAGTTGATCTTAAGTCCCCAATGTTTCCACTTAATTCTTCTCTAAAATACATCAATAAGAATCAACAAAAGTTAATCAACAAAAGATATATATGCCTTGAACCTCTGAATTGTCGCTCATGTCATTATCAACATCTGATCATACCCGGTACTGGAAGAGTATAGGAGTATATTAGATTTGTGGTGAGAGTGTATGTGTGTAACACCCGGAAGGAATTGTTTCCGACCCCATAAAGTATATATATTCTTGATCAGCATCAATATAGCCATATCTGTCGGTCTGTCAGTCTGTCAGTCCGTCCGCCCGTCCGCCCCTCGAGCGCCTAGATCTCAGAGACTATAAGAGCTAGAGTAAAAAAATTTTGTATCCAGACTTCTGTGATATCGCACTGTTACAAGTGTATTTTAAAATTTTGCCCCGCCCCCTTTTGTCCCCAAAAAGAACGAAAATCTGTGGCATCCACAATTTTAAAGATACGACAAAATTACAAACGCAAGATCATAGAGGAAAACCATATCTATTAGAAAATATTTCAATTTCGTTTTAACTTCGCGGCATTCTTGGTCTCCACATTGACTTGTAATAACGCTGACTTTAAAAATATGTGTCTCCAAAGCCAACAGTTTTTTTTAGGTCATGTCTTCTGCGCACCATTCGGAAAATAAAGCTCGCCTTGAAACTGACGTGCCAGCTGAAAAATAGCACCAATTGAATATTAGCAGCTATAAGCAAAAGATTTGCTATATTTATATTCACAACAAACGAAACAAACAGGATATATGAATCTCGCGGGTGCTAGGAGGGGCCTTCAGAAATTTTTATTTCACGAAAGTCGACTAAACGACATTAAGTGAAGGACAAGATTATAACTCTTTTCTAAAGCTATATGTTATGATACCTAGCAATCTACAATTAATTGCTATTCAAGTAAATACCTTAGATAACACTTTTTTTTTCTTAAAATATATGACTTTCACTTCGAAATCTGCGTAGCTGAAAGGGCACGTGGGAAATTGCATAACCCTACAGCTGCAGATTGCGCACCATATGTTAGGTTCAATACCCGATAAATGTTCGAATTTTTGAACGATAAATCAAAAAAAAAAACGAGGGGCAACGTTGTGAGTTGGTCGCATCAGCAACTCTACACTTATAGCCAATACATAGTCAGTATGACTACATTGAGCGACAAAGAGTGCGTGCGGGAGAGACAGAAAATCAGTCAGAACGTGTCGTCGGGCGCTGTGTAGCCACTGCTAATTGATTTGTTCCTTTTGGCTATAAAAATGATCCGATCTGATTCAGATTCGGCAATCTGGTAGATATAGTCATTTCCTATGACTGTTCGTTTTTAATTTTCCCGTATCTTCAAAATTGTGGATGCCACAGATTTTCATTTTTTGCGGGGGCGGAAGAAGGTGGGGCGAAATTTTGAAATACACTTGTGCAGGTTCGATATCACAGGAGTGTGGATACCAAATTTGGTTGCTCTTGCTTTTATAGTCTCTGAGATCTAGGCGCTCACTTTTAGCAATAGGCAAAGCCGACCATGAAACGTGTGTGTTAGAGAAAGAAAGAGCGAGAAAGAATGAAATTGTTTTCTTCATTCTGGCTATAATAATGATACGATGTGGTTCAGATTCTGCCGCCTTGAAGGTATAATCATTCTCTACGATTCTTCTTTTTTTGGTTTTCTCGTATCTTTAAAACTGTAAATGCCACAGATTTTCGTTCTTTGGGGGGCGGGAAGAGGCAGGGTGAAGTTTTGAAATACACTTGTAACAGTGACATATCACAGAAGTCTGAATACAAAATGTCGTTGCTCTAGCTCTTATAGTCTTTGAGCACTAGGCGCTCATAGGGGCGGACAGACGGACGCACGGACGGACAGACAGACATGGCTCAATCGACTCGGCTATTGATGCTGATCAAGAATATATATACTTTATGGGGTCGGAAACGCTTCCTTCTGGACGTTTCACACATCCACTTTCACCACAAATCCAATATACCCCTATACTCATTTTGTGTATCGGGTATAAAAAACGAAATCTCTTAGAAGAATTCTAAATTGATTTCGTCAAAAAGCTGTATAAATTCCGCATTTCACACGGATGGGTTCAAGCACTGATTCTTGTGGAACCCTAGCTCGTATTTCTTTTGTTTTAGAGTTGAGGCCATTTAAGAATACATAAAAGTACAAGACATATAATATTATTTTTAATAAAGAGATGACAGGCACATAGGAGGAAACGGCCTTTCAGCGGAGATTGTTCAAGCAAGTGTTGACTAGTTTTAAAATGTCAGCATCTAAGAAATTAGAAATTAGAAATAAAGCATTGCTTCTCCGAAATGAAAAACGTATGATGTGAGCGCTCCAAGTGCCCAGGTGCTGTATGCAACGAAATTAGCGCAGAACGGGCCGAGGAGGCAGGTGCGAAGCCTGCGAGAATACACCGCAGTTTGAGCACAGACATGGCTCACGGCCCAGCAGAGCAAAACTAGGACCTACCGATTCTGGATGTGCCAGATGCAGAAGTTCGTGTTCTTAGTAAGAAATTCCACTTTTGACCACATTTCTTGCACTTTGCATTAATAGATCATAGCCTCAAATTCAACAATGCAGGGTAGTTTTTTACCGTTTGGCAACAAAATGGATTATATGCAGGTCAAATGCAGGTCAGTGGGACGCCCTGTATTATCATATTTCAAGAAAAGTCGTACAGCACGAAGAAGCCAGGCTGCAGATCTTGTAGCATCCGAAGTAAAAATGTTATCTTTATTCCCAGGGAAGGCTAAATTAATTCGCAAGGCTGTTCGGGGTCCAGTCGGAAAGCCGCACTAATCTCACCCTACAAGAAAGATTTTCAGGTTTATTATTTAAAATCTGTAGTAATATATCAATCAATAACTTGATATAACTTGTTATCGCGCCCTTGGCCTACTCAACAAGCGGCGCAAGCCGTACTACTCCGATTTTTTAGTCAATATTTGTCTGAAGTAATTTTTTTACGATGTCGGAGGTGGTTTTGTAAGTAATAGAAGAGAACGAATTCGGAGGAGTATTGAAGATGAGAACAAGAACCAAATACTAACCGACAGTCAAATAAGGAAGCTGCATAAAAACAAGATGTATATGGTACAGTGGTAAACGTTTAGTGTCGACACTGTGCTGCATCAAGGGTGGCGGGTGCCATTCCTTGCCATCTTCGTCGGTTTCTAGCTCGGTTTCTTGCATTGCATCATACCTGCAGCACAGTATCCGGAAAACTAAACGCACTTCAGGAAAAATGTAGCAATACCCTGGAATGATTGTTATGAATTTTCTAGTCACAGCAAGACTGCGGCTGTGGATGAACTCACCTGTGTTTTCTTGCTCGCTGGATCCAAATCGGATCTCGCTCTCAATTGTATTGTTCTCTTTCTTATTCTATGCGCTCTCTTCAAGGAGAGTATATGTTATTTACATGTGTGCTGGTACTGAGAGTACAGCACAGTGGGCTTAGGAACTAATTTGTTTGAAGCAATTACAGTGATCTTAAGAACTAGTAGTACATATATGTACAGTGGATATTAGCCGATAGAACTGCTACAATGGGTAAGAGTACAATTAAATTGTATAAACGCGATTAAATGTCTTTGCCTTTGCCTTTGTCTGGGAATCCTTTTGGATAAAGCCTTTTTATGGAACGCTGAGGATGGATAAAGGAAACATGATTTATGCATCTAGAAGCTTACAAAATTTTAGAGAATGTGAGATCGGATGTTGAAATTTTGATTCTTTCTGTTCATATTCACAGAATGTTGATATATCAATCTCTGCTCTCAGCTCTGAGCTATAAAGGAAATCCTTTTTTTTTTAGCAAGGTTCTGCTTTTTCTTGCCTGTCACCCATCCATAATGGATAAGGATATAGAATAACCTACAATATTTATCGGAAATGTAATACACCATTCACCTCGATGCAGGCCATTATGTTTCGTTTTGGATAAGCATATCCTTCGCCGCTTTAGCTTACACGTAAACTCCCATTTAATTACCAGCACTTGATCGCACCGCTTTTCGTTATTTTTGTGGCTGCTGACCACTTTTGTGAGCCATCAGCCACCGGGCATCGGCCATCGGCCATCAGCATTATCCAATTTCAATCACTTTGTTGGCCACTTTATTCCGCTTCATTGTTTGCAAGTACGCTTCGTAGCTGCGGGCGAGAGTGGCAAGACTGCTGCCCTTCCTCTTTTGAGTTTCCGCTTATAATACAATTTTCATATAATTTAAATTCATTTTTCGGCATCGCCTGTGCTATAAAACTTTGTCTGTAGCCCCCTGCCAGGCTGCAGTTGCATTTGCTTCTCCGAGTGCCCCTCTGGGTCTGGGTCTGGGGCTGGGTTCTTGTCTTTCTCTTCAGCCATACCATACAAACATGCGCTTATTTTGTATCTAGATAGTGAAGCGTTGTCCTCCGCTGTTGCTTCCTTCGCTCGCCGCCGGCTCAACATAATCAACATTGCGTATACGCAGCGTTGCTGCGGTTGGGCTGCTTCCTCTGTCCTCCTCCCCATATTGATATTGCAGATAATGCCATAAAATTGTGCAAATATTTTTGGGAGCATTATTTTGCATGGTCTTTGCTCTGACTCAACTTGACTTTGTTTTCCCCTGTTTCTTTTTTTTGTAATATTTCATTTTTGTTATATCAACGCCTCAACTTGCTCGTTGGCCCGACTTGAGTCTGGTCTCCGATTTCGTGTCCTGTTCCTTTATTTTCAATTTGCTGTTGCCCCGATTCGCCCAGTCCTCCCCATGGTCCCCACTGCACGTTCGGGTCCGGGCAAAGGTCCGGGGCCTTGGCTTGTTTTATGAGCCCTCGTTGTGCTGCTTTTGTTTTGCTTTTGACTTTCGCGTTTAGATTATAAATGTTTGGCAAATGTTTTCACAATAGTGGGCTGTTGGTCCTGCTGTAATCCCTCGACCCTTGAGAGTTCCATCATCGCCCTCCCTTTCTCTTTCCCCTGTAATGAGTTTTGCTGCTGTCTTCGGGGTCTCTCAAGTGAGTTGGACTTGAGTCGGGTCTGGGTCTTGGTCTGGGCCTGAATCTTTTTGCTGTAGTCTCCTTCTTTAGTGTGGGAATTCGCTTGCTCGTATAATAAATTTGGCATAATGATGGTAATGATTATGCGTTCTGGCCAGCCGGCAATTTATTGCTTAATGAAAGATTTGTATGCATTTACGCAATTAGCTGGAAATAATTTATGCGCAATTGAAAATCGATTTAAATTGATTTGTAATCGGCCACATGTCCGTACATAGGTGGCATGTGCTGTGTTTTTGGCAGTGCCTTTGTGTATTTTTTGCGTTCAAAATGAAGTTGCATGAACGCTGTATAACAAACAAGTTTTATATATACATATACAGAGTTCCTTATTCCGATTTGTAATCCATTGCTCATCATTCTCTTGCAGGGTTCGCAATTGGGCCTTGAAGTTTGGCGTTGATCTATGGGAATTTGGACGGCAATTTACCAAAATGAACGAGATCAAAATGTAAGTAAATGTAATTAGCCAAAATATAGCCATTTGGCTAGACCAAACAAGCAAAACATATGTATCTCCACAAACATATGTACATATGTATCAGATAATGCCAATAAATGGATACAACAAATGACATTTGTTAATGGTATTGGCCATGTCTGGCGTTTTAGCCGAAACAAATACACTTAAGCTCTTTGGACACTTAGTTCAACTTATCGATAAGAGAGCAGAGCATTTTAGATAAATTCTTAGACGATGGCAAGGCTTCGGAGAGGCTTAACCAACAAATGCCTCAATTTTTCGTGTTCTTCCTCTGACGCTCCTCTTATTTGGCTCCTCTTCCCGGCTATTTGTTGTTGGCCCTAATGCAATTTAAACACAAATAAGGCTAATTGAGGGGGCACTGCTAGCAGTAGGGGGTGTACCAGGGGGCTGGCTGGTTGGTGGCCGGGTGGCAGTTGCGTAAGTATGTGACTGTGTGCTATCTATGTTAATAAGCATGGCTGTGTTTGGCTTTGGTTGACTGCGTGGTTTGCGGTGGCGGGTGGCGGATGGTAGATGGTGGATGGTGGATGGTGGATAGGGCTCCACCTCAGACAGTCGCGTATTTTTGCGTTTAATCAGACGTGCATGAGTTAGTGGGTTGCCTTTATTATGTGTGTGTGTAGTACATCTATATAGATTTACATACTTGCAGCACTCTGTGGAAAACTTTTTCTTTTGTGGGTTTGTTATGAACATACCCTGGAAGACATAGAGATATAATTAATTTTCGTTCTGTTTTTGTTGTATCTTGAGACCTTTTTTATTACAAATATCTGCGCATCTTACGTTTAATGAATAATCTACATAAATGCAAATAAATACAAATAATTAAAGCCTAATAGAATAATAGAAACTTTAATGTAGAGAGGCTTAGTGTTAGGCAGCGGATAAATTATTTCAGAGGATCTCAGCGACTTAAATGTGATTCTTCATATTATAATAAGCAAAATAAGAACAAGTAGGGTTTCTTATACTCGTATTATCCGCAACATAATGAAGATTCATAATAAAATATCGATGATAATCTCATTTATAAAATAATTCACTTATTTACGTCTTCGCACGAAACTGCACTGAAATTTGGAATAATCCCTGCAAGGGTATAAATATCAGCAAAAGTAGTCATAGGCCAGAGACAGAGAGGCACTGAGAGAGGCGGAAATAGGGTGAGAGAAAGAAAGGGTGGGAGTGCGAGAGTGCGAGGACGAAACAAAAGAGAAAAGGAAGATACTGGGGCCGAGCCCGAACCCATGCCACATCCATAGTCAGAGTAAGAGTCAGAGGCAGAGGTAGAGTCAGAGGCAGAGGCAGCTAAAATGCAAATAAATTTGCTGGCTGTGACTGTCATTGAGTCTGTAATTGTCAAGTGCCGTGTTGCTGTTGCTTCTCTCTCTCACTTGTTGTTTCTGTGGGTGTTGTTGTGTTTATGGGTGTATGCGTGCTTGGGTGTGTGTTATCATTGCCTTTGTAGTGTTGGGTGGGTATGTGGATGGGTGGTGGTGGTGGGGCTGCTGCTGTCGCTGACAATGTTTGTTTGTGTTAATTTAAAGCGCACGTCGCAGCACAGCGACAAAAAAATGAGAACCTACGCCCAGATTGAATTAAATATCAAGTATACGCGACGTGGTGCGTTCTCTGTGCGGATGGGCATCGCTGCGAGTGAACGGAATTGTTGTGAAATGGCCTTGTATGACTGTGTATCTGTGTCTGTGCTTTATAAACACAATGTCGTAGCAGTGAGTGGTGTGCGAAAGAATGTTTATCTGCCCTCCTGTGTCTGTCTGTCTGTTTGCCTGTGTACGGGTATCCCTTGTTAACGCCTTCAACCTTCTATGGTTCTGTTGCCAGCGAAGGCTAATCAATTGTGTGCATTATAAAATTATTGCCATGACAAAAAAATGAGCATAATATTAAAGGATTCCGCATTGACATGGAATGTGGGATGGCAAGTGCTTCAGGCTGAAGGACTTGGAATGGGATATCATGGCATGCCGATTAAAGAAAATGTTTGGTCTGTTATAGTTTGAAGCTTGAGAGCAACCATTTCCTCATTGTTGTAGTAGTAGTAGTAGTAGTAAAGAAAATCAACGATTTTCCATTTTTATAACCAAACTTTGGGGCATCGTAATATCCGGATTGCACAGTTCGACAGACTCGTTGACCCACAAATTGGCAATCTCGAAAATAGTTGCCAAATGGAAACTATTGACAGGCGCCCGGGTCTTGCGACAATATCAATTCAATTAGGGCTCTTCTCCTTTTCTTGTTCTTGTTGCTACTTTCGCTGACACAATTTTGTTGTTCCCTCGACGTGACAGTTGTCCTTCAAAAAATGTTTGCAATATAATGAAAAGCTATACAAAAAAAAGAAGAGAAGAAAAATTAAAAAGGAAAGCAAACCGTGTTGTGGGTGTGGAAGCCTCTTGCTCCTGCTTATCCGTCCCCTTTCTTCTTCACTTTTTCAGCTTTTCTCGTATTTTCCTGCTGCTTTTTGTTTGTTGTTTTGTTTAGCTACTTTCTGCTCGGCATTTTAAAGTAGCATAATAAAATGTAAAACAAATGCAGCGCACACGTTCAGTTATGCGAAAGGCGTCGCAGAACAACAGCAACAACAACAACAACTCTCTAAAGACAAAATGGCTGCCACCAGTGAAAACGGAGGGGGGCGGGACAGTGTGTGAGAACGAGAGGCGGTGTGTGTGTGTGTGTGTGAGTGCTTGGAATGCCTGTGCGTGGCGGATATTCATTTATTTTATTCTATTTTTCTTTTGCCTTGGGTCTGGCAACGTTTAGCGCTGACTAGCTTAAAAAATACATACATATATCTACCTAAGCCATGAATTATTTTCTTGAGACACATACAGCATTCAACACGGCGAACAGTCAGACAAGACTGAATAGTGTAAGGTCTAAGATGAAGCACTCTCAATTAATTCGAATTCAAATTTTAAATAAAATGTTTGTCCTCATCCACAGCCCTTATTAACAGAGAACTACTGGCGTCAGTCTCTGTGTAAGGCGGAGTCGACAGTGATCGTTGCATCAAATGTCTTTATTGGGAAGACTATGAGGAGGTGGTCTCTCGGTGGTAGTCTGAATCAGAGCTCAATATCGATTAATTTGAGACTAGTAGACATCGCAAATGTTGCAAACTGGCTGTCATGCTTATGTTACTCTAAGCCCCAGCCGTACGAGTAACAGAGGGAGACTCCATCGACAACATGACAGTACACAAAGTGTTACACATTTGCTTAGTCCAAATGACAGGAGTCCCCTCACCCTCACCATCTCCCGCTCCTTCTGTCCTTGTCACTCTCTCTTTCTCTTTCGCTAGGTTTGTTGCGTGGCGTTTGCTCGCCTCGCACTCTCACGACTGTGACGCCATTATGGCAAATGATGATGTGTACCTAACGATGATGCAAATGACGATGATGAAGTCGAGCTGTTGTGATCATTATCAGGCATCTCTTTCTCTCTTTCTCTTCTCTCTTTGTTACTTGCAGTGAAATATGGGTCAAATTCAAGTCGAAATTGCAAAACAGAAATGGCTGCGCATTTCTTCGAGATGCTCTCCCTCCCTCTCTCTCGCTTCCCATTTCTTAGCATGCAAATAAATTTAAGCATGCTCTCATTTTGCACGTAATACAGAACTTTTTAGCTGCAAAAAATGAAAAGAAAATTCAAAAAAATAGAATAACGAGCGCGTGCTCTCTTTTTTCTTCCGCTCAACCTTTGCCCTGACTTCTGCTTTCACCTCCATTTCATTTCCTTGGCCAGTTCGTAATGTAAGTGGCTTGCAAATTGCTCTACGACTCTACGACCGCACTTGTACTTGGCATTCGCAGTGGTCCACGATTGAAGGTAAAAGTACGGGTAAACCAACTGTAAGACGAGTTTATAAGCAGAGAAAAGTAAAAGTCTAAATCCATTTGGCAGAATACTCTGGAATAGTTTTAGGGTCATACAACAATGGTGCAACATTTTTAAGTCCTTGCGAATCTTTTTTCAGAGTCTTCAGAGTCTGAAACTGATTCACAAATACTATATCCAGTTGTATATCTACAATATGACCCATCTATTCTAAATCTTATATATATAAATCTGGCGTCGCGGTGGTTGTGCAATTTTTATGAATTCTCTTAATAGGTATGCGAATTGGCTATTAACTATTTTCCACCTTAATACCTCATTACACCAGCTTTTAATCGGGATTTTAGTACGAGTACGAGCCAAATATTGAGTATTCCGCTCATCCGAAAGTGCTGAGTAGTGCTATGGATAAAAAATGTCCACATTGTCATGCGCTCAGATTATACTTTAGATATGTTTAGAAATTATTCTTCGGTGCTCTTCATAGAAACAATTGAAATGGGTTTTCAGGTATTGCACCGAACAATTTCATGGTACTTTTTTCGTTTCTTACTCAAACTTAAGCTGAAACTGCTTACAAACAGTTAGAAGAAATATTAATATTATTGTTATAAATTTCACTGGAAGTAACATATATCCTTTATTTGCACAAATTTTCTTATCGGCCATAAGATAAACCCAAGCCAGCGTAAATTTGATTAAAGGCTTGGCAGTTCAAAAGGTCTCCTAAATTAAAACTCTTTCAGCTGCTGCTCAATCCAAGGTTGAAACTTGGCCACATTCATGTACGTAGCTGCTACGTTTTCCGTTCCACACTCGATGCCCCAGTTGACAATGCCGACCAGTTGGCGAAGCCGCAATCGCCCTGGTAGGCATCCTTACCCTTCTCTCCACCTGCACAAACGAAGCTTGGGTTCAGGCCGAAGGATCTGCCCAGTCTGGTCTGCCTCAACTTATTCTCGCACGTATGCCTTGGGGAACGGGGTCTCAAGGAAGAGGAGTGCCAGGTTATTGGCTCCTGTTCTAACATCGAAGTTCTCATGTTTCACAATCGTCGAAACTTGGCGCTCATCATGCGGAGTGCTTTCCTCCGTGTTTGACAAGTCCCAATCGCCAGCTCTTACTACAATAGTGGCTTCTGACTTATCCGCCAGGCTGCCATGAGGACAACCTTCTGGCTAACCAGAGAGCCACCGCCGAAGTATTGCCCCTTATGGAACAGAGCAATCGTCCAGGGAAATTCGCCAAACTTCGCCTGATCATCAGATGCATTGGCGTTCGCCTTCAGTCCGCTTGGAGTGCTCATGCTGCATAGGTCTTCAGAAGTCTCCTCAGTACACACCACCTGCGAAATGTCACAACAAACTTCTGAGGATTGGCACACGGCCGATCGGTCTTTAGAGACACACATTTGCTCATCACCACAAGGAGTGACAGGATCGCCTCGCCCCAGTAGAACGCAGCTCAAAAGAATAGCTCCTAGTGCCCACTGTTTCGACATTGTTTGCTTGAGAATAGATAGCTCGTACTAAATTTACAGTGGCTGCGATGGTGTATTTATTTGCGGGCCGTTATCAGTTCGAAGCTTAAAGACTTAAAGCTCAACCTTGACCTGAGCCGACTTCCCACTAACTAATAAATCCGTTTTCATGAAAAGTGTGGTCATTCATCCGAAACTCGGAGAATATATAATATGTGAATACAGCGGCAAATTCTTCTTTGAATAACCTCTATAATCTCTCTGAATGAACCATGTATTTTCACGTGAAATATGCGCAAAATATAGCATCACTCTATGTACCCGAATTCTCGAAATTTCCTAAAAAATAATGTTCAATGCGTACAATCTACCTTTTAGTACATTTATTGCTTGTAAATGTTAAATATATACCTATACTCCTAATACGATAAAGTAAGCCCGTAATCAGTTACGTGAGGGCAAAATACCCGTAAAACAGTGAAGCATTCAATCAATATGCATATTCAGCAGGCGGCTCTTCTTTCGAAACGTCTTCCGGCCGTAATTTGTGATCTTTCTGGGTATTTTGAGTGGATGTATTTTATCTGGCAAAGGTTCGAGAATGAGATCTCGACCGAATACTTTCTGGCTATAGATTATATAGTCGAAATAAAACATATTCCGGGCCTGAACATAGTGAAAAGAAACGGCGTAGTTGGACCCAGCTAAAGTGCCCTGTGAGAGATGGAGTATTAGGAAATTTAAGGTTTCATATTTTTCAACCATGTACGAACGTCTTTGGTCCTGTAGGAGATATACTGACAGAACCAATAGTTTGTATCATAGCGTAAATAGGCACTCGATCTAGCCTGCGGATCTATCAGGTACATCTGAGTTTTCCGCCACGACTTTGGCCTTATTGAGGCACTTCTTAAGCTTTCCCATTGTGGCTCCTGTACCTTTGGGCTTGCACAGCGATGGATTGGGCAGAGACAGCTCTACAACGCGCCGAAGAGCGGCGCGACTCATCACAATGCCCGGGGACCCGAAATAGATGGGCATCGCCGAGCTGTACGGATACAACGTGTACGGATGTGGCGCAGGTTCTCCATTACCACATAGGCCTCCGCATCTGCCTCCAGGAACTAATCTGCCTCGTCCAAGTGGAAATCGTAGATATACTTCAAGGCCTGTTTCGTTTTCCTCCACGTCTCTATGCGGTTGGCATTTCCAGGCAGGCTTACAGCGCCCAACTCAGTATCTTCCTTGTCGCTCATGAACACCAGCTTATTGCATCTCTTTCCCCAGGTCCGGAGCACTCCCGTCACTTGCAATTGGTGTTGGCTTGACTTCGTATATACGAAACACAAGACCCGCACCTCCTCGTACAGATCGATTTCGATTTTACTCGTGAGGGGCTGGAAATTGAAGTGAATATTCGGCCAGAGGATCACTTGAGTAATCAGATAGCCAATGCCAATGCCCAGGAACAGGTATTGCACCTGACCACATGATGTCGATGTCGATGTGGATGTTGATGAATGGTGATGGCTGTTACCCTGTGAAGATAGCGATTCCTCAGCTGCCATCTTTTCGGGTGTAGAGTTGGGATGGTATTAAGACCCAGACGGCCACACAGTCTGTAATCCAATTTCAAGCATATTAGTTATGCCTTTAACCCATCATAACGATCGATGAAAAATAGTTAATATATTTTACTTATACTTTTACATGTAAATGTAAGTAACATGTAAACACTGGCAGCTTGGCGAGCAGGCTTTCCAAAGACCTCTGCAGACCATATGGCTTTAAGTGATAGATCAGATAGTCCAGCACATACATCAGATTGGGCGCAACATAGTGAAAGGATATGGCAAGATCTGAGCAGCAATCCAGACCCTGAAGAAAAGACAAGCCTTTGGATTACGGACATGCAGTGGGGGACTTTTCTTACGTCATCCGTCTTGTAATATATGTATGTAGTTCCAGCACCAATAGTTCTTACCCCACTTGACGGGTATTAGATTTTGTTCGGGCACAAACGGAAAAATACAACCGCGACCCATCGCATCCCTGGAATCGCTCGCCGCAACATCCAAATTCGATATCCTATGCCAGGCAGGCACATTTCGGATGCCCTCGGGTTCGGTAGGCCTTCGACCACAAACCGACGGAGGGTCTCTAGGCTGAGACCGTAGCCAGCTCCGCCGGAGATGTAATCTTGTTTGATGAACGGCTTTAACTTGAAGGCAGATACAACGGCAAGAAGTACATCAAGCATTTACATTCGCTTCGTTTCTTCGTCTCGCATTCGAGTACGAGCCAAATATTGAATATTCCGCTTATCCGAAAGTGCTGAGTAGTGCTGTGGACAAAAAATGTCCACATTGTTAAGCGCTCAGATTCAAAACATGAGTCAGATGGTATGTGTAGCGCATAAGTAAAATGGCCACCAGAATACTACCAGAAATTGAGACACTACCAGAACTATTGAAAGGCATGAAAAGCTGTGCCTGACGTCCATTCGAACATTCGATTCATGCTTCGAAGTGATGTCGTACAGAGCAACAGATAGATTGCCGGGTCAGCTAGTATTCTGAGAAAAACTGAAGTATTTGTATTTTATTCATATTATTAATTACAAAAATACAGAAAATACCGTTTGAAAATTATGATTACCTGTGAAAATCATCTGTTAGCAAATCATCGAGTGGATTTTTCTTTTCTGAGGCTCTGAATTTAGGACCCGATTTCAATTAGTGTTTTCCCATTTATGTTGAACCGCAAAATGTCCTTCAGTCTCATGCCAGCAGAACGCCATCTTCAGATCCCACTCGAGCAATAAAAAATATGAAATCCTTTAGACGACTCCCTTTCCATTGCCTTTTGGGTTTTTGTTTTGTGTTGGGCGTCTGAGAAATTATAAGTTTTCGAAGGCTACAAACTAAAATGCAGATTGTCGGTCATTTGTTTGGGCAAGTGGTGGCCACTCCTACCCCAACTCCAACTCTTACTCCTTCGGGCCTCGGCACAAACCAACTTCGAGTCCACGCTCTGCTTCTGCTCCATTTCCCGGGCCTGGTGACAAATACAAAGGCCTTGTTAGAGGCCAAAGCAATGGGCTTACGGTCTGTGGAGAGATTGGGTGGGGCGCAGACAGGGGCGCGGTGGCACGGGGCGACAGATCGAGTTGGTTTTGTGTGTTTGGCTAACTAAGTGTGTGGCGAACAGTGTTGCGGACTGTAAAGAGACTAATCGTAAATCAAGGCGTCGACCCTCCGACGCATTTGAGGGCGGGTGGAGCTCCCGAAATGGCTAAGGGCAGCTCCACTCCTTCATGGGGCTATTCTACATCCACTGGCTTTTGTGCGGTCCAAAATGCATTCGGGCTGCAGACCCTCAAACCTCAAACCGAACCCCATCCATGCTTCGCCTCTGATGAAGGTGGAACTTTATATATGTATATCCCTGTATGAGTACGATTATATATACAGCCAGTGCTTGTCTATGCAAATATTTGAGTCTGTCGTTGTCGTTTGGTGGCGAAAATGCGAGCATGACATACAGCTGCCGGAGCAAACAAATGTTAAGTGAGGGCTGGGATGGGCCCTGGCCCTGGATGGGAGTGCGACCGGATTTTGGGGTCTATCCTTAATGAAAGTATAAAGCAAATTAAATATTTAATTTGATTAAATCCTCTGAGGGTACATCCATTAAATGGAAGTGGAGAACTAAAGTTGATTTCACTCAGCTCCCCTACCTCTATGAAGCAGAACCTTATGGGAAAACGAAATCATTCACAAAAACATTTCCGGAACACTTGCCACATTCTTGTCAGAAAATATTTTTAAAAATTTGGTAGCACTCTAAACCAAGTTTGATGGGACTTCATTGAGTAATTATGATAGTTTCGAGTATAAGTATTGCGTAAAGTTAGACCATGAAATCAATATGATATTTGATCAATTCCGAAAAAGACTCGGAGAAAAACAGTCGGCCTGCCACTTATGGTATGTTAAGGTCTGGAAATATTTCATTTTAATTTTTTTTAATTTTTTATGAAGTTTGGCAACACGGCCTTTGCATGCCATCCACTCGACAAAGAAGCCTCTCCATAAGGCAATTAGAGCTGGCAGAAAAGCCCGCTCCCTCCGTTCAGAAAGCCATCAAAACTAACTAACTTTTTTACCTAGCAATTAAAACATGAAAAACATGCTAATTAAAACTTAAATGCAGCTTTCTTGATGCGAAAAAAATTGGAGAAAGTCCACGAAGAGAAGAAAAGGCAACAAACTGCAGCAGAGGGCAAAAACTATTAACTTTAATATTGAAAAATGGCGGGCCGCGCCGGGCGCCTGGAAAAGTGAGCAGAAATCTTGCGATGCGGAGAAATTTGCAAAAGAAATCTCCGCTTGACTGCACATGGATACATGCGCGTTGATGCGAGACATTGTTTCCCTTCTCCGAAGTATGCCGACAGGAGAGGATGGGCGCACCAGGAGGGTGCCAGCGACATCTTCATTAAAATCTAATTAGCGCATTGCCAGACAAGACCAGACCAGACCCGACCAGGCCAGGGCAGAGAACAGAGAGCAGAGAGACCTGGGCTTCCCCGGCTCTTGAGCACATAATCAGTCAGCCAGGAGCAGGCCAGGAGGAAGCCAGGGGCGAAGTCAAGCTACCTAGCATTTGAACTACACTTGGAGCAATTCGCTCGAGCTACTTACACTTCGCACAAGGGATACATTTTCATTTTATGAAGCAATGTCAGTTGCTTTGCGAAAATGTGATTCAAATTGCAGACAATATTATGTTTGTTCTTCTCATTCAGTCTAGGCTCATTTATTTCCTCTGTGCTAGTCTGTTTCTCCCAGTGCATCAGGTGGATGATGCTGCAGCTGGTGCTGTTGCTGTTGCTGGTGCTGGAGCCGCTCCTGCATGCGTAAGCTGCTTAACTTGTGCCGGAATTCAACAGGAGCAGAAGCCACGGGCAGCAAAGCTCAGGAATGCTCTCCGCTCAGTCTCCGTGCATCCCATCTGAACCCCCTGATCCCATCCTCCCGAACTGTCCTTGCTCCACTTAAAGTTTTGCGCCAGCTGCATACGCACCCAGCGAGAGGATAGTAGGACGGAGAGGCAGAGCGGGCAGGACGAGTCGGTCTGCCTTAGGGCTTCGCCTTGCGCAACATTTTCGAATTCCAGAGTCAACCGCAAAATGAAAAACTTTCTATGGCTGCTGCTGCCGCTGCTGCTGCTGCTGCTACAACCGCTGGTGCTCCTGCAACCGATCTCCCTCTTCGAGTCCTTGCCATATTGTACACATATTGTATATAGTTCTCTGCACCTCCCTCACCCACCCATCCACCATCCACCATCAGCCCAACCCTCTCCTCCCCCAGTAGGACACTCTCACACACACACACACGCGCGTGTCCTTCAGGCGTGCATTGCATTTCGATGCTGCTCTCGTGGAAATTGCTTTATAAAATGTTGCCATCGCATAAAAGTTGTGTGAGGTTTTTGTGGGCGTGGCCGCTACCACTGGTGCCCCACTCCCACTGCCATGGCTAGCTTCTTGAGGGCTCCGCTTTCTTTTTCCTGTCAAATACGTATACGTAATTTTTATTTTATTTTTTAAATTTCCCTCATTGATTCTTTTTTATGCTGCGGCTTGTTGCTTGACATGCTTTTCATTTTCAATGCATTTTCTGTGCCCCACTGTGGCGCTCCTCTTCTCGATTTTTTCTACTTTTCAACCGTCGGCTATTATTGTTTTGATTTGGCAATAGTTTGCTAATGGATTTCCAGATGCTATAAATCATTTTCGGGGGAAAACTTTATCGGAGCGTATCTGTTGCAAGGGTTTGGCGGGGTGAGTGATGAAAATTGTTTCTCCTATCTAAAAGTTGTAAAGTGGAGAGAAAATATTTCTCTTACTGAAGAAATATAATGTGAAATATTTGTGGAGGTCATCTCTTAATCGTCTTAAACTCCTTTGCAGCACATTATATGTTATGAAACGAACGATAGAGCCCAACTAAGGTCCAGCGCGTACTTAGAAGTACAGAGATTAAAAATTGCCTCTGTTTTTGGATATTTCCGAATGTGAAGCTTGGGACTTGTAATCTTTTAACTTTGTCATTTTGAAATCGATTTCCTGCAGTTTTGTAAGTCATAATCAATTACGTTATCGTTTCGAATCACTTCCAATGACTTTTCAGTCAGGCAAGCTAAGTTCCTTACCCACAAGCAAGCCAACTGCCAAGCTCCATTTTGCTAATATCCTGAGGAGTCCTGAGGAGGCTACTGTCTTGGCCCATTCGTGCCGCATTGGGCGGAAACGTCTGTAAGCCAAGTGCAGCAGCAGACATAATTTGGGCGTTTTAAATCCTCGTGTAGAATTTATAATACTCAATGGATTACAACTTGGACAGGGACGGAGATTCCTAGAAGGAGAGAGCGTGAGGCTATCTCTTGTGAGAGTAATACTTTCTTTTTTCCAAACTTTCATGTGTGTGTCTGTGTCTGTGTGTGTGTGTGTGTGTGTGTGTGTGTGTGTGTGTGTGTGTGTGTGTGTGTGTGTGTGTGACATTTTCTTTAGCCAACTAATGAATGCCTCAAAGAGTTTTCTCCCTGCAGTTTTAGTTTTGTGGCCAGGCCCACACACAGAGCTACTCGTAAAAGGCAAATGGAACATGGGAGCATTTTGGCTCAAGCCACAAATATTTACACGGTCTCTGGTGTGGGTAGTGGTACACCCTCACAGACATACAGCTAAGGGAATACACAGGAAAAAACCTGACACTCTGTAAACTGCAGCTATAAGCACAATCTGAAATCAAAGAACCAAATCTCCCTTATAGCACGATTATTAAAAAAGGCAATCGAGTCTCTTTACTGATATTAGTCCATACACAATACCATTTTCAAGTATTGCCATCTATTTTTGTATTATATTCGCATCTGTTGAGTAGTCATTAATAGGAGCATAGCCTTCGTACTTTGTTTTTCAGTGTACTTCCATTCCGGAGCAGCTTTGAAGGCGTCTCAGATTCTCCACTGCTGCTCCTGCTTCTGCTTCTGCTTCTGCTGCTGGCACTGAATCAGTTAAGAAAAGTTTTCTAATTAATTCGCCGGAGACATGTACAGAGACACTCACACTCAGGCACTCTCTCGGGGATGCAGCGACGTTGATGGTTACAAATGCGATGGGCAAAAATATAATTTAACTGACAGTTTGTTTGATAAGTGACAATTTGAAATGGGCTTGCAAATGGGTCGATCTGAGAGGGCTTGTTCGTGTGTGTGTGTGTGTGTGTGTGTGTGTCGTGGGGCGTGGCCATGCCTCCACTTAACTTCATTTTGGAATGGCTAATTTGTGGCAGTTAAATGCATAAAAAAGTCATAAAATGCATTTGCTCCCTTTGTCCAAGGTTATGCTACCCGTATACGTTTTTTGCTTGCCTGCCTCCTGCTTCCTCCGTCATTGTTCGATTATGATTATGGGAATTCTCAGAGCAAAAAGAAAAGAAAACTCATCAGAATTTTCCATTAAAACAAATGACAACACGTTCAATGGCAAAATCATTATAATGGAAGGGGGACTCCCATCTTGCGTGGGTGTGCGCCTCGGTGTGTGAGAGGATGGCAAAATCAAAGCAAAATGTTGGAGCCATTAACTTGTCCACTAAGTGTGAGCCTCCGCTACCATCTCCAACTAGAATCTGTGCGTGTCTCTCTCTCTCTCTCTCTCTACAGCTATAAGAAGCTGAAGAATTTGTGGAGTGCTTGTGGGTCCCGAGGGACAAATGCAATGGAATGTGAAATTTAATTAGACGCACTTGGCAGAGTAGCAAGAGCTTGAGAAGACGAAAGGGACAGGAGTGAGAGCGATGAGAATGATAAACATAGAGGTTAGGTTAGCTTAAGGCGGTAGCCGGGAGGAGGGGGATAAGAGCCTCCCGCCCCCAAGCTCACTTGGACCTATGAAAGGTCCGTTGTGTTGCCGCATGGGCATGTGCCCCTTCGCGTTACCCGAACCGTGAGAGCATACTACTGCAGGTTAAGGGCAGTCCCATCCGGTGGCTTGGATGTATTTGCACAAGGTCCCTGGTTTGATTTCGGACAGGTCCGAAATGTCCGTGAGGAAAGCGGCCCCGAGAATACGAAGACGACGATTTCCCAGGGCTGGGCAGTGGCAGAAGAAGTGGGGGACCGATTCCTCCTCCTCCTCGTCGCGACAACTCCTGCAGAAGTCGTTATGAGGGATTGACAGTCTAGAGGCATGAGTGCCGATCTGCCAGTGTCCCGTAATGGTTTCTAGTAACTGCAGAGCACTGTGCTCTGCTGAGTTTATACAGCTCTGCTGAGCGCTTCTTCGATCGATATGGCCATATCAATCTTGAGACTTTACAGGAAACGGTTTGCTGCCATCTCCTATTGGCATTTTGCTCGAACAATTCGTGCGTTAGGAGCCTGCACGTAGCCAAGGGCATCGCTACTTGCTCCCTCTCCGATAGGAGAGGAATCGTAGTACCCTGCCTGGCTAGCTCGTCGGCGGCGTCGTTCCCCTTGATGTCCCTGTGGCCGGGGACCCATATAAGGAAAAAGATCTAACTGCTCTGCGATCTCGTGCAGAGACCTGCGGCAGTCATTTACAGTCGCTGAGTTCGACGATATTGAGCCTAGAGCTTTGATAGCTGCTTGGCTGTCCGAGAAGACGCACACTAGGTGCGTATCTAGAAGTAGTTTGGAGACGATCGAAATGGCCTCCTTTGATGGCTTCAACCTCCGCTTGGAACACACTACAGTGATCCGGGAGCCTGAAGCAATGACTGATGTTCAGCTCGCTGCAGTAGACCCCGCCTCCCACGCGGCCGTCTAGCTTTGAGCCATCAGTGTAAAAAGTGGACCGCATTTGCAGGTCCTGGTTCGCCCATCTCCCAGTCCTCCCTAGGTGGGATTGATACCTGGAAGGGCGTCGAGAGGTGATCACTAGGAATACAGTAATCTGTCCTCTCTGGTAATTGCGGGAGTCTCATCAGGATTCCCGAGTGCCCAACCGCGGATGCTTTCCACAGTCTGGCTTCTCTCATTCTGAGGGCGGAAAGTGTTGCCACCTTCTTCCCATGAGATCCACAGGGAGGAGGTCCAGCACAGTATCCAGGGCTTCCCCTGGAGTAGTGCGTAGCCCGCCAGTTATGCATAGCTCTGCCATGCGTTGAACTCTGCTGAGTTTATTGAGGCATGTCCTTCTGTCTAAGGCTGGCCACCATACCACCACCCATAGAGCATGATTGGTCGTATGATGGCGGTGTAGAGCCACCGAACTATATAGGGGTCATTCCCCATTTTAGTCCGATGGCTTTCCTGCAAGTATAGAGGGCCACTGTGGCCTTCTTTACTCTATCCTCTATGCTCAATTTCCAATCGAGCTTATCGAGGATTAGGCCAAGATACTTGGCGTTGTTGCTGAAGGCCAGCGTTTCCCACATAGTCTTGGGGAATCAGTACCGGAACTTTGTACTTCCTAGTGAAAAGCACCAGTTCCGTTTTAGACGGGTTGACGCCTAACCCGCATTTGTCTGCCCATTTCGACATTTTCGTGAGAGTACTTGTCATGCACTCACACAACGTCTGCGGAAATTTTCCGGAGAATGCTATGGCAACATCGTCCGCATACGCCACCACACGGCAGCCACCCCCCTCTATCTCCCGCAGCAGTGTGTTCACTGCCACGTTCCATAGGAGGGGCGAGAGGACTCCGCCCTGCGGTGTGCCTCTGCTGACAAATCTGGTACTCGTTGACGTCCCCAGTGATGCCTCAACCGTCCTGCATTGTAGCATCTGATCGATCAGGCTCACCGTCCTGGAGTCAACGCCCAGATCCGTCAATGCGCCCGTGATGGCGGTCGGAAGGATGTTGTTAAAGGCGCCCTCTATGTCGAGGAAGGCTACAAGGGTGTACTCCTTAAAGTTAAGGGACGCTTCGATGATCGATGTGATCGAGTGTAGGGCCGTTTCGGTGGATCTTCCCTTCCGATAGGCATGCTGGGAGTCTGAGATCAGACTGGACGGAATGCACGCCGTGAGATGCAGCCCCAGGAGCCGTTCCATCGCCTTTAGAAGAAAAGACGATAGACTAATGGGTCTGAAATCTTTTGGGGCAGTGTGCGAGGGCTTGCCTGCCTTGGGTATGAATACGACTTTGGTCTGAAGCCAGGTGTCAGGAATGCACCCGTGGGAGAAGATTCCCTCGTAAATTATTTTGAGCCAGTTAATGGCTTTATGTCCCGCGTGAATCAGTTGGGCAGGAAAATGCCGTCTGGCCCCGCGGACTTGTAGGGTTTAAAGCTTCTGATCGCCCAGGAAATGTTCTCCTGGCTTAGCAGGCTCAGGATGGCATTTGAGGCGACAGAAGGAGGCGCGAGGTAGTTGGGTCTGTTTTCATCGCAGCCAGGGAAGTGGGTATTTAGGAGAAGATTTAGCGACTCATCGCTGGACGTAGTCCACGACTGGTCGGTGTTCTTCAAGCAGCCCAGGGTGGGTGTTGTCTTCGTGAGAACTCTGCGCAAGCGCGAGGCTTCTGAATTACTCTCGATTTCGCTGCAGAACTTACGCCAGGAGGCGCGTTTGGCTTTTCTAAGTTCTTTGTTGTAGGTTGACAGACTGGCCTTATATTCGGCCCAGTTTTGCTCAACGTTTCCAGCCTTAGCTTTATTGAAGAGTCTCCGGGAGGCTTTCCGGAGTTCACCCAGTTTCGGATTCCACCATTCAGGTTTCTTCCGGCCTCTGTTCTTGCCAGAGGGGCATGCTTTGTCGAGCGCCTTGTTGCAGGCGTCGGTAAAGATCTTAAGAAGACGAGTCGTGGCCTCCGTGGAGAACTCCTCCTCAGATGGGGCTCAGGGAGAACACGACAGAGGTAATCAGAGTACCGAGTCCAGTTTGTCCGCCTAATGTTCCGGAATCGAACTGGCTTCGGTACTGAGAAGGAGAAAACAGTTTCCACGTACCTGTGGTCCGAGAAGGAGTGCTCTTCCAGGACCCTCCAGGATACAATGTTACGCTGTATCTCATGAGAGGCAAGCGTGAGGTCCAGGACCTCCTTGCGGTTTTTAATAATAAAGGTGGGATCACTACCCCGGTTTAATAAGACCATCTGAGTGGTCAGTAAGTAGCTGAAAAGGTACTCACCCCTTTCGTTTGTGTCAGTGCTTCCCCACTGACAGTGATGTGTATTGGCATCGCACCCCACAATTAGGCCGATGTCCTTGGCCGAGCAGTCTGCGATTAGAGCCCGGAGAGGCGCGTGTGGAGGGGGTCTGGCTGATCATGCCCCATGTATGTGGAGCAGATCCTCAGTGAGCGCTCCTGGCCTTCGATGCTCACTGCGGTGTGGTCTTCATTGCTGAAATTTGGGGAGCAAAAATAAGTGCAACTCTCTTTTTGCAAGAATGCAGGTACGAATTTTACCTGCGGTTTCAGCTACGTATAGCTTGTAGTCAGAAGTCCTCAGACCGGAGACCCTGTTTCCGAGGATCCAGGGCTCCTGAATGAGGACTATGTCGGCTCCACCCTTGGCCAGGTGGAGCAGTAGAGCAGCGCATGCTGCCTTACAATGGTGGAGGTTTATCTGCAGGAGCGTCAACGACATTCCTGAGGCTCGCCTCCACCATTGTTGCTTCTAGGTCGCTGTCAGGGGACTCTGGCTCCTCCCCGACAACGATGTGGCTGAGACCTCTGGCCAGGTCGCTCTCGTCGAACGCGTAATCGTCCAAGATGTCGTCCGACATCATGGACGCCGCATCCGACGCCGGGTTGTCCTCCTCGCACGAGGCCCCTCTTTCGGGATCTCCGGCAGCTCCGGGTCTGGCTCGACCTCCGCTTGCCTGCCCTTGCGATCGGACTTGTAAGTGTATATGGTGACCTTCTTGTAGCCATAATCCACTACACCGTCCGACTTTGCGAGGAGATCTATGGATTCCTCATTTAGACGAGGATGATCTGGCGCCTCTGCCCTTGGATATCCTCCACCTTTGCCACCTTCCAATCGGCTGTAGGGAAGGTGGGGGTTGCAGACCTGCAGTAACCTGAGGATCTTCTCAGGCTCTGCAGGCTTAGCTGAGACCCACGCTCTGGCTCTCGGGCGGCTTGGGACATCTTCCCATTTTACGGCCTCCAGTTTCGCCCCTGGATAGACCTCTTTGAGGGCCGCCACCGCCTTCATGTAGAGGGCCGCAGAGCGAGCGTCTTGGCAGGCGATGGCTTTCACCTTGCCTTGATGCCACCCTGCGTCCTCACACTTTGGCGGTGGTCCGCCGTTCTCCTCCAGTTCCAGTAGGAACCGGTCCTGGAGCTCATTCTCCACCAGGTGCCACTTATCGCGAGGGACATGGCCGTCCTCAGCGCCCCCTGTCCAGGACACCGATCAGGGTCTTGCCCTCGCCACCCCAGCGAACGACCGGTTCGTGAGGTGGGTCTTCACCCGCTTGGCTTGCTGGGCTTGGCCTGGCTGATTTGCGGGGTCCTCCGCTGAGCGTTGCCGCTTGTTGGGGGCCTTGGCTGCGCCCTTTCCGGCTTTGGCTGGCTGGAACAGTGGAAGGATTGAGGAGGCCCACAGCCTCTGCTCCTTCCCTTCGGCTGACGCCCTGAAGTTCGGGTCTTCGTTGGACAGGATGAAAGCCGCTCGTCTCCTGTCCTGGTACGACGGCTTTCCTCCCCGTGGTGCAGAGACGCTGCCCGCCGGGGCTCCCATGGGTTCTTCGGTCCCGGTGCGCTTACCAGCCGCGATTACGCTCTGCTTGGCAGCCACCCCGGTATCCGTTTCGCCCCTTGAGCCACCCGACTTGAAGGACCCGATTGGCTTTTCGGGCCCCCCTCGCTGCGGCTGCTGCTTGAAGACGGTGGACCGACTCAGTCTCCTTCCCCGTCTTCTTTGGACCCGGTTTCCCAGGCGCTTGGGCAGAGGGATTGGCTTGTCCCTCCGGTACTTTAAGAGGAGTACCGAGCTCCTTTGCGGTTTTGTTTGTTTTTATATATTTAGTATTTGGCATAGTAGTTCCCACGAGTAGGCGGGAAGGGGATGGTCACCCGAGGCATAGCCCGCTTGCCCCGGGAAGCCTGATTTAAACTGGAGGTCGGCAGGTATCCAGAGTCCGCATATTAGCGACCGGGCACCCCCCCGGCCATGCATCCCTCGGCATATAACTGTGTCACCTTGGATTGGGGTAATTTCACTGAGAGTTTTCTTCTCTCCGCCCGACTACCATTCGCCAGCATCCTAGCAGAGACATGACCGTGCTAGGACCTGTTTCCAGCCGCCCTCACGTGGAGAGTATAGTCGCACTTCCACCGGTGTGCACAGTTACGGCGGGTGACGGTTCGCTCGCAACCCTCTGTGTCCTAGGGGTGAGACGCAGACCGCACCGGGTATTACTAACCGGAGCGGCTGCGCCTCAGTTCCGAGTTCACAGTTGTGCGAGCCGACCCGTCATCCGTTTGTCCCCCTGTAGCACCCGATGGCTGACGGCCGATAAACATAGAAGATATAGACAAAAGTCCCAATAGTTGAACTAATCAGAGGCAGTGCTCTATAGCCATCTACCCTCTGAGGGCGATAGGCTATACTATGCTCATGCGAATGCTCGATTATATTATATAGGTACCTGCCATTTGATCAGTTTTCAATCTTCTTTTTGGGTGGCTGCTATAGAATATAATAATAATTCCATCGCTAATGCCAACAAATTTCAGTCCAATTTTGACAGTCCTCGCCTCGTCCTATGTCTTTTGGGTCGCTCCACTCTTTTTAGCAAGTATCCTAATTGCCTGGGACAGAGAGAGAGAGAGAGCCGCAAGCCCGGCCCGCAGCCAATGAAAATCTAATAAAATTAATAAGATGCATTAAAGTCAATTTAATATCAATTTAAGAGTCGCCTGCAGCCATAGAAACCGCCTCCATCCATTCGCGAAACCCTTGCCGAAGTACATCAGAGTTATATGTTGTAAAATAACCAAAGCGCCAAAGTTTTGTTGCCCTTTAACCCTCTTTTTGTGTACTGAACCGAGGAGCATCGGTTTTATAGTTGATGGCAGTAAAATGTACTGAGAATTGTGTACGCATCGTGTTTGGAAATTATATTTGCTTTTCCGCTTGTCCATTTGCAGCGCTTCAAGGACAACGACATCGAGGTGAAGCGCAAGGACGGCATTATCCTACTGCGTGAACTGGCTGCCGAGGTGAAGAACTTTATGGACTTCAAGCGCAACGCTGTCATGGTAAGTGGATCCCCGCCCCGATTCCGATGCCGATTCTGATTCCTTTTGCCGCTCTCCTTCTGATGTGCCTACAATTGACAAGTGGCTCAATCGCTGAATGCTCAGGGGGCAAGCAGCAGGGCACTCCCGAATTTAAGGAGGACACTAAAAAACACACAGCAAAACAATCACAAGGGGACGAGACAGGACAACGGGTCTCCCGCCTGCCCGCCTGCCCGCCTTTCCGGTGGGACGAGGATGGGGACGGGGACGGGACGTCGGCGTAAAGTGGAAAACAATAAATTGCCGTGGGGCAAGTCTCATTGCGGTGATGTTGAAGCTTGCGAATGGGGCCGCGTGGGGACGCCAAGCCAACGGTGGAGAAAGGAGACGAAGAAGAGGTCCGCGCCAAATTGAAATTAAAGTGCGCCCAGCCACAGCCACAAGCAGAAGTTTTTGATGGCGCCCGCAGCTGCTGCCGTGCGTGCGCTGTGGCCAAGTACTCTCCTCGCCTCGTCTCGTCTCTCCCCATCTTCATTCTCCTCTTCTCTTACTCCCCATCAATGCGGTGTTGTGGTCCTGGTCGCGGATACTGCTGCTTGCTGCTCACTCTCTTTGCGGCTTGCCAGTGCCCCGGTCTCCTGTCTCTTGTCCTCTGTCCCTCTGTATCAATAGACCTCGTTTACCGTGGGAATATTTTGCAGCAGGCGGTGGGTTGAGTATTCGGAATCACCAAGGGATATGTGTGTATATTCGCAGCAGGATCGGGCAACATTAGGAAAAGGCTATAGAGTAGGAGTAGGAAGAAACGAGATGAGCTTGGGGCTATTCTGCAGTCAAAGTAACGCGGCTGCTCGGTCTTCAGTGGACTGCCCCGTATCTTTCTAGGAAAGCTGCTTGACGTCTGACCTTCCAATCAGCTTCTCTATCAGCTACAGAATGGAAATGGCACGCCTCGACTTTAGTCAAAATATACAATCGCGAATGAGGGAACAAATGTTTTTATTCACAAACTTCTGACTTTATATTTTACAAGGCATCATTAAGTGTACAGAGCGTTTTATTGGGGAATCATTGGTGGCTCTGTAGAGTTGTTCGATAGGTTATTCAGAATACCCTTTGATTCCCAAAAGATACCTTTGACAACCCGAAAAATTCCGTCACATATGGCACTGCCGATACTGCCCATAATGCTCTCACCGCCCGTATCGCTGTTACCGCCGAAAACTGCGCTAACGCCGAAAACGCCCTTAGCGCCGATACCGCCTCTAACGTCTCTAACGACTCTACCGCCGCTACCGCCGATACCGCCGCTACCTGTTGATTCAACACGACTAGTTGTGGCCGAACTAGATCCTCCAGGATGTTCAAATTCAGAACCGGTGCCGAGTAAAACCGTAGAAGCGGCATCAAAACTACCGCTGGAAATCGATTTTTCCGAAATTTTCATATCAATCCATTCACGGAAGAGGGCGACATTTGTATAGATAGCCGGAATGTTCTCCCCTCCACAGCCAACGCCCCAATTGACGATGCCAGCCTGTTCATAGCGGTTTTTATCGTTGGCCAGAGGACAGACCAATGCCGCTCCACCATCGCCCGTACACGCGTCCTTGCCCCGTTCACCGCCTGCACAAATAAAGCTGGAGTCGATCGTAAAGTAGGGTCCCAGGACAGATCGTCTCAGTTGTTGTTGGCACTGTTTACGACTCACCACGGGCACCTCAACTTTCTTCAATATATTCATGTAGGAGTCGGATTGAAATGTCTTCTTGCCCCAGCCGCTGACAAAGCATCTGCTGTGGTCGAAACTCCTGTTCGCTCTTGGCAGACACGCGGGACAGATGTGGATCTGTGTCGTTAGTTTCTTACTCAGGAAGAGCAGTGCCAGATTGCTCTCTCCCGTCGATGCTTTGAAGTCCGGATGGCTTTCGATGAGCCTAACATCGACATTCACATGCCGGTACAATTCAGTCTCAGTTTTAAAGTCCCATTCACCAGCCCTGACGAGAAGCTGTCCTGGTTGGAGATTCGCCACGACATGGGCGGCCGTAAGGACTACGTCTGATCCAATCAATGTTCCAGCACCCATATATGATTCATCCGACTTGAGTAGCAGAGCCACCATCCAGGGAAATTCACCCATCTGGGCCACATCTGCTCCCTCGGTTATGGTGTAGTGCAGACCCTTTTCGTTTCGGTGTCCACATTCGGTTGGAGCGGCATGCTCTAAATCGACAATGGGGGTAGCAACCTGAAAGAGTCATCAAATGATACTCTACAGAACGGCCCAGCCTCGGATCGATCAATGAAATGATTTTGTGGACTTACCTTATTGGTGATGGAGCAGCAGACATCGGTGGTATCGCAGCCCTCATTGCCTTCCAGCAACGAACGATATGTGAACAGTGCCCGTCCATCCCTGATGACTGATCCGTTGTCGCACAAAATTCGCGGCACACATTCTTTGTTCCGGGAGTTGCCACAGTTTTTGCCAAGAACTCCTGCTGCGGCCAATACCAGGAAAAATATAGGAATTAGAACGTCGGTTCGTGACATTGCTTGCGAAGATTTCCGAAACACACTGATCCACCTGAGTCCTTGCTCCCGCTTTTATAGAACTGAGTACTTATATTATGCTGATAAGACTCGTCGCTGTCGTCTGATTACTCGGAGAGACCTAATACAATTTTTGGAATTGAAGCAAATAAACTTAATAATGTTTTGATCAGCTAAATTGAATGCTAATTAGTACTGTTTCTGTTTTCGGCATTACAGATTTTAATTTGCTCTTTTTTTATTTTGGCAGCATTTGCCACTGCCTTCGACCCACTGTTTGGGGCCATAAATGCCAATGGCTCTGCACTCAAGCGATTTGCTGTTTTTCTGGCGCAGTATTTTGATTGATTGTTCGGGCAAAGTGTCTCCTTAGCTCCACTTCCCTCTCTCCCCCTAACATCATTCATCTGGCGGAAAGTTTTCCTCTCTCGAGAATGGCAAATTGTTTCGTATGCCCCACTGCATCAATATCTCGCATTAATTTAATTCCATTTAATTTAATTATGAAATTATTTACAACTTGAGGGAGAGAATCGAGCAAACAACACGTACAGTCATCATTAATAAGGCCCAGCATAACAATTAAATGCTATAATCAACGCATGAGGGCAGATTTAATGCGAGGCCTGACTCTGGTCCTGGTCCTGATCCCGGTCCCAGTCCCGTTCCCGGTCCTAGCCGTGTTGTCAAGTGCGTGGATATACATAAATAATTTTTTATGATTTCCGCAAAATATCGGTTAAATTTGTTTTGTGTGCGTATTTTTTGTGGGTTTCGTTTGGTTTGTTTGTTTTTGCAAACGGTTTCTTACGGACAACATGCTCACACATACTATACGAGAAAAGTACAGAGCATACGCAGATGCTGTCCCTTGGGCTCACTGCTGCTGCTGCTGCTGCTGCTGCTGCTGCTGTCCTTCCTCTCCTCCCATCTGTTGGCCGGAAGTTTTTGGCCCTGACGCAAAACGCATACGAAGCACCATTAATTAAAAATCAACCCACATGAACAGCAACAGCAACGGCAACGGAACAACCAACAACAACAGCCACAGACGTGGCAACATCAAAAACAGCCAACAACAAAATCAGCGACTGGCCAGACAACTCCTGTTGGTAGAAGGCAGAAAAAAAAGAAAAAAGCAGACCCAAAAGAGCCAAGCCGGAAAGTGAGCAGCGACCGTTCTGGCCTGGCTTTTGTTGTTTGGCCAAATATAAGATTGACCGGGAAATGTTTGAAACATTTATGAAATGGCCAACAGAGACGGACACACACCTTTTGGCCACCTCGCTCTCACCTACACGCAGACGGACAGCAGAGCACGTCTCCGGTGGGTCATCCAATCGCTGGGCCAGAAACTTGAAGCTCAGGGCGAGGAAAAACGAGATAGAAGCCCTCCCACACAGGGTGGTCCCCTCTCCATTTTGGCTACGTCGGCTTCCGTTTCGCCGCATACTCGTACTCAATTCTAGAGTCGTTAGAGGTCAGATAGAGAATAAATAAATAGAGAATATCGTATGGTGTGTATCGTACTCGTACGTAGAAGAAATTCTGAGAAATTTGCACCGCAGAGCAGAACAAAGCACTTACGAAATAATCTGATGAAAAGTGATCATTCAATTTATCTCGTACATGCGGCCCTGGCCCTGAGTCGTTTTTGCTCTTAGAGAATACATTTTTCACGGGAACTTCAATGGTGGAACTTCAAACCTCTGATCTAAGCAGTAAAATGAAGATGAATATGGTCTTCACGTAAAGAAAGTGAATATATACTTTAAAATACTGCAACACCGCAACAGTAGAAACAGAAAAAAGTAGTGTCAATTGGATGTAATTGGTGATTAGAAACCCAACAGATACGTTGCTGCATTGATATGTTTCTGCCGATTACTTGAAACTTTGATTGACTGTTGGAGTTAGATCGCGTAAATGCTATTTATAAACTACAAAGGAAAGACGAGCAATCGTTATCAGCTCGGGCCGGAAACCGCATCATGAAAGAGCGTTTTAAGATTCAGAGATAGTCTCAAGGAATTGAGCGGCTTGCAGAAACTATTGAAATATGGTGATCACAACGGATTACGTTATGAAGTCCTCCACCATATAGACCCGATCCGATAGAATGAACTTTTCGTACTCAAGGCACACAATTCCCAGAATGACGTAACGAATTTTCCATATGCTTCTGCGCACAAAATATATATGTCGAACACCTTATAATAATCATGTAAGAAAGATACAGGTTTCGTTGCACGCTTAGCAATAAGCGGATTGACAAGCCAGTGGCGCCGCCCAGAAGGGGCTCAGAGAGAAGTTCTCAGCTTTGGTGTATTATCGTTCCTCTGTTGTGCTGGTTGTACACAGATAAGCAATAATATTTCTTGATAATTTATATGCTATTAAATCCAAAAGTAACATAAAGAAAGCTAGTCAGTCATAATTTTAATCTGGAAATTCCTCCTCTGAATGTTGAGAGTCGAGCTGTTAAGCCGAGCGATTGATGCGGTACTTTGACCTGTTTCCCCGCCTGTCAGTTGATCAATATAATATATTCTTGCCATTATACGAGTAAATACATATGTATGAGTCGCTTATCTGCGTAGTACATGAAGTATTCTTAGGCTCGGGCTTGACTGTGGGATTCTCCCGTTTCGATTAATTTCACATATAATCTCGTTCATTAGTCACCTGAGCGAACAGTTGTATTTTGCCTATTGAGACGAACAGTTCTACAGCCTGCAAATGGATTCAAAGACCTTCGTATTGCTTTTGTTGGTGGCCTGCTTGTGTGTGGCCTGCTGTGTGGCAGCGCCGCAGGGATGCAACGAAGGACTATATGCCAGGAACGGCAATATCGTCATTGATCTGCACAATTTGAATGGCCTCTTCAATTGCGTCGAGAAGCAGCATCAAAGAAGTGGATAGCAGCCATTTCCTAATCGCAGTCCTGACCTAATATAATTTGTGTGGTGTACAGTACGTCTATGTGAAACCTATAATTAAATTCCTAGCAATAAGTGCAGTGTGCAATAAAAAATCTATATTTACAATAAATATTATTATGTACATGTGAGGCGTTCAAAAAATCAAAATCATCTTGGCCGACTTATAGTTTTGAAGTCACTTATAAAATGTATCTTGAGAACGTTATCACATTCTATTCATTCAACTGGAGCTGGTCTGGAGCTGGTCTGGAGCTGGTCTGGCTCTATAATACTTCCTTACCCGCCCATCCCGCCTGTTGCCGGCTATTTGCGCTCATGTCGAACATGAAAAATAATGAAAACCAACTCGTGCGCGACCAGGCAAGCACCTGATGGCCCCTGCACCTTGTGCCCCTTGGCTCTGTTCTTTCTGTTCTGTTTTGGCCAGGCCAGGACAGGCCAGAGCAGAGCAGGGCAGGCCTGTTCTGCTTGAACATTGCCACTCGCATTCACCTCCATCAACGTCATACCCATGCTCCGTATTCATTTTGCTCTCTATAGGATGCCGGCTCCCGCCTTTCATCGCCCTCGTATCATTCGCTTGGGCACCTGCCGTTGCCTTTTGTTTGGTGCGGCATTAAAATGCTAATTGCCTGTAAACATAAAGGTAGCTGCAGATGCCACACGCATATCATTTTGCCCGGCGTCTGCCTCTGCCACTGCCACTGTCGCACCTCTGCTCCAGTACCTCTCCAGCACGAGCTCGACTTTCTGTTCGTGTTCACGTGACGTATGCGTAATAATTTGTGCACTCCCTTTCGGTCGCGCTCGCTGATGTTGCAACGTGTAGCAAATGCCTGCACTAATTCGATTTCTATCAACGCCTGTCAATGCCGTTTTAACTCAGTTGTTGCCCCGTGCAACCGGCAACCGACAACGGGCAACCTGCAACACTCTCTACACTCTCTCTCTCTCTCTCTCCCGCTTTTATATTCTCCGCTGTCTCCCCTCTTCTCCTGTCTGACTCCACTCTCACTAATAGCTGTGTCCTGTGCCCCGTGTCCTGTTGCTGACAGCATTTATTTGCGTTCGGTTTCGAGTTAAAATTGACTTTAAAATTGCATTTGATGGCAAAAAAAGAAAAACGTCTGTGCCCCCCTCCAACCTCTGCTGTCACACAGTTTCCCCTCTTCCGTCATTCTCTGTCTATGTCTCTGCTTTGGTCTTTTTCCTTTTCGCCCTGCCCACCCACAACCACCCAACCACCCAAGCAGCCTTCCTGTTCACTGCTGACTTCTTTGCTATAATGCCACTTGCACTTTGACGTTGACATTGTGCAAGAGAGAGGCAACGGCAGTTAGACAGAGAGAGAGAGAGAGAGAGGGAATAGATGGATGCATAGATAGATGCATAGATAGATACATAGCCAGATAGATAGATAGATACTTCTAGATAGATGTAGGAAAGTAGGTGTGCGTGAATCTGTATCGGGCGTACTGAAAAGCTCTGCGAGTCTCTTAAATAGAAACATGCAACAACGTGGCAAGCAAATGTCTTCACACTAAAAGCATTCGCCTTGCCCTGTCCTACCAGAAAGGAGCGAGGAAAAATACGGAGATCGAGAAGATGGCAGCTCCAAATGGTGACATTTGTGCAGCGTTGCAGTCGCAACTGCTTCAAGGTAGGGTCGTGTCAGTGGATTTCGTAGCGAATAAAGTCCCTCTGGATGGTATGTTAACTCGCATAAGACTAGGACGAGACTAGGAGATTGAAGTTCAATCTGCTGATTTCTACTCTTCGGGGTGGAATCTGTTTCCTCATAGATTTCGCTTAGAATATGTTGTGGAAAGACTAGCAAAAATTAAACAGGAAATCAGATTTACATGGAGGCTCGTGGCTTCCACCACAATCCACACAATCCACACAATCCAAGCTTAGAAAAACAATCTTAGGTGTCCAGGGGATTGCAAAATCTTTCCCACAGAACTAAAAAGCCAAAGAGTAAGTAAGTGCCAGCCACATGGCAGAGTTGAGTTCCGCTTTGGCTTAGGTAAAAAGGTGTTAATAATCCTTAAAGTAAACCGCATCAAATGCGGGTGCAAATGTGTCGCTGCAGCTCGGTCTGTCACACTTGGTGCTAAAAATACCCAGCAGACCCCAGCAGACCCCAGCAGAAAAGAACGGGCCAGACCCCAGGCACGGCGCACCGGGACAGGTGCTGCCACTTGATGTCAGTCCCTGTCTAGTAGCCTCAGATGCTTCACTTGGATACTGCTGCGAGGGGTCGCAGTTCGCTGGGTCTAATCAGGAGGTGAAATATCTCAACCCAGAAACACATTCTTTGGCAGGGAGGGAGTGCCACCGTTAAAGCGTCAAATACTTAGCTAAAGTGATATTAAAACGTAATATAAATTTCTCTTTTGGCTACAAAACTTATTGCCTCAACATTTGGCACGTCCATTCAGACGGCAAATATATTGAGCAGACAAAAAAACGGAAAGAGCCGAAAAGAAAAGTCTCAGCCAGACGGAAATCGTTGCTTAAACACACATCTTGCATTACCCCGAAGCAGAGAAATAACAGAGGGTGGAAAATCACTCGGCTGGCTCTGGCTTTGGCTGTGGCTCTGGCCATGGCTCTTCTCACTTGGAAAATGGTCAATGTGAGTTCGTTTTCCTCAACATTTTTTCTCACAGCATCCTTTGGGGCTGTTGCTCCAGCCAACGCCCAGAGTCCCCAAGCTCCTGCTCTTGCTCCTGCTCCTCCTTCTTCATATGTCTTGCAAACAAATTGCGTGCAAGTAGCTGCATTTTGCTAATTCCGGCAGAGCCCAGACACTGTACCGCTGACATTTGAGCAGGTCGTCCCAGTCCCAGTCTCAGTCCTAGTCCCTGTCCCTGTCGCTGCCATCGTTGTCGTTGTCATTGTTGGCTTTTGAATGTTAAGATGTCGACAGCTGCACAGACGAACGAACGGGCGAAGAAGCCAGCTGGTGTCAAACGAGAATTGTGTGCGAAAGGGCATTGCTCACGGTCTCTGGTCCCATTCCCATTCCATTCCCATTCCCCGCGTATCACCATCCATTGACGCAACCCTTTCTGTGCCGGAGACACTTTTTTGTTGCCTCCCTTCTCCGGTTTTCTTTTCTGTTAGGCTGCCCCGACCTTTGTCTGGACGTGGAGTCCATAAGTGCATAATATTGTAAAAAACAGTACAAGAAATATGTATATCATAATACTCGTACAAAACCATGTTTTGCTTGCTTCTCTGTTCCGTTTCGTTTCTTTCGATCTTCGTTCTTTTCGATGTTATGTACGGAATACAGAATGTTTGACAAAACGACTACAAATGTTGGAAATTCTTTGCATATGTCTATGGGAATACTTATGGATAGAGAACCTCGCAAACAAAAATGTATCTATGAATTTGCTTGGATTGCAGAACTCTCGGATGGGGAGGCGGCGATTAAGTATTATGTATGTATGTATACCTGAAAGAGAGTAGTTGCGGCTTAGTTTTCAACTTCCTGCTGCAACTAAGTCGCCCAACTTGAGCAACTACTCTGTAACAGCTTCAACTACCTTTTGCCTGCTTTTCACCATGACAACGGAGCTCCTTCCTTGGCAAAGCAGATACCAAGGATACCCAAAGAGCAACTTCTATCACAGTGTTTCCCCTCCCCTTATCCATCTTAAACAAGTGCAACTCTCGCACAGTCCACAGTCTCGCACAGGGCTCCCTCTATTCTATTGACTCACTTTTGGCAGTGTTTATTATTTAATGCCTTAACTAGCTTGCTACTCAACACCTTTTGGCCAAACTTGAAGTCTCCTTAACTAATTTGAACGCTCGAAAAATGTGCAAATAACTTTGGGGGTCGGGAGTCGAGAGTCGAGAGTCGACAGCTGAGGGCTGAGTGGAGCTCACCTAAAAAAAAGTTTTCAATGCAACAACTTTCTTTCCCCGGAGTTGGAGTTGGAGATGGAGTCGGAGGTCTGCCTCTTAGCCATCCTCCAGTCTGTGGCCATTTGTCTAAGCCGCTGACACATTCCCGTGGTGCCAGCGTTTGGCCAACGGCAGCCAATTTACATTGAAATCTTCTTCAGATTCCGCCTGGACTGGGTCTATTCTATACCCGTGAGCTTCAAGCTTAAGCATTTTTATTTTACTTCTTATGTCTTTGCTTTTCCTTTTTTTTTTTGTTAGTTTTGCCTTTGCCATTGTGCAAAAGTAGTTGAACTATTTCAATGCACCCACATGCAGCTCGGCAGCTCGGCAGCCTGGCTGCCTGGCTGCCTGACTCTACTCTGCAGCATCTTCAGGTGCAGTGAGGAAAGAGCGAGTCGCACATCCCCAGTGTCTATGACTGCAGGTGTTTGTCCTCGTTTGGAGCCAGGAGTCTGCCTCGGCAGCCCAGCCCACGCCCCAGCCCCAGCCCCCCTTTTGAGTCTAATTTCGCTGCAGCTAAAGTTCTTGTTTGTGTCTTATAAACGTGCATACAGTGGGCCCAAAGTTAAAGTTGCAGAACGCATTTCGAGAATAAGCCAAATCAGTGGAAGAAGATTAAGATAGAGCCTCTGGCCTCCAGAGGACCTTTATGTTTTTAACTCAAAATTCTATTAACGTTCATTTGGAAACATCTGGAAAAATACTGGATAATGACAACCGTGAATTGAACACACAAGCACGAAATTCATGTCAAAGTTGGTATTCGAAACTATTTTGCTGAGTACTAGACAACTTTCCTAATGGAAGTCGGAAGTCGAAGTCGGACAAAAATCACGGACGTGTCTGTAGAATTATATTTTACGCCTGAAAGTATGCCCCACTGACTGAGTATCTGAAATCTCTATTGCTCCAACAAAAATACTGAATGATCTTCTGGGCTGGGCTGCTGGGACACTGTGCATTCTCGATATTCCCCTGCTGATTTCCCAGTACTTTGAATTACACTCTACCCACACATAGATACACCACCAGCACACACTCACTCACCCTCACCCTCACACACACACTCGCAACTAAAAGTTGGTTAAAAGAAAGCAAAAACGAAGTAAAGCAAACTCTTCTCCGCTTTGTGCAATTTAAGACTTGAGCAAGAGAATAAATTGCATAAAGCGGGAAAACTTGCCAACTTTCCCGCCTGCAAGGCCCCTCCGGAATGTAAAGGAGAAATATTTATACAAATTGATGGGAGCGAGAGCGAGTAATGCCAACAACATCGTTTCGTTTCCTTTCCTATTCTTCTCCAGCGCCTGATGGACTCGGCCGAGCAAGCGGCCCTCTCCGAGATGGACGGCCAGGGCCAGGCAGAAGGGCCCCTGGGGGGACAGCAGCACTACGATGCAAGGCGTATCAACGAGTATAATGCCGATGGCAAGCTGGCGGACGGAGCCCGTCATATGGATATACGGTTCATGCGACGCTTCGAACGCCTCCCGGTCAATCTCAGTCTAAGCTCGATTCTGGTGCCGCACGGCGTCGATCTGGATGAGGCGGACGTGAAGTCGGCACTGCAGTGGAGCGCCCATTTGGACCCACTGTTCCAGAACAACTTAGAGCAAGATCCGGCATTGTCATGGCAATACTTTGGCTCATCCTCGGGCTTCCTGCGTCGCTTCCCGGGCACGGCCTGGCCCCCCGAGGGTTCCAAGGGCAGCAAGCTCATCCACGACTTTCGCACCCACAACTGGTTCGTCCAGGCTGCCTCCTCGCCCAAGGATATTGTGAGTAGCCTCTATCCAACTCAGCCATGACTGAATGCCTGATATTCCCTGCCTCTTAGATGATTCTATTGGATGCCTCGTCTAGCATGTCGGAGAAGTCCTTTGATCTTGGCATGGCCACGGCCTTCAACATTCTGGATACCCTTGGAGAAGATGACTTTGTCAACCTGATCACATTCTCGGAGGTGGTGAAGGCGCCCGTGCCATGCTTCAAGGACCGCATGGTTCGTGCCACGCCCGACAACATCCAGGAGATCAAGTCCGCGGTGAAGGCCATCAAGCTGCAGGACACGGCCAACTTTACAGCTGGCCTGGAGTATGCCTTCAGCCTGCTGCACAAGGTAACCGATCTTCCCTCTCTGAGTGATGTTCTAGGAAGCCGCTAACCCGCTAACCCGCTAACCATCCCTTAGTACAATCAATCCGGCTCGGGGAGTCAGTGCAACCAGGCCATCATGCTGATCACAGAGAGCACCTCGGAGTCGCACAAGGACATCATCAAGCAGTACAACTGGCCGCATATGCCGGTGAGAATCTTCACCTATCTGATTGGCAGCGACTCGAGCAGCCGGAGCAACCTGCACGACATGGCCTGCTCCAACAAGGGCTTCTTCGTCCAGATCAATGACTACGAGGAGGCGCGACGCAAAGTAATCGACTACGCCTTGGTGATGGCGCGGCCGATGATCATGTATCAGGCGGATCATCCGGTGCACTGGAGTCCCGTGTTTGTGGCCGGCAAGTCTGGCGGCCTGGGCCGGGACTCGGAGTACCAGCGACGCCTGGTTACGACAGTTTCAACTCCGGTCTTCGATAGACGAAACCATTCGGTGCGCGTTGCCAATCTGCTGGGCGTGGTGGGCACCGATGTGCCCATCGAAGAGATACGCAAGGTTATACCTCAACACAAGCTGGGACCGAATGGGTATTCGTTTATCGTCGATAATAATGGGCGCGTGCTCTACCACCCCGATCTGCGCCCGCTGGGCGATGGCAATCAGTATATCGATCAGCTCAAGCCCAAATACGCCTCCGTTGACATCACGGAGTTGGAACTGCCGGAAACGGAAATCGGCAACGATCATGAGCTAGTGGAAATGAACAAGAATCTTCTCAATGAGGTGTGTTAATGGGATCTCTGACAAAGAAGCAGGCTATATCTTAGACATATTTGCACATCTTTCAGATGCGCAGTGACATGATTCGACCCAAAGAGGGCGAAACAGAGTTCACCGTCCTCAACCATTACGATGAGGTCAAGCGGGTCTCCACTCGGACGCACCGCTACTTCTACGGTCCCATTGAGGATACACCCTTCACGCTGGCTATTGTGCTCCCGGAAAAATACGGTAGCCACGAGTTAGTCTCCCAGCAAGAGATCCGGCATTCGCGTAACAATGGTGAGATGACCTTTGCAATACGCGTACAAGTGTCTTCGACTAGCGCATGGCTCTTTTTCAATCTCTCCTTCAGTTACCGAATACTTTAAGGGAGACAACTGGCGCGTACATCCCGAATGGGTGTACTGCGAGTACAATAGCGTCAGCGATCTGGAGAAGGAGCGCGAGAGTTCCGGCGAGTACTCGTCCCGCGATCAAGAGCCCAGTTTTGGGTCGCCAGAGGAGCAGGTATTGCATTTTCTGGCTCGCGCCGGACGCCCTGGTTGGAAGTGGATGTCGGTAAGCAATCGAACTTGCGGAGCTGTGGGGGTTATCTGCTCTGGGCATTCCACTAATCTTTGGTTTCCTCACTCAGGTTCGACCAAAGTCGCCGCAGCCACATCATAACATGCACAGTGGCTCCAACGGCAATACGCCCGGATCGAGCCACTTCGGGTCGCAGCATCTGAATGCTCAGGGTTCTCGCAAGGCAGAGCCGTACTTTTGCGATCGAACCCTCATTCAGAGCTTGGTCCGTGACGCCATGGTCACCGATGGTCTCGACAGGAATACAACAAGCACTTCCAACGGCAAGGAGGATAAGCAGTAAGTTCTAAATAAGTTTCTTACGTTAATTTGTTTAATTTTATTTTTGTTTTTGTTTTCGATTCAGTTGAAGGCGCTTTCATGGGGCATGAACTAAAGTCTCTTGAATAAATATTTATTCATTTTTTTATAATTTAGTAAAAATTTTGAGTAGTTTTAAATTTTTGGTTAAAAATTGATTTATTTTTTTTTTTTTTTTTTTTTTTTTTTTTTTTGCTATTACTAAAAAAAAAACGAGGGGGAACGTTGTGAGTTGCTGCTCCGACCGCAACTCTACATTTATACCGATACATAGTCAGTATTGCTACATTAAACGACAAAGAGTGCGTGCGAGAGAGACAGAAAATCAGTCAGAACGTGTCGACGGGCGCTGCGTAACCACTGAAAATTGATTTGTTACTTTTGGCTTTAATAATAATCCGATCTTATTCGGATTCGGCAAGATTCGGCAATCTGGTAGATATGGCCATTCTCTATAATTGTGCGTTTTTAATTTTCTCGTATCTTCAAAATTGTGGTTGCCACAGATTTTCGTCTTTTGTGGGGGCGGAAGTGGGCGGGGCGAAGTTTTGAAATACACTTGTAACAGTGACATATCACAGAAGTCTGGATACAAAATGTCGTTGCTCTAGCTCTTATAGTCTTTGAGCACTAGGCGCTAATAGGGACGGACAGACGGACAGACGGACAGACGGACGGACGGACAGACAGACATGGCTCAATCGACTCGGCTATTGATGCTGATCAAGAATATATATACTTTATGGGGTCGGAAACGCTTCCTTCTGGACGTTACACACATCCATTTTCACCACAAATCTAATATACCCCAATACTCATTTTGAGTATCGGGTATAAAAAAAAAAATCCATTTTAACCAAAAATTTAAAACTACTCAAAACTCAAAAATAGTTTCTCGAAATTTTTAAGTTCTTTTATTTATTCAAATTCAATATATTATTAAATTTTCAAAATCGGTTTTATTTAAAAATTTCACTAAAGCACAAAAACCATTTTCTCTCTGCATATATTTTCCCCACTCTATTTTCTTTGATGGCAAACAACTTTCCGTTCCTTTGCTATATTAATGCACTCCACTCCTCCCTACACACTATACGAATAACCATAATGAAATATTCTTTCGCCCACTGCAAATAATTTATGTACATTTATTTTACAAATGCAATTTTAAATGCACAAATTTTATATATGATCAATCTCTATAGTCCCATCGCCACATTGATGGCTATACTCAAGAGGTAAATGGAAGAGTAATTTGTATCGAGTTCGAGTAGTGTTTGAACAATGCAATCGCTTTTGAGGACCAGCCACACGGAGAAGGCTTGAACACTATCCCCTAGAAATTGTGATCCGAGAACATTTACGCTGGCCCTAAGACACCTAAAAATATTTCGATTCGAAGAAACTAAATTGCATCCCTTTCTCTTCCCATAGGCAAGGCTATTCAAAGTTTGTGGTTGCCACCTCCTTTGTGGCCACGCGATCGGGTCTTCTGCGCTGGATTGATCACATAAAGAGGCCCGAGGACACCCCAGAACCGTAAGTAAGCAATTTTCTACCGTGAATTTGATTTTCAACCAGATTCCCTGATTTTCTACCACAGACACTTCAGCGAGGACAACGTGAGGGCCATGGACACATCCTGGTATAAGCGGGCCATAGATCAGCACGCTGTGGAACCGGATAGCTTCGTGTACAGTGTGCCCTTTGGCTCTGGCTATGCCATCAAGTCGAACGCCACTCTGGTCACTGCCTCCCACGCCATATTCGTGGAGCACCGCGGCCACAAGGCGCCAGCCGGGGTTGTGGGCTTGCAATTCCAGCACGATTCATTGGCCAAGCACTTTATAAATATCACCTCAACTGTGAGTGGCCAAAATGATTAATGGGTTGGCTATTGTAGAACCGTACTGAAGAACATTCGTTCCATTTCAGTGCACTGCAGCGGGTGCATCGGGCTGCAAGAGAACCTGCGCCTCTGACAATCTGGATTGCTATGTACTGGACAACAGCGGATTCGTGATCATCTCCGAGGAGATGGAGCACACGGGCAAGTTCTTCGGCCAGATCGATGGCACCATTATGGACTCGCTTGTGCAGGACCGCATCTATAAGCGAGTGACCGTCAACGACTTTCAGGGTGTGTGCTCCGATGCAGACAATCCCTATACGGCTGCTGGTGGTATTCTGAAACCAAATCGCTTGGGCTCGTGGTTCTTTAACCACTTGGTGGCCCTGAGTGCCACCTGGCTCTCCTTTATGCCGGCCACGCTGCGTGCCTGGCCGCAGGACGACTACACCTACGACAACGAGGATGTTGTCTTTGTGGAGAACAATTATTCTGATGAGTATGATAATTTTGACAATGATTATGGCTTGCCAGTGGATCAAGAAATGGATGAGTTCTTCACCACGGCAGATGTGGTAAGATTGCGGTTTATTAAGGCACTGAAATATATGTCATATGCCTTTTATTTCGGTTTTAGGAGTACACAACGCCATCTCCCAAGGTGCACAAGCCCCATGCCGGTCCTCGCTTTGCTCCGGATCCACAGAACGCGAGGAGGTGCGATCTGCGCACGGATCTCTATATGCTGCAGCCGGAGCGACTAACGCAGGGCGGCCAAAACAATCCACTCAAGGTAGGTGGCCTCCAGAGAACCCAGAGGTATCTCCAAGTCTAAGCTTAAATATCTGTTCCAGGGTAAGCTTACCAATTGCCATGTCTCTGGCTGCGAGCGCCCGTTTAGCGTCCAGAAGATCCCGCACAGCAATCTCATCCTGCTGGTGGTAGACACTCTGTGTCCGTGCGGCTCCAAGCAGCTGGACATCGAGCCCTTGGAGGAGTCCGGCGTGGTGGGTGAGTATTCGGCGGAGCTATCATTTAGCACTCTAGAAGCTTTGGTTGATTCCCATTTCTGGTGGCATATTAGGAGCTTGCAGCACGAGACGCCAGACCCAGGAGCAGGAGTCGCGACGCCGGCCCAGGAAGTGCATCAACTATCATCCCGAGGAGATTGAGATACAGCAATGTGGGCGTGGCAGCAACCTCAGTCACATGTCCCTCTCGGTAATCGTGGCCCACATTCTGATGGTGACGGTGACCTTTGTGCTGTCCAACGCGTGATATGAGTACTAAACGGGCACGAGGTCGAGGACGAGGACGAGGAGCTGCAGCAGTCGTGAGGATTAATTTGTTCCCTTTTTCATCTTTAAACCACACGGTTGGGATGGAGAGGAAAACGGATATGAGTTTGTTGATTTGAAGGCGCCCTTTGCATGGCCAAAACGAGGAAGAAATTAATATATTTATTTAGAAATACGCAACGCAAAAGCAAACGTCGTTATACACGAGTAATACTAACGAGTTTATACCCATATGTTTGTAGACAATAATTTGCAGGACAGGAGGAGGATTTCCGTGCACAATTAGACAAATCGTTAGCTAAACCTCAATTCTGTATGTGTCTGTGTCTGTGCAATAAACGGAGGGAAGAATTGTAATCAGATTATCAGATTATTTAGTCAAGGATGAATACTTTCTAGAGCGAGCTTTGTTGCCCCCTTTTTTTAACCAATAATTTCCCTAAGTACGAGCAAAACAGCAAATCCGAATAGTTACGGGCACTCACTGAATTAAACATATGATGCGGTTTGTGTAAATAGTATGAAAAAGTATTCAATATGAGCAAATTCCTACCGAAAAATATTCCATTCAAGAACAAGTTTTTTCCTTTTGTCAGTCTTACAACTCTAAGAGATACATGGAGTTCATTTTGCACTCAACTGCGAACGCACAAGATATCAAGTATTATGTACGAGTATTTTACAACAAATGAAAATAAAAAGGAGAATTCACTGAACAAACGGAAGACTTGAAAAACCAGACAGCAATGTATAAACAAAAGCACAGCAGAAACCAACAAATAAAACCAAAACAAAGTTGTAGACAGTACAGTACAGTTCATATCGCAGCATATGTACATATGTACATATTTATGTATGTATTGACGAGTATATATGTATGTATGGGTGACAGCCACTTTTGAACAGCAATAAAACACACAAAAAATGAGGAAAAGTACGAGTATATATAAATATACATATATATATAAAAATAATTTATAAAACAAATATTCAATTAGTTTTGCAGCGAACGAAACGAAACGAAACGAAACCCAAAAACCAAACGAAAAATAACCATTTATTTTATATACATTTTTATACAAACATAATTTCTTATAAAAACAACAAAAAAAGGAGAGAAGGCAAAGAAAAGCTAAAGAAAAAAATTGAGCTAATAAAAATGTATGGTTTAGTTTCAAAATTGTATAAACTAAATGTGCATGACTTTTGATTTCGTGTTATTTCTGTTCTTTTAACATAAAGAAATTTACATATCGATCACGATTTGGCCAATAATAAAAACCACACTTTTCTTTACTACGGAACAAATAAACCAAGTAAAAGCAAACTATTTGAAGTATAAAGATAGATCACATCACTCAAAACACTTGCATACATAATCACACGTCTACACTCTTACACACTCAACACTCGACACATACATACCTATACAATATACATATAAAGAAAGAGTATTTTCTGTGTCTTAAACTTGTATAAAAAATGTCTTCCATTAAAATACTTAACAAAAAACAAAAGCAAAGAAATTAAAACAATTTATAACTCAATAACTATTAATTAACTAAAACAAAAAACAAATAAGGAAAAACAAATACAAATATAAAAGTAAAAGTAAAAGTAAAAAGTAAATATATATACTAATCATACATATATTTAACTCGAAAATCCATTAACCAAGCATGAACAATTTGAAGTGTCTCGTTCTCCTTCGTACGTACAGCTATAAGCTGGCTACGGAGAAGGGCAGAGATGGACGTGCACCCGGAGATCATTCGTACACCCATAGAGCTCTAGATAATTTAGCTAGTTAGGAGCCGCTGCAGCGGCAGCGACAACCACAGAACAAACGGAGGTGGAGCCCATACACAAGCATTAGATGAAATATTAGCAGAATATTTATATAAATATGTAATAATATTTGAATACACAACTTAAAGTCGTACTCCTAAGAGCTGTTTGTTGAACGTTGACGATGACGATAACGATAACGATTTCGGTGAATCAGATACAAGTGTTGTTGAAGTGCGGCGAGGATTGTGTTGTATGCTTGAGGTGGGACAGCAGTGCGTATGCTTGATCTGTATCAGTGTGTGTTTGTGTGTGAGTATGTATGTATGGCTGAGGACATTGACTGACATTAAATGGCAGGGGGGCAGGGGGGCAGGGTGCCAGGGGAGGGATGCGAGAGAGCGTGTGCTGGGACAGTAGAGACAGTTCTACCAGTAAAACTATAAGCAAACGGGTATTGGCAAAACAATGATCATGATCCGACATTTTCTTCCTCTCTATCTCATCCCTACATATCTGTATCTGTGTAGCCCACACTCTCAGTCCATCACTCCCCTAGTCTATCTCTCTCCCTCTCTCTCTCTCACTCTCTCTCTCTCTCTCTCTCTCATTGTATTCGTGCAACTAATCCACTGTAAAATTGCATTTTATTCCTTCACCTAACTTCAACTCGAAACTAATATACATATTTATGTATTCAACTTTTTGCAAAAACAAAAGATTCCATATCAAAATACAATTGAAAACGAAAAAGAAAAAAAAAAAACACGAACTCTATACAAAAAATTACAAATAATAAATAATAATGTTCTGCAACATTTTCTGTTTGTTTATTTTTATAAGGAAACCGAATGTTTGTATGTGTAGTCCATAATTTTCTAAAGGCATATGAACACGAGTATATTGATGAAAAACCAAAGTAATATTTATTGGTCTAAATGGGATGGAAGAACATAAACAAAACTATCATTATTAACTTACGAATTAAATCAAATTTTTGACAATGCGATTTTCGCTTTTTGGAAATCGTGCTTTTTGCTAAAACAAAACCAAATCGAATGAAACGAAACCAAAATGAACTATAATTATAATGAAAAAAACATACTTTTGCTCTCTATAAACCCTATATACAAGCACCTTTCTATATGAAACGTTTATATAAAACCAACCGAAACCAAAAATAACAAAAATCATACTAACCTACTATATAGAACACGTACTACAGCAGATCCCTCGATTCTCTCTTCCGACATTCCACACACACACAGAACCGGATCCTTACCGGAAAGCAATATCTTTATTTGCCGCTCTTTGGTTTTGTTAACTTTTTTTCGTTTTCAATTGCCGCATTCAGTGTTTAACATAAGACCAAATGAAAACAGTAAGGAATGGAAATGAAATGAAAAATGAAACGAATCGAAAATATAAGAACTACGCATACATTCATGTATTGTATAATTAGTAACCAGTTACTGACTAAAAACGTTATTTCAAACTCAAGTCAAACTCATTCTATCAATAATATTCAAAGTAAATAAATTCTGTTATTGTTGTCGAGGCATTGAACTATAAATATTGAGGCCGAAAAACTAAAGCAACTTTTTAATATGTGAGAGAAATTGTTGTTTCATTAAATTTGTCATTATGAGAATTGAAAATATAAATGTTTGATGCAAAAGCGTAAAAGGAGTAAAAAATACATATAAATGTGTACACACATATAATTCATATACATATATCTGTATATCCCAGAAACCCCCACAAAGATATACCAATATTAACGACACTTTTGGAAGCTTCGAATTTGGAAAAGCCGAAACACATCGTTATGTTCCACAATTAAATACCGACACTCATACACAAACACACAGTCCACACAGACTTATAGAAAAAGCTTATGTTGTTTTGTATGGAAAAGTCTACAAAGAATTTCACCTAATAGTTTAAAGACAAGGCAAGGAGATACTATTAACAAATTAGTAAAAGAAAAACAAAGGAAAACATTAAAAAATTGAGAAAAACCTAACTAATAAGATACTCGTACAAGGAAAAACACACACTCACAAAGAAATACAAGAACCGCATACTTACATAAATTAATTATAAATTACTATAAACTTGCTCATTATTCTAATTATAAACCGAAACTTATAAGTAAATGGTAATACTTAAATAATGCAATTAAAACCAAATTAAGATTAATACAACACGAAACAGGAAGATGAACAACTAATAATATTATAAATACATAATATGGACATGAGAACAAAAGAATAGAAGAACAGAAGAACAGAGGAAAGCAAAAACAAAAACAAAACAAACTGAATGAAGAAAATTAAATGAAAAAAGTATTACGAAATATTTAAAATGGTATTTTACTTTGCAACTTTGATTGATATTATTCGGAATAGCCTACATATGTATCCCCATTCATTAATGGATAGAAATCATCTATGACCTAGCCAATAAAACACGATACGGATATCACGCCTCTATCAGGCGGTGAGCCACACTCGTACACCGTCGTGGTTCGTGATTTTCCATATCGTTTATCTTTGAAGATTATCTTGGAGTAATCGGCCCAGAAGTTAATTAAGCGACCATCACAGAGAAGTGCTCGTCCGGTCTTCGTACATTCGAAATAACGATCGGCATGATTGATTAGCCCAATGCGATCTGTGTTGAGGCGTAGAGCGAAATGTAAACACTCTCACGCACTGGACAGTGGGCATTAGCCAATGGGCAATGGGCAGTGGGCAGTGGGGAATGGACAGTTGGCACTTGAACTTGCTCCCAACAGTGCCAGATAAGATATAGCGGCACGCGCTCAGCCCCAGCCGGGCTATTGCAATTGGGGGACTGTGTCATCGGACATAATCCGGATCGATTCCGGATTTGGGAGGGCGCAGAGCTTTCCTAAAGAGAAACTTATATGTACATACGTAGGCAGCCGAATGTATTTTTTGTTATTCAAAACTGATGGACTGCATCGCGAGATTAGATTCCACCAATCACTTTTGTTCGGATTTTTCCTATAGTACTTCGTACTTTTTCGTACGGTATCAATGTTTTTGGGGTACGATGAGGTTATGACAAGGCTACACGTGCCTCTACTTTGCTTCCATTCCTTTTCGTTTTGCATTAATGGTATAGTTTGGTTTGTTTTTGGCATTAGCCATTAGCACACTTATTCCCCGATTTCATTAGTTTCCTCTTCGATGACTGCCTTATCTGTGGCTCATAATCGACTTCTGCACACACAATTGTGCTGGTGTTTTAATCGTCTGCGAAACTTGGGGTGCCTATTTGGCAACTGATAATTCCGTCATGTTTAGACTTTGTTTTAACGTCGAAACATATGAATCACTCAGATCCCCAACATACGTGGTTGTGCATTCGATAAAGTCTAGAGCTAAATCTGGATTGCAAAGGTCAAGTGCTTTGAATTATGTAAGCCTATCAACAGATCGTTGGAAACATTGAACCGTCTTGTTATTGACTGTCATCGATGCTGATACCCTTGAGTATTTATTGCTTCTGAGAACCAAAACAGCTTACTGCCTTCTTCTCACCAACCGAATTGTGAGATTAATTCTAACAGTTAGCATCTCACCAGCTAATCCATGGCACGTGGCACCACTCGGAGCATATACCGGCACTATCCACATCAGCTATAAAATGGTTGTAAGGGGAAAAAATGCGTAGCATATGTGCTAAATTTAGACAGGTCCCTCTAGCCATTGATAATGAAGCACATGCAAAAAAATAGTGGGGAAGATAATTGAATTGAGCGCCAAAGGTAAACAATGTATGCCCACGGTCACGTCACCGTTTAGCGTTCCGAGAGATCCACACATTCATCATCTGGGACGAATGACGACTGGCCCTCCCTGGCCCTGGCTGCCTCGAAATTCTGGCAGACACGAGCTGCATGCGTGCTCCTCGACAATTCAAGTTAATTGCTCTTTACTGCAGCCAGATGATTGAGGGAATTGAGTGGAATACGATTCGATAAATTCGTATTTGGGCTCTGGTCTCTGGTCTCTGGTCTCGAAATGGTTCACACGTTCGGCACATGACTCGTAAGTAGTGGACTTTGGTCTCGAGAAAATCTAAATATACCCTCTTGCATCTCAATTTCAAAATCATCGATGTGTCGTCTAGCCTGGCTGTCTGCTCCTCCGGCTGTGGCTGTGGCTGCGACTGCATTGGGTCCACAGTCCAACTTGTCAATTCTGCCCATCATCATCATCAACATCATCAACATCATCATCAACATCATCATCATCCAGCTTGTTCAATATCGTTCACGGCTCGCCCTTACTCCTCTTCGTTCCAATTGTTTTATATTTACAAAACTCATGGAAAGTTCCCCCAGTTAACTGATTAAAGAGCCTCGCTTCGACTGAGTTTTTAATTAATTTCAAACACCACATACATCACATTTTTTCGTTGCTTTCAATTACGGGTATCTTTTGCGGCCGGGCCAGGATTCACGCTGGTCCCACATGATGGTCGACCACAATTGGGGCAGCACCTGTACGGCTGTACGGCTAAAAGCCCAGAAATTCGACCGCCTTGTCATGCGGATGATTCAGCCAATTTGAATTGGTTTTGCGATCCGTGTGTCTTTTTAGCGCTATTTGATCGCTCCGATAGAGCGATATGTTGTGAAATAAAATGTATGATAATTGGTTGGACATTATTCTCTCCAGGGCTGCAGGCGGAATGGTTACACAAATGTCACATTTGTGACTAGATAGAATATAACGATCGATAGCTCTATTCGCCAAGGCTATCTTCAATGCTCAATCGGTTAAGCTATGATATTTCTAAATGTGGTTAAATATCCTTAATTGAGTAACTGCTCTTTTTAGGTGAAAACTTAAACAGGAGTCGGACTAGCCTCGCAGAAAATTCGTTTATTTCTGTTTGACTGATAGACTATTATGTCTTCGAAAAAAAAGCGTGTAAAAGTGGAAAATTCTAGTGGTTTTTAGCCACGAATTGAGTTCTGAGAAGCCATTTTTTTGATAATGTGCGCTCCAATTATTATTCATTTTAGAAATTAAATTTCTTTGTTTTGCGTTTAATTATAAAATCGAAAGTCGTGGGTGTTATCAATGGTTATCAGAAAGTATATATGATGTAGCTGTGTGTTTATGTCTGGCTACTTTCCGGTTGTCAACAAGAAATCCTCTGTAATCAGAAGACTTTGTGCTGCCAGCCTTCAATCTATCCTATCAACCCAAAAATTACTGCGGTAAAAATAAATTCAACTGATTTACAGAACTCTATTTTGATGTTTATCGACTCATCCCGTTGCTTCCAACTCAGACCAGAGGAGAGATGTTTCCAAATGATAGAATAATTATAATAATAATTTTATAGTCGGCAAGGGTTTGTGGGTGCGTGCTATTTTTTAAACTAAATTTCGTCTCGCATGGGGTATAGTGTATACGTATAGAAGTTTGCAACCCACATAAGGAAATATTTCCAAGTCTATGTGCAATATTCTGCCAATGTGTTCTTGATAGTCTAGACGAGCAAGGTTCTTTCAATATTCATGCGTGTAATACATATATATGTATATACTAAATACATACACTTATAAAGATTTCTCTGATTGTCCGCTCGTACGCCTGATCGGCCAGTACTAGCCCCCCTGCATCCAATACTATTGTGCACCCATTTAATATCCCGCCTAACGAAGATGTTTCAAGAATTATCTATAAAAATTGGAGCACTGGAACTGTTCTATAACCGAAACTTATTGGGAGAAAGTGAAGGGAATACCATCAAATAACGAACACTTACTGTCCGATTAAGTGGAAAGTTGGACAGCTAGGTGTTACGAGTCCCGTATGATGAAGGGAAATAAAATTTCCCTTTTCTAAGGTTATACAAAAACTTGAACAGTAAATATTGTGGGATCTAAATGGACTACATGAAATACACTCTTGCCAGAGATACGGCCATGATAAGCCGAGCTTTGTGTGACGTGATTTTTAGCACACGCGCCACTGCTTAACGATTCGATTCTGAGTGAAGTACAGGACGTAGTAGTAGTACGCCTGCTGCTTTAGGAGGCGATTGCCGATTAATCGAAATATTCCATCACATTGTAGTTGAGGTGAATGCTTTAATGTATCAAGGCAAGCGAAAACTGAGATAGATCTAATCAGTCAACTGGCATGTGGTCTGAAACTGAAGCACGATGAAGCGGTACGGTATCAAAGTCAAAATTGAATCCAAGTACATAATCTACATAACACATATAGGCCTATGGGCACAGGCATGCCCCACCGACGTGAAAACTCTATAATAATTTGTTCATCCATGCTAATCGATGGTAATAACAAACGATACGAAGCGGACAGAATTCGAAAACAAGAAACCTCAAGAGCGTCATAAACGCTAGCCATAGATTGGCTAGATTGGCCCAAATGAATCGATCAGAACGCACCGAATGAAAACGAAACCTACATGTTATCAGGGGAAAGCGATGGGAACTTCAGAAAAGAAATGCCCGCTATCAAACACTTGCTGGCCAGCGTGAACTTTGGACTGGTTCGACCAGCGCAGCAGAATAGCCCCAACATTGGACTCCCAGTCCAGGCGATGACTACGACCAGACGACGCGCGACGTCAGCTCACGTTTTGATTGAGGTGTGGGTGATCGAGGCAGGAGGCGATCGACAACAAGCGGAACGAACGCCCCGAGGCGCCGAAGCCTCAACCGGATTTCGGATCGCTGTCACGAAGTCATCCAGAGAGGGGCCAGTCTCGTCTTATCACAGTTCGGTTTTCTCTCTCTCGCTCGTTAGCTCCCGCTCTCCGGCTTGATGGAAGCCACGCCGAATAAAAAAATTGCGCATCACTTAACACATCCCAACCACAGCAGAGCATACCCATACCACACCATACCATCCAACCAGGCCAGGGCAGCCTTTACGGTTGCTGCCGCCCATCGTCAAATTATTCATACGCAGACGTTCTAAACGATCGGACCAAAAAAAATTATTTTACAGAAAAAAGAAACAAGAGGAAAGAAATTGGGAGACTATACAGATATTATCAATAAGCACGAATACTTTAGGTGCCAACTGTGAATTCCTGTGAAAACACTTTCTTGTGAAAAAGTATCATTTGTTTGTGTTTAATGACAAAACTGCTGGTCACTCTCAAGGGTTCAAGTTCAAATGGTGAAATATAAACCATGATTTTCCTGTGCTGATGAATTGCAAAACATTTCAAGCAAATAAAGAACTATCCAAGGACATTCAGGAAGAATCCGAAAAGAATAAAACTGATCTATAGTTACAAAAAAGTGAATTAAATATTAATAAGGTGAGTTACATAATACAATGGAGCATATTGGGACATTTGGTTGACTGTTTAAAAGTATGTATAATAGTCTATCAAGGAAAAAGAAAAGTGAATATTAAAAGATGACACTGATGTGGATGTAATCATGTGGATGAATAGTAGATTTTTCAATGGTTGTACAAAATACATACGTGATATCGGGAAGATTCAGAATTCCCCAGCGCATGGAATATTCTAGTTAATTGTTATTTCATGGACTGATTAAAAATAATCAGGGCATTTAACGTTCCATCATCGAGGCCTATCACTTAATTAGTTAGCACTTTAGCCCTGATGCATATCGTTTTGGGAGCCAGTTTTTGGTAACGGGCAACGTGAAATTATTTTTCGTACTTATTTTTGTTGGCATTAGTAGAGATCAGTGGAGCCTGCATTTCTGATGACTGTAGGGGAAAAAAGTATTAAGAGAGATTTATTTCTGCTGCTGGTGGCAATCGGGGCAATCTCCGCGAATGGTTCCAAAGTTCACAACGAGGCATGCTCCAAAGAGCTGATCACCGTAGGCAGCGTGAAAACACATACTCACACAAGATCGGAGAGCAGAAAGCGACAGATTTATTGCCAAAATCCGAATGCTGAGCCATTTTTTCGCAGTGCATTCAACTGCCGGAGAAGAAATGCAAGTGATAATGCCAGGCAATTACGATAGCCCCAGCTGCTGCCCCGTAATTAATGCGAAAATGATACGGCCGAGCGAGGCATGGAAAACCCCCAAGAAGAATCGTCAAGCTGTACTTTGCACCCCACAGCGAGCCATCCGAACGCCTCCGAACTGAACTCAGCTCAACCCAACTCCAGTTTGCCGCAGAGAGAGGGCCTGAGGTCTGGTATGGCTCTAGCTCCAACTCAAATCACGCAGCGCCAGCGTGTTCGATGACGTAGACCCGCCTTGAACGAGACTCTCCCCTCCCGTCAGCGTTAAGCGACCTTCTTCACTTGGGCTCCGCGCCCAGCTCCCTTCGCCTCCTCCTGCGGAGCTCCGATCGGGCGGCAAATCAAGTCGCACGCCATTGATTGATTCGAGGGCCTGATAAGTCGGTCAATCGTTACATTTCGTATAGCGGCAGGCTGAAATTACGTCAAAAATGGTCCGCATGTCGCGTGTTTGGCGCCAGGCCCTACTTCCTGATCCCCCCTGGTGCCATGATCGACGTCACTTCTGGAACGTGGCAATCTACGTAGACTACGCGTGGAAAAATATTCGATGAGATGATAGAGTATGACCTATGCTGAAGGGAAGGACATAATCGAAGTAGGGTAGGAAGTAGGTGTAGGAAGTGGCGTAAGCCCCAGTGGTTCATGTCAATTGTCTTATATAACAGTTTCATAACATGTTCACCACACAAGCTCTTCTATATAGAGTGGGGTATATTTTATTGTTCAGTTCTATGACGTTCAATCACTTACTGTTTTTTAATCATACATTTCCCATAGACTTTTCCCGGGATTATACATTTTTCCCCTATTCATTTCGACGATCTAATTGACAATCTTCAACACGAGTATCAGAAAACCCCAGTTCGTGACGGGCGTGGACAGATTAGGCACGTGTTCCACTGAAAAATGTAAATGAATTTAAACGTATAACTCGTGATTTTTCTTGGCATTCGAATGCCTATACATACGCGTGTACTACGAATGTACATACATATGCACAGTTTTCTTGACCTTTACCGACTGTTCCACATTTAACAGAGAACAGAGAACAGAACAAAAGAAATGCTGGCTGACGAAATTCCCATACGAAAATAAACACACCGCCGGCAAAATGCCCGCTTTCCAAACAAAATACTTTCATTTGAATTGGAAATATGTAAATTTCAAAAAGCGCCGGCCGCCGGATGTCACATACCAGCTTAATCATTAGGAATGCGAATGATTTGTTGATCGCCAGCATCGATTACCTAAATCCGATTAACCGGGTTATAAATCACACAATAAGCGGCGTTAATTGGTGGCTATTTAGTGATGATTTGTGCCGTATTTCATGCACTCGTACTCGTATGTAGATCGGCCCCCTTCGCAGTGGCAGTAGCACCATACAAAATTTTGTACTGACCAGAGCCACGTTCTCCGAGACCTTTCCGAGACGGACGGATGGAGGGACGGAGAGCGCTTATCAGCAACGTCTCAGTATTAATTGATTGACACACAATCGAGTCGGATTATCAAAGTCGAGCTTGATTGTGCCTTCGGGTAATTAGCATGAATGAGTTTCTCGGGAAGATCATAAAATTAAATTCAAATGGCCAGAATATCCCCTCTAGGGGGCAAACAGTTGCCAAAAATGCAGTGTTACAGCCACTGTATAGGGGGCGTGGCGATGACAGGTGGACAGAGTACAAAAATAGCACTGCCAGCAAGATTATGCAGTTCGGTTCCCCGACTTCTTTCAAAGCTGATGCAATGGGCGCCGCACTTTGCATATGCAATTGTCTTCGGCGAGCGCCATGAGACCACGGTCTCTGTCTGGCTCTGGCGGCGTCTGGGGGAAGTCAAGACCCAGCTAAGAGCACGATCGGTTGCCGGTCGCTCGGCTCGGCTCGGCTCAGTTCGATTCGATTCGGATGGGTTCGGAGTGGCATTCGCCTCCGCGCTCTCACGGAACGATCAATCAGAGGCGTTCGTCACATAAATTGTTCCACTAATCAGCCAACGGCTTCATTCATTCACAACTCGTTTGCGCTGTCGCATGTCAAACGGAACAGATTGAAAAGTATATTTACTCGAATGTGCAAACAATAGTACAAACGCGGCCCAAAACCGAATAAGTAAAGAGAATCTCCCGTTTCGTGTCCGGGTTCAAGCGAGCGGACCCCCCCAGATCGAGCGCCTGCCGAGTCATCAAATACCCATCCCATCAAGCGAAGTGCGATCGCGGTACGTGTGTGGTCGTGGTCGTGGTCGTCGTCGTCGTTCCTAATTGCCACCTAATTGCACCTGCTTATCAGCAACTCTAGAAACTAGTGTACGACGATCTTTTAAAGCGAATCCTAGCCCGATTAACATTAAACGCTTCTGTTGAGCGCAATTCCACCCAGCACTTTTGGTTCGCCACAAGGCTGAACTGAACTGAAGCAGTGATAACGTCAATTAAATATTTCAAATTCAAAACGAAACTAAATCTTCTGCCAATTAAATCACGAATCTCACAGATTTGCACTTTGCCGCGTTTACAATTCCATTTAACAGTTGGATTGCTGACTAAAAGTGATGCAATTTTGCTGAAAAATTAAATGAGATATTTTGTGTTGCCCTGCGACTCGCCAGTTGAACTCTGGACACTAGATGTTGGCATATCAATTTGGAAAATAAGTGGGGTAGCGGTAGCTGGCTCGAAACAGCCAATGAAATGTGATCCATGAGGTCTCTCTATCTAGGGCAATGGAAGTAAAAATTTGACCCCTTTTCGGGGGCTACCCAATTGTTGGTCAGCGTTTGTAAAACCTATCATTTACTATAATATTCAATTAATTATAATATTCACCCAATTTGATGTTAATCGGAGCTATACATTGGAATATTCTTAAAGCAATAATCAAGATACATTTCCACACTCACTCAACTAATTTGTCTTCGTTCTCTTTCTACTTGCAGCTTGCCAAGAAAATTGGAAATCTCTGACAACCATTCATCATGCGTTGTCCAAGCGAATAAGTCGTATAACAAGAGTATAGAAACCCCATTACGTATCCAGAGTGGTTCAAGAAGGCATAAAAACGGCAAAAATAAGTGAATTCAGCTGCAAATCTATGAATTTTGTAAGCCAGAAAACATCACCCATTGAGTTTTTAATGCTGCCAAATAGATAGCAATCAGCCCCAAACGAGAGCCAGAATTGCGCGAGAAAGCAACCCATTCCGAATACAAGCCAATTCCCATTTTGAAGTCCCTCCAGTGCACGACGAGCAAGAGAGAAAACCCTAAAAATGGCCAAATATTTCATTACCTTGGTGCTGCTGCTGTGCCTGGCCCTGGAAAACAATAATATCTACAATCGTCTGCACGCCCGGTCTCATCCCAGCTCCCGCGGCGACATCCTGCGCCCGCATCCAAAGCACCAGCCCCACCAGCATGTCCAGCACACCTCGCAGCAGCTGCAGCAGCACCACATCCGGCAGCAGCGACCCAGAGAACTGAAGCACGTGGAACCGGATCCCACCAGCGAGGAGGAAGACGCGAAGAGGCAGTACTACACGAGGCTGAGGAGGCATCAGCTCCATCAGCGTGACCATTTCCTGCAGCAGGAGAGGAGCTACAACCACCCGGTGCTGGCGGAGCTGAAGAGCATGCCCATGACTCGACTGTGGCAGCATCTGAGCAAGGACTACGAGGAGGAGCTCCCCGTGCAGCACGCTATCCTGGCTGATGGCCTTATGGACTATTCGCACATGTTCGGCGACGATCCAAATACGGCGGCCACTGCTCAAGACTCTGACGAGGAGTCGAACATAAGTCCCTTGTTCTATGTAAGGAATGAACTCCAAGATCAAGAGTTGGAGCTGAAGCAGGAGAAGCAGATGAAAATAGAGCAGGAGGAGAGCCAGGAACCAGAGCCAGCACCTCCAATAGTGGCTGAACCAGCGCCAGAGCCAGAGCCAGAGCCATCTGTGCCCTCACTCAATGCAACCATCACAACAAAGTCCTCCGGAGGCTGTCCCAAGTGCGAGAGCAATCGTCAGGTGGAGCACATCACCGAAGAGGAGCTCACACATCTGCGCATCGAGTTCGTCAAGCAGCAGATCCTGGAGAAGCTGCGTCTCAAGGAGAGTCCAAACGTCTCCGCCGTGGAGCTGCCGAAACCCATATTCGAGGGCGTGACGCTTACTCATCCAGATGACAGCAGCAAGAACAAGGAACTAGACGATTACTACGCCCGCACCAGCAAGAAGTTCATACTGCTCAATAGAGGTGAGTACCCGCGAAGAGACTCGGAGCACAGCCAACAGAAGCGAAACTAATCAATGCGCTTCGCTTCCCATCGTGTTCTTTCCAGAGGAGACAGAGTGCAATCGCCTGGGTGTGCATCCCTCAATGTGCTTCAGCTTCAAGATCGACGACGCCGATGCCGACGGCTTCGATGTGAGCACCGCTGTGCTGTGGCTCTTTAAGAATAAGCAGAACCACACCACCAGCCCCATCGATGGTCCGCTGTCGAACAACACCAAGAAGCAGCAGACGATTGTGGTTTCCGAGGTGGAGGAGCAAATGGACTCCAAATATTTGCCGCTGGCCAAAGCCATAGCCATTCAGTCGGTGGATGTCCACGGTAAGCTAATCATAAGCTAATCCCCAACGGAACCAAATAATCAAAACATTCAGAGAATCTTATCCGCAAAGGCATGTTTGGACCTTTGCTCAGCAGCATAGAAACAAAAAGTGACCCCCAATACCCCTAGGAAAGAAATCAAAAACAGTGACATGCTCTATATGCTATACAGAAATTATAATAATTGTACGTTTTAATAATTTCTGCCCGATAAGTGGCAACGTTGACAACCGGTGCTCCTCCTTCATCATCATCATCATCATGTTTGTGTTTTCAATTAGAGAGATCATTGCGCAGATTCGTGATAGCCAGCCGCCTGGTGGATTGTGGGTGAATAACTTCACAATATATGTACATATGTAGATAATATTATTGTTGTTTTCAATATGTTGTGGGTGCAAAAACTGAACTTTGGCCGCTGAAAACGTGAGCCCAGCTCCCAAAATGGGAGTTCCTTGGGTCAGTCGAGAGATTAGGAGAATCGGAATAGAATAACAGTCAGAATAGTCAGTGTGAAAGATGAATGAATCGAATGGTGCATAAAATGCTTTTAGGACTTAAACTAACTTTTAAATGTTAATTTTTGTATCTCTTCAGATGAGTGGATGAAGATCGACATCGAGTGGCCCATCAAGCGCTGGATTGGTAGTCACGAGCTGAGTCACCTGATTCAGATCACGTGCGAATCGTGCGATATCAGCGACATGGAGGATATCATATCGGTAGACAAGGACTACCGACCGTTCATAATGATCGACACCCAGAACCGGCGCAGCAAATCGCGGCAAAAGCGTAGTATTAACTGTTCCAGCGGCGTGACGGAGTGCTGCCGCGAGCAGCTCTACATATCCTTCAAGGACATTGGCTGGAGCAACTGGATCCTGCAGCCGGAAGGCTATCACGCCTACTTCTGCCGCGGCTCCTGCAGCTCCCTGGCGAGCGTCACCCAGGCTGCCTCCCACCACAGCTCATTGTTGGTAGGTTCATTAAAGAGACAGGAATACTGTGCGATACTGTGATGCTGATCGATACGAAAACTTCCTTGCTTCCGCAGAAAATCCTTAACACAAATGGTACAAACAAGTCCCTGGAGCTGGTGCCCTGCTGCACCGCCAAACAGTATTCCTCGCTGCAGCTGGTTGTGATGGACTCGAGCAATACGGCCACTCTGAAGACTCTGCCCAATATGGTGGTGGAGTCATGCGGCTGCAGATAGTCTCCCCCATGCCGCCATGCGCTATGCCCCAGGCTCCAGGCTATGCCCCGCTGGCATCCAGCTGGCAATCAACCAAGCTACATATCGGACAAATTAGACATTACTCTCGCATCCATTTCCACTCAGTTAGCAGTTAGCAGCTAGCGCTCAACTCCATTTCTCTTCAATTAATTTAAACTCATTTCCAATGCATTTTCATTAGCGTTAGCCAATCGTTAACCGTAGTTATTATTAGTGCCCATACTGCCATTAGTTTTAGTCGCAGTTAGTAGCAGTCTTTAAAGATATTGTAATGTACAGCTCAAGTCAATGTACTTAAGCACTCGAAGTATGGCGAACTCTACTTTACTTTAGTTAGGAAATGGCTCCAATTAATTACCAGACATAATTAAGTTCGTACTTATTTTATTTTTAATTGTCGCTTTGTTTATGATTAGGTTCGTTGTTTAAGTAGTGTGTATTAAGTGATTGCGAGAAAACACATTAAAAAAGTGGAAAAATAAAACATTATGAAAAATTACCGAAATAAATTGATTTACATTTTTAATGATCTAAATTATTTAAATACGAAATTAATTAATAATCATTATTACTACGCATATAATATACGCATATAATCTTACGAATATCATAGGGCTCTGTTGAGACACCTTCTTGCAGCATTTAACGACTCTGTGACTCTTTAATTTCATGAGATATTTAAGCTGTCCGTCCGTTTTGTTGAGCACCTAGATCTCCGAGACTATCAGAGCTATATCAACCAGATTTTATGTGCCGATTTCTGTGATATTACACTGAATGGAACGAGTTCTGCGACATCCAGCATCAAGACTGGTTTTCTACTAGTTTCAAGGGATAAATCAAATAAGTATTCATTGTTTCATATTTCATTGAACAAAATTGAAAAAAAATCAACAAAATTCCAGAAAAGTGTATCAAAATTATATTGTAATCCTCGAAAATTCATAAATCATGTCTCTTTCTTCGAAAAGCCTCTTGCGCGAGGGCTCAACACATTTGACCCATATCTGCGAGCTGGATCTGAACAATCAAGCCTCACACCGTCGGCTAACATCGATTATAGCGACCATTTCCGATAGCTCGCGGGATCCGGATACCATATACAACATGCTGATGAAGGGCGTGAACATATTTCGTTTGAACTTTGCCCATGAATCGCATGAAGCGCACACCCAGACTATTGAATTGGTCAATGACGCGCTGGAACGGATCAAAAAGGAAACGGGTCAGAACCGAACGGCTGCGTTTGCAGTGGACACTCGAGGACCACAGATCCGGACGGGCATCCTGGATGTCGGCAATGAGATACTGATGCGCCAGGGCGATAATATACGCCTCTCAATAAACCGGGATCTGTATGACAAGGGAAACAAGGATGCGATCTTTGTGGACTACCCGAACATAATCAACCTCACCAAGCCCGGAGATCGTGTGTTCATCGATGATGGCAAGCTGTTTCTCATTATTCGAGAGGTGGGTGTAGATGGGCTCATTTGTGAGGTGATTCAAGGCGGGATGTTGGGCAACAACCGCAACGTCATCCTTCCGGAGATCGAAATAGACCTGCCAGCCGTATCAGAAAAGGATATGTTTGACATACAGTTCAGCATGCAGGCCAATGTCGACTTTCTGTTCGCCTCGGCCGTTCGAAGCGCCAAGAATCTGAAGGAGCTGCGTGCCGTCCTGGGGGAGAAGGGAAAATACATTAAGTTAATTCCCAAGATAGACAGCAAGATCGCTTTAAGTCGTTTCGCAGAGATAATGCGTGAAGCGGACGGGATTCTCCTGTCGCGAGCCGATCTGGGAACCCAAATACCTGTCGAGAAGCTACTCATCACCCAGAAGAGTATCCTGAGCCAATGCAATAGGATGGGCAAGCCCTGCATTCTGAGCTCCCAACTGCTGGAATCAATGCGGTTCAATCCGTTCCCAACTCGAGCTGAATCCTTCGATCTGGCCAATGCCGTCATCGACGGGGCGGACTGCATCATGCTGTCCTCCGAGGTGGCTATCGGTGCCTATCCCAACGAGACCATATCTGTGTGCGATGAGATTTGCCGCGAGGCTGAGAAGATTCTCTGGTATCGTGACTTGTTTTCCGATCTGGTCAGCGAGGTGCGTGGCGAGCTGGACGCCGCCCATTCGCTGGCCATTGCCGCGGTAGAAACGGCCAAGCGCACTAATGCTACGCTCATCATTGTCCTGACGACGTCCGGACGGTCGGCGGCTCTGGTCAGCAAGTTTCGGCCCCGATGCCCCGTCATGGCGGTGACGCGCTGCGAACGATCCGCCCGCTTGGTGTATCTCCATCGAGGTATCGTTCCGGTCCTGTATACAGCCGAGCCAAGCAGTGAGTATGCCGAAGACGTGGATGAGCGGGTCGCGTTCGCCCTGACCGCCGCTAAAAAGGGGGAAATGATCAACGATGGCGATCCCATTGTGATTGTTAGTGCCTGGAAGAACGGCGGGGGCTTCACCAACAACGTGCGGGTTGTCTACGCATTCTTTGAGGCCGACCGCGTCGATTGTCTCTTCAGAGCCGACCGACGCACCTCACGAAAGAACACAGCACTACAGGCAGAAAGTGCCCAAGATGGTAAGTAATTAATTAATAATAATTTGCAAAATACAGAAGTATTCTCACTGGGGTCTTTTTTCAGAAAAGAAAAGTGTGCGCGTGTGAACATTCATTATGGACAAAATATTATTTAGATCTAATTTAGATATATGCGAATTTTCACTAAATACTATATCTTTTATTATTTATCATTTCGATATTCGGTTAGACGCGTTGTTAAAATAGTTTTATTTTAATATTCATTTCGTTAATATTGAGGGAGGATTTCCCTTTTGAACATCCTCATTCCTATATTCCTCAGAAAGAGTAAGAATATTTACAAAGGTTGTATTCAATATAGCCTCTAGGGATGTGCAAATTGACGGTTCTATTAAATTTAGTCTTTAGTTGGAAGCATTCTTTCACAGCTAGTCCTATGTGCTATATAAACCCTAAATAATACATACCTAATCGATACGGTAGTTTAATCACAAAGAAATCCAAAAGCACTGCCCACGTCATTATTTAAACTTAAAACTACTTGAGCTTTGGTAGGTTCTTTAGTAGTAACAGAGAGTGCACAGCATTTCTGAACAGCTCATAGGCCAAGAAGGCGAAACGTCCATTTTGCTTGGGCGTGGCCCAACGCATTCCGAAATTGAACAGCTCCAGAACTGCCAGGACAATGCAGCGTCGCCAAAATGATGCATTTTTGGTGTCCCTAGATGGGATGATTGCATTTAGTATATTAGAAAAAGATATTGCATTAACTTACAGATTGGAGAGGGGCGATGCCAGAGCTATGCCCATGAGAATTCCCAGGTCGCGCACCAGAAAGAAAATGGGACTTGCCTCGTGTCGCATATATGAAGGATCTGGGCACCACTTGAAGGCCTGCAACAGAAAGCCAATAGAAAGAACGGAGGGATTTAAAACACATTGCTGGTCGCTGCTAGGAATCAGTATCCTCTCGCACCTCGCGTACAGACCAATGCGGATCGATGTCCAGGCTAAGCTTCACAAAATACACTGCAGCGGCAAGGCCACCTAGCAGGAACACGCCAGTCACTGCCCATCGACGACGCCTCGACCACAAATAGTCAGCCTTTTGGTCCAGTGTGTCCATAGCCTGAATGCCAATGAAAGTGCCCAGGACGCATTGGTGCAGAAACTCCGTGGCTAAGTACAGGCGGCTTAGCCACATGCAGAAAATCAAGCCGTGGACCACTGTACCGGTGAGCCACCGCTGGCGGGAATGCGCGTAGAGGAACATCCAGATGGTAAGCGTGAACACCGTAAAGGACATGGAATGGGCACAGGGCATGCCGGCAGTCGTTTCACAGCTCAGCGGATGGCTCTCCAATGCGACGCCGGGGCTGGGGCTGGGGCTGCGCACATTGCTGGCGTAAATCTCTCGGAGCAGCCACAAAGGACGCTGCTCGGGAAGTATCCTGTGGGAAATGAGAGCAGAGTCAGTCTTGCATTGGGGAGTAAGTGGAACAGGCGCGTACCACTTGGCAAAGGAGTTTAGCGTGCTGGCCAGACCAACAGCAAAGAGCAGCCGGGTGAGCAGCGCCTGGCTGTAGATGCCGCACAGGGGAATCACCAGATTGAAGAGGAATCCCGGCTCCAGATAAACGCTAATAAAACGCCACAGCGGATCGCCAAAGCTTAAGCTGCAAATAAATTGAATAGACAATTTGTACAGACTCTGGAAGTGCGGCTCCACAAAGGATATCAACAGACCGCTCCTGCACCAGTTCGTTGATGCGTAGCTCTGCTGTGACCACATGGTTGTACGTTTCCACAGCCAAATCCACAAGGTTTCCATCCATTTTACACTTTTCTTAATTCAATTTATCCTTTTCTTTATTTATCCTGCGTCCAGCTGGTTTCTCAGTGTTGAGAAACGGCGCACGTTTTCTGGTTTTGCTAGCTAAATATATACACATACTAATATGTATATTTGAATGAACATGGACGTTTTCGTTGATGAACTGGCGCATCTGTATGTATCGGGGAAACTATTGGCAGCTGAATTGGCTTCGACAAAAAAGTTTCTTCATACATTGCGACATTATTCTACAAAATTCCATTTTTTGCAGTATCGTGTTTGTTTCTTAATTTCAAACAAATCATAAGAGGTACCCCTACTGTTATTATCGATACTATCGCTGTTTCCTTCTAAAATTTTCTGCAACTATCGATAGAACGTTTGCTTTTGAATTCGACATGTGTAATTAATTCTTCATATATTTTAAAGAAATCGCCCCTGAAATAGGAAATCTGTGGCGAACAGGCAGCCTTGAGTAAGACCTGGCGCTACAGAACTACGTATATTTGGAAAATAATAGGCCCCAGCATAAAAACCCGACACTGCACGCCGACGCTAGTTCCAGTAAGAACACACAAGCCTATATTGGTATTGGTAAGCGCTAAGAATAAATTGCGCTGCACCAAGCGAAAACTAAACTAAAACTAATCTCAGATTACATCCAGAGCTTAAGCTGGAGCGCGAATACGACTCGGTTAGCCTGCAACTCATCAACCCGTGGCTGGAGCTGCTGAATCCCTGCAATTATCCCCTCTTTGGGAGAACGAGGCAGCTAGCGTTGTCCAATCCACAACGATCATCGACGGTACAGTTGAACGGCAGCGATTGAACGTAGGTAAAAGTAATTTAAGGCAAACAAATTCCTTTTCCAGTGAGACTTCCCATCCATATATACACGTACGTAAAGGTTGATATTTTCCGCAGAACAGAACATAACGCAACAGAACATCGCACAACTGCTCTTGATTTAAACGAAGATTGCTACATAATATCTGGACGTAGAAGACCAGCTAAGGCTCGTATCATCCAACGTGTGTATCGGAGAGATGTTCAAGAGATACGCAAGCCATCGGTACAAACATATTGATGCATCGCTCACGAGAAGGATTGGCGAAGGATATCTGAAACAATTGTTGCAGATCGTTAGTGAGCATCTGGTTAGCTATAAGTCCAAATGGGATTTTAGTTCGAATGGCGATCAGCACCTGGCTGTCCAGCGGAGTCAATCTCAAACAATTGAAAATGTCCTTTCGACCGGGCAGGCGCGAATGGAACGATCTATACAACCTGAAAAAGCTCAAATCTTTGAACGCCTATCTGGACATGGAGAATCGCAATTAACAAGCAATCAATTAACGTGTCTACGGAAACTTAAGTTGAATGCTCCCTCATATGGCGGAAGAGGATTGCAGGTTCTTGATCAACTGGAATCTCTGGATGTGTCTTCCTGTGATGGATTCGATAGAAAGAGCTTGGTGGATTGCTGCCAAACGATGAAGCAATTGCGGTGCGATTGCGATTTGGAGCTACTAAAAACATCAGTAAAAACTATTTTGAAATTCTGGCGAAGAACTGCCAGCAGCTGGAACGTCTGGTATTTGGCATAAGATACTTCGAATCTACGGTGCCCTATGAAATGGTCTGCCAGTTGATCAGGCTGCAATATTTGCAGGTGTCTCATAACGGTTCATTACGCAACTCGTTCATCGAAGGGTTGATCAATAAAAGGGGCTCTCCTCTGGAAAGTCTTATCCTGTACCGCCGCGCCTTGTCGAAGGCACAGGTTCAGCACATTTGAAATATTTCTGCACTCAAGGAACTCCATGTATCCTGCGACAGCGTGCCCTTGGCGGACTTATTGAAACTAAAGAACATTGTCTACCTCCACATAGACATGCCAATTACGAATGACCAACTTCTGGACCTCCTAATTAATAATAATTATTTTCGATCAAAAATAAATCTCAAAGTTCAATAAAGGAAAAGTGGTGGGGAGCTAAGAAAAAATTTATAAATATCCATACTAATTGAGCCAAGGCGAACATATTAAAAAAGTTCTTAAGTTTAAAAAAATTTATTTGTATTAAAAAATGCTCCAAAATCACTTTTTTCAATAAACCCCGCAAATTTGTGGACATCAATAGGTTTTGCTTTTTATTGAAAGTTTTAGAGAGAATAAGTAAGCGCCTGGAAGGGGTGGCGAAGCCATGGAAAATTGATTTTTTCATTCTGGCTATAATAATCCGATCTGGACTCGGCAATCTGGTAGATATGGTCATTCTCTACGAACTTCAGTTTTCTCATATCTTCCAAATTCTGGATGCCACACATTTTCGTTTTTTGTGGGGGCGAAATTTTTAAATAAACTTGCAACAGTGTGATATCACAGGAGTCAGTATAAGTTACAAAAACCATAGGCTCACATATGTAAAATATGTAGGTATATACTGACTGATTACCGGGTATAAAAGTAGAGCATCGGCTCTTGCCGTGGCTCAAAACGTTCCCGCTCGGTTTGTATATTTTTTATATTCAAATTAATTTTAATTTTTAATAAATAATGCGAACGGTTTACAAAAACTGATAACAAATCATATTTTCAATAAATACACATTTACTCATCCATACATACACATATCGCATAAGTAGAGGCCGCTTCGTTGTTCGTGTTTTTGCTATTTTTGCTGCTGCTGCTGCTGCTGTGGTTGCTGCTGTATCGATGGAATTTCTAGTAATTTTCAGAATGAACTGCACTAAAAAATCTTGACTAAATTATGGGTTTACAAAGTAAACTATGATTAACAGAGAGCGAGCACGTACAGTACTAACTACAGTATTCGCCTAAATTAATGAATGAGCCTTAAGAATAGAATTAGCTTTCGTTTGGAGAGAGGCGCTGGCAGGGCAGGTATGGATGGATGGATGGATGAATCGTTGTAGCTGATGCTGACTTAACCAAAGTTCTCGAAATGGTGAATAAAATAGGGCAACTTGCGGGTCTTGTTCACCTCATCACAGGCAGACATGACGCTCTTCGTCAGCGGTCTAGGGCCGCAAGAGAACACTCCGATTTTGGAAACCTACAAAATAGAATACAAAAGAATTAGTTGGTGGCACAGTGGAAGAGTGATGGGGAACCCACGTAAGAATGCTTCTTTTGGACGAACTTCAGGAAGCTGGACATGTCCGGGCGACCAAAGTGATTGACCGCCTTAAGACCCGTGAATATGGAGGTTTTAGACAGCCGCTGGAAGTGGTTCTCGCAGATGTACTAAAAGAAAGAAAAATTTCTCGCATCATAATAAATCAGTTAATAGTTGTATGCCCTGAGACCTACCAGCATTGTTGTTCTCAAATCGAATTTGTGGAAGAACTGCGTGATAAATATATGTATCTCGAGGACATTGGTCACGTCCTTCTTTTCCACATCGCGCAGCACATCGATGAACCACTCGAAGTGCTTGTGCGAGGGGCAGATCCACAGGAAGTACACCTTCTTGCAGGCCACGCCAGAGTATCGATTGGTACTCGTCCCAAACACCAGATCGTTCAGGATCGAGGCATAGGGAGTGACTCCAATGCCACCTCCCACCATGACAGCCACCTCGAACTTGTACCAGTCCTGGTTGCCGCCCCCGAAAGGTCCCTCGATGCGTATCTTGGGCTGGTCCTCGGGATTGTAGTTGCAGGGATCGAAGTAGTTGCGCAGCTTCCAGGTCCACGGTCCCTGGGCCTTGATGTGGCAGCTGAGACAGTTCTCGTGCGGGGCCGAGGTCAGTGTGAAGCTGTGCATCTCCTGAGGCCGGAAGGCGGTGCAGGAGAGACGCACCCACTGGCCGGACAAGTACTTTAGGTTGGGCGGCCGATAGAACTTGATTTTGATCACATCCGAGGGCAGCAGATCCGTGTCTATCACATCCAGCGCCATGTACTTGGTGCGCAGCGAGACGATCTTGTCGAGGGTGTACACGATGCCCGGGCCCAGGAAGAACATCCAGAAGCGGGGTGGTCCCGTCAGACGAGCCAAGCCATGGACCAGACTAAGCAAGTACAGTCCAATGTAGAGGGTGTGCATGTTCCAGAAGAAGTTATAGGCCTTCTTCCGAATCGTGGGGTGGGCAAACACAAAGATAATGCACATAATGATGAACAGCATCACTCCGGTGGTGCCCGTCACCGTCTGGAAGAGCCAAAAGGTGATATCCGGCTTGTAGTCCGAGGCGAAGTGCACCTCCCGCGTCAGGCAGCGCAGGTTCTCGTGCGACTGCGTGGACACGTGGTAAAAGTTCACAATGTGCCCCACAGTGTGCAGCACGGAGAAGAACAGAGCCGTGCACGCGGCTATCTTGTGGAACTGTATGTGCGAGTCCAGCGGAATGTACTGCTGTATGGGGAATTCCTTCAGCTTGGTGATCAGGTTCCTGGACATGGTGAGAAGCAGCAGGGAGTAGCAGAAGGACAGCGAGGCCGCTGATCCCCTGGTGATGGCGATGCCCACACCCATGATGTGCCTCAGGTCCGTGTGTTCGGCCATGAAGGAATAGTGGATGAAGCGTTCCACAAAGAGCACAATCGTGACCACGTAGAACAGGAACAAATAGAATATGTTCTGGCGGTTCTCCTCGAGGAACGTGATGTACGCATCCCACTTGGCCAGCACCCAGTGGCGGGGCTTGTCCTGCATCGGCTCGATGTTGAACGAGGTCATGCGAGCCACATTCGTGGAGGTGTCCAGAAAGTTCTGCTTGGCCCCCTTGCAGTCCAGTCCAATTGCCACAAAGTCGCCCTTGTACTCCTTCATCATCAGCTTAAAGTCCTGGTAGGTGAGGTGGTTCTTGTGCTCCAAGCCCACGTCCTGGAACATGCCATCGATGAGCTCGGTGACCTGATCGTCGCCCAGACTGGTGGTTCTCGCGATCTCCACCAGGGAGCGCATCATCTCGCTCAGCTCGCCCTTGTCGATGACGCCATTGCGGTCGTTGTCGCACATATCGAAGATGATGCGCAGCTTGTCGTCGGTCTTGCCGCGCGAGAAGAGCACCACGGTCTCGAGGAACTCCTGGAAGCTGATCCGCCCGTCCTGGTCCTTGTCCACAATGTTGAACATCTTGCGGACAAACATGTCGTTGGGCTTCATGCCCAGGGCGGCGGCAAACTCGGCCTTAGACAAACTGGTTCTCATTACTGTCATCACCTCGCCATCGCTGGAGGCGTCCGACCGGCGCCGGCGCTCGCCCGGCCGCAGGCCAAAGGTTAGGGCGTACGCCTCGCGGAAGAAGTACTCGAGACGCTTCTGTCGGCGCTCGCGGGTCTCGGCCCGGGCCAGCATTATATCACGGTTAACCTCCATCAGGGTCAACTCCTTTTTGTGGAGCAGCAGGAAGTCCTCGAGCTTCTTCACGAACTTGCGCCGGGCGCCGTAGGACTCTAGCTCCAGCACCAGATCATGGTCACTGGGCACACGCAGCAGGATGTAGGGCTTCTTCTTGATGTGGTTCGTGGCCGACTCCTCCACACTGACCACATCCACATGCTTCAGGCTGAATGTGCGCAGCTTCTCCCCCTTCCTGTCCACCGTATAGATGGCAGCCTCCGGCCCGAACTTGACGGTGACCAGTCGCTTGTGGTTGGCGTGCAGCCACTCCCTGGCCAGCATCTTATCCACCGAGCCCTTGTGCTGTGGCGCCCTCAGCGCCTCCTGGCGTATCTTCAGCTTGCGCCGCTTGCTGTTCTGCAGCTTGACCACGCAGTAGCCGGCACCGGCGCACAGGATGGGCACGAATCCGAGGAACACGCACACGTAGATGAACATCAGCTCGGAGCCGGAGAAGTAGTCGTAGCCCTCCAGATAGGTGCAGGGCTCCAGCTCGGTGGCATTGAGCTGCATGGGCTGCGGACACGGATCTCCCGTATGCCACATGAACACATCGTGCTGGATTTCGTCCACGGCTATGTCCGTGCTGTTCACTATAATGTCCCAGAGGGTGATCTTCCGCAGCTCCTTAATCTCCTCCGGTGTAAAGACCCCGTTACGCTCGTTCTCGAACCAAAAGCGATCGGCATCGCGCAGACGCAGGAACTGCTCCTTGATCACAGCGGCGAAGAACTCGCCCGGCTGCCCATAGGACTCCAGCATGCCACCCACATAGACATCCACATCGTCCAGCTGATTGCTGTAGGCCTCCTTGAGCATGCTGAGGATGGTAAGGAATGTCCAGGGACGAATATAAAAATCAATATGATCAAGACGAGCTTCCACTCACTCCAACAGCTCCGGTTGCGCCTCAAACAACTGGGGATTGATATCCGTCCATGTCTTGTGCCTCTTCAATCCATAGGACTCTCTGGCTGTGTTGTAGTCGGGCAGGCCATTGTCTCGACCCCGCATTATGTTAAGAGCTCCCAGATCGCGACGGGTAAACTCCATGGGCCCAAATAGTTTGTCCCGCACATCGGAGCACAGCACAGGATCCTCGCGCTCGGATATCTGCGAGGCCAGGCCCATGAGCACCTCCTCCACGCTGGTGTCGCTGAGGAAACCCTGCCAAATCGTTGATTAAACTCAAGATCTTCCAGCCGGAGATTAATATGAAACTCACGCTGGAGTCCCACCACGTCGAGCAGAGGCGGATGGCCGGATAGCCCATTGGAGTCTGCTTGAAGTTGCACTGCCCATCCCGTCGGTAGATGCCAGGCGGGATCATTGTGTGGCCAAAGCGAAAGGCAGCTGCCTGGAAGATGTGTCCGATGCCAGGATGAATGTCCTGCTTGTACCCCTCGTACGCTGGCAGGGCGGAGCCCAGGAAGGCGGGCAGGTACTCGTAGGCAATCACATTCTGCAGACTGGCGATTACCGTGTGTCGCGCCCGCTGGTAGATGTCCTCATCGCTCCAGTCCGGATGTAGACGCTTGATGCGCTGGGCCAGGGTGTTGTGCCAGCGGAGGAAGAGGATGGCAAACGAGAGCACAGCGGGATTCTGATTGGTCCGGGGATCGCCAAGAACTGTCGGGTAGGAGATGAAAGATGAGGATTGAGATTGAGCATTTAGCCAGCATGGAATTGGTTACTCACGGAACAGCCTCTCCGGACTGAGCATTTTCATGACACTCGGCACCGGGTTGTTGAAGAGCGGCACTCTCATGGTGTTCCTCACCGGCAGCTTGCCATCCTTCTCGGTGAGGAGCGTGCCATTGTGGAAGGAGCGCATGGCATTGAGCCACGCCTCGGAGGTGCTGTAAATGAAACTGCCATCAATCCAAGCAGTCATTTGATTTATCTGCGGAGTAGGATTTATTGCGACATTTGTTCACATCAGTTGTGGGTCCAGCCCCCCACCCCCACCCACCTGTTCCCTGGGCGCGTTCGGACTCTGTCCCGTGTCCCGATCGTAGGCGGCCCTGTGGAAGGGTATGTACTTGTCCCCCCGACACTCGCGATCGTACATCTCGTCGCATTTCTCGATCTCGATGCGGTGCATCTCGATCGGGCAGCCCGACTCCGAGGCCATCACAATCTCGTTCGCCACCACCTGGCCGAAGAAGGCCAGCAGCGCCGTCCGATTGAACTTGGAGCCCAGCCCGTCGCGTCCACGCATGAACAGGCGGCTGAGACGCCGCGTCGACGGACGATTGGCACCCGCCATCGCGTACACCCCGTCCGAGTAGGAGGGCGGCGCCTTCCGTACCAAATGGCTATCTGAAAAGTGGGCAGAGTCAGTAGAGTCCAAAGAGACGTCGGTGAGGTTGAAAGGCAGCACTCAGATGTGGTGACTATGCAAATTTTATGTGTATGTGTATGTGGATGTGGATTGGAAAGATCAAATCGATCGTGCCTGTTCTATGCTAATTCTCCCATGATCTTATACTCGCATGTGTTTAACTGAATCAATTATAAGACCATTTGGTGGGGTTCGGGTTTGGGTTCGGGTTCATGTTCGCCCTTTTTCGAAAGTTGCTGCCATCTGGACGGCCATCTGACGGAAATTCCAGTCAACTTACCCACCGATCCCCAGTCGGGATGAGCTAGATTGTTGTACCAGCCATCGTAGCGCTGTTTTTCCGTCTGACTGTACATTTTCTCTGCAATGAAAATTTCAAGAAATGCATTTTTATTCCAATAATATGTTGATACAAAAGATAATGAAATGGAATGGATAAAATACGACATTTTTAAATTGAACCTAAGCTTTCCCACAGTTAAATCGTAACCATATCGCATGGGGACTATGGTAAGTCCATAGGCAAAGGATAATTTCATTTATACCCCTGTAAAGTGTTCCATTTGAATCAGATTCATGCAGAGCGAAGATGATTTCAGGTACATATTTATGTACATGTAGCATATTTATGTAGCTTCAAGGTCTATAATATCCTAGTGCAAAGTATTCTGTCTAAGCTACGAAAACTAAGCAAGGTTAATGGATCGAAAAAAACAAATGAAAAGATCAGTCAATAAATGTCGTTTTATGAGGATAAAAACTGGTTTGTTTTTATGACTGATTGTAGTACATTTTTCGATAAGTATTCAAAGTGTTATCAAACTGTAATTGGAAAAAATAAAAGTAATATTTCTATAGCCAATGAAAATCAACTATATTATCGATTTCACAATAAGATAACCCAGGAGCGTTCCTCCGCTCTACATGGGGCTGAAGTTTTCAGTCAACGTCGAAAAGAAACCAAACTAGCGATACTGACGAGGGTGTTTTGTCTGTTCTCGCTAGGGAGGAAGCAGTTCTCGGTGTTCCCACTACCCCAAGCCATTCACATATCGTCCAGAGTCTATGGGCGATCACTGTTCCCACGCGGAGCAAATGGAAAAAGTATTCAAAGGAAGAAAATAATTATAAAGATTGTTTGGAACCCACTCGTAAACGTAACCAATCTTTTGTGATCGTAATTTTTACGCGCTAATATTCAGACCTCCACTCAAGAAAATGGAACTATTAAAAATTAACATCTGCAGAATTTTTGAAAGAGAACAGAAAACCTCATTTCGAAGTGCTACTCTTACGTATATTTAGAAAAGTCTCAAACTGCTTAACTTTATACATATACATTTACAAATAGCAGACCCATTTGCCAACTTTTTATTTATTTATTTACAACGAGGTTGGAGCTAAAACTATTAACCTAGCTAATCTAAGAATATCTCTGGTTACTATGACCTTCGGCTATTTTATCCCTATATTACATAATGTTTGTTATATTTTTTATATATGAGTTATATTATATGGGGTTTAAATTAGAATTAGATTAATTGATTTCCAACTCTATTGCATAGAATTCAATGCAAATGTTTCTTTTTTTTTGGGTACAGAGTATTACCGAAAAGTTGCTCACGATAGCTGTCGCAATTTATTAGAATTTATTTGCATAACTTCGCAGAATTTTATGCGTGTAAATGACGCATTAATTTGCGCTAGTTAAGATCGGAGAATGCCTTAAATGTTTGCCAGACGTTACATAAATTACGAGTACTCGAACGCATGTGTGTGGACTGGACCCGGCCCAGTAGCCGGTTTTCCACATGGTCTAACCGATCCGATGAAATGTAGATTGTGATATTGAAAAATTGCATTTAGTTGCCTTAGTTTGGTTTTAATTGACTGTAAAATTTATTGACTTGGGGCTGGGCGGATCGAGATTGAGTCACACCCAATTGGTCCATCAAGTGGAATGGAAAAATATTTAGGCCCCGATTTGCATATTTGCTATGTTAATTATTATTGCAATCGGTTAAATGAAACGTTTAGCAATTTTTGGGAAATTATCAACGTTCGATTTGTCATCATAAAAAGTAATTGTTGGAAAATCGTTCCTTAACTATTGATTAGTGAGGTTTGACTAAGCGCATGCCACGGAAATTTGTAACTGATACGATTTATAGTTACTAATAATAGTTCATTAGATTATATTTGAATGGGAATATAAAAAAGAAATGACTACTACTACGACCATTCAGTGATAAATAATATTAATGGCTACTAATGTTCCAAGGTGTGCTCTAACGATCGCTTTTAAGTACGAATGGTAATAGGATTGGCCCAAAACGGGGGAGACACGTGTCCCCGTGTGTTTAGAAAAAACACTATTGATAATGCATGCCCCATTGCATGAATCACCGAAAAAGCACAGCAAAAATGATGTTACTATAATTTATGTCAAAGAGAAGGCACCTTTAAGTGATTAAAATCTGCAAGCCGTAATTGTTCTGACGCTAAACGTTATAATTATGGTTTATTTGCTTATAGCAGATGGGGGGAGCGCTGAGGGGTGTATTTTTACGAAGAACCAGTTCTGGATCCCCAAGGCAATGGCCGCAGCAGACCCAAAATTCTGAAATGCGCTTAAGGGAGCCAACAAACAGGCGGCAAACCAGTTTAATTTTTAAGCTCGTACTTTTGTAAGTACTTACTTTTCGCTATTCCTATTTCAAGAAATACAAATTTATTTTGTACGTTTTTATTCTTTATGACGTTGACAGTTGAAGAGGCAGCAACGGCAGCGAATCATGACTATATTTCTTAGCATTTTCGAGAGCAACGCTCGCTTCAGTCTGAACATTCAACCTACAAGTCTGTGAATGGGTGTGAGTGAGTGGAGTGAGTGGAGTGATGGATAGATGGATCAATGGATGGATGGCAACAGCGACGGCAACAGCAACAGCAACAAAGAAAATTAATATCAGAATCAGATCCGGTTAACCAAAAACGTTTCCACCTGGGGAGACTTGAGACTGGCTGTGACCGCGCGAGAGACAGAGAGAGAGGGAAGGCTCAGCTGACTCTACTCGTACTCTTCTATATATAGCACACATAAATACTATATATGCATATACATATATACACCTATATTGACGTTGGCGTTGTATGGAATGTCGGCAAAAAAGCTAACCAACACCTGCACGATGAAGAGGCTTCCACAGCGAAGGCTGGATCTGGTGCTGAATCTCTTGGTACGTGCGCTGTTTTTCATTTATTTGTTTTTTTGGAAAACATGCACGACATCACGGATTGGATTCCCCTCAAAACAAAACAAAGTACAATCCGATTTTGCTGCCGTTGCTTGTCGGCGTCATCAATTGTCGCATTGTAGTTGTGCCTCTCTCCCTCTCTATCTGTCTCTATCCTCCCTATTTCGTCTGTGATTTCACGTTCGGTTTCTAAGTATTTCCATATCCACGGCTCTGGGCAGTAGTAGGCAGTCGCTCTGTCGCATAATTCACTTTCATCTCGGGCCGTGGCCGTGCGTGACTCTTGCTGTTTAAACAAAAGCCGCATTTTTCACATGATATTGCCAACTCATTTTTGGGGTTTTGGGGAGAGATTAAACGTAATGCAGTAAATATATACATACATATGTACATATAAACAATTTCTTGACACCGCAAAAAGCCAGAAATTTGCGGATGGCAGATCTTGAAAGCCAATATGTAAATTAGACTAAACAAAATATTAGAAGAAGTGTAGCAGTGTACCAACTCTAAGAAACTGAAAGTTAGATATATACGAATCAAATAGTATAACTAAATGGGGTCGACTGATTTTGGGCCAAATCTAATGGAGGACCTTTAAAGATAAATAAAAATAAATACGAATATTTAACTTCCGTTTAACTATGTTTATATGTTTATTTTTATTATGTATTATTTTATGTAACAACTAAACATAAAGGTATCTTCCACATAATCCTAATGGCTGGTGTAATAGAAGGTCGAATATATGTTCCAAGTGGAGCAAGGCCTTGTAATAACAAAAACTACATACATACGAGTATATCAGTCTTCCGAAAAATGTACAAAAATATCATCTGATCATTCTATCCAGCTTCTATTTAGTTCTTATCTTAAGCCTTCTGAAACCATGAAATATTTTGCCCGTTACAGATCAAAATCGCTATTAAAAACTATAGTATAAATCTATCAGAATTTCTCACATGTGCAATAAAAAATAATGAAAAATACAAAGACAGAAAAAAAAAAAACTTTCGCTTTCAGAAATTAACACACAAAATGGAGTCGAGACGGGGACATCTATTTGTTAGCTGTTAATTGGTTGCCAAATTTGACGGTTCATAAAAATGCGCACATGACTTAATTTAATTTGAAAAATCCAGCAATACCCAGCCTAATGAAGCCCAAACATTTTCTTCGTCTCTGGCGGCTTAATTAAAAAGTTCAGTTTAGATCTGAGGATTTGCTCGGAAAGAATGCCGTCGCTCCAAAAGTCAAACTAAAGCTGAAACAAAACACCAGCCAAAAGTATTCTCAGTATTTCTGCTTACACGATGCCAATGATTCAGCTGCAGTTTCGTTGGATTGCCCCTGCATCAGCTGCATCAGCGGCATCAGCTGGAGCGTGCATTATTTTGGGCATTTTTGTTTCATTAATCAAAATGCCATTTGCCTAATTAAAAATTCCTATATTGGCGATTTTAACATAAATGTAAGCAAATCTTTGTCTGCTTCAGAGTAGATTTATAAGGCCAGGCCGATGATCAATATATGTACACCTAATTCTGTTTTTACACGGGTTTGAAATAACACGGTTTGAAAATCAAACATTTTAATTTTTTTACACGATTTTATTTTGTTTAACACTGTTCAAAATAACACAACACAAATAGATAAAAACGCACACAGCTCACAAACAGCTAGAAACAAAACGAAAACATGAAAGAGCATAAAGAGAATATGTACATATTTGTTTTTCTTTCGTTTTTTTAGATAGCAAAAATTTAGGGCAATTCCCTTCTTGTGGAATATTAAGGGGATTACATTTTTGTAATAGAAATTTGTTAGTATTTTGTGAACTATAAATGCAATCAGACGTGTTTGGTAAAGGCATTTTTTATACGCAAATTTTTTTTTCCAAGTTTCCTAATTTTTTCCCTAGTTTTAATAGGTTTTCAAGATAAGGAACCAATTACCTATTTTTGCATACGATCAATGTCTTTTTTTACACGGTTTTTTTCAGGAACCAATCTACTGTGTAAAAACAGAATTAGGTGTATATATTGTACATATGTACATATGTATGGACCTATGCAACTCAAGAGACAATATCAAGTAGCATGCTTTACATAAAATATCAATTGGAATCTCAAGCAAGTTAATGATATTTTTAATTTAAATTGTCGAATTTTCACCGCATTGCAAAACTTATTTCAAATCTTCATCGCCAATCCGTCTCGTGAGCTGAAGTATGTTTTTACCGATAATCCAGATAACCCATTATGACTCTACTCTACAGCAATCCTCGTGGATTCCTGGATGTTTGCAGTCTTAGCTCGGCGTTTTTAGTTTTTAAATTATTGAGGAAATATCGGTATATTTTCTTGTTCAAAAAGGTACTTTGTTTATTAAAATGTGACCTGATTAACCCAGTATTAATTCAACCAAAGAATTAACCTACAACATATCGTGTTATCTATGTATCCGACAGACAGCTCCAGAGATTCCAGTTGATCAAGAATATGCAATCCTTTTCCATTACATGTGACAGCCTTCAACTTCAGTTTCTGTAGACATGGAAATTTCTCAAAATTGTAAACAACGGATTGTAAATCCGTACGCCACCAACCTACACCAAAGTCCAAATTTAGGCTGTTTAGATCGTCCCCTCCGCCCCTTAATAGTGTTAGATTGAGTTTCATGGATTCTGCAGTGAAGCAAGCAAGAAATAAAATCTCTAAAAATCCAATGAATTATCAGTCATTCTGAGAATTCATTCATATGAGCATATGTTGCTCTTTCCCATCTCTTTCGAAGAAAAGTCTCATATCGTGATCCCCAGTGCTGCTATTAATAATACTATACATAAATATGTTTGCATATAAGATTAAAAGAGCAAATCGACATAATATATCAAAGATTAGGCAGATTCAATGTTTTAATTGAATATTGCAGCGTTATCCCTTCTTTTATGTATCTATCGAATTACTTATGCATATTATTAAGCTTAACCTTTCGTATTACTTTATTAATGGGTTACTGTAAAGCGCAATGCAAACAAGAGGAAACTCTTTTCTATCTTGTTTCCAAATCGGCTTTCTCAAATTCTGAGACTTAATCTCAGACAATGTCTGATGAAATCCGATTTGGCTACAAATCGTTGCCCTCTCTCAAGCCTAATCAATCGAAGACGAATCAACAACAAACCTTGGCGAATGCTAATAAGACTGGTGAAGGGAAAACAAAATGAAACAAATTATATTGATGCCAATAGCCGAGGCAAATTCAATGTTCGACTTCCCCATGTGCACCACCTGGGGTGACCAGATCGGTGATCGGTGCTCGGTGATCCGCGATCGCTCGCTCATTAAGAGGGCACGGGCATGGGGCGTCGGGCGTCGGGCGTCGGGCATCGGGAAATGGACACGACGGGCGGGTTATCGTTATCCCACACAATGGGATATATTTCACGTTTGTTTGCAGTAATTTCATTACGCTAAACATTTAAAATGAAGCAGCTTTCTGCTTCTTCTGTCCATAAATCAAATGATAAGCAAAAATAGCGAATCGAAAACAATGCAAAAATTCAAACGATGAAACAATGCAATTCGAAAGGGGGCGTGGGAGGAAGTGAGCAAATCAATCGGGGCGGGGAGACGGGGCCGGTTGATCGTGCGTTGACATTTGACTCGGGTATCGGCAAAGCGGCCACGCCCCTACCCACTGCATAAACGGTACGTGACCGTACGTCAGACATCTCGGAATCAATGCCCCAACCGGCTTCCACCTGTCTGTCCACCTCTGTTCTTGGGGCTCGGAAAATGTGTACATAGATACTTGCAATACCCGGTACTTGAAGATTGCAAGGGTATGCTCGTATTGCATTCCGTTAGATGTGTGCAACTGACGGAACAAATGGCTTCGAAGCTCTAAAGAATATAGGCTTCCGAGCATCGGCTAGTTATCAGATATCTAATTTTAAGATGGGTTCTAGCGGGTATCTGGTAGTCGAAATGCCGACTAAGTCCCTCGTACTTGTCTATTATGAATAATAAATTGTCTAACCGACTGGGCCGGGGTCTAATCGGTCATTTTGAAGGCACGAGATCTCGGCATGTCTGCCGATCGCCACCTCCACCTCCACCCATCCGCCACACGCCTCGGGGGTGACGTCAGTTCTGGACAGGCCCGCAGGCAGGTAGCATTTTGCGAGTGCAATTATGACGGGCTTTATTTGCTGTAAAAGCCATAAATTTGTTTGCCACTAACTTGCAGCAAAACTTAGCTGGATAGCCATTCGAAGTGTACAACCTTTGGATGGGATGGGATGATGACTGTCAGTCTGTCGCGAAAAGCGAGTGTTGAGGGGGCCAAGGCAGAACTATTGTGGAATGTATAATCTGCACATAGTTTATTCATATGTCAAATCAATGAACCTTATTGGCCAAGTCCAAAACATAACAGAATTCCCACCCATCCCCTTAGCAGTCCAACATGATCCATGTCTATGCAAATGAACCTAATTGAATAACCATACTTACACACTGTATGGGGAGGGAGTAGGGCGGGGCGGTACTGGTACTCACCATAACAATGCACGAGGCCCAGATTCAGACCGAGACAAATCAGCAACAGTGGCAGGGCCCAGCAAGGGGCTTTGGGCCATCCAAGCCGGAGTCGGAGTCGGAGTCGGGCATGGATTTGTTTCGGATTTTGATTTTGATTTTTGTTAGCTGCCCTCTCATGGGGCGCGCTTGGAACACTCATATTGATGGCCAGCTATTTTTATTATTTATTATACTATATGTATTATATTTTGTTTGCTATTGTTGTACACGAAATTCGTTCGGCTGTAGCGCGCTTGTATTGTTAAATTAATTATGAAAACTTTATATATGTATAACAGACACTGTGCGGAGGAGGATTAACTTGTGGGGGATCGACTCTAATTTTGCATTATATTCGTTTTATCACACGCCACATGGCAGGGGCAGAGACAGAGACAGAGGCACGGAGACTCGGCTGGAAATTTTATTTCTCATTTCAATGTTTGCTCATCGGCGGAACTCATCCATGGTGCTCCTCGGTTGCACTGCGAAAATGAAACAAACCAATTCCGTGAACGATGATTATCTGATTATCTCAGCTGTGATTCACTCGGCTCGGAAATTCTAGCACTTTATTTGACGTCTTCCAAACGGTCTTTAAATTGGGTACCGTTTTCACTCGAATACTCGTTTATAATGTTTGCTGGCGGGTGTGGGCTCGTCGAATTTGCATAGATCCTAATGAAGTTATGGATTAATGGATTGGCTGGGTGGTCACTGGCTGTTCTGTTTGCCCAAGAATGCTGTGGAAGTGGTTTGGTTTGGTCTGGCTTCGTAGGTGGCTCGATCGAGAGATCATGGAGAGTGGAGATTAATCAACAGCAACTTTAAATTTATTGTTGCTTAGCCAAGCCATAGATATTGAAAAGATATTTGAACAGAGAAAGGTGTCTATATGATGATGTAAGTATATACTACATACATATGTAGAACAGCAGGAAGCTGTAAGATACTGCTCGATTTTACTTTCAACGGAATAGAATGGTTTCAAAAACAGACGTTTACACTAACCAACAAGATATTAAATCATTGCTTTCTAATGCTTTCTGACAGTCTTGAAACGCACTCTATCAACAAAATAATGTACTTATTTCCCTCAATAATTCCCTCCCTTTGTAATGGAGCAATTGACTTAACCACAGAAAGGCTAAAGTAAATGACGAAACGGTTCGTTAATGTTTTCCAATTAATTGCTCTGCACAAACCAAGCCCAGCCCAACCAAAGCCAAGAAATTAAATCGCATTTATTGAGTGCAGGCCCGTCTGTGTGTATGGCCAAGTAAATGGCAAACCAAGCCAAACAAAGGGTGAGGAGGGGCGAAGCCAAGAAAAGAGCAGAGAAGAGCTGAGAGACGAAATATTAAATAAACGGAATTACCCGCAAAACAATTGACCTTCTGCTGGCTTACAAACCGACAAGCCGACAGACGACAAACGGATTCCATTAGTCATAATCGACAATACGAGTAGTCGAGAAAGAAGCCGAAAAAAAGCAACAAAAACCCAGCACACCAGCAACAACAACAATGAGTAGCATAAAAATGTATGAAAAGTGACTTCCTCGAGCCGAAGTTCATATACCCTTGCTGTCCGATACAACAGATGGACATGCAGGACCCAACAAACAACTCAAAACAATATCCGAAATTCGACTAAACGAATCCTTGTATACAAGCAATGATTCTCAGCTATTATTACTATCAGCATTGTTAGATAGATATGTGAGCTTTCTTTGGTTTGTTATCACGAAGAGTATATATGTTTTTCTGACAAATACTTTACTTTCCATCGATAAGCTCTTAAGCGAATATTTCTTACAATGCCGTGATCAGCATACAAAGAAGATTGAGCCCTGTTTTCTCTCACTTAAACATGGGACTACTATTATAAGTTTTGATGGTATGCAATTTGTAATATTCTCTGCGTAGAGAAACTTCTTATCGAAGCGACAATATCCTCTGCAAGGGTATTCCAATTAATGTGTCTGTTTAAGTGTGTGCGTGCAACAAAGTTACGAAGAGAAGGAAAAAATGAAAATAAAATGCCATTGCACAACTGCAAACAATTAACATTACAACAACGGCGGAGTGCTAAAGCTAACAAAGTCATAAAGACACCAAGAGACGCCTCCCCGACCGACCCAAGAGAAACATTTTTCCGGCCAATGCAGTTTGGGGCTTGCCTAGAAATTACGAGTACTATTATTCAATGGCAGAGCAGAGAAAACTTTATAGAGTAAAAGCTAAATTCAAATGGTCGGTAAATTGTGGGCGAACGCGAGGGTTTGTACCCGACAGGGGAGAGGAGAGGCCGAGGGTAGGCAGAGAGAGAGAGCGAGCGAGCGACCGAGCGAGAGAGAGAGAGAAAGCCACGAAAGCGTGGAAGACTGAACGGCAATAATCACTTTGAAATTACGGTATAATACAAAAATTGTCTGTGGTAGAAGTCAAAGCCCGGACTTTCTGAACATTAGCCATGGGGCCCCAGGCATGTTCATATTAATTAACAAACATTTTTTTCCAGCTAATTTCAGAAATTGTTGAGCAGAGCTGAGTCAAAGATGTGTTTGTAGAAAAAATCAAGTTAATTTTAAAATATTAAAGAACTTGTTCCTTGTGTAGAACCACAATTTATTGATCTTAGACTTATCTAGACTGATCTAAGTCTTTGGGTTCTTTACTACGAAGCATGCACGTATGTACATACTATAAATACATACATACATATGTATATATGTATGTATAGGTAGTGCATAATCGTCTGATCGAATATGTGAATATTAGTGAATACTTTTATAATATCCAGCAGTTTTGTTTTTCAAAGCCATGTTTCTTTTGGCACTTGGCGTTTAAACTTCCGTTTGGTTAACTAATTTTCCCCTGCTGCTTCTTTTGGTGTTTTCGTTTATTTTTTCACAGTTGTTAAAATTGCGCAAACCCATAATTTTGCTGTTGGATGTTGTCGGAGAGGAGGCAGAGCCCCAGTGGGAGAAGAAGCAGCAGCAACAAAAACTAAAATTAAACACGAAAATAAATTAAATTTATGAACGAAGGCGCAGGCAAAGCCCAGACACCGATGAAGCATCGGACAAAGAAGAGCCGATCACTGAAAGGGGACCCACAGAGAGTGAGAGAAAAAGAAGCCGAATCGACGGCGCGCCGCGGCGGTTGTGCATGCGAGCAACAGAGATGGCGAAGCAAACACCGAAAAAAAGAAGAAACAAGAAGATCCAAAGCGTTCGACAAACGACACACAAAAATAGCAACAAAACTGGCAGTAAAGACAACAAGCTGAGTGGGTGTTTGGGGTTTATCGGGTTTTTGCACTATTTCAAACAATTTGAGTAATTCCAACTATTTTCGAGCGTCTTCGCATAACTCCAGTTGTCACTTTGCATAGAGATACAAATTTGAGCAAGAAAAACCGCACCAACACACAGAAATTATAATAACGGTGAAGACGAAACTCGGGGCTTCGACGGCGCATGCGCGACACGTTTCACATTCACTCTCGTCTTGGTCTTGGTCTTGGTCTCGGTCTCGGTCTGGATCTCTCACCAAAAGCACGGCACGGCACAGCACACGAAACGAAGGAGAACCGACAGCGAGAGAGGAGGCGTGGGATGGGAGCTCCAACATATGTACGTCCGCAGTGGCCAAGATTTCGTCGAATACTGAACCCAGCTGTGTGGGGACCTTCCACATGGAGGGAGCTCTGTTCAGTTCCCAGCGAAACCGGTCGTAACAATCGCTTGTACTCGCAATCATACGCTCTCGCTCCACCGCTCTTTGTGGGATGCGATCCGCTCCCGAACTGCTGGTACTATATGCTCCATTTCGTTTTTGTGCCGGACTTGCCTTTTCGGATCCGATGCGACCCGAGCCCAGCCAGGTCCGTCTCTAAATGAGTTCCGTCATATTTGACATGACGACGTGTCGTATTAATCATTCTCATGTCAATTGTGTGTTTAGCTCCCTTTCTCTCCGGCACTATTTCCCTGGGGAGTTCATGGGCATTTCCCAGTCTTGCGGATGCAGTGCAAAAGACTCGGAGCGATATAATCGTACTCGTGGAGAGAGAACGAGCAACAGCAATAGCAATATCTTCAAACTGTCTGCTAAGAGAGGAGTTACAACTCCAACCTCTTACTTGAATACCTCTCTTTCTCGGTCTCTCTCTCTCTCCGTCTTTTCGCTCTTTCGGTTAATTGAGTGGTAAAAACCGGCCCCCATGGGGAGGGGAGTTCCTATTTGCGTTTATGAGATGTTTATGGATTGTTCTTGAGAATTTATGCCTAGACAACATCGTCTTGAGGCAGCAGCGAGTATTACTTAACTCTGTTTGATTACACGAAATTTGCATACTAATTGGAGTAGCATCAAATTTGATGAGTATTTGTTCTTTATGAAGTGGAACCGAACTGCGTTTTATAGAGTCTCAATTTGGTGTGGGTCACTGAAAGGGTCTAGACAAGTGAGTATTGTACTTCCGAGACCATAGACCCAAGTTTTAAGTTTTCCGAATTTTAAATTGAAATGATAAATCACTTCTTCCTATTCACGCTGAGTTAATCTTTGAATAAAAACAAAATTTTATACAGAAAAGTTTCCACTGTGAATACGTGTTTTTAAATGTACAATCTTTTTTCAACAGAGCATTTAGAAGAGGTAAAATATACAATTTATTGATTTTAGTAACCATTTCACGTGCCATGTCAAAGACCAAAGGTCAAGTGGCCCAACCACACAATCATCCAATGATTAATCTGTGGAATACTTAGCCATTGTACGGAGACAATATTTTATGTCAATTTTCTTCTGAGTATGTCAACAGCTTACTTTGTGTTTTCTGTCGCTGTTCCTTCTGGCCTCCGTGCCAGCCTCTTCGATCTCTGCTCGGGTGTCAGTCAGCAGTCAGCAGTCAGTAGTCAGCTGTCGTCATGTGCTGCTGCCTCTCCACAGTGCAGCTGTGCACATTAAAATCAATTAAAATTCTTATTTATCTTCGATCCGAGCCGGGCTAACAAGTGCAGTCAGCCAGCAACAGAACGGGCGCATCTATAAATATTTATCAATCTGGCAGAACGTTAGCAGCAAAAGTTTAACACGCATTCAAACAAAAACAAAAAAAACAACAAAAAGAAGAAATATTCCTCACTTTGAAGTGTACTTCGAATGAATTACAAAATTACAAAATGGCAGAAGAGAACAAAAAACTGTTTCGACTGTGCGAAACATTTCATGCTCAATTGTCATTAGAAAAAAGTTAAAGTAAAAAACATTATTGAAAGCACACATAAGTTGAAGTTTATCGCTCAGCACTCAGCAGTCAGCAGTCAACACTCAGCACTGCAAAGCAATTCAGTTAGATAAGTAATTAAATTAATTAATTTTTATATGCGGCCGATTGTCGTCGATTCTTGATTCTAGATTCTTGATTTATCTGTGCGTGCATTGAGGCAACTTGTAAATACAGATTTTCAGGGGCCTTCTACTCGAACATTTCGCAGTTGACTAAGTAAACTCGATTTGTATCTGCAGCTGTGGGCTGTTTATGGAATTCTCAGTTGAGCTCATAGCAGTTAGCATGGAATACTTTGGAATATATAGCAGAGATAATCTCCATAAATGTACTATAAATCTTTCTACGAGTATCCGACCAAATGATGGACTAACTGACTCCTTAATGCAGAGCTTAAGCGGCCAAAGATTTGTTAAAGTAAGAAAACAGGGAAATTATATGGAAATTATTATTATATTCCCTGTGCAGTCTTCAGGCACTTGATAGGCAAAAATAGATTCTAATTATGTATTCCAGTTTTAATTGAGTTCAGTCCCGAAACATCAAGTGCTCTTGGACTCTTGGATATTTCTTGTCACTACCAAGCCCCAAACACTTTCGGTGCGAGCACCAATTACGTGTTCGAGACAAGCTCTCGAGCAGCAGCTCCACAGCAATCTGTAGTACATATACCCGTACGCACACAGAACACGAAAAGTAGAAGATAAATAAAAAAATATATCACATTCCTTTGGCAGCAAAAAGTGAAGGGTATAAATTGTACAAGTGGGTATTAATAAGAAATAATTTCTGAATTTATCTGAAATGAACTGCAAATATTTGAGCCGTATTAATAATTAATTTATCTTCCTCAGCAGCATGAGAAAAAAATGAAAACTAAATTGTCTGACAACTTTCACTACAAAAATTGACAAACAGAATAACAAAAAACCACAAAAAAACCAAGTCCAACAAACAATTTGTGAGTGAGGCACGGCTACGCATAGCAGAGTAATTGATTTTTTATGGCTTGGGTTTCGATACAATTTCAATTCGAAAAAAATATCACACAATATCAAATGTAATGGCTTGCAAATCGAGACCGAGCGATTGAAGGTCGCGGAGTGCTACTCGACGGCGACAACGCACAATTCGAAGAAAAAATAGTAACAGCAACAAAGTATAATAAAATAAAATATAATAATAATCCGACAGGTAACAATAACAAGAGCAACAACATCCATTGCGTAGCCGAACTGAACCGAACCACTCGTAGAGCTTGTGTCGGCCCACAAAATGGAACACGCGCCATTGAAATAGACAACTCAGAAAAAGACAGCAGCCAGCAGCAGTCGGTGCTAAAATGCATTACGCATACGCACTGTGTGACGGCCGTTTTGGAATGGAGAAATATTGAGCTTGACTTGGGCAAATAAGTAAGCTTAACTAAACTAAACTAACTTACAGGTAGCTGCAATTGGCAGCTCTGTTGGCTTAGCTTGTTAGCAAATAGTTTCAACGTGGAGTTGGAAACTCATAAATAAAGTGGTATTTCCAGCTAATTGGATTCTTTGATTCGATGCTATCGAATCGTGCCGAGTAAATTAAAAAACACACAGAATTAAGGGTCCAATTTTCAACGTGAACTCTAGAAGTTTGAAGTAGCACTTGACAGCAGAATTGGTTAAATGGAAAACGATTAAAAACTTTCAAGCTCAAGTTTGTTCTAAATAAATAAAATAGTCAACTCCTATGGTCGAGGAATCGGTAATATTTCCGTGTAAATTCCAATGTCATAGATCAGTTCTTTTCTTCCAAGAGCTCTCTCTCTCTCTCTTTCTCTCTGTCGAGAAGAGTAGAGGCATTTTATTCCATATAATTATTTGTAGTTTTTCTCATTCTAGACAAATGGCCATAAATCATACACCGAAAGCGTGTGGGCAGAAACTTAGCTAAGTTTCCCGCAACCATTTTAGCCATAAGTATTTAATGAATGATTTCAGCTCTCAGCTCAAATGAGGTCGAAATGAACGCTCCCAGCCCAAAAAGCAAAGCCAAAACTACAACCAACCCGAAGTGCAATGCCAAGGTGCACTTGTGGCCCACTCCCACAAACAGCTAAGCGCCCTGTTTGAACAAGTGTCGGGGAATTTGCTTCCTCAATAAACACATGAGCTGTGCATTTATGTTCAATTGCTTGTATTAACCGATTAACACACTGAGCTCATGTCTAACTATATTTCAAGCCGGGCAATGATACAATACAATGTATTACTTAGTTCTCCCTTTCACTTGCAACTGATACTAATGGCCCCTTCAATGAGGGATCTTTTGCAAGCAAAATCCAATCGAAGCGCAATCTAAGATCTTTGTAGTGCAATTTTACCATAATAAGTTTTGTACATATACTCGTATCCAGCCGGCTTCTGAAAACATCTCAATCTCCAAAGGCATACACCAGCCGGGGGCTCCATGAGAGACGAAATGCCAACTGGCACACACTGCGCATGCGTACGTGATTTTGGATTTAATTAACTGCGGCCTGGCAACAGCACAGCACACCACAGCATACTGCACACTAAAACAGCATTAAAGTAAGGTGAGACACAGGCATTGACTTTGGTAATGAAAACAATTCAGTCCAGTCCACTAGCTCTGTCGAGCAGGCCCTTCATGCAAGAATGCCTCAATTGAAGGATTTCCCAGAATGATTCATCGGCTTTCTGCCACTAGCTTGCTGCCAATCCCCCTGCTTTGTTGCCACTTAGCATGTTGGTAGCTTAGCGCAAAGCGTTAATTAAATACTTGCAGAAATTGCAAGGTCACTGTAATAAATTTAAAAATACATATACATATATACATATATATTACAGGCAGGCCATGTGGCATCTACTTTATACCATTTGAGGAATATTACAAAAAATAATCCAGCAAAAACATGCAATGAAATTTTCCTTTGCCAAACCATCAGTACCCTTTCTTTAAGCTTACTAAAATAAATACATATAGACCAATTTTAAGCTTTGGAAAAAAATGAAAAATTCAAAACAAAATAATTTGCAGACTCTTTACTCTCGTTTCTTAATTAAACTACAGTACAACGCCTCGTCTTTTTCTATTTTGTGCCATGGCTTCACATTAACTAAATTGGTCGAACCTCACGAAAGTGTATTATGCCATACTCGTAAATATATGGCATTTACTTAAGTTCAAATGCGGAAAGTGACATTTAATGCAGACGCGTGATTGGAAGAAGAGGAGATCGCTTGCAATGAGTGCGTGGGAATGGGTTTTACTCTTAACTAGTCCGATTACTGTAAATACTGTTTGGCAATACCTTCAAGCAAACGCTACCTTCAATGCCGTGGCTAGATGAATACAATATTACCTGAATTCTACATATGTGTGAGTGCAAGCTTTAAAAATTTAAACCTTGCTATTTCTATCCATTTTCTTTAGAATTATTCGCTCGAAATTGTTCGATTCTTGCGATATTCAAATGGCAACCACACTAGGATATAGAATCAAGATGTTCAGACAAAAAGTTTCAGAAGTTGCTGCCAATAATGTTAATTGTTCAGCGATAAACGAAATTTGAATTTGAATAAGACTTTTTTTTAAAATTAATTCACGAATAAGACCGAATGAACAAGGGAACGAGGTAAGTTGCTAGGTATCGTTCCTTTACCTATTGATGGTCAATTTTTTATATACATGTGTAATTGTACTTGTAATTGCGCGTAGTCCTGATTTCCCACGGAATAATATAATATAATATAATTTTTATAATATATCTATTATTATAGCTATTTTTATAATTAGGTATATTTTATATGTTATTTTAGCCTTAGCAAATGCAGACATTTTTTGTTGCATACTTTTACGCTGCTATTTGAATTGTGAATGTTAACATGCATCTAACATAGATCTCAGCTGTCGGGTGGGTGGGCTGTTAAGTCTCTGTTGCGCAAGAATATTACAGAATGCTGTTTGCTCCGGCAATGTCAAGGCTTCTCCGAACGCTCTGCGCATGTACTGGGTATAATTATTTTAGGAGTCCCACTTCTAGTTTTTCTTCGACTTCAAGCTTTGTGTCTGAATTATAATGATCCTGTAAGCAATATACAAAGATACATAGGCCAGAATCAAGCTAACCAATCTAAATAACGTTTATTGCTAAGGACACGCGTAAACCCCAATAAAGCTTAAGTTTGTTATTCCTAATTTATTAATATTAAAATCACATGAAGAAGGCGAGAGGCTTATATGTAGAATTTAGAAATTATCTGGCTTCTCTGACATTTTTTGTAAATCTTTTATGAACGTATTGTCCTCCAGTGGAAATCTCCTCATCAAATCTGATGCGGTCAAATGGTGTCTGGTGTGATGCTCTGAGGGTTCGTGGCGTCCAAAGACTCGTAGATGATAAAGCAAAAACTCATAGAGGTACATCCGTTCGGGGCTGGCATAATGAAAGGCCACCGAATAATTGGAGCAGCAATTGAAGCCCTAACCGGGACGATGATTTCAAACATTGATTGAAATTTGATGGCAGCAAGGGGATAATCAGACTCACAGTTTCGACCTCGGACACACTCATCAGCCGCAACCAGTCCGGCGTAGTAGCGTTCGAGTCGGACATATAGCTCTCCAGATCCAATGGCATGAATTTGTGCTTTGCGTCGTCCCCTTCCAGCGCCTCTGCAGAGTCCACCAAATGCACGCCCACATTCTGCAGACAGATGCCCATGTAGAAGTCCTCAATGCCCATTCTCTTGGGCTGCGGACAAACCACCGCAGATTCATACGCTTGGGTCATGAAACGATGCAGGGCCTCGCGGCTCAGGACATAGGAGGCGCCGCCAGACATGTAGCTCTGATTGAGAAAGACAAGGCATTAGCGGAGCCATGGATGATGTTCCACCTTCACATGTTACATTCCATAATTAATATTCCACACGCACCGCATTTATTTAGCGGACGCACACCTGTACCATCCCATAAGAAAACTTCAACCTTCAGTTATGAATATTTACAGACATCATAGACCCAACAAAAAAGTGCCGCCCGCGGTTAGTAACGGTGTTAGGCTTTAGGCATAGCCACTACATTCAGCATTACGCTGCTAATCCTCCACTGGAGGTCGCTCCCCGGGTCTGAAGTGTCAAAATACGAATCTAATTCAAATGTGAACAAGCAGGGCCTACAAATTAATGGAAATGATGCATTGAATTTAATCAATTGTCACCTTTGCTCTGATCAGGTCAGTTAATTAAGCTGCAATGATGATGAATTACATTTTGGATGGGTTGAAGAAAACATGACGGACGAATCAATGAGCCCTAATGATGATGAGCTTTGGAAATATGGAGAGGGCATCAAATACGAGGCAGCTAGCCGATTGAGAGATTTTCGAATAGAGGAAGGCACCTTAACCCTCTGGGTAACTTATTTCCGTTGCAGATCGGAGTAAGCTTACTAAAAGCCGATCAGAGTGTTGTTTCACATAGTAAACACAATATTTTTATGTATAAAAGATTCATTAATGCGAATAATAAGCTAATTGACATAAGCGCCAGAGATCTCAAAAATTCTTAAACAAAAGATGTATAAGACAAAACAAAGAAGTCAAGCAAATGATTATAACAATCAATCAAGAATCATTAGAGCGCTTATGCTGCATTTTGGGAAAAAGACGTGTGATAAACGTGCGAGAAACAGAAACGGAAAATACAAAGGGAATACCAGTATTTGATTGCCTCAATTATGATACTCGTATTGAGCCTCGCATGGAGTCTACCAGCTGTAAACCCTCTACCATACAGCCATACAACCATACAGCCATACATCCATATACTATATGTATGGTATATGCGGTCATAATGTTTGCACTTTGTCTGACCAGTCAAATGCTTGCACAACGCTTGAAAATGTCAAAAGGCAAGGTAAATCTTTGGCTACTGCCAAGATCTTCAGATGAACCCAAGACAATGAGGCGGGGCTGTGAAAGATGCGATGCGTGACAGGCGGCCCCGATGGCCGCACTTGGAGTGGGTATCAGGCGGCGCCGGTTGCAGCCAGCAGGGGCTCCTAATGCGAATTTAATTTCTTATTGTCGATGTGTCCGATTGATCTATGAATACGGAAAACGCAAGACAAGCAGCCAGATCTTAAATGATTTGCAGCAGCCGAATCAACCTTGTGGGATTGTGTCATTTGCCCAAGAATAGATCCATAGATCGAACAATGCAAAATAAATCGATATTAATTGTTAAGGAATTGCACACACCAAAGCGGACCGGTTTTTCTGGCATTGAACTTTAAGCGATTAGCACACTTCGCTATCCCAAAACATCACAGAAGTATACGGCTATAAGAAAGTTCCGACAGAACAGAAAAGCCGAAACGACGCTGGAACACCCTAGACGAGGTTCGGCTTATTCGCGCCACAATTAAATCAGCTCTAAAGATAATCTTTAAAGGCATCTTAGACAAGAAGTCCGATGGTCTCCAGCAAAGAGTATCATTTAAGCGTTTGGCGACACTTTTATGTGACATATACTAACTGTTTTCGCCTGAAGCATACCCACATATTTCCGAAGACATAATTCAATTAGTCCCGAAAACCTAAAACCGAAAATCAAATCTCAATTTCAAAAATTTGCAATTCAGATTTTTGCGAGTGGCGTGAAGAAGCGGGTGACTACAGCATGGAAGATGGAGAGTTAATCAGAAGGCGATTATGAAGCTAATGTCGATCACTTACCACATTATAGCGGGTCATCTTGTAGCCCAAATACACAGGCGTTGTGGGGTCATAGGCGGAGAGCAGGTACTGCATGTTCTCCATGATGACGTAGCTGCGGAGGGACGGAGGTGGAGAAACTAAGGAGGCTTAGGCACAGTAATTCTCATTCCACTCACGTATCATCGTCTGCCTTCAGATACCAATCAAAGTCCTGTCCGTACTCCTGCCAGATATGGCGGAACCCCTCGCGCGTCTTGTTCCACAGATCCTCATAGCCGCCACCACTGGGATCTACAACCTGGACGACTCCCAGCGGCTCGTAGCTCTCACTGCTGACGAACACCAGGCGGCTGCATCGCTTGCCCCAAGTGGCATGGACATGTCGCGCCAAACTCTGCACATTCTCTGGACAGGTGAGCACCATGCAGAGAATCCTTTTGGCAGGCGCCTCCTTAAACCTTGCCAGGGCTGCTGTTGTGGCCGTCGGCAATGTGGAGGAGCTGGTGCACCAGGGCGACGGACGGTTCACATCGTAGACGTACAGGAGCAGCACGAAGGCGAAGATAAATCCCGCCATGAAGCCAGTCATGAGCTGCAGCTGCGTTCGCAGCTTGATTTTGGCCGTCATTCTGCGTGAGAGGTGTGTTCTGTGCCGCGTCTGGTTCCCGATTGTCATCGCTGCTGATATTGGCCAGGTCTATCACCAACGGCAGCAGCAAAAGCAGCACAGCAGCAGTCGGCAACCGGTTTTGATCGTCTTCTTATCAAAACAATCAACTCTCCAATTTGGTGGGAGAGTAGAGGTAGAGATGGCCATGCATCAAAGCCCATTCTCATACAAATCTAGTCGCATCCGCATAGAAAAATACATTTATGATTTATTCTTCATTCCTGTTCTTTACTTTGAATGTACTATGGGCGGAAAAAAGAGGTCAAAGTCATCCGCAGGGTGAGATTGCACTTCAAAAATACACTTCAAGTATATTCATATTTCAAAATCCTAGAAAAAAAAACACGGAGACATTCTTTGCCTTCTTCTTTGCCCATGGGGCAACGATCGGTACACGGGCCAGCGAGGCGCCTCCGTCTCATTGCGCATCTGACGCTTGGCAGAGAGGTTCAGGTTCTGCTCAAGTTCTGCTCATCTATGTATGTTATTTCCCAAGCCAAATTCAATTTGGTCGAGACTTACGCAGCAGAAACACGGGCACAAAATGAAAAAAATGAAAGTGTTACCAATACTTTTCGATCGCATCGCTGTGGACAATGGGAAATCGATCAATTGAAGCGCATGACATTGTATAACGTCGCTCATTGGGTAATGCACTAGTCTCAGGGGATGAGGTATAAAAACTCCGAGTCGCCTCAATTATGACAACAGTTAGCTGACAATTTTTGGAGGCAGTCGCAGACGCAGACGCAGACCAACGGAAGGAAAATCTAAGCAATCAAGATGGCAGCAAAGGTGAGTCGGGACATAGGCTTTGCATAGGCTACCAACTGACATAATACCATTTGCAGTTCTTCGTCCTGCTGTCGCTGGCCCTGATTCTGATCGGTGCTGGCCAAGCGGAGTATAACTACAACCAGAAGGCAGCCACTGCCGTGAACTCCCTGGAGCAGAGCTCCCCCAGCTCTGGGGAGGACTTCCTCAGCGACTATCACACGCCCAGCAACAATGCGCTGAACTCCCAGGCCACTCCGGACGGCTACGACTATGAGTCGCCTCGGACAAAATTTGCAGCCGGCGGTAGCAGTTCGGCCAGTGTGCATGCCTCGAACCTGCTTCAAAGTGCCGCCAATGCCGAATCTGCATCGGCAGCCCTCCTGCCTTCGCCCCTGCCCGTCCTGCGCCAATACCAGGAGCCGGAGATCTTCCCGCCCGCCAGCTACAGCTTCAACTACGCCGTAAATGACGAGAGCACCGGCGACATCAAGGAGCACAGCGAGACCCGCGACGGCTACGTGGTGCGCGGTTTCTACAGCCTGGTCGATCCCGATGGCTACAAGCGCACCGTCACCTACACGGCCGATGATGTCCATGGCTTCAATGCCGTTGTGAATCGAGTACCATATGCTCTCAAGACCGTGGCTGTTGCGGTGGCCCCCTCAGTGGTGCCGGCCATTGCCTTGGACGAGCGCTCCAAGCTGCAAACAGTGGACATCACGCGGTCGTCGGGAGCTTCCTCTGTGGGATCTGAGGGATCTGAGGCATCAGAGGGATCTGAGGGATCTGAGGGATCTGGATCTGGTGCGTTCTCCCACGATAGCTATACCAATGCCCCTCGTGGGCTGGACGCTTCTGGTGGTCCCTACGCCTGAGTTCTGCTGCTCTGCTATGCGGTGCTTGTATACTGCTTCATTGTGTTCCATCTAATCCATCTAGTTCTGTAGATATTCCATTAAATACGGTTAACCAACACTGGTTTTTTTGTCAACACCAACATTTCGTGGCCCTAAGAAATCATAACTTTTGGCCAGTATGAAGCTTCCTCGTTGGCATTTCAACGTTTTCAAAGAAGCCAAAGTCTGTGTGGTGGCATGTTCAAAAGGTTAATTGTGCAACCAACATATGGAACTGCCTTTTAAGTAGCGAAGATGCCTTAAAGATGTATTACCACTCGTCGAAAGAAAACTGAAAGGTCAAAGCATTACGCCTTGTGATGGAAAACTGTTAGAGACTTGTGTTTACCAGTGTTTTCATAGACGAAATGAAAGAGTACCATATATATGGAGTACCTATAGTTATTTCTAAGCCTAGGCCGTATCGGTTGTACAGATCGTGCCACGACTTAGAATCACGACACGAACTCCCCTCCAGGGGATAATTGTTTGAATGGTCTGGCAACATCTGGCATCCGAAAAGGCGTTAAGTTATTTCTTACCAAACGTATCCGCGGCGCCCGTTCAAGCCAAGTCTGTCAACAGCCGGCAAAGTGCGAAGACGTTTCGGTTATTTTGTTGTTTCTTTGTTATTTCTGTATTTTTTTGTTCGGAGTCTCAAGTCGCGTTCGGGGCGCTTTAATGGCCTTTTCGCAGTGAGTGTCTTCGTGTTTGAAATTCTGTGCGAGTGCCGTACCGGAGAGCATAAAGTGGAAAGAAAGCGGCCGAGAGAAGAGTCGCATAATTGCTCACCCACACCCACACACACACACACGAGCCCATCGCCCAGAGCCCAGGGCAGGGACAGCAGCAGAAAGCAGCGATTTGAGACGGGCCAAATCCAAATCCGATTGCAACGGTTCGCAGAAGCGTCACCGAGGCACGGCCCAGGCAATTGCAAATCGAATCGAATTTAAACATCTTGCGAGTAAATGTACCCGTGTACAGAAGAGATACGAGTATAAGTACAACCACCATTCCACACATGCATACTCCAGCAACTTTATGCATGTTTGCGCGTCCCGAAGGTCAACCGCATCTTTACAAGCTTTCGTCTGTGCGTCAGTGCCTCAAGAATGTGTTAATTCGGTGTTTCAGTGACAACAACAACAACAACAGGCACCGGCAGCACAGCAGCCAGAGCTTATACATACATATGTACATACCAGCACAACGGCAGCGACAACATTTTTTTAGATTTGCATAAAAAAGTAAACAAAAGCCGCCTATAAAAAATATAAAATAAAAAATCACACCTACAAAAATTATAAAAAACAACAACAAGCAGAGGAAAATAAAAGCAAACCCAATACCGAATAACCCAAAGACGATGAGCATATTTAGGCATAATCGGAAGCGCATGGAGCTGCTCTTGATGCTACTGATCGGCCTGGCTTGGGGGATCCTATTGTCCCAGCTCTTGCAGCGGGCCCGCTGGCAGTTCGAGGACGAAGATCAGGCATACCAAAGCAGCAATAACCTGCCAAGTAGCTACATGTGGAGCACTTCGGATCCGTCGTACCAATTGACAACCATGCCCAACAACCTGACCACAGACGAGGGAGATCTGGCTGAGCGGCTCTTCAAGGAAACCCGCGTGCTGTGCATGGTGCTGACCAGTCCGAAGACCCACCGGACCCGGGCAATTCACATCAAGCGCACCTGGGGCTCGCGCTGCAACGAGTTGATCTTCGTGAGCACCAAGTCGGACAAGGAGCTGGGCACGGTGGCGCTCAAGGTTAAGGAAGGATATAGCAACCTCTGGGGGAAGACGCGAGCTGGTCTGCAGTATGTGTACACGCATTTTCAGAACTATGATTGGTTCCTCAAGGCGGACGATGACACGTGAGTGAGGGTAACACAAATACAGTGCGTTTCACAACTATACAGTAGACAGTAGAGAATTGCATTTGCAGCTGCCAGGAATAAAGTTCATCAATATACTATATCCGCAGGGTTATTCAGAATAGTGATTAAAATCAATTACACTATGCAACCAAATTGAACTTGTTTTCCGCTGTGAACCAAACCGACTTTTTTTATATATTTGGGGCTTTGAAATTGTTTAATAATTTTTTCTTTTTCTTGGTTGTTTTTTTTTTTAATTTTTAAAATCTGGTATTTTTTTAGCTGTTTTTTTCAGAGGTAGTGCTTCTTTTATTCACAAAATCTAAGTACCTTTCATCTGGTTATATTAAACTTTGCAATTCTGAAAAGCTGATAAATGCAGCTATGAATCAGATTGAAAACTTTGTAGCTTAAGCTTACCGTCTGGAAAACATTAAGCTTTCAAATTAAAAATTTATCATTTTTTTCCGGTATTTTTCCCCAAAATTGTTACTTTAAAAACACGGGAAAAGTCGAAATAAAGGCATTTCTTCAATCTATCAAAAAAAGTCGGTTTGGTTCACAGCGAAAATGTGGTGTTGCATGGTGTTATCAGTTAATATAATAGATATCACATATAATAGTATGCATTAGGCGTCAATTTCCAACCATTCCACAAGTAATAGCCCTGCACATTTGAGCCATTCTCTCCCATTTCTTTAACCACTATTCTTGATTTCCAGCTATGTGGTAATGGAGAACCTGCGCTCCTTTCTGTACGCGTTCACGCCAAAGGCGCCTGTTTACTTTGGCAGCAAGTTTAGGGTGCATGTGAAGCAGGTAATGGCTCGATGGATGGTCGCCCCACAACCTCGAAGTTATAATGATATGATGGCATTCTTCTGCAGGGCTATATGTCGGGAGGAGCTGGCTATGTGCTCAGCAAGGAGGCCCTGCTGCGGTTTATTGAACACGGCTTTAGCAACAGCAGTATCTGCAGCAATCGCAGCATCGGCTTCGAGGATGTGGAGCTCGGACGCTGCATGCAGGCAGTGGGTGTTGCGGCAGGGGACTCCCGTGACGAGCATGGCCTGGCCCGCTTTATGCCCTTCTCGCCGCTGCACTGGTTCTCGGACTCGCCGAAATGGTACAGACCCTATCGTTTCTACACCTCGTCAAATGTAAGAAGGGTTCTAGAATAGTATCTGATATCGTGATCAACTTATTGAAATACTTCCTAGCAGAGCACAAACGATTGCTGCTCGAACTCGGCCATCTCCTTCCACTACAGCAATGCCAAGGACTTCTACGTGCTCGACTATGTCATCTACAAGTTAAGAGCCTTCGGCCTAAGCAGGCCTCAGGAGCAGCTGCCAATGAAGCAGCCAGTCCGGGAGGTTCTGGAGTCCTTGCAAAAGTGGCGAACTTCCAAGCCTGAAAAGCTGACGCCAGAAATTAGGGACCACAAAAATAAGCAAAAACCAAAACCAAAGGTTAAATCAAAAGCCATACCAACATCGAAAGCTAAGCACGATCCAAAATCTAAATCCAAAACTACACACAAAACTACACCCAAAACTACACACAAAACTACACACAAAACTACACCGAAAACTACACACAAAACTACATACAAAACATCAAGCAAAACATCAAACAAAACTACACCAAAAACATCACACCAAACACTACATAAACCGAATCCTACAACAACTAAAGTAACACCCAAACCTAAAGTCAAAACTGAGGGCTAACCCTTTTCTTACCGCGACTGCCGGAAACCATGCCAAAGAGAAAAAACCAACGCAGAATTTGAAAAATAAATTAAACGAGGTCATATGTTAAATCTAAATCCTAAACCATATTCTGAACTAGTCGTAAGTCATCCAATTGTTAATAAATCATGTCGCAATCATGCACTTCCCCTTACACGTAAATGGTTTGCTAATTTATTTATGACATACATTTTGAATGAGACAAATTGATTATTGTTGGTCCCTTTGGAATACTACGGCAGAGCGATTCCCACACTTCGTGCTGCATTCGACGGAGGTGTAACATTGTATTCATGTAAGGGCACTCTCTTTGACGTTGGATGCCCCATTATGATGCCATAGGGACGGGCACTATATAAAATTGTTTCTAGAAAGTGCATTTCATAGGGCGATACTTTGTGCATTGTTATCGAGTAGGTTGAACAGCAATTGATTCCCTGAAAGTGGAAATAAACCATGTATCAAAACACATGTAAGGGCGTACTATCCACAGACATATGTCGTTCTATCTGTTCGTACCTTTTGGAATGTATATGTCTGCAACTTTTTCAACCAATCGATGAAGTCGGCACGTCCTGGTATAAGAAAGTACTCTAGGCCGATTGGAAAGAATCTATGTCGATTATAGTGGTCCCTGGAGTCACCGTCAGTGACATTTAACGTATTCATGCAGATACCCATTTGATAGTCCTCAGTGCCCTCGCCTCCCGCCCTGCACATCGATTTGCCGATACCTCGGGTGATGAACATCTGAAGGGCCTTCCTGCTGAGCACATAGCCAGCTCCACCGGACATATAAGTAACGTTCGCCAAGTGAAAGTTGCAGCCAAAGTGAATCGGAGTATCCGGGGAATAGCTGGAAAGCATGTAGCGCATATTCTCGATTATGGCATAGGTATCGTCGTCGGCCTTAAAGAACCAGTCCGCCTCATGGCGGTAATGCCTATAGGCATGCCTGAAGGCCGCCTTTGTCTTGCCCCAGAGAAAATCGTAACTATCGCTGATATTCAGGCCAACAATGTCCACTCCAACTCCAGCTGACCCCACTTGAGGGGAGCTGCTGTAGAAGACCACCCTGTTGCAATGGCGTCCCCAGGTTTCGCTTATGGTTTTCGCACCACTCAGGTGGTTTGTGGGCCAGGTTAGGACTAGACAGAGAACCCGCACGGATTGGCTGAGCCGTCTGGCCAGTGTATCATTGATCGCTCTGGCCGGTATGTGATTGGGGAAATGTACAGACCTTAGCTCAGGCAGTGGATTGACGTATCCGTAGGGTCGTAGGTGATACAGCAGAAAGTCCAGGACATGCAATTGATTTGAATTGACGTATGGGTAAAGGATTCCACGACCAAAGCAGCTCTCCCGACTCTGCGAAAGACAATGGATTTATGATCATAGCAGACACACACATGCTCCCAAGACGTACTTGATTTTCGTAGACCGAACGATAGGTGCAAGGCCACAGCCAGAACTTGTTGCGCAGATGGAAGGGCAACACCTCTTCCTGCACATGAAACGGTAAAAGCTTGTCGCTTGGTCCTCGATCCATTCGAGCCAAGCACGCTGTCAAGCTGGAGCCATCCTGCAGGCAGTTCTCCGCCGTCAGGTGCTCCAGTGCTCCACGACTGAAAATGTGGTCGGTGGTTGCGCCTTTGCCTACATGGGCGTAGGAATAAAAGCCGTGCTGGGCACTGAAGTAGATCGCCTGCGAGGGTGAATAGGGGGCCAGCATATGGCGGAGATTCTCCACAATCACATATGTTCCCATAGAGACGCTCAACAGCCAATCCAACTTATAGTGGTTGTTGCGATAGATCCACAGATACGCCTCCGTCAGACTGATCTCCCTTGAATCGAATACAATCAATTGATTGCAGCGACAGCCCCAAGTCTTCCGGATGTGCTCAGCCTTCTTTGCATCGAATCCGTTGCCCAAGTCCTCCAGATAAAGCAGGCAATGCACACGCACACTCTCATAAAGTAGCTTGGCTATTTGTTTGTCGTCCCACTGCTGGGCCCGCAATCCAACGTCATAGCTGCTTATCGACTCCTTGTATGGCTTGAAGACAAACTCATGGAGTTCGTTAAAGGTAGAACTTCTGAAAAATATTACCAGCTCGAGTACCGCCAGCCAGCCCACAAAAGACAGAACCAGAATTCGCCATAGTTCGGCGACTTGCACTCGAATCAATTTCATTTTCTCAGCTGTAGAATTGAACAATAAAGACGGGTTGCTTTGATTAAAATAGCATTTTTGTTCAGAGGTAAGGGCCTGCTGCTGAACTTAAATACCAGTTAACCAGATAATACCAGAAACTATTATGGTTTATGTAAGCACCTTAATTGGAATTGGAGCTGATGACTGCCGCATGTTTTCTCTCTCACTCTCTCTTTGTCTGTATTTTGTTACAATTTGTCTCGAACCTGTCCTGAGAATGGGAAAAACATAAGGAAAAAGAGAGGAACCACTACCTCTAGTTATGTTCCGTCTATCATCTTTCTACCTTGTACCCCATTTGATCAGAATTCTAAAATATGATATCTGTTTCCATTTTTCCCGCTACTGTTTTTGATTCCGCTACTTCTGTCTCAATCACTCTCTCTTTTCAAACCAACCATATTGCACGAGGGAGAGTGCTTGGGAAGGGTAGCTTAGAAGATGTCTATCTTCTCCTGTACTCCTGTAAATTCTGTGAAATGGAGCAAAAACATTGGAACACATCCTCTATGAATGCCCTGTGAATGCAACAGTGCCGCCTCACAGGATTTGGGAAATAAGATACACCAGATCGCCTAGCTATGTACCAGTGAAGTACGAGTACGAGTAGATCAAAGACTCGAATAAGTTGGGGAAGAAGGACATTTACATTTATTTTAATCAATTCATATCTTAACGATTTCCGAAAGTATTTTTTCTTTTCATATTTTACCATACAATAAATGAGGCTGTCTTCGGCTGGGGTGCCTCACAAATATAAGGCAAAATCCTTGCGCAAACATTGTCATTTAATAAATTGTAATTTTCGATGGACCTTCTGTAACCCATATCATGGCAGTGCTGCTTTCCGTCCTGATTATTGGGCTCCCCCGGATACCAGAGTTTAAGTGTAATGGGTTCTCCAGTTGAGTGCCAAGTATGCTGACCCCATATGGGCCAGTCACTACCGGAGGTACAGTATATACGATCGATATTGTTTTTAAAAAGATAAAGATTAACCGAATCCCATTCTTCGATGGTCTTGAATGCGATTAATCGAGCTCCCTTATGGAGACAAGATTCGTAAGCGGCACCCCACGTCTTGTTTTGCTTCGTCTCTATGGCGATGTGGGTTTATTCACTCCTAAAAGATATGTATATTGACCAGAGAATTAGATCAAATGCTGACTAATGAGTCCTCATAAAACCATCAGTTTCAACATTTGGTTGATAGGGATCCCTTCGATAGGGAAAACCAACCTAACAAGGCCCAGCAGACGAAGGTGCATCCAGTGTATCTCAGAAACATTTTTCTTTTCTCTTAGGTTGACTCTTTTGTATCCCTGGTCGGCTACATCTGGGGAAATACGAACAAATACATCTATACAATACAATATTGCAATGCAAATTTTTGTTGTTGATATTTTTTCTAGATTTTAGTTCGTCAGTTTCGCATTTGTTTGCATTCGCCGCTTGTGAGTGATATAACGTTCGTTATCGTATCGTTAGGTCTGCGCATCCGGCTCGAAAACTCTGTTGATTCGTGGAGAGTTTAGCGGAAATAATAACTGATCTAACAGTGTCTAATTTTAAAAAGCAGATGGTGAAGTGGTGGTCCAACTTATGAGCCCCATTGGCAAGGACAATTTTCCACCATCTTAAAGCCCTCTGCCCCCAATTGGATGGACAAATACGATCTGAAAGGCACTCTGGAGTTGTACAAATTGAAAAAAAATTCTGTTTTCTTGTTTGTGTGGTGATTTATTTGACATCCTCCTCTAAACAAATAAACTAACATCATTTTTGCATTGGACTGACATCGGAAGTATTCGGCCATGTATGTCCTATTGTTTGGTCTATCTGTATAAACACAAACGCTTCAGTGTGTTTGTGTTTGCTTATATGTGTGCATTATATTATTTAATTGAATGTTTATTGTTAATTTTAAATCGCGTTAGACTGGTAAATCGATTGAAGTGATAATGATAATGTTGCGATAATAATTTGTTGTGTAACATATATATTTGAATGGGAATGTGTTTCTTGGGCCTGCTGTCCACTCAATTGTTTGCGGCGACTCTTCCGATTCCCCCTTCGGTCGGAGGCTCCACCCCTGCGTCCTGATGAAGAGAGGACTGCTCCGTTGTGGAGGTAGAGGTGTCCTCTCCTCCGCTGTCAATCGGTGCCCCCGAATGTTCCTGACGCTCCGTGCAGGCTTACGGTTCGTAAAGGGCAGGACGTTGCCGCAGGACTTGTATGTTGGGAACTAGAGGTTGCCCTTACAGTGTGGTAATTTAAATATCGCGGTATATAAATTGAACAAATTGAAGCAAAAATTTCACTAAAAATGCGTTTCCTGCATTCATTAGACTTTTTTCCGCAAAATTCCAACTGAAATTTTAGAAGAGTTTTTCCAAATATTAACAAAGGGGAACGTTGTGAGTTGCTGCTGCGACCGCAACTCTACATTTATACCCGATACATAGTCAGTATGGCTACATTAAACGACATAGAGTGCGTGCGAGAGAGACAGAAAATCAGTCAGAGCGTGTCGTTGGGGTGTGGCGTTTGTAAAACAAACTCGTCAAGGTCCGATATCACAGGAATGTGGATACCAAATTTGTTTGCTCTAGCTTTTATAGTCTCTGAGATCTAGGAACTCACTTTTAGCAATAGGCAAAGCCGACCATGAAAAGAGTGTGGTAGAGAGAGACAGAGCGAGAGAAAATGAAATTGTTTTCTTCATTCTGGCTATAATAATTATACGATCTGATTCAGATTCTGCAGTCAAGAAGATATGGTCATTCTCTACGATTCTGCGAGAGACATGAGACGAAAGGAAAATTTATTGACCGTAGCATAGAAAAAGTGGTCCAAGCACACCTTCGACACCACATCTCAGGAGTTTTTAGATGTGTTTCTACAATTATGATTCTTATGGTTATTCGGTAGATTTGGGCAATCGAAAGTGTCCATCAGAATAATCAGAAGGCAAGAGCAAAACATCAGAGAGGTTATTCAGAGACATAATGTGTTGCTGTCTTCACACGTTATACATCCTCGGAATTCCAATGGTTTCAAGAATTGCCATACTTTTCGTAGAAACAGATTCCAGTATTTTTTCGTATTATTCCGTGGGCTTAAGATTTTTAAGCTTCGAACTGATAACGGCCAGCAAATAAATAAACCATCGCAGCCACTGGGAATTTAGTACGAACTATCTATTCTCAAGCAAACAATGTCGAAACAGTGGGCACTAGGAGCTATTCTTTTGAGCTGCGTTCTACTGGGGCGAGGCGATTCTGTCACTCCTTGTGGTGATAAGCAAATGTGTGTCTCTAAAGACCGCTGCTTAGCTCAAATGGGACAATACCGATCGGCCGTGTGCCAAGCCCCAGAAGTTTGTTGCGACATTTTGCAGGTGGTAAGTACTAAGGAGACCATTCGATGCGTACATTCGCTTAATTCTTTTTGATTGCTTCTACTTGTAAAGGACGAGTCAGCTGGTGTGACTGAAGGACCTTCGGATACTGAAGACCTATGCGGCATGAGCAATCCAAGCGGACTGGAGGCGAACGCCAATGCATCTGATGATCAGGCGAAGTTTGGCGAATTTCCCTGGACGATTGCTCTGTTCCATAAGGGGCAATACTTCGGCGGTGGCTCTCTGGTTAGCCAGAATATTGTCCTCATGGCAGCCCACCTCCTGGCGGATAAGTCAGAAGCCGATATTGTAGTCAGAGCTGGCGATTGGGACTTGTCAAGCACGGAGGAGAGCACTCCGCATGAAGAGAGCCAAGTTTCGATGATTGTGAAACATGAGAACTTCGACCTGGCACTCCTCTTCCTTGAGACCCCGTTCCCCAAGGCATACGTGCCAGAATAAGTTGAGGCAGACCAGACTGGGCAGATCCTTCGGCCTGAACCCAAGCTTCGTTTGTCGTGTGGCCAAGTTTCAACCGTGGATTGAGGAGCAGCTGAAACTGGACTCCAAAGAGGCAGAGTGATAATTAATAGGTAGCTATATGTTATTGCCTCGTTATTGAATGCCAGAATTAAACGCGAAATATCATAAATTGATGATTTGAATATGTACGTATGTACATTATATTTTTACATCTGAAAATCAAAATAAATAAGAGTTTCAAACAAAAGAATTTCCTTTAGAGTGCATGTGGAGTGCTCTCCTCCACAAATGCAGAATGAAAGTTCTACCTACCTGCACACGTTGTATAAAGATCTATCGTTAACTAGACGTATGGGGCGATCTTAGTTCATGACGATCCTCTAGATACGTACACAGACGTGGTCATATTTTAATAATGGATTGAAGAACACATAATGATTTGTTGGAAACGCAGAAAGGAATAGATCAATCTGGTCACTATTTTTAAAAAACACCTACTCATCTTCTATTGAAAAATGTATTTTAACATTCCGAAGTGACAAGTCAATGTGCAACGAAACTTCTACTCAGAATAATTACAATTAAAAAGTAAACAACTCTGCCAGTCCACAGTCCCCTACACAGTCCCGTACATTGTGTTGCTTTGCTGCTGAACTCTGTACGAAATAAGCGGGTACAGTAAGTTGTGTTGCTTTACTGCTGAGCTGTACGAAAGAAGCTGTGCGCTGAGGGAAATATTTGTACTAATTTCAATACTATTTAATGAATATTCAATTTGCAAGCCAAATGTTAAGCGATTCCAAGAACCGTCGATAAAGATAGGAGACAACCTTTCCATGTTATATGCGTCATTCCTCTTCGAGTCGAGCCACTAAATACTATAGCAGCAAAAGGAAATACTGTTTATACTAGTTTACAGTGTCTTAAAGTGGTTAAAAGAATGAAAGATGGAACAGAACGGTCTAAATGTTGTTTAATATATGGGCTATTATGCTATTTAAAACTTGTACTCGAAAAATTCAGGTGGCTTATCAGGATTGGCGTCATGAAAGACTCGCTCAATGATGTGATACTTGGCGTAGATGCCGGCGCCAGGGGGTAAATTTGTAATACTGACGGACATTGCATGCATTAGGGAAAGCAACTCCTCAAAGTCCAACAATTCATTCTTTTGAATGACTTCCCGTGTCAACTGTTCAATGGTATGGTCAAGACGCTGATCGGCGGCCACGGCGTCGACATTAAGCGATGGTGCACCTGGTAGAAGCAACAGCAGCAAACTCATGTTATCACGACTGCCTTTGTGCAGGCAAATGTCCAGCACACTATTGACGATTGATTTGATGTTGGCCGTCAGGCAGAGACGCGATCTAATGAATGCGCAAACTCCCTCACTGCTCATAACGTCCCAAATGCCATCGCAAGCAATCACCAAAAATTCATCAGTTGGCGTACGCTCGAGGACAGTCACATCTGGCTCTGGAGAGACGAGCTGGTCGCAGCTGGAGCGCGTGCTGTCGCTTTTGAAGTCGAAGTCTCCCAACGCACGAGAGACGGCCAGAGTTCCGTTCACTCGCTGTATCATCACACTCCCGCCAGCGCGCACTATGCGTGCTCTTTCCAAGGGGAGATTCGGCTTGTGGTCCCAAGAGCTGAACTCGGTTTGGCCGTTCCGGGAGAGAACAACACGCGAGTCGCCGCAGTTGGCTAGATAGATCTTGTCCGGCGATACAAATGCACATGTGACAGTGGTACCACCTGACTTATCGGGGCAAAGTCTGCGCATTTCATCGTCGATTTGCAGGAAGGCGGCGCGTATTCCCGTAACGTACTGACCCCTTGCGAATTTCTCATTTGACATGATAGTGCTTAATAGGTGTTCTGAGCAATACGCTGATATGCGGCCTCCTGCGTGGCCGTCAAAGATCGCAAAGAATGACCAAAGGTCGAACGGCTTGCTTAGGCCACACACAGCTGTGTGGGCATCCTCCATTTCCATTCTCCAACCCTGCATCGCAGACACACAGTACTGGAGTCCATTGCCACTCCCCATTTCAATTTCCTTATCCGTTAAAGGCTTCTCTAAAAGGCCACCCATCGCAATTGTTTCCAAACGAAGCGTTTACTGAAGGTTAATTTTTGGAATGAGGGTCAAAATTTCAAAACGATTTAGGCAACTGAAAGTCTCTAAAAAGCACATGTGTGAAGTTTATGAAGTTTATAATTTTGATCGACTAGAAAAAGGAACCAAATAACATTATCGACATGCTGACATATGTATAATGTTATTTCAATTTCACTTCAAAATATCTAATTTTCTTCCACCTGACTTACTGAATTATTCATCGGTGCTCTTCATGGAGACGATTGGAATGGATTTTCAGGTTCTTCACCGAAAACTTTCATGGTCTTTTTTTTATATTTTATACTGCTTGGTAGCTAGGGAAAATATTAATATTATTGTTATAAATTTCACTGGAAGTATATATTTTATTTGAGCAAATATTCTTATACTAAACATGAAGCCAGCCAGACCCGATTACGTTACCCGATAAGATAAACCCAAGACAGCGTAAATTTGATTAAAGGCTTGGCAGTATAAAAGGTCTCCTAAATTAAACCTCTTTCAGCTGCTGCTCAATCCAAGGTTGAATCTTGGCCACATTCGTGTACGTAGCCGGTACGTTTTCCGTTCCACACTCGATGCCCCAGTTGACAATGCCGACCAGCTCGTATCGAGAGGTGTTGTCGGCCAGGGGACAGAGCAACGCGTAGCCGCCATCGCATTGGCAGGCATCCTTACCCTTCTCTCCACCTGCACAAACGAAGCTTGGGTTCAGGCCGAAGGATCTGCCCAGTCTGGTCTGCCTCTAACTTATTCTCGCACGTATGCCTTGGGGAACGGGGTCTCAAGGAAGAGGAGTGCCAGGTCGAAGTTCTCATGTTTCACAATCCTCGAAACTTGGCTCTCTTCATGCGGAGTGCTCTCCTCCGTGCTTGACAAGTCCCAATCGCCAGCTCTGACTACAATATCGGCTTCTGACTTATCCGCCAGGAGGTGGGCTGCCATGAGGACAATATTCTGGCTAACCAGAGAGCCACCGCCGAAGTATTGCCCCTTATGGAACAGAGCAATCGTCCAGGGAAATTCGCCAAACTTCGCCTGATCATCAGATGCATTGGCGTTCGCCTCCAGTCCGCTTGGAGTGCTCATGCTGTATAGGTCTTCAGAAGTCTCCTTAGTACACACCACCTGCGAAATGTCGCAACAAACTTCTGAGGCTTGGCACACGGCCGATCGGTATTGTCCCATTTGAGCTAAGCAGCGGTCTTTAGAGACACACATTTGCTTATCACCACAAGGAGTGACAGAATCGCCTCGCCCCAGTAGAACGCAGCTCAAAAGAATAGCTCCTAGTGCCCACTGTTCCGACATTGTTTGCTTGAGAATAGATAGCTCGTACTAAATTTACAGTGGCTGCGATGGTGTATTTATTTGCGGGCCGTTATCAGTTCGAAGCTTAAAGACTTAAAGCTCAACCTTGACCTGAGCCGACTTCCCACTAACTAATAAATCCGTTTTCATGAAAAGTGTGGTCATTCATCCGAAACTCGGAGAATATACAATATGTGAATACAGCGGCAAATTCTTCTTTGAATAACCTCTATAATCTCTCTGAATGAACCATGTAACTTCACGTGAAATATGCGCAAAATATAGCATCACTCTATGTACCCGAATTCTCGAAATTTCCTGAAAATAATGTTCAATGCGTACAATCTACCTTTTAGTACATTTATTGCTTGTAAATGTTAAATATATACCTATATTCCTATTACGATAAAGTAAGCCCGTAATCAGTTACGTGAGGGCAAAATACCCGTAAAACAGTGAAGCATTCAATCAATATGCATATTCAGCAGGCGGCTCTTCTTTCGAAACGTCTTCCGGCCGTAATTTGTGATCTTTCTGGGTATTTTGAGTGGATGTATTTTATCTGGCAAAGGTTCGAGAATGAGATCTCGACCGAATACTTTCTGGCTATAGATTATATAGTCGAAATAAAACATATTCCGGGCCTGAACATAGTGAAAAGAAACGGCGTAGTTGGACCCAGCTAAAGTGCCCTGTGAGAGATGGAGTATTAGGAAATTTAAGGTTTAATATTTTTCAACCATGTACGAACGTCTTGGGTCTGGTAGGAGATATACTGCCAGAACCAATAGTTTGGATCAGTTTTCCCATTGTGGTTCCCGTACCTTTGGGCTCGCACAGCGATGAATTGGGCAGAGACAGCTCTACAACGCGCCGAAAAGCGGCGCGACTCATCACTATGCTGGGGACCCGAAATAGATGGGCATCGCCGAGCTGTACGGATGCAACGTGTACGGATGTGGCGCAGGTTCTCCATTACCACATAGGTCTCCGCATCGTAGACATACTTCAAGGCCTGTTTCGCTTTCCCCCACGTTGCTCGAACGATCGGAAATTGAAGTGAAGTGAATAATCGACCAGAGGATCACTTGTGTAATCAGATAGCCAATGCCGATGCTCAGGAACAGGTATGTTTTCCGTCAGCTGTTGCGCTGTGGAAAAAGCGATTCCTCAGCTGCCATCTTTTCAGGTATAGGGTTGGGTTGGTATGGAGAATCAGGCTGTTATCAAGTTTCAAGCATATTAGTTATGCCTTCAACCCATCATAACGATCGACGAATAATAGTTAATTCATTTTACTTATAATTTAACTTGCAAAAACTTAAGTGATCTACTAGACGAGTATTTCCGTCTGCTTTATTCTTCGGATTTTTCGTCCTCTTCATCGTTTGCCTCCTTATCCCTTAAGTCCACATTTTCGTCGTTTTCCCTAATATCCCTGGAAGCAGCTTCCTTCGAGATTCGTTTCCTATATTTAGCCTCTTCCTTCTCCACCTCTCTGGAGTCCATTTCCCTAGCATCAGGCTCCTTGGGCGCCGCAGTAGTTGTGGTAACTAGCCTATCGTAATCATCCACAGAGTCCTCATTGCTGGCCGCTGGTTGCTCAACGGGAGCCGGAAGAAGTTGACCCACTGGCAGCTTGGCGGGCAGGCTTTCCAGTGACCTCTGCAGACCATATGGCTTTAAGTGATAGATCAGATAGTCCAGCACATACATCAGATTGGGCGCAACATAGTGAAAGGATATGGCAAGATCTGAGCAGCAATCCAGACCCTGAAAGAAACACAAATCTTTGGATTATGGACTTGCGGTGGGGGGACTTTTCTTACATCATCCGTCTTGTAATATATGTAGTTCCAGTACCAATAGTTCTTATCCCACTTGGCAGGTATCAGATGTTGTTCGGGCACAAACGGAAACATACGACCACGACCCATCGCATCCCTGGAATCGCCCGCCGTAACATTCAAGTTCTGCATGCAGCGACCGATCTCAATATCCTCATTTACCACAGTGCCGGGCAGGCACATCTTAGGATTCGGTATGCCCTCGACCACGAACCGACGGAGGGCCTCTCGGCTGAGAACGTAGCCAGCTCCGCCGGACATGTATCCCTGTTTGACGAACGGCTTGAACTTGAAGCCAAAGTGGACGGGGGTCTGGGGGTCGTAGGGATATAGCATATAGCGCAGGTTCTCAATCACAGCATAGGTGTCGTCGTCGGCTTTGTAGAACCAGTCGGCATCGTTGTAATGGTGCTGGTAAACGTATGTAAAGGCCTGCTTGACCTTGGCCCACAGGTTCACTCGACCCTCTCCCACATTTAGCCGGACCGTGGGCAGCTCATCGTCTTGGCCGGAGCTCATGAAGAGCAGAATGTTGCACCTCTTGCCCCAGGTCCGCTTCACATGACGCGCCTTCTTCTTGTGGTTCGTGGGATTTGTCATAACCCAGCAGAGGACGCGAACCTCCTTCTTCAGCTGCTCGGCCACCGTGGAGTTGTCGTCGCGGTGCTCATTGGAGTGATGCTGGAATACATCACGATCAACCTGCTCGGCCTTGGCCGGCTCTCGATCGAGGTGGGGATCGCTGTGGAGTCGCAGTCTTCTGCTCAGATATGGGTATAAACTTTCGTGTGGCACAATACTTGCAAATAGCTGGGACAGACAATACCCCACCACAACGCCCAGGATAAGGATGAAGATCGAACGATTCTTCGATCGGGGAGCTACAATGGTTCCTAAATTTTAGAATCTTTCGATACTGGTCTCCTGAAATCAACTCAATTACCTTCTGTTAGCAGGGTTCGCGTTAAAAGACTTGTGCTGGACATTTTAGCACTCCACAAATTATCTGAGATCGGTTTTCCTTCACGTTTCAGTTTCAATTGAAACCCGTCTGCGTGTTGGTTTTGGCCTGCTTCAAGATCACTTGTGTCAACAACGTATTGGGTTTTGTCACAAACTTCTATATATTAACATGGACGTCAAGAAGTTGTATATTTTACTATTTTCTATTTCCAACTCGAACTGAACCCTATAGCGTTTGATAACCGACTAAACCGAGGCAACGACTTCATCTAGACCTGAGCTGGCTCCTATTCTTTTATCCCAAAACAGTTGTTTAAGCAAAAAACATATGAAGTAATAGTCGTTGGAAATTTGAAAGGAAAGGTGTTCAATCCAGTGGAGCAAAGTTAGATCTAGATGTTAAAGGTCTGTATGGATACAAAATTAGCATTTAATAACAGGAAATTTATACAAAAAGATTTAAAAGACATGTCAATGACCGTGAGCAAACTTTGGAAAGCAGATAATTCGAAAAACTGTACAGAAGAAAAACTATTAGTTTATTCATCTATTTATGTATCTATTTTCCTAATTCTATAGTCTCAAATCACAAATATGTCCCTTATTTGAAACACCCAACATTTTTCCACTAATCGTGTGTCAATTTATTATACTCTTTAATTGCAAAATTGGGTCGAAGACTACACTTAAATCTTAGTCAATTAAATAAATGAATGAATTCTCGAATATATAGTTTACAAGGAAATAAGCAATAAACCACAAAAGAATTGAATATAACTAACTGCTAATACAGATACTTAGAAAGGCGTCTGAACGTAAAGCACTTGTCAACAATTGCTTAGCGTTAAAGGGGATCTACATATGCTTTTAAATATATGGATGTATTTTCATGTAATAGGTAGTATATATGTACTATATATGTATATATGTATATTAGTATATGTACAGGGGACTTTGTAACATTATATTTGGGGTCCATGTTAACAGTTATTATCGTAATCGCTAACGGTTTTATTATTGTAAGAGTTAAATTCAAAATACAAGCTCCAATTGGTTGTTAATACGAATGATGGTTATATCTAATATATCTTTAATATATAATATATGTATGTATATGTCATGTAATATTCTTAGGGCCATTTACTTTAGCTTGGACGTGTTTTTTTTTCTATAGTGGATCTCTCTTTGATTGGTTGTTTTGTGTTAGTGTTTGCTGTTGGGCTTCTCCGTTTACACCATGCAACACAACGAGGGGACTCTTGAACGAGCTTTCTATTCTCTGATATTTAAACCATGTACTGGATATAAATGTAAATATGTACATAATTAATTGTATACCATTTTCGGGTTCAAGATATTTCACAGTCCCTTCTATTGTAGCTCTTCCTCTAATCTCTCGATTAAACATAAACAAAAAGGCCAACGTATTGTGCATAAAGGTACTTTGGAGGCATGGAGACATCATCTGTTTGTCATCTATGTGTATGTTCTTACGCCGGCATGGACGTGACCGTAGATGGAGATGTAACCGTAGATGTGGCCGGGACCATCGTTTTTGAATTACGTGCCACAATCGCTCGGACCCGCTCCTGGAGATAATCACAGATGGAGGTGTACTTCTGCTGGTGCGCCAATTCCAGCGCCGTCAGATCCTCCTGGTTCTTCAGCAGGACATCGCTGCCGGCCGCGACCAGCTGCTTGCAGACGGTCATGTGACCGAACATAGCGGCTGCATGCAGGGCCGTCTCCCCGTTGGGCAGGAGTCCCAGATTGGGGCGGTACTTGAGCAACACTGTGGTGACCGCCGCATGTCCCTTGTGGGCGGCCTTGAAGAGCGGGGTGGCGCCGTCACAGCGCACTGTATCCACATTGGCCCCGTTCTGGAGGAGTACCTTGCAGATGTGATCTTGACCCATTTGGGCGGCTATCCAGAGCGGTGTGGCTCCGTCTATGCGCTTGATATCGATATCCGCATGGGCCAGGATCAGCAGCGAAAGAACTGTCCGATGTCCGTTCTGGGACGCTATGAAAACAGGCGTGGCACGGTCCTGAAAAAAACATTCAAGAAATATTAAACGAACTCTGCACTCCGTTGTTGTTTCCACCCACCTTCATGTGAGCATTCACATTTGCTCCACAGTCCAGCAGCTCACGCACGATCTTCACATGGCCCCCCTGGGCGGCCACAAACAGGGGCGTTCCCCCGTCCGCGGAAGCCGTGTCCACATTGGCCCCCGCCTTCATCAGAATCTTCACCACGTCCAGGTGTCCCTCCCTGGGCGGCAAAGAAGAGCGGCGTTGTGCCCGTCAGACGGCGTGTGTTCGGATCTGCCCCCTGATCGAGCAGCTCCATCACGCAGTATGTGTGACCCCCAGCGGCAGCCAAAATGAGTGGCGTGGTCCCATCCTGGAACATAAAAATTTCAAAACATTAATTGTGTATCTATTCCAGAAATAAAGAAATAAAACCACCGGGAACGATTCAAGAAAGAGAATATGTGTTATTGGCATTCAAAACATTTAGGATATCATCATAGGTACACTAGTAAGTTTCCAAAGAAACAACTTATCAAATGCAATGGAAATTTAAATTATATAGCGAATACTCTCGGCTCAATCCAATCAATTAAGTAGCCACTAACCAAAATCAGAGTTTAATTGAAGCCCCGTTTAAGTGCACTGCAAGTCTTTCATTACCAATTCAAAGCGTTAACAGAAAAGCTTTTGCTATAATTGTTTAATTGAGCATCAGACGATTTAAATAGCGATTTGCGATTAGTTTCACCGACTCAAAACAAAATCGTTTCGTGTGGATTTGCATGCGTGTCTACGGATCGGACTCTGAAGAAAGTCCAAGGCGAAAATCACATGCCACAAATTGCAAATCACAAATCGCTCTGTCGCTGCTCTTGGACTGCACTCGAATTCCCCTCGGACTCCCCGTGTGCCCTTTCTGCGGGGGTGGGGGCTTTGTCTGACTCTGGCAGACCAGCTGGTGGCACACTGCCCCCGCAGTCCACTTTCCATTGCTCGTGCCCGAGCGCTTGGCTGAGCGTCAAGTGAAATTTAATTTCTTTATTTGTATTATTTTTTTGGTTTCGGTTTTTGTGTTTTGCTGCAGTTTTCGACTTCTTTGCCAATTGGTGCGTGCTGAGGTAAACAAAGTGTTAACTGATTTTAACGCTGCAAGCTGCTTTTTGTTTTTTGTTTTAATTATGTAATATTTTACTGACAGCACTTTGAAGTCGCATGGGTCACGCCTTGACGATTTTAAGGAACTGTTTACTCGTATGTACGTATATATCTATTTTTAACGATCTGATGCATTGTGTCATGTAACGACAGCAATGTCAGCACTTAAGTCGAGAAAGTGTGCTCAAGCTGGCAATCAGCTGATCAAAGGAAAAACTTTTCTATAGTACTCTTTGGCAATAACCTTACCTCATCTTTGCAGTCCACATGCACCTTTCCACTGTCCAGCAGCCGGAGCAGGGCCACCTCATCTCCCCTCATCGCTGCCATATGCAGCTGCACATCCGAGGGCGTCTCTTTCTGTTGAGTGGAAAAAAGGGGAAACAAATCAATTAACAACTTCAAAATGTATCAGCTGTCTAAACAAGAAGGTACCCTCTAGCTCCTGTCCCGTGCCATCCCTACTGCATATGCCCCCAGCTCCCCAGCTCTTGATGATGATGATGATGATGTGGGAAATTACTTTTCCTGTTCAGAGTAATTAGGGTCACTGCAGTAACACTCAAAACACAAGTTATTTCATAGCGGATGTCGGACCACATTGAATGCACTTTTACAAAAATTTTTCTGCTGCTCTGATATAAAACGAACATTAACCCTGAGATGGTCGCACTGTTGATTGCAATTGAAAAAGATTCTTCATCGAAATAAGATATATTGTATTATTTTATAGGGTCTTCCCCGATTTCTCAAAATAATTGTGTAACACATCAACCAATCAGTTAACTAATAAATGTATTACCCATGTGTTCCCACATAAAGTATATAATACAATTTAATCTGCTCTGCTGCACTACCACTTCGTCCGCCCATGAAAGGGTTAACCATCATTCCAATCACCCCAGAAACCAGGCAGACGGTCACCCCAAGTCCAAGCCCTGACCAAGTTCCCCAGAAAAAGGAAATGCTAGAAATATTTCTTTAAACTAAATGCAGTAAAAATGTCACTTTGCGTTAATGAAGCGAATTAAGTGGGATAGATGGTGAAGGTGCTTGGCATACATGTATGTACTTATGTACGTATGTATGCATGTATAAGAGGCAAGGGGACCTGAAGCACCTGTTGAGTGGCAACACAAGACGGGGCAAAGACAAGTGAAAACCCTCACATGACGTGACTCAAGATGGCAGAAGAAACAATGCAAATGCTGCTGCACTTTAAAATGACATAATGATGATGATGACGATGACGATGATGGCATCGCGATAATCGTGGCACTGTTGATGATAATGATATTTATGGGTAGCAAAGTAGCAGATGCCAGCTACAGGTGAGAAACACTTTTAATGCTTCAGACATGCGCTAGACAGAGCAGATGCGATTGCATCAGAATGAGATATATGCACGTAAGAGTATCGCGCATCGAATCGAAAGTTCCCGTGATCACCAGATCATTGCATTTTTCCCAATCAAAATCAGACAATTTAGAGTTCGCTGAGTTCTCGTGTTGGGAATAGAACAACTCCATTCTACCCGTCTATGTAGTTTCTTGGCACAATTCCATTCACCTCATTCCGAATAGGCCAATTACTTGGTATATAGGTCAAAACTTGAGCATTTACTCACCTTTAGCGACATGTTTAGTTCTCCTCTGTCTCCTCTTGTCTCTGGCAATTGCACCTGCTTACAAGCCCGTTTCCATTGACCGATTTTATCGAACTGTAACGCTGCTGCTCCTCCAACTCCAACTGCAGCAACTTCTGGTTGAGAGTAACACAGCAACAACAAATCAAATCACAGCAGAATCTGCGCACAGTAGAAGCGGCAGCCACATAATAGCCATCCCCACATCCAAGTCGGAGTAGAAGTCGAAATCCAAGTCCAAGCGACCAGTTCCCAAAAGTCAGGCACTGCAAATAAAAGAGGAGAAAAGGCACGGGCCACATTAAAATTAAGTTGCTATGGGTATAACAGGTTTTCCTGTTCCTAAGATGAGAATTAGAATGCAAAAAAACAAACAGAAAAATGACCTGAAACCGATGGATTACAGCTATGCTATGGTGTACGATGGTGTAGGGTCTCAGGGATCTCAGCCAAACAAGTTGCCTTCTCAAAGGGCAGCTGTGGAACATGTTGCATGCGCCCCGGTTTTAGATCAAAAGTAAAAGTTCGACATAGGTTTCTTGGATAGTGGAGAAAACGGTGTCTAATATGGGTCGAATTGGAATTGGCCCTCTTGGAATTGCATGGCTATTAATATTTAAAAGTGGCAATTACTCCTTGCCTTGGATTCTAGAAGAAGCTTGAAGAACTTTTACGAAGAAAAAAGAATGGTTGGTTATGGTAAATAACTAATGTACGAGTGGCAGCCTGTGCAATTTTCTTCCGAATAACATCAAGCTACTGCCTAAGGAAGGCCCCTCTAATCATCCAATTTGCATTTAAAATTTTCAATTATTTTCCATTGGCCTTGAAATGTTATTGAGCTTCTTTCAAGATAGTTCCCTTATGTAATATTTAGACAAGACTTTCTTTCAATGAAATTGAACAGAGATTATTTATATCTTAGTTTTGTCTTCTAAGTTATTTCAACCTCAAAGCAGTATTTTCAAACAAAATTTCTTATATGTAGAGTATTTATAGCCTAGGTTTGTTAGCTCTAAAGTTTCTTTTTGTATCCATTTTGCATTTCATGCAGTTCGATTTGATTTTGCATGTTGCCGCATTAGTTCGTGTTGGTTTTGTACAGTTTATAATTTCTCCCTTTTTTTGCAGGAACGCCCCCTGACAATTGAGAGGCGGCCCCTCAGATCAGGTCGAGTCTGACTTGGCTCTATCAGCACGCAACTTACATAGGCTGCCCTAAGTGAAGCATTTTCATTTTCATGATTTTTTTTCTATTACTTTTAGTCTGTCGCTAGTTGTTTTATTAATTGCATTTCATGTCGACGGGGTTTTTTTGTTTTTTGTTTTTTTCTGTATATTGTTGCTTCGAGCCGCATCATCGCCATCATCATGATGATGACTGCCTTTCCTCTTTCAACTTTTGACCTAGAAAGTGCTTTAGTTTTAGGTTCTCCTCGTGGGGCATCGTCTGTGCAGGCAGCAAGAGCAACGCCAGAAGCCACGCACTTTTCGGTGCTGACATCATACTTACAGCTTTTCTTTTTCCCTTTTCACTGAGGTTTTTATATTTTTTATTTCTTGCTGCTTTTCTTTGGCTTTTACCCGTTCTTAATTAGATCTTTTGAAAGATGGTTTTCATCTCTATTTAATTAGGTGATTATTTAAAATCATGTATGTACATACATGGTCAGTAGTACAAATGTAGTGGAGGAGAATATTTAAACAGTTCTGGAACGGTTGTACATCAGTTTCTAACCGAATATTGTATGCTAAACCCTGCATATAGGGGTATATTTCTGTACCGTAGGAGCCTCTTTCGAACAGAGGTTAGGCATTGGTTTTGGTGCCCTGTCGTAACGACCAAATTTCATTTGAATTTCTATCATAATTTATGAATAACTTTAAAAATCTGTTGCTAATCACAAGCCTATTCGGAAAAAAAAGAAAACGGAAGAATATCGAAGTTCATGGTTTGTTTTATGATTATTTTCATACCTACGGGTAGAACATATAACCGATCTGATGTGTGCGAGCTATGCTTCAGCACATACTGATATGATACTCATGTCGCAGTATGGTTCCGTATGATTAGATATCGTTTGACAGCATTATCGATTATCAATACTCGTGGCTATTGTTACAACTTACAAACAGATCATTAAAAGTAATCTTTGCACCGAAGCTTTTGCAAACTGTTTGTTATAACACAACTAATCTACGAATTAATTAATCTACGAATATTTTCATATATTCGGCACACTGTAATTTGTTTCACTTTCGTTTTACAATTTACTATGGTTTTTATGATTTAACTCATGCCTTTTGCTATTTTATATTTTGGTTTAAAAATAGCATCCCACGTTACCATGATCTCATGTTTGGTTTGCTCTCGCATAAATTCAGCTCAAAATTTACACATTATGCAAAAATATCAGCACATTCGCCACCGCACACACTCACAAAAGGTCACCAGGCAACCTGCAAAATCGCCGGGCCCCTAGGCCACTTGTGAGATCTCACCTCAAGAAGTTTCAGCTCCACGATAACAAAAGCAACAATCCAGCCGACACGCCGCTTTGCTTTTGACCGAATAAACGACGCGAACCAAACACCAAACGCGTTGAAAGCTGCCGAGAGAATGAATGAGTACGGGCGCAAAATGAATGAGACTGACTGCTAGCTGCAGCTTTACAGCTCTTTATACCTGCTACCATGTATAGTGTAAGGGTATGTCGCATTCATGGAGAAAGATGCAACATGCAGAGGAAGGCGTGCACATATTACATTATAAGAGACAGTACATATGTACATGTGTGGTGTTCACTTTTTCAACGACATTGTTTAACACTATTTCTGCCAAAAGCTCTGACAAAAATATTAATAAATATTTTAGGAAAAATTTAGTTTAAATTCCCCATTGACAATATCTCTTTTCTCCTCATTGCACTATCGTCAAAAAGCCCGATTATAATGAGTTTATTTTATTTAAAGTCTGGGTTAAAATAGGTTTTCGAAAAAAACCAATTTACGTGTATTCACACGAAATCACTGAAATATCAGTACAAAGGTGACGTCTTTCGCCATACTCAGAAGTAACAGAATCAAAATTTAAATGCAGACCGCAAAAAACAAAGGGTACATTAATTTTACTAGTTTATATTTAAACATTTTAAAGACTATAGCCTTAAAATTTGACTCTAATCCATAAAATAGGAATATTAGCTTATAGCTGTAATAGAGGGTATCGTATAGTCAATACACACGACTCCAGTGCTATCTTATAAAGAGAGAGAACGACATCATGTTGCGCAAAGTGCAACTACGAAGAAGCATGGCCTACCCTCGGGCGCTGCCGTCAAAGTTCATTGAATTTTTATGCGACTTCGACTCGCACACTAACGCCTATAAATACGCAACGGAAGAAATGGTAGAACGGTAAATATTGGGGCCCGGCACGCGTTGAGCCACAATGAAAACAATCCTGCCTAGCCACCCACACGCTCGCACGCACACACCGAAGCAGAAAGAAAACCGAAGGAACCCTGCTTCCCATTGACGAAAATCGGAGCTGACACCGAGCGAGGTCACAAGGCGAGGGCTCCAGGTTCCTCTCTGTGCCAAAATCAATACTCACACGCTCGCTGGGTCACACACACACAGCACACACTATCCAAGGCTGCGTTTAGCAATAATTTTTATCTATCGCACTAATTTCTGCCACTTTTTGTAATTTACTTTCACAATTTATTGCAAAGGAATTTTCCGACGCGAGTCCAACGGAATTTCAACGGAACGAATTCGGCGCAAAGCTGCAAAATAAGTGAACCAGTGTGTTCTGGACTGACTCAAATTTAGAACCTGGAACCTAATTCAGTTCTTTATGGTGGTATGATACTAGCCTTATCTTTGGACATACCATCACCTTCTTTTTCTTTCTTCAAGGACAGAGACAGAACGCAAAATTAGTGTACCTGTCTGCAATCCCGTCGAAGAGTCAGGGGTATGTACTATTTGTGATTTGTGACAAAATAATGTAGGTATAGAGAACAAAAGCCAAGCTATTGCATATATTTCTCTCACTCTCACTGCAAGCTTGTTCCGTAAGAAAACAGTTTTTTTTTTGGCAATTAGACGGTTAGAAAAGTCTAGTGTCATACGACCATTAACTTTGTTGAGAGGCCAAAAAAGAAGGCAAAAGCACAATATGTTGCATGAGAACGCAGGGAATAATCACTGTTAGGTAGGGTCTTGAAGTGAAGTGGAATACGAACGTTAGTATTTCTTTAATTCTAGTAAATTGCAAGCTTCAAATTTGATAGCAAAATGATAACTTTATTTAAAAAAAAGGAATTGATTGTAAAATTAAACAATAAAGAAAACATTAATTGAATGTAAATTATTTGAGAAACATCGGTGGATTTGCTAGTTCTGAATTCGTTCACTAAGTTCTTCTCTTATTAATATGGGATCTCTCAGAGAACCCTTTATGATTTCAACGAAAGGTTCAACATTAATAGTATCAACATTATCGTGAATATGTGACGTTTCGAGATAGATTTGGATCTTCCCGCGCAGCTCTCTCTGTTCGCTCACCCAAGTCCGAGCACTATTAACAAAGGAACCGTCTATATTACAGTTATTTCCGATATTGAGAACTTTTAAGTGCGGAAGTCCCTTCAGGAGGTCCAGGAGTTCGTCATTCGTAATGCTTGGCATTGATAGGTGAAGGTACAGAAGGTTCTTCAGCTTCAGTAGGTCCGCCAAGGGGACGCTGCCACAGGATAGATAGAGTTCCTTGAGTGTAGAAATATTGCAAAGATGCTTAACCTGTTCTTCGAACAAATCAGGCCCGAGCAGGATAAGGCTTTCCAGAGGAGAACTCCGTTTGTGGATCAATCCCTCGAAAAGCGAGCCGCGAACAGAGCCGTCATGCCACACCTTCAAGTGTTGCAACCTGGGCAGTTGGCAGACCAGCTCATAGGGCACCGTAGAGTCGAGGCGGTATGTACCAAAGGCCAGACGTTCCAGCTGTTTGCAGTTCCTCACTAAAATATCAAAATTGTTCTTAGTGATATTTTCAATATGGTATCCAAAGTCCAAATGCCGCAATTGTTTCATTATTTGGCAGCAATCCGACAAGCTCTTGGCATCGAATCCATCCCAGTAACCGACTTCCAGAGATTCCAGTTGATCAAGACAATGCAATCTTCTTCCGTTATATGAGGGAGCCTCCAAGTTCAGTTTCCTTAGACACCTGAATTGCTTGAGATTTTGAACAAAAAGATTGCATTGCTTATCTACATCTTGAAAGTGCAGATAAGCGTGCAAAGATTTCAGGTGTTTAAGGCTGTTTAGATCGCCCCATCCGCCCCTAAACCGTCGAAAGGTCATTTTCAAATTTTGAAGATTCTTGCAGTAGCTCCGCAGGAGCCACAGATGCTGATCGCCGTTCGAACTGCAATTCAATTCGGACTCATAGCTAACCAGATTATCGCCAACAATCTGCAACAGTTGTTGCAGATCTTCGTCGCCAATCTGTCTCGAGTCAATATGTTTGTACCGACAGTTTGCGTATCTCTTTAAAATCTTTCCAAAAAACACGTTCGAGGAAGCGAACCTTAGCTGGTCTCCTAAGTTGAGATAATCCATTATCTTTATCCAGCAATCGTCGTTTAAAACGGGAAAAGTTGTACGAGGCGTTTTCACTTGGGCTTCCTCTGCATTGCGTGCGTCATCACTTCCAGAGGATTTTCTCTTTCTATTTTGCGCGGAAACAGATTCTCCCACATTACTACTAGAAGCTTGTTTACTCATTTCGTTTCTTGCGTGTTCTGATCGTTTTGACACCCGTGCGCTGACTAAAAGAACCGGCATAGGAATCGGCGGAAAGTTATCAGCCTCAATGTGGGGTGTTCCCCATTTTCGCTATCAGGGGGGCGCACTATCAGTAAATAAAGCAATAAAACGTGCACAAATCCAATAAATTCTCACTCGCTCAGTTTACTCTGTATAATAAATACATATACGTACGGACATATGTATATGTATGTATGTGTGTTCTCTTATATTATTTGTTCAGTTAGGAACTCTCTTTCTCCTCTCTTTCGAAGAAAATTCTCATATCGTGATACACAGTGTTGCTATCAATAATACTATAAATAAATATGTTTGTATATAAAGTTAAAAGTACAAATCGCCTCTTAGATACATTCGGCAGACTAAACGTTTGACTTGAACATTGCAGCGCTGACTTGTTTATTAGTTGATTGTCATATCTATCGAATTATTTATGCTATTATTGAGCTTAACCTTTCTTATTACTTTATCAATCAGTTACTGTAAAGTGCAGTGCAACCAAGAGTAAACCTTTTCTCTGACAATGTCGGATGCCCTCGGTCAAACCTAATCAATCAAGGATGAATCAAGAACAAACTTTGGCAAATGCTAATAAAACAGATAAAAGGAAAACAACAGTAACAGTAACATGTTAAAGAAATAATCCAGAAATAATCGACTAGGCAATTCTTTCCTGCTCCATTAACGCTTCACCCAAATAAAAAAACCACATTATAAATATTACAGCTGTTTGCATATTGCTTATTTCTATATAATGCAAGAAATAATATCTGGGAATATACAAAATATTATTTCAAAAGTCTGCAAAGTCGGGACCGAGCGATTTTGATAACGACTATCACATATATTAGGGAAAATGAATTCGATTTTCATTTAGAATCTCAAAGAAACTACTTTGTAAACTATTCAGGAAATATCGGAAGATCTGCCCGTTCAAAAAGGTTCTTTGTTTATTAATATGTTACCTGAATTACCCTGTGTTAATTCAACCAAAGGATTAACGTACAAAACATCGTGTATATTTGTGTAGCCGGCAAAAATTTTGATCTTCCCGCGCTGCTTCCTCTGTTCGCTGACCCAGGCACGAACACTATTCACAAATGATGAATCGTTAAATTGTTTTACTTCATCTCGTAAATTGAGAACTTTTAGGTGCGGAAGCCCCTTTAGGAGGTCCAGAATTTGGTCAGTTGTAATTGGCATGGATATGTGGAGGTAGAGAAGGTTCTTCAGCTTCAGTAAGTCCGCCAAGGGTACGGTGTCGCACGATACCTCGAGTTCCTTGAGTGTAGAAATATTGCAAAGATGCTGAACCTGTTCCTCGGACAACACGCCACCCTTCAGTATAAGACTTTCCAGAGGAGAACCCTGTTTGTTGATCAACCCCTCGATGAACGAGTCGCGTAGAGAACCGCCATGCCGCACCTGCAAATGTTGCAGCCTGGGCAGATGGCAGACCAGCTCATACGGCACCGTAGAGTCGAGGTATCTTATGCCAAAGGCCAGACGTTCCAGCTGTTTGCAGTTCGTCACCAGAATTTCAAAATGTTTCTTATTAAGGTTTTAATATGGTGTCCATATTTAAGATACCGCAATTGCGTCATCGTTTGCCAGCAATCCGCCAAGCTCTGGGCATCCAATCCATCAAGAACAACCAGCTCCAGATATTCCAGTTGATCAAGAACATGCAATCCTTTTCCATTATATTTGACAGCCTTCAACTTCAATTTCTGTAGACATGGGAAATTCTCAAAATTGTAAACAACAGACGTACGCCACCAATCGGCTCCTGTTAATCCCAGCTTCAGGCTGTTTAGATTGATTTTCAAATTCTTGAGACTCGTACAGTGTCTCCCCAAGAGACACAGATGCTGATGGTCACCCAACTCGGAGTCGTAACTAACCAGATGCTCGCCAATGATCGGCAACAGTTGCTTCAGATAATCGTCGTTAATCCTACTGGCCAACGATTCATCAATATGTTTGTACCGATGGCTGGCGTATGTCTTGAAAATCTCTCCAAAACACACGTTTGAGGAAGCGAACCTTAACTGGTCTCCTACGTCCAGATAATCAATTACGACTCTCCAGCAATCCTCGTTTAAATGGACAATAGTTTGGGTTTCCTCTGCATTGCGTGCGTCATTACTGCCAGAAGCTTGTTGACTCATTTCGATTCTTAAGTGTATGTTCCGATCGTTTTAATAGCCGCCAGCTGACTGAATTACTCAGCATGGGCCCGGGCGGCAAGTTATCAGTCCTTTGGCTAGGTTTTTTGCCTAGATATAGGGAGCACTTATAACATGAGATTAGATAGTTATTTGTATGTTGATTTAATGGACTTGGATTTTGTGTCGACATCGACGATTTCTACATGGTGCATTGGACAAGAGTGTGAGTCCAATACGCGCCTCCAAAAATACTGGATAATACTATGAAAAATATACGAATTTGCAAGGTGTGTGAGTTAGACACGGTGTTTGGACACCAGTTTAGACTGGCAGTGTCGCATCTTTTTCTTGCTTTTGATGGAGAAATAAAACGTGCAAAAAGCAAACACATTCTTACTTGCTGGGGTCTATCTGAATAATATATATATTTACACATATGTATTTTTGTATCTACGCATGTGCCCACACATATCCATATCTCAATGTTTATCGTTAAAATTTCAAATTTCGTAGTGCCGATAAGAGAGAAGAAAGAAAGTATGTATGTGCATGCATACATACATACAGTTTGCGTTTGACTCAATTTGTTTGGCTGTTGGACACAGCAAAATGAAATCTTTTGTATTTACTTTGCACGTGAATTAGGCCGAATGCCTGATTGTGTAGATCTCAGGCCCCTATTTTGCAGCCCGATATATCCCAATATATCCCTTAATCATAGCCAGCGCTATTATTATTCGTCAACTGCCAACTAAGTAAACATTACACCGCATATGCTTACGCACGGCACGGCAGGGGCCGTTCTTTCGTCTCTTTATCCAGCCTTTTTCGTTTCATTGCTGCAGTTACAGCATCTGAACTGTTCTCGCGCTCACTTGCATTATGCTGATCTCCATCTATCCTCATCGCAATCACTCTTACTTTCTATTCTATTCTATTCTATTCGTTATATTCTATTGCTTATATTCTATCCTTACTTTCTACATCTCATCACACAAATGACTTTCCACCGTTTTCTATCTATACCATACGAAACAACATCGACTTATTATTTAATTAGTTAAACAGCTGGTGAAAAATCTCACTAGTTTAACAACCTCAAATCATTTTCAAAATTAACAAATCGCGTTTTGGTGTTTTTAATAAAATTGGATCAATGTGGCGGCAAGTATGCCCATTTAAGCGCGGAGTCACCGTATACTACAACACAATTATGTAAAAATGTTAGCAGTGTCAAAGTATTGCAATAAAATATTGAGCGATTCGTATAGCCGTAACTATTCGGCAAAATGAATTGTGTATTCATTTATTAGAGTACCATCAATGCATTTTCTGTATGTAAATTATGCAAGAAAAATCTGTAGGTTTCCTAGTTCTGCTCTCGTTCACCCAATTCTTTGTTTATTAATATGGCATCTTGAAAATAACCCCTCCTGATTTTACCCGAAGGATGCGTGTACAAAATTTCGTCTGTATATAAATTATTGAGATAGATTTTGATCTTCCCTTGCTGCTCTCTCTGTTCACCCAGGTACGAACAATTTTCACCAAGTTCACTTTGTCTATGTCATCGCAATCTAGTATATTGCCAATGCTTGGCATGTATATGTGGAGTTATAGAAGGTTCTTTAGCTACAGTAAGTCCTCCAAGGGGACGGTGTCGCAGGATACATAGAGTTCCTTGAGTGTTTAAATATTGCAGATTCTGAACCTGTGCCTTCGACAATTCGCGCCTGTACAGGATAAGCCTTTCCAGAGGAGAACCCCGTTTCTTGACCAACCCCTTGATGAACGAGTCGCGTAAAGAACCGTTATGAGACACCTGCAAATGTTGCAGCCTGGGCAACTGGCATTACAGTTCATAGGGCAGAGTTGAGTTGAGGAGCTGTACTTTAAAGGCCAGACGTTCCAGCTACTGACAGTTCGATATCAAAATTGCAAAATAGTTCATACTTATGCTTTGAGTATGTCCAAATTGAAGATACCGCAATCGCTTCATTGTTTGGCAGCAATCCAGCAACCTCTTGGAATCGAATCCAGCAGACACATCCAGAGACTTCATTACTCCTATCCAAAAAAAATTTCGTTTAAATCGAGAGCAGTTGTGCGATGTTCTGTTGCGTTATGTTCTGTTCAGCGGAAAATATCAACCTTTACGTGTGTTGCATATATGGATGGGAAGTCACACTGGAAAAGGAATTTTTTTGTACATTAATTTATGACTTTTACCAATGTATGTTCTCCCAAAGCCGGGATAATTGCGTGATCTTCAGCACCTTCAGACACGGGTTGATGTCGATTCGGCACCGTATGCAATCTGAGATTGGTTTGGTTTTGTTTTCGCGTGGTGCAGCGCAATTTGTTGGGAGCGCTTACCACGAGCAATAGTGTCAAGTTGTTATGCTGGAAACTATTATTTTCCAAATAGTTCCACAGCTCGTGGCTTTGCCTGGTCACCACAAATTTCCTATTTTAGGCTTTATTTCGTAGTTAAATTCTTAATTTAATTAAAAATACTTGTTCAATTCAAAGACGACCCCGCTGTTGTTTGTATATGTATAATTGTTTGTATATGAAAACATCGATAGTATCGATAGGGACAGTAAGGGTGCGCGTATTATTTGAATTAAAATCAAAAACAAATAATTTGGATATAGTAATCAGTTCTATTCTACAATAAGCTAGGTTAATAGTTAATAAATAAATAAATTAGTCTGTCTTTCAAAAGTCCTCTAAAGCCTGAAGTGGAATTTTTTAAATATATTTTCTCGATGTCGATTAAAAGGTGTATTTATTTTAAATGAGTGCACTTCATGTTGCCAGTCTGTAAGGGGCGATGGAAACAGCACTCATTTAGTAAATTATTTTTTTGCAAGTCAACTCACTTAATTAGTTTGGAAGTCCGCAACTAATTATGATTAAATTTATATATTAACTCGAAACCACAAAATTGATGGGACCATATTGCATACAACAATTATCGATAGTACTATCGGTGAGCCTGCCAAAGCGCAACCACCTTCACGTCGCGCTGTCACTTCTTTCTCTTTTTCGCCTCCACCGACGGATTGCGGTCGCTTGATTTGTAAATTTTTACAAAAATGTAAGTAAATCTATTATTTAATGCATTAAAAAGTATAATTAACTGAGAAAATTATCTCGCTTGCATTGCAGCACAACAAAATGGAAAACGACGCCGGTGAGAATGTTGATTTGTACGTGCCCCGCAAATGGTAAGTAGAACACGTGTTTCCCCGTCGCTCCATTGGATAGCTTTTTTAATCCGCCTGTGGTCTGGTCATGTTTACAGCTCGGCCTCGAACAGGATCATCCACGCCAAGGACCACGCCTCCGTGCAGCTGAGCATTGTGGATGTGGACCCCGAGACGGGCCGTCAGACCGATGGCTCCAAGACCTACGCCATTTGCGGCGAGATCCGTCGCATGGGCGAGTCCGACGACTGCATTGTCCGTCTGGCCAAGAAGGATGGCCTCATTACCAAGTGAGTGCGCTCTCATTCAGTAGTTTTGATATGATTTTCTTTAATAATCTCGTTATTCTTTTCTTGCAGGAACTTCTAAATATGTCGAAACCATAAATCAGAAACATAAATTGGTAATAAAGTGAATTCCTTTTTGTAATTTAACGTAAAACAAGCTGAATTTGTGTTTTTCTTGTGGACTAAACTGATTGACATAGTTGGCATCTTGAGGAATGGATTAGTAAAAATAATCTCACTTCAGAGGAGCGTCCTCTTTGAAGATAAAATGATATTGCAGCCGACAAAAAGTGTCAAGTGCTTGTGTAGTAGTCGCTTAAATCGGCCTAATGCGCTCTTTTTTCTGTTCTAAACGACTGCCACCATTGGCTCTCAATAATACTACCTGAAAAATGGGACTTATATTTCCAATACAAAATCAAGTATTTTATCAACGAAAACTGGATTATAGTAGACCTTTCTTCCATGCCTAAATCTTGATTTTAAATATCAATTTTCGATTTCCCTACTCCTCAATTACACGTTGGGATTCTATAAGATTTTCTGCAGCTCCCAGTGAAAACTACCAATAAGGTCCATACAATGTTTCCATTTTAGCAAGAGCGAACTAAAACCTTTTCATAATTGCATTTTTTGTGAACACTATTCTTCAAAAATGTAATCGTCTTTTCTAAAATTAAAATTCAGTTGTCTTTTTAGAGAACTGTTCCTGGCATTTTTTTAGGTCAACGATGGTATAATTGTAAAATTATAATTATACTTCCAATGATTATCCAGTCTAATTTATGGGCCGTCGGAATATTATTTTCTGACGAAGTATTGCGCTCCAACAGGAAAATAAAAGGATGTGAAATTTGTATAGTGCAAAGTATATCGAACATCAAAAAGATTTATTTATTTAAAATAAAAACATTCCAAAATGCGAATTTCAAATTCCTTATCGATACATCAAAATGTTAAGCTTATTTGAACTAATCTGTTAAAATTCAAATATATGATTTTATATTTATGTATTCATACTAGTGGTCAAGTCCGTCACGCACTTTGTGCAAGTTTTGAGTTAACTTAACCATCGAGAGGTAGCTCATGTCAGTGTAAATAACCTTATAACATGTTCACAATCCTGTTAAAAATCAATACAATCACTAACCAAACAGTACTGTAAGTTCAGTCTATCGCAAAAAATATCGACAAAAATATAAACCAGTCAAACGCTTTGCCAGCGTTGACCATTTACGGTGTATTATATATTTTCTGTATATTTGGACGTCGAAATTGAGTTGAAGCACTAACCATACAGTATACTGTATGGTTAGTGGTTGAAGGTATATTAACGGTATATAATGCTATATTTAATCAATTTCATCAAACTGTTAAATTTCATTATTAAAGGTATATTTAAGATCAAAGGTTATTGAAACATCGTACATCGTATTTATTCCAATTTATTTCATTTAAATCATTCACTTTCAAAAACTTTCTCTTTGGCGCGATAGTTTCGATAACCGTTTGGTGGGATTTGCTCTTTTTTTTGTGGTTTGATTGATTTTTCATTACAACAATTACCCTGCAACAAATGAGACTCATACTAGACATTACGTTGTTTACCTTTGGCATCCAATTTGTATTTATATCAAAAATGATCAAAAATCGTATCAATAAGTCCGCGGTCACACTGATTTTCTGGCCACAATGTCTAGCTCCTTTAATAGTATTATCCAGTATATTTTAAGACGCGTTATGAACTCACCCTATTGTCGAATGCACCAATGTAGAAACCGTGTAGAAATGCCATTAAGAGCCATGTTCCAGGCCACATCGAATACTAAGTAACCCAGTCATGTAGGAAATTAATATATCAATCGGATAAAATTATGAGTTGAGAGCTGAGGGTCCAAGCTAGCTAGTGGTATTAAACCCAATATAAAAGACGAGGAATATGGAACTTGAAGAAAAAGAATTCGTCAGTATATTTACGGTATATTTTGAAATTTGTGACGTATGTGTTGGTATATTGCTGAGAGTCAGACCGTATATGTTATCAATAGGTCCGCGGTTACACTGCTGTCGCAAAACTTATAAATTGTTCTCTTACAAATTTTTAAAAACACCGCGAAACAAAATATACATAAACCTAAATAATATTGTGGGCAAATGTGACAGTGCTGTAGTTAGAGTAGTTTTAGAGCACAAGTAATCGGGGTGCTGCATATGCTGTATGAATACAAATAATGCGAAGTTCTGGAAAGGGGAACGCAGAGTCCTGTGAAATGTGAAATAAATATATGCAAATAATTTATGTAATACTGTTTGTTTCAAAAAACAAAAATAGAAACGGGAACTAGTGCGAAAAACACCATCAACAAAACAAAACAGTATTCGTTTGAAATCATCATAATCTTTTATTGCAAAAAGTATTAGGTGAGTCTTTGTTTCGGGGAGGGTGAGTGTGTTCGTGTGCTATAAGCATAAATATCGTAACAATCATGTTGTTTTCCTAAGCCGTTAACGTTGTCGCGTGATGAATTGTGACTCATTAGAGAGGGATTCCAGGTGCACTCCAGGTCCCCAGACTAACCTGAATCATTCCTACCATTGATATACTTAAGACACATACGAATATGAGAATTGTCCTCAGCGTGCACTGGAGTAGCGGAAGCGCTGCCAAATGTTCGGTCTGTTTAAACTGGAACGAATAGAGGAAGACTTATATAAAAGATACCTATTTTCCCCTTGTAACCCCCGCTATTTTCCCCTTGTAACCCCCTTGATGCCACTTTTTGCGCTTCAGCGAGTTCCACTGTGCGCCTACGTTCGACTCGGTGCCGCTGCACCTAAATTGCACTCAACGCGCACTCAGCGCCAAGCGAACGCCTCCCCTCCCATCACTCTCTCTCTTGCTCAATCTTCTGCGCCTCGTCATTCGCCATAAGTAACGGCATGTTTTTAGCTTGTATGTGGATACATACATTGTATACATGCATACATATAAAGATATTTTTGTGTGCCGGTGTTCATTCACTTTTGCGCATTTTTATTGTTGTCGTCTCTGTATTTTTATCATTTTTAGCCACCAAAACTGTAATTATCTTGCTATCTGCCCCTGCCGTCTAGCACTGCTTTCGCAAGAATTATTATCTATTTGCTTGCACCTAAAACCTGATTGCTGGGTACAGGGAACCCTTACGTTCAGCGACGACAACCGGCAATAAAATAAATTGCTTTGCATGAATGTGTGTGTATCTACGCAGTACACATTCGATATACAAAATGTTAAGCGACTAAAATGAAAGCTGCGATGAGATTTCATTTATTAAAAATATTTCATAATTCAGATGAGATCTTACCTCAGATCTCTTTTACAATGTAGTAAACACGGTAGAACTTTTCTAATTTTATTCCTTAAAATCCTACAAACTGATGCAACGTTAAATATTTCTTCGAAAACATGCAATTTAGAGCATATTCGCTTGTCTTCACTGTGCCCCCTGACGCGAGACGAGATCAAAGCCCCTTTTCACTTTCCCCATCATCGTATAAACACACTCACACACGCGCAACACGCAATTCCCTGCCTCCCTCCCACTGACGAGTGGCTGACTGACACGGCCAAGGCGTTTCATTTAAAAGTGATTCAATCAGTTTAATTGATCGCACTCATACTCGTCTGCCTCCATCTGTGTGCATGCTACGTGCAGCGTGCACCTACGTACATACATTTCAATTTTATTGTTTGCATTTATGATTTTTCTGCAACACTCGCAAAGTTCCCCCTCCCACCCCATCCATGCGAAAAGGAGGGGCAGGTCAGTGCAAAGAGTCAACTTCTTCGCTGACTCGCTCGCTCGCCCATCCACTTAAATCGTTTACAGTTACTTCGATTTGGTGTGTGTGCTATATTGGTGTCTTCTTTCGTCGCGTTGCCCTTTCAGATGCCGACGGCACGCGCTGAGCACCTTGGGAGAAAGGGAGACGACCGCGAGGAGGCAATATGAAATGTAAATGTAGGCAGAAAATTCTGTTGTATAAAATTACCCGATTTTGATGGCGGTGCCTCTCGTCGGTGTGGGAAATGAATACCGACAGTCGACAGTCGTCGGAATGGGAATTTATTTGATAGTCTAGACTTTGAATTGCTCCATTATACATTTTTCGTTTTGGTTGTCATTGCTTGGCTTAGACTCTGGGCGGTTTTTTCAATAGAAACATTTTGAAAATATACATACAGCACAGAATAATACCATCTGAATAATCTAAATATCAGATTTAAAACACGACTCAAACATCCATTTTCTTAGTCCATTAAGGGTTTTATACCCCAGTTTCAAACTGGTTTCCCATAATCGAACAGATACATTCGTTTCGAATGGCGCAAATACAGACCATAAGTAGTTCAGAATATGTTACCATGAAATCAAAAACATACAGATGTGGCATAAAAACGTATCACACGATATATCAAATTGCCGTAACAACTACTGATGAGATATTTAGGGATTTTAGGGATATGTTGGAACAGAAAAATCAATTTCCAATATTCCAGCCTACAGCCATTTTCGTATACGTTCCAAAGATTTTTATTTTGTCATCAGCTGAAAATTTTATTCAAGAGTAATCTAGAGTCTAGTAATCTAGTCTAGATTATAAAAAAAAACTCAAGTTGGTGGAATTTACGTATTAAAATATATTTTTTATGAAGCTATAATCTATAATAAACATTACGATTTACGATTATTAAGACGATATTCATTTTGCCAAGCATTTTTTCATCTTTAGTTTATCAGATACTCGTGATGGAAACTTACCATTTCTTTAATTTCAAACAATTTATTCCTTCTTTGGACTTTGCATATTATTTCGATATGTTTGAACTTTACTCTTTTCGACGACCGTCAGTGGATACCCAGATAGTAGCAGATACCAGAACTCAATTTGAATTCCTCCCCCGCTCCAGTCCCTCTATTCTTTGATTTGGTTTCTTTTTCGTGGTGACTTTGATTCTGGTCTTTTGGATGTAAACTCATATATGATATGCATTGTACATACAGCTAACATCAGCGCTTCTCTTTCAGCTTACGCTTAGCACTGCTCAGTGGGTCAGAATTTGCAATAATATTCTCCCCTGAGCCCCCAATAATCATAGCACCCAAAATGGACGGTACTGCTTTGTGAGTATTTAGTAGATGGTGCAAGGTGTGCTGTGCCCCGTACCCAGAGTTGTTCGTTCCACCCGCATGACCACCCACCCGACCTGTTCATTTAGTATTTATTCTGCATGGAAATAATCTACATATGTATGTACTATGTATTTATTAGTTTTATCTGGTAGTATACGCGCTCCCTTGATTTATGAGAGCTGTGCATAATAAACAACTATTTATCGAACGGCGGAATCGAACGCATTGGATTTATTTACATACATATATCTACAAATAGTACTCGTACAGCAACGCAATGATAGATTAATTCCTTAGATTTTTCTAGAACTATAATGAAATTTATGGGGAATACAAAATGCTGGTGTGATATGAAAAGTCCGAAATTCATTGACGTTTTTGCTAGGAATTCTTTAGAAGTTTATACACTGTGAGTCTTTTAGGTTAGGTTAGGTTAAGGCGGTAGCCTGGAGGGGGGGGGTAAGAGCCTCCCGCCCCCAAGCTCACTTGGACCTATAAAAAGGTCCGTTGTGTTGCCGCATGGGCATGTGCCCCTTCGCGTTACCCGAACCGTGAGAGCATACTACTGCAGGTTAAGGGCAGTCCCATCCGGTGGCTTGGATGTATTTGGACAAGGTCCCTGGTTTGATTTCGGACAGGTCCGAAATGTCCGTGAGGAAAGCGGCCCCGAGAATGCGAAGACGACGATTTACAAGGGCTGGGCAGTGGCAGAAGAAGTGGGGGACCGATTCCTCCTCCTCCTCGTCGCGACAACTCCTGCAGAAGTCGTTATGAGGGATTGACAGTCTAGAGGCATGAGTGCCGATCTGCCAGTGTCCCGTAATGGCTCTAGTAACTGCAGAGCACTGTGCTCTGCTGAGTTTATACAGCTCTGCTGAGCGCTTCTTCGATCGATATGGCCATATCAATCTTGAGACTTTACAGGAGACGGTTTGCTGCCATCTCCTATTGGCCTTTTGCTCGAACAATTCGTGCGTTAGGAGCCTGCACGTAGCCAAGGGCATCGCTACTTGCTCCCTCTCCGATAGGAGAGGAATCGTAGTACCCTGCCTGGCTAGCTCGTCGGCGGCGTCGTTCCCCTCGATGTCCCTGTGGCCGGGGACCCATATAAGGAAAAAGATCTAACTGCTCTGCGATCTCGTGCAGAGACCTGCGGCAGTCATTTACAGTCGCTGAGTTCGACGATATTGAGCCTAGAGCTTTGATAGCTGCTTGGCTGTCCGAGAAGACGCACACTAGGTGCGTATCTAGAAGTAGTTTGGAGACGATCGAAATGGCCTCCTTGATGGCTTCAACCTCCGCTTGGAACACACTACAGTGATCCGGGAGCCTGAAGCAATGACTGATGTTCAGCTCGCTGCAGTAGACCCCGCCTCCCACGCGGCCGTCTAGCTTTGAGCCATCAGTGTAAAAGTGGACCGCATTTGCAGGTCCTGGTTCGCCCATCTCCCAGTCCTCCCTAGGTGGGATTGATACCTGGAAGGGCGTCGAGAGGTGATCACTAGGAATACAGTAGTCTGTCCTCTCTGGTAATTGCGGGAGTCTCATCAGGATTCCCGAGTGCCCAACCGCGGATGCTTTCCACAGTCTGGCTTCTCTCATTCTGAGGGCGGAAAGTGTTGCCACCTTCTTTCCCATGAGATCCACAGGGAGGAGGTCCAGCACAGTATCCAGGGCTTCCCCTGGAGTAGTGCGAAGCCCGCCAGTTATGCATAGCTCTGCCATGCGTTGAACTCTGCTGAGTTTGTTGAGGCATGTCCTTCTGTCTAGGGCTGGCCACCATACCACCACCCATAGAGCATGATTGGTCGTATGATGGCGGTGTAGAGCCATCGAACTATGTAGGGGTCATTCCCCACTTTAGTCCGATGGCTTTCCTGCAAGTATAGAGGGCCACTGTGGCCTTCTTTACTCTATCCTCTATGCTCAATTTCCAATCGAGCTTTCTATCGAGGATTAGGCCAAGATACTTGGCGTTGTTGCTGAAGGCTAGCGTTTCCCCACATAGTCTTGGGGAATCAGTACCGGAACTTTGTACTTCCCAGTGAAAAGCACCAGTTCCGTTTTGGACGGGTTGACGCCTAACCCGCATTTGTCTGCCCATTTCGACATTTTCGTGAGAGTACTTGTCATGCACTCACACAACGTCTGCGGAAATTTTCCGGAGAATGCTATGGCAACATCGTCCGCATACGCCACCACGTGGCAGCCACCCCCCTCTATCTCCCGCAGCAGTGTGTTCACTGCCACGTTCCATAGGAGGGGCGAGAGGACTCCGCCCTGCGGTGTACCTCTGCTGACAAATCTGGTACACGTTGACGTCCCCAGTGATGCCTCAACCGTCCTGCATTGTAGCATCTGATCGATCAGGCTCACCGTCCTGGAGTCAACGCCCAGATCCGTCAGTGCGCCCGTGATGGCGGTCGGAAGGATGTTGTTAAAGGCGCCTTCTATGTCGAGGAAGGCTACTAGGGTGTACTCCTTAAAGTTAAGGGGACGCTTCGATGATCGATGTGATCGAGTGTAGGGCCGTCTCGGTGGATCTTCCCTTCCGGTAGGCATGCTGGGAGTCTGAGATCAGACTGGGCGGAATGCACGCCGTGAGATGCAGCCCCAGGAGCCGCTCCATCGCCTTTAGAAGAAAGGACGATAGACTAATGGGTCTGAAGTCTTTTGGGGCAGTGTGCGAGGGCTTGCCTGCCTTGGGTATGAATACGACTTTGGTCTGAAGCCAGGTGCCAGGAATGCACCCGTGGGAAAAGATTCCCTCGTAAATTATTTTGAGCCAGTTAATGGCCTTATGTCCCGCGTGAATCAGTTGGGCAGGGAAAATGCCGTCTGGCCCCGCGGACTTGTAGGGCTTAAAGCTTCGGATCGCCCAGGATATGTTTTCCTGGCTTAGCAGGCTCAGGATGGCACTTGAGGCGACAGAAGGAGGCGCGAGGTAGTTGGGTCTGTTTTCATCGCAGCCAGGGAAGTGGGTATTTAGGAGAAGATTTAGCGACTCATCGCTGGACGTAGTCCACGACTGGTCGGTGTTCTTCAAGTAGCCCAGGGTGGGTGTTGTCTTCGAGAGAACTCTGCGCAAGCGCGAGGCTTCTGAGTTACTCTCGATTTCGCTGCAGAACTTACGCCAGGAGGCGCGTTTGGCTTTCTAAGTTCTTTGTTGTAGGTTGACAGACTGGCCTTGTATTCGGCCCAGTTTTGCTCAACGTTTTCAGCCTTAGCTTTATTGAAGAGTCTCCGGGAGGCTTTCCGGAGTTCACCCAGTTTCGGATTCCACCATTCAGGTTTCTTCCGGCCTCTGTTCTTGCCAGAGGGGCATGCTTTGTCGAGCGCCTTATTGCAGGCGTCGGTAAAGATCTTTAGAAGACGAGTCGTGGCCTCCGTGGAGAACTCCTCCTCAGATGGGGCTCAGGAGAACACGACAGAGGTAATCAGAGTACCGAGTCCAGTTTGTCCGCCTGATGTTCCGGAAACGAACTGGCTTCGGTACTGAGAAGGAGAAAACAGTTTCCACGTACCTGTGGTCCGAGAAGGAGTGCTCTTCTAAGACCCTCCAGGATACAATGTTACGCTGTATCTCATGAGAGGCAAGCGTGAGGTCCAGGACCTCCTTGCGGTTTTAATAATAAAGGTGGGATCACTACCCCGGTTTAATAAGACCATCTGAGTGGTCAGTAAGTAACTGAAAAGGTACTCACCCCTTTCGTTTGTGTCAGTGCTTCCCCACTGACAGTGGTGTGCATTGGCATCGCACCCCCACAATTAGGCCGATGTCCTTGGCCGAGCAGTCTGCGATTAGAGCCCGGAGAGGCGCGTGTGGAGGGGGTCTGGTTGATCATGCCCCATGTATGCGGAGCAGATCCTCAGATCCTGCGAGCGCTCCTGGCCTTCGAGGCTCACTGCGGTGTGGTCTTCATTGCTGAAATTTGGGAGCAAAAAATAGGTGCAACTCTCTTTTGCAAGAATGCAGGTGCGAACTTTACCTGCGGTTTCAGCTACGTATAGCTTGTAGTCAGAAGTCCTCAGACCGGAGACCCTGTTTCCGAGGATCCAGGGCTCCTGAATGAGGACTATGTCGGCTCCACCCTTGGCCAGGTGGAGCAGTGAGCAGCGCATGCTGCCTTACAATGGTGGAGGTTTATCTGCAGGAGCGTCAACGACATTCCTGAGGCTCGCCTCCACCATTGTTGCTTCTAGGTCGCTGTCAGGGGACTCTGGCTCCTCCCCGACAACGATGTGGCTGAGACCTCTGGCTAGGTCGCTCTCGTCGAACGCGTAATCGTCCAAGATGTCGTCCGACATCATGGACGCCGCATCCGACGCCGGGTTATCCTCCTCGCACGAGACCCCCTCTTTCGGGGTCTCCGGCAGCTCCGGGTCTGGCTCGACCTCCGCTTGCCTGCCCTTGCGATCGGACTTGTAAGTGGATATGGTGACCTTCTTGTAGCCATAATCCACTACACCGTCCGATTTTGCCAGGAGATCAATGGATTCCTCATTTAGGACGAGGATGATCTGGCGCCTCTGCCCTTGGATATCCTCCACCTTCCAATCGGCTGTAGGAAGGTGGGGGTTGCAGACCTGCAGTAACCTGAGGATCTTCTCAGGCTCTGCAGGCTTAGCCGAGACCCATGCTCTGGCTCTCGGGCGGCTTGGGACATCTTCCCATTTCACGGCCTCCAGTTTTGCCCCTGGATAGACCTCTTCGAGGGCCGCCACTGCCTTCATGTAGAGGGCCGCAGAGCGAGCGTCTTGGCAGGCGATGGCTTTCACCTTGCCTTGATGCCACCCCTGCGTCCTCACACTTTGGCGGTGGTCCGCCGTTCTCCTCCAGTTCCAGTAGGAACCGGTCCTGGAGCTCATTCTCCACCAGGTGCCACTTATCGCGAGGGACGTGGCCGTCCTCGGCGCCCCTGTCCAGGACACCGATCAGGGTCTTGCCCCTCGCCACCTCAGCGAACGACCGGTTCATGAGGTGGGTCTTCACCCGCTTGGCTTGCTGGGCTTGGCCTGGCTGATTTGCGGGGTCCTCCGCTGAGCGTTGCCGCTTGTTGGGGGCCTTGGCTGCGCCCTTTCCGGCTTTGGCTGGCTGGAACAATGGAAGGATTGAGGAGGCCCACTGCCTCTGCTCTCTTCCTTCGGCTGACGCCCTGAAGTTCGGGTCATCGTTGGACAGGATGAAAGCCGCTCGTCTCCTGTCCTGGTACGACGGCTTTCCTCCCCGTGGTGCAGAGACGCTGCCCGCCGGGGCTCCCATGGGTTCTTCGGTCCCGGTGCGCTTACCAGCCGCGATTACGCTCTGCTTGGCAGCCACCCCGGTGTCCGTTTCGCCCTTGGAGCCACTCGACTTGGGAGGACCCGATTGGCTTTTCGGGCCCCCCCTCGCTGCGGCTGCTGCCTGAAGACGGTGGACCGACTCCAGTCTCCTTCCCGTCTTCTTTGGACCCGGTTTCCCAGGCGCTGGTGCAGAGGGATTGGCTTGTCCCTCCGGTACTTTAAGAGGAGTACCGAGCTCCTTTGCGGTTTTGTTGTTTTTAATATTTTGATAGTTTGGCATAGTAGTTCCCACGAGTAGGCGGGAAGGGGATGGTCACCCGAGGCATAGCCCGCTTGCCCCGGGAAGCCTGATTTAAACTGGAGGTCGGCAGGTATCCAGAGTCCGCATATTAGCGACCGGGCACCCCCCCGGCCATGCATCCCTCGGCATATAACAGTGTCACCTTGGATTGGGGTAATTTCACTGAGAGTTTTCTTCTCTCCGCCCGACTACCATTCGCCAGCATCCTAGCAGAGACATGACCGTGCCAGGACCTGTTTCCAGCCGCCCTCACGGGGAGAGTATAGTCGCACTTCCACCGGTGTGCACAGTTACGGCGGGTGACGGTTCGCTCGCAACCCTCTGTGTCCTAGGGGGTATAAGACGCGGACCGCACCGGGTATTACTAACCGGAGCAGCCGCGCCTCAGTTCCGAGTTCACAGTTGTGCGAGCCGACCCGTCATCCGTTTGTCCCCCTGTAGCACCCGATGGCTGACGGCCCTGTGAGTCTTTTATAATCTATAATTTTGAATATACGTATTTATATATTCATCAGTATATTTATATATTCATCATCCGTGCCTTCGTGGCTGACGCTTCCCTCTCGCTCGCTCGCTCTCTCTTCCAGTGTGGCTTAGCAGTTAAGGGTGAGCTTTCATATGCGGCATGAAATCGAACAGAGCACGACACATTTTGTTTTCACCTCTCTCCCAGTGACACTCGTTTTCAAAAAATGATTCAAACGCACTCTGTTGCACACGAAAATGTCGTCATACTGCGACACTTTTTGGAATCAATTTCATATTATTTTGTGTATCTCTTGCTGGATTTAATCTCCGTTTGTCGTCACGCGGAGGAGCCTATGCGCGATGTTCAATTTTTAGCCTAAATCGTCAGCGATAAGACAACAGAACCCTACGCACATTTACGATGACGATTATCAATACCATTCAACAAAGTAAAATACTAACTCTTTGTATAATCCGTAGAAATGTGAAAAGATCGATGATGGGAGACCAAAATTCGCCCAAGAAATATTTCACTCTATGTAAATTAAAAATAAAATGAAATGTACATGCGATTGATTATTATTGATTTATAATAACCTATTTACACACTGACCTACTACTCCTTCAGAACTGCAACTGTCGGAGAGAATCGGTTTATTTTCGCTTGCTTGCGGTTTCGTTAGTGGTTTTTGCAGCCAGTGCAATACTTATGTTAGCTTTATAGAGTATGGCCCATAATCAGTTTGAATGCTTACATGACTCTTACATTACTATTTAAAGCAATCCTTTAAAAGTATACCCTGGTGTTTATTAGTCAATTAAGACCTATTTAAGCAGAATCAGCCTCCAATCGGCTTTGAAATTCAGCCAATATCTGAAAATATACACGCTTATTAGTTATATGTTATTATTAGGGGTCACACCCCCTACAGACTCGCTTCGCTCGTGCGTCAACCCCCGGCTCACTCGCTTGGCTCGCTCGCGCTGATATGAGTAGAATATCGGACGATGACGACGACCCAAAACTTATTTATACAATAGAGATTATTAAACGATTATTCTCAGTTTATTTTGGTCACTTGATTATGAAATGAGTACTCTTCTCTTTCCGTTATATTTGCCTTTTTGTATTCGGTTGCTGTTGGCTGTACTCGTGTTCGTGAGAGAGTGCGTGAGTGACAGGCTCGGTCAGAGAGGATTGCAAGCCGTCATCGGACTTAGTCCTTGGTGTTGTTGTGTGCAAGGCAGAGAGAAATGTCATTGAATTGCGCTGTAGAGAATATTTGGCCTAAGCTCAAGGTAGAAGGCTTCGCCAGACATTTGAGAGAACAACGCACCATTTGCAGGATACAAAAGTGATTATACATGAGAATTGTAGTGGAAATCGGATGTAAAGCGAAACCAGACATTTACATAAGCCCGAAAAATGCATTCATACATATCTCATATACGAGTTTGTATTCATTTGTCACTTTTATTAACATTGCTAATAATTTCTTGTTTATGAAGATAATTTTTGCGAAATATTTCTTCATTCACTCAATAATTGCCCCAATTAGCAGCCCGAGAGGATCACGTTGCACGTTCACGTCGCTGCTGCTGGGTTTTCTGTGGAATTATTTGAGTTTTCCTTTTGATGAACACTAATGACAGCTAAATGGAAATTAATTGACTTATATACGCCAAACAGGTCGTCTTTTAGGCGCCCAACTATGCGACGGCACACAAGAGTTAATTCAATTTAAATTTGAAGGTCGTGAGTGTTTACTTTTCAAGTAAGATTGGCTACGGTTGGGTTCGATTGGTGATCATGATGTGTTCTCTGTATATTTACTCTAGCTATTATCAATCAAGCAACGCATCTAGATGTCGCGTTGGCCCCAACGAACCTTGAATATTTATTCTTCGAGAGTTGTTTGTGTGTGGTCTGCTTGTAAGCTTTATTTTTGACGAGACTATTTGTGTGCTTGTGTGCTCGGGATTTGTCGAAAATATCTTACGTTTTCAGTCGCATTCCGGTATCATCTGACAGTTATACACATATACCATATACGTATATACATACACACCTGATCATAATAATAGGTACACGTTGAAGCTTTTCATTAATAATTAGTTTTATCGTACTTTAAGTGTTGAAACCAAAATTTTTTTTGGTATGTTTTATTTGTCAATGTATTGCAGTTCCGTGACAAAAAAATGAAACAGGGGAACCGTCGAATAACAGAGCTTTAAGCGAAATTGTGAGTTGACATCACATTTTGGCTGATCAAAATAATAGGTACAGCGTCAGTAAATTTTGAATATCAAGTGAATAATTTGGAAATTCTTGGCTTTTTGGCAATTAAACATCCATTTCATTTAACTACAGTCTAAATATAAACAAATAATTATTTTTTTCTTACAAGAATGGGCCGAAAGTCTTATTGTACAGCCCAATTGGCTCTTAGTCTGAAAAAAGAAGGCCAATCTCTTCGTGCCATTGCCAAATTAATGAAAAGGTCTCATAATTTTGTTGAAATGCTTTAAAAATTAAAACCTAGTCAGGAAACTCGCGAAAAGCCACAGAAAACAACCATAACACTTGACCACTACATACTTTTCTTTGAGGAATAAGGACCCATTTAAGTCGTCAAAGGCTATTGCATCAGAAATTGGACTAAAAGTTAGTGCTCCAACGATCCGTAGACGGCTACAACAAGCCAACCTTCCAAGGAGAATAGAAAGAAAGGTCCCACTTACGCGTCAAAAAAATTTAGCCATGGGGCAAACTTTTGCTAAAGATCATAAAGACTGCGCAGGATGCGCCGGAGAGAAAAAGTGGAGAAGCCTTTTATGGAGCGACGAAACTTAAATAAATTTATTAGGGAATGAATGTGAAAGCAATGTAGGAAGCCCTAAACGAAAGAATTTTGATCCATGTTTCGCAAAAAAAACATTGTCAAACATGGAGGTGCCAGTTAAAGATATGGGGCTGCTCATCCTGGTACGGCGTAGGTCCATTTTTCCTGACAACGAACAGAATGGACGCTGAGCAATACAAATCCAGATTGGAGACAGTTATGCTACCTTATGCTGAAGAAAACATGACTTTCCATTGGGTATTTAAGTATTATACCGACCCAAAGCACACATCAAAGCTTTTGACCAAATTTTTGAGGACCAAAATATGACGTTTTAAAGTGGCTTATTAAATTTTCCGACTTAAATCCAATCAAAAACTTGAGGGGAGATTTACGAAACGAAATTAGCTAAGTTTTCATTTTCAAATAATCAAAAATTATGGGAGGGCGTCCAAAAATTGTGGTATGAGACACCTGCCAGACGCCTATTAAAAGTATGCCAACAATAATTATAAAGTTGACAAAAAATAGATGTGGATACATCGGATATTAACTATTAAATCCTATTTAGGAAAAATAAAATAATAATAATCAGTTAACAAACTTTTTGCATAACAATACTTGAAGTGTACCTATTATTTTGAGCAGCCTGACATTGACTTTGAAGTACAAATGGATCTATTTTCTTTTATAACATTATCCTATAATATAATCAAGTTTATTTTATTGAAAACAAATACTTAAGGAATAATTGAGAACTAATTTTAAGTTTACAGTATTGAATAAAACTGTTTTCTGTTATGTTAAAGTTTACGTAGATGTGTGTACCTATTATTATGATCAGGTGTGTACATATACCATGAACTCCAAGACCCCTTTATGACACGCACACATTTCACAGTTTGAAGAAACGCCTCTTGATTAGGATAGGTTCCTCCTCGTTCTTGTTTAATGAGCCCCACCGAAGTTTTCTTGGGGTTAACCTTTAGCTCTCGCCCACAAAGTCAAATGGGTATAATTTTCACATTAGTGTTTTCCTTCGCTGAGATTTTCCTTAACTTGTTTTGTAGGCGTTGTCTCAGACACGCCACCTCCTTCAACACGAATTTGAGGACTTTTTACTAAACGAATAAGCCAAGAAATTTATTTAAATTAAATTCGAGTATACGAGCGCTTACACGTGTGTGCCTGTGGCTCGAGAGCGTAATCGAATACAAATTATTAACAATTTGCTTGTTGTATAATTAAATGGAAACTGGTTAAATTGCATACACATTCGCCTTTCCTTGTACTCGTATTATTCGTATATAAAGAATCTGGCAAGAAATGGAGGGAGGAGGGACGGTATTTATCGGAGACCTGGAGAGACTGCTTGAAGCACTTTGGAGTATCGTCGCGACTTCCAACAATATTTCATGTTTGAACTATCAGTTCAAGCAAATAAAAATACATATAAAACAAACACTATCTCTAGCGTACATTCAACCAGAGACCCTGAGATCTCGCTCTCTTCGAGTCTCTCTGTCTCTCGTCTCTCTTTTTCCAGTTGGGATTGGCTACTTGGATCCAAAAACCAGTTGAATGTTGAATGTTGAATGTACCTATGTAACTCTCAGCTGCGGGCGGCTACAGCCAAAACAAGTTTACAATTTTTAGTTTTTTTTTCTAAACTTGATCGGCTTTGGCTCTGCAGGGAGTCCCCCTCCCTGTCACACTTATTGTACATATGATTAGCCAGCGTGGAGAGATTGAAAAAGATCCGAAAATATGTATGTCAAAATGCACAAGGCCGAAGGCCGAAGCTTTTTACGCGCGGATCACTGGACCACCGACTGAGGGGCGAAACGATAGAAGTTAAACTAATTAATTTTCTAAAGATTCTTTTTTGCTGTTTGAAACCAAGTCGCTGGTACATATTTTGTAGTTAACAAATGTTAAATGAATGCGATTTTTTATTCTGTTTTAGTAGAAACAATTATATGAACAGTAATATATCATATCAGCATCATATATCGATTATGTTTGAAATGATGTCTTAAATTTAAATTGTTTTTCATTCGCATGATGTCAACAATGTTGTACATATTTATTTTAATTACACAAAAAGAAATTAAAAGCATGTGTGCCATGAGGCCATACAATTTCTATCAATTTTCAGAAGTATTTATCGAGGATAAAAACAACGGAAAGAACTCGCTGTTCTGTTTGTTTATGGAAGCGTTTATTGAGCCGACATATTGTGATGGAAATTAATTGCCGAGCTGCTGAATTTAGGGACCAGTAACCGCTCTACCACCAGTAGAGTGCGCGTACTCGGAAGCTCATCCGAAATGAGCTCTTGCCCACTGCTTAAGAGAGAGAAAGAGAGTGAGAGCGTAAAAGAGAGAGAGAGATAACGCGTTGGGGCTAACAGCGCTCTGCTACTTGTTGAGTCATGCACACTCGTACGTATGTGTGCGTCTCTTTGGGGGCCCCGTGGAAGATCGCGCTGCTCAGTCTTTTCCGCCTCGCGCCTATGGTCGTTCGGGTCGCTCTTGTCGTAACGCAGCAGCGTTCTACAAACTATTTATATACATATACAAATGGACATATAGCTATTCCTACTATATGTTCGACAAGCAAACAAAACTCATAAGTAGTGTACCTCTGTGTCTATCGAGTGTGCAGTGAGCGTGTCTGTGTGCTATTTTCGTGTTGTAATACATACAAAAAGAAAATTAAAGGAACGGAACGGAACGTAAAGGAATCGAAAGGAACCACTAGAAGAGGTTTCAGCAGCATGATCTACGCGTAGCATGCCACAAATAAAACCGAAAGCAAGGCGCAGAAAAAGGAAATTCATTATAATGGTGTGTGCTTGTGTGTGTGTGTGTGTGTGCTCGTTATCAGACCATCTGTGTAATCAATTGATTGCCACACCTACCTTCCGCCCACCCTCTTATTGGCCGATACTCTTTTTTTTCAACATTTGTATGTATTGTTTTTGTTTCAATATTTCCGCTCTAATAAACTTTGCTTGGACACCGCGAGAGCCCCCAAAAGCGGCAGAGTCAAAACGTAATCCCGAGCGCCCTTTGGCCGTGGTTACATACTCGTAAAAAGCAGTGCATTTCACAAATATGGGACAGATCAAAATATCCGCGACTGAAGTTGAAAACAGACTATCGAATGAGCTTATTCATCGAGTCAAATACAGCTATCGAATCATTTTAAATATTGAATATAGGTTTCTGCTCGAATTTGATAAATTTTCTGTCTTTTTCAGCTATAGAAATATGATTATTTACATGATTTCTTATGAAAGTGTGTGTTTTAGTAATTGACTAATATCTATCAAATCAATACTCATGAACAAAAGAGTCCAAGAATCCGCAACTTTTATAATTAACGAGTGTATTTTCCTCTACAGTGAGGGGATTATGTATATCCCATTTTTGTAAAACGCACGGTTCTTCAATTTTCAGCTGAAATTTGCTCGGCTCGGTTCGCTTTGGTTCGCTTTTTGTCGCGTTCGACTTTTGGGTTGGCTTTATCTTATCGCCCGTCCGTTCGTACGTCCATCCGTCTGTTGGCGACCGAAGTAGAGTCTCGTTGTTTTTGTGGATTTGTTGTTGACAGCAGAAAGCAACAACTAAGACAAGTAACTAAAATGGAAAAAAAGCATTCATTCCATATATGTACGCGTGTATGCATAACCTTAGCACCTTATATGCTCGCTTGGGGTGTGCTTAATTTATTATTTGTTCTTCACAAAAAACAAAAAAATAAAATGTTTGCCAAATATGGGAGAAACATGACTAATAAAGACATGTTTGTTTGAACCAAGAATAATGGTATTCCAGGGATGTATCGTATCCGTCATTTGACAGAGGAATAGGCGGAGTATATACATAAATGAGTATACATATGTATGTATAATTAATGTTTGGAGTAACTCGTATTTTGAATATGTTGAACACTTTATTAGACAATGGGTTATTCAATTAATATACGGATTACAAATGTTGAATGAGTAATTAATGAGCGCAAGGCTAGTACAAGATATGTGACTGCCACTCGGCGGATCATTAAGACACTGAACTTAAGATACCCAAACTCCCGATCTCGAGCCGTCGCCGTCGATGCTGGCATCCGGCGGGCGCGACGGCCGCGCTCCCACGGTCAGGGAATCTGCCTACTCAGCGATCTTGCAGATCCGCCCAGTGGCCAATATGCATATTTATTAACTGTACTTTGAGGTCCGTACATGTTCTCTTACATTCCACGTTCACGCGTGACTGGCAATTGTCCGCTGAAACAGCTGATTTTGTGTGTGTCTTAAGCCATAAAATATTTCGCATAATTCACCGTATTACAAATATCTACTGGATTAACTATTTTCTATATTATTTACGATCTATATTTATATCTATTTTTGATTTCCTTGTGAAATTATTATATATCATGTAATTATTACACAAAACCCTAGAGACTGCATATATCCCATTAGGATTATTTCATATTTCATTTCGAAATAGAGATATCCGTGGAAATACTATGGCTTAAATCGTCTGAAGCTGTTTTGGTAGTGGCGCATGAAAAGTACTTTGTTAAAAAGTAAATTATCATCAATTATACCGGGTCATCCAAAACGAATGTGTCCGCTCGCTTATGGGTAATTTGCACTCTCATATTACTATGGAAGCTCTGCCAGAGTCCGTATTATTTTCGCAATATTTAGTCAGAACTTAAAATGATTAAATTGGAAGAAATTAAGACTATGAATTGTGTACAGTTCCTTACAAACTAGAGAATTCGGTAAAGTCATCATCTAAAATTATAAACAAACGCCTTAATGGCGAATTTAATTTACTTATTAAAGTCGTAAAAGCATTTCAACAGAGAGAACAGCAATTCTGTGATGTGTGGACAAAGTGAGCATTCCCTGCCAACCGACTGCTGGGTAGAATATTTCTTGAAACATTTAACAGCAGAATGTTTACAACAACGGGCCATAAACATTGTTTCCAACCGTCACGTAAGAGAACGAAACACACATCTTCACCCTACCTTATACATAGTACGAGTATACTGTGTATTTATTTGCGACTCATTCTCGGAAAATATTGTTATCGCTTCACTCTAAAAGCGAGAACCTAAAGACTTAACCTATTAAAAACCAGTAAACCGAAAACTAATTGAGGAGCACACAAAAAGAATTGTTAGTTGCCTTTTAACGGATTGCAATTGAGTGTGGAGAGACCATATCGAATAGTACACTCATACGTATTCGCGAGTATTCAACGACTCAACATCTCGTGCGCTTTAATTGCTTGAATGTAGAACGACAGCTCAATGTTCAATGGATTTGCCTGATGTCTGAATGTCTCTCTCAGTCGCAATGTTGAATGCTTTTGTGTTCTGTTTCTGATATTTCTGATATTGTGGGTGTCAGGTTGCTGGCAGGCATTATTATCGATGCCTCAGTCTCGCTCCTCCACATGTTTGTGTGTTTTTGTATTATTTGATTGATGGATGGATGGGTGGTAGGGACGGGACTGAGAAACGTTGCTGGCATAATAATGCCCCCCTTTAAAAACCACTCTCCCCCCTAGGACGCCCAAGTGCTGCCAATTTCATTTTCATTCTGTTGGCACACAAAACCCTGGAGTGGAGGACGACTGCTCAAATCCCACTAGGGTTATTCAACATTTGATTTCGAATTAAAGATATTTATCTATTGGAAAGGTTGAATGGGCAGAACTTTTGTCGCGAGTCGAGAATCTCTGACCCGTGTCATGCACAAGCAATATATGTTGTTTCTGCGATTCTCGGGCATTCTCTTTTGCAGCATTCGAGTATAAATAGGTCGCTTTTTGTTTTATTTTTCATTAAATCCTTAGATAAACTACAAAATGAATGCATTTTAATTTTCTAGTAAAATTATGTTCTGGAATGAGTGAAGCATGTAAATAGCTTTGTTGAAAACTTAATGATTATATAAAATTGTAGATTATAAATTATTCCTTTGAGTACCCCTAATGGCTCTGCGGCTTGTTTGCTTCGGAGCTTGCCCCAAGTACGGCCCTGAGTGGTACGGATGGGTAAACATTTGCATTTGCTTTTAAAACGAACCCAGACAAAGGCACAGCCCCAGACAAGAATGGGAATGTTTTTACAAAAATGAAACCCTTCATGGAAGCCGCTCCCCTTGTACCCCTTGTACCCTAGTACCTATGAACCCTGTAGAACTTGTTTGTTGGTTCATCTATCGGTTAACCCTTAGAAAACTAACTAATAGTCCCTCCCCTCTTTCTGTTTTCTGTTTTTCTTTGCAGTTAATGTAATATAGGATGCTACCCAGTTTGGATACCTTAATGCGTTGCTCGAAGCGCGTTCTGCAATCGCCACTGGAGGCGACTGCGACGGCCAATCTCCAGATGCGGAATGGCCACAGCAAAGCCCCGGCCGGTGGCCTCTACGGCCCCTTCACGCCCGACAATGATCTCAGCTGCTCCGGACGGGGGGACTGCGTGAACAATACCTGTGTCTGCGACATTCGGTATGCCGGCGACGAGTGCAACTTCTTCAATCTGCCGTACTATGCCGGGATATCCACAGTCTTCTATGTGGTGGCCCTCGTCTCTGTCATCCAGCTGCTCATCTGCATTGTGGCCGAGTACCAGCGCCTCAAGCAGCCCTCGATCCTCAGGGCTTGTCGCATCACCACACAGAAGCTGCTCTACTTTATGGTCTTCGTGGCGGCCTCGTTGCGTGGAGCCTACTTTACCACTCCGGTGAGTCCCTTGCAATCAATCGCAATTAAATATACGATTAACATTATATTTGTATATATTTCAGTTGGATCTACAGCCCCAATGGGCCGTAACCCTGATGTCAGCTTATTATCCATTGCTCATGACCTGCGCCTCCCTGATCGTCTGCATGTGGGCCGAGGTGAGTGCATAACCACACCAAAACTCTCTTGAAGAGTTTTTAAAATGTGATTTTTTAGTTGTTTTAAAACATTAGCAAGCCAAGAATAGCTGGGGACACTCTTGAATATCACAAGACAAGAAATAGGTAACTATTCGTGTAATAGATGACTAAGTGGAACTTGTATTGTACTTCAATTGATGGTAATAAACGAATAATAAAACACACTCTTGTGGCACACACGTGAGAATAAAGTCACAAGACTCCATTATAGGCTATAGAGAGATTGCAGATTACTCAAATAAATGAAGTGTATAGATTATATCTGTATAAACAGGAAAACCATAGGGATAGAAAAATATAGTGCCCATGAGCCACTGTCGATCGGTAGGCCCTTCATTGCTCACATTGAGGTTTGACTCGTGACGCACAAGCTAATGCCTGAGAATTACAAAAACAGCATACATTCCGTGTGCATGATTGATGATCGTCTCGGGGCTCGACGTTCTTTTGTTCTTGTTGTAACTATAACGTTCTTTCTCCGAAAGGTTCCCTCTACCTTTCCCCAAATGTCCTCTAGTACGTGCGCCTAAACCTCTGTTCTAATTTAACGCATTTAAATATATAGATAACACGTACAATACGTACAGTCGTAGATAACGCCTGTGGCCGTGGCCGTGGCTGTGCCTGGGACTGGGGCTGCGCCTGGTTATGAATAAACTCAATAAATTTCTTTGATAAGGCAGAAGCTGGGTTATATTTCCAGTCACAAGTCCATCTCTAGGTTTAGGAAAAATAATCAGCCAGCACCCAGTCCCCAAAATGGCGATCGTACGGCTACTAAAATTTAATCGCGCCTAGACCATGGGAATCGGAAGAGCAGCACCCTCTTAACTATGGTGGGAACTGTGAGCGATCGTAACTCTGACTCAGGTGCAAATTAAGTGCGGTGTGCGATGTACGGTGTACGGTGTTGTTTTGCTGTTTAATATCGACTGAAGTACGGCTGTACTTGGTTAGCCGTAGGTGCAAGTGCACCTAGAATTCAATTGTTTTTGCTACACTTCTGCGCAGCGTATCTTGGGGTCCGGGGACCGGGCCCGACACCGCGACCGAGACCTATATTGATAGGCCAAACAGCCAGCTGACAGGCAGAGTACACAATTTCTATTATACGCGAGCATTAATTAAACTTTGAATCGGCAATAGGTGTACGGCACTCTCTAATTGGCATTATTCATTCATTCGTTGATTCGGACTGTTTCAGATCTTTCACCTGCGCGACATTCGCTGGGAGAAGTCGCAGTTCCTGTCCAAGAGTTTCCTGGGATTTGTGGCCTTCAACTTCTTCCTGTACAGCCTGTTTGGCATCGAGGTCTTCAACTCGCTGATTAATGCGGAGCGGCGGGACTACGCGCACATATTCAATGGCTGCTATGCGGTATTACTGCTGATCGTGGTCGTCTTCTTTCTCATCTACGGCGTGGAGGTGTTCTTCAAGCTGCGCGGCGGCTTTGTCTACGACCAAACGGGCAAGATCCTGGGGCCCAGCGAGGCGATCGTGAACGCCTCACAGCTACACCAATCCCGCTTCGGACTCCTCAGTCAGGCCGTTATGCTCATCGTGATTGTCGGCTTTCTCACCTCCGAAACTCTGGGCGATTTCTGGAAGACCAAGTAAGTGGATAAAACCATTAAAAACACTTTCTGATGGATACTAAAACCCAAGTTTTTCCTGTGTAGGGTTCCTGTGAACTCTCGCAACTGGCATGACATCATTTTTCGTATTGCTGAGATCGGCGTTGCTCTGTGGTTCCCCTGCTGCCTGTGGAACTCGATGGCGCCCGAACAGCTCTGGATACTGAATCCGCGCAAGCTGCTCTCCCGCCAGATTGATCCGTCGATACCCACTCTGAATGCCGACACCAATAAGCTCTCGCCCGAGGAGGGTCAGTCGTTCCTGGCGAAAAAGGATTGCTGGATATGCTACGACAATGACAAGCCCGAGCCCCTAATCCAGCCCTGCCGTTGCACCGGCGACGTTAGCTCTGTCCATCACGAGTGCCTCAAGCGCTGGCTGGTCGAGAGCTGCAGCAAAACGGAGGCCCAGCTGTCCTGCAAGGTGTGTGGCCATCCCTACGAGATTGAAAAGTCCAAAAAGTGAGTACATGCCACAGTTTTGACAAATCGGAATCGAATGCTTATTAATTTAAAAAATTTCAATCGTTCGACAGACTTGAGTGGGAGAAGGGCTTCACCATGCAACACTGGTCCAAGACAGTGATACTGATCACACTGATGTGCGTGACGGGTGCCACCGCCTGGGTGGTTATCCAAATGTACGTGGACCCTCTGGTGCGGGTCATGACCGTCGGCGTAGCCGTCCTCATTGGCTATGTGTGTGTCAAGTGTCTTGGCGAGAACACGGTGGTTGCCTATCAACGTGCCAAAGTGAGCTCGATTAACATTGTGACCAGCTCGGAGATGGAAAAGCTCCACACCATATGCGAGGATGTTAGCGCCGCCAGTACATCGGCAGCCGCAGCACGGACTGGCGCTGCCTCTTAATGGTAGAGCGAGTGAGAAGCAGACGAGAGAGCGAGAGAGACAGAGAGAGTCTATGCCATAAGGAACCACATCAGCCACACATCGGCAGCGCAGATCAGCAGAACTTACAGACATTATTACTTATTGTATCTAGTTTAGAATGCGTTTGGCACACGTTTTTCTCAATGCTCAATCACATCACACCCTTCCCTCAACCGTGTACATAGGTTTACGAAAAAAAGAAAAACGAAAACGAAACGAAGAGAAAGCCGTCAGTTTCGATTACCGAGTCAATTGTGTCTCTCAAATTATCATGCAGATTTCCAAAAGTGAAATGTATTACAAGAAGCCAAATATTATTAGTCTCTAAGCATATAAGCCAGTATCACTTACACGAAAGAAACACGAAACACGAAAAACGAAACGGATAGAAACGTCTTGAGATTATGAACGCGTTGCCAAGTAGCCTGAAGAGCGAGCAGAGAGTAAGTAAATAGATAGAGATAGAGCTTCGATGCGCCAGTGATCAGCCCGATCTTAGGTCTGATCTGTAGTTTATAGCTTACTTTTATTAACAATTAATTTATGAAAGCTTTTTGCATTTCATCCACTTCATGAACCGCCCCTGTCCTTTGCATCAACACACAACTTGGCGAATATTATTTTAAGCGTATAAGTTTTAACTTTGTATTCAGTTGGAATAAGCGTATTAATTCCTATGCTATAAAGGTCCGTAAAGGTCATAATTTATCAACCACACACACACACACACAACATACACCTTAAATATATATATTAATAGATTTGTACTATATACTATATGTAATGTAAATTTTATTGTATCCGGAACATACAATTTGTCAACGCAAAGTAAAACGAAACAAAAACCCACAAAGATTTACATACAATTTAAGCTACCATGCATACAATTTTTTGTGATAAAAACAAACAAGTTAATAATAATTATAAAATTTATAAAATTCCATATTTCAATTCTTTTTGATGACCGTGGGATTATTGGCCCTGACTGGTGGAAATTCATGGAAATAGTTAGTATTGTTGGAATACAAATTTGAAACATTATTGAATTTCCCTTGGATGCATGAAAATACATGAACATACATATATGTATGAAGGTATTTTCGATCATAAGAGTACTTTTATAGAACAACGGATATTGGGGATCTTTGATGGCAGACTGAGAGAAACTTTACTTCACTGTTTTTGAAAACAATTTATTCGTTAAATACCATTTCGCAATATCCAATACCAATTTGCATTTAATTCCATTTGTAGTATTCCGATTAATTGAAGATTTAGTTGAATACTCTTTGGACACTTTTAGAAATAGATGAATGTTGGACAGACAATTGTTTGCTGGTGTATTTGGATCAATTGGATTCACAAATCTATCCACCGAAACGCATTTAAAAGAAATACCTTTCAAGCTAGATTGAAAAATATACTCGTATGTTGTCCAGACCGATTCTGCTGTATGCATGAAGGATTTTCGTTTCGCTTCCTTAAGCGCTTTTCCACTGCCGCCCCCATACGAGACCGAGAACAAAGCCCAGACAAAAATGCATTTCATTGAGTTTTTAAGCCTAAAGTTATTTATTTTACATGTAATGTCTATAAAATAAATGTATTTATATAGCTTATATAATATGCATAATAAAAAGTATAGTCGATCTTTGACTAACTTTAGTTTTTTTTCGTTTCTTTTGTTTTGTTTTGAACTACTTTTAGCAACGACATCGAAGCAGAAATAGTTTTATTTTAGATTGTATATGTAAAGTATATGTAGGTTTGGATGTATATATTTATAGTATAAATCAAGATCAACAACGTAAGAGGCATGCCCCGCCCCTGCGCTCCGAAAGCGGGGAGTCATACGACGAGTACAGGCTAAATTTCATATACATAACAACAAAAAATGTGCAATAATTCAGATCGAAACACAGACACACAATTTAATATTGTGTTAGCGCTAATATTTTAATAATGGCCTATTCTCGTGTTTAGTGCTTATAAATATTTCAATTTTGTTGCATTTGTTGTTTTTCCAGAAACATATCCTAAATTTAGACTTAGTTTCAGCTTTGGCTATGCTATGCCCTGTTCAAGCTACAATTAGAATAGACACAATTCAACTAGCGGGTCGTTGGCTATGGGATTTTGAGAGGTTTCGTTTTGTTCTGTTTTGTTTTGGGATGGTGTTTCCTGTTGGGGAGTAGGGGATTGGTTTATTTTTCCAGCTTTAAGTGACGACGGCCGATCTCTTGTCCCGATTCTTTCCACGCGAAATGGAGCGTGCCTTGAACGCGGCAGCATTCACCAGATGCTAAGGGATGGAGATGAAAAAAACCTATTCGTTAGAGAGATCCTAGATGTCTGGTCAGTCAACTTACGCGCTCCAGCTTGGTCGGCTTGATCTTGGCATTGCCATTGATGCCAGTGTTGGTGGGACGCGCTCCCAGCTCGAATATGTCGCGTATGAACTCGTTCTCCTGCAGCTGGGAGGTCATTCCAGGCCCCATCACTGTGCAGAGGGCCGAATACTGGTGGTGAATCGACCATGCATCCAGTGTCAAGGACTCCGTGCCAAAGCGAATGTTGATTTCCGGAGAAATGTCCTCCTGAAATAATATACAGAACATTTTTCGTAACATCAAATAGGCATGGAATGGAAACTCAAATCAATTTTCGATATTTTGTAAAGGGAAATGCTCATTTTCCTCATTTTAAGTTTTAGTTCCGTATAGAATAGACCAAATTCTATGATCAGATAAATTTGTTTAGTAAAAAATAGTAACAAAAAAAAGTGTACAAAATTCCAAAATAAAAAAAAATCAATTTTGTTATCTTTTTTTGTAACTTTTGCAACATTTTGAATTCTTTTCGATTAAAATGCTGGTGACCACATATCAACATGACTACGTTCCGCCCAATGCCAAGCGATATGAATTCCTCACCAGAGCCAAGGGCTTAGAGGGACAAGAGGGTGCTAAGGTCTTCGAATGTCAGTGCATTGATGAGGAGAAGATCAAGGTGCCATCTGATGCCTCGAAGGACTGCTCGGGCGTGGAGTGGACGGGCATTGCGCCAATGGGAAGACTGGTGGATCCACGGCTCATACCCACGGCCCTGACCCAGGATCAGGTGGACAAGATGGCCTTCTCTGAGGAAACGGACTGCTTCAAGCTGCAGCCAAACCGCTTTCTCAAGATCCTGCGCACTGTCTACCCCGATCTGTACGAGCGACTGAAGGTGATGCCCAAGGAGGAGCTCAGCCGTCGGCTGGAGAAGAACCGCATGTTCACAACGTACCAGATCGACTTCTGTGCGATGAACGAGTACCCCGAGGGCATATACGAGAGTCTCAAGACCGAGGACGAGGCCTCCAAGCTGAATGCCAACAAGTTCCTGACCAACAAGGCGCCCTGCTCCGAGTTCCGCTCGAATGTGATGAACGAACTGGACAGAGAAACCTCCATGGGCTACGAGATGTCGCAGGATGAGTGCGAGAAGACATACAAGCCCTTCAAGACCACGTTCGCAGACTCCTCGCGCTTCGTCGCCTCGGGCAACAATTCCCACTGGAACGCGGCACCGGCCACCTATAGGAAGGTGCCCGACTTCACCGAATATATGGACTCGATAAGCCGCAACGGCTGTGTAATCATGCGCAACAAGTTGCACGACCACTCCAAGTGTCTGGCCAACTACTGCAAGCACGAGCTCAAGTTCACCTGCAACGACATGAAGCCGTAAATTGCAATTGGATCACCCTTGCAATCAGCACTACTCGAATGTCCTGTTGATCTCGTGCCCTCTGGAATTTGCATTTTTGGTTCAAGTAAATGAGTAAATAAAACTTGTTGTTTCTTAGTGGGTTCTGGTCTCTGACTGGGGTGGCTGTGTTGTCCACTCACCTCTAGATAACGCAACACATCCCGGAAGGTTGCACGCTGAGCCTTGCGATCGCGCTTGGCCCGATACTTGTGCGAATCGGTGGCCAGCTGCTTGACAGCCTCGCTCAGCTCGGCGATTTCTTCCTCAAGGAAGTCGTCATCGTGGGCACGGCCCGATTCCAGTATCAACGCAATGGTTTCGCCAGCGGCCATGCGGACATCCAAATGTGGGGACTGCAAGAGGCCCAAGAACTTCTTGATCGATCTAAAAGTGAGTGAACGGCATTTAATAAGTCATTTCTGGTGCTATAATCGTTGGGGTTTAAGGACTTACGGGAACATGTTATTTCCGGTGGTCATCAGAGACACGAAATCACCCGGTGGTATGAGAGTCAGGAGCAGGCCCCAAGCACTTAAAGCCTCGGCATGCAGGGCGCCTGCTTCGGCGGTGACCGACACTGGGGTCTTGTCGTCGCCCCGCAGATAGCTGCCGGCAAAGATGGCCTCGAAATACTGCATCAGGCGGACCAATTCGGCGACATCCTCGCAGCCCAAGAAGCTGAGCAGTCCAAGGGCCGTGACGCACTTGGCTCTGGCGTCGAAGCCGATGGACTTGTCCTGAACGGTGGTCAACAGAAACTGGTTCATGGCCTTGGAGATTCCCTTGTCGCCGCCCATCTGGAGTACCAGCAGGGGGGCCAGACGTGCACCCCAAACCTGCTCCTGACCCTTGCCGCGACGGATGCTCTTCTCCACAAAATCCATCAGCGTCATCTTGCGGTCCTCTACGAAATCGGGCATATAGCGGTGCATCAGCAGCTCACAGATGGCCTGGAGGGCCTGAACACGGGTCTGGGCCGACTTCTCAGTGGCCTGTTCCAGGGCCTTCTCGAATTTCTCCTCGAAACGCTCATTGGCCAGGTCGTCGTTGGCCTCCGAGGAGTCAACCTCCGAGACGTGCGAATAGACGCTCACATTATCAAAGGACTCGTCCTCGGAGTTCGATTCATTAGTCCGACCTGTTGAACAGATGGGAATGGAGTGGAAGGAAAAGAATTTAGTATTTAAAACTGTAATGGGTTTGAGGGGAACTGTAGCGATCGGTACATTAAAAAGAACAACGGTTCACATTCCTGCTTGTCAAACTGTTTGAGAAATGAGTCAATCATTGAGCTGGCCATGTACATGTGTACATATCTCTGTACACAAAGAGAAATAGAAATTGATTTACATTTGGTGCCGTGAATGACCTTCAGGGAAACAGTTTTAGAGTCAATGTTGTGCAACAAGTTTTGTTTCATTTTCTTTTCAAAGAAAAACCTGCGTCCACGCGCACAACTTTCCCACCTGGCTGTGCTGCTGATGCTGCTGCTGCTATTTGGGACAAGGCAATTTCCGTCTCCGTCTAGCATTTTCCACCTTTCACAAAACCATTTGCCGCAACAACAAATGCGGTAACAACAAGAAGAGCGAGAAGAGGAAGAAAACCAGCTGTTGGGCAAAAAGTGGGGCTGTGTTTGCTTTTGAAAGTTGCTTTTGCTTTGGATGAAGAGACAGGGTTGGAGGTAGAGGGAGAGTAAACCAATCTGTGTTTGAACATACATATGTATATACAATTGTACGTATTGATGTACATACGTATTGTATGCCTGCATAATAGTTGCATAATTTCTGGGTCACAATGTCTATAGGTGGTGCATCACTAAGAGAAAAAGTCTTCCGCGTGCTTATTTATAGAGGGAATTCGGATTCGGATAGTACAAGTACTCGAACTGTTTAAAATGAATTAGGTTAATTGATGCTCAGTGAATTCATCATGTCAGACGGACTTCCTCCAACTCGATTCGACACAGATGAGTCTCATACGCTTTATTTTATTTATTTATTGGGGACAAGTTCCCATTCTCTATCTTATGCTCACTGAGACTGATATCCCCCTTGATACCCGCTGATTGGAGGCACTTGAAAATGTATTTACTTGAACACATGCATACATGCGGGTGTGTCTGTATGAAATCGGTTTTGATAAGCTGGCATTGAACGTACATATGTATTTGTATTTATTTATACACACATGCATATACACATGTGTATAGATTCCGTTTTTTGTATTGCTGTATTGTTGCCAGATGAGCGACGAGCGCGTGAAAAGCTTTTCGTGCCAGCACAGCAACAACACAAAAATAATTATTTCATTTCATGCCAAACAGGTTGTGGGCAGCAGCTAAATACATGCATACATATTTGAAGAGTATTTTCGTCGTCGCATGACTAATGCAAAGGTCAGGCAAAGCAGCTGTACAAATTTCGCTTGCATTTGTCTCGCCTCCCTCCCCCACCCACACTCGCAAACTCGCACACTCACACCGCAATACACTCTCTTTCTTTGTCGTCTTCTTTTGTGACTTACCTTTGCCTTGTCCTCCTCCTGATTTCTTATTGCGTCGCGGCATGTTGATGTTTTTAATTTTGCGTTTCTCACGAATTTTATTTGAAAACGATGACGTTTTCGTTGGTATTGTCGGCCTGCCTGCTCAGTTGAACACAAACTCAAAAGGGAATAAATACCCTGTAGCCGAGTGGGTCCTCAGACTCTGACCGCAGAGAAGTCTACACGACAAAAAAAATGTCTACTCGCTTTGGCGGCAACGGAACGCACGTGTTCCTTCCGATTTATTGATTTTGTCTCGAGAATTTAGGTTATATTTGAATTTAGTTGGGTTTTAGGTAGAGATCAGGAGATGTTTTGATCAGGACGCAGCTATGCAAAAGCTTTGATGCTTCCAATTTTTAGCAATCCTACACAATTGTCTTTGGTGGTATTGCTGCTGCTGCTGCACGCGGCGTTTGGAAATGGTGAACACCGATTGCAGTTGCGGAATGAAGGTCGACACTGGACGCGATCGTATTTTATTTATACAGGTGCGCTGTTGGTGCTCTTCTGGCTGGGCGATTCTACAAAAATGTTGTGCTCTGGTTGTCGTTGCAGAAAATTTCATGTTTAATTGCAATGAAGACACTCTGCGCTGGCAGCCACTCCGCTCCGCCCTGTTCTTTGTGCTATGGTGAAATTCCTCTGCGCTCGTTTTGGGGTTTTTTGTAGTGGTATTTCAGTTTGTTTTTTTTTAACTCGCCAGCGTTTGCACGGCACGGCTTATACTTGACGGTTTGTAGCTTTCGAAAGCTCTGCGAGCACAAATAATGCAACAAATTTAAGCACTTTGATTACGATTTTTACGAAATTTGTTGTTTTTGGCGAATGACGAAACCAGTGGACTTATGGATCAAATATACGGTCCCACCCTCTGAAATATACTGAAATATGCGTCACAGTTTCAAAATATACCGTAAATATACCCACATAACACCCCTCTATTTAAACAGGTGAACAACTTGAGTAAACCGCATAAAATAGTACTGTTTATAAATTCTTCTTGTAAATCCTTCCTCTTTACTTACAAAAAACCCACGATATCTTTCACCTGAAGCACTAACCATACAGTATATAGATGTGTCAGTTCCTAACCCGAACATGTCGCAAACGAACTTTCTGCGTACGCTCCCAGTGTCTCCGGCTCTGGCGTTCGAGTCCTGCCGTGTCAACATGAAACAGCTAGCCCAGCAACTCATTAGTGTTCCAAATAAATGAGTTAATGTATGCTTTTTCATTTGCATCGGTTGAAATGTTTTTTTCCTTTGTGGTTCCAGCGTATTTAAATATATTAAATCATTTAGTGCACACGTATTGTATTCTGCATACAGTGGATCAAACTAATATTCGCCTTTTTTCCAACTTCATAAGCGAATAAAGTGTATAAAACTACGAAAAAAAATAAATTTAAAAATGGTAGAATAAAGCTTGCAGTATTATCTTTTCATAAAGGTATACATATAGAAATTTGTATTTCAAATTAAAAGAGAAAATATAATTAAACAACAAAATTCTTATATAACTAAAAAAAACAACTACTTAATCTAGAAAAAAAAACTAATTTAATATTTGGTATGATACCCATTATTTGTTATTGTATTGCTTAGGCGTTTTGGCCTTTTTTTGTATGATTTTTTGGGCATATTTATGGCCGATTTTGGCCCACTCTTCCTGAAGCCGTTCCTTTAACGTTGATATCTACGATATTGGCGTTTTGTGTACACGGCGGTCCAGCTAACTCCACATATTTTCAATGGGGTTTAGATCAGACGATTGGGGCGACGTTTCCATGACTCAAAATTGAGCAGTTATATAACAGCCAAGACCTTACCTTATGGGCCTTATGCATCGGGTCATTGTCCGTTTACAACTTGAACTTGTTGGCAATGTCCATTTTCTCAGTTTTGCACTTTTTATAAAAATCAAAGAAAATCACTTCGTATTAATATTTTGTCCATAGACCTTAATAGACATTACTTTATTAATATGGTTTGGCATACTCTCTATCAAATTCTCAATAATATCTTTCGGAAGACGGTTCCATTCCAATTCTACACTGCTCCAGCTCTCGCCTATGTTAGATGGGGCTTATTCGTACAGACGAAGCCGTCGTTTCACAATTGACCATTAATTATACCCGATACTCAAAATGAGTATTGGGGTATATTAGATTTGTGGTAAAAGTGGATGTGTGTAACGTCCAGAAGGAAGCGTTTCCGACCCCATAAAGTATATATATTCTTGATCAGCATCAATAGCCGAGTCGATTGAGCCATGTCTGTCTGTCCGTCCGTCCGTCCGTCTGTCCGTCCCTATCAGCGCCTAGTGCTCAAAGACTATAAGAGCTAGAGCAACGACGCTTTGTATCCAGACTTCTGTGATATGTCACTGTTACAAGAAAATTTCAAAACATCGCCCCGCCCACTTCCGCCCCCACAAAAGACGAAAATCTGTAACATCCACAATTTTAAATATACGAGAAAACCAAAACAGCAGAATCGTAGAGAATGACCATATCTTCTAGACTGCAGAATCTGAATCAGATCGTATCATTATTATAGCCAGAAATGAAGAAAACAATTTCATTTTTTTCTCGCCCTGTCTCTCTCTAACACACACGTATCATAGCCGGCTTTGCCTATTGCTAAAAATGAGTTCCTAGATCTCAGAGACTATAAAAGCTAGAGCAACCAAATTTGGTATCCACACTCCTGTGATATCGGACCTTGACGAGTTGTTATTAAAATTTCGCCTCAACCCCTTCCGCCCCCGCAAAGGACGAAAATCTGGAGCATCCACAGATCTCAGAGACTATTAGACCTGACTGTAGAGCTCTCACTGTTACAAAACGATTTGTAATTTTTCACTGCAGAACTCACGGTTACAAGTGTATTTCATATTGCTCACTGTAGATAGCTCACTGCTACAAGTGTGTTTCAAAATTTCGCCCCACCCCCTTCCGCAGCCTTAAACAACGAAAATCTGTGGCAGCCACAATTTTGAAGTTAGGAGAAAATTAAAAACGCACAATTATAGAGAATGGCCATATCTACCAGGTTGCCAAATCTTGCCGAATCCGAATAAGATCGGATTATTATTATAGCCAAAAGTAACAAATCAATTTGCAGTGGCTACGCAGCGCCCGTTGACACGTTCTGACTGATTTTCTGTCTCTCTCGCACGCACTCTTTGTCGTTTAATGTAGCCATACTGACTATGTATCGGGTATAAATGTAGAGTTGCGGCTGCAGCAGCAACTCACAACGTTCCCCCTCGTTTTCAATCGGATTGAGGTCGGGACTTTGAGCTGGCCACTCCATCAATTTAAAATTTGTATTTCCCAGCCTTTCTCGAACAATTTTCGCAGTGTGCTTCAGATCCCCATCTTGTTGAAAAGTTATGTGTACCGGGATAAGTACATTTCTCCAGAAAACTGGAAAGATGGGCTTGCAAAATGTTTAAAAAGTCCTCTTTTCTCATGATACCATCTATTTCTTGTAGAGGACCAACGTGACACCATATAAGGCATCCCCAAACCATCATATTTCCACCGCCATGTTTCACGGTTTGCTTGACATGAAGTCTTTGAAAGTCTTTATGATTTTTTCCTGCAACGCAGGTTTATTTTGCTTAACAGCTGCGATGTACCCAATGTTGTGCAGCGCTCTTCTAGCTGTCCAGCGAATAAAATTTTTATTTATGGCCATAGAAGCATCCTTTGGTGGTAGCCACATATTTTTCCTCGTTGCCGACATCATAAGTAGCGTCTGATTCCGTTAACATCTTAGGACGGCCTTGGACTTGCTGTTTGGGGACAGCATTCGCATTCGTATTTTTTTGCAATCTGATCACCACTGATTGACTAAGGCCAAGCTTTTCAGTAATAGTACGTGTTGAACAGCCACTATCAGAAAGGCACACAATATTATTTTAAATTTCTAGCGATATTTTTTTCATTTTTAGGCACAAGATAGACACTTTTTTTTAATTGAAGAAATCTGCTTCGATTTGTAAGAAGCAAATCTTAATTCGATGTACATATACATATGTACATATATAACAAGAATACAAAAAGAAGAGATTTAACTGTAAATCTGCAAGTTTTTTGCTGATAAGGAACTTGAGAAAGCAAAAATAGGTGCAAATATCGAAAGTGCGAAACTGAGTACATGCGAGTAGTTTTTTATTTTTCACTCTTTGAAAACTTCTCATTTGATTTTGTTATTATTGCCTATTTGTTAAGAATAAAGTTAGTTCGTCGGTGATTATGAGTATGTACCCACTTTTGCTCCCCACTGTATATCACGTTTTCTCAAGTCACGTCTATTCAAGATGCGAAGTGTGTATAAGTAATATATATTCATTTAATATATATATTTCTATATGATATAGTCGCATAAACATAAATATTTACTATCTATACACATATACATGGGGTCGGAAACGCTTCCTTCTGGACATTGCACACCTCCATTTTCACCACAAATCGAATATACTCCTATACTCGTTTTGGGTATCGGGTATAATTAAAACAGAAATCACAAAGAAAACGAAAAGAGCATCCAATCTCATATTTTTGTCAGAACATATTGTGTGTGTGCTAACACATCCAACGATGTTCTCTCTCGTTAGCCGAACACCAGACCCGAAGCCCATGGGACGCAATATTCTGTGTTCGATGTGCGACATGTTCGTTGTATGAACTGGCACATCTACATATATACTGTATGGTTAGTGGTTATACTCAAAATGAGTCTATTAGATTTGTGGTGAAAGTGGATGTGTGTAACGTCCAGAAGGAAGCGTTTCCGACCCTATAAAGTATATATATTCTTGATCAGCATCAATAGCCGAGTCGATTGATCCATGTCTGTCTGTCCGTCCGTCTGTCCGACCCAATGCAGTGATGCCAGATTTTGAGCGTCAAAATATGCTAGATTTCACAAAAATACAAGCTAGAACAAGCTAAAAATTTAAAAAAACAGGCTTAAAAATAGGCTACAAATAAAACAGCATATAGGTATATAGATTTCTAATTGTGTTATTATTTCATCTAATTCGCTATTACTCGAATCGGTATATTTAATGCTGGACGTGTTAAATTTAAATATATCCCGTTGATTGGTAGTTGTGGCAACATTTGCCATGACGGCGCAATCCGTATTCGTTAAATATCAAAAGAATTTTAGTCGTATACATCAAACAATTAAATATTTCTAAAACAAACCTTATATTTAATATTAAGTTTGGTTTTAACGATATTCATTTGACTTCAATTCCAATGGCAAATAAAGCGATTTATTCAAAAGATTTGTTTTTGCCAGCATCTTTATAAGTCAATATGTACTTCTGACCAAAGCTTTATAGTGTCATCTGTACTTTGCCAAGGGACTAAATGCATTTTTTAGTGAAATTAAAAAAGGCTAGATTTAAGGCTATAAGCATTTTCATAATTTTTAAAGCATTTCCGTTTTCAAATAAGCTAGATCTAGCCTTAAATAGGCTAAAATGGCAACACAGACCCTATGAGCGCCTAGTTCTCAGAGACTATTAGAGCTAGAGCAACGAAATTTATCCAGACTCCTGTGATATCACACAAATGAAGTTTATTTTAAAAATTTTCCCCGCTCCTTTCCACCCCCCCACAAAGAACGAAAATCTGTGAAATCCTCAATTTTGAAGATAGGCGAAAACCGAAAACGCAGAATTGTAATAAAAGCTCACATCTGCCAGACTACGGAGTCTAAATAAGATCGGATTATTATTATACCAACGATTTGACCTAATTTAATTTTTTGTTTGCCAAAAAATCAATTTGTTCCATTGCGATGCTGTACGACATATAAGCATACATTAATACTCACTGAGCACTGGGTATAAAGTAGAGCCGCGGCCCTTGCCGCTAGTTTTTCTGTCTAGTTTTGCAGTCAAGTCCAGCGGAAGACGAGAATTAATATTGTTTTGTTGTGTCGATTTTAGACTACGTTATTAGCTTACAAATTAAAACTTTTTAACAGGAGGCGGGTGGGGGGAGTTCCAACACATTTTAATGATTTATAAAAGATTCAGAGAACAACGTTTTAAATGTATTTACAATTTGAAACCACCGCTCGACTGGGCCTGTCTAGTTTCACCTGTCTTATCGATATTTGTGTTGCAGCCCTGCACACACACACAAAATCACGGCTCTTCCTGAACGGGGTAAGGCTCTCTTTTAACCGGTAACAACAATGAGTCCCATTTCATACTTTTAAATTATGTATTATGTATTAAATTGCTGGGCATACCCTGGGGAAATTAGATATTATAGAATTGCGGAAATGTTTGTCATCCCAGGCTCTAATTAATGCAAAAACAATTTAGTCTCTGTTTTAAAGGTATTTCAACGATATTTTGCAGCTTATTGTCTTCTTACAGAGACCAAGAATTGGTATAGGGATCAGGATATATATACAAGAAAATAATGAAATGCATGAATACGTCAAAAACATTCAAATTGATATGTTTGAAATGTATTTATTAATTACGTTTTAAAACAGTTTGGAAAACAGTATATTTATATATTATTAACGAAATAGGGTATACTAATGGCAATAATCCGGTTGATAAGCAACAATTCTGCAAATACCAGCAACATTGAAGTGCCAACATTGCGACTGTTTTGTTTTGTTTAAACCGTGTTTTAGTCAAAATACAATAAATGGGAGCACTTAAAAGTAGTTAATCTTGAACAAAATTGATTCTTCAATCGTATAAAACTATGTGGGCATGGCTAAATGTTCTATCTAGCTAGTAATATTCAACGGAATATTAAAATTGAGCAATATGAACGACTATCCTCTTTTGTTTTTTTTGTTTGACTTATTTCTCTAAAACCTTTTTTTTTACTAAATCCAACAAAAGCAAGTGTTTAAAATAAGCCAGTCAATTAGAAAATAGGTTCATTAATTGGATAAAAATATGTGGGCACGGCTGAGAGATCTATCTAGCTAGTAATATTCGACGGAACATCAAAAACGAGGAATATGTATAATAGAACTTGAATTCGTCAGTATATTTAAGGTATATTTTTAAAATGAGACGGTATATTTCTGAGGGTAGACGGTATATTTGATCGATAGTCCTTCCTGTTTTAGAGAGTTTTAGTTTTGTTTAATTTTTTTGGATTGCGAAAACGAATTCAACGCTAACGCCAGGAAAGAGCGTCCAACAAGTCACTTGCAAGTCGATTAGCCGAGGTCGATAAGAACATTGTAAAAGCTCAAACTGAAGCTTATCCGGAGAACGATTGAACTTCAGAACTCGAACTTTGTCACCAAGTGGGTCTTCTTTAATACGTCGCTCGTTTACGAATGGAATGATAGGCGGAATCAATAACGGAAGACAACCAACAACACAAAACAACACAACAGATACTGCCTAACGATTTACAACACCCAGGTTGCACAAATAAATAATTAGGTAATTTGTAAGCGGCGTCGACATTCCCTCGAATTCGAACGGCGGAACGATAGATGATTAATGGAAAATGAACTTGGACCGTATTCTATCTAATCTTCCATATACATAGTATTCAAGTGCATCTATTATTCATGGTTTCGAAACTTTCCTTCCTTTGTAGTTGCCTCTCAGATGGCCGCCATTGGGGATCGTTTCCAAGCTGCCGTTAATGTAATCAAAGGACTGCCCAAGAATGGTCCCTACCAGCCAAGCACCAGCATGATGCTGAAATTCTACGGCCTCTTCAAGCAGGCCACGGAAGGAGCCTGTGACCACAAGAAGCCTGGCTTCTGGGACGTGGTGGGCAAGGCCAAGTGGGACGCTTGGAACGACAATCGACACCTGAGCAAAGAGCAGGCCATGCAGCGTTATGTTGAGAGTCTGCAGGAGATCATCGAGACGATGTCATTTACAGAGAACGTGCAAAACTTTGTGGGCAGTCTTGATGGCCTGGGGAACATCAATTTGGACGAACTGGAATTGGTTTCCCCCGGCATGAGGGAGCTCGCCGAGTCGCATCCCAACTCCCCGTTCCATTCGCGCACAAACAGTCCACAACATGGAAACAGCTGTAACGGGGAAGCTGAGCTGGGGCCCCCATTAGCCTCATCGGAGCCAATTACGGAGAATGGCGGCAATATTGTGACCAATGGACACATTACGCCATCCCTGAGCAATGGCTACACGACCAAATCGACGAACTATACTCATGACAGCCACAACTATACCAACAACAGCAGCGTGGCCATTGTGGAGCCCTCGGACGATGAATACGACGACCCATATGATTTAAGTCACGAGGTCACCCAGGCCATTGCCCAGAATACGGATCTGCTGCGACAAATCCAAATCACAATCACGCGTATGAACAACGATGTGGGCGCAGTGCAGCAGCGTGTCCGCAGCCTGGAACAGACAATAAACGAACTACGCAATGGCCAAAAGTCGAGAGCATCGCAACGGCAACAACCCGTCTGGTGGCCCTTCAAGAATATATCTCCACTCTGGTTTGCTGTCCTCATTTTGTGGCCGTTCCTCGTGCGCCGATTTGGGCGAATGTTGCAGACATCATCCGGCCGTAGACGCTGACGTAGAAGGGTGCTTAGACTAGAAATAGTGGCATGCGGTAGTTAAATTGTAAGTACGAGGTCATGACATGGTGACGAAGTCAGTCTGCTCTAATGAAATTTTACAAGCTTAATATTTGGAATACGAAATGCATACAAAATTTCCGTTTTTACTTGAGATACTCCGAGATTCTCCGAGACCCATTCGGGGCTACTTGAAACCTGTTTGGTAGCGAAAGCTTTTACCATTTACATTTTAAAATGTACATATTTGCATTTTATTAACATATTCAAGGAAACAAACGTTTACAAACACAATTTGCGGAGCATCTTTATCACAGAAGAGAAAGTCTCCTTTATATACATTTCTTATGGGGTTTCAGTTTCCTGATTCCAAGGAATAAGTGTTTATATTTTTTTTTAAATTACTATTAACCTGGTGTTAGCCAATTTATTTTTTATTATTCCAGTTGGGACATTCCCTTATTCTAATAATCTCGATGATACTATTTACAACGTATTCCTGTTCAGTAAAATAATCAGAATTTCACCCTTTCTTTTTCAGTTACTTTTGGTTACGGGCAAAAGCTTGGTCTTTGGCTTTCTTCTATCCTTGAAAGTGCTTCATCTATTGTACAGAGTTGGCCTTATTTATAGTTTCGCAACCACTACGGTTATACTGTTGCAATATCTACTCCCTCTTTTTTATATGTGTATTGTATTGTATTGTATTTGATGTACCTATGTATATTTATTTTCGTAGAACAGAAACACGACCTTTTTTGGAACACATTCCCATCTGATTTAGTTTTTAAGACGAATGTCTAATGCACTTTCGGTCGGCAGGCATTGCTTTTGCAGAAACAAAAAGCACTACCCTGGCGTAAATGGTTGTAAGCGAACAATTTATTGTGCATTATTTTTATTGTTATTAATTATAATTTTTGTAATAAAGTCATGTTTTAAAACAATGTGTTCGGAATGTTCGCTCTTAGGGCTGTGGAGTGGTGCGAAGATAACCCTTGCCGGATGGCACCTCAATGGTCTCAATGCCCTTGGGGAAGAGATTCGGAACATCTTCTCCCTTAACTGTGGGCAGCACCATGCATTTGCCTCCCTGTTGCCAGTCGGCTGGAGTGGCCACGCTCTTCGTCTGGGTCAACTGCAGCGAATCGATGACGCGTAGGATTTCACTTAAGTGGGACAAATGGGTAATTACACCAAAGCTGGGACCTTTGTCTGGTCTGTAACTTACTCGAAATTGCGTCCGGTGGTAGCAGGATACAAAATGGAAAGACGCAATTTCTTTTTTTCATCAACGATAAACACGGCACGGCAGGTCAGAGGAAGGCCATCCGCATTCAGCTCATCCTTGTCCAGCATTGAGAGCTGTTGCGCCAGCAAGCGCTTGTCATCAGCAATGATGGGATACTCAAAACTGGGCAATTCTGAAAGATAAACCAATATATGAGACTGGCTCCATAGAAGCAAAACTCTAAACTTACTGCCAAAGCTCTTGATGTCTTCAATCCAGACCTTGTGCGACTCCACAGTGTCACAGGACAAGGCAATGGGCTTCACACCACGCTTTAGGAACTCTGGAATCAGTGCAGCCACTCGGGCCAGCTCTGTAGTGCACACCGGCGTAAAGTCGGCCGGATGTGAGAAGAGAATGGCCCACGAATCGTGCATCCAATCGTAAAAGTCTATTTTTCCCACACTAGTCTCGGCCTCAAAGTTGGGAAACTGATCACCGATATTCAGAGGGCTGCACGGCATTTTGATTGTTCAATATTTAAGCGAAATAAAGTACAAAAAACCAAGAAAAGATTTGAAGTTTCGGAGAAACAAAAGTGCCGCAAAATTGTTGTCAGCTGCCTGGGCCAGTGTGACCGTCCCGATACCAAACTGAATGCAGCCCTGGGCTACATACACATACATTTTCAGTCTACTTGAGTCTTAGAGGCTGCGATTAAAGTATGGAAGATCTCATTATAAGTGGCCACCAAGTGCAGATGCAGGCTGTCGCTCCAGTGGAACCGTTTCGAATCACCACCAATGCTCCACACCAAATGAACGATCCCAACATGACACCCGGACGCCAAAAGCTGCAGAAATGGTTGGGCCATGTCCTGCGCATCGTTATAACCGATGGACGTGTCCTGGTAGGCTTCTTCAACTGCACGGATCGGGATGCTAACATTGTGCTCTCCATGTGCGCCGAGTATCTAGTGGAGGGACAGGAGCCACGTCTCCTGGGCAACGTAATGGTTCCGGGAAAGCACATTGTGTCCCTCAGTATTGATGACATCAATGGACATCAGGCAGCATCTGCGTCTGCCACGGCACAAGTGGATGAATCTGGTGCTTGCAGCAGCTGAAGCCCGCTCCTTAGAGATCTATGGATCAATTAGATCAGCCAGCCGGCCAATTAACGATCAGCCGGGGATCATTCGACTGCAGCAGCGTCTATATTTTAAAACTATATTTTAACATACTATATTTTGAAAATATATATCTCTCCATAAATTGTTGATGGTCCTGAAAAGGACCGATTTGTACGGATAGGCGCCTATCCTGGGTTGACCGCATCAGGTTTGGGAGTATCCATCTCAGACACTCCCACGACTATCGTCAAAAATCTGTATGGATTTCTCCGGAATTCGAAGCGACCTTCCCTCGGCAGATTTTCCATCACTTCCTCCACCATAGCAACAATGACGTTGCCGCATAGCTACAGGTCCGTGTTGGTTAGCCTGTTCAAGTTCAAGGTGGTGAACGGTGTCGCCGTGTAGGAACAGACAAGGCCAACCAGCCTTTCCACATGTTGCACCTCCGTGAAGATGCGGCCCTGTACATCCTTATACACCAGTGGGTACGCCGTGTCCCGCCAATCTGCTGCAGTGAATTGGAAGTTATAAAGTGGGCCCAGCACTGTCCATGAATCGATGGGATTTCGCTAAATTTTTGCTCAGGTGGTTCAAGTCCCACAGCACTGGGAACTCCCTGGCAGAATTCAGATTGCAGATTGGCGGGGCATCCATCGGAGATGATGGCCATTAGGCGGTTGCACAATCCACGTCGGCGGATTTCGTCGAGCACCAGCGACAAACTTTCGTTTATGGCAGCGCTCCCCATCACCTGATGCGTTCCCAAGGCCTGTGAAATAATTGTTAATAAAGAATATGAAAATATATTATATTTATTTATTATTATATTATGTTTATTAACTTACCAGTTTCATGTGGAGAAAGTTAAAATTAGAGCCATCCAGATTAAACGCTGCGATGGCCAGCACCTTCCACTTGTTGACGTCCTAATTTCAGGCCAATGATGAATACATTTTCTACAAGATTGGCTAGTTTTCAGTCCTTGCTTTTATTGTGATAGGTGGTAACCTGGCACACTCGTCCAGAGTCTTTTCGCTTCATCTTCATCCGCAGCTTGGTCGCGTTGCACCTCGAATGCAATATCCGGCAGGTTCTCTATTGCATTTCTAAAGTCTTTAAAAGGGAGTGCTTGACGGCGTGCTTCCCTGCGAGGAGAATATCAGTATGCAGTGATTTTCAATTATTTTTGGCTATACTTACTGCTTACTGCCTTATTTAATTTTTTCGATGGAGCCATTAGTGCTCGATTCTTTGACTCGGTGTGCGAGAATATCCGAGGCAGGGCCATGCGTCGCTCTGCAAAAAAAATATCGAACGAATCGTTCGCACCATCGGCACAGTTCCCAGCCATCGCAGAGCAGGGCGGCCGATGCAAAGCTGAGGGAAGGTGGAGTAGGATATTGTTAGTTTAAGAATTTGGGCAGATATCGTGTCTTACCACTCACCTGAAAGGCTTCTGGCCGCTTGCAGCAGTCGGCCACAGACATTGTCACAGTTGTCACAGTTGTACCATCGCAGATCAGAGCCTTGTCGCTGCCCTCGGCTGACTGTCAGCTGAAGTGATCCGCCGGGCAGCCACAGAAGCTCCAGAAGTCGGATATACAGTCGTTGTATTGTCACTACTCCCGCCACTTAAAATTATCTGGCCGGATACACGCCGTAGTTCTCCTTGTCCTCCAGTAGCATCAGATGCTTGGGGCTCAAGCAGACGTCGTGAGTACTGCGTGTCACACTCCGCTGGCTATGCAGATGTGGAAACAACTTGGGCGACTGTGCCGTGTGATTGCGCAGCACTTTCGCATCCGGTGTCCACACGGCCCGGATGTCGGTGAACTGCGACAGACGATGCAGCTCCACGGAACGACGCTCTGTGTTGACAGTGATCCTCTCCAGTCCGGTCTTGTCCTCCAGCCAGTACACAAATCACCCCAAGGCGGCAATGCGAGATCACCTGCGTGAACAGGAGATTACACGTGTCCAGAGATGCCCAATATGGCTGCTTACTGGTTCTTTCCATTGATGTCTATGGATTGTTGGTTCAGGGCCAGCGCCGTGACTCCTTCCAGCTCTACACGCTCATTACCATCCACTCGGTCCCGAATGATGGCCCGATGGCCGCCGACATCTGTCGAGAAGAGCAGACGTCTCGCCTTCATGGCATGCACGGCAATGTTGCGAGGCGGCACATTCGGGCAGTCTTTCGTAGCTGGGGGGGATGCAGGGCACGTCCTTGGCGAGGCAGCGGCTCTGGCCCGTCTTGATCAATGTCCCCGGTGCTCCAGTCGCTCCAGTACACGTCGTCCTAGCTGCCAACCAGTAGAGGCGTCTCGGCTCCTGGTCGAATATAAGCTCCGGGCCATGATTGCTTGCAGCTCGGATTCGTCCATCGTGGCGCGGCGTATGGAGTCCGAGGCGACTCTGTCCATGTACATGTACTCTTGTGGAACGCGGCTTCTCCACCCCATTCCCCACGGCACACGCAATTTTGTCGGTCTTTCCATCGCACCAGACGCCAGAATCCTGAAGACGCCGGTGTCCAGATGCCGTTTTCAGACGAACAGCTATTCCACCCCTACCCCTAGTCCGGGTCTGTTCTTCTTCTTCCTTTTTCAATTGATTTTCAATGGTTTCTCAATGGTTTTCAATGAAATCGTCTTCTGGGGGCTGAGGGGCGGAGTAGTGGGCCACAACTGCTGGTCTTCAAGACGGCCGACCACGGGAAAATCTGCCCCACAAATCCAATTGAGATGGCAGTGCTTCGATAAGTCGCGACAGCTGATCGCTGGTGGTGGCAGTTTCTCAATATCGATGCTGTTATTGATTATTTTGACATTTTTTAAATATACCGAAAAATACCGAAAAATACCGAAAATACTCGAAAATATTCCTCGATTTTGATCTTCCGTCGAATATTACTAGCAAGATAGATCTCTCAGCCATGCCCACATAGTTTTATCCGATCAATGAATCAATTTTCTACTTGACTGGCCTATTCTAAATACTTGCTTTTATTGGATTTCTATATACCGTTGAAAATGAAATTTAATAGATTGATGAAATTGACAAAATATACCATTTGACCAGCTGTTTGATAGCCTAGACCCGCGCTGCCAACCATCTCGCAGGTCAATCAGCTGCGCCTATGCTTGAGATTTTTGTTGTTCAGAAACAGAACAGCACAGAAACTATTCCGAGAGCGCAGGCACAGCCAATTAATTTAATCAAACGAAACGCGGAATAGAAAACTCATCTCATTCAATTGAGAGCAATCAGCGATGGATTTCACGACCTTCGTAAAGCCCACCAACGGGGGATCAGGCGACGCCGATGCGGGAATCCAAGAGCTGCAGTTCTGTAAGCATGTGAAGTACATCGAGAATCATGGAAAGCAGGAGGACGACTACGAGTATTGCATGACCGAGTTTCTGCGCATGTCGGGCATCTACTGGGGCGTCACAGCCCTGGACATAATGGGGCAGCTGGATCGCCTGGAAAGGAAGCACATTATCGAGTTTGTCAAGCGGTGCCAGTGTTCCACGACGGGGGGATTTGCACCCTGCGAGGGCCACGATCCGCACATGCTGTACACTCTGTCAGCGGTGCAAATACTATGCACCTATGATGCCCTGAATGAGATCGATTGCGAGGCTGTGGTGCGATTCATTGTGGGACTGCAGCAGCCGGACGGCAGCTTCTTTGGCGACAAATGGGGCGAGGTGGATACCAGATTCAGTTTCTGTGCGGTGGCGACTCTGACGCTGCTCAAGCGCATGGAGCAGACCATTGACGTCGAGAAGGCGGTCCTGTTTATTATGTCGTGCTGCAATCAGACGGATGGTGGATTCGGCTCCAAGCCCGGCGCCGAGTCCCATGCGGGTGAGTCATGATCATGAGCTAATCACTTTTGTACCGTTCTGATAACTCTCATTGGCTCTCTTGCAGGTCTCATATATTGCTGCGTGGGTTTCCTTTCACTCACACACCGATTGCACTTGCTGGACGTGGACAAGCTGGGTTGGTGGCTCTGTGAGCGCCAGCTGGGCTCGGGCGGACTCAATGGGCGGCCCGAGAAGCTGCCAGATGTGTGCTACTCCTGGTGGGTTCTCTCCTCGCTGACCATTATGGGCCGCCTACACTGGATCAGCTCCGAGAAGCTGCAGCAATTTATTTTGTCCTGCCAGGACGCAGAGACAGGCGGATTCTCCGATCGTACAGGCAACATGCCCGACATATTCCACACGCTTTTCGGCATTGGTGGTCTCTCACTGCTGGGACATTCCGGCCTGAAGGCCATCAATCCAACGCTCTGCATGCCCCAGTATATCGTCGATAGGCTGGCCATTAAGCCCCAGAGATTGTCGCGGCCATAAAACGATCCCCTCGGAGCGGAGCCCCCTTAACTGTTATAGCCAATTGTTTCATCTTTGTAGTGCATATGAAATCGGAGCGCTCAATTACTCGTTTATTCCAACACAGATCCCGAAGTTTTACTTGTAAAAACAGACCAAATTTCCGCCATGGAATCGCTTTAACCCAACGCTATTTGCTCTTCTATTTTATAAATATGTATGCATTTACAAATACAGCGTGTATCCCCTCGATAAGCTATAAACTATGTATTTTTTATGATTCATTGGAAGCAAACTTAAATAAAGACATTACTCTATACTGGCGAGACGTCTTGCAAGAACAAGATACCGGCGTAGGCTGGCCAGAATACACCCAGTCGACCTGCCCAACAGGATAATCTAAGAGGACCTCTACCCTAGAAACCTGAACAGATAATTGAACCAAATAATATCCCCCTACAGATTCTTCAACCTTAATAACACGAATTTTTTTTTTTTAAATCATCATAATTTTTTCTGACTGTTGACTGTTGTATAAGTTGCTCCAAAAGTAATAAAAAACAACAATAAGTATTATTAAATAAAATACATTTAACTCAAAAAAAAAAAAAAATAATAATATTGCAGCAAGCCAGGAAATGCCACATTTTCTTCCTTCTGTGTGGGAAAGCCGTCGTTCTTATCTCATCTTCTTATTTCAATCCAAAAATCCCTATAATGCGGGTTTGCGTATCGCATCATATTCGTTGGTTTACAAGTCGGAAATACTTTAACCCTAGTTTTTTAGTCAAGTCTAGAGGAACTCGGACAAAAACTTATCTTTCGAAAGATTTTCCCATGAGATAGGATATTTTCTTTCAAGGTAAGGAAACCGGTGTGGCGTTTGCAAAACTGCATTTGCTGAATGCCGGCTGCGAAAATGTCCCCTTGCAAATGCGAATTTGCATTTGGCGCCCATCAAATCAGCTCTCTTGGCATCGACAGTAAATGGCAGCGTTAACACCTTGACCGGCACTAAGAGCGACGATTCTAAATGGCAGGGGCTCGGCAAATGTTCGCCAATGAATCCACCAACGCCTTTCTTGTGCGCATCAGGCGGACAAAACGGAAGATTTGGTTTCTTTTGATGGTATTCCATGGGATGATGAGATGGTTCTGGACTATCACAATGAATTCCGCTTGCACTTCTTCGGTTTCAGGCCCGCCTTGGAGGCCTTGTGTGGCTGATTCGACATTCGACGAGCGATGCAAGAATTCTCAGCTGAGAATAAAACGTACAAATATTTGTCAAAATTAATTGGACTTTCAAGATAAATCTGTAGACTTGCTAGTTTTGAATTTCGTTCACCAAGTTCTTTGTTTGTAAATATGGAATCTTAATTTCGTATATTGAGAACTTTTAGGCGAGGGAGTCCCTTCAGGAGATCCAGAAGTTGGTCATTCGTAATGTCCTTCAGCTGCAGTAAATCCTTCACGGGTACGGTGGCGCAGGATACAGAGAGTTTCTTGAGTGTAGAAACATGCTTAAACTGTGCCTCCAACAAATGGGGCTTATCCAGGATAAGACTTTCCACAGGAGAACCCTGGTTCTTGATCAACCCCTCGATGAACGAGTCACGTACACAACCGAAGAGACACACTTGCAGGTGTTTCAACCTGGGTAACCATCTCACAGGGCACCGTAGAGCCGAGGTGTCTTACACTAAAAACCAGACGTTCCAGCTGCTGGCAGTTCGCCAGAATTTCAAAGGTTTTCTTACTGATGTTTTCAATATCTCGAAATTTAAGATGCCGTAACTGCTTCATCGTTTGGCAGCAATCCACCAAGTTCCAGAGATTCCAGTTGATCAAGAAAAAGATATACTATTTCGTTATATAAGGGAGAATGCAAGTTCAGTTTCCGTAGACACTTGAATTGCTTAAGATTGTATACAAGCTCCGAACACCACCTATTCCCCATGTCGAGATCAGCTAAAAAGATTTGAGCTGTTTCAGGCCGTATAGATCGACCATCCGCCCCAGGTCCGTCGAACGATCATTTTCAAATGTTTAAGATTCGTACAGTGGCTCCGAGACTCCGCTGATGCTGATCAACCTTCAAACTGCGATTGAAATCGGACTCATAGGTAACCAGATCCTCACCAACGATCTGCAACAGTTGTTTGAGATTTTCGTCGCTAGTCCTACTCGTGGGCGATTCCTTAATATTTTTGTACCGATGGCTGACGTATCTCTGGAACATCTCTCCAATATACGTTGAGATAATCCATTAAGACTCCCCAGCAATCCTCGTTTATATATCCTCATATTGACTTCCTCCGCATTGCCAGTGCCAGAAGCTTTCCTTGAGAGTAGCATTAGCTAGATTGTTAACGCAAGCGTGTTCACTTATGGATGTGGATTTGACGACAGCTGTCTCGTTCTCGCAAAGCCTAAGCAACTGTGTGATCTTGAGCAGTTTCAGCCAATACCAATGCCAATAGAGGCTTGTGTGATTCTTACTCGAACCAGCGTAAAAGAGGGTGTATCAGCCTTTTACGCCAGAACCTATTATTTTCCAAATAGTTCCGATCTCGAGGTCTTAGTTAAGGCAGTTAAAAATTGCCTAATTCAGGCCTTGTTAATAAATTCAAAGGCGATCCCAGCTGTTGCTCTCTCGATTGTTTGTAGACGAAAACATTGATAGTATCGATAGCGACAGTAGGGGTACTTTTATTATTTGTACTAAGCAAACAAGAATATATAAACATAGTCTCTCAATAGTTCCTAAAATCAAACGTCCTTCTGGAATCAACATATTTTATTTGAATTTCAATGGTTAAGTGTAAAACAAAGCTTTTAAAAATATGAGGCACCGCTTATAAAGCTATCTAAAAGTAATTTGCCAGCTTCATGGTTTTCTACCTACAAGAATAGATATCGGGATCGAGTTATATATGTATAGAAACAAATAAAATGCATGAATATATCATGTCGATCTGAGAAAACAAGATTCTTAATTGGTTTCAAATAATTGTAACATTAATTATAGGATATATGGTGTACAAACATCAATACTCCTAGCTAAACCCGGTTGACAAGAAACAAGTGTTATGGCAGTAATAATTCTTTCCTGAAAAACTATATTGAACCATAGTTGGGCGTGTCATTTTGAAATAACAAACACAAAATCGGATGTCTGGCCTGAATTTTTATTTTCAAAATAAAGGTATGTAACCGCCGAGCCCGTTCCGCCTATCGCAGAAAAATACCGATAATACCTTATGCATCGATAATGGTCGTATGGCACTACATTTAATTACCTGTCATATTTGAAGAGCAGAGAAGATCTTAAAGGAAAAGTATGCAGTGAGAGCGAGAGAAATATATATTCTTGTTTGGATCTGGTGGAAATAAGTGTGTCTATTTCCTGAACTCAGAAGAGTAGTTCCGTTGAATCCAAATTAATATTTTCGCCAGTAAAAAAAATTTATCAACCAAAAATATATATCGATATATAGACTTATCAATATATTAACATCCCTAGCGGACTGGTAGTAAATAAATGTAAATAAATATTTTGGACGCCCGCCATTCCGTACGCGTGTCCACAGTCGGTTGTCCGGTCAAACACGATTCAAAGGCGCGCTAAACAGATAACATACATATATACAATAGTGCGTACTACTCGTCGGCGATCGCTAAAAAAAGTTTTAAGTAATGTGTTAGCTTATATTCCGTACGGCAAAACATTTTCGTTTCGTTTCGAGTATTTACATAATAAAGTACCAAGTAAAGTAAAAAACAAATAGTACAACATGACGACCACCGATGTGCGCAAAAGAAAAGTAAGGCCAAAGGTTAAAGGGGTAATAGAATTCAATTTTTTTAATGCCAATTTCGGTTTGCACACACACTCACTCCCCCACACACGCACACTGATGAAAATAACCACTAGAGCGAGAACGAGATTCCTAAAGAAATTTGTTGCTCTTTTGAGGCGGAAGTTGAAAATTCAAACGATTCCCTTCCCGACCGTCTCCCACAGAGGAAAATAATTGTTTTAATCAGTAGTATTTAAATGGGTGCCAATTTTGTATTTAAAATTCCCATTTACATACAATTCGGAACAGATATATTGAGCAGATTCAATGCCGGCAAGGGAGAGAGCGATAGATAGATTTAGAGTCATGAGGAGGAGTGAGATGGAGCTGTATTGGAGGAGGCTGCCAAACTGGTTTAAAGGGTGTGCAACACTTTATGCAAATTTCATTTTGAAATAAAAGGTACACAGGTGTATAGGTAGATAGATAGATAGCTGAGACTATATATGTACATTTATCCGAACTTTGCAATGGCACATGTATAATAGATAATGAGATAATGGCTTAATTCGCTGACCTTTGGGCTTGAGCCGGCTGGTTTTGTTAACTTTTGGGTGCCCATACATATATCTCTCTAAATTTCTTACTCGCAAGGTCATCCAAGTGCCAGAGCCCGCAAACAAAAAAACGCACACACACAAATTGTGTTGGCACTCGACTGATGATAATGCCACCACAATCTGGCTAGACTAGACAACTTTTTCAATTGCTTTCCCCTAACCATTGTGTGGGATACACACGAGAGCGTCTTTCGGTTTGGGATCAGTGCATTGCATTGCATTGCATTGCGCGTGGGCGGAGTGGAGTGGAATGCAGAATGAAGCAGCTGCAGCGGGGGCTGAACAGGTTGCAAGTAAGTGGGGGAATCGTGGCCTTAACCCTCGTGGGTGTCATGCCCCGCACAGTAGGTCTGTGAATTTATAGAGAGTATTTCGGCGAGCTCGTTTCTGGCTAGAAATTAGCCGTTGGCGAAACTCCATTTCTTGGGTGAATCATAACTAGACAATGTGAAAATATTCTACTACAGAAATAAGATCTTCTGATAAGGCATTATCCACAGATTAGTGGGATAATCCCATTGATTCCTATTGATTTCCAATTGATTCATCAAAAAGAAGGCATGGTATTGCATTCTGATCGAAGTATTGATTGATATAAATCTAGTCTAGTCATCATGAACCATCTGAAACTATTGAAATAACAATATTGTGCGTGCCTCAATTCCAATTTCATGATTTTGTTTGTCCGTGTCATATAGTACTTGGATCGCCCATACGCCCACACATACATATACATACATATCTGGGACGTCTTACTCACTATTAATCGACACAAGAAAGCCGTCCACGTCTCTAGTTATCAGTTGAATTATTGATTACAGTAGCGCTCCTCCCCCACGCCTTCGCAGCAGATGTGATAAGTTCTCACACTGAATATTTAATGGTGCATATGGACATATGTATGTACGATTAATTGCTACGAAATGAAATAATTTCATAGTACTTGTCGTCAGCCCCATTTTGTGGTTGAGTCGACAGACACACAACAGTCTGAACAAAGTTTTAGCTACGAGTATGTTGACTTTATTTCATTGTATTGGAAGAGGAAGGGGGGACTTTTTCGTCACACACTTTCCAAAGGCGAAACATTTGTTTAAATAATGGTAATTTCATCAGTTTTGTTTGTGTTGCCCCAGCAACGTTTTTATTTAATCAGGCTAATAGATCTGCCTGCCCCATTTCGTGCCGAAACATGCATAGGTATAGTATCTAATCGTGGCCAAATCGCTTGAAGGTTGTGTGATAAGATGCCTTCCTAAAACGCGTACTAGCCTGCTGCTCGCTGCTGTACACTGAAAATTGTGTAATTTGGCATGACTTTGAACTTTTGCTGGGGGCAATTTTGCGCACCATTGAAAGGGTGATGATTTTTTTTGACGTGCCATGTAATTGATTGTGTGCGCTTCACCGATATGTGCATATAAGGCATGTGGGGATTGGATGGGATATAATAAGGGTGCGTACCTAAACAACTACTCGATCTCTGCATTCAAGATTCTTTAATGAATAAATAAACAAATTTTACCTATAGTCATTACCCATCTGTTGACTTACTGTTTGAATCTTTTGGTAGGCTTGGAGAAGAGGTGGCTTGAATGATTGAAAGAACGAATAAAATGTTGCTGAAATTTGAGTTGCTAATTTTGAATTGCAAATTTCAATTCGAATTTCCCGACTAACAACCGTTGTACTCCTGCAGCCCTGACAGCTGTTTGTCTAGTTATCGATTGCGCAAGCTATGCGGCTCTGCAGCCCTGGCACATGTGAGCGAACGATAAAAGCGGCCCGAAAAAAAAGAGAAGAAAAAATAAATGGAACAACACAACCATTGACAATTGACATTTCAACAGATAGCAAACAAGAGACTGAGAAAAATAAAGCAAGATACATACATATATGGTGATGATGTGGCGGCCTGCTAATATTTAAAACGGGCAAACACTTGAAATGTGTCTAAGCGAAAGCACCAGTTATGCATAATAATTGCGGCATAGCGACGGGCAGCGACAAACGCAACGAAACCGAGCAATGAAATACGAATATAAGCTGGTAGAAAGCCATATACTATGCTATGCAACTAATCAATTAAAACAGAATTCTAAATTATGTATTCGATCGAACCTTCTCTAACCGTTTAACTTTATTCCAATCCCCCCCGATTTAGCTGGCCACGGATGACAAACCGTCACAGGGCAACCGCCGGAAAGGCAGCGGCTCCGTCACTGGCAGCGGCGGAGGGAGTCGCGGTCCCAGCGGCCTCAAGATATCATTTTTGTGCCTGATTGTGTCTGTGATCCTCCTACTCTTTGTCTTTGGTGTGTATCATATGTATTTTGTTTATGACGAGCCTACCAAAGTTTTACTAACCAAACCTTCTGAATTTCCCACTGTCACTGTGCCCTTCTCGCAAATTGAACCCCATTTGCCGCATCAACCCATCGTTTCCCGTTCCTCTACCTCCAAACCGAAACGGAAAACAAAAACCAAAACTGAAACGGAATCTGCTGACAATGCAGGCTTTATCTCAGAGAATGCCAGTCCGTATCTGGCCCGTCTGGCCTCGAAGTTTGGCTACAGCAAAGTGCAGTACGCAGCCATCATTGATGCAGGATCGACAGGGAGTCGGGTGCTGGCCTACAAGTTTAATCGTAGCTTTATAGATAATAAGCTGGTGCTGTACGAGGAGCTTTTCAAGGAGCGCAAGCCGGGCCTCAGCTCATTTGCCGACAATCCTGCCGAGGGAGCGCACTCCATTAAGCTTCTGCTGGACGAAGCTCGTGCCTTCATACCCAAGGAGCATTGGTCATCGACGCCGCTGGTCTTGAAGGCCACCGCCGGACTGCGATTGCTGCCCCAGAGCAAGGCGGAGAACATCCTCAATGCTGTGCGTGATCTGTTTGCCAAGTCGGAGTTCAGCGTGGACATGGATGCCGTGGAGATCATGGATGGCACCGACGAGGGCATCTTCAGCTGGTTCACCGTCAACTTCCTGCTGGGTCGCCTCTCAAAAACCAACCAGGCAGCTGCCTTGGATTTGGGCGGCGGCAGCACCCAAGTCACCTTCTCCCCGACAGATCCCGAGCAGGTGCCCGTCTACGACAAGTACATGCACGAGGTGGTCACCTCCAGCAAGAAAATCAATGTGTTCACGCACAGCTATTTGGGACTGGGCCTGATGGCCGCCCGCCATGCCGTCTTCACCCACGGCCACAAAAAGGGGATACTCTGCTGGAGAGTGTGTGCGTCAATCCCATCATTGCCAATCGCACTTGGACCTATGGGAATGTCCAGTACAAGGTGAGCGGCAGGGAGAACATCAAGTCCAGTGCAGCCGAGCAGCCAATTGTCGACTTTGAGGCTTGCCTTGAGCTTGTCAAGAGCAAGGTGATGCCGCTGGTCAAGCCCAAGCCGTTCACCCTTAAGCAGCATGCGGTGGCCGCATTCAGCTACTACTTTGAGCGTGCCATTGAGTCGGGTCTTGTGGATCCGTTGGCCGGCGGGGAGACCACTGTCGAGGCCTATCGAAAAAAGGCGCAAGAGATCTGTGCCATTCCCAATGACGAGCAGCCGTTTATGTGCTTCGATCTGACCTTCATATCTACGCTGCTGCGCGAGGGATTTGGCCTCAACGATGGCAAGAAAATTAAGGTAAATGCAGTCCATACATTATTTTACATTGCTCAATGCGTATCTAAATGTGTGTGTTTCTTGCAGCTTTACAAGAAGATCGATGGTCACGAAATCTCCTGGGCCCTGGGCTGTGCCTACAACGTGCTGACCAGCGATGAGAAGTTCAGTAATTCCTAATGCTCCTCCATTAGTCCGTAGATGACAGAGACGACAGAATACATTTTAAATCAGATAGTTAGCTGAAATTGTTTATAGAGTGCCTTAGACGTGCATCGAGTATACCACATAATACACTACACTAGACTACACCATACCACACAGAGACAAATAGCCTATAAAGTCAGTTAATATTATTTTGTTTGTGCCCTGCGCAATCCACTTCGATTGTCTCAAATTTAAGCGATTTCCAATTCAGTTGATTCTGTTTATGAAAGCCCGATGAAAAGCCGAAAGCCCGCACTGTGACTACTACACTTAACGTTTAGTTCGTAATTCCATTGTTGTGTGATTCGTTTTTCGTATTCATATTCGTATTTCGTATTGTAGTTGTCTGCCACGTTCTTAAATTTTAGCCTTTACACTGAATTCCTCATGTACATAAATTTACACATCGATATGTATTTACCTAATATGTAAAGCGGCTTAGACTACTATAATTAGCGAGAAAATTTCAAATTGTTTTTCACATATGTATATGCAAAAATTAGTTTAATTAATTATTTTTTCAAATAAATCAATCAAATGTTAACTGATCTAAATCTTATTGTTATTATCTTATTGTACCAGATGGCCTCCGGGGTGTTCCTTTAGATATTTTACATAGATCTGCATCTGACGCAAGGTGCGCTCCAAATCGAGGCCCGGCTTGGAGCGTCTGGCATGATCTGCCCCGTTCCTCATAATTTCCGCAATCTCATAAATCCATCTTCTTAGCTATTGCGCAGAAATACTACTGCAATACTACATACCTACAATTGTTGGTGGAATTTGGTTAATTTCCTTTTCTACATTTTCGAAATTATTGGTAGTTTGGGCGTTCTAACTGCATTTGTGCAGGTACTAATTGTTTCTGTACCAGGTTTTGGCTTTTTATTTTTTAGGAATTAATTATGTCGGGGGAATCTTTGTTTATATAATGGAAAGATATACTTAATTAGAATTATTATTTAATAATCGTTTATACTTTAAATTGATTTGGGACGTGGTACAAATCATCATCATCATCGTTCTGTCTTTGAGTTGTTTTGACTCCTCATGGTAAACTTTCTTGTCGCCCATAGAATTTCATTCCAGACGTTGGAATTTACGTACAAACATTATCTTGTTTGTTCTTTTTTTTTTGGTATTTGATCGAGGTTGGAGCGAATGGAATGTACACAAGCAAAACAACTGCAATGACCAGATAACATACATCAATGATTTTTTATGTTTTAAGATGTTTTAACGTCGACAAATAATAAATGTACAAATAATAAGTATTACAAATAATACTACTCAACACGATATTGACGCTGTGAATCAAACCGACCTTTTTTTTATAGATTTGGAACTTTTAAGTTGTTAAAATTTGTTTTTTTAATCATTATTATACACATTTTTTGAAATCTATTTTTTACTGTTTTTTCCAGAGGTAGTGCTACTTTTCTTCACATCGTTTAAGTATCTTGCGCCTGGTTTTACTGACCTTTGCAATTCTGAAAAGCTGATAAATGCAGATATCAATTTAACCCGAACCATTTGTAGCTTAAGCTTATTGTCTGGAAAATATTAAGCTTTTAAATTCCAAATTGAGAATTTTTTGTGGCATTTTTTCCCGAAATTTTTACTTTTAAAACTCGGGAAAAGTCGAAATAAATTCATTCCTTGTGTTTTTGTCTTATAGGTACTTTAATTGGGCGTCGTTTAAGGTATCGTTTGTAAAAAATGGATGGTTTATCTATGGATTAACGAATAATTTGCAGCCGTTTGACCAAACCTCTGAATGCCGCACTTTGCCGTTAGATTTCTTTAAGTTCTTTCGCAAATGCCGTTTTACCGTTGAAAACTGTTACAAATAAAAATTTGTTGTGTTTTTTCTACAAAAGGAAAGGGTTGTATTTCGAGTAACGGAATATTATGGTGGTGTTGTGGTCAGGTTTCGTGGAGGCTTATGCCTTCACAAGCTTCAGCAAGTCCTCCAAAGGGACGGTGTCGCAGGTTACACGGAGTGTAGAAATATTGCAAAGATGCAGCAATCCGCCAAGCTCTTGGCATCGATTCCTTTACAGTAATCCAAATCCAGAGATTCCAGTTGATCAAGAACATGCAAGTCTCTTCCGGTATATGATAAAGCACACAACGTCAGTTTTCGTAGACACGTGAATTGCTTGAGATTGTATACAAAATCCGAACACCACCTATCCCCCATGTCGAGATAGGCGTACAAAGATTTGAGCTGTTTCAGGCTGTATAGATCGTCCCATCCGCCCCTGGTCCGCCCAAAGGTCATTTTTAAATGTTTAAGATTCGTACAGTGGCTCCGCAGGAGCCACAGATGCTGATCGCCTTTCGAACAGGGATTGAATTTGGACTCATAGCTAACCAGATCCTCACCAACGATCTGCAACAGTTGTTTGAGATTTTCGTCGCTAGTCTTACTCGTGAGCGATTCCTTAATATTTTTGTACCGATGGCTGGCGTATCTCTGGAACATCTCTCCAATACACAGGTGCGAGGAAGCGAGGCTTAGCTGGTCTCCTACGTTGAGATAATCCATTAAGGCTCCCCAGCAATCCTCGTTTAAATCGAGAATAGCTTTACGAGACGTTCTCTTTTTGACTTCCTCCGCATTGCCAGTGCCAGAGTCGTTCTCCCCATCAGCTTTTCTCTTTCTATTTCTATTTCTACCGGAAGCTTGTTCACTCATTTCGTTGCTTGTGGATGGGAAGTCTCGCTGGAAGAGGATTTGTTAGTCCCAAGTAAATATGTGTATATGGCCAATACCAACCTTAAATCGATACCATTCAATTGAACCGTCGCGACGATGTGTGCAGTTCTTTGTGCACAATGCCTCGTTCGCGCAAGGCGCAAAGGGTTTAGTTTTCACGTGGTGCAGCGCTTACCAATACCCAATAGAGGCTTGTGTGTTCTTACTCGAAAAATCTTCCGCGTGGATTTTGAGGTTACTGAACCAGTTATTCTGAACCAATTCTTTTCCCAATAGCTCGAGGGCTTAGTTAAGGCTGCCAGTGCACCACAACTTCCTTCGTCGAAGTTTCGTAAGTAAATAAGTTATGTAATTGAATAAAATGTACTATTTTATGGACTTCCAAATTTCAGACAGATAATTCGTACTGGGGACGTTGCTGCGTCGAAAGCTAGTTCCTTGAGTGATTTTATGAACTAGTTTAATAGTTGGTTCCTTAGCGTCATCCACGTGAATATTCTTTGATATTAAAATAATTGTTCAATGTAATAAATAATAATGATTACTAGGTTAAACTTAAACTTAACAAGGCTTTTTGTTTGTTAATAGTAGTATAATTTATTACCGAAAGTTCGATTCGATTATTCTGCCTATCAGCGCAACTACCACCACTAAAAATACTAGAACAAAAGAAAAATAAAATGCTGGCGAGTAAAAATAATATCCTTAAAACCAACTCTCTAGAATAATTGTATCATTAGATGAGACATTTTTGTGATCCCCTGAAGCCGTAAAGACACTGCTGTATATATTGCAACCATCGATGGGTTTCTCGGTGTGAGGAAGAACTTCCTCCCACAAACTCTACAAAGAAATGGCCGAAAATAATAACTAAATATGAGAATCAGGTCTTTTTCGTCCATTTTCCATAACTTGTTGATTTACACTGCCTTTTACCATCTCATAATATTTGCCATTAAGGAAACTGTAATAATAATAAAAGGAATATTCTAAGTTCGAAGCCATGAATAGCGTCCATTCTGCATAAAATACGAGTACACTACCAATATCCGTAACCAGAAATCCAATAGCTCTTCTTGAATATTTTCCCAGCGATTTAAGTTCGTAGGCTTCATTTTCGCTCCCTACTTTCTATAAACGTGTTCTATGAACATCTTGAAGATGGATGTGCAGCCCGTGAGGAAGGGCCATGCCATGGTCATTAGATGGATTTTTTCCAATCCCAGGAAGAAGCTCTTCTGGAGGTTTCCGAAGTTAAAGTTCCTGTTCCCGTTGACTCGTCTCTGGATTACAGTCCCGCCAGATCCGGAAACACTTGAATTTCAGGGCACTGGGAATGGGTAAATTGGCACATGGGCACATTGACAACAAGAAAATCAGTTGAGTTGACGAATGAGAGATCATCGTGTGGATGATCTCTAAAGTCACAGGATATAATTCGAGATGCAGATGGCATAGATGCCTTACGTTGCTAACTGTGATGGATATTCCAGGCTTCCTAAGTAGGACTCTCTCTGTATCTTGCGGTAACCAGTCAGTACACCTTCACAGAGGGTGGCGCCCATATTGACCATACCTTCGGCAATGGCCTCCACAATCAGATGGAGCTTTTCATTCATTTCATTCATCAAATAGCCGCAAACCATTGTCGCTAACCAAGAAGCGGCAGTCGAGATTGGCCTCTTCGGCGAGAACCATTTCCTTGTGCACGCGCTGTCGGGATCACAGCTCGCAGGTGTCCGTCTTGACCAAACTCTTTGGGTAAGATGGAAGCGTGGGCTCGCCCTGCTGGTACGGGTCCGTCGTGGTAATCATTAGATTGAATTTAAAACTGTTCAGGTGGCCGATAAGTTCGGACAAATGCTGCTCGTCGGTGCCGCATTAGAGCTTTTTGGCGGTGAGTAGTATTTGCTTTTGAAGACCAGTTCATCGACATCATGTTTATAGAGGCGATCCGGGAGAGAGGCCGTTTCGGCCGTTCTTTGGAACAGTTGGAGAAGACCTTTAAATAGGCAAAGGTGGCGGACAGCACCTCATCTATGTGCTTGAATCCCCCGTCGGTGAGGAGTGCATCGCGTGTAGATTGCAGCCTATCTCGTCCATGCCAGCATGGCATGGGAGAGAGACTACCGTTTCCGTTGTGCTCGATCAGTAGGAGAGTAATTTAACCGGATTGCTGTGATAGTACGGACGCACCCAGGTTAGCTCAAACTTGCGCCATATCTCCACGGCCTTGACGAGAAAGACTTGCTCTTGGAACGCCGGACGGAAGGCGTTGCAGTAATCGAACTTGGTCAGGTCGAGCGCCTTGATGTCATTGCGGAGCAGCTTGGAAAAGTGGGCCAGGCCCTGATAGTTGCACGGATCGGCGAATGGACCGTGGTCGATCATCAAGGCACAGGAGGCCTAATTGGGCAATCCAATGCCAACCGATGGGGCCGAGACGATCAAAACTTGCAGCCCAACCTCCTGAGATGGATTTCTAGCTGTCTTTGTTCCAGGTCTCAAAGAGTCCTCTTCAAAAACTCCCTCTCTTCACCAGTAAAGGTTTCTTCGGGAGAACCACAGGGCAGCCATCTAGGCCCCTTTCTCGTCACACTCTTTATTAATGACTTGCTTTCGATATTAACATACTCTCGACTACTTATGTATGCGGATGATGTTAAACTCTGTGTCCAGTATAGGGACATTTCACTTCATTCTCGCTTGCAATCCGATCTCAATAACTTTCAGTCATGGTGTTGTGCAAACTTGTTACACCTTAATGTAACAAGGCCATGGGCGTGCTTGGGTTTATAAAGAGGTGGTCAAAAGAATTTGACGACCCCTAAATAAAAAAGACTCTCTATACTTCGCTAGTTCGTCCGATTTTAGAATACGGCTCCTGTTTATGGTGCCCTCAGTACAAAGTACACCAGGACCGTATAGAATCAGTACAGAAAAACTTTTTACTCTTTGCGGGGCCTTAACTGGGATGCGGGTGTGAGACTCCCATCTTACTCTAGTAGACTGCTATTAGTAAACCTCCCATCCTTAGTTAACCGTAGAAAAATGCTTGGTGTGATATTTATGCACAACTTGATCAGGGGTGACATAGAAGCCCTGATCTGTTGAGCCGCACAAACTTCAGTTTAGGGTCTTATGCTCGGATTATAATTCCCTCTACCATATTATATCCACCACTAATTCTCTTCCTCTTATTAAATTACTAATCCTCACACACCTTTGTATTTTGATTGCATGCTTAGTTTCTTTTCCTCGAATGTTAGTCTAACAGCTATCTTTCCTGCATGTTCGCGTGCGGCAGCGCCTCTCGGTTGGTTGGGCGGGAGGAGGGCTGCGTTTTTCCTGGGATTCGCGCGTAACAGCCTTCTGCTGGTTTCACACGGGCCACTTGATGGTGCAGTAACTGCATCGCCTCTTGAAAGATGCAGTCATTGCATGTCAACGTCCAAGAAGAAACGAGGGGGAACGTTGTGAGTTGCTGCTGCGACCGCAACTCTACATTTATACCCGATACATAGTCAGTATGGGTTCATTTAACGACAAAGAGTGCGTGCGAGAGAGACAGAAAATCAGTCAGAACGTGTCGACGGGCGCTGCGTAGCCACTGCAAATTGATTTGTTACTTTTGGCTATAATAATAATCCGATCTGATTCGGATTCGGCAATATTCGGCAATCTGGTAGATATGGCCATTCTCTATAATTGTGCCTTTTTAATTTTCTCCTATCTTCAAAATTGTGGTTGCCACAGATTTTTCGTTGTTTATGGCTGCGGAAGGGGTGGGGCGAAATTTTGAAACACACTTGTAGCAGTGAGCTATCAACAGTGAGTTCTGCAGTGAAAAATTACAAATAGTTTTGTAGCAGTGAGAGCTCGACAGTCAGGTCTAATAGTCTCTGAGATCTGTGGATGCTCCAGATTTTCGTCCTTTGCGGGGCCGGAAGGGGGTGTGGCGAAATTTTGAAACAAACTCGTCAAGGTCCGATATTTCAGGAGTGTGGATACCAAATTTGGTTGCTCTAGCTCTTATAGTCTCTGAGATCTAGGCGCTAATGTTTTGCGCTAAGCAAAGCCGGCTATGATACGTGTGTGTTAGAGAGAGACAGGGCGAGAAAAAAAGAAATTGTTTTCTTCATTCTGGCTATAATAATGATACGATCTGATTCAGATTCTGCAGTCTAGAAGATATGGTCATTCTCTACGATTCTGCGTTTTTGGTTTTTGTGGATGCCACAGATTTTCGTCTTTTGTGGGGGCGGAAGTGGGCGGGGCGATGTTTTGAAATATACTTGTAACAGTGACATATCACAGAAGGCTGGATACAAAATGTCGTTGCTCTAGCTCTTATAGTCTTTGAGCAATAGGCGCTAATAGGGACGGACAGACGGACAGACGGACGGACGGACAGACAGACATGGCTCAATCGACTCGGCTATTGATGCTGATCAAGAATATATATACTTTATGGGGTCGGAAACGCTTCCTTCTGGACGTTACACACATCCATTTTCACCACAAATCTAATATACCCCAATACTCATTTTGAGTATCGGGTATAAAAATTGCCCAGCACAAGAGATCTAGAAGGCAATTGAGTATCGTTTTGATGGCGTGTCTCACCATTTCACTTACATGTACATTTTCCTGTCGTTCTCAGATTTATAGGGATTTTAAAATAAATGTAGTGCTCAATAAGTTCCCAAAAATAGTGATCATTGGGAGGCATACCTTTTTTTTGTATTTTGTATCAGGGAGCAAGTTGAGCGCCATTTGGGGTATTCCTGATATTGTTTCATCTGTTCAAGCTATCGATAGGACAATAAGCCGCCAACTTAACTTCCACAGAATCCAAGCTGTGCATACCAAATTTCTGAAGGAAAAACAATGTAAGTTTACGGAGCTAACGGAATACAAGTATAGATTCTATCCATTCCACACAGACAGGGCCATCGACCAAAATGAACAGCCATGGACGCAACCCGAAGAGACTCTGCACCGACGACATCGTATTGGGCAACGGCGTCTTAGGGGACATGGGCCGCATGCAGAGGCATGAACGAGATGTACTCGGACGTGTTGTTCCTTGTGGAGGATCAGCGCCTACCCGCCCACTGCGTACTTTCGTGGCCTGCTCTACGGAAGCATGTCCGAGTCAACGGAACACGAAATTCGGCTGCTGGAGACATACAAGGTAATCCTGGGCTACCTTTACTCGGGCACTCTGCCAGTTTCCACTCTGGACCTGGAACTCTCGACCTCGTCGAGCCTGGAAAAACATTCGACACCATCGCTGCCGACCGTTACCGATTTATGGGGGAGTCGAGTGTTAAAAGCAGGACGTATACTTCGCAGTAAAATGTTTGGGACTTGGGCAAGATTTTTCTAACCGACCGAGTTAAGGTTACGCATAAAGGGACCCCTGCCACGTTGATGTCTATTGCAACATACATTTCAAACTACGTCATAAGCGAACGGTATGTAAACTTCACGGCGCGTCCAGTTCACTACATTCGGGTCGTGGAATCAGAGAGAGGAGGCTCAGGTTAGAAATGTGCTTTGAAGCTGAGAGCCGGAAACATCGGCGACCCGTAAGTGGGGGCTAAGCTGCGCAGCTCTGAAGAGAAATAAATATATCTTACCAAGTATGTATAAAACAGCATCGGAAGGAGCTGGGTGAACTGTCTGACAATCCGGATTAAAAAAAGAAGTCACTTCGGAACTCATCTATATGACTTGCTCTAATTAGACTGGGCGACGCGACGGTTGCATGAGATCCCACTTAGGTTGTAGACCTGGCTGATTAGATCACATGCCCATACATAGAATTAGCAAAATATCCCCAAAATCGTTTCTAAAAATTCAGAAACCGCGTTTTGATGACTTTTGCACCTTTATAATTTTCACTAGGCATCTACAGCGCCGACATCCAAAAAAATGTACGGGTTGAAAAGACAAATATATGTATGTATGTCCTTTCATCTGAATTTTGATTACTGTCCATACAATGGCTATACCTGGAGATCTATCAACGTATATTTCTACGTATTTTAATGTTTCTGCAACTTGTGCGAACTACATTTCTGTGTTATTATCTCGAAAAAATTTATTTATGATACATACAAGTATATGAACATATTTCATATTTTAATTTATAGGATGCTGAGTCATTCATCTTTTCCATTAGGCGGATTTAAGTCTTTCAACGAGAATACTCCTTGAACGAAAACCCCGCTGCAACGCCCCCGACGTGCACATTACAACCACGAATATCGGAGCGAACTCTTTACGCGTGGAGGTCATACTCGACCTCATGGCATCTATCTGGAGGAGGTGGAGGGCTGGGTCCACGTCAATACAGCCTTACGGTAGACTTGAAGGATACTTCTGGAGGACACAGGGCCAACAAAAACGCAGGCATTTCGCCACGAGAGTTGGATGTTTCCCAAGCTAATGCATAACGATTTCTTTGCATCCTGGAAAGACGAGCTCATCCATGGAGGACATGCCCCTGCGCGTACTCTGTTGGATGAGGTGGGAGACAACTTTAACGAGATCATCGACGGGGACTATATCTTCGGTAGTAACCAGAAGAAGTAGACAAAGAACATTGTAACCCTGCCACAGGCTATTGCTATTACCCCAAAAGCACGGTGGAGCCATGTGCTTAAGGAAACTACACCTTTCCAAGTTTATTTGAGTGTTAGTATTAAAAGTAAAGTTCCATACATTTATCATCTTCAGAGCCTCCTGACAATGTCAGACATGGGATCCATTTCCTTTTTATACCCGATACTCAAAATGAGTATGGGGCTATATTAGATTTGTGGTGAAAATGGATGTGTGTAACGTCCAGAAGGAAGCGTTTCCGACCCCATAAAGTATATATATTCTTGATCAGTATTCATCAATAGCCGAGTCGATTGTGGATGCCACAGATTTTCGTCTTTTGTGGTGGCGAAAGGGGGCGGGGCGACGTTTTGAAATACACTTGGAACAGTAACATATCACAGAAGTCTGGATAACAAATGTCGTTGCTCTAGCTCTTATAGTCTCTGAGATCTAGGCGCGAATCAAGACGGACAGACGCATTGATATAGCTATATAGCTGATCAAGCATATACATATATGCTTTATATACCACCACAAAACGAAACTAAACTCCCTAAAATCCTTAAACTCTTCGAGTACCGGGTATAAAACTCATGTGCATGATATGTGTTAATTTGAGTGTTTATTGTTTATAGGATTAGTACAAAAAAGATAAGAATTGAATTTGAAAGACAGAAAAAAAGAGTCAATTCGATTTGTATAGCCAGGTGAGCAAATTATGATCTTCACAAAGAATGCAATTTATATTAGGCAATATTTTTCGCATACGTTTTTCGAAGTCCCATAAAGGCATGTTTGTAATAATTCAAAATAAATCGAGAGACTTGCTATCAACCACTTGATTCCAACCAAAGGATATCGTCTGTATTTGAATTAGAGAAACAGATTTTGATCTTCCCTCGCTGCTCCCTCTGTTCACTCATCCAGATACGAACACTTCTCCCTAAGTTGACTTTGTCTATGTCATCGCGATCTACTATATCGAGAAATTTTAGGCTAGGAAGACCCTTGAGGAGATCCATAATTTGATCAGTCGTAATTGGCATGGATATGTGAAGGTTTAGGAGGCTCTTGAGCTTCAGCAAGTCCTCCAAAGGGACGGTATCGCAGGTTACACGGAGTTCCTTAAGTGTAGAAATATTGCAAAGATGCTTAATCTGATCCGCGGACAACGCGCAACCTTCCAGGATAAGACTTTTCAGAGGAGATCCCTGTTTGTTCATCAATCCCTCGATAAAAGAGTCGCTTAAAGAATCTGTCCATACTATCAAATGCTGCAGCCGAGGCAAATGGCAGAGCATCTCATAGGGCACCGTTGTTGCAGCAGACGATCTTAATTACCCTATCTTAGCGTGTGCGATGTTGTGAGCAGAGCTTTTGCTCTCACACGCCACGCTCTTGTACTGCTCTCTGCGCATGCAAGATCGGCTCGGCGGTGGAGTCGGGGAGTTATTGCTATCTCTGGCTGCGACCAGTCCAATAAATGCTTTGAAGTCGAGCACTTGTTTTATTTGGTCATAAATTACCTGACAATTGAAAGTAAAAAACCGCAACTAGAGCCTGCTGGACCGGAGTCATCATAACGTTTATTTTGGAAAAACTCTTCCGAATTTTCAATATCCTTAAAACCAACTCTCTAGAATAATTGTATCATTAGATGAGACATTTTTGTGATCCCCTGAAACCGTAAAGACACTGCTGTATATATTGCAACCATCGATGGGTTTCTCGGTGTGAGGAAGAACTTCCTCCCACAAACTCTACAAAGAAATGGCCGAAAATAATAACTAAATATGAGAATCAGGTCTTTTTCGTCCATTTTCCATAACTTGTTGATTTACACTGCCTTTTACCATCTCATAATATTTGCCATTAAGGAAACTGTAATAATAATAAAAGGAATATTCTAAGTTCGAAGCCATGAATAGCGTCCATTCTGCATAAAATACGAGTACACTACCAATATCCGTAACCAGAAAACCACCAACACTCTTTTTGATCTTCAGCGCGAATAGTGTCACTATCACAGTCCCAGACCACTGTGGAAAACTTCATGTTCAGGCGATAAATTAGTTAGCTCTTCCTGAATATTTTCCCAGCGATTTAAGTTCGTAGGCTTCATTTTCGCTCCCTACTTTGAGCGTAGCGAGCATGGCGCGTGTTCTATGGACATCTTGAAGTTGGATGTGCAGCCCGTGAGGAAGGGCCATGGTCATTATATGGATTTTTTCCAAAGGAAAAGGAGAAAAGTGTGTCCTCGGTGAAGATTGATGGGGAGCATTCGCCGCCGTACTTTTCCACATTCGCAAAGAAGACGTTCTCCGCCGAAACTGGCTTGCTGCCCATGAATATCATACGCTCCAGAAGGTGGGCCAGGCCCTGATAGTTGCACGGATCGGCGAATGGACCGTGGTCGATCATCAAGGCAAAGGAGGCGTAATTGGGCAATCCAATGCCAACCGATGGGGCCGAAACGATCAAAACTTGCAGCCCAGCACAAGAGATCTAGAAGGCAATTGAGTATCGTTTTGATGGCGTGTCTCACCATTTCACTTACTTGTACATTTAACGAGGGGGAACGTTGTGAGTTGCTGCTGCGACCGCAACTCTACATTTATACCCGATACAGTATGGCTACATTGAGGGACAAAGAGTGCGTGCGGGAGAGGCAGAAAACGTGTCTAAACGTGTCTGAACGTGTCGTCGGGCGCTACGACGCCACTGCAAATTGATTTGTTCCTTTTGGCTATAAAAATGATCCGATCTGATCCAGATTCGGCAATCTGGTAGATATGGTCATACTCCATGATTCTGCGTTTTAATTTTTTCGTATTTTTAAAATTGAGGATGCCACAGATTTTCGTCCTTTGTGGGTGCGGAAGGGGGTGGGGCAAAATTTCGAAATATACAGTGAGATCTAACAGGAGTGCGGATACCAAATGTGTTTGCTCTAGCCTTAATAGTCTCGTCGTTGCTCTAGCTCTTATAGTCTCTGAGCACTAGGCGCTCATAGGGACGGACAGACAGGCATGGCTCAATCGACTCGGCGATTGATGCTAATCAAAATATATATACTGTATAGGGTCGGAAACGCTTCCTTCTGGACGTTACACACATCCATTTTCACCACAAATCTAATATAGCCCTATACTCATTTTGAGTATCGGGTATAAAAATCCAGAATAATTATAGAAAAAACTAGCGGATCCGGCGAACTTTGTCTCGCCGCAGTTTAACGCCTTCAGATAAACCCCAGAGTGATAAAACACAGATAGTTCAAATTTCAATATGATTTATTTAAATGGAATCGAAATCAGCTGAGAGCGGACAAGATCTCAAATAGCGTTGGTTGTTGCATCCTCTGGAATTGCCGGTCCCACTGGGAGCATGGAGAGCATCTTCTGCTCTTCATTCAACATCGGCACATTCTTTCGGGCTCTTTCGGCCAGCTCATCTCGTCCTTGTATTTGTGCCACAATGCGCTCGGGTTCGAAGGATGTCATGTGGCTATGATGATCGCAGAAACAGTTGCATCGGCGACCCTTGAGTGTGGGAGTGTGTACGTTGTCGAGCAAATGCAAACGTTGGCAGGCCTCCCAAAACTTGACGCACAGCATACCATCCACAGGGCGCAGAGAATCGAAGGATGTAGGGCCTCTAATATTCTAATGCTCACCAAGAGCAAGCGAAGATTGAAGCATTCATCTTGGCGTGGATGCCTCCGAGGGCAGACATCAGCAAATAGACATCAGCGAAAGAAGACGCGATTAGCTTATAACTCGGATTGTAGCTGGGTTGATCCTGTAAATAGGGTATTATCCCCATTAGAAGTGACCTGTGTGCTACCCATAATGATTTTTCAGCTCGTATGCTGCTTGTGGGCTTGTATTTCCAAGTAACTATTTTGCCCTCTTTTGACAGATTTGCCTCCTTCCACATTCGATTCTATAAATTACGAAGAAACTTTTTATTTTAATTTTATATATCTATATTATTAAACGAGGGGGAACGTTGTGAGTTGCTGCTGCGACCGCAACTCAACATTTATACCCGATACATAGTCATTACGCAAAGAGTGCATCCGAGAGAGACAGAAAATCAGTCAGAACGTGTCGACGTTTGTTACTTTTGACTATAATAATAATCCGATGTGATTCGGACTCGGCAAGATTCGGCAATCTGGTATATATGGCCATTCTCTATGATTGTGCGTTTTTAATTTTCTCCTATCTTCAAAATTGTGGTTGCCACAGATTTTCGTTATTTCGTTTCGAGCTATCAACAGTGAGTTCTGCAGTGAAAAATTACAAATAGTTTTGTAACAGTGAGAGCTCTACAGTCAGGTCTAATAGTCTCTGAGATCTGTGGATGCTCCAGATTTTCGTCCTTTGCGGGGCCGGAAGGGGGTGTGGCGAAATTTTGAAACAAACTCGTCAAGGTCCGATATTTCAGGAGTGTGGATACCAAATTTGGTTGCTCTAGCTCTTATAGTCTCTGAGATCTAGGCGCTAATGTTTTGCGCTAAGCAAAGCCGGCTATGATACGTGTGTGTTAGAGAGAGACAGAGCGAGAAAAAATTAAATTTTTTTCTTCATTCTGGCTATAATAATAATACGATCCAATTCAGATTCTGCAGTCTAGAAGATAAATTCATTCTCTACGATTCTGCGTTTTTACTTTTCTCGTATCTTTAAAATTGTGGATGCCACAGATTTTCGTCCTTTGTGGGGGCGGAAGTGGGCAGGGCGAAGTTTTGAAATACACTTGTAAGTTACAAGTTATAGTCTTTGAGCACTAGGCGCCAATAGGGACGGACAGACGGACGGACGGACAGACAGACATGGCTCAATCGACTCGGCTATTAATGCTGATCAAGAATATATATACTTTATGGGGTCGGAAACGGTTCCTTCTGGACGTTACACACATCCACTTTCACCACAAATCTAATATACCCCAATACTCATTTTGAGTATCGGGTATAAAAAGCTTTGTTATGCAATTTTCAGCAAAACATCTTCTAGCTTATTTAATACACCAGCTCGGTTGCCGACAGGCTGAATCCGGGTATCGCCCGAATACGATGATATCGACGAGAATATGATCTAAAGGTTGACAGGCATCCGATTCGACAAATTTGAACGTCGCGCCTACTTTTCTACTTGACATTTACATTTATATTTACAATCGGTTACTGTTATCGACTACGCTATGTTCTCATATCGCGTAAATATTCCATAGACCATTTTCCAGCACTTATCATAAACTATCGAATAAACAGCTGATTTGCCGAAATATATATATATAAATACATATATATGTATCTTCGTGCTCTTTTCTCTGCAACACAAAACACGCAACTAAATTTCGTTTAAAAACAATCAAAAACAACACAAAATGGTCTAGTTTCGTATTTAAACCCTTTACTCGGCCGTGTAGTACCCAAGTGAAGTGGATTTTCCCATGGAAATTGTTTTCGGAAACTTACACAAACATTTTTTCGTAAGCGCTGCCTGTGTGTGCCTCTGCTCTGCCTTTACCATTGCCTCTGCCTCTGATGTTGTCTCTGTCTCGTTCGCACAGCAGAATTACTAGTTGCTGTGTGTGTGCGTGTGTTCGCGTGTGTTTGTGATTTCGCGTACGTTTTTTATATGCTAAAAACTAAACTTAATTAAATGTGAAGGAGTGAGGGGAGGAGCACATCGGCAATCATTGAAAATGCAACATCTGACCGCCAACGAAAGAGTAGCAGCAGCAGCAGCCACAGCAACAACAACAGCCGCAGCAGCAGCAACACCAACACCAACAAATTACTACACATTACTACACTATATTTGTGTCCGTGTGCGTTCGTGCGTGTGTGTTTCTATGTTCACATTGAATAATGTTTAAACATTTTTGGATTTTGTACACAAAACAATTTTAATTTGTAGCAGAGAATCGGCCTAGCAGTTAATCGAAGAGCAGGTAAGTCATTTGTTATGAACAAAGTCAGTACAAACAAAGGCAAATGTGTCAAAATTTCGTTATGGCTCTCTCTCCCGCACTCACTCTCTCTCTTGCACACACACACACACACACACACACTATCTCCCGCCACGCCGTTCATAAAGGAAAGAAATTAATTTTGCTTTTGCATTTTCCTTTACCTTTTTTTTGCTCTCTTTTAATTTTAATTTGCCTTGCGCAGCGAATTCGCGCGCAAAGGCACAAAAAATACAGTAATAAACGTCAAATGCCAGACGGACAAAATGCCGCCGCCGCTCTTTTTTACTGTAAATGTTATACAGTGTATGCGTGCGTGTTTGGCTTTGCTCGTTGTCTTTTATTTGTTTGCTTTTGTCTTAATTTGTATTTATATCTGCTTTTCAATGTGTTTGCAAATACAAATAAATACAAAAAATACAAAGTTTCCTTTTCTTATCAGTTTGCCATGCTATTGAAATCATGATGAAAGACAGACTAGAGAGGAGCAAAAATAGAGAGAAAGAGTGTCAAACACACCTAAATGCCGTTTTGATAAGAACCAATGGTAATTGTTTGATTGCGGGAATTCCAATAGGAATGGGCATTAAAGAGCCGCACTCTCTCGCTACCCCAAAATCTGTGATTCCTCCTCCGATTGGATGCTGATGAAATAATGCAGTCTGAGTCTCAGCATTATCTCAGAAATTTATGTTTTCAAGTTTTTTCAACAATAACAGTGAGATTGCAAAAATCAAATACATATAGCATTTCTCTAAACACTAAAGTACTAAAAACAATTGAGAAAATAAGATAATTTTCAATCTAAGCATAATATCTCATCATGATGAGAAAGCAAAAGAAAGAAAACATTTGAAATTCCCGAAACTTGTTCAAGAAAACATCCTTTGTAAAACCTTACAAGTTTTTCATTGATCTGTTAAGTCAGTAAATCTGCCAGATATTACATTTAAAGAACAATGTGCACAATATTTGAATCCAAATGGAATACTATTCCTCCGTTGTATATCACCTTTTTAACCGTTTCATGTTTACTTCACTTTATTTAATTTTAGTAATGAATTGCAGTTATCAGATAGGAGGTCCAAATATGTTTACTACTTTTCGATTCAATATTATGGCGGGGCGGCAGTGGCCACAAACACAACCGTTGCATCCCTCCCTCCTCTGCCAACTCCCATTCAACCCGTTCCTCGGTTGCTGTAAACACAAAGTGCGGACGTCATATGGAAATTGATTCGTGAAATCAAATTACAAAACATTAAACGAAGCAACCATCGGGCGAACGAAGTTGTTGATACCCTGACGGATCTATCGTATATTTAGTTTCAAGGGTTTTACTAAAGACTTTCCTAAAATGCAGTATTTTTACATAATATAGTGATACGGATTTCGGGCTCCGAATAATTTCAGCCTTCTGTAGTATGTGTTGTAAACCTTAAAAATATCCACAGTAAAGGGTATTAAAATCACAAACAAAAGGCCAACAGGCGGTCGGATCGGGTGTATCTAGTAACTTAACATGTAGTACTCCCAAGAAGAAGAAGCAAAAAAAGAAGAAGTAGGTGAGAAGGAGGAGGAGGAAGAGGAGTGCTTTTCCTTTTGTTGTTCGCACGGTTTCAAATTCCAATGTATTGGCAACATTAACATTTACATTTACTAAAGCAGAGGCAGTGAGCGCTCTCTCTCTCGCAATCCGCTCTCTGAAAATAATTCATTCATGGTTTTGTTACATTTGCTGGCAGGATATCAATGAGAAAACCATTCAACAAGTAATTGTTGTATTATTGGGCAACTCTTTCATTTTCATAATCATTTTCCCTTTAAAAGTAATACAATCTGCGACTAACATCGCTCTGTAAAGACGATCTTTGCTGCTGTTATGTCCGCTGATTAACAGCTGCCAGCTCTCACGCGCTCTATGCGCATGCTCACTCTCTTCCATTCTCTTTTGCTGGTTCCGTTTTCTTGTTGCCCCGCCGCTCATTTATCGGCGTTTGTTTTGTCAGTCTCGTCTGAGACGCCGTTCGTTGCTCGCGCCGTGTAAAAATGTAAGAGCGAAAATCGCCGAAAAGCGAAAGAGAAATATGTAATAAATTCAAGTGGCAAAAGTAATACACGAAAATCATCGTGTCATTTTGTGTGCCTTCCCAAATGCCGCCACCGCTCCCGCCCACCCTTTGAATCGTTCGTTGGTTCGTTTGTTCTCGAATCAGAAAAGTGCCCATAAAAATATTCCATAGAGAAGTGCAATAAATGTTTTTTCAGTGTGCAAAGTTCAAAGGCAAAGGCAAAAGCAAAAGCAAATGGAGCAAAAGCATAATCAAATGAAAAGGCAACGGCAACGGCAAAAGAAAAATCAAAAGTAAATGAAAATGAAAAAGAAAAATAAATGGCAAAGCAAATGCTAAAAAGTGCTTTAAAGTTGATTAAAATATATTTATAAAAAGAAATGAAAAGGCAAATAGTAGAGCACACGCCGCCTTGCCGCCAGTCCCCCGTCCCCTGTTTATGCCCCCTCTCCCTATCTCTCGCTCTGGGGCACACACATGGCGGCAGGCAGTTTATTTTTATTTCATTTGCACATTTTCAATGCAAATTATTATAGAAATCAACAGATAAAATACCAAAAAAAAATTTCGCTTTCGCATTTCAATACCAAAAACATAGCAACAACGAAAACGGAACCAAAAAAGAGATGAAACAAGAAACGGGCGAAAAAGAAAAGAAACGACAAAAAAAAGTGAAATGCGCATTGACTTTCGGGAACGTTTTTATTGTACATTTTTCAAACGGCACTTGGACCGACGACCGTGTGATTGTGTTGCTCTCTCGCTCACGCTATCGCTCTTTCTACTCCTCACCTCGCTCTCTCCCTATCTCTCTCAATCACTTTGGCACGCTCACTCTCTCAACGTGTTCGTTCGCCTTTTGCTTTGCTCTTCAGTTCGCATAACGGAACTGAACTGCCTCGGCGGCTGTCTTCTTATTGTTGTTAGGCAAAAGCAGACGCAGAGACAGAAAAAAAAGTTGAAGCGGTATGCGTGCGTTGCCCTTTGGCTCCGCACTTACAACTACAACAAAAAAGCAACTATACACTCATGAATGAATAAATGAATGAATGATGGTTGTTGTACATGGAGCAGAAGCCAGTGAAAGAGGCTTCTAGATAATTATCTGCTTCATCTCTTGAACATTTTTGATTTGTATTTAACACCTGCTGTTCTTCCATCAACGGAATGAATGCTCAATGCTCACTGCTGGCAATGCTCTATGTATGTAATCTCTGTGTTTCCCGTGTGTGTGTGGTGCTGCAATTGCGATCAACAGCTGTTGCTGAGTGAAGAGAGCTAGCACTTCGAGAGAGAGAGAGAGAGAAGAGCACGCGTGGCTCTGTGTGTGTGTCCTTGCGTGTGGTTTTTGCTTTTGTGGTGTTTTGTTGTTGCAGCTGGGAAGATATTTTTTGCCAAATGGGAAAGGGATGGGAATTTATTAGGTTAAGATTAGGGAGACAACAAACAACCTATCGAATTAAACACAATTTATCGAACAATTATTATCCATATCCATGACGAACTTTTGCACTTGCAAACAATTTTTAAAACCGAAAACAATTTCCATTCAAAATTCTCATCAATTTTACAGCCAACTAATAAATTAATCTATCAATCGCCTCAAACAAAAAGCAATACAACAAAATAAAAATTAAACGACAAAAAAATGGGACAACACCCGAAATACAGCAACAAAAAGTTAAACATGTAGTTACAAAACAAAGCAAAACAAAAGGAAAGAAAAGAAAAGTAAAGAAAAGTTTATTACGAATCGCATTAACACAGACGTAGCCATTAGCTTTACAGAGAAAAAAAAGCAGAAACATAAACTTTAGAGAGCCTATAAAAGTACGCCTTCCAATAGTTATTATTATATACAAGCATTATATACAGCCTATATACATACATAGACATAGCCATAGCACATACAAATTCGATATGGATGGTATATACAAAAGGAGGAGCGGGATGATGACGACTCGTGGCGGAGAATCGGGGTTAAAGTGCGTTACATTCTAACGGTGCAATCAAATCTTATTATACATATATAGGCACACACGATCATAGTATATAGAATACGAATATATATACATATATATATATATATATTTCTTATATCAAATACTCTAAACTAAACAATTTTTACAATCCGCTTGAAAAATCAAATCAAATCAACCGCAAACGCAATTACTTTAGTAAAAATTACTTTAAACAAAAACAAAACAAAAAACGATAGAAAGCAAAGAAACAAAAGAAAACATTTAAAAAAGTCAAGTGCAAATTACAAAAACAAGTTATTCTTAATAGAACAAAATAAAATTCAACAAATTATTAGAAATATTAGAAATTTCAAATATTAAAAAAACAAACAAAACAAAAAACAAATTTATCCTAAAGCGTATTTCTTAGGTATAAATCAGATGAGTAACAAACAAATTTTTATATGTATATGGTAAATGCGCCCCAAGTGCTTAAGCAACAACAAACACCCCAAAAACAAAAACAAAAACATAAAACAAAACTAATGTTAAACAACAACAACCTCAACCAACAGCGAATCGAGCAATATTATCAATAATGAATCATTAAATTGTTAAACGTTAAAGATTAAATGTAATGTAAAACAAAACAACAAAATAAAAATTTAAAAAAAATCAACAAAACAAAACACCAACAACGCTAGTAACCTGCCAACAAAAGACACCAACAACTCATGCGGTGCCTGAAAAAATACATCATCATCGCCTTACAACAATCACAACAACAACAACAACAAAAAAACAACAGCAACACCAACAAAAACAACAAGCAAGTGCCTCCGCCTCCCCAGAGGCCAGGGGACTAGGAATAGGAATAGGATCAGAAACAGAAATCAGAAACCGACGACCAGGAACTGGTCGTGACACCCACACCCCCATCATTCGTGGGCGGCAGCTAAATCGCCCAGATATCTTGGATTAATCATCACTTAGCTGACGCCGCCGCCACGCCCCAAAGCGGGTGTATGGGGGATGCGTTCTATGACAACAACAACAGCAACACCTTTAACTTCACCAACGATCACAGCAGGATATGGATATACATATGAAGAAACTAACTAAACCACGGTAAGTCCTCCACTACTATATAATATTTTCGCCATCAGTAGTATGTTGATCTATCATTTACCTATCTGTAGAACAGGTAGCGTAAAACCAACCCTAATTCAGGAATAAAATAAGTAAATTGCATTCTGAAAAGCCAAAAAGGGGGACAAAAAGGTATTCATGTGCCACTTTTTCAAGATATGTCCAACTCTTTTCTTCGAGTTATATTACATTGAAAAAATAACAAAACAACAAATTTGTATTTGGAAAACACATTTCCATTAGCAGCACATTCCCGTGCGCGGATGTTGTTGCTTCCACTGGAATATTACATCATTTTTTATGTAATATTGGGAGTTTCGCATCTAAAACTTATATATATATATACTTTTTTTTAAATTTAAAACAAAGGGAAAATGTACCTATTAAATTAGTAATAGCAGCGTAGCTGTGAATGGCCTCTGTCACTCGTAAGGAAAGTGTCCGTTTGCTTATGGGAAATTGTTTGCAACGAATCAACGGCCCATTCGAACAGCATGAGCATATATTTTTTTTATGTATACAGGAAATACGTACCATATCGTATAACTTCTTAGTAAAAATTGATGTTTAGTCGGAGACTAGATCGAATCATTCGAACTCTGAGGACCTTTGGCGGGTGATTGGACAATGGACAGAAATCCTACGCACATGACATTTAATCGGATACTCTCTTCCAAAAAACTTTTCTCATTTCTGTAACCTTTTTTTTGCACTCCCACCTCCGCTCCACTTCTTCGTTGCTTTTTCGTTTCCCCTAGGTCCTAGTTCCTAGTTGTATTTTTTGTTTTTGTTTATTTTTTATTGTCAATGAGCTGCGGCGGTCACTAAAATGTATAATTGAAAATTGTACGCCCACATTTACTGCAGCCACACACACACACATATATATATATAAAACAGCATGGAAACATAGACACACAGAATAGAGACGTACATACATACGTAAAAAAGCAGTCACACCAAAAAAAAAAAAAATAATACAAAACGGACCACATAAATAACGTAGTCGAAGCCCCTTGAATACCCTGTTAATATACAAACAAAATCAAAAACGTAGAGAAATGGTAGTGCGACTTTTATCATCCAGTCCAACTTCCATATAGCGAATCTCAAGGGGACCAAAAATAAGATCATTATACGGAAAATGCGTAATATAGAATTCGTAAAAAGGCATTGTTTTTAAGTTTATTTTGCTTTAAAATAATTCGTAATTTTTGTTTGCATTTGATTGTTCCAATTTTCCTTCTCAACTAAAACTTTAAGGATGTGTAGTAGTAGTAAATAAATATTCGCTATAAGGAAATTCGTTATAAGGAGAGCAAAACGTATAGAAAACTTCGTTGTACAGAAGTTCGTAATAGAGAAGTTCGACTGTACTTATTAGAAGTGTTTAAGAGTTCATTATAAATATTAATATTATAAAAAGTTCTTAAGTTTCAAAACAATCTTTGAACCTGATCCGTTTCAAATATCAGAAAATATCATAGTTATTCTGAATTGAGATTGTTGTTGTTAAATATCTTAAATCTACGCTTGTTTTAAATATTTTGACGAAAACCCGAAATGATCATACCCCACCCCCTGCGTACCTACGTCCAGGGTATGCAAAAACGGTCCCAAGTTGCTTTTAGCGCCATGCAATAAACAGAGCGAGAGGGGTGCTGTGCTGCCAAGTTTTTGCGGGTTTTTCTTTGCCTCCTCTTCTTCTGCCTGCAGACGACTTCCTCCCGTCCGCCGCCCGTCCGTCCACTGCCTAGTCTTCTTCTTCCCCCACCCCATTCCACCCCACCTTGAGCAAAGTAGAAAAATCTACGTGTTTTTTGTTGTTGTCTTGTTTCGGCTTTTTGTTGCTCTTCTTTTTCTTCGGGCGGCGGGCTTCGTCGTCGTCGTCGTCGTCGTCGTCGTCGCCACGCACTGTTTCCCCATGGCTAAGCTATTGTGCACTTTTCGCTGCAATTTGTCGAAAACTTTGCTTCTTTTTTTTGTTCGTTGCTGCCGCCTCTACTCGGAGTATACGGACGAGAGTATATTCTTATACACTGCCTCTGCCACGCGTCCACGAAAGTTTAACCATAACAGATTTCTTTAGACCTTAGAGCTTCCTTTTGGGTCGGTGGGGGAGAAGGGTGGAGCGGTATAGCGGTGGAGCGGTGGAGGTTGGGGCGCCCTTAAACTCTTGAGCCCTCATTTTCTGGTCGAAATCTGTCGGGCGGAAGCTGAAGGACGAACTGGCGATCCCATAGCTCCCATAGTTGCATAAAAATAGTTTCAAATATATTCGAATTTGTATATTTTCCACATTTTACTGTGCAACACCTGGCCCCTAACCCCTTACCCCCTCTGTTTCGAGTTCTTGGTCATTTTATGGCTTTTCTCTCAGTGTGAGTGTGTGTGTGTGAGTGCTGTGTGCTGTGTGGAATCAAGGAGTCGGGGGAAAAGCGTACAAAACGTGTGCGACACACTCAACAAACTGATAAAATTTTAATTTCTCCAAAATTGAAATTTTAATGTGTGTCTAGAGCGCGCGGTTTACCAGGGCGCCTCTCCGCCTCACTGCCTGGCCCCCTGCCCCCCGCCACTGTCTCTCCACTCTCCACTCTGTGGCATCCCCTAAAAACCCCTAACGCTGAACATAACCCTTACCCCTCGCTAGAAATGTGCCCCTGTGCGGCAGCCACTCACACACGACTGCAAAAGTTTTTGGTTTTTGTGGGTTCTGCCTTCCCCTTCCTGCCACTGCCACACCCTCTACTATCCCCACACACCCGTCCCCGTCCTTGGCTATAGCATTTTGGTCTTTCCCATTCTAAGCCGACTTTCTATCATTGGCGGCTGCTTTTGGCATTGGCCAAGAAGCGAATTGCGGCCATTTCCCTTGCACCGCCTCTTGTGCTGCGCATATTATAGAGTTGAATTATTAAAATATCTGCTGGCTGTGTGTCAGTTATGAATAGCTAAGTGGCTGAGTGGCAAGGAGGCAAAGAAGAGGATGGGAGAGGAGGAACCTTCTTCCTTCTCCCAAAGATTGGCCAATGAATTACGATTTAAATCAAATTATAATCAATACATAAACGAATCTTAATACTGTTTCTAAAGGATCAAAGATTATAAAATTCCAGAATAGATACTAGATTGTAAATATTCATCTATTCTTTTGTAAAGCTCTGATCGTCTCTCGTTCTTACGAGCCTCTCTCTTCTACGCTCTCTCTCATCAACGCGTGTAGAGCGTCAGCTTTAGAATAGGAATATTACAAGAGTAACGGCCAGCAATGAAGAAAATAACTGAGACTGAGAATTATTTCACAGTCAATTCTATGATTTTCTGCACATAGTATGCACATAGAAGAGGTTTTGTTGGGTAAAAAAAAACTATTACCAGTCATGAGCATATTTTCTTCTAATCAAACTAAATGATTCGACGAGAGTCAACACACATACACACACCAACACAGAGCCTTCTTTTGGCCATGATGCCAAAAAGTCATAGCCGTTTCACCTCACCTCCCATCATCATCATCATCATCATCCTCATTGGCCCACTTAAACTATTGACCTACACACCTAATTGATATGCCATACGTATAGTCAGATATCAAATTGCGGTGTGCGGTCGCTGTGTGTGTGTGTGTGGGTCGATAGAGATGGAAGATGGATGATGGAAGATGGAAGATGGAAGATAGAGAGAGGCAGAAAAAGAGATGAGATGGCGAGAGATTGGTTGGTGCCATAGGAGGAGAGGAGAGAGTGGAGCCTTGGGCGCACCGAAATCTCTCTGGGGATTTTATTTTTTATGTCGAAATTATACATTTTATTATGTCATTTTAATGCTACAAAAGGCACTGAACAACGTAAAAGTTACAGAGAGAAAGGATCCAAAATGGCGGGCAGCTGGGGGCTGGGGCAGGGGGGGAGAACAACATCAGAGAAAACTAAACAGCAAACATCCAACTTCCTTGCGTCCCATACCCTGGTCGTCTTTTATGCCAGACCATAAATCAGCAACAGTTAGAGAGGACACCCTTGGAAGAGGGTCCTTGCACGAAGGAGAAGGCGGAGGTGGCCCTGTTCCCATTTTGTAGGCAAAAGTGAACAAGGTGGAAAATAGAAGGAGGAGATTGTCCTCTTTCCAGTACGATGATAGGTACGAAGAGAGAGAGAGAGAGAGAGACCAGATTGTGCAGTAAACGAAAATAAACAAGAAAAATCCCTAGACGACATTTCAACCATAGGAATACCCTATCTTTTGTCTTGCAGCCAACACATCCACTCGAATCGAAAAATATATCCTTTTTTACCTTTCGAATAATTAGAAAACGAAAGTTTTTAGGGGTTTTTTCGTTGTTCTGCTTTGCTTCTTTTGCTCCTTTGATTTTTGTTTCTTATTTATTTTTTTTTTTTTATCAAGGACCTGGAAAGCAAGAGATCCTGAGGGCGAAAGCATACATATGTACATGCATATGTATATACATATGTATGTATTTGTAATTTTTATGCCTTATAAAAACCAACCGAAAACCAGAAAACCGAACAAAAGGCATTGAACGACGGAACACACACGCACACACACACAAACAACATTCATCCCATGACAGATGTTCTGGCAGCCGTAAGGGTGATGGAAAGAGGCGGCAACGGTTGAAGGGGGAAGGAAGACAGTGGAAGAGCCAGAGAGGGGCCGGGTGGGGGAGAGAGGAAGAACTGTCATTGAGGGGCAGCCAAATTGTTTTATGTCTATCGATAAAGTAAATCACTTCCCCCTCCGTCTCCCACTTCCCCCTACCTTTGGCGCGCACTTTTGTTTGCAATATAATTCGCTTCGTACTTTTACAAGGGTTTCTTTTCCTTTTGCTTTTTCTTGTTTTGCTTTTGTTTAATGCTGCAAGGTATATAGCAAATAAAAGGTAAGGCCGTGTGCTCACTCGCTGCGGCTGGCCTTCCACCTAGCGTTTAATCAGCCTTGGACTGGTATCCCGTTTGTCCTTTGACTGTTTACGTTTTATATCTGTATATGTCACTCTCTCTCTCTCTCTCTCTCTCTCTTTCTTACTGTCTCTCTTTATTTAATGACCCGAACCTTGTGTTTGATGCCCAAAGAGAAAAACAAAAACAAAAACGAATCTGAGCGACAATTGGCACGTGTTGGGATTTTTATATGTATCATGACTGTGTGTGTGCGTGTGCGTGTGTGCGAATGAGTGAGTGAATGCGGTGAGCGAATGTCCGTGTGCCTGGTGTGAGAGCCAGGCAGAGGGAGAGTTTAACTCCAAACAAAAGCACCTCTGGAGCTCATCAACGGCTCTGACCACACACCCACACACACACTGATGCTTGATACTGCGATCCATACATACTCGTATGCACATGTGTACGCAGAGATGTCATAGAAGAGCTAATTAAACATTTGTTGCCATGGATACGATGTATCGGTACACGGCCTGCGAGTGTTTGTGGGCGGGATAAAGGAGAGGGTGCCGGCTGGCAATACCATAATTTTAGCTGGATAATAGCATGAATGAGATTAAAGTATCCACATAGCTCATTGATTGGCTGTCCCATGAGCGAACTTCCACCATTCGTTTAGCTGATGTTCTAGCTTGCTTCTTAATTCATGGAATAAATCCATTTAAAGCATTAGTGAGTTGTGAATAAAACGCACTCAAAATATGGGGATAGAGACAGACTATTGCTGGAATGATTGCATATCTTTTCAATCGACGTCCACTCGCTTTAATGGACTTCCCTGCAAGCGCCACTCCCAGACACCGCGACCTGATTACACTGTCCGTCCTGTCCCATCCGGTTCCGTCCAGCTCCCCTCCCTTCCCCTCCCCACCCCTCCACTTCCCGGACCTGTCCAAAGTGTTCTCTCACCTAAGATCTATGTATATCCCCATCTGGATTCCCTTTTGCCCGTTGCACCCACCATCTAAATGATTAACTGTTGCACACCGTCCCGTTGCCACGCCCATCAGTCAGTTGCAGTTAAGCTGAAGGACACACGCGAATCGGGTGGGTCTTAAGTTGTGTGTGTGTGTGTGTGTATGTTGCCTTGACGTTGTCCATGTCTATGTCCATACCCATCTTCCTTCCTTGGCCTCCCCTGGTCTGGTGGGCTCTTGGCCCAGTCGCGACATCGTTGTCGCCTTCGACTCGCACATTTCACACACAAGTGTTGCCACTTTAAGCTAGCGCGAACAGCAACAGACTGCAACCTGCCACTGCCTCTGCCCCTGCCACTGGAAGTGGAAGTGGGGCCCCCCAACCATTTGACATTTGTTGTTTCTATACTTTTTCCCTCTGAACAGGGTCTCTCTGAATGGGTATTATAAGTTAGTTATGATGTCTGAGGGCACCACCAAAGAAGTTGTTCCTTCAGTTTACGCGACGCTGCTGCTGCTGCTGCCTGAAGGAGGCATAAGTCATATAAGAAGCAACTTCTTTCGTTTAAATTTAAGACTCAGGACTCAGCGGCACATAAATGCTCGACTCGAGAAACACAAGCAAATGCTGCAAATGAGAATGCTCGGCAAAAAATACATGTCTTGTGCATGACTAAAGCTTTTTTTTTTAATCCCTTACACTTAATGAGTAAGAGTATCTTCATGTATTTCATACACATTTTGAGACACTGTACTTTCTAGAATCCTTCTTGTTGGCTCCTTTGTCTCGTTTACCCTTTCCTCCCACCCGCACCACCATTGCCACCACACCACCCTACGGCAGATGCAGTAAATAAGTTGCACTTTTCCGCTGGATCAGAGTAATGGAAGACTGGAATGGGAATGGATTCTTCATCAACCTTCTAGCTACTGGCTACTGACTACTGGCTTAGGGCTGGTGTGGCGTGTCGTGGCGTGGGGTCGTCCTTGGTGGTTTTTGTGTTTTGCTGCCTTCCCCCAATAAAAATAAAAACAAAAACTTTTTGCCATTTATTTGCAGTTGACTTTGTTCCTCGTTATTAATATTGACAACACGAGATGGGGAATGGGGATGGGGGCGGAAAAGGACCTCGAGAAAAGCCTTTGGGGGTCGGGTCTTTCGACATTGCCTTGCCCGTCTGGTCTGTTTGTTTTTGCTCTTAATGCGCTCAAAAACTGGACGGACGCTCTACCATTCCCGCCCTATGTATGTATATCTTCCTTGCCCCCTTCTCTCCTCTCCTCTGCTCTCTTTGCTCTGAAGCACTTCCGGTGGTGCGACCAGGCGACCGGGCGACCGGGGGATAAGTTGCGTTTTGTGGTTGAAAAATGTAACCTGAGGCTTTATTGAAGGACTTTTTAATGAGTGTTTGTGTTTGATTGTCGGGAATTGCATTGAAGGAAGTCGCTTCTTGGTTGAAGATTGAAACGAAGGAGAAAGATCGTGAACGAGAGAGAGCAATGCCGTGAGAATTGTTCCCCGTTTGGTGTGGGCTTCGTTCTCTTAAAAAGCCCACATGGTTCTCCAGTGGCAGGAAAGAGAATACAAGCGAATGTGTGGCATCATCAGCTATGGAATGTTTACTACCGTTTTCCGGGACTTTGACAGTAAGAATGACCCATAGATCTTTTTAAGGCGTATTTTATGTTCCAGTAGATTCATACCAAATCTCTATCTGGATACATAAATTGTAAAACACTTGTCTATTTTACAGTTACAGTTGGAGAAGCTCCCATTCATAGTACTCAAATTTCCACAAGTCAATGAATATTTCAAGTGTCTGTCGTCTCATCCATTGGCTTATTTCAATTTCAATTGTACGAGTATTGCAACTAATTGTCGAATTGCCATTCACGCGTGAACATGGAATGATACGAATGCTGTCATTCGAGAATCAATGACTGACAGATGAAAATGTTTCAGTATCGCGATGGGGAAAAAGTTGTCCCACATTCCGCGCACTCGAAACTCTCGCAGAGAGGTCTATGTTTGGCTCGAAATTAATTGAAAAATGTTAATGTGGAAAAATAAAAAGCTCAACCAAAAAATCCAATTTTGCCGACTGCGCCACTTTTTTGTTGCACTTGAGGCTTGGGGCCGGCCAGAGGCCCGTTTAATTTTGTTTCCATTTCCCCCAACAACAACAACAACAACAGCACTTGGGTGTGGGTGGGCTGCAGGGTGTATTGAATAGAGGGGTGAGGGGTGAAGCTGGAAACAGAGCGGCCTCTGTTTCATGATCGTGATTGCGGTCACAAAAAATAAAGAGAGAGATTGGCAGCGAGAGAGAGAGAGAGAGAGGGAGAGACATTGCCGAACATTGCGTTTAGTATAGACTGCGGCTTCTTTCGCTCTCCCTTTCCTTTATCTCTCCCTCTCCCTCTTTCGTCTGCTGCTATCACCCTCCTCCCCCTCGCTGGCTGCGTGTCTAGTCTGGTTTCGTTTTCTTGCTCTTCTGGCGGCTGCTCAGCGTCGCACGTTTACCGTTTACCATAATTAGGTGTTAATTTGACATTTTGCTCAACATTCAGCAGCAACGCAACCGCGAGAGAGGGAGAGAGCTTCAGAGAGCGGCAGAGAGTGCGTGGAGTGAGGACGGTGACAATAGTTGAAATATTTATGCACTGCTTGCATGCGTGTATGCGTGTCTGTGTGTATTTATTATTTATATGCATTTGTATGAGTAAGTGCTTTTTGGCCCCCGCCCCTCTCTCTCACGCTCTCTCTTCCCATCTAACTGTCTCTCCTCCTTCTCCACTCAATTGTGTTGTTGTTTGTTTAACGATCGATAAAATGTTGTCGTCGACGCTGCTCCGCTGCTCCGCTGCTCCTCTGCTCTGCTGCTCAAATGTGCGTTTCCTCTCCCGCTGTGTGCATGTGTGTGTGTATTAGTATTACAATGTAATGCTCGACTTCCTCCTCCAACCCTCCTCCTTCTGTGGTTCCACTTGTGTTATGCTCTGTAACACTCTCTCTCTCTCTCGCCGCAAAGTGCGAGCATCACCACACGTTCTCCACTGCTTTTCCACTTCTTTCTTTCCTCCTCCTCCTCTTCTTCTGGCACTGCATTAAACGTTCCCTTCTTCCGTTTTTGTTTTGTTTCTTTCTTTGCGTTGTGTTGCCTATGTATGTTTTGTTTATTTTATTAGTTATCGTATAGCTTTTAGTCGGAACATTATTGCCTCGTAAATGTTTATCGATTGCTTATCGAATGTGTGGGGATATCCCATGACTCAAAAAAGAGGCGGGAACTGCGGGGAAACCCCACACGAAAACACAAAATGTAATTGTTACAATGTTGGCACTGAACATTTTGAAGCTTTTCTAAACATTAATAAAATATATACTTGGGACTATAATTAAGAACGGAATTTGACTTTAGTAAATATATTTAACAACCAATTTAATGAGGGACCGTTTACCATGGAAATGGTTAGAGGATGGAAAAACAATCTTCTTCCAATCTGAAATTCCGCAGTGGATTTTGGTTAAGACTGGAAGAGGCTTTGCCATACCAAAACAAATCCAAATGAATAATTTTCTTTTATAGGAGTTGCGTTTCCATTATTCAAAGAGTATTTAATATTTTTAATCTGAGGATAACACTAATTCAAAACAAGTTAATTCCAAATTGTGCCCTGCCCTTGGCGAGTATCAAACATCAAACCGAAAACACTTTGTTAATTATTCACCTTTTTACAAATAAACGAAAAAAAAACAAGTAGGAACCCCCGCCCCAAACGAACAGTCTGTCCATGGAGGTCATTCCCTCATCCTCAGGCATAGAACAGCTACGACAACCCACAAAACGAGGAAAAGTGCAACTCAATTCGAAACCAGAAACAACACCGATAACAACAACAACAACACCACCACTCATTGAGAGGGGTTATGGATTGTGTGTTTGAGTGTGTGTGAGAGAGAGACGACTCGGACCTGGTCTCTGTCGGGGGGACAAGCCCACATTTCATTTATGAAAATATATTCAATTCATCGAGTGGAAATGGAAATTTGCGGCAATAGCAAAGGCAAAGGCAGAGAAGGGTAAGAAATATATATGTATATAAAAGCGAAAGAGAACTACTGCGGACAGAATGGACGTACGGATCCATGAGAACTTGACATGAGAGTTGCCCCAGTTGCGTGACAGAGAGGGTGACTACTCACTCAGCGAGGGAGAGAGCGAGAACTGGGAAGAGAATCGGAATAAAGAGGGTTAGTAGTCAGCCAACAAAACCTTCCTGTTGTGGGAATTTCTGGCAATCATCATAACTAAACTCTATCATTATACGAGTAGTGCTCGGTAGTTGAAATATTTCAATGGAATCACAAGAAAAGAAACGCGAAAGAGAGAGTGAGAGTAAGAGTGAGGGGATTGGGGGAATTTCCTAAGAAAGGACAATTGTTGGGCGAGAGGGAAATTAGCTTACACAATAAATATGTGATTTATGGAATTCCCCCTAGACATTACAGGAGTCATCAAATTAGTAAATAAATAAATAAAGAGCAAGCAGTTCTTGAATAATCATGCAAGCAGTAGAATTTTCTTTGAAAAGATGGAGTTACTTTTACTGATTAATGGGGAAATGCCCTTATAATTAAACATGCATTACAAAGGAAGTGAAAAACTGGTTTTTGTCAGCACTGTTAATGAGATGCTTACATTACTCACACTGCTTACCAAGCAGTTTTTCTTATAGCAGTCAAATTGACTACTCCTCAACCTCATTCTCTCTGGCATTAACCCTTGTAGAGACTCACATAATATTATTCCGAAATTTGCCACCTGATAGCCATAGAATATTATCCTCCCATAGCACCGCCACAATCCTTTTTCTGCTCGGTTCTGGCATTAAATCTTGAAGTAATTGTCATGCGAATGGGATTTTCTTCAATCCAATTATTTAAGGTTCAACTGGAAGCTCCCGCCGGCCAGAGTTTAATCCCATTCCTTCTCGGCGTTTGCCATAGACTCTCTTCCTTCTGGCGGGAGGGGGACACAGATCCAGTTGTGCAGCTTGCTGTCCCTTTTTACGCCGCTTGGATGCAGGCACAACATTGCTGATTAACACTTCATTTGCATGCAAAAACTTCAATCACTGACAAAGACCCAAAGACCAACAGCAAGAAGACAACTACTGAGCACAGACTACAGACTACAGACTACAGACTACGACGGTGACGATGACGACGTCATTCTAGCAACGCCACCAACGTCATTCCAACAACAGCAATGCAAAAAACGTGTCAATGCATGTGCCATGAATGTCAACGCACAAGGAAGCCCATCTAGAGAGACAGAGAAAGAGAGAGAGAGAGAGACTAAAGGCAGAGAGGCCCAAACACCCACACTATCCGTGTTCTCTCCCCCCCCCAACCTACAATCCCCATCTACCATTCCCCCCATCATCAGCCAAATGGCCCCAACCAAAGTGAAAGAACTTTGAGATGGTCTGGAATTTGCAATATGTTGCATTCGCCTTAGAGTCGTCGCTCCTTTTATCCATTCCCCGTCCCTTCATTGAAATCTATCCATTAGGGCTAATGCTTTGTAAAATGTGCCTTTGTTGGGGATACATACATATTGTATAGTGCAGTACATTGTGCAACTTCTTCTCTGCAGGCCATTTATGGATTAAATTAGTTTCAATATTTGCAGTAAACTGTTTCTAGGTCAACGCGTTTGTTCATTTATCCATCATTCAGTGGGAAAAAAAGGGAGACATCCCATTCATGTTTTACACCTTATTTAAAAATTAAAAAGGTAAATAAAAAAACAAAAAATAAAAATTTTTTGAATAAATAGCTTTAAACCATTTAAACCAAAACTATAGTAGGGTTTAAAAATGTAAATAAAATAAAAAAAAATAAATTTAAAAATTAAAAAAAAAAAAAAAAAAAAAAAAAAAAAAAAAAAATAAAAATGAAACCACTTAAAACCCTAGTGGGTTTTAAAAATTAAATTAAAATACAAATCTCTGAGAAAATAACGTGAAACCATTTAAAACCCCAGTAGGATTTAAAAAAGTTAATAAATAAAAAAAGTGAGCAGAGGGATATGCCAAAAAATTAATAAAAATTAAAAATGTTGCAATAAATAGCTTAAAACCTTAGCCACATCTCTGAATATTCACTCTCTGTAAATAAATTAGAACTCAAATTATCCCAAATAAATCACAGAATTAATTATTGTCGACTGTAACCTAATTAGTGATTAAAACGTAGTATACCACAAAAACATCATAAAAGTAAATTAATTAATGGCTTGGATATGGTTTAAATTGTTTAGAATTGTGGTGGAATAAAAAGCGAATCCTAAAGTGAAATCTATTACAAAATAAATATAGTATTTCTATAGCTCCTCTCTGTTTTGTTTTTAATCGCTTTCGCATGTTTCGCTGCTGAATTCACATTAGTTTTAATAGCACTGCTCGAACATAAAAATGCCATAAACATTATTTTTTACAAGCTTCTTGTAATCCCCAGTGCATCGATATTTTAGTTGTTTTTACTTAGTGTTTAAAATTCGTTAACTTTTTAAATACAAAAATACAAATTTCCCCATAAGCGAATGGACAAAAACGGAAACCATTCGAAACTAGTGACTGTTGGGGAAAACCCAAGAATATTTCGATGTGGCTGAATGCCTGTTGAATAGTGTTTTTCCCACATCCCCACAGATACACAGATACAGATGCCACATATCTTGTGGAATATCTTTCAGCATTCTGCTCTCTCTTTATAAACCCATTCATCGATGAGCCAAGTAATCAATTCTAAATCGTTGAGCCCCTCCTGTGTGGAACATGCATATCCTTGCTCCGTTGCCATTTGAGTATCGTTTTCCCCTTCCGTTTTTTTTTTTTTTTTCCTTGCGAAATATATTTCCATTCAATGCCAAAGCGAGAAAATTCCGCAAAATCCAGACAAGCGTTCGTTGTTGTTGGTCGCCCACTTAACGCAAATGAAAACGCCAGAGAGGGAGAAAACACTGCAGTGGAGTGTGTCGACCAAAGGATACCCTGTACTTCCGGTTTCAGTGGAGGCCAAGATGAGTCGCAGATGAGCTTCTGCGTTTGGATAAATCTGTATATTGATGTAGATTTATCTATCTATCTATAAGTACCACAATAGTATCCTCAATTCATTCTTTCTTTATTCCGGACTTAGAAATATTTAATTTTGTCAATAAATTGTCGAGCATTAGGTTGGAAAAGGCTAGTGAGCCACTCGACCAACATGAATGTTTTTCTTTCTAATTTTTTGTTTCTGATTTCCGATTTTTTAATTTTTTCATTGTGTTTTTTTACCTCTAATTATTTTTTTGTTAATTTATTTTATTTTATTTACTTTTTTTTGGTTTTACTTATATGTTTTTAGTTAAACTTAAATTTTGTTCACTCCTTTTAATTTTTAGTTTTTTCCTTTTCTATTTTTTTTTCCGTCATTGCCAGTTTTCTGAATTTTCTTTTATATTTTTTCTGTTATGTTCTTCTTAATAAACAATAAATAAATAATAAGACCAGAAAAATCTACTGTATGTCGCGTGTTTGTGTATCGTACTCCACCAGAAATCTTGGCGTTTCATTGCCATTTCATTGTTTCTCTTAAGAACAGGCTCCATTTAATCACCAAACGAAACGCAAACGAGGATTTTCAAGCTCTGCAATATACCCATCCACGTTCTCCATGAGTATCCTAGGGTAAATGTTCAGCAAAAGAATAATACAAAAAAAAGTAATTTTAGCTACAACTTTGTGTTGTGTGTGGGAATGCGGCGGCTATTTTAAAAATAAACGTCGACAAGGCACCGCACGCGGCATCAGAAAATAGACAGAGAAAACTGAGGTGCGATAAGCCGCAAGAGAGAGGACAGACAGACAGAGACTGAGAGAGAGAAAGACAGTTTTTTTAAGCCAGATATGAGATACAGAGATGCAGATACAGCATTCATTTATTTTTAAATGCAATTCTCTTGATATAATTGTTGCCATTTCTTTATTTAGTCATCTCTACTGTGCTGCCCCCCTTGTGACGGTTGAATGATTCATTTCTGTGCTTGGAATAGTTTATAAACAAATTTCAATCAGCATCAGGTGTGCCGCTGCCTCTGCCTCTGCCTTTTAGCCTCTCCTCTGCTTTACCTTCGACTTTAATTTAAAAATAAATTTCTCTTTCGCACAGTTTTTATGGCCTTATAATTGCAGAAACGATTTGTGCAATTCTATTTATAGTCGCCAGCCGTATTTCTTCTGGTTTTTCTTTCCTGCTTTCCGGCTGCACTGCTGCTGTGTCTGCGTGTTTGATTTTGATGCATTTTCATGCCTCAAGTGTTGGGGAAGTCTTCTGTGGCCTTCGTTCAAATAAGAGCCTCAAACGAAATTAAATATAGAATATCAGTAATAGATCATCTTAATTCCTAGAAAATACCTTCCTTAATTCTTATTTCTTAATCTTAATTTGGTTCACACATGATTGATACGTTGATTAAACACCGAAATCAACTTTCAGCGAACCACAAACTTATTAAATAGGACCCGAATGAATCATCATATTACCATCATAATCAAGTTCCTAATAGTTTTCGACAACTTTTCCCAGCGGGTGGGGAGATCGAATCGAAATTTTCCTAACAGTTGGGAAGCAAACTAAGTAGCCAAAAGCCACTCCCCCACGCACGCACACCCGCATTCCACTCAAGAGTTAGCCAAGTTAATAGTACTCTCTGTGGTCACGTCTCGCGCGTCCTAGACTGCGGGATGCTTCCACTGAACGATACCATATTTCATTAAGAGCATTAAATCATTAATTAAAGCCGTTCGGAAAAATTAGTTTAAAGAAGTAAAAACAAATTAACATTCTTCATTATTCATTATTCTTCAATTAGTACCAGTTTCCAGTTTTTCGAATATATTACAGTATAGTTTCAGTATTTTAAGGTACAACTTCAGTATATTTCAGTAAAGTTTTGAGTGTTTTCTGTCTGTATTCAGTATAATTTTAATATTTTCTAGTACATTTTTAGTTTTGTGGGTATTATTGGAGTCTAACTACTTTATAAGTATAATTGCAGTATTTTTCAGTATAACTGCAGTAGTTTTCAGTACAATTTCAGTATAGTTGTAGTATTTTTTCGGTATAATTCCAAGTTGTTCTCTAATTTCATTATTTTTCAGTATTTTCGGTATTTTTTCAGTGTAAAATACAATATATGTATGTATTTGATATCTGACAAGTTTCGCACTTGATAACCGTTTATCATCTCTCGTATTTTGTTGTGAAATATTAATCTATGTTATTTTTTGTTGTTGTTTGTTTCGATATGCATTGCTCTGAAACATTTTTGCACGTTTTCCGTTTTGATGGCTGCGAGAATCTTTATTCGTTCTGATGTCTTTTTTGTGGCTGTTGTTTGTTGGGTTCCCCTTTGTGCTTATCTCTCTCTCTCCCTCTTTGGTATTGCCTTTGTTTGCTCTTTTGCAGTGTTGTTCAATGCAATGACTGCAAACACCTTTTTTCGCACTGTTTTAATATGAGTTATGTGACGGCAGTGGATAATTATAATGATAACGATAACGATAACGATGTGGAGTGCTATTGCGTGACCCAATACGGAAATGCCGTAATTCGAATGAAAGGTGATTGGCCCATGAAAAGTACAACAAATACATTAACATATCAACACATTTATCGATCGTAGTCGTGTGGGATCGTCTTAGTTCTGAGATCAATTCAATCATAGATGTATCTAAGGATTGTTTCTAGTCAGTTTCTTCAAGTTAATCTCTTTAAAATCAGCCATATCATTCTCTGCTAATGGAAATCCCGATCCTTGCCAAACTGTTGTAGTAGATAACATTTCGAGCAATCGCATATCACTCGAGCAATTTTTCATTCATACTTGCAATCGAATTATGACAGGCGTTGAATGGGAAAAAATGGAGCAGGGAAAACTGTGTACCCCCTCCCCGCCTCGTACACGAGCAACCAATTTGCCTGTGGAAGCCCCACAGTTTCAGTGGCAGTGGCAGGACTTTCTCCTCCACATCTAACCAAAAACCTTAACACATTTTCATTTCTTTTCAACGCGCGCTCCCGCCAAACTTGAGAGTAACAAAGTTAACTCCTTCCCGCTTCCACATGAGTGGGACCTGAACAGGGACTAGAAGCGGAGAGTGGAGGACCAGGGAGCAGGACGACGAGTCACGTAATTTAATAAAATGCCAAAGTCCTCGCTGCACATTGCACACCAGACCAGACCAGACCAGAGACCGAGACCCCGAGACTACTGAAAGAGAGGGAGAGAGAGAGCGAGAGAGAGAAAGAGATGTGTGGAACGTGAGTCTCAGCTTTCGGCTTTCGGCTCTTTCTCTCACCTGACGCCCGCCCACACGCGTGACACACTCATTTTCCGCCGCTTCACTGCCGCCTGCCGCCTTCCGCCTGCCGCCTCCCGCCTGCCGCCTCTTGCCTCCCACTCACACACGTGCCCATAAAGCAGCCGGAGCAGGGGTTTTGTATCGGTTATGTCGAATGAAATTGCCATACAAATGTCCTTTAAGAAATGTGTGCTTCCTGCCAACTGTTCTGTTCTGTTTTGTTTCGTTTCGTTCGTTCTGTTTTGTATACGATTTCTCTCAGTTCAGTGGAGCTGCCATTAGATTTTATATTTTATAGATTTAATATAGGGAAATATCCCATAAAGAAGGAAGGGAAACCAAAAGGATGACTGAAGGAAAGGAAAGGAATTTTTATTGCCAATTTTTCGAATAGTTTTGTACCTGCAGATGGCGATAAACGTACGAATATTTGTCTAATTAAAAATTGAGTATTTCTTCGTGGATGCGTTATGATTACACTGTGCAACAAAATCGAAATATGCTACACATAATTTTTAGGAACTTCGCTTAATTTCAAAAGCTCAAGAATGCAGCTACCAATCGGCCCTTAAAACGTTACAAATCGAAATTTAAATCGAAAATGAATTATTTTCTTATTTTATTTTTTTAAATGATTTTTATTTATAAATAATTTTTTTTCTTTTCTGTTTTCTATTTTTTTAATAATTTTTTTTTGTATTTTTTTTTTTATCTATTTTTTTTATATTTATTTTATATTTTGTAATCAATTTTTTTATTTATTGTTTTTCGAAATTGAAACCTTACATTCCGGAAAAATTTAATTTAGGCTCGAAAAGGATTAAAAGATTCAGTATTTATTTTACATAAAAAAATAATTAAAAAAAAACATTTTATTTTGAAAATCGTGTAGCCTTAATTCGATCAGAAAAATTAAATTTAATCGGTTGTTGCATTGTGTAATTGAAGTAGTTTCGTCATTCTACGTTTCCATGTGACTGAAAACTTGCCAATAAGTGGGAATGCAAGCAGCCAGCAATTGTCAGTGATGGATCATGAAACTATCGAAGTATCGCTTACTTTTCGATTGAAATGTGGGGATTCCCTTGTGGCAGGGAGAAGGAATCAATTTCGTTCTCGATATCCACTGGCACTGATTGGCGTCCAAGCGCTCCCATAGCCATAGTCCAGACATTCATCCAATGAGAACGACTCTCAGGCTCTCGGGCTCTCAGGCTCTCAGGCTCTCGGGCTCTCAGACGCACACATCAACACATCAACCTTCAAATTGCACGCAAAAAGCTTTGCAAATTGCAATTGCAACATCCAACATAAACAACAAGCAAACAAAATGCAAAAACTCCTATAGATGCAGGATGCAAAAGCAGCATTCAGCGTGCCAAGGGACACACGGCAACAGTTACTCAAAGCAAATGCCATCCCTGCAGCAGCAGGACCCCCATTGAGAAACCGCACCCAAAAAGAGCCAAACAACATTTACATTCCTTCCTCTTCCTCTTGCTCTTGCTCTGGGTCTGGGTCTCATCTCTCCTACTCCCTCTCTCTCTGTCGTCCTTTTCACATCCTTTAACTCTACTTGACTCGCTCGTTTGGCGCTACTTTTGCGGCATATCCTTGCATACCCTCAGCCCCAATGCCCACCCCCACAGCAGCACTCGCCCTGCAGCACTCTGTCACTTTCTTTTGTGCCTTTCTCTAATATGGTTGCCTCTTCTGTGTGCAGGCCGCACTCCTTGCCACTCCTCCGTATGCTTACGCTTTTAGGTTGAGCGCCTAAAATGCGGCAGCAACAAGAAGCAAACCCACACAGACACATCCTTTTTACTTAGAAAATGCAACATTGAACTGTCAACTGCCTTTGCAGGGCCCCGGTCTGATTCTACATCCTCACAATCCATTGCATTTTGGCATGCAATTTCCAAATGCAACACTCACTCACGCAGCGAGCCTACAGGACGGTCCTGCCACCCCACATCCCTACCCATGACGATAGGTCCTTGAATACTCTACTTTCCTATTACTTTAATACGAGAGACTCGTGACACGAAGCAAAGAAATATGCATGCATTAGTTGTTTTCCAACACAGATTTTCACAAGCTTTACAACACTATTTCCTTTAAAAACAGCTGTTTCCGAAGCTGTTCAACAACAAAATCGTAATCTTTTTAGGGTTTCATTCGCGTATCGCTCGTTCTGAATAGAAAAACGAATGTATCTGTTCACTTATGGGAAATTCAAACGACATTTGCATTGTTCGAGGAATGTCCCGTAGTGGCATTAGTGGAATTTCGATGCCAATTCTTAACATTTAAACTACAACGACTATGATCCGTTTAATTCCTTAAAAATTTATAAAAATCTGTCACCTGTCTGTTCCATGGTACCCCCCATGGGAGGTATGCCACAAAAAAGCCACTTTGTGTGTGGAAGTCGCTTCATTGCCAGGTCGGAAAGGAGTCTAGTGTGAGTGTGTGTGTGTTTGTGTTTGTGGATTGGCATCTCTTCTGTCTGTGGTTCATCCCTGTTCTGGTGCCTTGGTGACTTGGTCTCTGGTTCTGGCTCTGGCTCTGGTCTTCTATGCTTAGTTTAGGGCAAGTTTAATGGCGGGCTATAACCCAGAAATTGCATGAATACTCAAGTGCTTCCTGCTACTACTCCCGGTTCTGGTCCCGTTGCCAGTGTTGCTACTGTTACTGTTGCCCCATACGCTATCCTTGCCTCCTGCAGCCTCCTTTTGGATCGTCCAGTCTCCGATGCCTGGCCTCGTACATAAATCATCATTGCTTTTCAGTTTGCACCCAGCCCCACACCCCTTTGCTTCTCAGACCGACTCTATGTCGTCGTCGACGCTGAAGTTGTCCTCGTCCTTCGTCCTGCTGCTGCTGCCGCCACCATCTCCTTCAGTTTTCTGCCATGTCTTTTGTTTTCGCCATTCGCTGGTTTTATTTCATTTTTTTCGTTTTTTGTTCTGGTACTCGTTCTCGTTCGTTTTCTGCTTCAAGTGGCCGTTTCATTCTTTCGGGAAATCCCCTTTATGCTGCTCCTTCTCGCCAAAGGACGACTCTCCTTTGAAGTTTCTCCTTCCTTGTTGTTTATGAGACCGCTTTCCCACTGGCTGGCTGTCTGGCTGACTGGCTGATATGTATTTTATAGCTCATTGCCGGCAGTTACGCTTCAGTTTTCCTCCGAATCTTTAATTGAGCGTGTGCAAATGGAGTGTTCCCTAGCCCCAGAGGAGCAGGGAGGGAGGGAGGGGGACCTCCTCTCCAAAAATGATTGATATAATCTTATGTGAAATATATGATAGCCGTGCCATGGCGTTGTAGTCTATCGGTGGAAAATGTATCCGATTATAAATGGGTGGAATGGAGCGTATTCGAGAGGGTTTTGGGAGTAGGTAGTAGACACAAAGTGTCCTACGTCCTCGAAAGATTACGGTATTTTTCGTAAAAATACTAAAAACGAATCGATAGTTTGAGCTGTTATCACCAGGCAAAGTAATTGGAATCGAGTCGATATCTATTACAAATCGAATTTGTTCTTATTTGTGGGTGGAGAATATTATATTCTTGAGATCTGAGATTATTCATAGAATAGAGCTGTAGTGGGTGTGATCTCTAATCATATAATAATCTAAAATGCAACCCTGAAAATCAAAGTGGTACTCTCATGGGTCTCCCCCGTGTCAGTTACTGTTTTCCATCGACTAAATGCAGTTTTAATTCAATATGCGTACATAAATCGTCCAAGTATTGGCAGGCTATGCATTCGATGTGTAGGGTTTCTGTGTAAATCGTTCAATTATCATTGCATTTTCAATCGTTTCGTGCCGTGTCGTGTCGTGTCTGTTCTGTATCACTACCACTATTTAACCATTTAGCATTATTTAACCCCATGTTCAAGCAATATTCAAACAAATGGTTATGTGTGTCAATGCGTATTTTGTTATTTGATATGGCTAACAAAATCCAGTACGTCAGTGGGCTTCAACGTCGGAATTAGAGATGGTGATACGATAAACCACTGGAATGGGACTGGAATTGATGGATATATTTCCTTATAATTTTTAATATTCTATTCCTAAAAATCGGTCGGTTCGTGACTGTTTCGTGCATGCCTATCGCGTCACGCCGCCCATCTCTAGCTCAAATCGTAATGCAAATTCCCCCTCTCCAGCTCTTCCGCGTTTTGTTCGTGTTTCTTCCACTGCTGTTCTTCTCTCTCTCCCGCCCTCTCTCTCTGGCTGTTTTCTGCTTTCTGTGTGGCGCTTCATTAAACAAGCTTCTGGGTTGACCGAGATACTAGAAGATGGAAGGAATACTCTTGCTTAATTTATCAATACCAATTACGCAGTGCACAATCTCTCTCTCGCTCTCTCTGTTGCTCTCTGTCCTCTGTTTGTGTTGTGTCCGTTTAAAAACGCTTACATTGATTGATTACCTCGGAGGCGCGACTTTTGTTGCGATTTTGCACGCGTGCGGTTTTAAACGCGTGCCCCTCTGTAAGGTGACTCTCAATATTTGATAGTGCTTGTGTGTGTGTGTGTGTGTGTGTGTGTTGCTCTCTTGTTCTCTCTTTCTGTGTTTGTGTTAATTGTTGTCAAGGTTGCTTTATTTAGTTTTTACCTCTGCTGCTGCTGCTGCTGCCGCTTCGGCTCTCTCCGTCTCCCCCTCCTTTTTGTGTTTTTTTGCTGTTTTTTTTTTTGCTCTTAGCATATGTTTCTCGTTTTTCGTCGTCGATGTCTGTCTGGTCTTGGTCTTCTTCTCTTTTGATACCCATTACTGGTCGATGCCACCAAAGGGTATGTTCTTTGGGCAGTTGTAAGGAAGGAATTCCATATTTTTGGATCAAATATAAAGTTTGTTTAGGCTTTCTCCCCTGTGTCCTTCGTTTCAACTCCGCAGTTTTGTATTTTCATGGAAAAAATGTATTTTTCTCCATAGTAGACACTGAGTAATGGTGCCGTAGAGGGTATCTGTTCGGTCGTTATAGCTTTTTCAGCGTTCTTGTTCTATTTTTTTCTGATGTTTGCTTTCTTTTTTCTCTCTCTCTCTCTCTCTCGACTGCTTCATGCTCGGAAGAGTTTTGTGTGTAGTGGCTGTGATTTGGTGGCTAATGCAATTTGGTAGCCGCTTTTGTTTGTCTTTGGCCTAAATTTGTCGTTTCCTTTTTTATTTCTTTCTTAATTTTGGAAGCCCAGTGGCTTCTGTTGCCGATTTGATTTCATGCCTCGTATTGTGTCACACTTTTAACCATTTAATCGGTGTAGCTGTGGGTTAAACCAACCTACAAAAAAAGATAATGAAATTAATTGAAACCAGGCCATATACAGAAATATTTTAATCAAAAAATGCAAGTGTATACGAGCCAACGAGCAAATAAATAAGCCAAACCCGCGCGCGACTTTCTACCGACATCGAAACAGAGAGAGAGGGAGAGACAAAGAAAGAGAGAGAGAGAGAGAGAGAGAGTTGGTGTAGCTGTTTCCATTACCATTTGTCACTCTTGGAATTGAATGCACTCTGCCACGCAGTTTGATCGATAAAACTTTAAAATGGGCCAAGAACAAAACAACAAAAACAACAAAGGGGAGAGTCAGTCCGGCCAGCCAGCCCCCTTTTAGAGGGCCCCCTTTCAAGGTCTCCCGCGTAAACTCCCAGTCTGCGAACTGCGTGGAAATCTATTTTTGGAAAATACATTTAAACTTCTCCAAATCGAATTTCCAAAGAGCTGAAATTTTTCATTCTGTTTTAAGTAGATTAGCGGTGTGCCTAGTCTCCATGTGGTCTATGCTTTCTCTCCTCTTTCCCTCGAAAGAAATGTAGAAAAAATCTGTGCATACAATTCTTACAAATATATTTGTATCTGAAAGAAAATCGTTTTGGAAATTTGATAAATTCCAGATTATTCTATAATATTAAGGGGTATTTCAGGCTATATAAGTAGGACCCTATATAGTTCTTGCTAAGCGTAGTTCGACCTAAAAAAGGGTAAGCGGATAGGCCGGATACTACGGGTAGGTCTGGATGTGATGGTAAAAATATTCCACTGTGTGCCGGAAATCTTATAAATGTTGAAAATTTCATAGTTTCCAAACAAGAAACAATAATTTTAGTTACAAAAACAATGAACTTCGTGTTGATTGACAAAACACCAACTAAATTATGGGAAAAACTCAACGAAAATTGTTCGCTTTGAGTGCTTTTAGTGTGCCAAAACCTAATCATAGTCCCATGGAGCAAAAGCAACCAAAATGCGGTGGCCTGCCGGCACAGTGTATAAGTAGAACATCTTGCGGTTAAGACCACACACACAAAACCCAAATAAACAATTAAAAATTCAGGCGAATTTCCGACTACATCAATCTACACTTTGGTGCCGATTCTTTTGCATTGGTTTCTGTTCTCTGTCCTCTGTTCTCTCTTCTGTGGGTAAACCGCAAACATTGAAAACTGATAAGCGGCACAAATTATACAATCGAATCCAAGAGTCGCCAGAGTCGCCAGAGTCGACCGCTTAAAAGTAAAGACAATAAAAATAACCTATAGCTTAACTTATCAGCAAGCAAACAAATGACAAAAAGAGAGACAGAGGCAGAGGCTGATCACATGCCAGATATAATATTGAACTTTGTGTGTGTTCAGAACCTACCGCCGACCCACCGACCGATCCACTAAAACAATCATCTACTGTATACAACTCGGAGATTCCGCGAAATGGACTCTTTTTTTTTGTCACGTTTTATGCACTCATTTTTAGATAAACGCGAAACCCCCACCTTAAAATTTATATCCGTGAAAACTGGCAACGTCTCGCTATGTTAAAGCTTATCTTCTGGTATGCGAAAATATTTGGGATTACAATTGAACACGTTGCTACGAGGCCAGGGAAATGGAAAGTGTCTCGGAAACATTGATAAAGAAGTGTAATCTCTATATAAATCAAAACAAACTCTTGAACTATTCGCATATTCAACGTAATCGTTTAATCTTTTCTTAAGACTGAAAACTGGCAACATCTCGTCGTCGTACAACCCCAATCCCACTGCTTATCGTTTCAGTTTCAGTGACATATCTGTCGTTTGGGATTACAATTGCTTTGGAAGTTATCTTTTCAATTGAAATCAATGAAAATTGGCAACGTGTACGAGTATACTCTTTGAATGGAGTGAAAATTGTCAACGTTGCTATCGATAAAGCAGTTCCATACCGGTTTAAAACATTATTATGTCAATGCGAATAAAAGGCTTCGGGCATGGCCTTAATTGTTTGTGTTTATTTTTAATGAATGAAGTGAAAATTGGCAACGTTGCTTCTTCTGATCTTCTCTGATCCACTGAGAATAATCTTAAAATCTCGCAGATATCTTTTAAACCCAAAAGATCGCTTTAAAATCCAATTAATTACTAATTTCACTTTCACATATTAACCTTAAATTTTTGTATTTTTGCAAAGTTTGCGACTTTTTACATAATCCCCGCATTCCACGAGCAGTGGATGCCACAACTTCCTTTCACTTGAGCACCTTTTTTTGCATATAAGCAAACAGCTTTTGCTGATTTCCGACTCCGCGGAGAAACCCCCAAAGACTGCGAGTAAATTGAGTTTGAATAAAACAAAATGCCCGTTGTTTTATGTATTTTAATCGAATGTTCTTCTTTGTTTCTTTACAGGTGAGTCATCCAAGCGTTTATGGATTATTAAAAGCAAATTAGATTATAAAGTGTAAGTTGATTCCTGGCTTTACGACTGTACATACATACATCTATGTATCTGTATCTATCTGTATCCGATCTCTGGTCAGGCGAAAGTTATGGCCCAGTTCTCGGTCCTCTTTGTGTGCTATGGCGCTGTGCAGTTGATAAACCACTTGAGTGGAAATTTATGACTAGTCGCAAGAAAAAGAAAATTAAAATTTTAACAACCTTAAAGCGTGTGAAAAGTCAGGCACACACACACACACACACTCAGTCTCAGAGATAAAACATTGTTGTGTGGGGGAGGGTGGGAGGGTAAAGAAAGGAATTGTAATGAAAAGTGCTGTGTGGAAAAATTTTATTATAGATTTCACTTTCACAACGAGCAAAAACCTTTGCCGACAAAAGGCAGGACAGGAGCGTGTGCCAGGAAGGGAGGAGGGGGAGGACTGATGGGCAGTCGGTGGGCGGTGGGGGCGAAAGGAAAGTAAAGTTTACGAGGCGTATGCTTGATGACGTTTATGACATTTCTCGACCCGCTCTAAAACTCTCAACCACCCCCTTGGCACACCGGCACACCGACAGGACAGCCCTCCATCGTGGGATGATGCTTATTAAAAAGGGTCAAATCATGATGCTGACGATGGAACATTAGTACGGATGGTTGGTCATCAGAGAAGAGAAGAGCAGAGCAGTCCTTGGTCCACATGAACACTTATGTATCCCTCATTCTTTCTCTTGCCCTTCGAAGGTGTCTGGAGGTTGTGTAGCATCTACTTTGTTTGTACAGATTGGAGGGCATTAAATTGAGTTATTGATTCGATTGGGAATACTATTACTATGGGTATTCGATTGCCGTTTGAACTTTGTAAATACTTAATTCTTAAAGGATGCTTTTTGCCCGTTTGCTTATCGGAAATTTGTGCAGAGAATGCCGGAAATTCGCTCACATTGATGCTTGACTCGAGACGCATAAGCGAATGGTGCAAAACAAAAACAACATGCATGGCATGTGCATGACGAGACACAATTATTGGTAACAAAAAAAACCTGTCCACTGCGCCATAGAAGAGAATTCTCGAAGCTGTAACACTTGATATTCCCAAGCTGACGCGCTCCAAGCTACAACCTTTGACCTTTTGCAACAGGCTGTACACCCGAAAGCCAAACAATTTTTCTGCTTCAGCTACCTTCCTCGTTTCTCGTTCCTCCTCCACCGTTCCTCCTACTGCCATTCCCTTTCACCTTCTCCACTTGGCTAACTTCATCCGCTACTCCTCTCTGCTCTCCTCTCTCGTCCCTCCCCTTTGGGCTGCTCTCTTTCATACTCGCACATCGCACATTGTCTTTGTCATCGTTGTCATACGCACAGAGCCGAGCAGAGCAGAGCAGACACTCATACACTCGCACAAATTTGACAGCCATTGGGTTTCACTTTTTTCTCTCGTCTTCTTCTCCGCTGCTGCTGCCGCTGCTGCTGGCACGCGATGCGTGTGCCACTTGTTTGTGGAGCCCAAGTAACCGTCGATGGGTTGTTGCTGTTTTTGGTGTTGTTGGTGTTGCCAGGCATTGTCATTAATCATTGCCAGTTAAACAATAACAAGACAAAGCAAACAACAACAACAACAACAACAAGAAGGTGTGTGCAAAGAGTCTTGAAAATTGTTGGCATTTCTTTCTGCCAGTGACCCAGAAACATTTCTCCGCTGTCTTCGCTGCTGCCATTCCCCCTCCACCCACTCCATACTCCTTACACTTGAGAGTGATTAGAATTTTTGCAAATGGAGAGAACAGCAGAGAACAGGATGGCGGGAAAGAGGCTCTTAGAGGCCCACTTTATTGATTTGTTGTGACTCATTTAGGAGATTTCGGTGTGCTTCGTGTGGGGTGGTGTCCCCATATTAATGAAATGAAGCGAAATCTGGAATGATTAGAGAACTTTGTGCAGTAGGTGGAAGATACAGATACTCGCATCTGTAGTTGTATCTGTTGGATTGTTTTGCAGAAATAATGTACGTGCTAAAGTTGGATTTTCGGTTGATTTTGATTCCGCGAAACGTTTTCCGAATTCTTCTTTATAGAATTCTTTGGTTTTGCCCTTAACCATGTTCTGTTCTTTTTTTTTTTTTTGGAAAGATTTAGACGACTACGTATTGTACACCCACTGTTACAGTTTCAGATCGAACTGTTTTCATTCCGTTAGAGAATGAGTCTCTCACAAATATGTATTTCTCTAACTTTAAACTTTGAGTCACTTTACTCGACACAACCATAATCGTTATGCTTATTTCCTTACTGATTATCTTGTGAGTCACTTGATGCATTGGTTCTTCGGTTTTCTGGCTTTCAGGCTTGACTTGAGTCATATTCTTTTGGCTCAGACAAACCCCATATTTTCTATGAATCAGATACGACAATAACCATTCGTTACATTGCATTCGGATCGAGCAAAGAAATCTTTATCAATTAGTTATTGAACTTGTAATTTTTATTTACCTATTACACTTATTACAGTAGTACATAGATATTACTAAATCTGGCTAAATAGATCTATTAAATATTTACAATATTCCAAACATTAGCTCTGACGGGAACAGAATTGAAAATGTTGCTATTTTGGCAATCACAAAACTTATGCCGCTTTAATGCGTTCGATCATTACGAATCCTGCCTTCAGTTCGATTCGAATCACTCCGAATCGCTAAAAACCAAGTGCGAGCACTGCGGATTAAGAACAAGGTTCGTTCGCATGTCTCTGAAATGACTCAAAACGCAATACGGAGTTCGTGTGCCTTCGGCTATGCACATTTTTCTTTTATTTGGTGCAAAACATTCTCTTGCTAGTCTGAAGCAGGTCACAGTAAAAATGAAGAGACCTGCTTCGTTCAGTCCGTTTTGGGAGAGCGATCCGTAGTTATGACGGACCGAACGAAGCGAATGCCGAATCCCACCGAATCGATTCGGCTGCCCGTGCATGCAGGGCTCTAATCTGCATCTTGGAATCAGATTCAAGACTCAAGCATTCAACTTGGAAAGATTTTCTTCTTATAATTTTAAGCGTTCAATCCACCTGTTGAATCATCCAGTGTTCATATACTGCACTGCTCGCCAACTGCTTCGTTTATTGTACGTCTGTTGTACTGCTTCGTCACAGCAATATTCAGAACTCAAAAAGTAAGCCTTAAATTCTGTAAATATGTGTATAGTACATGGTGGAAAGCTCGAGCTACTTGTGTATTTGTACATACATACATATGTCACATATCTGAATACCCCTCATGCATATGATTCTTTCTTCCAGCATTTTTCTTTTGATTTCATGCATTAATTTCGAAATATTACTCATTCATTTTCTTAAAGTTTTCTACCTACATCTGTGTATCTGTTTGTTATAGCTTTTACCTTTTTTTGCCCGCCTTTTTTTATTATTATGAAGCTTATTTTATTACACCCAGAGTTTTCTCTCGCTCGCACTTGCATTCGCTTTCCATCTCTGGCTCTGTCTGCCTGCTCCGCCTGTGTGCTGGCTCTCTTTCAGGCAGCAGCAGCAGCGGCAGCAGCTGACAGACATCGGCGTTATGTGAAAAACCTGCCTCAAGGTTATTGCCTTCTACCCGAATCCCAAACGAACGAAAGACGAAAAAAAATGAAATGAAGAGAGCGTGCAAAAAAACAACAAATAAATTTCTCCATTACACGATGAGGCTTTCTTGTTGTTTTTGTTGTTTGTGTAATTGTTGCTGTTGAGGTTCTGCTCGTTGTTGCTGTTGTTGTTTTCTGGTTGGAATCGGCTCTCATTTAGTGTCTGACGTTACTCTTTGTTTTTGTTGCTTGGCTGGCCTGCTGGCTCTGCTCTGGCGACGGCTCTCTCACACACACACACACACGCACAGTCTGGCATAGGCAGCAGCAACGCCGAATAAAACAGAAGAGCAGAAAAATACAGAAACTTATCGAGTTCATTATCTTTTATGGAGAAACGCTGCCCGTTCCCCGCTGCCCGTTCCCCGCTGCCCCTGCCCCTGCCCCTCCTTAACAAATAATAAGGTCAAGGATTTTCATACTTTTGAGTGCCTCAAAAAATGTACAACACATTCTTGTCAGTTTCATTCTTTGTAGATGGATCATAGAGGAATGTCTTGAGATTTGAATACTTAATAAAAAAAAAGATAATCTTAAGTTGCTGCTAGCAATGCAACTAACATAAGACTGTATGACATTAATGATTAATTATGACTGAATGACACCAATGCATCTGTGGCTGTACGGCACTTGATACTTACAAAAAAACAGCTGATGCTCTGTGGATAATCCATAACATCAACAGAAAAGCAATTAAATGTCGCATAGACTGTGATTACGATTCGAATTGTAATAATAAGCTGTTGCACAACATTTCTCACTGTAATCCCAAGTATTTTTGATATAATAAACATCCTCCATCCCACAGCCTAAAGTTCAATCGTGTTGTATGAAGCATACAAGTTCAAGGAACCTTTTGCTAAATGCCAGCCGATAATTTTTCATTAGAACCGAATCAAAAGAAAACAAAACGAACAATATTTACCATATTTAGTTAATTGTGGGCTTGTGCGCGAAGAGGGGTTCCCCCCTGCCAGGGGGATCTGCTGGGGTCGTTCGACGCTCTCCTCTCCTTCTGCCTTTGTTATTTACGGCACAAACTGTCATCAGTGTCAACAGCAGAACGCTACAGACATTGGGTCGACGTCATTCGGTCATTTGTCAAAAGAAAAGAGCGAGCGACAGAGAGACAGAGAGAGAAAATGTATCGTACACAACGAGAGCAGAAGAGGCTCAGACAGACAGACAGACAGACAGGCGGGAGATGAGAAGAGAGTTGCCGAAATATAGGCGAGTGTATTGTAAAACGTATTCGTGAATCCGCAAACGAGCGAAAACCAGGCAAGCAGCCCCCAGCCAGAGGCAATGAACGTGCAACGCGTCGCGTCAACTGCGATGACGTAGGAGGCCAGCGACTCTGTGGCCTGTGGCCGGGTGGGGGAGGCAGTAGGAGGGGGACGACTGTTGAAAGGGTCTCCGAATCTGGAAATTTTCCCCTTCGAACCTAAGGGATTCATCTGTTGTGCTCTACATAGAAAAGCATCTAATGGGAGTTCGACAGCCGTGAAATATTCGATGGCTTTTTCCCCACGGAATGTGTGTTTTTTTTAGCAACTTATTTTCCCCAATTTTAATCTGAATAATGTGTGACCTTTGGCTGGAATTCACTCAATTTGTAGAAATTTCTTCTTGTGTTAGAATATAATCTGAATAACGATGAATAGTAATATCGATGGGTCTGGAAGTGTGCGATAAATCGAGATATAACGTCACAGAAAAATAATAATATATTTGTGTAATGTTTATTGGGGGGAAATATACTACTTAAAACAAATATGCCAAGCCGATACAATGACGCAGACCGTTATTATTATTTCCAATAGAAATATCGATATATCGATAATTTCAACGATTAATGTCATTCGGCAGCTCTTTGACGCGACTGTTGGCACACGGAAAATATTTATATCTGGGTTTGTTATTGCTAAAACGATTTAATTAATTGTGTATTTAGTTACGGTATTGCTCCCTTCACGCAATCCTACCCGTATATCGTATTACATTTCATTATAACTTGTGTGTCCGGTGGCTGTCCAATCTGCGGCCCCGTAATATCGAAATAACATTTCTTCCAACATTCTTTTCTCCCTTTTCTCTTCGATTGCTCCTTCAGCTGTGCTTGCGCAAATTAAAGTGGCATGCAGACGCGGGAGAAGTTTTTCCAAAGAAAATAAACCAAGAAAAATGCCAGCACACACTCACAGAGGAAGAACTCTAGAGAAAGAAGTCCGATGAGAGAAAAGTGTAGAGTGTGGAGTGTGGAAAGTGGAGAGAGAAGCTTCTTCTAGTCTCGTTCTCGTGTTGGCAGAAAGTAAAAAGTAGCAGCAAAACAAGTTGATGATTCTAAGTGGTTAAAGAAGTTGAAAAGTCAAAACTGGACGATGCGTTCGGTCCTCGGGTTCTCGGGTCCTCGTGAGGAGGGGCTCGGGACTCTGAGCGTTACTTCAAGCAGCTGTTCGGTTCGGAAAGTTGTGTGTAAGTTTTCTCCTCGTTGCTCCTCTTGTTGCTGTTAGTTTTCCATTTGCTGGGAAAGCGAGAGAGAGAAAGAAGCAACTCCATGGCCACTGTGCCTTTTGATTAAAGGATGGAGGAATTTTTAAGGAGCTGACAGACAAGTTGAGAGATCCTTGAGCTAAGCCTCCAGAAGGAAGCCCCACACACACAGACACACACGTAGACACAGGCACTGCACATGAGAGGCTGAGGTCAAGCAGAGTTGCTTGCAAAATACGGTAAAGGTGATGGAGCATGGAGCTTGTGCTTTTGAGTGAATGGGGTGTATAAATACTTGGGTAAACGATTTGCTTGCAGAGCTGCAAGGGCTTCTGCTTGACTATCGATTACCAATCGTACCAATCAAGACTAATCGGTGTCCAGTGCTGGTAAACCAGTGATGGTGCTTCATTCATCTGTAGGATTTACTTCATATTTTATTATGGAAATAAGCTTGCTTCGAAATCAGAAAGGGTTCTGCTTGACCATTGATTACAAATCGATTTGAAGTGCCATTAGTCTGACAACCAAAGTATTTAGTGTTGGTAAACCAGTTATAGTGTTGAAAAGTTGTACATATATCTTCAAAATTCAATTTTGACACAAAAGCAGTGGAGAAAATCAACTGTAAAACAGTCGAAAAGCGAGAGAGCAAGAAATAAACAAGAAGAAAACACTTGAGCCAAATAGAGCGAAATGCGCCGAACAACCAGAGCCACAGAACACAACAACAGAGCAGAGGCAATTGGTAGTAGAAAGAGAAAGAGCAGGGACAGGGGCAGGGGCAGGGAGCAGCGAAAGAAAGTGGGGAGGAGTAGGGGAGGATCAGCGGGCAATGGGAAAATAGACGAAACACAAGCTTTTGCCAACAACAAACAAAACAGCAGACGAAATGTAACTGCCGCCGGCGGCTAAAAGCAACGGCAACGGCAATGGCAACAGCCTCAACTCCATTCACAGCTAGTGATGGGAGCGATGGGGCACGAGTCACCACTCACGAAGAGAGTCGGGCATGGCACCTGTCCAGTGTTGGTCAACTTGTAAAAGTGTTGAACGACTTTGGAAATTAATAATTAATTTCACTGATTTCCTCTCTGTTTTGTGGGTAGTTTTCCGCCATCTTTCAACAGCCACATTCCACATTCCACATCTCTATTTCCAACCCAACGACAACTGTTGGAGTGGAGACAAAGCGTGGAAAATATAACAGAGAAGAGGAAAAGGGGAGAGCTACATATAAATGGAGACGGGAGTCAGAGACAGGGAAACTTGTGAGCATAAGGTCGTCCGCTTTGGTTGCCAAATGTTTCCCATCCTCCGGCTCCTACCACTACCACCGTGTCCCATCTGCCCTGTGCCATGCCCCATGCCCCATGCTTGTGGCAACCAAACCAACTCGTGCCGCCGTTTCCTACATTTTTGAAGTTCCCTTTGAAGAGAGTTGTGGGTGGGCTCTCCTCCCCGTCCTCAGTGTGCCAGTGTTCACCGACTGAACATTTGATGAGTTTTTAATTGGTAGTTCTTTTCCCCAGTCCCTGTCTCTGCCCCGCTCCTTTTTCTGCGATGCTTTTAAAGTGGATGCAAGGTCTGGAGATGGGGCGTGGCATCGCAGTTATCCCTCATCTCATAGAGATGATGGGAGATGGCAACTCTTGGTGCAAGAAATTAGTTTGAAGCCAATATTTGGCGGGGGCTGGAGTCAGTGTCTCTATGTAAATAGCTCTAGATGCAATTAAATTAACTTTTTTCGGTGCAAGGGAAGAAGAATAAACTCCGAAAGCGAGTTTCATTAAATGTTAAATACTGATGATTTTGAATGAAGCACCATGATTAATAAAACATTAAACAAATGTTAAATAGCCATTTAAACACTTCTTTATACATCCTTCTTTTACCAACACTAATTGGTATTAGCCAACAACTGCTTTGTACATCCATCTTTTAATTACCAACACTAATTATTTTTATCCAACACTTCGATTTAATTACCAACACTATTATTCTACATCCTGTATTAGCCAACACTGCTTTATAAATCATTGTATAAATTATCAGCATTAATTGGTATTATAAAGCACTAGTTTATACATCATTATACAAATTATCAACACTAATTGGTATTGTTTAACACTGGCTTTTGCCACAGGAGAATTCCCGATCCAAAAGAACTTCTACCACTCTTCCCTAAATATCAGTATGTAAATTCCCACTCGGACTCAATAATTCCCTACAAATAAACTTGAATAATCAGTTCACATCACTGCTTGAAGTTGTGTACATTTAATATGCCGTTAACCAGCACTGAACTAGATATTCAGTTGTTTCCGGTTCATCTGTGACCAATTTTATGCTAAAACTTCAACCGAAACAGAATGACTAGAACCCAAAAAGAACCCCCATTTTGTCCCAAATTCCATTGTGCCCCATATCTCCTCTCCACCGCCGCTCATATAAATTAGCCAAACGTGTCACAAACATTTGTGTCATTGTCAGCCGGTTCTAACTGGAACCCCTCTCCCCAAAACACCCAACAGCCCAATGCCTGCTGCTGCTGCTGCTGCTCCACCACCATCGGGGCACAGTCATCTTAATGATGTTTTGGGTGTGAAAAATTATTGACCACTCTCTGGGTTTTCGGTCTTAATTGACATGGGTTTGCAGCTATACTGATGTGTATATATATACGTACTGCGAGGCCATGTGTTGTTGCTATTGTTGTGACTGTATCTGTGTATCTCTGTATCTGTATCTATGCGGGGCACTCGTTTTGTGCCACTTTTTTCGCTTCGTTTCGAACCCATGAGCCATGGGCCCTGAGCCATGATTAATGATGAGTTTTTGGTATCATTTATATAATACCTTTTGCGTTTCAACAGAATTGCATTATAGGAGCGATTCCAGAGCTGTATTGGGGTTATTGGCGTTTCCGGTTAACCCTTAACCTTTTCAAAGGAGTTGCAACATTTCATGTTAATTCTGGGGCGCAGTGTTAAGGTTTTAATTCTCATATCGATCTGTTCTTTCCGGCTTACTGGAAGGCTTAAATATTTCTCCCCACTTGCACTTTCCTGGCAATTGAATTTAATCGTTCTGACATTTCTGGCATGTACTCGTACTGCCTGCAAGCTGCTAACTGATGTGATTAATTTATTCAAATCCCTACTGAATGAAATGTATATTATTTGATGTTTCGTTTCGAAAAAAACATCAAAATGCATTCAGCGTAATTCGTAATTTGTGGGTTTCAATGGGAGTCCCAGCAATGGGTGGGAGGGCCGGCGAGCTTATGTAAGGAAATCCGATAACGAGCAATTAAATAAATAAACTTTCGCGGTTTAATCCCGCCGCCCCTCCGGCAGCCAATCGGCAATGTGTGTGTTTGGGGTAGGACCAGGTTTTTGAAGGACAGTGCCTTCAATAGGCGTGCAGGGCACTCTTTTTCTCACTTTGTTTCAAATAATTCGTAATGCAATCAGTTTCCAAGTAACTAAACAGGAACGCACTCTGAATGAATGAATTCTGGTATGGAAAACTTTCTATATTTTCTCTTGGAGGAATAAAGGCTTTCTTTCTTTTAACCACGAGTATCTATGGCCTTGTATCCCTATGATCGAGTGACTGTGTAACCTTTTCTCTGGATGTAGGCGCACATGAAGAGCATTTAACCCTAAAGAACATTAATCGTATTACTTCTAATTACTTACTAATATGCCCACGATCTAAAACTAAAAGAATTGCCCACTTTTAATCAAATTTTAAACATAAATGAATGTTGCGCATACAAAAATCATTATTATAATAAATTATAAATAAGAAATCAGTAAATGATTTGGACTCTTCATTGTAAAATTCCACAATTCCCTCGTTCCATGCAGCTTTGTCATTCACTGATGGGAAATTTTGTAGAGCGACTCAATGTCATTATCATTATTCGATCAGTGTGCCTGACTTTACATTATTGGAACAGGGGTAATATTGTATTTTTAATGTATTTTGTTCATTTGTCTGATCCTTCTGGGCTTTGGTATTCGTTACATTTGCCTGGCCGTTACTCTTGTCATATTCCTATTCTATTGTTGTTGCTGTATGCGTGTGGGTGCGAACTAGAGAGTCTCTCGCAGACAGAGAATCGTAAGAATTGAGAGGATACAGAATAGAGGAGAATTTGTAGAACCATCGTCACAATTTGTATTAAAAGACAGCGAAACGTTGACGACCCGTCGTTTGTAACAGATTTTCCTCTCCATAATGCGCCTTCAGATTGTGTGAATGCAGTTGAGAGATTTCCACCATGCAAACACTTTTCCTAACTCTTTGATTGAACTAACTTTGCCTTTACCTTTGCCTTTGGCTGGCACTTGCACTGGTGGCACCGCAGGGAAAGCCCTGGCATTCCTGGCTGAATTGATATCAAAATGACATAAGAAATTGAACAGCTTCCCTGCTTCCTCCCCTCCCCATTGATGGAAGCATATTCGTATAACTTTTCACATAATTTCATGAAGTTCCGCAAAAACCCAAGGAAACTTTTTGCCGAATCCGAATCCGAATAAGAGTACGAGTCCGAGTCCCACCTCCAATTCAAAACTTGGGACAGACCCGGACCCATCGATCGACCTACAAGGAACTTTGTCTGTCGTACCTGCCTGGGGCTGTTGTTGCACTTGCCACAGGCTGCATTTAATGTGTGTCATTTAATGTCAACTTAAATCAATTGAAATGCCAATTACAACAAAACATGAGACGAAACGAAACGAAAAGAAACGAAACGGATACCCCAAACTGGAGAAAACGAAAGAAGAAACAAAGTTTGGAGAAAGAAGTTGTTGTTTTTGTTTTGTTTCATTTTTGGTGGAGCCTCACATTTGCCAAAGAAATTGACTCGAATCGAAGGTGAAACCCGAAAGATATATACTGGGGAGAGAGGCGGAGGCAGAGGCAGCAGCAGAAGCAGTAGCGGAGGTGAAGAAGGGTTTGTCGTCGTCGTCGCCGTCGGAGTTGGAGACTATTGATGTTATATTTAGAGTCCCGAGAAATGCAGTTCCACCGAAGTGTGGATACCCTTGACACACAGCCATACGGCCATGGCTCAAGGAAGACGGTGGACTACAGAAAGATTAGTTTTTATATGCAAAGAACTATGCAATTCTACATTTTTCTACCTTGATTTTATTGGTTTGAAGATCTGGAAGAACCAGGAATATTTTTCGTAGTTGTTTAATGAGGAAAATGTAGAGAACGCATGGAATTATTATCATAGCTTATTTAGTCCTGATTTATTCACATCTCTCTATCCTTCCTAATGGTAAAAATCAGCATATTAATGCTTACAAATGTTCAAAATAAGGCAATCAACTATATTTTTTATGGGTCTACTGAAGTCTCACTGGGATAGAGCTACCAATGAAGATACATTACTTATACTACTTTAAAATGATCATTCAGATACATTGGAAACCCATTTAAGAAGACTAAATATACAGAAAGTATATATCTTTTGAGCATGTCGACCAGTTGGAAGGCTTTTACTTGTCGAGGTACACGTGGTTCGACGTTAGGATACAAGGAGATACCTCAGTTTCTATATGTGACGAATAATATGTATTTTAGCAACTGTAAATCTTTGAAAAGAGTTCAAAATACACGCCAAAGACAAGTAACGATTATGTGGATGGAGATGCCTCCTTTGATGCGTGACAGACATCAAAGAAATGTCGTCATACCCTCTTGAAGGTATAGCCAGAAACGGGGCGTTCTTCTCGCTTTGGGTGTCAGTTCGAGAACAGGTTGACATCCAAGTTTTGGTGTTTCGTAGTTCAAACGTCGCTGTCGTTGTCTGGGCGTGGATGGTAGTAGGCTGGTCCTGGTCTGGTCTCACATTCGTTCGAAGCTCCGTTCCACGGCTGCAAATTGCCGAGGACATCACTTGGTTTAGTTGCTTAGACTAGGAATTAGCACACAGGAAGGAGGAGAACTTTTCGGAGACAGACGGAGAATAAACATGAAACGAACTTGCAATTACAGAACTCTCTCTTCGTTCGGCAAAAAGTGCACAAAAAAGTTTGTCAAAGTCGTCCCCGTCGATTGTTTTTCTTTTTCAATTTTTTCTGTTTTTGTTTTGTATTTTTTTTTATCATGGTTTTTGCAGTTTTGTGTAATCTCTTTTTGCCCATTTTCCTTTAGCTTTTTTTCTCCATCTCTCTCTCTCTCTCTCTCTGCTCTGCTCGTAATTTTGGCTGATTTTCTTTTGGTTTTTGTGTGTTATGCAAACGGCATTCGTTTGAGGTAAATATTAAGGGGATTCCATGGCTTTTGGGGTTTTGATTTCTGTGTCTCTTGTTTGTTGCACTTTTTGCCTGATGGAATTTTCGTTTTGTAATTAAAAAGCCACAAGGGCGGAGGGCGGAGTGAAAATCTCCCCAAGAAGCGAAGCGTAAAGGCCAGCTATATCCCAGTGAGACCTCAGAATCAAATCAAATGAGAGAAGTACTCCCACGGATATCCACTCATTTAGTCAATTGAGTCGCGGTTAGTCATTTAGTCAATCATTCCATGCACCCGAATCCGCATTCTATGCCATATCCATCCTTCAGTCAGTTAGTCAATGGCATCCCGCCATCCCTGCCAGCCCTGCCCTCCCTGCAGTGCAGCCAAAAGCGAATAATCACGGCTCATATAATCATAATTATGAGCTGACTGACGTCCCACCCATATCCCTTCTATGTCCTTGCTGGCTTGTGGCCCTGTTTGCGTGTCTGTGTGTGGGTTTCCCCCAACGAACGTTCAACGTGGCGTATGAGCAATTTGTTCACTCTCAAAGCGAAAATGCGAACGCATTTCCAAATGCCAAGCGGAGCATATGCTAAAATTTCCCTCAACCTCAACCAATCCTCCCCCTCCCCCTTCTGCTCCTGCTCCTGCTCTTGCTCCTTCTCCTGGATCTGGATGGAGGACGTTCGGGTGTTAGTTCAGTGCCTCATTATGAAATTATGCACAGATATTTTTTTTTCACGTTTTCCAACCAAAGAGAGAATGAGAGAGAGGGAGACAGCGAGCAAGCAGTGTAGTCCATGATTTTCCTGTCCATTCTGTTCCCATTCGCAGCTTTTTGTTGGAAATTGCAGCGGCTAGATTTTCCTCCTGCAACGCTTTATGGCCCTGCTGTGCTTCTAATATTTACACACAGCTAATATTAAAATAGCAACATTTTTGAACAAATTCGTGTCCGTAAATCGCGTAAATATTTTAGCGTTTTATTAAATTTGTCTGCGGTTTGCAGGAGAGGGTGATAGGGAGGGAGAGTAGTTCAGTCGGACTGAACCACTGAGGTTGATACGCTGTAAAAAGTGTCCCATAAGCAAGCGGACTCATTTCTCAGAGACTCAGAGCTGGAGTAGAGCCGGATTTGGTGTCCAGACTCGTGGGATATCACACTGTATCAAGGGTATCCCTTCTACCGCCTGAAAGGTTCGATAAAATCGTAGAACCAACGCACAATCATAAAGAATGATCGTATCTACAGGCATTATTATAGCCCGAATGAACCTGGCTTTTGAGCTTACGAGCAACGCGGCTTTGAGTGAACAGCTTTAGGATGCATATGGCACTCTAGTTTCGATATAAAGAACATGACTTACCATTTTTTAGGATAATACCATACAATTATCTGGCAAGTCTCGCTTGCACGCAGAATATAGCATGGCGGTGTGGAACAGCGGAAGTAGAAGAGGTGAACCACTGGGATTGGAGCATAAAAACAGTGGAAGTGGACAATATGTGCAGAGGAAGTGGAAGACCAGTGGAAGTGGAACAGATAAACAGACAGAGTGGATGTGAGCGGATGACAGTGGAGGTGGAACCGGTGAAACAGTGGATATAGAACAGATGTCACAGTGGATATTGAACAGCTGTAACAGTGGAAGTGGAACAGGTGTGCTGGACCCATTTCTATCCATTGTATCCCCAGCTGTTTCCCGTTCTATCCCATCTGGATTCCTCCCTAAGAGCCCTTTATATCCTCCATAAGACCCTAAAACAGGGTGCAATGCTGCCGTCTGTGGTGTGATAAATGCCTGCGGATTGCTGGAAGGGGAAGTGCCGAAGTGTGGGAGTAAGATAACCACCAACTGGAGCAACGTGCAACGTGCACCTGTGTGTGGTGCGGTGCATGTGGGAGTAATTAACAAGAAGCAGATTTCCACCCCCACCCACACCACCACCCCCGTCATCATTTTCATTTCCATTTCCATTTACGTGTAATTCCCACAAAATGTACTTAACCTTAGTTAATCTGATATTGTTTCTCCGTTTTATTTACATTCTGTCGGTCGACCGTCGACCTTGGGCATTTAATATTTCTCTCTCTCTCTCTCTCTCTCGCTCGCTCGTTCGTTCTTGTTTGCAGAAAAGAGCTGAAAATTCCTAGAAATTGTGAGCTCTCATATTTTGTTCTTCGTTTTGGCTGCAATTCATGGAAGGGAAGCTACGTGACCGCAAATAAATAGTGAAATGAATAAACCCCCTCCTCCCGCCCCTCCCTCCCCAAACAGACAAGAGAGCAGAGGGAAAAGTGAACAAAATAAAAATGTTGGGGTTAAAATGCAACAAGAAAAATTATAAAAAAAAACGAGAGACAGCGACAGGGGGAGAAAAGCGAGTGCGAGTGAGGGCAGCAAACTCATATTTCAACTATAATCTTATCAGCTTTTCGATGTTGAATTATAACCCAAAAAATACAAAAAAAAAAAAAAACAAGTCAGCGAACGAGTGCATAGAGAGAGAGAGAGAGAGATAGCAAAGAACATGCAAAACAATTTATAGAACAGCAAAATAAATAGTCAAGAGAATGGGAAATGGAGATGGTTATGGGGATGTGTGTGTTTGTGTGTGGCTACCATTAATCCTTTTTTAGCTTTTGGCTACAAGCTTCTTCTAGTACGTATCCTTTATTTTATTTTATTTCGAGGACTCAAACTGATTTCTTCATTTTACAGCCTAAAGCCTAATGAAATTGTTGTAAATCTTTATGTTCTGAACATATTATATGGATAAGAGTGTAATATATCCCTATTGATATGTCAGCGATACCGATATATATATGTACAGACGATAGGCGCGGCTTCTTAGGCGTTTGTTTAATAAAGAAATAGTAAAATTACACAAGAACAGGAGAACACAAGAACACAAGAACACAAGGACAGACAGAAATCATATTCTGTTCGACTCTATTGATATTTCGATAGCTACCGAGGTAATAACTTTGCATCTGTAAAGAAATTCACGTATGAATGCTGGGCTTGAGATCGATCATCATCGGACTCTCATCAGAGATTACAGCTATCGGTAGAAGTCGACTATCGATGTTCGGTAACGTTGTAGTGCTTCCTTGTAAAGAATACTGTAATAACTGGAGAATAAACATCTTTTCGTTGGTGTAATTTCATTCGAATGACGATATAGCTTTCACGGCTATAAGTCATTGATAAGTCATAAATCATCGATATAAGATAAAAAGTTTCTGAATCTATTCTTATATGTTATGTATATTTATAGATTATTATCATTTTGATACGCCCTGTGTTTGCATGGGGATAGAAGCGACAAGATATTTTCCACGAAATTTACTTTATTGCCAGGCTGTAGAGAGAGACCTAGAGAGGGGGGGCGGGGCTATACAGAGAGGATAAAAAGAGGATGGGGACGAGCAGGATGTTTGCACACATGGCTCTCTTTTCCTTGCCGCATTTGAAAATAAATTTGCATGGCGATGGCAACTGTGCGACGGCGGCAAGCCAACAATTGTTGCGGCAATGTCCTGCATCCCTTTGCAACCCTTTGCCCCCCCAACGCCACTGTGCAACAGCAGCAGCCATCCACTGGACGCCTGCAGGGATACGGCGGCGCTTGCTCTTCTACCAGTCCGGGCTCTGGCTCTGGTTCTGGTCCTGGTCCTGGCCCTGGCCCACTTCTCGTCTCCCAGTTGCTTCAAAATTTACGAGCAAAAGCATTTTCAAGAGTTTTATGCCCGTTGAGTGGCAGTGGGGTGCGGCTGGCGTGGTTGGGACGGGGGTTGGGGGTGTTAGGGGTTGTAGGACTGAAATTTTAACTTGGCAGCAAAAAAGCAGAAAAAAAGAATATCTGCACACAGTTACAAATAGATATAGAAACGCGTTTCATTTGAGTTTTCTCTCTCGCTTTCGCTCTCCGCTTCCATTTTGGGCTGCTGTGCCTATAACTCGTGGGGTATATTGAATTCCTACATGAAGATTGTATACGATGGCATGGTCCAAAGACTACGGGGGAAAACCTACCACAGTTAGAGTGGTTACAGCCAGTACTCAAACTGCACCACAATTTTGAAGATACAAGATACATGGCCGACTCCCATGCCTCCCTCTAGCTCTTCCTCGTTTTGTGAAGCGCCACCTGGTGGAGTGAGCGAGATCTAACGGACGGATAGAGAGAGAGAGAAAGAGATCTAACGAAATGTGTGGTATGAAAGTAGTTAGCGTATTTGTCATATAAATCACAAGATTAGAGACCTGGTTGATTACTGATTAACGGGTTGTATGGCGTCGTTTTACATGTTTATACAGATACAGAGTACAGATTTTGCGTTCATAATATCTACAAATCCCTCAAAATTCATCCCAATCACATAATGATTCTGAAGCCTCTTGGTCTCTCGTTTTGATGGTTTTTAAGGTCTAAGCTGGGAATAGAGTATTCTTTAGTTGGAATATCATGCATCCATAGCATCCTCACTTGTTCTGTTTCTGTGTATGTTTTGTGTCAGTGCATTTTCCTACACAGTCCTTTGCCAGTCAGTCACTCAGTCAGTCAGTCAGTTCGTCAGTCAGGAAGTAGAAAATTTTCCGGTTTTACTGTTGAGCCTCCTGCTGCTGCCAGGAAATCGCTCTAGTCCGATGATGGGAACGAGACAGAGACAGAGACAGAGAGGGAGAGAGGAGCAGAGATAGGGACAGGGACAGGGATATGGGAGTGTACTGGGGGGAAAAAACACATCAAATGAAAAGCGCGGAAAGTCCCTCTGGTCCATGGATCCCTCGACTAAACCCTCCTCGCACTTTCCACACTCTCTCCATTCTCCACTCTCCTCTCCATTCTCCACTCTCCAACGACCAATGGCAATCGGGTTGACGGTCGTAATTTCAGTCGAGAGCGCGGGACTTGTGGGACTGGGGGGGGAACCTCTCTTCTTGCAAATGGAAATGGAGCATTTATTGAACTTTTCGCTAAAGATATTTTTGTATTTTTCGAAATGGGTTAAAAGAGGTGCGGCAGGGGGAGGGTTGCTAGAGGACGGGAGAAAGCCGGCAGCTGAGGTATGGCCTGAAATGTAGGCCGTTTATTTTTGGGGGCTGAATGAGAGAGAGATTCGCTTTTCTGTGTGTTTTCGGGGCAAAGAGTTTTCGCTACTTTAAAGTTTTCCCCCACGCTTCGCCGTGCAATTGAAATGAGCTCTTGGGACGACGAGTCCGTGTCCAGGACCGGAAGGATAATGAGCATGAAGAATGCCGGCTATTAAAAAGGGTTATTGTTATCCCTCAAATGAAATATCTATTCGCAGAGAATTTTCAACTGAAATCCATTGACTTTCCGACTTAATAAATGATTTGTCCCTAGAAAATTCCCATTAATTCCCACAAAACAATCGAAGAATTGCCTATAAAACTACAAATAGATTTTCTTAGAAAATTCCCATTTCATAGCTCCCTTCTTTTGTATGTATTTTCCCGGAAAATACCAGAAAACTAAAAAAATACTATAAATACCATAAAATCATTAAAAGTAGTAGAAAGTACCGCTTATTGTTTTGTTGTTGTTGTCTGTGGACTGGTCTCAAATTCTAAAGTCCTGACTGAGAGCATGGGTTAAGGGGCGTGCTTTGGCTATGGTTTCGTGGGTTAAAATTTCAGATACTGCACAGCAGCACATACATAAGATCCACACAATGTGGGGGTACCTATATAGTACATATATATCTGTATATATCTGAAAATATCCTGCCACGATGTCGATATATCAAGTGTAAACATTTTCCGCGCGGTTTTCCCTTCTTTCGTTTGCTTTTCTTCTCTCGATGTTTCGATGTTTCGCTGTTTCGCTGTTTGTTTGTTGTCAGTGGAAAGGAAAATAAAAATAAATAAATAATTTGTTCTGTTGAGGAAATTCCCTCAACAATCAACAGAGAAGGGAAAATGCCACAGAATGCAAGAAAGAGACAGCGCTGATGCGAGAGAGAGAGAGAGAGAGTAATTTTTTGTCACCTGGGCGAAAAAATTGCGGAAATAATTATCGTTCATTCGTTTCGTTGACACATTTTCCTCCGCTCTGCTTCGACTTCGACTTCTTGGCTTTTACGAGTATTTGCTTGTAAATTGCTTTTAATTTGTACAACGTTGCACCACAACAAACCATATTGTGTGTATTCCATGTATCAATAAACAACAGCAACAACAACAGCAACAGCAACAATAATAACAATAACCATAACCATAAGCAGCAGCAACAATCGTTGGGTCTCGCTCATTTTTTTAAGCTTTATTTTTTTGGCCAAATGTTTCATGAATTATTTCATTTGTTTCTTTCTGTCAGTCAGTCAGGCAGTCAGTCGCCCCCTGCGCGAATATTGGAAATAGGTTTGGGGCCACTTTTGTGGGGATAAGTGGCCGCATGGTTGGATGGATGGACGGATTAATGGGGTCAACGGTCAGAGTCGAGAGCATTCCACAGCTGCGCGTCCCCACCCCCAAAACAAAATGTCAAATCATGGGGAAAACCCCAAATGGAAAGAAAGAAAACAGTTTGCGGTTTGCCGAATCGATTGATATGATATGTTTACTTGGTATTTTTCATGAATAATAAATAAAATCAAATACATACTGGGTATTTTTGGACAAAACGATACAAAGTTTAAGAGAATGAGGTATGGGCCTGCCACTTAATCGGTTATTTTAATGACCATTTAAGTAATGACTAGTAATATTTATAGATTGGCCATCGTACGTCTGGGTTTAATGGTGAATAAAACTCAATAAAAGTTGAGAGTACCATTCTTTGCCAGCATTTAATTTACCAACGATGGCAATTCGATTCTCAAGTTAACATCACTCGAGTGGCATAAACGATTATGGGGAGTATGCAAATAAATATACATGTCTATTTTTATGGGGCATCATAATCATTAAGAAATTATTCCCAGTGTACGCTTCCCTTCTGTGCTTCGGTCTCGCCTGCTTTGCCGGCCGTTATTCCTGTCATTTGCCTGTTCTACTGTGTTTGATGAGAGGGCCCGCTCAGAGGGATAATATTCAGATTTCATTGGGTTTTACATGATGTATTTTTGTTAGGAAGAGTGTGGAGTGTATTTTAGTCTTGCCTGTAAGAAAACCCCATACAGTTTTTAGGTATATTCTCAATTAACATCTATTACTAGCACTGTTTGTCTGTTTCTACATATTTCCCAAAGTGGGAAAGGCTTATGGCCCTTATATTTTGATGTAGGAACAAGTGTTCATCGCCAGGATGGTACCACTATGATTTAGTTGCCAAAAGCACTCCAGATTGATAGTTTAATCTTTGTAAAAACGAAGTTGTTTCCTTTTGGAAGATAAATGAACGTAATTTAAAACTACATATATACACTCACTTGATCCTAAAATCTTTCCACTTACTGGTGACTAGAACAAGGCCACTTGATCCTGTATCTCCCATTAAGGGCGATGTATCTTTAAGGGTATCTGATGCTTCGACTTCGGAAGTTTGCTTTTCCTTCATTCTTTTCTTGATTTCATTCACTTTATTCATTCACTGGGACATTCAATTCATTCATTCTCGGTCTATTCAGTCATAAGCGTTTAATTACTTAATCGCATTTGCATTTTCTGACCTGTACCCTCCTTCCATTTCTCTCTTCTCCCTCTCTAAAATTCTATAAAAAATTTCCCCGTGAAAAGAAACTAGAATCAAGATTTTTCCTTCCGCTGCTTTGGTTTTCTCGTTATTTTTCGCGCTTGTCTCATTTCTGCTTTCCATTTTACACCTTTGGTTTTTTTTCGTCTTTTTTTTCTAACACTTTTCATATATAAAAGCAGAGTTTTCATTGTTGTTGTTGCTGTTGCTGGTGTTGCATTTCCGTTGCTCTTATCACGGCAAGAGGCAACAACGCGTGGGGCAACATTTTGTTGCATAGCCAGGGGCAGGGAGTGCGGTGCAAAACGTGTGACATACAAAAGCGCCAAATGCCGCCGCGGTTAGCCAGCCAGACAGCCAGAGACAGAGACGGTTCTCTCTTTGGGAGAGGGGCACACGGGGCACAGATAGCGATACAGGAAGAGAATGGGAGAGAAAAAGTTTTTCACGAATGACTGATTGTTGTGCGACACAACTTGTTGTAGTTGTTGCTGTTGCTGTTGTTGCCAGCTGCTGCTGCTGCTGATGTTGATTATGTTGTAGGGAGTACAGTCGAACTTCTCTAATGGAAAATAGTCTTACTTCCGAAAACAGAGAAAGGGATTCACAGACCTTTTTGATGCGCAAAAAGCTATCAGGATTTCTTTTTGTGAAAGAAAAGTAATTCGAAATGGACCATTTTTTGTAAATTCATTAGGGTGCAAGTTTTGGGTCAAATCTGGACAAAGAAAATATAAGAATCTGTAGTTTACAGACCTAAATGGGCAGTACGTCATCTTCAGTACATCTATCCTCATGATGAGTACATCATCATGGTATATATCCTCTCCTGAGACATAGCCTAAAGAATTTGAACATGCATACGAGTATGTAGTAGAGATTGGCACCTGTAGATTGTGTGAAATAGAGAAGACAGGAAATGCCACCCAACAAAGTGCTCAACATTATTTAAAGCCCAAGAATACGAGAATCTTCTACAAACGATGTATGTTTGAAGTGCCAAAAAGTCTTGTAATAATTGTAATAATAGTCCTCATGATAGTGTCAATCATAATTATTAAGGATCAATACGGTATTATAACTACTCAATGGAAGGTCTTAAAAATCTACAGAAAGAGAAGAAGAAAGCGAGTGGTTTCACAGCAGAAAGTAAGATACAAAATCCATATTTTAAAAAATCACAGTTAAATCAGGGATCAGGCGCATTTTTATACCCGATACTCAAAATGAGTATTGGGGTATATTAGATTTGTGGTGAAAATGGATGTGTGTAACGTCCAGAAGGAACCGTTTCCGACCCCATAAAGTATATATATTCTTGATCAGCATCAATAGCCGAGTCGATTGAGCCCTGTCTGTCTGTCCGTCTGTCCGTCTGTCCGTCCGTCCGTCTGTCCGTCTGTCCGTCTGTCCGTCCCTATTAGCGCCTAGTGCTCAAAGACTATAAGAGCTAGTGCAACGACATTTTGTATCCAGCCTTCTGTGATATGTCACTGTTACAAGTATATTTCAAAACATCGCCCCGCCCACTTCCGCCCCCACAAAGGACGAAAATCTGTGGCATCCACAATTTTAAAGATACGAAAAAACCAAAAACGCAGAATCGTAGAGAATGACCATATCTTCTAGACTGCAGAATCTGAATTGGATCGCATCATTATTATAGCCAGAATGAAGAAAACAATTTCATTTTTTCTCGCCCTGTCTCTCTCTAACACACACGTATCATAGCCGGCTTTGCCTATTGCTAAATATGAGTTCCAAGATCTCAGAGACTATAAGAGCTAGAGCAACCAAATTTGGTATCCACACTCCTGTGATATCGGACCTTGACAGGTTTGTTTCAAAATTTCGCCCCACCCCCTTCCGCCCCCGCAAAGGACGAAAATCTGTGGCATCCACAGATCTCAGAGACTATTAGACCTGACTGTAGAGCTCTCACTGCTACACAACTATTTGTAATTTTTCACTGCAGAACTCACTGTTGATAGCTCACTGTTTCAAAATTTCGCCCCACCCCGTTCCGCAACCATAAACAACGAAAATCTGTGGCAACCACAATTTTGAAGATAGGAGAAAATTAAAAACGCACAATCATAGAGAATGGCCATATCTACCAGATTGCCGAACCTTGCCGAATCCGAGTAAGATCGGATTATTATTATAGCCAAAAGTAACAAATCAATTTGCAGTGGCTACGCAGCGCCCGTCGACACGTTCTGTCTGATTTTCTGTCTCTCTCGCACGCACTCTTTGTCGTTTAATGCAACCATACTGACTATGTATCGGGTATAAATGTAGAGTTGCGGTCGCAGCAGCAACTCACAACGTTCCCCCTCGTTTGACATGATTTGATGGCAGAAACAATCCCGAATCACTCGTGTCATTCGAAACGCGTGTGTCCTTTCGCTTATGGGAAATTACTCACACCTAATCAAAATCGTTCGACGTGGGAACAGTGGCATTGAAACAGAGTTCTCCACCTAGGACTCATGTCAGTTGGACATTTGGACACTTGTAGAAGGTTCCACTGTAAATGTATTCTTTCCCTTTCGTTGATTTTCTTTTTTCTGTTTAACCAAACACAACAGTCAAAACAGTGCCATACGACAATGATGATGATGTTGGTGATGGTCGGTAGTGGGGTAGCGGGGGGAATCCCCCATAAGCAGAGGGGAGGGGGAGTGAGCCGACACACCCCCTCCCACCGCTGACGTCTTGCGGTCGTTCATCTAACAACCTAAATAAGTTTCACTGCCTTCGCCGCCACACTCCATAGAGAAATAAATTTGTTTGTATGCATATTTTATTTTTTATGGTAATGGAGGAGCCCCCAGACCAGCCCCTCATCATCCTCCCATAGCCATAGCCATCCCCAAACCCAAACCCACTTGCTGCTGCTCCATCGACCGACTGACTCACTCTTTGAATAGGCCTGGCCTAGCCTGGCCCAAAAACAAAATGAAATAATGTGAAAGAAAAAGACCAGAAAAAAGAGAAGAAAAAAAATGGCAAACGCCGTTGACAGGGAATGGAATGGAGCATGGAGCATGGAGAAGGAGTGTGTGTGCTGGTGACAACTCGTTCTTTCCGCCTCTCTTTCTGTTTGGTCAAAACTCCACAGACTCCACAGACAGTTGACTTTTCAAGTGTGCTTTCTCATGCTGGAAACAGTTCCATGTTGCATGCCCCAGCCCCAGTCCGCTAGGTCCAGCATTAATTGGAACTCCAAGAGAACCAAGAGAATAAATAAAGAATCTAATATGAAGCTCAATCAGCTGAAATGTAGTATGTGTCCATTCGTTTATCGGAACTTTTTTACAGCGAATTCCAGTGAAACTTCAACAGTGGAACAGCGATGGGACTGCCCCGAGACTGCAGACGCGCAAGCGAATGCCCGAGAATGCAAAAACACAATACATGCCGCGAGTGGCTCGGGTGCTCGGACCCGCGAATCCAATAACAAAATACATGCAGCGACACGCGACCGAGACTTGATACGGGGGCAGCAGATCTTTCAGCTTTCCCAATAAAATATTCACAATAATTGAGATATGCTCCAGAATTATTATCTTAAATACTTGTCCTCCTATCATTGCCAATCTTTAACCAAATCAAATGATTCATCTCAAAACAATATATCAATTCGAATTGCAGTAGGAAAACAATCCGCCCAAAAACAGGATATGGAATATCAATTAAATTTCTCTACAAAACAAAATAACTATGAAAATCCAATCCAACTTTCAAAGCTTGAAATCATCGATTAAAGCCGTTTAGAGGAGCTATCAAAGAATGAAAGGAGGCTAATCGACACTTGGGATACCCTTGAGAATAGAGAAAACAAAATTAAAAAATAGGCAAAATAAATAGAGAGATCTAAAAACAGAGTTTGTTAAGTGATTTCTCACTCAATTTCGAGTTGAAGTGTACGCACATATTTTGTATGGAGAGGTGCAACAACAAACCGCATGAATCAACAGCAGAATGGCAAAGGGGGGCAAGAGTCGGATGTGCCAGAGGGTGGCTATCAATAGATACTAAATTACAAATACATAACAAACATAAAAATAACCTAAAACAATTTCCATATGCAATCGCAACAGAATGGAAACACTTCAATTTACGTTTCACCAAAAGGCCAGAGGGTCAAAGAGGCGGGGAATATGGAGTATGTGTGTATGTTGGGGGAGGAGTAGGAGCCTCCCCTCCCCACCACTCATGTGCAATTTGTCCCAAAGGAAACTCTAAACTGAACATTTTGATATACACAAAACACCCGCCGCCATTTACCATCTACCATCTACTATCTAAAATGTAAATGTAAAGTCAGACAAAAAAAACCAAAAAAGAAGAGAAAACCAATAGAAAACAACTTGTATTGTTTGTTTCGTGGCACGCAATGAATGTACGGTACATGACTATATAGCATGGGTAGTTAATATATGTAATATATGTTGTATACAAATTCGAGAGATTTCCATTCACATTTATTAGGGATTAATAGTGATTTCACTGGGATATTGCATTCAAATTTGTCATTCACTTTCTGCATACAAATAATTATTTGCTATCCTTCGTGATATCGAAACGAATGTTCCCATTCGCTTATGGGAAATTTATGCAGGGAATTATTTTAGTGCCTTCGGAGGATACTAATACATGTCCTTGCTGTCCTAAGAGACGCACAAGCGAAGGCCGCCAAAGAGAATGACCGAGAATTGCAAAACTCGAAATACGTGTCGTGTGCATGATTCCCAGCTCGACTTTCGCTGCTAAGCCTGCCCCACCGCTGCTCTTAGAACTGTTTATATAATTATGGCTAAGCACTGTATAAACGGCATCAATATTCATTTTCTCTTCTCCCATTTGGCCCCCCGCCATCTCCTGGTGTGTTTATACATTTATTCATTCTTTTTTTATTCTTCCATATTTTGTCATCTGCCCAGAGGAGGGGGCGCGGTGGCCTGGGGCCTGGGGCCAGGGACACACATTCGCCATTCCGTGAGTTGTGCCCCACCTGTCGCAGACACCTGTACAGCCCCGTCGCACCCCCGCAACTTGCACCGCATGTTGTCAAAAGAAAAATAAAATAAAATACAAGTAAAATTTGTTTTGACTGAATGTCATTCCAGTCAACAGTCAGCCGGCAGCCAGAAGCGTCTGTCTGTCTGTTTGTCTGTCTCCCTCCATCTGCTTGTCCCTCCATCCATCCATCCATCCATCCATCACGGACTCTCTCTCGTATGACGATGATTATAAAATTGTATTTGTTTTTGCTTGATTTTTGGTATTTGTTTTTCAATTTTCCTGCTGGCGTCATACAACATTTTAGTGGCACTCATTCGAAATGGGAATACATTTTTCAATTCCGTGTTTAATGTGTGGAAACGATTGAAATGAAAAATAATATGAAACATTCACGACCACTTTCATTCTAAATGATTTCAGATTTAACGTTAATTTATTTATATTTACATATATGTCATTTAAGAGTTTCTGTTCTATAAAAAAGATTTCCTAAAATGGAAAAAAGTGTTCATCTATCGGAAATCTTCGATTAAAGATCTCCAATGAACTTGTGCGAACTTCAATTAAGCCAAAACAAGCCCCCTCGACCCTCGTCGTTCCAGAACTTTCTCATATCGAAATTATTTTGCATTATATGGTTGTTTTTTTTTTTTGCGCTAAAGCAAAGTTTCCTGTTATTCCGAAGTTGGCCAACAAATGTCTGGGAGTTTTTCTGGTGATTTTTTTTTTCGTTTCATTAAATGCTTCCAACGAACGACAGACAGAAGAGACAGACCCCTTGGTGTTCCACCCCTGGCATAAATTATCCACCCTGTCATCGGTTGTTCCTGTTGTCCATTCCTCCATTCTCTCTGTTGCACTCCGTCCGTCCCCAGATGTGCTGCCAGCCTCCCCCCACTCCAGTCTCTTCTCCACTTCATAAAATGCCGTTGCGACGCTTAATTTTGCGCCCGCCCGCCGCCTGTCTGGAGAGCATTGAGAGACACCTACTCCTCTACTCCCATGCCCCACCCACCCCACGCCCTCCTTTTGCTGGAAAAAGTGAGCAACAGCTGCCCCACACCCACATCCCCCAACCCCCACCCCCCGCTTTTGCTAGTGGAAAGAAGAAAAGAAAAAAAATGTTATAAAATTTATTAAAAGTAATTTGCATTGCAAATTAATTTTCTTTTTTTCTCGTTTTGCTGGGTGGTTCGCTCCCTCCTTCTCTTTGCTCCCAAAATTACTATTTTATTTGAGTGGATAACAGCAACAGCAGCAGCGGCAGCGGCAGGAATGGTGGCATCCAGAGGGGGCTATGTGGGGGCACAGCATGTGCCAAGGAAAACAAAGTTTAGAAGTTTTTAACGTTTTTCGGTCTCGTCTCCGGGGGAGGTATACGGAATAAGGTTATTAGGATGCCGATCAGTAGGAGGTCCTATCGAATAATGATTTGTATAACAAGGCAGGAAATTACGAATGAAAAAATGTCTTGATATTGTTCATATGGTTGGTGGTTCATCGTTCAATCCTGTTCTATCTCTCTCAAACTCTCGCTTGCAGCACTGAATCATAAGGAGTGCCGAACGGGAACAACTCTGTTTCTGTCTTCGGATGTCGCCACTCGGCTATCTTCGGCTCAATATCGAAAAATTAAGAAATAACCTCCTGAAGGGACAGAAAATTAGTAGTTCGCCTCTTAAAATCGTATAACTCAACACGAAAATCGTTAATTGATATCCCGCCCACACTTGGCTATAGGTCTTAGCCATTAAGCAACATCAAGACATTTAATATACATAGTTTCCACTAAATTATATCGTTATCAAACTAGTTCATCCAATATCCAATAAGCCATCAGGAGGAACGCCTTGCCTGGAATCTTGAATGGGATTTGATGTCAAATTATCACGCAACACATTGTTGGAAATGGAATTGTCTTACTGTTTTGATAGCTATACGACGTACATAAATGAATGAATATTTCCATTCTATGCTTCATTGCAATCAGTAAGAACTCGCCTTTAGATCCTAAGGAGATTCACTACTCATCTCTTTTTTCCCAACCCCAACTCAAAGAAAGATATCACTAGAGACACTAGCGAATGGAGAGCTCGAAGAAAATGACTCCTAAATACGAGAACATAACAACAATTTCGCTCCACTCATTTTTTGATTATTTATTATTATTTCTAATGACATCGCGTGCCGCGGCACTCGTACACACTCCACACCCTGCTCTCCCCCTCCCTCTCCCTCTCATCGACTCTGTACTTCTCCCTCTTCCCCCTGTATTCTCACACGGATTCGGAGTACAACAAAATTAACACTAATAATTTTATTGTTTGCTGTTTCTAGCTTTTTTTTTTTTTTTTTTTGCCTCTCTGCGTTTTGGAATACCCTCTTTGTGGGTATCCCATACATATTCCTTGAGTTTCGAAAATACTTTGGTTTTGCCTCCAAGACGGATATGTCCTATGACCATAATCGGTCGGAAGAATGACATTTTGCAGGGTATAAAAAGCGTCGACCCCATGCCCAAGGCCAGGCTTCTCTTCTCGTTTTCACTGGTTATTTTTTCATATACTCGTACATATCTACAATGTTTTCATTTACTCTTTTTTCAGTTTTGTTTATGGCATTTGCTATTTGTTTTTTGTTTTTTGTTTTGTTGCTATTTTTGTTTGTTTGTTTGCTTGCTGTTAATGGCCTTTGGAATTTCTCTACCTCTCTCGCTCTGTCATTGACTCTCTCTCTCTCGCTCTCTCTCTGTTTGCCATATTGACTTTTGGCCAACAATTATAAATACCGCTGCTCGGTTTGGCTTTCGAAGCCATAATTCATTTATCATTTATTTTTTAGGGCAAATATATAAATACATACAATATCTGCCTATCAGTTAACTATGGAAAATATTTACACCCACAAAAAACAGCAAAACAACACCAAAAGCTGTCCCAAAGCCTTTAAATGCCTTTATTGATTCATGAAATTTGTATTTAATATGCTTTGATATGGACAAAAAAAATTTGATTTAATCAGCAAACAAATAAATAAAATATTAAAGTTGAAGGTAATATATGTTGAAATTGGGGGAAGCTTATCGCGCCATTAAAAAAACATTTAAAATTTAATCAAATTAACAATTGGCTCTTGTTTTTGGGCAAAAGCAACCGCAATAGATAGAACAGCAAGAGTAACGGCCAGCAAAGTATCGGAGTTCCTTTCTTAGTGGTAACGTAGTTCCTGGCTATGTTAAATCTTTATGATGCATCAAATAATATTTAAAATGCTATTTTGGCCTCTAAAACAATGGCTTGGCATTTATTAGGGTTTGTAATTTCCTTTGAACGGCCTGAAAAAATATCTAGAGCAGCGTTTTGTTATGTTTTCCCAATCCATACATATCTTAAGCAGATTAACTAATATGGATTTTGGTACACCCCAATCCACAGCGATAAAAGACGATAAAGGCCTAACCATGTATTAAATGCATATATCAATTTTGAAATGAAATTATCATTATTTCCTTGAATGATCCATTTAGGGGGCGGGGGCGGAGGCAGTCGCCTTCTGAGCTGCTGACAAACCTTTCATGGTTATTAACCCCTTAATGCCCCACTGCCCAGCCCCAAACCCCCACAGACATGGACACTGGCACTGGCTCGCTGCATGCACGATTTATATTACTCATTTGGCAGCTAATTACAAATGCCGAGCTAATAAATTATATTTTACAATATATTAAGTGCATTAAACAACAAAAAGCCAGTGGCAGAGAGAGAAAGAGAGGGGGGGGGGGAGAGAGAGGAAGGAGTGAAGGAGAGGCGCTAATTAAAATGCAGCCAAGCGCAGCGCAGCGACGTTAGCAGAGCAAAAAAGGAAAATAAAAATGAAAATCAAATCCATTCCCTAATTTTAAGAAAGACATTGAAAGCCATAAAAAAATAACATTATAAATAAAAGATATTATTATCAACAAAGAAAGGCAAAAACACATTGCATAAACATTGCAAAAGAAATCCAATAAAAATGAGTAGAAAACAGCTAAGCAAGAACAAAAAATATTATTTACTTATTCCGGTGACCCCTCCCCAAACCCCTGCTTAGATGCGCGGTCAGTGTCTCCATAGAATTATGCAAATCCACAAAAACAACAACAACGAGCGAGTGAATCTGTCCTTGAAAATTAGTTCGATGCGCGCGTGAATCGAACGCCTTGTCTGTGCTTCTGTGTGTGTGTGTGTTTGAGTGTATGCGAGTGTATGCAATGAACTGATGAACGATAGTCGAAGAGAGCAGGAGAACGGGAACGAGCACGAGAGAGAGAGACAGCAGCAGTGAAGGCGCGTGCTGGCTACAGTGCGTTTCAAAAGTCGAATGACACGAAGGAAACACGGCAATTGCTTATTCTACGTTTAGGTGCCACTTCCTATCGATTTTATCGGTTTTTTATTTTGGTTTATTAATTAAAGAAGAATAATAGAATTACTTAAATACTTCTCTTTGATTAATTGCCATTCTTGTCATTCAATATATTCATTCAGCTGTGTTCCACACTGTACCATTTAGCACACACCTTAAGTTTGATCAACAGAACAGGGTGGAGGCATGGAGATTATTATTTCGTTATTTGTCACGGCTCAACGATGACTCTCTCGCGGCATTCGATCAGAACTGCCCTTAAAGAGGGGATATCTCTTTACCGCCCAGAAATAATTGTCATATATAGTTGCAAGACCCATTTAAACCAATTCATTTGCCAGTGCTTTACTCAAATTGAGCCAAGGACTATTCAGAATTGTGCCAGTGGAGACCCCCAAGTATCCTGCAGGGCAATTAAAGCATCAAGCAATGGGATATGACGGCTTTGGGGTAAGTGTAAGGGGTGTGGGGTGTGTCCGTGGCCGTGGGTGGGACCCTGGCATTTCATGCAACACGTTGGCGAGGACACAGCACACACAGCACCAAAACAGACACGTTCCCTGCGTGTTTATGTATATGTACTGCCCTTGTTACCCATATGCTGGCCATGAAAAACGCGACACGCAAAATTCTTTTTTTTTGCCTGGTCAAGTCGGTGGAGCCTGGCGGAAACTTAGCCAGGGGGTCCAGTTGGTGGACCAGACCAGGAGCAGGCCTGCTGGACTGCAAGCTGCCATCGTGGCATCACACAGCGTGGCAGTCATTAACCCGCCCACACAACAGCCACGCCTTCGTGTTAACCACAGCCCCCGCCCTCCGACACCATGTCCTGCGTGTGTCCTTGTGTCCAATGTGGTCCATGGCGCTGCCGGAGCATTCGTGTGACAATTTTCCTATGGTTTTTCCCTCGGAATTTTTTTCGGCGCCTCCACTTTGCCCATTAGCATGGCCAATGAGCATTGCGATGTGTGGCTACCCTTTGGGTGGTGTTGTGTGGTGTGGTGTGGGCTGGGGTGGGGTGGTTCCTCCTCCGGTATTGTCCGCTTTGTTTAAGTAATTGCCGCTCAGTGTGGACGTGGATGTGGGTGTGGGATCGGGGAATACGAAGAATTGGTCAATGTGCGCGGCGCATACTTTACGGGGGTTAATCCCCCCATTAGGCCGCTGTTAGGAGGCGCTTCGGTGGAAGGAGCACAGGATGTATTGTCATTGATTAATTGGCCCATGGCTAGGGTCCCACAAATATTGATTTGTTTTCGAAGGAGGTTGTCATTTGATTGTTTCGAGAAGCAGTTTTCATAGTTTAGTTACGAATCGATAATTATAATAAAAACCTTTCTCAAGGCTACAACCTGCTCGATCTTGACTTCGTGTCAAAAAGTATTTTAAATAATTATTTAAATTTGATTCCCTCATAATTCACTTACTCTCTCTCTGTCTCTCTCCTCTCTCTCTTTGTGATGTCCCCAAGTGTCATTACTCCCTCAACTCTCTGTAACATAGAGCCATATTCCCTGTGGTCTGGTGGTTTGGTGGTCTGGTGGTTTTTCTGTTTTTTATTATTAACTGTTTCATGTCTCGTCAACGCCGGGGGCCAATGAACCGCAATTGTGGGCACGTGTCCTGGCAATTGACACGCAAAAGGAAACACACGGAATATCGAAATGATGATACACATCTACATAAAAGACTCGAGAATTTTCAGCTAGGGGAACACCCCACCCGCATTTTTAAGTGCTTAAATTAGCCTTGCTTGTGTTGTAGTTTTTAAGCATTTTGCCAATATTTATTTTTGTTGATTATCGACAAATGCCAATCCTCGGGGGAAACCACAGAGTACAGGGAAAGCCCTATGGAGGGTACAAATTTCGCTTCAAAGGTACTCAAGAGAGCACTTCCTTAGATGGAAAACGGATACAGTAGAGTGTCCCCACCTCTCGCTTTGAAATTTGTCATAGGTAGCACGCACTGTAACAGTGTACAGTGTACACTTCTTCCAGGCGACGTCATATGCGGCGTATACGTAATCAAGAATCAATTGCAAAGCGAAAACAGCAAAACAACAACAAGAACGAAAGACAAAACGAAGCAAAGAAGAAAAGAAAAGTTGACAACTCGCGTCAAACTCATTTGACAATCAATAGGGGCAACAACAACAACACAGAGAGTGTGCGAAATACACAGAGAGAGTGCGAGAGCGAGAGGAGAGTGCACACTCAACCCCTCTCCGATCGCTGTCGTATAATGTGCTTTTTTGCCTTTTGCTTCTCTCTCGCTCTTCTGCTTTCTTGTTTCATTTGCTTTGACTCTGGCGACTGTTGCTGTTGCTGTCGGCATTTGTGTTTGCACTCACGTCGATTCTCAGCTTTGTGTGTTTTTGTTTTATTTTATTTGATTGTGTTTTTTTTTATTATTATTATTTGCCTTTGCGTCAGCATCTGTTATTTTTTCTCTCTCTTTGGTGGTTTTGTATTCACAGTGGCGGTCAAATAATTAGGAAACTAATATGTTTTCAAATTAACAAATATTTTAATAAAATTGTTCAACACTAAAGATCTGAATTGCCTAAATACCAATCATAATACCTTAGGTTTTTAAAATAAAATTATTTTTGCCTTAAAAAATACCATTAACAACAACTTCTGCACAAAAAGATGTGCATATAAGTTTGAATAGTACCTACTCTTTTTGATAATATTCGAATAGCCACAATAGCCCATCACCCACTGTGTATTGAGTGTTTTTTTTTTTTTTTTTTTTTGATTTTTCAGTCATTCGCTTTGTCGCTCGTTTTCGTTGCGGCCTCTCCCGCTCATTCTCCCACTCTCCTCCCCCCTCTGCCACAGCGATTGGCTTACATTTGGATTTCAAATTGTTGCTTGTCTATTTATCGCTCTCGAGTCGAGCTGCTTTAATTAATTTTATTTACACAAACATACACAGATACCCGTGCATACATATGTCAACTAATATTTATTCGCTCTCTCTCTCTCTCTTTTTTTCTCTTTGCAGGTGAGTTGAGAGCATTTTTTTCTTATCGCCTACTTTTTCGAGGGGAAATCGAAATCGAATTCCAAGTGAGTGCATACAAATGTCTACAATATATGTATATGGATTTCTGTTGGGGTGGGTTCCCCCGTCGATGGAGATTGGGGGATCCGATCTATTTAATCGAGTGGCGGAACACTCTGATGTAATCGGATTTGGTCGGGCTTACACAGGATTGCGATTAGTGGTTCTAATTAATCGATTTAAACCAAAGAAAAAGAAAAAAAGAAAGGGAATGTCGACAGAAAAAGATGTAGAGACAAGTAGGGAACAATAATTTGATTTATTTGTGTGACCCCAAGAGTAAGGAGAGGAACAGAAGATAGCCATACTGCGTAATGGGAATTTTATTATAAATAAATATTGTACTAATCTGAAGATAATAGCTATAATCTATCTGTTAATCTATTGATTTATGTAGGTTTTAGCTTTTGAAAGATTTTAAGTTCGATTTCAATACTCCAACTGACCTCTGAGAATGCTATGACAGCTGGAATCGGTCTTAAAGAGTCTATCACTGAACAATGTCTGCAAATTTGAATTTCAATTATAGATATTATCATTTTCCCTCTAAAGATTACCAAATTAACAGAAATATCAGAGGCTCCGAAAAGAACTAGCTTTCAACCAGTTTAATCCTTATTAAAGTTCCATTCCGAAGTGTATACCAAGGAACATATTTGTATTTCTTTTGGGATACATACTATATGTACAATGTACATATTGAACATTACATACATTCATTTATCAGGCTTAACTTTCGTATGGAAAAAACTTGAAAGTGCCCATCAACAAGTCCATTTAGAAGTCGGAACTCGGAACACATAAGTGGACAACAATGCCCCTTCCCTTTCCTTCTCTGCTCGCCCGCACACAGTTACAGTTACAGTCAAAGGCCAAGCCAAGCCCAGAAATTGAGCTTTTTGATAGTGAAAAGCCCATTGAGCTTTTCCGACAAAGGACACGAAGGAACAGAAGAGGATAGCAGGGTGAGGGGTGAGAGGTGGGAAGGGTAGCGGTAGGACGGATGCTAAAGGCTTGATGAGTTGACTATTTGCAAATGTTAGCAACAAATGGGAGCAGATCCTTTAAAACAACAATGCCAAAACGATGGATGATAAAAGACCAAAGAGAACCAGAGTGGAAAAGAGAGAAAGAGAAAGAGAGAGAAAAAACACTGACATATGCTAACAAAAGCCGGGCTATGTTTGTGGGATGCAGGGGACGAATAGAAGAGAAGGAGACAGGACGGTCGAAACGAAACAGAACGAACCAACTGTGTTGAGTGGAGTGTAGAGTGCATTAAACTGCGCCCAAGTTGCGGCACACACACACACACGGCGGAGAGAGAGTAGAGACGGAGTAGGAGACAGTAGGAGAGTTTTAGAGAGAGGAGAGGGTAACACACTCGATGCCGACTGCTAGTGAACGGTGCTGAGGTCTGCCAAACAAAAAAAGGCTATAAATAGCAGATTTCAATTAATAACAAATAAATAATTAAATTTATAAAGAAAAGTACTTATCAAATAACAGAAGCCAGAAATAAACTATATTGCTACGTTTATACTATGCTTGATTCCGGATTGGGGAATATACATATACAAATATAGAGTGTTACTTGTACATTTACTGTAGACATGATAACGTTCTTCTTCCCTGACTTCTTAATCTGCCCATTCCTTAGGGTAAACAGCATCATTTTAGAATCTGGGTGAAACCAATAAACATTACGTATGGTCTATGAAGAAACTGCTTCGATGTTAAAATATTCTTGCAGGGGGGGATAAATGTAAATGGATGGCTATCCCTAATTAAGTGTTGCCAATTTTTTAACCATTCAATAAGAGGTCACACTGCGCCAAAAATAAGTGTGTTCCACTTTTGGCGGTATTTTGTTTCGTATAAAGCTACTTACTAAGTCGTACCCAAAGCCAAAAGCCAACAAAAAAAACACTAGCTGAATGCTCGTCTCTGGCAGCTGTTCGACGACGACGCCGCCGACAATGACAGCAGCGTAAAGTCGAGTAGCTTACACGAGAGACGACGATGATGACGCCGACGGTGGCGGCGGCGGCGGCGGAGACCGCGACTGCGACGGAGATGGCGGACAAAAATCCAATCCACTGTGGATTTGCAAAAAGCTTTAGCTACATGCCGAAACGCCCCCTCTCTCACCCAGCGCACACACACAGCCGCATACATATGCATATACACGTAGCCTGAAAACAATAATAAATCTCGGCAGCGGCACAAAAATCATGGAAAAAAAAGAAAGAAGTAAAGTACAGTAACAAAGGCAGGCCAGTCGTCGGAGGAGGCTCATAAAAAAGGCACAAATAACTCAAATGAAAAGAAAAAGTACAAGTAAAATGAAATAAAATAGTCGAGAGAGCTCCTCTACCCTCTATCATCTATCTGTCTTTCTCTCTCTCTCTCGCTCTCGCTCTGTCTTCTATCAACTACAAATCGAAATGAATCGAAGTGAAGAGCAGCGAAGGTACGAGAAGAACAATCAAAAGAAAAAGGAGAATAATCTAGAGAAAAGTGTCGCCAAAAAAAAGGACAGAGGAAATGAAGGAAGTAATAGTACATGGCAGGGTATATTCAATGGAAGGTGAGACATCCATTTGGCATCCGAAAACAGATTCAATGCGGATGCCTATTAGAGTGTAACACAAATTTACAGGAAAAACGGATTGGGCTTTATATACCACTACCTTATATTGAATATACCTTTGGGATGGTGTTGCTTTCGCCTGTGCGCCAGTGGGGGTGTCTGTGGCATAGATAGGGGAAGTTGCACAGACGGTCTAAACATTGCAGACTGAATGAAATAATAATAATACTGAGGGACAAACACGGATAGAGACACAAAACGGATATTCATATGGAAAGACACCACCCGCACTGCTCGCACATTCGTGTGTGTAATAATAATAAAAAATGGCTGTAATAAAAACACACCAGAAGCATCGGACACAACGAAACAGCAGGCAGGAGGCAGGAGACAGACTTTTTTGGACAACAAGGCCCAAACAAAAGCAACCAAACATAACGAAAGGGCAGAAAGCAAACACAGAAGCGATAGAGTGAGAATTAGAATATTCCCTCGACGTATTTATACCCCGAAAGCAGAGAAAGCTATACATACCACTAATAAAAAAGAAAATTTAAATAGAAAAAAATATAGAAAAAAAAATAATTAATAATTCTATAAAAATGTTTGGAGCAAAGAATAAATAATACAAATCAACCAAATTTAAATTAAATAAATTTAAAATACAATTTACCCCGTTATTCAGAGAAATTTAGACTACTATATTTAAAAGTGATTAAGTGATTGAGATGCCAAGCTCTTTTGGCAACTATTTTTGTCCAAAATCCGAATGGAACAATTAGTTATAACATTTATTTATACCGACGGCCAGATAAATGTTCACGAATTACGAGTGGGGTATGCAACCAATGCGGAGAGAGATTAGCATAGAACCACATTGGGCGACGCCGGCAGATCAAAGGTTCTTGAACCGCACCGGCGGCTGCAGAGCGCCCTCAACAGAGAGAGAGAGACCGCAGCAGCACTGCCGAACGTAAGCGTTTGCAGTGAATAGGTGATTGATTAATGCTTTATAAATCTGCGATCTAATTATGTTAACAGATCCATGGAATCCATGAGACTCTCCATGAGAATAAATACATTTATTCTTTTGGAATCTGAGCTGTAGTGGCATCCCGAATGTATACCAAAACAGCAACAGACACGTTCTACGGTCTATGGTCTTTGGGTATCCCTTGATTAGATAAAGTTACACGGTCGCGGCCACCCTTCAAATAAGTAGCTAGATGATGATCCCAGCTCTCAGTTCAGTTTCATTGGTTCTCCATTGTGTGCGCGTTCATCGGAAGAGAGAGAGAGAGACAGAGACAGAGAGTGCCACTTTACAGACTTGGCACATGCGACAGCAAAAACAATGGCGGGGAAAGCGAGGAAAAAAAGGGAGTTCCGAATGCACATTTAGCTAGGTATACAAAGCCCATATGGGAGTACATATGTATGTACATATGTACGGGAATGATTGCTTGTGTATAGATATGACCCAACTCATTTAGACCCGCAACAGCAGCAGCAGTAGCAGCAGCGGAGCAGCAACAAAGTTTGCCTGCCATTTGCGCCGCACGATGGCAAAGTCCACTCTGAATTCAGGATAAGCGGGGAAGGGGAATTTGAATGGGGATGGGAATGGGACGGATTATAATTATAGTAGTCGTCGCTGGTTGTATTTGCTAATGGGGTGGATGGCTTTTGGGGGTGTGGGGGTGCTGTGCTGGGGCGTGGCAATTAAAGCACCTTGTTCAAGTGCAGCAATTTTAGGCAAAGTGCAATCAGTTGCGAGAGAAGCGGCAATTGGAGATGCTCCGCTGTGGAGGGAGTGGAGGGGCGAGAACTGTAGCCATTAAAGGTGCATACATATACATGGGGTGAGGGGGAGGTTCTATTCAAACATCAGACCAGAAGAGGGGAAATGAAGCCAAAATTTAAACACACAGCAAACCAGTGCCCCATTCGAAGTTCCACTTCTCTCATTGATATTTTATCTGGGATCAGAAATTCCCTCTCATTTCAACCTCCATTTAAAAACAACATCTGCCAGAAGCAGACACTGAAATGTAAAATGAATTTTCGTGTTTGTTTAAATTTAAAAAATGTAAAATAAAGAAAACGAAGCAGACAGAAGAGAGATGAAATGAGATATGATTGCGCCTCCCCTCCAGCCAGACATTATACAGTCTATTAGCTTTGCCCAATCAGAAGGGGGGATGCGGCAAGCACAACTATCAATAAATCCAGAACCAAGTAAGTTTGTCCCTGCTTGTTTGCTCACTCGATGTTCTGTTCGAAGCAATCCAATACCGACTCAATATTGGCTAACCGAAAAAAAAGATGAAACAAGTTGCAACATTTTGAAAGCCCCCAAAAACGAAGGCTGGGGGGATGTAAGCTGCACATCAACAGGATTTTATTTCGGCTTTCTCCACTTGCCCTGCTCAACACTGCGTATGTGCGATATTACGTATACGTATACGTATGTGCAGTACTTCAACAGCACTTTAGACATTTTGATAATTGCTTCACAGTTATGCTGTCTGCTCTGCTGTGAGCTCTGGTTTGCTTTTGCTTTTGTTGTGGTTTTAACTGATGCCAGGAGCATGGTCAACTTGTCATACTAATTTCATGGAAGCAGCAGACCCCCAGCAAAGTGAAGCCCCAACAGCAGACAGCGGTCTCTGGTCTCTGGTCTGTCTCTGTGTGAACTGTGAATGGCCTCTGTCTGTGTATATACCAAGAGGACTACGATGGGATGCCAGGGACTAGAGACAGCTGGGAAAATGGGGAATGGTCTCTCTGGTCTACGCACTTTTGTGTGGTGGTGCATGCAGGTCGTATGTGTGTCTGCTGCCACACCAAGTTTCAAGTGAATGGACACACGAACTTATGCCGGACACCGACTATGATCGGCCACAAAGTATTCTATAGTCTTGCTCGGTTTGCCACCATTTTCGGGTGGAGAAGAACAAATATCCAGACTACTGCACAAAACTAAATAACAGTCAAATCGATGCCAACTCGCAAAAAGTTCCACGCATCTGCTTCCGACACGGTTTTTGTTGGCAACTGAACAAACAAACAGTTGGGCTTTTTGGCTCTCGTTTCAATTAGCCGCGGGGGAAGGGAAAGGGAATCCCTATCCATATTGATGCAGAACTGAATGGATATGGTTAATATGGAATAACGTCTGATGGGAAATACAAAGAAGAACCGCTGTTTGCTTTACATACCACTTTTAAAATTAAAAAGCAGTAAAAAAAAAATCATGTACACGACATGTTTTTTTTTTTTTTAATTCTCGGGCATTCCCTTTTGTGCATCTAGCTGGCATTGGAAGAATATCAGAGGTAGAACGCTTTATAGAGTTGGCGGGGGGCTATCTGCTCACGTTTCCTTTCATTTTAATTTTCCAGACCAAATCCAATCATTGATAATCTGCTTTCGCTTTCGCATCCACCCATTCTTTCTTTGGCTAAACCTTTCGATCAATATTTCAATTAGCTTCCAAGAATCCTTTCATTAAGGAACATCAATCAGCGCCGTCCATCAAAAAAAGTTCTCCATTAAATCACTCAATGGAACGATGAAGCAACAGAACAGAACAAAAAAAAAACAAAACAGAAGGGGAAAAGGTATTCAAATTGCTTGGGGCAGCAGTCCTCGTCTCTGCAACGGACACACGGCTCAAAAAAAATGGTTATAGGCCTAACTGTTGACCTTATAGCTCCACCTGCTCACCTGCTGTGCCCCTGCTGTACTCTTTCTGCTTCTGTTTGCATTTCCCCGAGACTTTCTTGTTTTCGCAATTTTTTATCTTCAACAAGATTTATGCGGCTTTGTGTCATAATTCTAGCGCTCTCTTTTGCTCCCTGTTTTGTATCTCTCTCTCTCTCTCTCTTTTCTCTCTCTGTCTCCCTGGTGTAAACTTATGTCGGATTCAGGCGACAGACGACAGCAAGAGGCGAGAGAATAGAAAGGAAATGGCTAGAGAAACAGGGATATGTTGAGCAGATATTAGAGATGGGAGCACACGGGCCCTGACCAGTAAGGTGTGTCGAAAATGTACCTTTTATTTGGCCAGAACATTACTCAGGAACTAGTTTCGATTAATGGGATTGATTTAGATTAAATTTAGTCGATAAAGCAGTCTTTTTATACGTGTGCCTCGACAAGAACGTTACGTTTTCAGGTACAGTTGTGTCCCTTCTCCCGTGATTTGGAGTTTTTGCCATCTCCAGTCCAGAACCAGGGGCTTACCCCCCTTGTCATTGGTTGCCTGCTGTTGGCCTTTTACAATCTTCCCATTTTCCCATTTTGGTTTTTGTTTATGTTTTTTTCCCTCTCCGCGTGCTAACGGACACAACTCCGCCTCTAATGCGTTTTCATGTTTCACCTTTGCACTGGCTTGGCTTTATGCCGTCATAAATGTATAGCCACACACACACACACACACACGCACGTTTATTGAGTTCTTTATGAAATGCAGTCGAGGTGGAGTTCGGTTCTTTAGGACTGTTTTATGTACACACACTGCTACTGCCACTGCTCCCTGCTCTCTGGTGGGTTCCTTCCGGCTCGGCTCTCATGGTCATTATTTGTGGTCATGTGGATTAGGAGTGGAGGCCGTAAAGATACAAATGCAGAAAATTCAATTAGCTGTTAAATACAACAGATTACTGTGGGATATCATAAGTCTGAAGAGTCGTTTAGCTATCAATTCTCTTGAAACTCTACACACAGACACAGACACAGATCTCCCTCACACCTTTCATAACTTTTGCCCAGGACCTTTCATTGATATCTTATTCTCTATACTATAATGATTACCTCCCAACACTCCTGGGAATGGAGAGATCAAATCAACTTGAGTTTTATATATCACACTTAATTGAGCTTTTCTTGGACCGGACCTCTCCTATACGAGTATATATGCTGCTAATTTTGACATTCTTCAGAGAAAACTTGCTAAATCGCTTAGCCATCCCCCACTCCACTCAAACAGTCAGACTGTTAGTCCCCTGTAATGGTCTAACAGCTCTATTCCCCATCCGAACATCTTTTGCTCAGGCAATTATAACGAGTCCAAACGCACATTTGGCATCCAGAAGAAGAAGAAGAAAGGCGCCACTGAAACGAAACGAAACGAAAATTTCATCAAAATCTGTCACGTACGTGACCACACACCAACAAACACACAGACACACATACAGCCGTACAAAATCGCATTGAGAATCAAAAATCCAGCCACACACTCGAATGCAGGCAAAGAGGGAGAGAGAGAGAGAGACACCCACACACTTAACATCATGATGACTCGTCCACGTCCACCGCTTGTCTCTCCGGCATTGTTGTGCACATTAATTTTGACAAAAACAATTTCATTTAACGGCATTTCCGGCACAACACACATATCGCAGCAGCGCGGATGCTAGACGACGATGCCGACAACTCGGAGAGAACGAGACTCGGAACGTAGCGAGACGTAGCGACGGCATTTTAACCGAAAACCAGAACTGTGTGCGATATTTACCACTCTGCCTGCCCTCCTGCCCCCGGCACTCTCTCCGTTCGCACAAGTTGACAGACACAACGCAACACGGGTTAACCAGGCGCATAACTGTGTATAAGTATTATGCGGACATCTATGACAGGCAGGCAGGCAGGCAGTCAGGCAGCAAAAGGAACGGAACGGAACTGAACAGAAGAGAAGAGAAGAAGAACATAAACATAAACAGTAAGGAGCAGCTGGAGGAGCGGCCAATGCATTTCTGGATATCTGCTGCTCTCTCTCTCTCTGCTGCGCTCTCTCTTCTGTCCCCTGCTACAGTCGCGTCCGTGTGTCCAGTTGATTGTATTGTCATTCTCGGTGCTTTGACTAGTTGTCCATTCTTGCGGAATTTCATACTGTTATGGTACTATTATGATGATGGGTGTATTCGTTGGTTTGCACTGGAAGAAATAGTACAAAAGAAATTTTGGTTTTATTTCCTTGGAAATATATATTTCTAATTCATGAAAATCAAAAGATCAATATGCGAATCAGTCGTATTATCACTGGTTAGGACAGATTGTACTTCAAGAAATGGTGCAAAATATATTTAAATTTAATAATAATGCCACTTCTTTGGAAATATATATTTCTAATTAAATTTTTGAGTGAAAATCAAAGTATCAAGATCAATAGTCTTATCATCTCCAGTTATCCTCAAGTCGAAATTCTATAGATTCCTTTTATTCTTAGAATAAGAAAGCTTTCTATAAATAAATAAAATATGTACTGTATTTATGTCGCTTTCTCTATGATTTATTCAAAGGAAAAATAAACTTTGAGACTTCAAAAAATGCACATTATTCTTAATTTACAAAATGCGATATCCCAAGGTATTAGCGTGTTCGTGCATGCCCAAAATGATGATGATGATGATCCCAGGCATTGCCTGCGGGGAGGTCTGGGGTATACATTTTCCATATTTGAAATTCACATTGTGTTCTCGCTGTCCGACTCTCTCTCTCCCTGTCTCTCTCTCTCGGTGTTCGGTTGTAACGGGAAGTTATGTCTAACACGCACGTACGCCCAGTGGCATGACCCTGTCGCCCAGCTCTTACCCTTCATTCATCCATCGCATCCAGTCAATCCCATGCATCCTTCCTCCCCTCCCTCCCTCCCTCCCTGTCTCTCTGTCTGTCTGTGGTTCTGCCTTGATATTTTGTTCAATATGCCAGTCAGTCACTTGGCCAAAAGGAGCTGGATTAGTGGCCACAAGGGGGTGGGCGATGGAGTTGGTGAAATGATTTTCATATTTCGAGCGTGTGTTCTGTGTGAGGAGAGCAGAGCCCTGTGTGTGTGCTTGTGTTTGTGTTTGGGTTATGCTTACACATACTAATGCGATGTAAGCATACTCGCACTCCCCAACGGAATGACTGCCCCTCCCCATACACCATACACCGTACACCATACGCCCCACAGCCCCCAAACAGGGGATTCAAATTAATGAGGCGTGTCTCACTTATGTTACGCTCCTCTTGTCAATGCATGGAGTACTCCCTCCTCCCTACTACCCCCCCACCTACCACGACTCTCTCGCAATAATATTATCGTTATTGTTATTTATTATTGTTGCCTATTTGCACAGCCACGCCCCCCAGACTTATGGTTTTTTTTTAAGTGGGGGCTGGGACTGGGGTAAGCCGCTTAAACAATTAGTTAATTGATTTCACTGGAAAACCGCACTTGAAATATTTTACTGGATTTTACAAATTATGTACAGTGATCGGTCAGAAATGAGCGCAGGTCCAGTAATAGTTTCAGAGTTGTTTTTTGGCATCTAAACAGACAGTGCACTGTTTTCCATAGTCATATATTTTTGCGGTTCTATGCAAATTTAATATTATTATTTTGATTAATTTCCTTTTTGGTATTTCAATTTATTTCGTGGGTTTGCGTGGGTTTCGGTGTGCAATTTGTATAGGGTTTGTGGTGGAATTACCATAAAGTGGAGACAAAGGAAGAGGAGAAATTTATAGGTGGGGGAGTCAGAGGATTATAAGCGGATCTATTTGAAATTTAGTTAATTTGTTAGCTTAGTGCGTTAGTGGCAGAAATCCATTAATTGGCTTTAAGTTTGGAATGGGATACAGAAATGATTACCATGATGTGGAATGATATCCGAATATCTCGTTTGTATCTCTCCATCAGCGAGTAGGTTCAAGAATACCCATCAATACCGATTCCAATGCAGAACCCATGCACATACCCATTCAAATGGAATCGTTAACTCTTGCGAGAGTGGTTTTCTTGGCCATTTACGCTTAATACCTTTATTTATTTAGCTGCGTTTTGACACTTAATTCCTCAGCACTCCATCTCGCTGGCCATTCGCACATTCCACTCGGCTTTCTCCCCCTCTCCCTGTCCCTCTTCACCATCCTCATCTGTGACTTCTTGTTGTTGCCCGGCCACCGCAAACAGTTTAACGCGATGCATCGTTTGCGTCCGTCGTCCCCATCGTCTCCACATCGTCCACGGCTGTAATCAACTGCCACTTGATGCAAAGTCGTCGTCCTGGGGCAAGCGGTGTCGGCCAGGGCATAGTGGGGAAAGGTGCGATTGAAATGGGTTTAATGAAGAAGGAGGTCACAGAATGTGTACAAAATATGTGCTTCATAAAGTAACTGAAATTATGCACATAAAGGAATAATACATCTGAAATTGACTGTAAATAAATCGAATATTCATAAAAAAAAAACAAGAAGCAATTTGCTCCCTAAAATATGACTAATTGAAATAGAATTTTAAAGATAAATCGTCATAAGGAACCTGAAAAGAAGCATTTAAATGTATTTTCGTTTGATATATAGCTAGATATCAATATGTTCTTTGATCTGGCAAGGAGTTTTATTTCTTTGTTTCTCTTTACCAATCAAAACGTTTACAGTCCGCGGCACACGTGCCGCGACACTATAATACCTGAAAAGATGGTGATCGAAAAGCATATTTGAAAAGCTTAGGGATTGAAGGATTGGAATACAGATTGAACTTTGAGACTTCTTAGAGGATCACTTACGGAAGATATCTCTTCCTCACTTCCTTGCCTTCTATCTTTATCTCTCTCCCTATACCTCTCTTTCATAGTTTCAATTTTTCAACCAATTGTGTGCCACTGTGCGTCTTACATTTTGTTTACGTTTGCGTTGCGTTCACATTAAAAGCTACGCGGTTCTTTATTTATGGCCATCAATATTTTATGACGCGCAACGCGCATGAAAAGCCAAAGAAAACGAGGAAGAGAACGAGGGTAATGGGAAGGGTATGGGGAAGTAAATGCCTGGACAGCAGGAGTAAGAAATACGTAGATATATATCCTAGGGGGTACCCCTCCCCTCCAAAAGCAGAAGGAGCAGCAGCACTTAAAGCATAAACACAATTAAGAGAGAAAAAGACAGGGCTTAGAGACAAAAGTTATTTTGCGAATTGGGGAATTACGCGAAAATTCCAAGTAGTGGACTTTTCTTGGACTATTCCAGCGACCCTCGTAGCTGGAGGCCATGTGTGAGGCTGATAGCAAAGCCAGAAGCTAATCTCCGTCCCAGAAGCGAGACTCCAGACCGACCTCTCCTCTCTCTCTCTCTCTCTCTGTCTCCATAGCCAAGAGTGAGAGTTGACTTAATTAATATTTATAAGAAGTAGAAGTCGAAGCAGAAGCAGAAGCAGAAAGCAAAGGGAACAGCACAAAAAGAGAGTTACAGCAAAAATGTATTCGCTTCTGTTCTTCTTTCACTTGGCGGCACACATTTCCCTCTCAAAAAGAAACCAATTAGAGAGGCCCACGTGAAGGCGACACGTGACTTGAATTCTTGATTATTTTGTTCTTATTTTAGTACTCGATTTGTTGTTTAATCTAAATAAAAGAGAATACATAATTATCAATGTTTTACATACGATACTTTCGATATATATCGAAATGCATATGAGTAAAAAGAATCCACTGATAAGCTACTTCCTCTAGCATTAATAATGTTCGAAGCCAGGTGTTCAAGTAGCCAAAACGACTTGTTTGCTTCACTCTGGCTATAACAATGAACCGATCGGGATGTTTTTCTGCTATCAAGTAGATATTATCATTCTCTATGATTCAACGTTTACGGATTGCATCTATCTTCAAAAAAATCATTCATTTCGAATGTTTGCGGAGGGGGAGTTGCGTGCGGAAAGATAGTTTTGCGGCGAAAACTCTGTTGCAACACAGCCGCAATACTGCCGCCCCCCTCGTCGACTTTTATATGACAATTAACCGACGAGGAGATCTATTAGCTAACAGCACTCTGTTGTTTGTTTGTTTTTCCCTCTTTCTTGTTGGCTTTGCTGATGCCGCCTTTTATGGCTTTCCTCTTGAAAATGGGGAAAATGGGGCAAACGGGGGAAACGGGAAAATTAAATAAACAAAATAATTGCACAAAAACTGAGCCAAAAGGAAGTACATTCAGACAATGGCAAATGTTTAGCATAATTTATGCGGAAATATTAAAAATAACGACACAAAATAAATACAAAATGAGTGTGGCATGAAGCGAAGGATTGAAGAAATCCAGCGAGAAGAGAGAGGGAGAGAGAGAGAGAATGAATGACTGGAGGCAGCCGGAAATACGAATAGCTACTGTTGTTTTTGGGGCCTGTGGGGAGCTGAAACTAAAAAAAACGGAATGGAATACAATATAATAGAGAGAAATAAGTGTAGTTTTGGGGGCAAAAGAACAAAACCATTCTTTGATATATTTTTTCTCTTGATAGAAAGCGTAAAAGTATCAAAGCATCGATAAATTTCTGGTATTTTTGATGAAAAGTCCATCAACGTGGCCCAGTTTTAGTATTCCTTAAAATATATTCATTTAAAGCAGCAAAAACGTGTATTTTGTTTTTGCATTCTCGGTCCCTATAGCACAGATTGCGTGAACAAACGGCATGCACTTTGTTATTGGATTCTCTTTGTCACCTTTCGCTATTCTGGCGAAGAATAAATCACGAAGCAATGAGAGCACTTTGGCCGAATGATTTTCAATAAATTTCCTTGCCGTTAACACGAATCCGAAATCTCCTGCAACACTCTTACAAAACGCAGACGAGGCACCCCAAAAAAAATCAAACTAACCAAAAAAACAAAAACACAGAACAAAGGCAAACAATCCTGGGAGAGAGGACACAGACACATGCCGGGGTGCAAGGATCACGCACGCAAACCGACATAAAATGCATTATTTCATTTAGTCCTTTGGGTGGCCAATGGGCAGGGAGTAGGGAGCAGGGAGCGGGGAGCAGGACTGTGCCATTGTTTGGCTTTTGCCCCGCCCCAAAAATGTTCTATTGCCGTTTTTGGGATTTTTGCATCGCTTTGCGTTTTACGCTTAATTATCGTTTGTTGTATTTTCTGTGCAAACGGGAGCCCAGTGTGGGGTCGTGGGGGCACCAACCACAAACCATCCGCATGACCCCTCCCCTCCCCTCCTCTTCCTATTGTGCAGCGCTCTCATGTGTGGAAATTGCTGTCCATATCGCACATGTCCCCCAGTGGCGCTGTGTGTTGGAGATGGCCCAGCCATTTCGTGTCCACATTCTGTCGTCTCGTGCCCATCTCTAGGGTGCGTCTATGCCGCTTAAAACGTTCGCATAACTTTGTTTTTAATGTAACCTTGTTAGCAGTGTGCGTGGCAGCACCACAGACCCCACCACCCCCCTCTCTGTTGGCCAACAGGTCGATGTCGTTGGCTCAAAATTGCATTAGCCACCAATAAAAGGATCCATTTCTGTCTGCGTTCAACGCAGCACAACAGGCGAACATGGGGGTGAATGGTGAATGGGGGATGGAAACGATATGTACAATAGATTGAAAAGAGTGCCAGTGGCAGCATTTCCAGCGAATTTCCTCTGCATTTTTGTAGTCTTGTTAGCAATAATTTGTGTTTGATTTGTTTAGCGAAAATTTCCATTAAAATTAGTTGTAGAATAATACTGTATACTCTTATATGTGCGAGAATACATTGCTTTTAGACTGATAAGGTGCACACAGTTTCTAACTGTATCTGTAGCCGTACCCGTACCCGTATCTGTATCTGTCTGCTGTCAGGGTTAGTCTTATCATTTCAGCTACTTGATGGGGCCTCCCTCTGGTCTCCCCAAACAAAAGAGAGAGAGAGAGAGCGAGCGCAAGCACATGTTGCAAAAATAAGTGTGGAAAAAATACAATAAATTACGGGAGATAAACGAGGGAGGAATGGAATATGGTGGAAAGAAAGACCGATAGAGAGACAGAGAGAGATGTGGCTTTTCGCTCTGCTTTTCGTAGCATTTTCTTGTCTATTTTCTTTTCTGTTTTTCGCATTATTTAGCTAATAGATTTTTTTGTTGGCGTTTGCTATTGCGTTGCCCAATAAACATTAGATGTAATTCCCCCAACAGCTTAAATATTTCGCAATTTTCAATTATTTTCAGCATTTGCTACGGCAAATTAATATTTCTTTATATTTATTTTATATTCTTAATTGGTAAAGGTAGATTTATTACTTCTGTAATTGAATCTATTTAAGAATTCCTAAAGAAACTCAATAATTCTTTGATGGAAAATCTTTAAATGTTTCTCCAAATCGATTCTAGAGTCAATATCTTCTTCTTCAGCCGAATAACGGTCTCGGCCGCTGCTAGTGATGCCCGCCAGTCGCTTCTGCTCCGTGCCCAGTGGCTCCAGTCGTTCACTTCGCCTACCAATTAAACACCTTCTTTACTGGAGCTTCATCAACCAGCGTAGCCGCTGTAGTAAATTCTATCTGAGAACATCTGGAACATCTTAGAGCTCTGCATGAATCGATTCGATGGCACCATTTGATTTTCTGATAGAATGACTGCAAAAAATGATTTGGGGAGTTCGAACGTTCCGAATGTAACTGAGGAAATGATCGTACTGTTTCGAAACGATCCGAGTAACTGTGATTTATATGAATACAGTGGATACATTCTTTAAATAATTTTTAAAGTTTACTACTTTATAATATGACTGCAAACCAACAAGGACTTCTTCCAATTGAATCTTAGTGTTTCCACAAGTGCCAATTACGGGGATGGGGGGATGCCACATGTCAAGTGTTGCCACTTAAAATTTAGATGAAAATTAACGCAAACAAAAAGAAAAAGCCCATGAAAATTGTTTACTTTTACCCGTTTTTTTCCCCAATTGTTTAACATTAACATTTTGCCTTATTTTGTTCTCCTCTTTTGTGCTTTTACGTTTGTTTCTGGCTGTAGTGTTGTGTGTTTCTCTGTTTCTCTCGTTCTCTCGGAGTGGAGTACTGGAGCAAGTTGTTTTTGTAGCACTTCGTCTTTCCTCACGTTTTTGTGATTTTTCACAATTTAATTGAAATTAATTGATTAATGCTGGAAACGTTTTTATTGCCTTCTGTGTTTCCATTCCGTTCCGTACCGCTGTTCTGTTGTTCTGTTGTTCGACCATTTTCCGACTTGTTGAAAGTTTTCCCTCAGCTTGCTCCCCCCCCTGGCTATAGTTTTTCCCTTAACAAATTGCGCGATAATTTATTATGGAACCGTTATGCCATGCCACACACAAGGCACCCAAAGACCGAGACCCAGGGAGACTTCATCAGTTTCGTAATTATCTCAGTTTTCCCCTACTATTCCCCTATTTTCTCACTCTCCAAAGATAAATTAGCTGCGCTTATATTTTGACAGCTGTGCCCGCGATTTGCGGTCAAGTCGAGTTGTGCAAATTTGTGGAAATTTGTGAAAATTCCCCACTTTAATGGCAAAATAAATGTACTTTAACTTTTGTAATGAAAACCACATTCAAAATGAATGCACATCCCCATAAAGAGTGCTCTCGGGGGGAACTTTCCAGTTCGTTATTTATGAGAAGCCCTCAACAGAACTCACAGAACGGGTCGCCAAACCCGAACACTTCTGAACCTGACATATCGAAGTGACTGTGGCTCTTGTGCATAACTAAATAGTTTTCATTAAGTTAATTGATTTGCCCGTAAGCCCGTCGCCAGATAAAACAAACTTCAGGGTTGGGCCGACGCCCGGCAAAGGATTCAAAGAGGATGGAATACGGAGCGAAGGGAGTGTGTGTAAGGGAGAAGGAATAAAGGAAGAGTCTTGCTGTTGAATTTTAAGAATATTTCCATAAACTACTTCAAATTACCCTTTGAAAAGGCTGAGCATCTGAAGTACCTACATGTACAAAATTGATGCTGTTTGTTGTCCTTAAATGGTCTATATATTCCTTATGGGCTCGTCTCTGGGCTATTTCGCATCCAAAAGTGATATAAACTATCTGAAACTTGGCCACAAAATGAAGTTTCATGAAGAGCCATGAAAGCACGTATACGGTATGCCACAAATCGCTTAGATCCATCAATACACCCGCCCCACAAAGATGGCAACAAAAAATAGAATTTAAGGACCCACGACAACTTTAATGGCCAAAGGGCAAAAATGCGACGGCCGGTTTATAGACAGAGCGAGAGAGAGAGATATGAGTAGGAGATGATAAACACAGTTATATACGTATGTGTATGTATGTACAGTGGTGCTCATAGACTTAAGCCACAAGAACTACACCAAGAATTTAAACGAAAATCAAGAAAAGTTTTTGTTTTACAGCTCCCATTTTTTTGTCTCAAATTAGTTCTATATGTCAGTGTTCTAATACAACAATAAAATTGTTAAGAAAATATATAGTCAGCGAAATAATTAAAAAATTCACAAACCATCTCCAAAATGTCCTGCTCATATACCCGTTTTTTTTTTTGGAAAAAAATTTAAAAAAGTTAAAATTTGCCCAGTATTCCTAGTATTTTAATAAAATTACTTTAATATTGAGTAGGATGACCTTTCTTCTTAAGAACAGTGGAGCAACGATTTGGTATTGAATCTACAAGACGTGCGTACTGTTGAGGGGTGATTTTCTTCCATTCTTCCTGTAAAATTCGGCACAAATCCTTTTAATTGTTGGTTTTTTGGGCAACGACTTGGTTTGGAATTTATTGCCTTCTTTATACGATTCAGGTCCGGACTCTGCGGTGGCCATTGCAAAACATTGATTCCCTCTTGGTTAAGCCCCGACTTGACTATCCTGCAGCAATGTATCGGGTCGTTGTCCTGTTAAAATATCCAGGCAAGTGGCAAATTATCGGCATATTCTCCAGATAAATTGTTACTCAGAATGTCTCTCTACATTTCGGCGTTCATAATACCTTGAATCTTCACCAGAGGACTTAAGCCCGATGCGGTGAAACAGCCCCAGACCATGATCGAAGCGCCACCATGTTTAACGTTCTTCTTTGTGTATTTTGGATTTAATTGTTTGTTGGGAGGACGTCGTACATATAGTTTACCATCACTTCTAAAGACATTAAACTTGGATTTTTCGATCCAAACAATCATATTTCAAAAATTGGGACCTTTGTGAATATGCTCTGTGGCGAATTGAAAGCGCTTTTTACCATTCTTGATGGACAGCAATGGGCTTAGGTCCCCTGGTGAAGATTCAAGGTATTATGAACGCCGAAATGTAGAGAGACATTCTGAGTAACAATTTATCTGGAGAATATGCCGATAATTTGCCACTTGCCTGGATATTTTAACAGGACAACGACCCGATACATTGCTGCAGGATAGTCAAGTCGGGGCTTAAACCAAAGAGGGAATACGGAATCAATGTTTTGCAATGGCCACCGCAGAGTCCCGACCTGAATCGTATAAAGAACTTGTGGGAATTTTAAACCAAGTCGTTGCCCAAAAAACCAACAATTAAAAGGATTTGTGCCGAATTTTACAGGAAGAATGGAAGAAAATCACCCCTCAACAGTACGCACGTCTTGTAGATTTTGTCAAATCGTTGGTCCACTGTTCTTAAGAAGAAAGGTCATCCTACTCAATATTAAAGTAATTTTATTAAAAATATCTAGGAATACTGGGCAAATTTTAACTTTTTTAACCATTTTTTTCCAGGTGGCTTAAGTATATGAGCAGGACATTTTGGAGATGGTTTGTGAATTTTTAATTATTTCGCTGACTATATATTTTCTTAACAATTTTATTGTTGTATTAGAACACTGACATATAGAACTAATTTGAGACAAAAAATGGGAGCTGTAAAATAAAAACTTTTCTTGATTTTCGTTTAAATTCTTGGTGTAGTTCTTGTGGCTTAAGTGTATGAGCACCACTGTACATATAAGAGTTCGCAAAGAGAGTTCGTTTGAGAGAGAGAGACACTCGCACACATGTTGCCAAACGCAGCAAAAATAGCTGCTAGGCTAGAAGGGGAGGGTATGATGATGGGGGGAGGCATGGCAATGGATGAGCAGGAGCCGGGACATGGAGTAGGTAGAGGAGCAGTAACTGGAGGAAGGGTAAGGGCACTGGATGGACGGACAGTCGGTTGGTCGGTCGGTCGGTCGGTCGGTCGCATCGCACGAGTAAGTTGTCAAAAACAGCAGCAGCGACGGCGGCGGCAAACCCAAAGCGCCAAAAAATGTTACCCCAACTATCAAAGTGAAACTTTTCTGTGAAGGGTACACGGGAAACGAGAATCAGAGGGAGAGAGGGAGCGGGAGATGGACAGGGAGAGAGGGCGGGGTGAAACGTAGCGAAATGTTATAATGTAGATTATACACACACACACACGCACACACAGTCATCCATGAAGTGAAAGAGGAAAACGCAACTAGAAAGAAAGAAAAAGACTAGATAAAGCGAAAAGAGTACATCTGTACGGACACGCTCTATACCCTCTAATTTGCTATAGATTGTGTTTGTACTGTGTTTTGTGTTTGTTGTGTTTGTTTTGATGTGCATTTTGTTTTTATTTTATATTTGAATTAATCCATGTATCATATTTAGTGCACAAAGAATACCAATTTATGTTGCAAAGAGAGAGGGAAAGAATTTAATTGAAATATATGTATAATAGTCTTAAGAGGTATTTTGATCGCGGTGTATGCGCTTGCCCTCTCTCTCTCCGAGGAATGGGTACTGGGAAAACACACTCGAAACTGTTTGTTTGTACTCGTATGTTTCGGCTGGGAGAAGAGCAGAGCAGACCAGAGAAAAAGCAGTAGATAAAAGAATAAAACTCCAAACTAAAGTTTAGATACATTTATTTCAAAATGCAGTCACGGCAGCCGGACGGGAGGCATCATTGCCGTTAAATCACTATCTCTCTCTCGCTCACTGAGCCGCTTACAGTTATGCAATCATTGGGAGCGCACATTGGCAATTAAAATGTAATTTACAGTAGTCGTATACCAGCAGTGGCTGTCGAACTGTAGGCATGTCAGCCACAGCGTCTGAATGGAAATAGAAGAGCAACAGCAGCAACAACAAAAACAACAACAAAGTGTTGCTGCAAACAGCTGCAACAATTGTTGCCAGACCGCAAAAGTTTTCTCTCTTTTGATGAAGGCTGTTGTTGTTGTACTTGCAACAGTGCCATTTCCATTTAAACTGTTATTATTTGGTTTTCTGTTTCTGTACATTTCAGTTGAACAATCTGGCTTCCGATTCGTTCTTGTTTTAACCTGAACCGAAGGCTATGGAATACCGCTTGAAAGGGTTAGAGTGCCATGCAGTTAGGAGGCGGGAGGTGGGAGGCACTTGCCACCGCCACCCAGTGGCAGCGTTTCAACTTATTGCAAATTGCTTGTTCGCAACCAGATATTCTGCTTTGAAAGTTGTGTATTTTTGTGACAACATTGAAAGATAGGAAGGACAGCGCCCGCAATGTTGCACGGAGTATACAATTTGTTGCTAGCATTGGAAAATGTTGCAAATATTGAGTGAATCATAAGATTCCTACTGTAAGAAATGTGCGTTCCACTGGGGCGATTCCTTCATCATTCCACGTTTACGCGTGACTGGCAACAGCTGATTCTTCTCAATCTTTTGTTTACTAATCCACCAACAAAATGCACTTATTTGTAGACGTTGAAAACTATTTCCTTAGGCAAATAAACATAGTGAAACCACTATGGAGGTCACTGTTGAGCCACTTCAGAGGCGTAACTCGATTGATTCAAATAGCAACAACAAGATTTCGATAAAGTACTTTATTTTTTTTGTTTCGATTTGCAATGCTATGGAGACAGGGCCTCTGTGCCAGACGACGGAGCTTGCGCTTGCGATGACGATCGGCGTAGAGATTTCTGCAGACGAGCCTCCCTCGCAGCTTTCGCCGGTGACGAACGGTGAGAAAAGAGGGATACAGCGAATCAGAGCGAAGGGAGAAGCAACCAAGCAATAACAATAACAACAAGCTGCGCTCGGTTTACAGATCTGTTCTCTGTAATGCTTTTTGTGCTGCCATGGGCAGGCGCTTAGCCGAGCAGTCACTTTAGTATTGAAATCTTTTCATTGGTGTATTTTTTGTATGCTTTAAAGTGTTTCCGATTTGCAATTATTTATTTAGTGGCGTTTTACCAGTTATTTAATCAATTTGCAGCCAAACGTAGGGCATTTTCCCGCAGGAAAATGCACACAGAAATAAATGAAAAACTTTTTCAATGTGGCTAAGCAGCTTTCGAGTTGGGCCAAATTTACGATGATCATTGGTCACGGCCGCAGAGGGAGATGTGTAGTTGTAAAGAGACAGAGAGAGGGAGAGCGAAATATTCTCCAGAGAATTATCATTTTTCTCTGCACAATGCGACTCTTAGTTCAAGGCTGGAGGATGATGTTTAATGCTAAACGACTTCAAAGTCGGTTCTGGTCCTTAAAATGATTATTTTATGAATTGGCTGGCACTTCATCAAGGCAGGAGCCCAAAAGTCCGTGGCAGAGCGGCCAGAATAACGGTGGTTAACCGCAGAATGCACACAAACCCGACCGGCACACACACACACACACACATAACACATAACTCTCAAGGACACTCTCTCAGCGCCACTTGTGGGGGCCTCCCGTTTTAAAGTTGCCTCCAAATATTCAGGCTGGCAATTTGAGGCAGGCCCAGGGACTTGCAATTTCTCTAAGAAGATCCTTGGATGAAGAAAGGAGGTGGACTTATTTTTGGGAGGGGAAAACTGCAGCAAATGTTATGCAATTTTATTAATGGAATTTTTATGTGATGCACTTGCTCATCTTTACCTCTTTTTTTCTGTCCCTCTCTCTCTCTCTTTCTTTCTGCCTCGTTAAATGTTGGGATTTTGTTGCCGCAAAATGAGCAAAGCGCGGAGCACACAAAGGGCGGAAAAGCTTAAAGAAGGCCAAGAATAAAGAGTAACCGAAATAAAACTGAGCAAAAAATGTGGGCCACATTTTCGACCCACCCTCCGCGCGTTTGTCCCTTTTTTTCCTCCCACTTTCTTGTGGCAAAGTTTGGCGGCAGCAACAACAGAGCAGAGTAACCCACATCAATTTAAGTTAAATCCCAAAAACTATTATCATTTTAATCAAATCAAGCCGCAGGACAACAGCAACAGCAACAGGAAGCTCCACAGCAATACACCCAGGAATAGGGCGGAAAAGCAGCGATGTTGGGGCCCGGCAAGAGGGTGAAAACCAAAAAAGAAATACAAAAAAAAACCATAGAAAGGATTTCTCCCTTTCCTTTCTTAGGCAGCAACTTCCTATGGAAAAGCCAGCCGATGGAATACACTTTTACTTTTCATTGAAAGATTTCCGATTTCCTGTTCCTGTCTGCAAAATGCTACCCACAGGGGGCTTTCCGTCGCTCAACCGCAGGACTATCTTTAATATAAAAAAAAGAAAGATATAAATCGGTCTACATCCGAAATCTGGGACCGATAATACTATAAGAGAGCGTCTCTGACTATTTATTTACGTTTCGCTCTCTCAAGAGAGCGGCTTGTACGTAAAGCCCGAAGAGCAGAGAGGGACAACTGATCCCAGGCTAGAGATGGCAGTCTTTGGGTGTCTTGAAGCGAGTGCGTGCTCACCGAGCACTCGAAGCACTCGGAAAGGGTATAAGAAATCACAAGGAAATGAGAGAAGAGGGGAAATGAAGAAGGGAAAGTGGAGAAGCCAGAGGGGAATAAGAATGGGACACAAACAGAAATGACCAAAGCAGCAAGTCAGCAGAGGAGACCACAGACCATATACCCTGATTCCGATGGAAGCCAGGAGCTCTGGAAGGACTTAACTAGGTGCTGGGGAGGGGCGGCAGGAATGTGCTAGGACGACGATGACGACGAGGACGTCTCGTTAAAAGCAAACGCCAGGTGGGAACAAAACGTAAAAAGAGGCGAAGCAGGAGGAGGGGCAGGGGCAGGGGCAGGACGCAATGCAGTTTCTCCTTTTTGTTCCTTCATGCTCTGGTCCCCCGTCCGGGGCTGTCGTAGGGTAGCATACTTTACGGCGGCGTCGCTGTTAATGAAGCAGGAAATATGCGTCAGCATCAATATGTAGGCAGGACGAAGCGGCGCGACGGAGAGGAACCTCTCTGGATGACGGTCTGTGGTCGGGGCTTGTGTTTGAAAGCAAGTTGAAAGCTGGACAAGTCAAGGTGCCAAGTGGCGCCGCAGAAGCTGCCACAGATAAGCGTTGCATGTGCAGATTATAGACATGGAGATAGAGGGGACGCGCAGAGTGCAGGCTGAGACAGCTGCCGGAGTCTGCCTCATCTATCAAGTGGGTATGCATATGAAATTGATTGGGGAAACTGCCGGAGCAGAAGCCAGGAACCCTGCCAATTTAAGGCAAATATCCCATAACTTAAACACATCCAAACCCCAGCATCGCTGGGAAATAAATCACAATCCAAGCAAAGACAGTTGCCGGAGTACCCCCATTCATGTGCAGTCCTTTCTTTTTATACATCCTACCATACATGTACTCATCTCTCTTTCTGTTGAATTAATTAATTAGTTTTTGCTACCACTGTTTGAGTTTTGAGCTCTCAAAGCATTTAGTTTGTCAACTTCTCAAGCCTCTGCTGCTGCCGCTGCCACTTCCGTTGACTTTCTTCAAAGCCCCTCCAATCCTCTTCAAAGCAGAATACAAAAAATTGTTTGTACATTGCATAATGAATGAAATTTGCCAAGAAAATTGACCACAAATTGCACATCCCACATGCCACATACACACGTATAGCAACCACAAAAATCCAAGGAAAATGCTGCTCATGCAGTCGACAAATAGATACATCTTTCGAAATGTAAAGCCTTGAAACATTTAATTGACTAAACGAAAAATCGAAGTCAATTGAATTGACGAAATGGCTTAATCGTTTCAAGTTTCTCCGGCTTTGGTTTCTGGCCAAAAAAGCTGGCCATCGCTCACACGTGATGCTCGACTGGAAACGCTCAAGCAAAAAGCGTAAAGAATATAAAAAAACAACATACATGTCTCGTGTATGACGGGCACTGCTGGGTAAAGCAAAGTCAAGTCAAAGTAAATTCTAAACCCCACCTAACTGATTGATTTTACACTCAACTCCACTTCTAAACTGCTCAAATTAATTAAATAAATTTCAACTGGAGAACCAGACACACAGACCTCCTCTGTGTATCTCTCTCTCTCGGCAGGTGGAAGACCTTAAAGATATAAATTAACCCACAGTCAGGCCCAGCAGAGCCCCCGCAAACCAAGTCCAAGTCAGAGAGTCAGAGTCGGAGTTGAAGTTGAGTTTGAGGCGCTTTTGCTGAAAGAAAGTTTAATGAGTGCCATAAAATTTGTTGACTCTGCAGCCACACACACACCCACACACACAAAATTACAGCGAGTATGTCCTGTATCCTGTATCCGAGGGGGAAGGAGTGTTTGCAGGATGAACACCGAACACTGAAGACTGAAGGCGACTGTGGCTATGGTCGTTAGTCTATGGCGCCCATTTGATAATAAATCCTGTCCAACACACACATAGACACACAGTCGCACACAGAGTCGCACTTGTGGCAGGGAGGAGGCAGAGGAGCAGACCAGAGTGGGGCTTTGTTTATGCACTGTCCAACAAAATGGGGATTCTTTATACCCCCTCCAGCTCCTGCTGCTGTTGCTGCTTTCTCTTGCGCTTCTTCTTTTAATTTACCTAGATTACTGGGGTATATTCAGTCGATCTATCGGCCTTCCTGTATGTATGCTCAAATGCATGTCGCAGATTACAAAATAACGGATATCGGTAGTCGATTTGGTAGAAATATACATATTCTAGAGTCGATCTAGTTCCTCTTGGCACTGATCTCGCTTATCGCAGGAAGCGACAGTGTTTACATTGCTGTTATCGCACTTCAACATCGATAACATCGGTTATCGCACAAGAGTATCGGTAAGGGAGGGTGTCGCAATAGCGTACCTGTTAAGGGTTAAGGGTACTATGGGATAGGTTAGGGTCCTCAGATAAGAGGGGATTTCCCTACAACAAATAAGGACACAAACTACGCAGCAAAGTAGTCCGTTATTCCTTTGATTCGTGTTCGCTGACAGCGAGAGAGACAGAGAGACGTCTCAGCCGATTGTCTTGAGAGAAGAATTGCTGGGAGAGATAAAGAGAGAGAGAGCAAAAGGATGAATCATATATATAGCATATATCACGTGAGAGGAGCAGGATATCGATTGCGACTGCACTGCGCTCAACGCAAAAGAAAGGCCAAAATGCAAAAGAGACATGTGCATACATATCTGATGTGCACACTTCTGCCAAAGGGTATCCTCTAATCGGCTAGGCTGTGCTCTACAGACGACAGCACCTCCTCCTCCGCTAGTTTTACACCTCTCTGCTGGGCGGCGGCGGCTTAGCGGTAGTTCCATTGGGGAGTTAAGTAGACTTTTGTGTTATAAATTAGGCGTGTGCCAATGCGTTTGTGTGTGTGCAGTGACTGCCTTTTGCTAGCCCCCCACCAACGCCCACCAACACCCCCCAACCGCTTGATCTTTCTCTCTGTCTCTGTCTCTATATATCTATATCTATCTACAACATATCTATCTTCCGTCTGTCCCTCCTCCTGTCCCTCTCCTCTGCTGTTTGCATGTGTCTGTGTGGGGCTGTGGGGCTGTGTCTCTCTATCCCTCTGCTCTCTGGTAGTTGGTCTAAATATGCATATGAATATGAAATTAGTCGCATGTGTTCGTTCTGGCTTGGTTTTCATCCTGCCTGCCATCCTTGCACTGTCTGTGCCTCGGCCCCCCTGAATTGAATTGAATTTTCTATGCCAAGAGCTTGTGTGTCTCTTGTGTTTCTTGTGCCTTGTGTCTTGTGTCTTGTGTGTGGGTGCGTATGTACCATTGGGGTCGGGGTTCCTGGGGTGTTCTCTGTAAAAAGGGATTCCATGCGTAATTTAATGTTTGTGCATGTTGTTAAATGATTCATGACGACCTGCTCCTGCTCCTGCTGCTGCTGCAGCTGCAGCTCTCTTTGAAGTAACCCTGATTGGCATTAGGCACAACCAAAGCAGAAACTACTATTCTTGTTAAGTTCAACTCTTACTTTTCATGATCGTTTATTAAATGTATCGCTGCCGGGATTAGATTCCCTCCTTTTGTTCTTGTTTCCACTGGAGATACGTTGGAGATGGCTCTGGTTAAAAGACTGCAACGTGGCTCACGTTCTCTAAATAGTTAAAGGGTAAAATATATGTATCTTATTGCACAATCTTCCTTCCATTGCGCTTCCAGCAGACACCACTACTCTCTCGCCCTTATGTTCGCGCACTCTCAAAAGAGTAACGGACTGTCTTTGTGTATTGATCTTCTTTCTCACTGCTGTATGGATGGACATTTACCTACTTAACCGACTACCGCATCGGCTTCAGTTTATAAATCTCCGCTAGCCATACAATATATTTTTGTACAGTTGCGCCAAAAGTTTCTCCAATAAATAGAACCTTTTTGCAGCTCCACTCCTCGATTGACATATGCAATTTACAAACTTTCTCTGGACTTTTCACAAACATGGAATATATGTGTTGTACTCCTTGCAAATCTCAAAAAGTGGCACCCCCAAAAGTCGCAAAAGTGCCCCGAAAGCGATTTAAATGTTAATAGAGAAGCGAACCCCGAAAGAAAACAAACAAAACACAAAAAAAATGAATTTACAACGTCGCGAATTTTGCTAAACTCTTGCACAGGAGAAAGGGCTTCAACAGGATAGGGAGTGGGTGCTGGAGCCGGTACTCAATGTGGGAGAGGACTGGGTGGGTGGTACTACTTTCTGCCATTCCCCAGAACATATTTGCATAAAATTCATAACATATGCCCCGACACAGGCGTCAGAGGGGCCCCTCTGCCTCCGACTCTGCCTCTGGTTCTGAGTGTGTTGCCCAAAGTCACGGCCTGGTCTGTGGGTCCTCCTGGTTCTCCTTCGCGTTCTGCTATCAGCGCCCGTGAGTAGGCAACGAACGGTAAACAACTCCGCTCACGTCTCTGCTCCTGCTGCTGCTGCTGCTGCTGCTGCTCCACGCCTTCGCCAGTCGTTTCGTTCTCATCATCATATTTGCTGTAAAAAGAAAGCAAAGTAAATAAATAGACATGTGTGAAAAAGCCGATGAAAACAGTCGGATAACGAAGGTGGGGAAGGGAACGGCACAGGAGAGTCAACAGGGGAAAAAAAACGAAAAAAATTGCAAAAAGAAAATTGAAAATGCTTCAGGGGTAACAACAACAACAGCAGCAACGATGGCCAATGCAAGTTTTCCTGAGCTCTTTCAATATTTTGTTACCCCATAAGCTCCTCGAGAAGGAGGTTGAGAATGAGGATGAGGGGTGGATGAAGTTCCGTTGGGTTATGTGTGCGCGATATATACCAACTTTTTTTTGGGCTAAACTATGGAAAATATTCTTAATTTAGCTACAGCCCCTGGGGCGTTAAAATGTTGGTAGGTGAAACATTCTGTTAGCTAGAGATTATTTTGTGAGGCGTTTGACATACTTTTCCTCTGCCCAAATATCTCTTGGCCCCTTATAGGCTTAACTGTTTCACGTTCCAACTATGGACTGTCTGCGTGGCTCGTCAGTACTCGGCACTCTGTGATGTATGGTAATATTTTCAAGAAACCTTTCATTCCCACCAATTCCAATCGTGCCTCTTCGCTTGAATGTTGTGCGGCCGAGTCTTACGTGAGCGCAGGCATTCACTCGAAGCTCTAGACTTCTTCACTGAGTTGTTTCAGTCAATTTCCTTTGAGCATTGTTGATTCGAATGTCATCTCAGTCCCATTCCATGGTATTCCATTCGTGTCTCAAATCCGATCTCTTCCGATTACCTGCTAAAAACCAACACCCATTTTCTTCAGACACAATACCTGTTCAGCCGCCAGATGTGTTGCCTGCGAAACATTCTAAAAATCATTGCCAATTATATATTTATAAATGGCATTGCATTGAAGATTCAATCCCCAGGACAAAACCGAAAGTCAAACTGCAAAATGCAAATAAACAAAAAGCCAAAACACAAACGGGCACACACAGAGACAGCAGACAAAAGACAAATTATTGTAGCTTTAGATTAAATGGACGCACATTAAAGCAGTCACACGCACACGCACCCAACTGGAGAGAGCAGGGGGAGGTGTGGGTGTGGGTGAGGGTGAGGGTGAGGGTGGCCTGTCTGCCACGTATATAAATTAAGCAATAGCCAGAAACCGAAAGGGCGGCCCGAACAGCAGCAGAACTGAAACTTTGTCAAGCTTTTTCTCCACTTCCATTTTATTTGTGCTCCCCTTTTTCGGTGACGTGCATAAACTATTTGTGAGCACTGTGTATGGAGTGGGGTTTGTGGGGGCTAGGAAAATCCTACCGAAATAAAATAATTAAACGTTTGTTGTCTCTCCTCCGGCTCCAGCTCTGGCTCCGGCGCTCTCCTTCAGTTGAGATGTTAACAAAATTTATAAGACAAATAAATTTTAGCAGCAGCAGAAACAGAAAAATAACACCCAAAGGCAGCAGATTTGTGGCTCGTTCATTCTGTCTCCCTTTCTCTCTCTCTCTCTCTCTCTCTCTCTCCTATCCTCTGGGAGTGAAAATACCAACAAAAAAAGGGTCAAATTTGTGCGTCTGTCGTTTGCAGTGGGTCCTGTCCTGTTCTGTCCTGTCCTGTCCGGTTCTGTCCTGTTCTGTCCTGTGACCAGAAAATTAATTTAACTGACACGTTTTTCATTCAGAAATGAAAAGTACATTTTGTCATAAATAAAATTCTGAGCTGCATTTATCATGGAACGGGACTTCGGGTGTGTCTGAGCAGGGAACTAGAAGGAGGTGGCTCAAAAAGGTCGACGTTGTAACTTTTGATGCACCCCACAAAACAAATGGACAGAACTCAAAGAACTTTTATTTTTATTTTCTTGAAATTTAATAAATACGAGTATTATCTGCAAGTACTGTACAAGGAAGTTTGAAGGAATTCTGTGTTCACTAGGGAGTAGTAGAACCCTCGGGCTACAGTGATATTTCAAAAACTTTACATTTCCACTAAAACTATCCTGATCTGCTGTCCCTAAAGGACTCTTGCCATGGCGGATGGTTTCTGTGAATGCATCCATTTTTGGGCTCCTGTTCTCTAAGGCAAACGCATCTCACGTGTGTGTGCTTCAAGTTGCAAATTTTCCATAAGAATACGCCCAAAAGGACATCGTTGTGCTCTGACAGTCTCGGGTTAAGTGAATCTAAGCGCTGCACTCCAAAGGCCAGCCAAGCAGACGCCGCCGCAGTTCCCCTCAGTTCTTCTGAGTTCTTCTGAGTTCTTGTGTGGCAAGTTCTTCAAATGGCCGCCTGACTCTGCAATGCCGACGACTGCCGCCGAGATGTGTGTCGCCCCCATAATCCCCGGCCATGTGTGGGTGGTGGTACCTTTTGCATAATGATAAGCCGAGTGACAGTCCTCCTAGATGTGGGTGTGTGTTTCGTGGGTCTGGCTTGTCTTTAGTTGCAGGACATTTTTATAAAAAAGTACCCAGTAGTCGTAGAGACACGGGGTACATTAGGGCATTCGAAGGCAGAAAGCTTTACATAAAGTATATAATTTGCAGGATCTCCGAAAGATACCATAGAATACCAAGAATCAATACGGACAAATCATATTTGTGTCCATAATGGGGAGAGCATAAATCAATAAGTCTATGTAAGGGAGGGGTATCTTATAGTCGACTATTATGTGCCGTTTCTTACTTGTTTTCTGAGATGCGCTTGAAAGTATGCAACTAATTTTGTGTTTCTCTGCTCTGCTTTCAGGTACTGCAACTTACACTTTTTTACCAACACAGCCACACACTCTTACCCTGAAAAAACACATACACACACACACAGACACAGACATACTCAAGCAATAAAAGACTCCAATCAGATGTAACCGTAGAACTGTAGAACTATAAAACTGTAAAACCCCAAAGAAAACACGATCAAAATTCCTTAGGAAACAAATCAAATCAGCATTTACAAAGGATAAGTCTGTTCAATTGAAAAGACATTGAGTTAAAGAGATATATTTATTTTGTGCAATACATGAGAGGAGCAACAACCACAAGCACAACAACAACAACAACGAATAGATTACATGCTAGTGCTAGTGCTAGTGCTTGTAAAACTGTTTGCAAGATCTGTGCACTAACAGAGGAGAAGAGTGAGCCCTGCCCGCCCAACACGACGACGGACGCCGGCAAAGCCTTAACAGTCGCTCAGCAGAACGGAGGCAGCAAAATGTTGCCAGCAACAACAGCAACAGCAACAGCAGCGCCGAGTGACTCCAACAACACAAGCACGAACAACTACAACAGCAAATACAAGTACAGCCACAAAGCGCCTTTTCAACGTCGCTGCTGTCACAGAAGCAAAATTACAACGATAACATAAGAAAGAGATAGCAACATAAAGAGAGCACTGAGAGAGAAATCAAACTTGCAGTTCACCGTTCGATTGCCCCACCCCTCCATCCCTCCACCCCTTGCCCCTCTTTCCCACCTTTTCTCCTCCTTGTTTGCAATCTTTTTTGTTGTTGTGTGTGCAGTGTTGGTGCGGGGGTGCCCCCCGGTGTGCCGGTGTGCCGGAGTGCCTGCGTGTGCGTATGCGTATGCGCTGGCCTTGTTTGTCGCCTGCCTGTGTACCCTCTCAGGGGAGAATTTAATTATTTTATTGGCATTAAGCGCGCGTTATGGCACAACAACAGCAGCAGCAGCAGCAACAACAACCACAACAACACCTACAACACCCACACCAAAACACCAACAGCAACAATCAACTGCAGCAGCTACAGCTACAGCAGCAACAGCAGCAGCTTCAACTACAGCTACAGCAGCTACAAGAACAGCAAGAACAAGAACAAGAACAACAACAACAACAACAACAACAAGAACAGCTACAGCTACAGCAATACAATAACAATTTCTACAGCCAAAACTATAAGTAAGTTTTAGAGTCACTGGCTGTCCACGGTCTCTCTATCTCTCTCTCCCACTCGTTCTCTTACTCATTGTTTCTCTGTGTCTGTGTCTGTGTCTATTTCTATGCCTATGACTGTTTGTTGTTCGTGTCTCGTGTCTCTGTTTATGTGTATTGTTGTTAAGCATGTGAAACCAAACCCCCCCTCTGCCGCACAACTCTCTGGTGCTTTGAAATACAAATTAAATCAGATGCAAACATTTGCCAGCGCCTGCCCCCTGACCACTCCACCTGCACGTGCAATATTTTCTTTGCAAAAATTGCAGCACCCATAAAGCTGTGCGCATGCCAAACAGTTGACTTGCTTGCTTGCTTGTTCCTGTCAAACTGTTGGCAGCTAAAGATAAAATCGCATGCGAATACTCGTGCAACTGTTGAAACATCTATGTTTGTGTGTACAAAGGAGTATGTTAAACTCTAAAACTGTGAATAGCAGAGTCTTCTGCTGCTGCGTAGCCGCTACACGTGCACTTCGGGCTTCAGGGCTGTTTTCTACGCACACAACCAAACGGAAAAGGTGTTACTGTATTTATGCCGACTACTGCCTCTAAAACAATCCCTAAAAGTCCTAATTCTACTTAATGTACCCCCAAATGTTTGAAAAGTGAAATTCGAATCCATTCTTATGTATGTAGCACATACATAATAGATAGATAATATAGAAATATATAGCAACCATTTACATGCATATGTATATCAATTCCACGTTGGAAAAAAAAGCTACTACTTCTGACAGCCGTATCATTAAAAGTTTAGGCGTATCTGCATCCATCCACCCATCGTAGAAAGCACCTACTTGTGCTCGACTCTTGCCCATGAGAATTTTCTGTATGGATATTAACTCGTTTAAAATCAATAAGTAACCAATTTAGAATCCAAATCAGATGTTTGCCAGTAATGGCACATTTTATTTGATCGGAAGATCAGTGGAGGTCCCCTCTCTGCTTTTGTGGTAACACTAAAATCTCTGTGCTCTGCGGCCACACTGGAACTTTGCGGTGTGTGCCATAACCTTATTTTGACTTTTACAGTCATAATCGGTGTTTATCGTGTCCGAGTACTCGCCTGCCAAAAGCCAGCTGCATGAATTTTTATCGTCGCCATACAAGATATCATCCCTGATTTTGTCGACAAGCAATTAAGTTGATCTGAGTACTAGGCCTAAATCTGAGACGTAATTCGAAGGAGAAAACTAACCTCAAAACTATACACGTGTGCGTATACATGCGTGTGTGCACTCTTATGCACTCATTCGGATGTAAATATTGTAACATGTAACCCCTGCTTGAGCACATATGTATTGAGCGGCAGGTAAATGTAGTCCCGCCCCCTACTCGCCGCCAGAATACACGAACGGACACGAACCGGAGCCCAGCCAAGGCGCCACACAGTGCATGTTAGTGGCTGTTCCTGTTTGTTCGCCTAATGTTTGTTGTTGTTGTTGTTGTTGTACTGCCTGTGACATCTGTTTGTTGTTCTAATCGTTGTTGTTGTTGTTGTTGTTCTAACTGCACCCAAAAATTAGGGGAATAAAACCCATACTCGAATCTGTGTCCATTTTCATGTACAATTTTTTTTTTGTGCTTGCAGCATGGAGGAATACGAGCGACGGAAGCGACGAGAACGTGAGAAAATCGAACGGCAACAGGGGATACAGATCGATGATCGGGAGACGGCTCTGTTTAGCGAGCCGCGACGGCTGACGGAGGGCGATGCCGAGATCACGGCCGCCCTGGGGGAGTTCATCGATGCGAGGGTCTACATCAATCAGTCAACGGTGGGGATTAGTCGGCACGCGCCCGGCGCCGGCAATCCGCGTCTGCAGGCACCGCCGCCGCCCAAAACCCTCGGCCATTCGCACTCACCCTCGTCCTCCTCCGCCGCCGGCTCCGGCGCAGCCCTGCCCGGCCAGAGCCAGCAGCAGCAACAGAAGCAGCACTACCAGCAGCAACAGCAGCAGCAGCGACCTCCGGGCTATCTGAAGCAGGCGGACAACAAGCCGCCGTACAACGGACGCGGCGGCTACCCGGGGCAGCCCATGAAGAACGATATACCCTCGAGTAGTGGCATGGCCCCGCCCCGGGGTCCACCCAGATCTGGCTCTGGCTCCATCTCAAACTCCAGCAGCAACTCGTCCAGCGCCACAAACAATGCCACCGGCGGAGCAGCCGGCACGACTCCCCTAGGTCCGCCCTTGTCCACGCAGATGCCCAATGGGCGGGAGAAATCGTTTCTGGGACCCCCGGCGCCAGCGCTCCACAACGGCGCTGGGCTCTTTGTGCCTCCAGCGGCCAGCAAGCGGCCCGGCAGCGGCAGTGGCGCCGGACTGCAGCCGCCCCCGCCAGAGGTGAGTCCATGAGATTAATGCTTCGAAAGGGACCTTTCTAACTGCTCCATCTATCCCAATCAATCCTCCACAGAAGGACATCACCAAGATGATCAGCGAGATGACAAACAGCTTTCGGGTGACGGCCCCTCTGACGTCGATAGCGGCCACTCCGCACGCCCCGACGCGAGAGAACTACAACCTGAACGGACCCAACACGAACAAGTATGCCTTTGGCCCGATCGGCTCCCCGCCCATCGGCTCCCAGCCCTCGTCCCTGATGACCCCGCTATTCGCCCCCATTGCGCCAATTGCCTCGCCCATTACCTGCCTGCTGACGACCCCGCCACACGCTAGTCAGGGATCGCTAGGCGGCGCGAGCCCCGTGGCGCCGCTGCAACAACTGCCGCCGACACCGCCCAAGGCTGCGGCCGCTCTCTCCCCAACAGCAGCGGCCAAGCCGCTCAAGACGGAGAAGAACCATACGCTGGAGAAGCAGGATTCATGGTGAGAGAGACATGAGACATGAGAGATTACTTTCCTTTCGATATCTAACCGTTGTTATCCGTTTTTGTCACAGCCTCGAGAACGATCTGGAGCTGTCCGAGTCGGAGGACGAGCAGCGCAAGAAGGAGAGGTGAGAGTGGGCTCATGATGGATTCTCGTTGCAGATGCCATAGTAAATCCTTTTAAATATTCCAGCAGGTCGGCGGGAAACAGCAGCAACAGCTCCGAGTCGGATTCCAGCGAATCGGGCAGCGAGTCGAGCAGCAAGGGTGACCACCAGCAGCAGCACCACCATCACAACCATCACCACCAGCAGCAGCAGCAGCAACAACTGCAGCAGCAGCAGCAGCAGCAACAGCTCCTCCAGCAGAAGCAGCAGCATCAGCAGATCCTCCAGCAGCAGCAGCGACAATTGACGGCGAATGGCAGCAAGAAAAAGTACAGCCACTCGATCATTGCCGGAGGCGGAAGCACAATAAGTGGACTGCTGACGTCCAGTGGATTCGGCAGCGGAGGCGCAGGCAATGGCGGATGCTCCACAGCGAGCTCTGGCGGGGGCGGAGCAGGCAGCGGGTCGGGCGGAGGATCGGGCAGCAGCTCGGGCATTGGGACCATGAGCAGCGGCAGCTCCTCGAACAAGACGCCCTCACCCACGGAGAGCAACAAGTGGACGCTGAGTCGCTTCTTTCCGAAGCCGGCCAACCAAACCAGCTCTGAGAGCGTCTCGCCCGGAATGTGAGCATGAAGGTGCCTGGCATCCTGCCAGGCGGCGCTCAGATCATACCCGAGTCGATTGAGGTGACCACGGCCATTGTGAAGAACGAGAAGATCCACGACGACCACATGGACATGGACGATGTCGAGGAGGAGGACGAGGATGAGGAGCAACAGCAGCAGCAGCAGCTGCGCTACGGAGCCGGACTGAGCGTCACCCCCGTGGCGGTGGCCGTCAAGAAGGAGGCCCTGGACGGCGTGGGGGAGATGGGGGGTCTGCCGGCGATACCAAAAAACCAGATAAAACGGGAAGCGGAGGCCCTGCACTCCGCCGCTCGTCTATCGGACTCCGGAACCAGTGGCAGCGGCAGCACCTCCAGCAGCAGCAGCAGCTCGGATAGTGCTCCCGGCGAGGTGGTGCCGATGCCGGGCCCCGGCGAGACGCTGCAGCTTCCGGGAGTGCCGGCTGCCATTACGACGGTGATGCGGGTGCACCCGACCTTAATGCAGAAGGCTCCACCAAATAGTGTCACCCTCACGCCCATTCTGCCGCTCCCCGCCTCGCCCAAGCAGCGCCAGAAGAAGCCGCGCAAGAAGAAGCCCGCCACCAGCGCCCCCATCCTGGACTCCAGCGACGAGGATGAGCCGCCGACTGCCAAGCATGCCCTGGAATTGTCTGCCGCCGCAGTTGCTGCAGCTGCGGCTCAGGCCCAGGCCACGGCCACGGTTCCGCCGCTGGCCGTGAAGAAGGGACGCGGCAGGCCGAGGAAGCAGCAGCAGAGCGGTGGCAGTGGGAACCTGAGCAGTGCCTCAGCCGGCAGCAGCTCCCAGACGAAGGGACCCACGCTGACGGCCGCCAAGAAGCCGCTGGTCAAAGGCCCCGCCATGGCCAATTCGAGGAAACGAGACCATTCCAGCCAGAGCAGCTCCAACGGCAACACGCCCACAAAGAAGCTAGCCATGGGCACGGGCACAGGCACAGGCACGGCCATGGCAGTGCCCATGACAGTGATACCATCCGGTCCGGCCAATGCCAATGCGGTGGCAGCGTCCAGCAGCAGCTCCGACGAGGACAGCTCGTCGAGTACCGGTTCCACTGGCTCCAAGTCGAGCAGCTCCTCCAGCAGCAGCGACGACACAGAGACCACCCAGAACACAAAGTGTCGGATCGTGAAACTCAACAAAACGGGAGCAGTGCCGCCCCAGGCCCGCTTGGGAGCTGTTGCTAGCGCGAGTGCGGGTGCGGGTGCAGGGGCCAGTGGGAGCAGTTCCCCGAGCAGCAGCAGTAGCGAGCCAGAGGAGCATCTGGCCATGAGCACGGTCAGCGCCCTGCCTATGGCCCAGCAGTTGATGCAGCCGTACAAGCCGCGAGCCGTCAGCCAGCACAGCCAGCAGCTGAGCAGCTCAGAGTGCTCTTCGTCGAGCGGCAGCAGTACCAGCGGCGACGAGGACGAAGCCAAGCGGGAGAAGGAGCGGGAGCGCAAGCGGAAGAGCGACAAGAACAAGATTAGCACGCTGACGCGCATTTTCAATCCCAAGGAGGGGGGCGCCAAGAAGCAGGGCCAGGTGGTGATCATGGACCAGTCGGAGGAGCAGCAGCAGGTCAAGGTCGGCGACTCCTCCCAGCCAGTCCCAGTCCAAAACGCGGCGATGGCCAAGCCCCGCATGACGCCCACCCAGCAGCAGCAGCAGCTGGGCGCCGGTCTGGCCTCCCCGGCACGGACCACGACCCCGCATTTGACGTCGCTGATATGCAAGATTGACCTCAGCAAGCTCTCCCGCGAGCGGATCATGCGCCTAAAGAAGCTCACACCCTCCCAGCAGAACGGCCATCTGACGCCCAAAGATCTGGTCACGACCCAGGCACAGGGACAGTCACAGCCAGTACAGGTTTCGGCCCCGCATTTAACACCCAACGGCTATGCCGGAGATGGGCATGGGCATGGGCAGGGGCATCTGCTGCCTGCAAAGGTGAAGCACGAGCATCCACATCCGGTCAAGCCGGAGCCAGAGCTGGATGCCGGCTACGAGAGCAAGTTCAAGCCCGGCAACGTGAAGCAAGAGTTCCAGCTGAAGCAGGAGAGGGATCGTGAGCGGGAAAGGGAAAGGGATCGGGATCGAGAGCGGGAGCGGGAGAGAGAAAGGGACCGGGAACGAGAGCGGGAACAGCCAACAGGAGGACGTCGGCGCAAGCGCAGCTCCAGCTCCAGTTCCAGTCCGTACAAGGAGAAGAAGCGGAAAAAGGAGAAGTCCGACCATCTGCAGATCAGCAAGGACCAGCTGCTGCCGGTGCCTGTCCTGCTGCCTTCCAACAACCACGAGCGAATATCCTGCCACGAGCGGTTGTCTTTTGACAAGCTTCAGCTGCTTCATGAAGACGCTGCTGCCGCCGCCGCTGCCGCTGTCTCTGCCCCCAACGGCAGTCCCAGCAAGAAGCTGCTGGTCATGTCACCGCTACCGCCTCCACCAACAGCCGCAGTCGTGCCCCTCGCCGTTGTGGCGCCCTCCACATACAGCGAAGCTGTACAGACGCCTCCCCCGTCGGCAGCAGCAACGGCCACAGCGGCCACATCCACGACGGGGACCTCAACGGCTCCACCGGCGCCTATCACGCGTCTCATATATCGATCCTACTTCGATCGTGAGGAAGAGCCCCACAGCGATGACCACAGGTAAGAGTCCTTCATGATAATCTGTTCAGCCGTACTGACTCCTGTTGTTCCTCTCCAACTGCAACTCCAACCCGTAGAAAAAACAATCAGTTCCTGGTGGAGGCCGTCAATCGGAAGCATGCCGCCGACTCGGAGCGCGACTCTTTCAACCAGGTCACCCTTTATTTGGAAGCCGTTGTCTACTTCCTCCTTACCGCCGATTCCATGGAACGCAGCAGCTCTGAGCAGGCCACATGGACCATATACAAGGACACCCTGTCGCTAATTAAGTGAGTAATGTGTGCCAAAAAATGAAAGGGAACGATGCCCTTGGTGCCTTCGTAACCTATTAAACGTTTCCCTTTATGTTTCAGATTCATTTCCTCCAAGTTTCGGCCCTACCAGCAGTCAACGAACGGACAGCACGAAACGCACAACAAAGTGGCCATACTCAGGTGAGTCGACGGGGTCTCCTCTCCCCATTGCCCTTAACCAAATCCAGTAAGAAATTCTATCTTCGATGGAGGTGTCTATGGATAACGTTGCAGTACGTTTGCAGACAGATCCTTCCTTCTCTGTCTAAGATATGCTTTGTTCCTGAAACTCCCGCTATATTCGTGCTAATCATTTTCCATTCAATCTGTTCGCTGTCTCCAGTTTGCGCTGCCAGTCGTTGATATCGCTTAAGTTGTACAAGCTGCGACGGACCAATTGTCGCACCGTCATCAACAGCCTAACGGAGTTCTTTCGCACCGGCAGGGGGGACATTGTCAATGGCAATACGCCGTCCTCCATATCACCATCGAACTCGGTGGGCTCACAGGTAAGAATCGAATTAAAATGCAGCCTTAATCTCGGCAGAATGGCATTGATCTGACTCTTTCGGCATTGCAGGGCTCCGGTTCGAATACGCCGCCAGGAAAAATAGTGCCTCAAGAAATACACACTCAGCTGTCGAAGCAGAATGAGTATCTGACCTATGTGAATAGTGCTCACGAGTTGTGGGATCAAGCCGATCGACTGGTGCGCACAGGCAATCATATAGGTGAGTGGATAAGAGGATAAGAGGATGAGAGAGAGCTGGAGAGAGTCGAAAGTAATCGAATCAATGCCACTCCACACAGATTTCTTCCGCGAACTGGATCACGAGAATGGCCCGCTCACGCTGCATAGCACCATGCCTGAGGTGTTTCGATATGTGCAGGCGGGCCTCAAGACGCTCAGGGATGCTGTGTCGCATCCGACGCAACAGACGCTGCATCAGTCGCACTAACGACAGCAGGAACAGCCGCAAAGGGAACGAAAGCGGAACCAGAAGCAGAAGCAGAAACATAAACAGAAACATAAACACCACCACCAAACGTGTCTAAATAAAAGTCAGGCCAAATTAGCAACTATTATACACTACAAGCTACTAATTTAGTTAATCAAGAAACACTACACGCAATGAAACGAAACGAAACTAAACGGAATAATCCAAGAACCTTCCAACAGAACAGCAAGGAGAGAACCAACCAACCAACCAACCAACCAACCAACCAACCAACCAACCAACCAACCAACCAACCAACCAACCAACCAATCAACCAATCAACCAATCAACCACAACAAATGATTTGTTAATAATTTATAGTTTTATATGTATGTATGTATGTAATTTGTATATGCACACCAATTACTTATTTCCTTATGCTCAATTTTCGATTGTTTTTTGTAAGCATGTTAAGCTTTATATTTATGCCTAGTTTTAATTGATATTACCACACACACACACACACACACACACACACACACACACACACACACACACACACACACACACACACACCACACCACACCACACTAAAAGTTTAATTAGCTATATGTCTAGACCGTAAGCTCAACCAAACAACAAGTAAGAAAAAGTAAACTGACCCTGACCCTGACCCTGACTCCCGTTTATACCCCATTGTCCTTCCTGTAACCCACATGATGAACATTTTAGTTGAATTTTGTTTTCGTATGCGTCAAGAGCAAAGAAAAAGAATGCCTTTTTTAATTGTTTAAGTTTTAGTTAATTTTTTCTTTGCATTGCATTGCATTGCATTGGTAAAGAGAATCGATCGTGTTAGCCAATATATTTGTATATGCATATTATCGCCTCTATTTAAAGCAACAAGTTATAGCTATAAATTCCTTGTAATATTTTTGATTATGAATTATGTTTAGTGCAACTATTCTATTGATTTGAAAGTAATTTTTTAAAAGCAATCACAACAACGTTTCTAGAACAAAATACATGAAATGAATGAAAATAAGATATATATTTATATATATATTGCAAATATATCAGCGTATATGGAAATTTAACATTTGTTTTGTTTTACTTTGGTTTTACTTTGGATATGATTTATATTATTAATTATATTATGTATGTTTAGTATGAATACGAATACAATCGTGACGCCCTACCCTACCAGCACCTACCACCGCTCCACGAACCGAATCCTCTTACCCACACTTTGGATCCACATTCGACTTAAACTTAATGGGTGCCTCAAGACTCTCACACAGACGCAACAAAAAATAGTGCATTAGTAGAATTAAACGAGTTAAAATCAATTGAAATAGACTTGCCCTCAAATCGATATACTTATACATATATTAACTGTACATATAGCAGCCTATATACACTCGAACATATACAACATACGATATACATAGGTATATATATATTTTTAATATGCCAAACAAAAGCGGAATGCAATAAACTACTTTAAGCCGAATCGAATCCAATCAGCCAGCACAGACCCCCACAGATCGAAGACCCTACAACCTAGAGAGGGATATGGGTTGGGAGATGGGGGATGGGGGATGTTGGGATGGGCGATGGTGGGGTGGGGGTCTTTACAAAGTGCTGGCAGCGTTTTGTTGTTGACTCTTTTTTGGCATAGAACGAGAAGCGAAATCGAAAACGAAAACCACGAAAATCAAAGCGAAAACGTATGTAACGAAAAACCAAAATGAAAACTCTATTAAAAAATATTATTAAACATGGTTCTGGGGAAACAAAGCATTTCACTTTCAACAAATGAAACAAAATAAAACAACCAATTGAATTGTAGGCAAATTTTAAGTTAACCAACACTTGAACCGAAGATGAAGGGGGGAAGAGTGGCAAAGTGGCAAAGTGGAAGCGCAATTTTATTGTGCAATGCAACTAAGTGTAATTATTATAGATTTAATGTACATATGCATTGTTAATAATTCTCAAATGCTGTATATAAAATAGTAGTACACGGAGACACAGCCTAAAAATGCATAGAACATACATACATACATACATGCATACATATAGACACATACATACGTACGTACATATACATAGAGATGAGATGCATACAAATCCACATTTATATACTGGCATACACGACATATATGAAGACAAACAACAAATATACATGCATATATATAAATATATATATTTTTATATATATACAGATACAGATGAGATACAACTAAACGACATAGTAATTATACATAGTTAAATTTTTTCAAAACGACAAGATCAACTTGCAGCAATAAGCAACAGCAAAACACCAACAACAACACCAACCACAAAAACAAAAACAAAAACAAAACAAACAAAAAACAACCAACAAACGAAATGCGCCTAGAAATAGTTAATAATTATATTTTGTTAAGCGTTATTCTAGTGAAAACAAAAAAACAAAAAACAAAAAATACAAAGAAAAGAAAAGAAAAGAAATCGAGAAAACCACAGAATTAAGTTTTAGGCTCTGGCCATTATTCGAATGTGAAGCAACGGCAGACACCAAAACGAATGCAAACACGAAGTTGTTCATTAACAAAGTAAACGTAAAAGTAACGGTAACGGTAACGGTAAAAGTAATGGTAAAGGTAAAGGTAAATATATATATTTTGTACAAATATAATTAAAAAACAAAACAAGAAGAAAACCAAAACCAAAATAAGAACAAAACAAAAACAAAAACAACCGCGGCAGCAGGCAGCAGCTAAACCAAGTACACTTATTAAAGTTTAAGCAACAACAACAAAACAACCAATTTAATATGCAATTACCGTAACAGTAGTTGATAAATCAAACGAATAAAACATCAAAAATTGTAACATTTAATAACGCCCACCCCCCCAAAGTCGTTTCATTTAGTCGTTTCCCTGGTGTGGTACTCGTACGTGGGATGGATTATAGTAGGGCGGTCCGGAATGTGTCCAGCCTGACAACGAAGACGCCTCCTACGCTAACCCAACTTTGGTACTATCATTAGGCATCTTTTAATGCTTTACGTCCGAAATTTCAGCCGCAACGATATTATAGTTATCGTTGAACAATCGATTAACTAAGTCGATATCAGTGGTTTGTAAAAATGGAAAAAGTTGAATATCGTGCGGTCATAAGATATTTGTTTTGGAAGGGTGCTATGATCCGCCTCTTAGCCCTCCTGGCCTATCGTTCCCAGCTAGATCACGGGGAAGTCAGGGGTGTTTCCGACCCGCTAAACCAGGGGACGGACTGAACAAAAAAAAAAAAAAAAACACAACCAAAAAAACGAATCTAAACTACTACCTAGCTGCTGTCCTCGTTGGCACTCTCGTCAGCGGGGATAGTTGGTATCACTACCCCTAGCAGGGTCCCTCCCTTCCGTGAGCGCCACTTTTCTATTTAGAGCGCTCCCTTTTCATCTTCAGGGTCCTGCTCTTCTTCTCGCTCTCGTCCCACCCAACTACGGTCCTATACTCACTCATTACTACTCTTTTAACTTTCATATTATATCCATACTATATTTTCTTATTTATCTTTTTGAACATTATTAATTAACAATCTAGGTTTACATGAAGAAAACAAATACTAACAAAAAAATGAACCCTATATCGGCCGAGTTGGGAGCCCTTGCTGATGTTTACGTTTAGTCGTGGTGTTTTTTGTGATGTTTTTGTTTAATTGTGTGTGGGACGGGTAATGTGGGCTGTGATGTGTTAGGAATGAAGTGTGTGGATGAAGGTGTGTCATATTGATTCGTGCAGGTGTGCGTTTGTTTATTTTTAAAGTTGTCCTATCGAGATTCCTTTCCCGGTGGTGTCGATGGGGTGGCCTGGCCAAAGCGTATCTCCAGTCGGTGCTCCGCTGGATTCTCCTGGTGCCGATGCTCCGCTGGCGGTTCTCGCACCAGGTTTCCGGTACCGGGCTGCTGCTGCCGATGTCTGCCGCTCTTGTTGATGTTGATGCCTGCCGCTGATGTCTTGGAGGGATCTTCGTCTCCACGATCACAAATTTTTCTTCTTTTTTTCCAGGTCACGTGCGGCCTCTTCTCTTTTCTACCGGAAAACTCCCCTTCTCTTATTCCTCGTCCCGTTTCCTTTTCTCCCACGCAACTCTGCCACTGCCTCCCAGAGTAATTAGCCAGCCAGCCCAGCTGTGTCATACTTGCGCATCAAATTTGATCTCGTTTTCTGATGCGAATGCAAAGAAAATACGTACTTGCAGTCTTGTCTTGTCTTTGAATGGACAAATGATTTCAAAATTAATGCGAAAGTATGACACTAACTATTTATATGTCATTAATGTCCATAATCATGGGTAATATATATACTTTCAGCGCAAAATACTTTTTCACTTACTTTTAGTTTTTATGTTATATATATATAAATATAAATATATTTATATAATATAGTACCACACCATACAATGTACATATAAGTATAGATATAGTATAGTATATAGTACTTATGTATGTTTATGAGACTTTATCATATACAAATGTATAAATTAAATGAAAATGAAAATATTACTTATTAGTGTTGTGTTGCTCATGAGTGAGTGAACAAAAAAGAGTTGTTCACTTAAGTGAGCAACAGAACATGTTCCTTCCAAACTGTTCTTTTTTGCTCACTTGTTCTTTTTTGTTCACTAGTTCATTTTTGCTCACTTGTTCTGTTTTGTTCACTAGTTCATTTTTGCTCACTTGTTCTTTAATCACTTTTTGCGCAATTTTGCTCCTCAAACGACATTTTGCGTTCTTGCAGTTGTTGCTCATATTTGCGTTTACTTCACACTTTTTCTATTACCGGCAAAGCTGTTTACTCTTTTAAAAATTCAGTATGTCGCTAATTCGAAAGTATAGTGAAATTTGGAATCATTTCGAGGAAGTTGGACGCCAAGAAGCCAAGTATTGGAAATCTGTTTTGAGTTGCAAATCTCTGAGTTGCAAGTCTGTGGTGATTAATGATGCATGAACAGTGAACAAGTGAGCAACTGAGTGAGCAAGTCAGCAACTGAGCAATCTAAGTGAGCAAGTGAGCAACTGAGCATTCTAAGTGAGCAAGTGAGCAATATGAGGGAGTTTACTCACTTACTAAAAAAGAACAAGTGAACATGTTCACCAAAATGAGCAATGTTTACCCAACACTATTACTTATACACACTTCGCACCCGTGAATACCCTAATGGACAATTATTCTAATGTGAAGTCAATTATGAAATATTCTGTGTACATAAATATATCCGTTTATTATATTCGTATGTTGCATGAGGGTACCACAGCAGAAAACAGAAACCAAACAGCACTCGAACCTCTGAAAACGAACAAAGCATACAATCACAAATCGCTGCTGGGCTGTCTGGCTGTCTGTCTGTCGCCAGAGGCGAAGACCCTGGGATTTAATCAAAAAAGTTCGTTTGCGACATGTTCGGGCACATCTATATACGTATATTCTGTTTGGTAATCTTCAAGAGATCTGCTGTGATCTTCAAGAGATACGCAAGTCATTGCTACAAAACTATTGATCACGAGCTGACGAGTAGGACTAGCGACAAAGATCTCAAACAACTGTTGCAGCTCGTTGGTGAGAATCTGGAACATTTGAAAATGACTTTTGGAAGCACCAAGGGCGGATGGGATTATCTAAACAGCCTGAAAAATCTAAAATCTCTGTACGCTAATATGAACTTCGAAGAAGAAGATGGGGATATGTTGTGTACGGGTTTTATAGACAATCTCAAGCAATTCACCTGCCTGCGGAAACTGAAGTTGAACGCTTTCGAATTTAGCGTAAGCGGATTGCATGTTCTTGATCAACTGGAATCTCTGGATGTGCGTTTATCTCATAGATTTGATGCCAAGAACTTGGCGGAATGCTGCCAAACGATGGGCCAATTGCGGCATCTGCATTTTGGATCTATTGAAAACATCGGTAAGAACAATTTTGAAATTCTGGTGACAAACTGCAAGCAGCTGGAACGTCTGTCCTTTGGCTTACGGTTCGACGACTCTGCGGTGCCCTATGAGCTGGTCTGCCGGTTGCCCAGGCTGCAGCATTTGGAGATATGGCACTGAGGTTCTATACGCGACTCTTTTATCGAGGGATTGATGAACAAACAGGGCTCTCCTCTGGAAAGTCTTATCCTGAAAGGTTGCGCGTTGTCCGCGGATCAGATTAAGCATCTTTGCAATATTTCTACACTTAAGGAACTCAGTATTTCCTGCGACAACGTCCCCTTGGAGGATTTACGGAAGCTGAAGAGCCTTCTATGCCTCCACATATACATGCCAAGCATTACGAATGACCAACTTCTGGACCTCCTTAAGGGTCTTCCTAGCCTAAAAGTTCTTAATTTACTAAATTGCCATTGTATCAACAATTCATTTGTGAATAGTGTTCGTACCTGGAGCGAACAGAGAGAGCCGCGTGGGAAGATCAAAATCTATCTCGGATACACAAATAAAAACGATATTTTGTATACTACTACCTTGGTAGAAATAAATAAAAGTAATTTAGCTCCCATATTAATAAACAAAGAACTTGGATCAGAGCTAAAAAATCTATCCATTTTTCTTGAATAAATTAAATACATGCATCGATGGAACTCTTATAAATAAATATCCAATTAATTTTGCCCACTACATTCATACATACAGTTATTATCCGCTGAAAAGCGGATAAATGCAGCAATAAATCGGGCCCAAACATTTTGTAGCTTCAGCTTACCATCTGGAAAAGCTTTATCAAATCCAAAATTGATAATTTTTTGGGGTATTTTATTTCCAAATTTTGATTTCAACGAGGGGGAACGTTGTGAGTTGCTGCTGCGACTGCAACTCTACATTTATACCCGAGACTTGGTCAGTGTGGCTCTCCTCCGGCAGACGGCGCTAACATTGAATGACAAAGAGTGGGTGCGAGATTGCCACAGATTTTCGTCCTTTGTGTGGGCGGAAGGGGGCGGGGCTAAGTTTTGAAATGCACTTGTGACAGTGACATATCACAGAAGTCTGGATACAAAATGTCGTTGCTCTATCTCCTATAGTCTCGGCGCTCATAGGGACGGACCTTGCTCAATCGACTGGATGCAAGTCTTCTCAGCATTAACGATCATCGACTCGACTACACATAGCCTTACAAGTCTTATCAGCCTAACCAGACGTGTCTAACTGTTGTCGCTTTGGGCTCGAGCTTTGACGGGCATCATCGTATTCGTCGTTCTTAATTATCTTCAATTGTGTTCTTGCATTCCGGAGACTGCTGCCGTTAGACAATCACATTCAAAGTTCGAATGAAAGCTTCTACTTAGAAAGACTCCGAACTTTTACGTTCATCATTAATTGTCTTCTTGGGTTCCAGAGACTGCAAAAGTGCCAAAGCAAGCCTTCAACATCTAGTACGTTACAGAGAACGGCTTTGGGTGATTTCAAAAGCGTTCACACATCAAAATCAGCCGAATAAACTCTCTTTGCGTTGACGGATACACACTTGCTAGAGCTTATACGATCGCTGTTGATTTTAAATCACTCAAAGCATTAAGCAAACAACACATAGAGGCGTCAAATCGACTAAAAATAACCCTGCATCAAATTTCTGGACAATTGGATTCTCTAGTTTTGCTCTCTTCTTGTTGAACGAGAAAGATCAGCTATACCTGTATGTGTTTTCTCACTTAGAGCAGTAGTCGAAACGTTAATTCCTTATTTTTATACCCGATACTCGAAGAGTATATGGGTATGTTATATTTGTGATGTAAGTGGACGTGTTTAACACCCCGAAGAAAGCGTTTGCGACCCCATGAAGCGTATATATTCTTGATCAGCATCAATAGTCGAGTCGATATAGCCATGTCTCTCTGTCTGTCCGTCTGTCTGCCTGTCCTTTTCAGAGACTATAGGAGCTAGAGCAACCTCTACTTAAAAAACTCTTATTTTGTATATCCTTTATGTGCAAATTTTGTTTAATATAGAATATACGAATATAATGAGCGGATATACGTACATATGTACAAATACATACCTAATATATTCAATAAATGACTTCCCATTAGCATAATTGGCATTCGAGTATTCAGCGGGCGTCGTTTCAATAAGAAAACGTCTGCGGGCCTCAAGACGCATAGGGACGGAAAAAAACAAATGCATACTTTCAGGCGGAGTTTTCCATTCTGGTAAGAGTAAGCGATAACTGCATTCATCTAGGCCAAAGACAGCTAGCACGAGTCTATAAAGGAGAAAGGGCTGAAGGCGCTGATCCGACTATTTTCCAACCCCCCGCCTAGGCGGTGTCCCGGAAAAAGAGGCTATGGGGACCGAGAAGGGGGTATCCCTCACCGACCAGAAGCCAAGGGAAAATCTGTGGCCAGCGCGGGATCCCCTATCGTCAGACTTGGAAAAGCAAGTGGCATTAAGGTAGGAAACTTCTTCGCAAAGTGCACACCGATGGCAAGATCTGCACCACCAAATAGGGCTAATGTTGAAGGACCTCTCGACCATGTTCACTGGTTAGCCAGCGTCATTAGCCAGCGGATGAGAGACAGCTTAACACAGCTAGTCTACCTGCAGGAGATGGCAGCCGACCTTACACAGCCAAGATACTAGTAAGGTCCCCGAATACAAGGAGACAGACACTCAGATGTCGCCATTGGTGGCAAATAGGAACGGCAAAGTGTTCGACACCTCTGAGAGGAGTCGAGCGACACCATCACGGGCAAGAGAACCAAAGGCAGGCCAGAGACAGATTCCGCCAAAGAAGTTCAGGCCACTCGAGAAAACGGATCACGAAATGGAAACCCAGCGGACCTCAACTGCCAGTTCCACAGGAACCGGCAAGAAGCAGACCCTGAGGAAGGCCATCATAAAGCGATCTATTGCTGCGCCTCAGAAAAACCCCGAGTCATAGCGGCCAAGGCGGTCATAATGGACCTACAAGAGGTCACAACCAAGGCGAAGATACTGGAAGCAGTTGAGCTTGCCACAGCAGAAACCTCAATTACCGAACACGCTTTATTCAATAGCATCTCTATCCCTGCAGACAGGCACTGCCAAAAAACTCGCGGCGATAGGGAAAATAAGGATCGGCTGGGTAATCTGTCGCATAAAGCACATTGTATCGCCAAAACGCTGCTTTAAGTGCCTGGAGTTAGGGCACATCTCGATAAACTGCACCGGGAGAATGGGCTTCATAGGAACGTGCTTTGGATTTGGAGGCAAGGACCACGAGGCCAAAAATTGCAGTAGAGACACACACTGCCTACTCTGCGCGCAAAACACGGGTAGCCCCACTGACCACGCGTCCGGAAGCTTTAAGTATCCGGCGTACCACAAGGCGTACCATACGGACCAGAGCGGCTGAATGACCTATGGGTATACAGCTCTTGTTTACCACCCAGCTGGTCACTCGAGGAGTTCAGCGATGCGATAGACAATCTCGCAGGCGACATCAGAGCACATTTGCCGCCGCTAGTAGCGGTAGACTCCAACGCCTGGGCTACGGAATGGGATTCCACCACAACGAATGCCAGGGGTCGTGTCCTAAAAAACGCTTGTTCCACCCCTACATTTAACAGAGCAGGTACCTCATCTATCATGGACCTCACCTGCATTCGACTCACCTGCACTACGACTGGTAGTGACCTCGACATGGCAGATCAGCGACCTATACACCGCGAACGACCACAGCGCCATCCTTTGCACCAACCAGACGGAAGGCGGAGATGGAAGGCGAAGAAGATGAGGTGGCATACAACATGGGCCAGCATGGAGCCCAGCAAAGCTTTTAAAGGCGCAGAAAACTTCCAGGCCCTTTGGAAAATTACACCCAAAAGAGGAAGAATCTGACAAAAAGAGATGAAAATCAGCAAAAAAAGATTTTTTCTAGAACCCTGCGACGAAGCAAAAAACTATCTGTGGGGTTAGGCCTACAAACCGGTCATGAAGAAGGTCGGCGCATTCCAACACTCTGCACCAACAGGAAGTGCAAAACTGGAGGCGATCGTCAGGCACCTATTCCCAGTCCAGGATACCCAGGTAGATAGGACCGCCGATACGGGCCACCGAGTGCCGCCAGTGACCCCACAAGAGGTGGTAAAAATAGCTCAGAGAGTGCCAAACAAGTGTGGTCGGCGACTACCTGAATAATAGATAGCTTCAGTATGACACCGACGATGGTCTGTACCGGCAGTACTGATCAGTAGCAGGAAACTGGTGGAGACTGCGAGGATAACCGTAGGAGGATAACTCCATAATATCAAAACAAACCATAGGTACCTGGGTGTCAGGCTTGACAACCGGCTATCATTTAGAGAGCACCTACAGGAGACACACAAGAAGGCACATGGCGTAGGTATGACAGTTTCTCGCATGATGCTAAATAATAGAGGCCCAAAGTCGACAAGCAGGAGACGTCTCTTCAAAGTTGCAAAGTCTTCATCGCCGAAATGGGCTCAGGCTACGAATGCCAAATATATTTCATGTGTTCATTTTAAAAGACATATATTATACTAGTATGTATAAGTAGTTATTAATCAACCGAAACGGGAACCAAAACTATCCATTTCTTTTATATTGTAGGAAAATATTCAGAAGCGTTTAAGAGATCCAAATCATCCATGGACTCGTGTTGCCACAATGTCATGGGAGCAGGCAGTAATGACATAAGTTTTCCCTCAAAATCTTCACTGATTGATGCCTCCGAGTACACATCTTCGCAACGGTATTTAAACGCACTGCTATTTCCTTGGGGCCAGATGCAAATTGACCGAGCGCTGTAAAGAAATTAACGATTCTTTAAATTCAAAATATCATTTGGATAATCGTCTGGAAATGCGTTTATGAAATGCACTTCTTTCAGACGCATGTTCGCCACACTCAGTTGCAGATGCTGCAATCTTCGAGGGCCTACATTCTTAATCTTAAGATTTAGCGAATCCTCAAAGAGAATCCACCGCAAAACCCAAGCGTCCAGGACGGAGGCAATAACCCGCAGTGTAGCGACCACGCGTTTGTTGGCAATGGTCTTGATCACAAACACGAAGATGGTCAGTGCTCTGTGCTCGCATTGAAATGACAGTAGCAAAATCGGACACAGGGAACGTACGCTGCAAATTCGTTTGGTACATATTTGTTCTATAAACTTTTCGTTCTATAAATATTTATACACTGTATAGTTATAGCTGTCTGACATTAGACTTTGCTTACTAGCTGAAAAAAACAGAGACAGCCTTATGGGAAAAGCATGCAGTGAGAGCGAAATATATGTATGCCAGTTGATGATTTATTTTTTTAGTTTTCAGACCCCTTTTCGAGAATATATCAAAGTCTCATTTCATACAGTCACTAACCATACAGTATATAGATGTGACAGTTCATACAACGAATGCGTCACACACTGGCTAGCGCGCACAGTACCCCAGAGTACCGACGTCATCATGAGAGAGAACCCAGAGAGAACATCTTTGCATGTGTTAGTACACACGCAATATGTTTCGACAAAAATATGTGATTGTATGCTTTTTTCTTTTTCAGATTTTTTGCTTCCAGCATGTTTTAATGTATGGGTGCACATGCATTCTCACGTATTTTGCGTGTGTGTGTTTAGTATTGCTGGCCGCTAGAACTGAAATTTGAGTTTGGTTCTTCTTTTGGGTCTTTTGATACAAATAAATGAAAAATGGGCAGGGGGTGGGGGTATGGTACACTAGGGCGCGGGAAATAATATAAAAGCTGTTATTTGTTTGATTTATACCACAAAATATAAAATATTACAATAATATAATTACACATTTATTTCCTTATTTTAAACAGGTTGATTATAAATTATAAAAATTATGCAAATGCCGTCGGTTCTCGACTTCTTTGTTTATTAAAACTAAAATACTTATGTATCTAAATATACGATTTAAGAAAAAATGTATATACTTATACTAAAATAAATATGCATACATATATATAGGAATTGGTTTTACATATATTTCGAAGCAATTGTCAATCGCGCGCTTTCCGACGGGAATCTGCAAAGCAAAAAACTTTAGATGCCGGTCGCACCTTGAATACTCTCATGGACAATACCCATACATTTTTTAATAATTCAATTATGAACTTAAATAAATATATCAGTTTATACATTCGTATATTGCATGAGGGTATTCAAAATTACAGTTGTCTTGATGTCTTGGTGACAAGCTTTTTTAAAAGTGTTAATACCCTAAAATACACGCAATCAAAGAATATTGTGAGCAAAACATGCACAAATTTCGAGTTTTTCTCTGGTTCATTCCACGATTACAGTATTTTTAGGGTATTAACACTTTTCTAAAAAGCTTGTCACCAAAACATCAAGACAACTGTAATTTTGAATACCCTCATGCAATATACGAATGTATAAACTGATATATTTATGTACATACATATGTATGTACATAAGTTCATAATTGAATTAGAAAATTTATGGGTATTGTCCATGAGAGTATTCAAGGTGCGACCGGCATCTAAATTTTTGCTTTGCAGATTCCCGTCGGAAAGCGCGCGATTGACAATTGCTTCGAAATATATGTAAAACCAATTCTATATATATGTATGCATATTTATTTTAGTATAAGTATATACATTTTTCTTAAATCGTATATTTAGATACATTAAATAAACAAAGCGAGAACCGACGGCATAATTTTTATAATTTATAATCAACCTGTTTAAAATAAGGAAATAAATGTGTAATTATATTATTGTAATATTTTATATTTTGTGGTATAATTCAAACAAATAACAGCTTTTATTTTATTTCCCGCGCCCTAGTGTACCATACCCCCACCCCCTGCCCATTTTTCATTTATTTGTATCAAAAGACCCAAAAGAAGAACCAAACTCAAATTTCAGTTCTAGCGGCCAGCAATACTAAACACACACACGCAAAATACGTGAGAATGCATGTGCACCCATACATTAAAACATGCTGGAAGCAAAAAATCTGAAAAAGAAAAAACCATACAATCACATATTTTTGTCGAAACATATTGCGTGTGTACTAACACATGCAAAGATGTTCTCTCTGGGTTCTCTCTCATGATGACGTCGGTACTCTGGGGTACTGTGCGCGCTAGCCAGTGTGTGACGCATTCGTTGTATGAACTGTCACATCTATATACTGTATGGTTAGTGATACAGCTATTAGTGGACATGGCGATAGATATGTACGATGTCTATCAAGATATGATATCTTCGATATATTTTATGCGATAGTTTTTTATATCAATATCGACGTATGTCTGATGATACCCATCCCTAATCCAGCTGAAATTCCACTGGCTACGCGCATTTTTTTCACGAACGAAAAAAAAATGTTCACGGGTCTTTTAAAGAACGCGCTCTGATATTAATTCATCTTTCGAAGTAGGACCTCGAAAGCATGTCTCTGTATCACAATGGAGAAGTAAATAAAAAGACTTTAAAACGTCGCCTCCAACGCAAGCGTTCTAAAATCCGTAATGTCCGTGTTGTTGAACGCGCTCGTTGAAATTCCAAAGCACTAGATGCACAAATGATCTCTAAAAAGGAGCGTTTCCAACTCTATAAATTGAAATAAATAATGAATCTGAAATTACCGAAATCGTAATTTCATCTAGTAAAATTATAAGACCTGTAAACGTCGCCTCCAACGCAAACGTTCTAAAATCCGTAATGTCCGAGTTGTTGAACGCGTTCGTTGAAATTCCAAAGCACTAGATGCACAAATGATCTGTAAAAAGAAGTTCCAACTCTATAAATTAAAATAAATAATGAATCTTACCGAAATCGTAATTTCCTCTAGTAAAATTTAAAGACCTGTAAGGGTTAAAATACTTACAGTTGTAAGGTAACTGAAGCTAAAAAAGGTTTATAATACATTGAGCTTGTCCGTGTGTGTGCAGGTTGTTTTACACGTACATACATCTGTAAGCAAACAGCAACAAAACAAGCCACGACGAAGGCAAGAGCAGAGGTTGTTGCATATATACAAATAGGTGAGAGCGGTTGGGGGGTGAATATTGGTGGGTGGTGGTGCACGGTGTAGGAGTGGTGGCGTTTTGCTCGCAGAGTAGAGTTCAATGGTCTTTTGACACAAATGATGTCAAGTTGAGCTTGCTGCTCGTTCGCTCGCTCTCTCAATTCCCTCCTCGCCTCTCTCGCAGTCAGCTGCCTTGCATTTGTTGCTATTTAACTGTTTGTTTGGGTGCCTTTTTGGCTGCTCTTTCCCACAGCGATGTCGTTGCGGCCGGCTTGAGATGCTCGGGCAGTCGTTCTCTCTTGGTGCGCGCTCTTTCTCACTCTCTTTCTATACGAAGAACCTACCACAATTTGTTTCGTGTTCATCGCTACTGCTGGCTGCATTTCCTTGTTTATGTTTTGCGAACGAATGTAGGCTATTCGGCTAAATGACGAAGCCTGGTAGTGCAGCTTAAACTGTAGAGAGAATAACTAACTGATGTGAAGGAGAGAGCGCGAGAGAGAGAGAACTCTACCGTTATATCCCTCAAGCTAGTGCAGCGCTTGCGATGCGCTGTTGCTGCTTCTGCTTCTGGCTCTGCCAGTACCTGCGCAATTTTGCGCTGCAGCTTCTTGTTATTGTTGGAGTTGCTGACGGCCTCTTCGCTGCCTTCCTCATCTGCTGACTGCCTCTTCTAATTCTTGTTCTTCTCATTTGTGTGGGGGGTACAATGTGACAATTTTGAATTAATATTGTTAAAAGTGTAAATGATAAGAGGGCACTGTCTAGGTTATACGGTATATGGTACTGTCAATTACATGCAAAGATAAACGTTAGGTTCCCCCACTTCATTAAGTTCAAGCAATTAATTAATCCTTAGATATGCTGATGTCGTTTTTGTTCCACTGTGCATGCCAATGCAAAAACTACGCAGTTGTTATGCCTTTGCTCTCTCGCGTACTCAACTGTACGCCGCCAATGGCAGAACGAGGAGCAGAGGAGCTGCTGCTGCTGCTACTGGTACTGGTGCAGCGGGCAGCGCAGTCGCGAGTCCTGGCTGCATTTATCCTGGCGGCAATCGAACAACCATTTAGTTCTTGCACTCTCGACAGCAAGTTGTGTTTTTTGATTCTCGTCGTATTGTCGTCGTTTATAAATTGTTGTATATCGGTATCAAAATACACACATCTAGCATACTCACACAACCAGCCACACACAAATTTTCGTAATGCCACATACATATATCTACACATGAATATATAGTGCTACATACATATATGTATCGGAATCAGTTCGAAAAATCTTTAAATGTGTGTGCGTACGTGCTCAACTAGTTTTTAAAACTCATTTGCAACGCAACGAACAAAATTCTCAAGTTTTTCTAAAACGAAAACGCATAACGGAAAGTTGTGAAAATCAGTGAAGAATATTTTGCGGCGCCGACGAGCCAAGTAAGAAGAATGGTGAACTCATGGGGGATCCGCAATTACATTTTACATTTTATTTGCCATACAAAAGTGCCCACACCCAAAGTCGATTTTTCACTTTGCATATAGCAGAGTAGAGAACCCCTCCCCTTCAGCCCACAGCCCTCAACTCTCGTATCGGGCGATAGTAAAACGGGGCTCAATGGGGAGGCTCTCTGTCGGCAGAGTCGCAATTTCTCTATACTCTGATATGTATTTGCTGCCTACACAGTCATACTCACACAGTCACACAACCAACTGCACACTCATGCACGAAGCTGCGTTTCATGCAGCGCCGGCCGCTGCCTGCAGTCGCCATTTAACCTAAAAAACGACGTTGATCCAGGAGCGGTCACTGCCGGGAGGAGGGATGGTGTTGGAGACCGAGCCTTCTGCAGAAAAAGCTTTGCAGAGCTCAGAGCTATCTTTATAAAGGGGATGTAATTATTAATGTTCGGTCCGGCTTACTTTTACCCTAGATATAATACATTTTATTTCATTTCGTTTTCAAACGCGATTAGCACAGGATGCACAGACCCCCGGTTTTTTTGAGCCTGATTCGGTAACTGTTCCGTAGTCATCGACCACCAGCCCACCCACCCCTGTGTTGGAGCTGACGTTAGCGTCAAAGTCAACGTCAACGTCAGCTTGCAGCTAAGCTTACTCTCTGAGCTTATGTGTGCTTGCTCTCGCACTCTCTGGTGGCTGGTTCTCCCTACTGCTCGGGACTTGCATATCTTGTGGCGCGCTCAGCTGACAGCTGACTGCGCTGCCTGCGCTTCTGCTGCAGTTTTCGTTTTTTTCTCTCTCTCCCGTTTATTTTTGCCGCACCCAAATGCAAAGCGGCCTCTATAATTCAGCTTTAGACATTCTTCTACTTTCTTTACTAGTCCTTCTACTGTTTCTCTCTACCTATCTATACGGAGAATTTGGCAAGGTGTGTCACTTTTTTGTTTTGTTCTTGCATTTTGCATAGCTCCTTTGCCCTGGCTGCCGAATACTGACAAACACATGTACATATGTATAGATCTAGTTTCCTATATTTCCGAAACCATGTACGGCTCTATCCCAGCCGTACATCCATCAATTAGATGGTAGGAATTTTTAACAATTTATTAAAGAAAATTATTGGTTTGTGCTCCATTATGCGTGGGCGTGTTTTTAGGGAAAAAAGTGGCTAGAAGACAGTTTTTGGACGGACGGTTGTGGGAGTGGAATTATAATTATCCTTATTGAGGGGGCAGAGACGCTTTAACGCAGTTTGTACTCCTTTAAATGTACGACTTGAATCAATTGTATTATAAATTGGAGTCAGTTTTCTTAGGAACAAAAAAAACATCCAATATTCAATGCAACTAAAAGTGTTTTTAAAGTTAGTGGCTCAATATGTATCATATGTACATATATGTATGTATGTGGGTGTATATATGATAATGATTTTATTTCAGGTGCTTCAGTATCAGTCGGATGTTTAACTATCCGGAAGACATACTCAATATGGGTTTTAGTCAATAGAATATTAAACTGTCCTATTATCAGTTGGAACAACTGTTTTGCTACCACAGATTTAAACATCAACTGGAAATAATTTCAGCTGTTTAGTGCTTAGAAGTCTTTTGCTTTCGGATGTTATGGGCATATGAAATAGATTACCATAAAGGAATTGCAAATATTTACAGTGAGTTTTCAAATAAAATCCAATTATAAATTACCTTTCCTTACATATACACACATACATATGTGTGTGCCCATTGGATGTATCTGTATGTAGGTGGGTGATCCATTCCAAACGGATTTCTCTTTCCTTGCGGCGCCAAAGAGCAAGCATTCGACAAGTTGGCCAACCCAACTGCACAACAGTCAACAGTCTCTCTCTCTGTCACTTTCTCTCTCACGCTCGGTATTGCCGCTCTCCCGTTCCGTTCTTGGACTCGCTCGGGGGCATAAAAATACTTTCCACGCCGCTCGCCAAATCATTTATTTCTGTTCTGTTGAGTTGCAGGAACGCGTTCTTTTCTACTTTCCGTTCGATTTTATTTCCTTATTATTATTATTATTATTATCGTTATTGTTATTACGAATTAGTTGCACGTTTCGGTTCGGTTCTGTTCTGTTCTGTTTAGTTCGGTTTCTCCTTTTTCCAACAGTCACGGCAACAAATTAAGTTTCAACTATTTAATTATAATCCCTCCAATTAACTCAATCTCTTTCCCTTCCTTTCGGTTGTCGCTTTGTTTTGGTTGTGCTTTCTTCCAATTCGGATTCGGTTCGGCTTGTGTCTCGGTTATTATTAAAATAAATATACTCGCGTAAAACCAAACATCCATCCCACCCAGAAAATTGTTTCGTAATCGCACTGAAATCGAAATCGAGAAACCAGCAACAAGTTTTCCCCGATCTGAGACCAGATCCGTCCAACGTCCAGCCCAACGGGAAGAAAAGGTAACAGAACCAGGCTCTTTTCCACGAGAATTTATATAATTCGGAAAATGAATTCAATGCAAGAATATTTCCTTCAGGCAGTGGATTTTGGGGAAAACTCTGCTGCCACTTAACCTCAAATATGCGTCGAGCAGCAGCAGCTCCGATGCACAGTGGGGCCTGATATCTCAAAAATTCAAAAAGGGTTTTGAAGACTAAGACTAGCACTTTTAGATGCTAGAACGAGATTTTCAAAAAAAATAAAATAAATAAATTCGCGTCGTAATTACTCAAACATAGTCAAAACCCGTGTTTTTGCACTTTTTGGTTAGGATATCTCGAAAACGTAGGGTGATGGATAAATTCTGTGATCGGACTTGTATTTGTTTCTCGGTCATTAATTTTTTGAAATTTGAAGTAATATCTAATAAATTGAATGTTTCTAAAGAATAACTATTATGTCTAATAGATTAAATATATGGATCTCATTTTTGAGTTATTTTTCAACTTTGACTTGACTTTACAAAAATATATATCTGAATTTCATTGAGATTTTTTTCCTTTTATATTGTTTGAATATTTCTTTATTTAAGTTCAAAAGTGCATCCCGCCATTTTGGTTTTATGTTTTATTTTGGAACGCTCTGGAAAATTCTCTATTCATTTTATCAAAAGCGCTCATACACTTCTTTGACTTTTGCCACCTCTTTTCGGCTGAGGCCCCACTGTGCGACGTCATCACGTCAGCTGCGATTCTTTTGCTGCTTTAAAAATATTTTCGAAAATACAACTATAATTTGTGCCGGCTACGGCTACGCAGCGCCGCAGTACAGCACAGCAGCCGCATAGGCATAGCTCTTCTATTTCGTATATCCCAGCATTTGTTTGTTTATTTTTAAAATATTATTTTCTCGCACGATTTACGCTTGGAAATGCAACAAACTGCCAGCGCAATAAAATGTACAGCAGAAAACATTCGACAGTAGAAGGTAATCTATCCCAAAAGGTTTTTTCTAATCAAAGCAATCTAACCGTTTGGTATTCAAATTAAATGAAAAAATGCCTCAAAGAAAACATAAAGAAAGTCTTGCCTTGCTAAGATCGATTTTCGATTTGCAGAAAGAAAAGTGTCGGTACAAAAGTTTCCGAATAAAATTGCGAATTTTGAATAAAAAAAACAACATAAATACGAGTATGTACATATGTACATATATACATAAATATGTACGAGTATAAATTTTAGAATCGTAGAAGATGATCCCATAATGATAGATACACTTGTAGCCTATCGAAGATCACTTTTCAAATTAGAAATAATTTTTCATTCGTTTCATATGTATATTTCGTATTTTTTCCAATCTCTTTCTCTCCCCACCTTATAATGAAAAAAGTTCGAGTACACAGACATGTAAATATGTTTATTGCAGCCCGCAATCGTCATAAAGGCACCAAATTGAACATATGCTAAAAATACAATTTACTATACGAGAATGTGTTACAAGAAGCAGAGCAGAGACCACCATCCACCCATCCATCCATCCATCCGACGTACTTATTCGTCGGATAACAAGTTAACGATTTAATTCATATATTTTACGTATACGTACTATATAGCAGGCTGTGCCGTCTGTACGGTGTGTAGGTATGGGCTCCAATATGGCCACAATATTCCCAAGTAAAGCTCCATTTGCATTTCGAATGTATTTATTTGTTTATTTATTGTGTATTTCAATGTCTTTCAACGAAAAGAAAACACCACAAACCCACCGCACCTCTCTTATTAAAAAACTGAAGAGATCTCTCTCGGTCCAGCCCGTAAAGAGTTGTTTTATAGAGACAGACACAGAAAGAGAGAGTGCCAGAATTGTGAGGCGCATGCGTTGTCGTCGTAGCTGGAGAATGCACAGTATTTTTGTTTTAGTTGTGGAAAAGTGAATGAATTCAATGGAGAAAATCATTTAAAGAACGGGATCCAATGCTGATATCAATAAAATAGAGGGACACATGTATCATATCATGAAGTGGTCTCAAATCTGCGCTATGTAAAGAGCCTGTGAACTTCTTTATGTTAGACTCTCTTTCAATAGAAAAATAAAAGACTATGCCTAGGTGCAAAGCCCAATACGTTGAGGTAATAGTTGGTGGAGGTATATCAGCCTCCAGTCGATATCCATGATTTAGAAAAGGCATCTAATTGGGTCCAATTAAGGGAGACCGCATTTTAATTGCATCGATTTTTCAGTCATTCCTACCGCCGGATCTTACCTTCAGCTATTCTGTCATGCAGTCAGGCAGCAAATGTGTGGCGGCCACAGCAACAAAGAGCTCTCGTCTCGGGCATTTCTACGGTTTCATTAAACACAAAAAACCGTTCACTTTGGCGCTTCCACAGGAAAAGCGGGGAGAGCGGGCCCTGCCCGCATTTCTTTTAAATTGAATTAAAATAATTGATTTTTATTGCAACTTTGTTTGGTTTTTTGGCACTTCCTTTTCAGTAAACTTTCGGGCACACAAGCAACCCAAACGTACCCATACGTATACGTGGTATACGCGCTCCTAACTAGGCTATAGAATACGCCTGAGATCGGTCCACAGGCAGAAAGACTTTTGTGTTCCATTTCGGTTGATCCACCCTGCCTGCGCCTCAGGAAAGGGTAAGTGATCTAAGATATTATAGATACACTACGAAAATTGTTCATAATTTATTTGTTGTGTTCTCTTGCAGATCCCCCTGCAGTATTATCTCAAGATCAACTCTATAAACGCCTCCTCCTCCCTTTATTACTGTCTCGTGAACAAGTTTTTCGCAAAAAGGAAATCAGTAAAGTTTATTTTTATTTATTCGACTATTGTATACCTCTATATGATATGAAAGATATGAATCTTAATCGGGGTTTGTTGTTCTTTTCAGCAGCAGCCACAACATGGTCGAGGGTCAAACAGCCGTGCAACAGCAGCCCCAACAACAGCCACCTGCTGGAGCTGCCAGCAACACTGCCAGCAGCAGCAGCACCATCTCCGCCACAGGAACAGGCACAGGCGGAGGATCTACAGGATCTACGGGAAATGTGACGACCAACAGCCAGGCGCAGATAAACGGAGGTACAGCCTCGACATCGCCAGCAGCAGCCGGATCTGGTTCTGGTTCTGGATCGACGACAACTGGATCGAATACCAGTGGCCAGGCATCCAATGCCAACAATTCAACAGCGAATAACAACAACAACAACAACACTGCTAACAACAATAATAATAACAACAACAACAACAACGAACCAGATCCAAAAACTAATCTGATTGTAAACTACTTGCCACAGACAATGTCCCAGGATGAGATACGTTCGCTGTTCGTTAGCTTCGGCGAGGTGGAGAGCTGCAAGTTGATACGCGATAAGGTGACAGGTGAGCACGGTGCGCCGGGTAGGATACTGAACTGCCATCCGTCGATTAATCCCACCCTCCCATCTCCCATCTCCCGATGTAGGCCAGAGCCTGGGCTATGGCTTCGTGAACTACGTGAAGCAGGAGGATGCCGAAAAGGCCATCAATGCACTAAATGGTCTGCGGCTGCAGAACAAAACCATCAAGGTATCCATTGCACGGCCCAGCTCGGAGAGCATTAAGGGCGCCAATCTCTATGTATCGGGTCTTCCAAAGAATATGACACAGTCGGACCTCGAATCATTGTTCAGTCCATACGGCAAGATCATCACTTCGCGCATACTTTGTGATAATATCACCGGTGAGTCCTGGTTTCCTAGCTAGAGAAAGACATACAGAGAGAGAGAGAGAGAGAGAGAGAGACGAAGTTAAACACTAAATACTACAGGAATATTCGACCAAGAAACTAGAACCCAGAACCCATATCCTAGAGGAATCTCCAATTATATATGACTCCATTACTATTCTCTTTTATCATTAAAAGCATGTCCCAGTATCCAGTATTTAAATATTTGAATAAACTATATACTCGTACTACTACTACTCGTATTCTTCGATTCATTTGTAGCCTCCTAGCCATAGCGCGCACAAAATTTGATTTCGAATCTTGCTGGCGCTCTCTCCACAAATATAATTATAATCTCTCCCTTCTGTTTCCTTATTATTGATATATTGACAATTATAATTAATGAAAATTTTATTTACAATTTTATTTTTACATGTAATAATCGAACCAAATAAGATGAACATGCGCCGGGTATGTTTTTCTTTTAATCATTTTAATTTATCATATATCGTTTCCCTTTAATTTCCAATTGATGTTTTACCAATTGCAGTGCATCCGCACATAAAAAATACAATAATACAATATTTATTATACATTTTCCGCACTAGCTGCATTGCTTTCAGCTTTTATTCAGTTTTCACATCACATTTTCGCTTTCATCATTCGACAAATGCATGACAATCCATTACATTACAGGCCGCCACTTGCTTTCGCTCGAATTTATATGTATCTGTATCTATCTGTATCTTTATCTGTATCTGTACCGCTTCTACACCTGTAATGCACACTAAACATTCCCGATCATTTGCAGGTCTCTCCAAGGGCGTTGGCTTTATACGCTTCGATCAGCGCTTTGAGGCCGATCGGGCCATTAAGGAGCTGAACGGCACCACTCCGAAGAACTCCACCGAACCGATAACCGTCAAGTTTGCTAATAATCCCAGCAGCAACAAGAACAGCATGCAGCCACTGGCCGCCTACATAGCGCCACAGAACACCCGAGGCGGTCGGGCATTCCCGACGAATGCCGCTGCCGGAGCTGCAGCCGCAGCAGCAGCCGCTGCCATACATCCCAACGCGGGCCGTTACAGGTCAGGAAAAAACGGATAGAGAAGGGAGCAGCTGGTGTCGTTAGAATAAGTTTATTTGCATGCCTACACCTAGATATACATACATATATCCTATATATTCGTAGATGTAATACGATCTATGTGTAAGGTAAACAGCATCTAGAATGTCTCTCCATTTGTTTGACCCTCTTCTGCAGCTCGGTTATCTCTCGATACTCGCCGCTGACCAGCGATCTGATCACCAATGGGATGATTCAGGGCAACACCATTGCCAGCTCCGGCTGGTGCATTTTCGTCTACAATCTGGCCCCCGAGACCGAGGAGAATGTGCTGTGGCAGCTGTTTGGGCCCTTCGGGGCCGTGCAGTCGGTCAAGGTGAGGCGCGGGACAAATCAATTTTGTGGTTTTGCATCAACTGATTGTTGTACCCCCCAGGTGATTCGCGATCTACAGAGCAACAAGTGCAAGGGCTTCGGGTTCGTCACGATGACCAACTACGAGGAGGCGGTGCTGGCCATACAGTCGCTCAATGGCTACACGCTGGGCAACCGGGTGCTCCAGGTCAGCTTCAAGACCAACAAGAACAAGCAAACGTAATTACTATCCAAGTTGGCTGCTGTTGTCAATGCCAATGCGGCGGCGGCGGCCTTGGCGGCCAATGGTATGGTGCTCCACAACCATCGTCAGAACAATCAGAACAACATCAGTAGTAGCATCAGTAATTCGAACAATCCACATGGCAAATATGCTAACCACAACAACAGCAGTAGCAACAACAGACAGCACAACACCAACAACAACAGCCATAGCAGTAGCAGCAGCAACACGAGCAAACAGCAGCAGCAACAGCAGAGGCTCCAATCAACAACACAAAGCAACAAGCAACAATCAATGCCGCCACCTAAGAGATCATCAAACAACACTGCAGCAGTCGCAGCAGTCGCAGTGTCCAATGGCGACGCTGGCACCAGCACTGGCAATGGCGCTGCCTCCTCCTCCTCGGCTTCGTCGTCGAGCAACATTTTGAAAACATCCACAAAATTCATTTACAACAAGCCACAAAATCAATTTGAGCTGCTCCAGCAACAGCTGCAACTGCAGCAGGAATTCGCCCAGTTCCTGACAAACGTGGCCAGCAGTGCAGTGGGATCCGGATCCAGCAGTGCAGCCAACACATCAGCAGGAACAGGAGGCTCTGTGGGTAGCCATGGAAGCCAGCGGAACGGAGGAGGAGGAGGAGCCCTGGGTATGGGCTTGGGCATGGGACTGGGACTGGGAATGGCAGCCAATGGATCGTCGTCAGGAGCTGGCTCTGGGAATAAAAACATGCCCTCTTGGTCGAATTGGTTCTTTTAAAGATCCCCGTTACTACTCATTATGTTATTCTTTAGTTACTCGATTCAACCCCTTATGAATAATTTGATTGCTCAATTTGTTAGGAACATTTACCTTCATTTACTTCAAATTACTTTTTAAGCTGGCCTAGAGGCAATATTTGGTGACTATTATTTGATTTAAAGCCCTCCTTCGCTCAAGCCAAGGCGATTATTTTTTCATTTTGATAGCTTAAATCCAAAGCATCAGGCTAAGCAAATCCTAGTTTAAGTTGATTATGTTTCGATGAATTATGAATTCGTTTTTCGTTTTGTATCACATCCTCCACACATCAATTGTTTAACTTTAATCGGGGCGCATATCAATCGGGCCCGTGATTGAATAAGTACTATAAAATAAGTACAACTTTACCATTATATTTTATTCGTTAATGCACTTTTAAAGAAACATCTATCTAGTCGCCACTAGCGGACAGAATGGCTTCCAGAAGGGAATAAACTGAGAAACGGAGAGAAGTAAAGCTGTAGTTAAGTTTTTGTTTGGGATGTACTCCACTCTACTCCACTCTACTCTACTCTACACATATTTTTAAACAGAGCAGAGAATAATGAGAGGAACATTTTGATGGCAATGAAGCCCACAATCCACCAAAGAATGAGAAACAAACATGACAAATATTTAAGCTATAAATAACTGTATAAATGAGATACGAAAACAGAACTGAATGCATAAACAGATACAAGTGTAGAGGCGTTTGGTTTGGCATATAGTCAGACCAGGCCGTTTTGCTAATAGACAAAGCAGAGCAGAGAATGCGAGGGAAAGTTAGATACAAGATACAAGAAGAATACGAGAAGCAACCAAACAAGACATGCATATGTTTATGTTTTATATTAAATGTATAACTTTTTCTAAAATAAACGATGTATGCATAATATACCTACATATAGTCGAACCCTTTATTCTATCCCCATTCCCCATCCCCCATTCCATAACAACATTTGTTCGAACCCACAAAACTAATCTTCTCCTCGTCATAAAGTCATACTGCCCCATCCCTGCCCTGACTCTCTGGTGTCATGTCAGCACAGAACGCATCTGAACATACATAAAATGGCAGCAAGAGCTAATGAGAATTTTTCGAATACAACGAATAAATGTTTAAGAAAAATCGAAAACAGCAAAACGGGCAAAAGCAAAACGGATAACAAACAGATAGTATAACACGATACAAGCAAAGTGAGACCATAATAGTACTAACCTAATCAACGATTGTAAAGCTAAAACAAAGCCAGCTACAAAATCGAAGCACGCCATTCCAAAACGAAGCTAAAAATGTAACTTTAGACAAAGATCAGAACAGTACAGTCCCTCCCTAGACAAACAAGCATAGAAGAAGTGAAATGAAATTAAATGGAAATGAATAAATGAAAACCAGAGCGAGAGTACGTAACGTAACTTAGATTGAAAAAACGCGTTTCAGCATAACGAATTTGTTTTAACCCAACTCAACAGCAATATCAAAAGCGCATACAAAACAGACAAAGAGAAAGATACAAGAAATTAATGAACAAGTTAAACAAATTGCCAAACTAAATATAATAAATTTTAAATACGAAAATGAAAGGCTGGGATGGATAGCAGATCGGGGTTCGATCTGACAGCGAGATGTTTCCGAGAGTCGAGATAGCGATCGGGGAAGTGTATGGAAGGAAGGTCGATAAAATGAAATCATGGTGCTTGACAGATTTCCTTGCAAAACTACAAATGAAAATGTGTCCCTAACGAATTCGAAAGCCGAAAACCTTTAAAAAAATATGAATTTAGTTGTAGAAATATAAACAAAAAAAAAAAATTGACAATTCTATTGAGAAGAAAATAACTAAATGGCTTGGGAAAGGTAGGAGATCATTTACTATTTATTGGTATTTATAATTTGAATCTTATGATTATCATATGATTTGTATCCCTCGGTTCCCTTGCCTGGTAAATAAGGTCCCCCGAAACGTAAAATTTGCAATGTTAAGAGACATTAAACTATGCTATAGCACTATACGAAAAATCTATAACTATTTATGAAACAAACAATTATTATATATGATTAACAATATATTGATGTTGTGTATTGAAAATTTTAAATGTTTATACATCTACATACATACCAAGGAAATTATTACGAATACTAAGTCATGGCATGCATAGAGGCAAAGCAAAGCAAAGCAAGGCGGAAAGAAACCATTTTCATGTATACGTCAACGTCAGTAAATTAATTGCATACTATTTAAACTTATTACCAGAAATGATATATATATATATATATATATATATATATATATATATATATAGTACATGCATATACTTATAGTTACGATTATGGTTACGAATATATTAGGTATGTGCGTGTGTAGTGCGTAGCAGCAAAGCAGCAAAATGCCAAGCCACCAGATTTGTATGTAGAGCTCTCAATAGCTATAGTATCCACTATTCCTCCACTTTACTCTCCTTCCCACATCAGAAAACAAGTAAAACTAAACTATAAGAATATTCTCCTATACACAGATACACACCCATACTCTCTCACACGCACACACACACACACAGACACAGACACACTCAAACACATACTCATGCGCAAATGCTTGACTGAAAAATTAAATAGAATTCTTGCTTTTTAAGCGGTAATAAGAAAGAAAGAATGAATACCTTCCAGCAAAAATTTCTAGGCAAGTTTCGAACTTCGGACTCAGCCCAAGAAATCAATCACTACAAGAGAAAACACCAAATGAAAAGTTTTTATACAAAATGTAGAAATCGAGGCACCGTTTTTGTGCATATGTATGGGATTCCATGCCGCACTGCGGACGGCGGACTGCGGACTGCGGCCTGCAGGGATTCCATTCCACATTGGCGGACAGGATCTGTGTAACATGAGATCTCTGTGTGCATAATGCAATTAAGAATAAAAGTATTGTAAAAGTAAAACCCGAACAACAACAAAAGCAATCGATTATATACATTTTTTAAGAGGAAATGTTTTATAGTAAGGGAGAAACAGAAGACAGTGAAGACAGAAGAGGAGGAGGCGAGGAAGCCCGAAGAAAACCAAGAAAGTATTTTAAAAATTTAAATATATACATGAGTACTATATATACAATATATTATATTATATATACATATTATATACTTAATGGGTATGGTAACGAACAAAAACACCGCACAATAATATACAAAACAAAGCAAAACGGCGATGAAGGGAAGGGAAGGAAAGGGAAACACGTGGGAACGTAACGTCATGAGAAACATACGTAAAGAACAAAGTCCGCTAAGGATCACTGATAACAGAACGTTTAACTAAATGCAGAAAAGACTAAGGAATCGAGAAAATACTACAAAAAAAAGAAAGAATACAAAGAACAAAACCACAAATGGAACGAGCAAATTTATAATTTTTACATAAAAACGCAATAATGTTAACATTTAGAGAAGACGAAGAAAAATAGAAAACAAAGCGCATATCTTGAGAAACGAAGAACGAGAAGCAGTCTCGCCGAAGAGAACGAAATCGAAAATAAAAACAAAAAACAAAAAACAAAAATATGAAAAGTTACCACAAATTTTAACTAACAAACAAGTGAGAAAGGCTTATAAACGGTACACTTTTATACTTTTACACCAAAACCAAAACCAAACCAAACCAAACGAAACAAAAAACCAAAGAAGTACGAGTATGTAAAGATAATGCATGATTGATTGATTGATTGATTGATTGATCTGTTTGTCGTTTCTAGAGGCACATTCGCGTTTTGGAGCCAATAAGGTTGTGCAATTGCCTGCAGGCTTCTAATCGGAAACGGAAGCGAAAGTGGAAGCCTGCAGCGCCCTCTCTCTCTTTAAATGTCTGTTTCTCTCACACACAACACACGCAAACACACACACACACTCACACGGGCACTCTTTTCTCTACTATTGTAATCTCACTTAAATAAATGTTGGATAGCAAAGCCCCCTCCCAAAAGGAACTTACTTACAGATATGACCTATTCGAGAAATATGCTAAGAATCGATGGTAATTAGCTACAATAACTGACGGCTTGTGGGCACCTCTAACCTTTTCCAGGGGCGCTTCCTGCAAGATCTGTTGAATGGAACGGGAGGATGCTAGATAAATAATAAGACTGTGGTTAAAACGAAATGGAATAGGAAGAGCAACAGAACTTGTAGTGAAAGCTCCTGCTAAAATAATATGCAATTTGAGCAGTTTTAATTTTTTTTGGCGCTTCACGATTCTCTTAAAAGTCCAGATCAGATCTTTGTTTCTGCTCCAACATCCTCCCTCAAGACCCGGCTATCGAACAGATTAGAAAAAAAAACACACACACAAACCAAACCATTTTCTGGACGAGCGTCGTCATCGGTAAGGTAAAGATGGAAAGAAGCTCTCTCTATATGTTTAAATGTTGAAGAAATACAAATAAAACTAAAAGTATATTATAAATTAATTAAAAACCAAATCTTAGTCGAAAAGAACTTAGTCAAAGGTACTAATTTTAAGCACTATTGTTAAACGCAAGTCGAAGGCAAGGGCAAGGCATTAAGCGGCACTAAGCTGCGTTTAGCCAAAATGGAAGAAGTGGAAAAGAAAGATATATGGAATATGGAATCTAAACTCAACTCAGAACCTTAGTGGCATTCGCTCTTTCAAGCTCAACATAAGTTTAAATAATATATTGAATTTCACATAAGAGATTATAATAATTCCATCTAATTTCTATTTGTCTATGGGTTAGCTTATACAATATATGTATGTATGTACTCGTATGTATTATGCCACATATTATATACGAAAACTATGCAAGTCAAGTTTCTTTCTCGTCGTTATAAACATAGTCAAAATATTGGTGGACCGTATCGTATTGTAGTAGCAAATATGTATTTATCTTTAATCATCACAGACAAAACCGAAACGAAACGAAACCGAAACAATTACTCCAATTTAATTAACGTGCATAAATTATATATTGAATTATTGTCGAGTCGAGTTCTTTCATATGGACAGAAGACCTTAAGCGATTTTCTTCGAATTTTCATTATAAATTAAACTTAAAGACGATACCAAGAAACCAAGAAACCAAAACCAAAACCAAAAATCACAATATTGTGTGCGATAAAATCAAGCAAATTTATATAGCATATTTATGGTATACTCTGTGCAAGATTTATTAAGAATCAATTAACTTCATTATGGATTACACTGAGAATTTACAAAACAACAACAAACACACGCGACACACGATGAATGAAACCAACAATTTATTCCAATAAAGCTATGAAATGATGTGTTTAAAAACTATGCCCTACAATTCCCCGCAATTTGTTTACATTCTAGGCACAAAGAAACTCTGAAGTCTATCCATTCTATCTAGAATGCTATGCACAGCGACGGCTGCCACGTGTAAATCTATTGCAAATGTAAGTACTAGAGGATAGTACTGTCTGCATGGATAGCAAAAATCGAATTAACCATGCACAAAATGAATTGAATGATTTCAAATGCACCGCCGATAGAGTTCGAGTAAATGAGTGGGATGACGTGTAACACGTCCAGCAACATTCAAACGAATTGACACAAATTGAATGAGTTGAGCATTCTATTTTTTGCTGTTTTTGTGTTTCAAGTTTTGCACAGAGTACGCATGCATGAATGGATCTCTAGTACGTACTAAAATTGACATTTGGAGGAGTATCCCTCCAGTCCACTAGTGACTGACAAACAGAAGCTGCTAAGAAGTTTCAGTTACCTCAAATTCAATCTCAAAATATTCTTGTTGGCTGGATTGCACGTTCCCACTACAACTGCGAAGTCATTGAGCTGTGAAAGCTTAGATCAGAGAATTTATTTATTATGGATTGAGATTTGAAAATTTTACGAATTCAGCCAATATTTCAGGTAATACAGTTAGTAGCAGTGGCATTTTTAGACGGCCATGTCCATCTTTATCTTAGGGTATGGCTCGTACCCGATGATCTCGAAGTCTTCGTAACGAAAATCTTCAATGTTCTCGACCTGTCGTTTGATGTTCAGCTTTGGAAACGGCCGCGGCTTGCGTTCCAGCTGCTCCTTTAGTGGATCAACATGGTTAAGATACACATGAGTGTCGCCCATGGTGTGGACAAAGTCGCCCGTCTTCAAGCCAGTCACATGGGCTATCATGTAGGTGAGCAGGGCATAGGAGGCGATGTTGAATGGCACGCCAAGGCCCATGTCGGCGCTGCGCTGATACAGCTGGCAGGAAAGCTCTCCGTGAGTTCGCGAGACGTAGAACTGTGCCAGACAATGGCAGGGCGGAAGTGCCATTTTGGGTATGTCCAGGGGATTCCATGCAGACATGATGATGCGACGATCGAACGGATTATGCCTGATGGTGTTAATTACTTGGCGCAATTGGTCGATGCCCTTGCCGCTGTAGTCATCGTCGCAAGTGCCATATTCGGCACCAAAGTGACGCCACTGAAAGCCATAGACTGGACCCAGATCTCCCACGGCGCGATCGGTATGGCCCAGGTTGTCCAGAAACTCTCTGGTGCTGTTTCCATCCCAAATGTGCACGTTCTTCGCCTGCAAGAGCTTCGCATCTGTCTTTCCGGCCACAAACCAAAGCAGCTCCTCCACGACCGCCCGAAAGAACACCCTCTTTGTGGTCAGTAAGGGAAACGACTGCCGCATATCGAAACGTAGCTGACTGCCGAATACCGACAGTGTGCCGACATTGGTGCGATCCATTCGCCTCTCACCGTGCACCATGACATACCGAATCAAGTCTAAATACTGCTGCTCGTCTTTATTGGTCTCTGGCTTCAATTTCTATAATGTAGAGTAATGTAATGTGGGAGGCAAGGAGTCTTTTTCAGGTGTACGCACCTCCTCTTCAATTTTTCCATCCTTCAATTTACGCTTGACTGGAGATTTCTTCACAGGCGACGCATTGTCTGATGACAAGTTGGAGATTACAGCTGTACTCGCCATTACTCTACTCCAATATTTTACAAAAACCAAGTAAAAGTAAAGAAACGCGCGAAATTTTTGGCGGGAAAGCTAGAGATGTGCACCATAAAAATATTTTCGGACAGTCCCAGTCATGCAATAAATCACAGTTTACGGTTCCATGGAAGGTTAAGCAAATGAACCACTACTGTTTGAGAGCAAAACATTGATGAAACATCAATGTTTTTCAAATTTTCCATATATTTATTTTATATGTATCTAAGTAAAAAAAAAAAATTTTGTAATTTTTGTAAACACTAAAACATGCAATTTAGGGCAAACGTCATACGGGCATAGTGGTGTCAAAAAGTTTAGTTATTTGTTCGATTTTCCTAATGTTTTATCCCTGTTCTGCCTATCGTGTCAACTATCACCACTTATTAATAGTAGCGTAATAATTATGGCTGAGGGAAAAGGCAAAAATAAATCCTTCAAGCAAATACTTTTAACTAATTTTATCATTAGATCAAACATATAATTAATAGTGTAATTATAATGTAATCTAAAAAACATGCTAACATCGATGTTTCTCCAATTTATTGTTTGCAAAAAATGTACTATCAGCAAGGCTCCGGTTTTCACTTTCACAAGTTTTCCGATTTACTTTTGAAATCACATAAATTGGGGCTCCTGTTTTCACAATTCGAAAGATTTCTTACTTTTCAAAACGAAAACATTTTCCTCGACGCAATGAAAAGTAAACGGCTTTTTATACAACAAAACGAATCTTAATTGCATAAGGAAAAAAATAGATGACTTGTTGATGCACCTTTTTTGTTTTGGTTCAAACAGCTGACTTTGGCAAGAAATAAATGTTGCCGCATAACAGCACAAATATGCGTGTAACAGCACAAACTGTGCTTGTAACACGCACCTAACAGAACATTTGGGTAAGGTGAGCTGTTTCCCGCCAAATTTAATTCAAAATGTAGGTGCTACAAATTAATTTTTTGCATTTAATTTTCAATATACATGCTTTTACTCACAGTTTGTCAGACATGGTGAATACACAGGGGTTGCATCCAAGATGTCTTGACCTTCTTAACTTGCGCACTTTCTGCCGTCTTTTTGCTTCAAAACAAGCAATTGAAAATTGTTTTGCCATTTTGTTTGCCAGAACCGAGAAGCACTTAAAAACGAAAACGAAACGTTTTGGCTAAAAACAAAATTCAATGTTTAAGCTCCACCGTTTTTTGTACAAATTTAGTCAACACCAGCGTTCTCAGTTTCCGACTTTTCGCATCGAGAGGCTGCTTATTGCTTATTATAATTTCTATAAATTTTCAAATCCACTTTTAAATAAATACACTTTTTTTTGTAAGAGGAATTATTTTGTGTAATTTTATTTAAATACCGAAACTGGTCGATCTACAACAAAATGTATACATACGTGTATGCCGCATATAAAAAAATAGAACAGACGGTACAATTATATGAGGAAATAAGGTCGTAATGACAATAAATTAATACATACAAATAAAAACAAACAAAAAATTAAGTGAAAAAAAGTTTGACACTAAAAAAAAAATTGGTTAGCTTTAAGTCTAAATATTTAGGAATACAGTAATTGGGCAATGATCGCTTCCAAGGAGTTGCTTTCGGATCACATGGTCTACTACCCGCGAGACAAATCGTTCGGAGACAATGCAGTAGTCGAGACGCCAGCCTACATTGCGAGCGCGTGCGTTGGACATGTAAGTCCAGAATGTGTAGGCTCCTTTTTGGTCGGGATACAAGTGCCTGAAGGTATCCACGAATCCTAGTCCAAGCAGCTCAGTCATCTTATCGCGCTCCTCTTTGGTAAAGCCAGCATTTTTGTTGTTCGTCTTGGGATTTTCCAAATCGATTTCGTTATGGGAAACATTCATGTCCCCACAGATGACGACAGCCTTCAAAGCGTCGAGCTTCTGCACATACGACTGGAAAAGTTTCTCCCAACGCATGCGGGCCTCCAAGTTAACCAGCTTGCGACCCGAATTTGGCACATAGACATTTATCAAATAGAACTTTTCATACTCCGCTGTTATCATGCGTCCCACATCATCAAACTCCTCGTTTCCAATGCCGTACTCGACATTAATGGGCATAATTTTGCTGTATATGGCCACACCAGCATAGCCGCCTGGCATGCACAACCAGTACGGATGATAACCCGGCACGTGTGTCATTTCTTCGGGCAGTTGATCATTTGAGCACTTGGTTTCCTTTAACAAAAATTGTGATGTGATTAATAATGTGCTGCTAAAGGCGTTCGGTGCGGACTTACTTGCAGACAAAATATGTCTGGCTCCTCGAGAGCCAAACTCTGAAGACCATCCTTCTTGAGCCATGCTCTTAGCCCAGCTACGTTCCAGCTGGAGATTTTTAAATTGAATACCTTTTCGGCTGGCAGGGCAAAGTCAGCTTTATCCAAATTTACTTTGGCTTCTCCTGCCTTCTCCACCTTTTTGGCCTTGGATGCTGGAAAACAAAAGTTGAGCACGTTGTGCAAGCTTTTTAATACTGCACCGGCACCGCACCCGGTGGGCTCCACCAACATACTTTTCCGACCCATCAACCGCATCATCTTCAACAGCTTCAGATTTGGTGGCGGTGGCTTTTTTTCGCCCGCGAACTGAAAAATAGTTAAATCTGGTTAGAAATATGTGCAATTATGTATTCTATTTAATTCCCGCCAACCTGGCTTGCTTTCAGCAGGCTCTGCCAACTCCTCGTTCTCCTTTTTAGCGGAGGCCTTCTGAGCCCGTTTTTTGTTGGTAGCTGGTTCGGGTTCCTCCCTGACTTCCCTTTTGGCTCTCTGCTTAGTTGGCTTTGCTGCCTGCGTAGGCTCTGTTGGCAGCACAGCTTCGGTTTCTTTTGGTTTTTTAGTTCGCTTATTGGTGGCTTTCGTGGGGACAACATCTGCTGTTGCTACCTCTGTGGACTCAGAAGTCTTCGAGTCCCCTACTGGCACAGGCTCAGCTTGGACACCGTTTTCAACAGCTTTCGCTTTCTTAGTTCGCTTATTAGTAGCCTTTGCCGGCTCTGGAGCCAATTCTTCTTCCTCAAGAACCTCGGCTATTTCCGAATCTGCCAGACGCTTGTTAACTCGGGGCCGTTTTGCTGTTGTCTCAGTTTTATTTTCCTTTCTCTTCTGCGCCGGCTCTGGTGCGATCAAGGGTGGTTGTTCTTTTTTTGCGCGTTGTTTTGGCGGTTCTGCTTCTTCTACCACCGCATTAACGTCTTCTGAAGGGTCCTTCCTCTTACGTCCCCGGGCTTTTGTTTCCTTCGGAGCCGATTCCTCGACAGCTGTCGCTTTTCCTCTCTTGGCACGTCCCTTGGACGTTGCTGGTTCTTCCTCTTTTTCAACAGAAGGCTGTTTTTCTTTTTTGACCCGAGACTTGACTGCTCTGCTAGATTTTGGGGCAGGTTCCTCATTTGCATCCGGCTCGCTACTTGCCTTCGGAGGACGTCCTTTCGAAGCCCTTTGGCCCTTTTCCGGCATTCTCCTCTTCCTCCTTGTACTGCTTCTTCCTGCCGCCACGTGCAACGGAGGGCTGCGAGTTTTCATCGTGGTCTGGCTCTGGATTTTCGGCTGCAGTTTTCTTGGATGTTTTTTTTGCGCGTGGCTTCCCCTTCGTCAGAACTTTGGCATCAGCATCTGTAGTACCGGCGTTTTCTTTAACGACACTTCCATTTGTTGTAGCATCAGTGAGCTCTAACACCTCCTCTACTGGTTTTTTGGTGGCTTTGGAGCGGGGCATTTTATTATATTATTAATATTTCTGGTCGATTTTTAAAGAAAAAAATTTATGTCTTGATTGTGTGCAGACACAAAACAACTCTGCGCGGGCAACGACGCCACTATTCTGCAAGAAGCCGGCAATAAAATATACGGTCTGAGTCTCAGAAGTACACCGAAATATACCGTCTCACTTTCAAAATATACCGTAAATATACTGACGTATTATTCAAGTTCCATCATACATATTCCTCGATTTTAATATTCCGTGGAATTATACTAGCTAGATATAACCCTTAGCCCTGCCCACATCATTTTATGCGGTTAATGAATCAATTTTCTACTTGACTGGCTTATTTTAAATATTGGCTTTTATTGGATTTTGTCACCTTACACTATTAAACAATCGTTACCCAACACTCACTAAAAAATATTTGCTCTAGCACCGCGTAGCGGCTGTGCGAATTGTTTAAATAATTGTCTCAAAATCCTTACTTGTGCGTTTTTGCATGTTGTAGTTTAATTGCCAGGGCAAAAAATTTGCTATACGGCTACAGAACTTAGGCTGGGCGTGGGTACAGCCGAACATTTTATAGAAGGAAGGATATACAGCTTTGACACTCGCGTTTGCGTTTGCATATAAAAATGCCAAGCGAAATAATTACTTTGCAGCTGGGCCAATGCGGCAATCAAAGTGAGTAACAAATACGCATAGTTGTGTACATGCAAATTAAATAAACTCACCGGGCAGTTGGGTTCGAGTTTTGGAAACGTTTGTGCATGGAACATGGGATTTCGCCGAGCGGCGTTCTAGAGGACTTCGCTACCGAAGGCATGGACCGCAAAGATGTATTCTTCTACCAGGCGGATGATGACCACTACATACCGCGTGCGGTGCTTCTTGACCTGGAGCCCAGGGTGATCAATACAATAATGGGCTCTTCATATGCAAAGGTAAAATATGGACCAAAGAGATTACAAATTCAAGAGCTAAATGAGTTAATTTCCCGCAGCTCTACAATCCAGAGAACGTGTATTTATCGAAGCATGGTGGCGGGGCTGGCAATAATTGGGCGTCTGGCTATAGTCAGGGTGAAAAGTTGCAAGAGGAAATATTTGACATAATCGACAGAGAAGCCGACGGAAGTGATTCCCTTGAAGGATTCATACTCTGTCATTCCATTGCCGGTGGTACTGGCTCTGGCATGGGGTCCTTTATCATGGAGCGGCTGGCAGATCGTTATCCCAAGAAGCTCATACAGACGTTCAGTGTGTTTCCCAATCAGGATGAGATAAGCGATGTTGTTGTTCAGCCGTACAACTCATTGCTGACACTGAGACGTCTAACCAGCGCTGCGGATAGTGTGGTCGTCCTGGACAATACGGCCCTCAATCGCATAGCTTGCGATCGTTTGCATATCCAGAATCCCAGCTTCTCGCAAATCAACAATCTAGTGTCAACCATAATGAGCGTAAGCACAACCACATTGCGGTACCCGTCGTATATGAACAACAATCTCATCGGGCTTATGGCGTCCTTGATACCCACACCCCAGTTACATTTTCTGATGACGGGGTACACGCCTCTGACCAGCGCCTCGGATGTGAACAATCAGCAAACAGTCAACATTCGCAAAACGACCGTCTTAGATGTAATGCGTCGTCTGCTACAGCCTAAGAACATGATGGTTTCCACTGGCCCTGACAAGACAAACCATCATTGCTACATATCTATACTTAACATCATCCAGGGCGAGGTGGATCCTAGCCAAGTGCATAAGTCGCTGCAGCGCATTCGTGATCGAAAGATGGCCCAGTTTATACCCTGGGGACCAACCTCCATCCAGGTGGCCCTATCCCGCTCTTCACCCTATGTTCAAAGCAACCATCGCGTGTCTGGCCTGATGTTGGCCAACCATACCAGCATCTGTTCGCTATTTGAGCGGGCCCTGAATCAATATGACAAGCTACGCAAACGAGGCGCTTTTCTAGATCAATTCCGACGTGAAGACATCTTCAAAGATGATCTCAACGAGCTGGATGAGTCCCGTGAAACAGTTGACAGCCTCGTACAGGAGTACGAGGCAGCCACGCGGAGTGACTACATGCAGTATTCGTTCAAACGTGCCCAGGGAGATTCCAAATCGGAAGATGCCAAGTCTGGGGGCGATCATTAAATCAACCTTTCTCGTGACATCCGCGTGCCATGAAACCACCAACATATTCTTTTATTTCTTGTAGCTCCTGACACGAAAGGATTTTAAATCCTTCAAGTATTAACCAGCACAAGTAGAATTCTTTGTTTTTACAGCTTATCTGTATCTAAATGTTACAAGTCTATTAACAATCGTTCTTGCGCTAATAAAATTAAAAAGAAACAAACAAAAATAATTACTATTTGATGATTTCTTATTTGAGCTTCATTAGGCGCTCTTAAGTGAAAAGTGAAAACATTTGGCACACTTAGAGCTAAGGTAAAGTAATTTTACCACCTCCCTCTCCCTATCCGACTACTTTTCACATATGTACATGTGTTTTTCCGAACAATGTATATCGTTCATGCCCATTGCATTTGCCTTACTCTCATAGGCCAGCTCTACGCAATCTTCCTTGCCGTTCCAGTCATCTGGGGTTTGTCTCCATTTCAAGAAATTTGCCTTCTTCCCAGTAGTACTAGAGATGTACACCCCTTCTGTTTCAATATCATTGACATCCACCCAGTAGTAGAAAACGTCATATAAATCTTTTGTCACTATATCAAACTCCTGCTGATCTTGCAGGCTAGCCAGGTGGCTGCCCAGCTCTTGGCATCTATCCCGAGCATCTGTCCAGTTTAGTTTCTCATTCCTCTCAAAATAATAATATTTAGCCGAGTTTCTGAAACATTACGAGCCGGTTCTTCCACAGTGTTTTATTTTGGACTCAGACTCCTTAATGGCTGCCTCGTGGGTAGACATTTTGCTCTGTTGATTCTTTAATTGATCTTGTAGTTTTTCCAGCCTGGTCTGTGAGTCCAACAGTTTCTTGTCATCATTTTCAAGCTTCGTTTGATGGCCTGCAAGCTGATTTTTGAGCCCGTTCACCACCTCTATCAGCTTACTGCCCTCAGAGCCATTTTTCTGAACCGTGACGAATCTGTTCTTCCACAGTGTTTTTAATTTGGACTCTGACTCCTTAATGGCTGTCTCGTGGGTAGAAACTTTTTCTGTTGATTCGTCAATTGATCCTGGAGCTTGGACAGTTTTGCGTGTGAGTCCGACAGTTTCTTTGCCTCATTTTCAAGCCTCGTTTGATGGTCTGTTAACTGATTCTTTACCCCGTTCAGCACCTTTGCCAACTTACTTACCTCCGACTCGATCTTTTGCTGTTTGTAAAGTAAAGTCTTTCTCTAATTTGTCTATTCTCTCCCTTGTCGCGGCGTCTTCAGATATATGTTTCAGTTGTTGGACAGACAATTGTTGTTCTAAGTTGTCGAATTTCTTCGTAACTGAGGTTTCGTTAGAAGAAACCGTTTCTTCTTGCCCTAAGAACTCTTTATCCATTAGAGTTAGTCTATCCCGATATTTGTCTAAATAAGAAGCGTTCTTGCCTTGTCGTGCCAACTCTCGCTCTAGCCTTTCGAGTTGCCCCTTCGCATGTTCGACTGCGATCTGCTTTTCTATTTGGCCTAGTCTCTCGAGCATCTGCTGTGCACCCAAAGCCAGCTGTCGCTGTTTGTCTCCTAATTTTTCAAGTCTCTCGGTGGCTGAGCTTTCGCCCAAAGCAGCCCTCTCCTGCTGCTCTGTGATCTGTTTCTCTAGTCCGCCCACTCTTTCGCTACACCTGCCTATATCGGAATCGTTTTTTTCCTGCTGGTCTAACAAGTGTTGTTTCACTTTTTCGATCATTTCCAACAGCCTATTCTCTCCAGAATCATCCATCCTTTGGCGTTCAAGTAATTTATGTTCTACACTGTCCAATCTTTCCAATTGCGTCGATGAGATATCCTCATTTTTTTAGTCTGGATTCGATTGCCTCTAGTTTTTGTCTGTTCTCCAGTTTGTCGTCATGATTCATTAGATTTTCAACCCAATTCTGTTGGGTCCTTAAATTATTTTCAATGTTTTTCATCTGCAGTTGCATCATAAGCTGTTGATCCAAGACTGATTTTAAGGATTTTACGCAGAAGTCGGTGCAGCCAGGATCTGGTTCCATCTGTGATTATGTTAATTGGACATTTTCGCTCTCCATCACATCTCTTACGTTGATATACTCACCAAACTTTTGGCCAGAGATCTCTGCGAGAATATACCCAATAGAAATAATAAAGCAATACAACACATTTTGCACAGAATATACAGATACAAGCAACTGGCCGCTCGAGTAGTCGAGATCTGACTCAGATCGGTGAAATGTTGCAAATTCAAGCGCCGAAGTGCGCAACAACATTCTGATCAGTGAGCAGTGCTCAGTGTTGCGATTTTATTTACAAATTAGTTCTGTTGAATCGTTGATGTTATATATTAGGAGTGTTATATTATTAAGAGTATATGTAATTTGTGAAAAATTAATCAAAGTAATCTTTAAATATTTAATTGAAAAATCAAAAGCGTGTCCTCTTTAAGAATTAATGGATCGCTTTAAAAGCTCTTAAAACAGCAGTACACTTGTTTTCAGTTTGCTGTGCTACAACTTTCAATGTCTGCCATATTTCAAATATCAAAATTTAAAAAACATAAAGCGCGTCAATTTAACCCATTTTAATTTGACTCGTTTTCAAATTTTCCTTCAAAAAATTTAGTTTATTGTAAACTACTTACCTGGTCACACTATTTCTGAGCAATTTTCAGTGTGTGTAAACGTTGTTTCGAAACAAATGAAAACAAAAATATATATTTTAAATTGACGTCGGAGTCAATTGGAGTCATCGTACTAACGATGGCGCCGAACAATTCCAATGATGGGGAGCAGTACGAAGATCAGCATAAAATTTCCACATTCGCTGTACTGGATTTGGAGACAACCAATTTGCCTGCGAACAACTACAATCGGGTGAGCATCACGGAGCTGTGTATTTATGCATTTGAAGCAGCTCTCCTGCAGCAAAATGGTAAGGAAGGATCCGGGGAAAATGAGGTGCCTGTACCATCGTTACCCCCACTACCCCGCGTAGTGCACAAGTTGAATGTGCTATTTCAGCCGTCTATGATGGTGCATCCGGATGCAGAAAGAGTTACAGGTTTGTAATTTCACAAGTGCATCCCACTGAGGTGATGATTCACCGTATCGTCTCATATTCCAGGCCTAAATAACTACATACTGGAACGCGAATCGAAGTTAGACGAGAACTCTGCTCAAATGATCCTTAACTTTTTGAAGCATTTGCCATCTCCGGTTTGTTTAGTGGCTCACAATGGCTGGCCTTTTGATTTTCCTATTGTAAGGAAAGCGTTTGCTAACTTAAATCTGGAATTTCCCCCTACCTTGTCTTGCGTCGACTCACTTCGTGCCTTTTTGGAGATTGATTGACCCCCCGTTGGGAGCTAGTCTCTCAACAGATTCCTTAAGGGGCAGCAAACATAGCCGAGTGACGGCCCTCCTGATGTTTCCTGAGGATGTCTTCAGGTCAGCGACGCGACACACTCCGTCCTTGCCCATAACGACATCGACCACTCTAGCCAGTGGCCAACGCATTGGAGGAAGATTTTCGTCCTTCACCAGAACGAGATCGTTCTTGCAGATGTTTTGCGCGGAGGTACGCCACTTCGCGCGCTCTTGCAAAAGAGTGAGATACTCTTCGCGCCAACGGCTCCAAAATATTTGTTGTAGTTGGGTTACCCGCTGCCAGCCATCCAGACGATTGTAGTTCAGCTTCGTTAGGTCAGGCTCGAGGATTTGCTCATGGGGGCCGCCTAGAAGCAGATGAGCAGGAGTCAAAACGTCTAAATCATCAGGATTTTCTGAAAGCGAGAGCAAAGGGCGAGAGTTAACAAGTGCAGTGATCTGACAGATCAGAGTGCGCAGCTCGTCGAAGCTAAGCACAGATGGTCCAACTGAGCGGTACAGGTGATATTTTGCGGTCTTCACGGCCGCTTCCCACAACCCGCCAAAATGCGGAGAGCGTGGTGGGATGAAACGCCAGTCGATCGAGTCAGCCAAGCAGGATTCATGGACCTCCTTCATATGCGGTTCGTTCAGACAAAGCTTCTTTAGCTCCAGAAGCTCGTTCTTGGCCCCAACGAAGTTTGTCGCATTGTCCGACCAAATTTGACTTGGCCTTCCTCGAGTGGAAGTAAAACGCTTTAGTGCGCCTAGAAACGATGCGGTGGTCAAATCCTTTACGAGCTCCATGTGTATAGCCTTAGAAGTGAAGCAAATGAATACGCTAATGTAGCACTTGATCGGAGGCCTCGTGCGGATTTCTGATCGGTAGAAAAAAGGTCCACAGTAATCTACTCCAGTGACTTCAAAAGCTCGAGATCCTTCCAAACGTTCCTTAGGTAGGTCTCCCATGATGTGTTCAACCATGCGCGGCCTAGTCCTGAAGCATCTCACACACTTGCTGACGACCCTTGACACTGCTTTAATACCTCCAATGGGCCAATATTCCAGCCGAATTTTGGATAGCAAAGCGCGAGGTCTGGCATGGAGGTTTCTTTCGTGATAATATCTTATCAGCGCAAAGGTAATGGAATGTCCCTTTGGCAGAATGAGCGGGTGCTGAGCGTCAAATCCTAGCGATGAGTTGCCAAGACGACCTCCCACTCTAAGTAGTCCAGAATGATCGATGAACGGGTTGAGCGAACTAATAGAACTGGATTTCATGACTTGACCATTGCGCCGAATCTCCTTTATGTCCATCCACAAATTTGCCAGCTGAATGTGTCGAATTAGAAGATGCGTTCCTTGTCGAATATCAGAAACGGTGAGTCCTGGATGCCTAAGACGATGTATAAATTTATGCATGTAGGCGAATGTGCGCTGCATGCGAAAGAATGAATTCGCAAATTTGCATCCGGACGTGAGATCGGCATGTGGAGACGTGATTAGCAATACTCTCTTGCGAAGCTCCAAAGTTGCTATGTTGTTAGCAGGAGATACAGGCCACTTATCCTTGGAGCCTAGCAAAAGGATGGGCCGTGAAACCATAGCTCTGACTGGATAAGATGGCTGGGAAGCGAGCCTCTCGAGAGAATATCAGCAGGATTTAAAGATGTGGGAACATAGCGCCATTCCATGGCTGCCGTCAACTCCTGAATTGATGCCACTCGATTTGCCACGAAAACTTGAAATTTCGCTGGCTCGTCCCTAATCCAAGATAATGCTGTTGACGAATCCGACCAGCAATAGAACCGACCTGTAAAGATTCCCATGTCCTTTACATTCTGCATGATTTTCGCAAGCAAATGGGCTCCACTTAATTCCAGCTTAGGAATCGATATAGTCTTTAGCGGCGCCACTCGCGACTTTGAGCACAAAACGTGGCTCGAAGACTGGGCTTCCCTGGACACGACATACACGCAAGCGCCATATGCTTCTAAGCTGGCATCACAGAATCCGTGAACTTCTGTAGCTACACTAGAACGAAGAACCAAGCGAGGAAATGAGATCCGAGAAATGCTTGCCAAACTATTTCTCAAGTCCATCCAAGTTGAATGCAACGCTGAGGGTAGGCTTTCATCCCAATCCAAATTTTTTCTCCAAAGCTGCTGAAGGAAGATTTTGCACCTGACAATGACTGGATTTATCAATCCAAGAGGGTCGTAGAACCGCGCAATCGTAGATAAAACCGACCGCATTGATGGCTTTGAGTTTGTGTCCAGTGCGGACAAGGCAAAAAGCAGCTGATCCGAAGCAGGGTCCCACGCTAAGCCGAGAGTTTTGGCTATGTCGCTTCCATCATTAAACTTTAGGAACTTCTCTATGTCATCTTCAGGGGTTCCCTCAAGTACTTCCTGGTGACTGGAGCACCATTTCCTAAGTCTAAAATTACCACGGGACAGTAAAGCTGATGTTTGGTGCATCTTGTCCATGGCCTGTGCGACCGAATTACCGCCCGAAATAAGGTCATCCACGTAAAACTCCTGCCGCAGAGCAGCTGAGCCAAGAGGGTAGGACTCACCCTCGTCGATGGCCAGCTGGTGCATTGCGCGGACCGCTAAAAATGATGCAGCCCTCGTCCCGTATGTGACGGTGTCTAATGTGTAGACTTGAACCTCGGACTCGATGGAATCTCGCCATAGGATGCACTGATACAAATTGTCGGGTGGAGACACTCGTACGCAGCGGTACATTTTACAAATGTCCCCAGTGAGAGCGACTGGATATGTTCGAAAGCGAATCAATATGTTAAACAATGCAGGCTGAATAACAGGGCCTGTCATCATCACATCATTTAGAGAATATCCAGTTGATGTAGCTGCGGATCCATCGAAAACGACACGGAGTTTTGTCGTCGTACTGTCCTCCTTTAGGACACAGTGATGAGGCAAGAAATATTTGCAGAGGCTACGGGAATCAGGGTTGACTTGGTGCATATGATGCAAATCAATGTACTCCCTCATAAAGGCGGAATACCGCTCCTTGAGTGTAGGATTACGCTCCAGTTTTCGCTCCAGACTGATGAACCGTCGATAAGCTTGAGCATAAGATTCTCCTAAACGATCAGTATTGTTATTTAGTGGCAGACGAACTGCATACTCCCCGGATGGCAACCGTGAAAGGTGGCTTACGAAATGTGCTTCACAATCGTCTTCTTCTTTGGTATTCAACCCAGCCTCCACACAATTCTCGACTTCCCAAAACATACGAAGAGTTTTATCCAACCTTGCTTCCATCTCAGCTTTCGAATCTGGACAATTGTGCGTGGCCAAAAGCGCCGGGCTTGATACCTTCTGTCCACCGCCAGATACGATCCACCCAAGCCGGGTCTTCTGCAGAAGAGGCAGTCCATCGGTGAGTTTGATTTGCCCTACGCAGAGGAGATCATAAAAAACGCTCGCACCAATGAGAAGATCAACCCGTTGAGGATTGAAAAATGCAGGATCAGCGAGCTGAATGTTAGATGGAATACTCCAATCGGATACATTTACTGTCATACTTGGTTGAGAATCGGTAATCGTGGGGGCGATGAGAGCAGTAAGCGTAGTTGTGTAAGCAGAGGTGCGAGAATGCATACAAATGCTTATGGTGGATCCCTCAGTAGAAACGCTGGTATCGCCCAGCCCAGACACAAGTGCAGACGATTGAGTTCTCCTAAGCTGAAGCTGCTGGGCGAACCTGGATGTGACGAGATGCAGCTGCGATCCTGAATCTAAGATGGCACGACAAGGAACTAAAACGCCAGACCGATTCTTCACGAGAACCACGGCTGTAGCCAGAAGCACGACATCAGAGTGAAGACCTTGGGCAGCAAGAGAGGTAGACGAAGGTAGAGGCGAGCTGCTAGCAGAATTTTGAGCAACGGAAAGAGTGTCCGGTTGAACGGCCAGATCGGGAGGAGTAATACCTGGGCAGCTTTGCGTTGTGGGCTGTATACTATCGAAGTGCAACAAACTATGATGCCTACCGCCGCATACTCGACATTTTCCACTATTGCATGCGCGGGTCCGGTGCCCCGGTTTTAGGCAATTAAAGCATAGGGAAAGCTTCTTCACTTCTTTGTGGCGCAGCAACGGTGAGAGATTTCCGAATATCTTGCACGAGTATATTCCATGGCCCGCTGAGTGGCAAAAGACGCATACAGACGGGTCGGCGGAAGAGTTGGAAGCTACAAACGTTTTCTTAACCTGCGTATAGGATTGGTTTTTTCCCACCTGATCGCCACTAGCGTGTGTCGCTGTAGCATATTCCAATCGCTCCATTTTCTGGCAGCGTTGCTGCAAGAATTCGAAGATTCCTCCTCGGTAGGTATAGCATCCGACGATGTGTGTTCCTCCCATTTAGTTTGCGTCTTCGAATCCAACTTCTGCAGCAGCATGTTGATGACCATGAATCCTGAAATCTCCTCAGCAGTTCCCAATGTCTGCAACGCTCGCATGTGTAAAATTGACTGCATCCGAAAACTCCCGAAGCCTTTTAGCAGAAGGCGAGTCTACCCTCTTTAGCCCAAGAATCTTCTTGATGTGTGCCTGGAAAACAAGTCTTTTGTTATTAAAGCGTTTATTAAGTATATCCAGAGCCGCACGATAATTGGCACTGGAGAGCTCCAACGATCGAACCGAATCCAAAGCCGCATCAGCGAGGCAAGAGCGAAGGTGCTGGAATTTCTCGATGTCACTGAGATCCGCATCCGCTTCAATCACCGATTTGAACATTGCCATAAAATCCGAAAACTCGACGTATCCACCAGAAAACTTAGGCACCTTCAGCTCAGGAAGTCGCTGCTTGTGAGCCATGATGATGGTACTATGTCCGGAATGGTTTGGCAGAGTCGTAGAATGGGCAGCGGCGTGTGACTGGCTTACTTCAACAGCAGCCAGCAACTCAGCTTTCAACGATATGAAAAGCGTATCGAAGTTTTCGCGCAGCTCACTCCCAATCTCGTTTTGATCGAGAGCTTCCAATTCATTATGGGCCTTATTGAATTCCTCTCGAATTTCTGCCAACATATCAAGACGCACCTCGACTTCCGCGGCGGTCAACTTATCGATTTTATTCCCCGTGAAGGATTCACCAAGCCTGTGCAATCGATCATATAATGACTGACTTTTACGCTTATACAGACTCAGTCTGGAATCAGCCACCACAATATTTCCGCCCGCGCCTGTATTCGGATCGTTGTCCATGTTAACCGTTGTGCAATTCGACACAACAACGGAAAATGAAATACCGCTTCAGCGACGATGTATAGACGCGAGAGCGAGAATGCAAGACACGAAAAGTCAAGAACCGCGGCTGCAGCTGCGCAGAGAATGAGAGATTCGACGCTTAAAGTACCGGAATTTGTATATAACTATTCCAGCCGCACTTTCACTGAATTTGCACTTTAAACTGTTTTCCAACGTGCACCCAAATGTATTTGTTGGTAGTTAAACTACCCAACAACAAAATATTGTATAATTAATAAGTGTTTTTAACGGAACGCGATTAAGCAATGGTTTTATATCACGTCGGGGGGTCACCAATGTTTGAGATGCCAAGCTTTTTTGGCACCTATTTGTTTCAAATGAAAAGAGAGTTTGGGTTAAACTTTATAATTCGTTTTTAATCTTGGTGGCTTAGCGGAAGCCGATTGCTTGCTATGGCCAGATAAAATTTATGCGAGATCGATATGCAACCAATGCGCAGAGGGGTTAGCATAGAACTAAAAATAGACGACGGCGTTAGATCAAAATGATTGCCGAAGTGGCGGCAGCAGATCAAAGTAATTGCCGAAGTGGCGGCGGCAGAGAGCCCCTTTAGCGGGAGAGCGCAGAAGCTCTGCAGAAAGTCAACGTTTTACAACATAGGCGGCTCTCTCTGCTCATACAATAATAATGCTTAATATTACGGTTATTCTTCGGCGGCTGGCCCGAACAGCATTCGTGATCGAAAGATGGCCCAGTTTATACCCTGGGGACCAACCTCCATCCAGGTGGCCCTATCCCGCTCTTCACCCTATGTTCAAAGCAACCATCGCGTGTCTGGCCTGATGTTGGCCAACCATACCAGCATCTGTTCGCTATTTGAGCGGGCCCTGAATCAATATGACAAGCTACGCAAACGAGGCGCTTTTCTAGATCAATTCCGACGTGAAGACATCTTCAAAGATGATCTCAACGAGCTGGATGAGTCCCGTGAAACAGTTGACAGCCTCGTACAGGAGTACGAGGCAGCCACGCGGAGTGACTACATGCAGTATTCGTTCAAACGTGCCCAGGGAGATTCCAAATCGGAAGATGCCAAGTCTGGGGGCGATCATTAAATCAACCTTTCTCGTGACATCCGCGTGCCATGAAACCACCAACATATTCTTTTATTTCTTGTAGCTCCTGACACGAAAGGATTTTAAATCCTTCAAGTATTAACCAGCACAAGTAGAATTCTTTGTTTTTACAGCTTATCTGTATCTAAATGTTACAAGTCTATTAACAATCGTTCTTGCGCTAATAAAATTAAAAAGAAACAAACAAAAATAATTACTATTTGATGATTTCTTATTTGAGCTTCATTAGGCGCTCTTAAGTGAAAAGTGAAAACATTTGGCACACTTAGAGCTAAGGTAAAGTAATTTTACCACCTCCCTCTCCCTATCCGACTACTTTTCACATATGTACATGTGTTTTTCCGAACAATGTATATCGTTCATGCCCATTGCATTTGCCTTACTCTCATAGGCCAGCTCTACGCAATCTTCCTTGCCGTTCCAGTCATCTGGGGTTTGTCTCCATTTCAAGAAATTTGCCTTCTTCCCAGTAGTACTAGAGATGTACACCCCTTCTGTTTCAATATCATTGACATCCACCCAGTAGTAGAAAACGTCATATAAATCTTTTGTCACTATATCAAACTCCTGCTGATCTTGCAGGCTAGCCAGGTGGCTGCCCAGCTCTTGGCATCTATCCCGAGCATCTGTCCAGTTTAGTTTCTCATTCCTCTCAAAATAATAATATTTTGAGCCGAGTTTCTGAAACATTACGAGCCGGTTCTTCCACAGTGTTTTTATTTTGGACTCAGACTCCTTAATGGCTGCCTCGTGGGTAGACATTTTGCTCTGTTGATTCTTTAATTGATCTTGTAGTTTTTCCAGCCTGGTCTGTGAGTCCAACAGTTTCTTGTCATCATTTTCAAGCTTCGTTTGATGGCCTGCAAGCTGATTTTTGAGCCCGTTCACCACCTCTATCAGCTTACTGCCCTCAGAGCCATTTTTCTGAACCGTGACGAATCTGTTCTTCCACAGTGTTTTTAATTTGGACTCTGACTCCTTAATGGCTGTCTCGTGGGTAGAAACTTTTTTCTGTTGATTCGTCAATTGATCCTGGAGCTTGGACAGTTTTGCGTGTGAGTCCGACAGTTTCTTTGCCTCATTTTCAAGCCTCGTTTGATGGTCTGTTAACTGATTCTTTACCCCGTTCAGCACCTTTGCCAACTTACTTACCTCCGACTCGATCTTTTGCTGTTTGTAAGTAAAGTCTTTCTCTAATTTGTCTATTCTCTCCCTTGTCGCGGCGTCTTCAGATATATGTTTCAGTTGTTGGACAGACAATTGTTGTTCTAAGTTGTCGAATTTCTTCGTAACTGAGGTTTCGTTAGAAGAAACCGTTTCTTCTTGCCCTAAGAACTCTTTATCCATTAGAGTTAGTCTATCCCGATATTTGTCTAAATAAGAAGCGTTCTTGCCTTGTCGTGCCAACTCTCGCTCTAGCCTTTCGAGTTGCCCCTTCGCATGTTCGACTGCGATCTGCTTTTCTATTTGGCCTAGTCTCTCGAGCATCTGCTGTGCACCCAAAGCCAGCTGTCGCTGTTTGTCTCCTAATTTTTCAAGTCTCTCGGTGGCTGAGCTTTCGCCCAAAGCAGCCCTCTCCTGCTGCTCTGTGATCTGTTTCTCTAGTCCGCCCACTCTTTCGCTACACCTGCCTATATCGGAATCGTTTTTTCCTGCTGGTCTAACAAGTGTTGTTTCACTTTTTCGATCATTTCCAACAGCCTATTCTCTCCAGAATCATCCATCCTTTGGCGTTCAAGTAATTTATGTTCTACACTGTCCAATCTTTCCAATTGCGTCGATGAGATATCCTCATTTTTTTTTAGTCTGGATTCGATTGCCTCTAGTTTTTGTCTGTTCTCCAGTTTGTCGTCATGATTCATTAGATTTTCAACCCAATTCTGTTGGGTCCTTAAATTATTTTCAATGTTTTTCATCTGCAGTTGCATCATAAGCTGTTGATCCAAGACTGATTTTAAGGATTTTACGCAGAAGTCGGTGCAGCCAGGATCTGGTTCCATCTGTGATTATGTTAATTGGACATTTTCGCTCTCCATCACATCTCTTACGTTGATATACTCACCAAACTTTTGGCCAGAGATCTCTGCGAGAATATACCCAATAGAAATAATAAAGCAATACAACACATTTTGCACAGAATATACAGATACAAGCAACTGGCCGCTCGAGTAGTCGAGATCTGACTCAGATCGGTGAAATGTTGCAAATTCAAGCGCCGAAGTGCGCAACAACATTCTGATCAGTGAGCAGTGCTCAGTGTTGCGATTTTATTTACAAATTAGTTCTGTTGAATCGTTGATGTTATATATTAGGAGTGTTATATTATTAAGAGTATATGTAATTTGTGAAAAATTAATCAAAGTAATCTTTAAATATTTAATTGAAAAATCAAAAGCGTGTCCTCTTTAAGAATTAATGGATCGCTTTAAAAGCTCTTAAAACAGCAGTACACTTGTTTTCAGTTTGCTGTGCTACAACTTTCAATGTCTGCCATATTTCAAATATCAAAATTTAAAAAACATAAAGCGCGTCAATTTAACCCATTTTAATTTGACTCGTTTTCAAATTTTCCTTCAAAAATTTAGTTTATTGTAAACTACTTACCTGGTCACACTATTTCTGAGCAATTTTCAGTGTGTGTAAACGTTGTTTCGAAACAAATGAAAACAAAATATATATTTTAAATTGACGTCGGAGTCAATTGGAGTCATCGTACTAACGATGGCGCCGAACAATTCCAATGATGGGGAGCAGTACGAAGATCAGCATAAAATTTCCACATTCGCTGTACTGGATTTGGAGACAACCAATTTGCCTGCGAACAACTACAATCGGGTGAGCATCACGGAGCTGTGTATTTATGCATTTGAAGCAGCTCTCCTGCAGCAAAATGGTAAGGAAGGATCCGGGGAAAATGAGGTGCCTGTACCATCGTTACCCCCACTACCCCGCGTAGTGCACAAGTTGAATGTGCTATTTCAGCCGTCTATGATGGTGCATCCGGATGCAGAAAGAGTTACAGGTTTGTAATTTCACAAGTGCATCCCACTGAGGTGATGATTCACCGTATCGTCTCATATTCCAGGCCTAAATAACTACATACTGGAACGCGAATCGAAGTTAGACGAGAACTCTGCTCAAATGATCCTTAACTTTTTGAAGCATTTGCCATCTCCGGTTTGTTTAGTGGCTCACAATGGCTGGCCTTTTGATTTTCCTATTGTAAGGAAAGCGTTTGCTAACTTAAATCTGGAATTTCCCCCTACCTTGTCTTGCGTCGACTCACTTCGTGCCTTTTTGGAGATTGATGACAAGCAGTCCAAAGAAGATGGTCTTATGAAACTGCCCAAAAGCTTGTCCGGGAAAGTGGAAGAAGCGGAACCCCTTTATTTGTGGCTGGAAAACGAAAGCGCCCCGAAAAATTCAATTCTGACCTCCACAGAAACTGCTTCAAAGCGTAGGCAAATGTCAGAGAACGACGTTGATGCCCTGCAGGTGTCCGTGAGTGGACAAGTGGAGGAAGCTGAACCCATTAAGGAACCTGACTGGCGGATGTTAAATGAAACCACCCCAAAACGGCCAATTCTGACCCCTACAGAAGCTGCGTCAAAGCGTAGGCAAATGTCAGAGAGCGAGGATGATGAATTGGAGACGTCGCCACCAGTTAAGCGAACACTGAGTTCTCGTCGCCAACTATTCAGCGGCCTGCAGTGTGCCCAAAAGAAACGTTGTCCACCAAGAGGCAAGTACAATTTGGGGTCACTGTATGAAAGAAAATTCAATCAGCCACCAACTAATACACACCAAGCGGAGGCGGATGTGGCCATGCTCACGGCGCTTATCCAACATTACGGCATGGATTTCCTAGCCTTTGCTGAGGAGCAAGCTATTCCATTCAGCCAAATCATTCCACTTGGCTCGCCCACTAGACGTAAATAATAGCATCTATGGATTTTAATATTGTATAAGGCATGGCATGTATATTTGTAGAAAAAATATTTTTTATTTTTATATACATACATATATTTTGATGGGATACGGAGTTTATTTGTATGTCTTCGGGCCTTGAGTAAATTGATTATTGAAGTGTACAAATGCGCCATTTGCAGCTGTGGATTTGGCATAAAATTTGCAGTGCAAACAACAAACAATAATAGCGATTTACTTTACTGCTGCACCACTGGCTATAATCTATGGATTATTGCTAATGTCGAGCTGCGTAACATAACAGTATATATAAGCAAATATTGGGTGCAAAACTTTTATGAGATTTGATGGAGTATAAATGTGCGAAGCATACAGTTTTAGCGTTTCTTAAATACTACAGATGTTACTACACTGCCTACCTTGCCACCAAATTTAAATGTCGGAGTTGGAATAGTGTGGTACTTAATAAATTTGTCAGCAAAGCTCAGAACCAACTCGTCCTCTGTCCAATTGCAAGATGTAATAATAAATAGACTGTCGCTGTCATGCAGCAAGTGCTCCACTGTCGCAAGATATAGTGAGCGTTTCTCCTTGGAGTTGTCGGGACAGAGGCTCACGGCATCATAGGTGCCTTTGTCATGCACAACATTGTATTTTCCTAAGTCCGTCTGTGGTAGAGTCAAGTCTGCCACACTATAGCTGATATTCAGAGCATGGTCCTGGGCAATGCTTCTGGCCAACTCAATTGCCTTTGGGGAATAGTCAACACCCGTTAGTTGGGCGTAACCTTCGTTTGCCAGGGCCACGAGAAACATCCCATTGCCGCAACCCAAATCCAGCACACGTGCAGTTTGTTTGTCGATTTGCTCTTGCTTTAGAAGCCAGACGACAACACGTTGCTGCGAATCCTCGTCAAACCATATCTCACCCACGTCTCCGTGGCTTTTATAGTTTCCAATTTCACGCGTATAGCTCGATTCCCAATAATCTTTGGTTCCCAACTCCGATCCCTCAAGTTCAGCGTCCATCGTAGGAAATGGAAAAATATATTATATGTAGTCTGGATTGGATTTAATTCAGGTTTCGTGGGTCAGGTCAGTCAGCTGTTCACAGCTGTTTTATGCAGAGTTGCACCGTATGCACAATGTGCTCAAAATTCGGTCGCTGTGTACGGTCACACTATCCGTTTGGATTTGAAATTTTATTTTAACAAACAAAGTACTCAGACGAATTGGATAGTTCCGTTTTTGCGGGACAATAATGTGCAAGTTAACGTACCCAATTCTATTGAGCTCTTATACGAGTTGTAAACAATCTTTGGCTTTCTAAGACGAAAACAATTTCAATCTTGGGCCTCCGCACAATTTCAATCTTGGGCCTCCGCCTAATTGTTTTTCTTCAAGATATAAACAATCTCAATCTTTGGCTCCCACCACAAGCTCAATCTTTAGCTTCCGCCTAATTGATTTTTAAGATACACAATCTCAATCTTGGGCTCCCGCCACAATCCCAATCTTTGACACTCGCTTAAGTGGAAAAACAATCTTTGCCCACACCCGGCTTCTGATAAACAATCTCACACCCGGCTTTCTGCAGATTCTGCATTTTGAGCATTTTACAGTTCTCAATCTTTGGATGACGAAATCCAATATTCGGGATGGCGAAATCAATCGGGATGTTTATAGAAAAACTATTCCCGAACGGGATTGACGATGCCAAGATCAAAAAGTTCAAGTCAGTCTTGATCCAGAAGCGAAACCGAAAAGTCGAGCTAAAAACTAAGATCGCGCAAACCCTTTGTCCGGAAACCTTTGTAACCCTCAACTTAAGTCTATATCTGTGAACCTAAAGTTAAATAAAAACTTTTTAAAAACGCAATCCGCTACCGCAGTTATTTAATTGGCGCCCAACGTGGGGCGACGTTGTATAAAAAGCACCGAATGAAAAAAGTGTTACGTCGTGCCGAAACCCGAAGGACAATTAATTAATGCAATAAATCCTTCAATAAGAAAACGCGGAGTGGTTGTGAGATATAGACAAGAAAAAGTGAGATAATAAAAAAAAGGAAACAAACCGGAGCTTAGGGTGCGGGAAAAATAAAAAAACTAATCAAGACACATACAAAATATAAAAAAACACACCAAGAAATAAAAACTACCAGCTAAACCAAAGAAGGAAGACCCCTAGAAGGACGATTAAACAACAAAGAATTATACGAAGGAAGACCCGTTCGAAGTTTTGTCAGCCAAACCAAGAAGGAAGACTCTCAGAAGGACGACCCCTACCGGATAGTTAGTGAGCGAAAGTACTAGTGCTAAGTAAATAAGTTGAAATCGGTTCAAGCCGCAGTATCCAAAAAAATAAAAAACCAAAAATATAATCATAATACAAGGTGGATCAACTAACTTTAGAGTTCGAAAAACTAAAAATGATAAATTCACAGACAAGGACCGATCTCACTGCAGATCTGGTCAAACAATTGATAGCACTTCAGATTTCGCAAGTACAGGAGCAAATATTAAATTTGAAACAACAAATAGAAACTAAGTCTGATCAGGTTTCAGAATATCAGGCAGAAAAAATAGATGAGACAATTAAGGATGACACCACTTTAAAAGTAATAGAATCACTACCAATTTTCAATGGTGGATTAAACCAATACGTAGGATGGAGGGAAGCTGCAGAAACTGCAGTGAAGCTATATAAGAAAGGAAGTAAGCAATATTACATTGCCTTGACAATTTTAAGAAACAAAATAACAGGACCAGCACATGACGCATTGACCAACCACGGGACAGTTTTAAATTTCGATGCCATACTAGCACGACTTGACTTTGTTTACAGTGACAAGAGACCAATATATATAATAGAACAGGAGCTAAGCGTTCTCCGACAAGGAAATCTGTCAATAATAGATTTCTACAATGAGGTTAACAAAAAGATGACTTTGTTAATAAATAAGACCATAATGACTCACGGAAAGGACAGTGAAGTTACAAAAGAATCTAATAACAGAATTAGAGAGAATGCCTTACGCATTTTTATCACAGGCCTAAACGGCAGCATTTCGGAAATTTTATTCTCCTTAAATCCCCCAGATTTACCGAATGCTTTGGCAAAGGTACAAGAATTGCAAGCGAATAATAGACGTGCCCAATTTGCATACCAATTCAGTAGCCCCAGAAATCCAGTGCATAACCATAACACGTTAAGATTAAACCAACGTCAACCAAGGACAGACAATTCACCATTCGTAAAGAAAAATGATTTCCAAAAGAATAACATGTCATGGGGACAACCCTATTTCTTAGGTAACAGACAACCAAATCAGGCCCCAGAACCAATGGATGTAGACGAATCAATTAAAATCCAGAACAGCAATCAATATAGGGGTAATAATAACAATAGATATTATCGCGAAAATAATAATGGTTATTATCAGAGAAATAATAACAATTATAACCAAGCTCAGCAATTTAGAGCAAACGTAGTACAGAACAATCAATCTAATGCAAATCCAGCTCAAAAACGAAAACCAATTGAAACATCGGAACAACCGGCTAATAAAGCCATGCGGGTAAATAACATTGAAGAAGACCATTTTTTAGATCAGCCCCCGAAGTAGGTCTGCCCTACTTAAAAAGAATAGATAGAAAACTAAACAAAGAATTAAAAGTTTTGATAGATACGGGAGCCACTTCCTGTTATATAAAGAAGGGAATTTACGAAAATAAAAAAGAATTACCAATTTATAAGAAAGTTGCTACAGTAAATGGGTTTTCGATAATTAAATATTTCCATAATGTAACTATTTTTAATACAAAACAAGTGTTTTACGAAATAGATGGAATGGAGGCGGATTTACTAATAGGATTTAACCTATTAAAGAAAATAGGAGCTGTTATTGATACAGGAAAGGGAACTTTAACATATAAAGATAATGAAGAAAAGCTAATATATGACGAGGTTCATTCTTTAAACAAGTTAACCTTTATAGAAGGAAAAATCATCCTTCCATTGAAGGAATTTATAATAAAAAAATATTTTGAAGAAGGAAAGGAAACTAGGAGTGATTCAGTAAAGGTAGAAGGAAGTTTATACAGCTTGGGATCAGAAAATCCTGAGCACGCCGACGTAGAATTATCCGTCAATAAAGAAATAAATAGTTTGGGATTCAAATATCCTGAACACGCCGTCGTTGAATTATCCGACAACAAAAGTTTTAATAGTTTGGGATTCAAATATCCTGAACACGCCGTCGTTGAATTTTCCGACAACAAAAGTTTTAATAGTTTGGGATTAAAAAATCCTGAACACGCCGTCGTTGAATTATCCGACAATGAACAATTTAACAGTTTGGGATGCAAAAATCCTGAACGCGCCGTCGTAGAAATATCCGACATACAAAATTATACAAATTCTGAATCGAAAAAAAAGAAATTGTATAACACCATAACATACAAAGAAGACAATTTAGAAAACCTCAGGGAGAAGATGATAGCTATCATAGAAGAAGATCATGCCAAAATAGATTTACAGTTACCGTTCAGAACGGATATAAAAGGAGAGATTAACACTGAACATGATAGACCGGTATATGGCAAACAGTATCCATATGCTTATTCGGTTAACGATTTCGTTAATAACGAAATAAGTAAAATGTTAGATGACGGAATAATCAGACCTAGTAAAAGCCCATATAATTCACCGGTAATAGTAGTACCAAAGAAGGGAGTAAACGAGGATGGAACTCCTAAACATAGATTAGTAATAGACTTTAAGAAACTTAATGAAAACACCATACCCGACAGATACCCTATGCAAGATCCTTCAGTAATCCTTGCGAATTTAGGTAAGGCAAAGTATTTCTCTGCCATTGACTTAGAGTCAGGTTTCTATCAGATTTTAATGAGAGAATCAGATATTGAAAAAACATCTTTTTCTATAAATAACGGTAAATATGAATTTCTGAGAATGCCTATGGGATTGACGAACGCTCCCAGAATTTTCCAAAGGGCAATGGACGACATACTTAGAGAACAAGTGGGGAAAACATGTCACGTCTATATGGACGATATCATAATATTTTCAAAAACTATAGAACAACACTATAAAGATCTTATTCATATAATACAGATTTTGCAAAACGCTAATATGAAAATTTCCTAGAGAAGTCTAAATTCTTCGAATTAGAAACCAAATTTCTGGGATACATTGTTTCCCATAATATCATTAAAACAGATCCAGACAAAATTTCTACAATACAAAAAATATCCAATTCCTAAAAATATCAGAGAGCTACGTAGCTTCTTAGGATTAACAGGGTATTACAGAAAATTCGTCCGTAATTATGCCACAATTGCCAAACCATTAACTAAATATCTAAGTGGAGTAAATGGGAAAGTTTCACGTAGAGAATCCAAAAAGACTTTAATACAGCTAGATGAACCAGCAGTAGAAGCATTCAATAATTTAAAGGACAGTTTAATTGCACATATTGAGTTAGTACAACCAGATTACAATAAGAAATTCACGTTAACCACAGATGCATCAGATATAGCAATAGGTGCAGTCTTGTCACAAGATGGGAATCCTATAACGTTTATTTCTAAAACCTTAAGTAAAACCGAGCAATTATATGCTACTAATAAAAAGGAATTATTAGCTATTGTATGGGCATTAAAAATTTGCGAAATTATTTATACGGAGGAGTGGAATTGAAATACATACAGATCACCAACCTTTATCTTTTGCAATGTCGCAAAAAAATCCAAATGTAGAAATGAAACGTTGGTATTACTTCATTGAAAGTTTCACACCGAAAATCATTTATAAACCAGGCTCAACTAACGTAGTAGCGGACGCTTTATCTCGGATACAGATAAACCATACGACAGATAGTGATATCGACCAGGCAGAATCGGAATCAGATATAAATACTCAACATTCAGCAGAGAGTAGTTTTGAAAACGTCATTCAAGAGACTAGCAAGCCCTTGAACCAATTTAAACAGCAGCTACTATTATCACAAGGAAGATTCACAGTTCACGAGTTAGTAAGAGTTTATGAAAATACCCGGCATATTATTGAATTTGATACGGTTGACAATTTGCTAATCATTTTGAAAGAATTTATTCAGCCTAACTTAACCACAGGAATACACTGCACTCTAGAAGATTTATACCTTATCCAGAATAAGCTAAAGGAAAACTTCATAAATAAATTTCTCTTCACGAGAAAGTTCCTCCAAGATGTAGTAAACGCAGAAGATAAAGCTATAATTATAGAAGAAACACATTGCAGAGCCCATAGAGGATTAGACGAAAACTACAAACAAATAACTAAGTTGTATTATTGGCCAAACCTACACAAAAACTAAAAGAGTATATAAAAAATTGTGAGATCTGTAACAAAACAAATATCACAGACATCCTGTAAAAATTCCAATTGGGGAAGCTCCCATTCCAACAAAAGAAGGAGATCAATTACATTTAGACCTGTACTATGCCCAAAACCTAACATTCATAACTTGTATTGATTCTTATTCCAAATACTTGGTGGTCAAGGAAATCCAAAGTAAATTAAACATTGAAAATAAGGTAATGGAAATATTGCAACACTTTCCGTTAGCAACATCATTAATGACTGACAACGAACCAAGTTTTACTTCAGCCCAATTTAGATCATTCATACAAAGGAGTAACTTAACTATTTATTATGCCGATCCCAGACACAGCACCTCAAATGGTCAGGTAGAAAGGGTACATTCCACACTAACAGAAATAGCGCGGTGCGTCAAGGATGAACTAAATTTAACAGATTACTCAGAAATAATAATTAGAGCGGCACAGAAATATAATCTGACGATACATTCAACGACCAATCAAATGCCATATGACATATTGTATAACAAAATAGAGCACAGGAATAATCCAATATTACTTAAGGAAGCTCAGAACAAAATGCTTAAGGTACATAACAAAGATAGAAGAGAAAAGAAATATAAAATAGGAGAAGTAGTTTATGAAAAGAAATTCGGAGAAAGAAATAAACTTCAACCTCGATACAAAAACAGGTAGTTAAGGAAAATCGACCGAATAAAATTATAATCAACAATAGAAACAGAATTATACATAAAGATAACATTAAATATTAAGGAAATGTTTTCCATTTTTCCAGAAAATGTATGGGAATATACTTATACTGACTTTTGTTATATTGACGACTTCGGAAGTAATTGACTATACGCATAGTGACTATCTATTACTCAAAGACGACAGAGACGTTTACACTTATGAATCATACGCAGAACTTTTTCATATTACTAATTTAAGTTTTTATAAACAGATAATTGACATAGAATCCAGATATGTTAACAAATCAATTAATTCAGACGATGAGTGGGAAATATCAATGGACTTAAGTCTACTAAAATTAATGCTTTCAGAGTTAGTTCCAAAACGGAATAAAAGGGAATTAATGAACTAGGTACCATTTGGAAATGGATAGCAGGAAGCCCTGATCATGACGACTTTTGAAAATACAGAATAAAGTAAATGAATTAATTGAAAACAATAATAAGCAATTTATAATAAATTCCAAATTTTTCAAAGAAATTGAATTGCTATCAAATTCATTAAAAAATGTCATCTTCAATGAAGAAACGATACTGAGAAAGCATCGTTTAAAATTAATAACTTTTGACCTACTAAATTTAGTTGATACCATAACCCTTTTAAAAATAAACATTTTCAATACAAAAATTTTAAATAAAAATGAAATAGAAGACATTTACAAGCATGAAAAACAGCCTGTTGAACTGTCTGATCTACTGGATATTGCAACGGTTAAAATAATTCGAAATGCAGATTTAATAATCATTTATATAAAATATCCTCAAATTAACAATATTTGCCAACTTTATCATGCAAGAGCCATCTCACAAGATGATGGAATGTTAATTTTAAGTGAAAAAGTTTGTGAATGTAAGGAGAAATACTATTTAATGAATAATTTTAAAAGTGAGACTTTTAACAATTACGCACAAATAAATTTAAAGAAGACCTGTTTCACCAATTTACTTAATGGCCTTAAAGCCAACTGCACTAAAAAAAGAGAAAAAAACAAAGAAATAGACTTCATACAGGATGGTGCCATATTAGTTTCAGGCAACAATAACGTAGACAATACTACTTTGATAGGAACGTATCTCCTTATATTCAACAACACAATTAAAATAAATAATATTACCCACATAAATGATAAGGGTAAAATTCTAAAATACATATCGCATCATAAATATAGCGATTTTGATTTAGTTGATTATGTACAATCAAATGATAAGAACCTTTCCTTTGATAATGTTAATATTTTAAATCCTCTTATAACATTAGGTAATACAGCCTTACCATTAACAACATTATTGTTAATCATTTTGATATTGATAATTTTATTCTACTTCAGCTATAAATTAACCAAATTTGTACTTACTAAATCAACAAGAATACCCACAGAAGAAATAGTGGAAAACAGCATTCAAATACTATCAGAAGAAATTAGAGTTCTATCAGAACTTCAAAATGTATCGGGACGAAACATTTAAGAATGGGGGGAGTTAACGTACCCAATTCTATTGAGCTCTTATACGAGTTGTAAACAATCTTTGGCTTTCTAAGACGAAAACAATTTCAATCTTGGGCCTCCGCACAATTTCAATCTTGGGCCTCCGCCTAATTGTTTTCTTCAAGATATAAACAATCTCAATCTTTGGCTCCCACCACAAGCTCAATCTTTAGCTTCCGCCTAATTGATTTTTAAGATACACAATCTCAATCTTGGGCTCCCGCCACAATCCCAATCTTTGACACTCGCTTAAGTGGAAAAACAATCTTTGCCCACACCCGGCTTCTGATAAACAATCTCACACCCGGCTTTCTGCAGATTCTGCATTTTGAGCATTTTACAGTTCTCAATCTTTGGATGACGAAATCCAATATTCGGGATGGCGAAATCAATCGGGATGTTTATAGAAAAACTATTCCCGAACGGGATTGACGATGCCAAGATCAAAAAGTTCAAGTCAGTCTTGATCCAGAAGCGAAACCGAAAAGTCGAGCTAAAAACTAAGATCGCACAAACCCTTTGTCCGGAAACCTTTGTAACCCTCAACTTAAGTCTATATCTGTGAACCTAAAGTTAAATAAAAACTTTTTAAAAACGCAATCCGCTACCGCAGTTATTTAATTTGCATGCGCAGTTTCCATGGCAAATGAACTTTCATGAACAGGGCTACGAAATGCTCCCTCACGCACCCTATTCTTCGTATTTAGCCCCGAGTGACTATTTCTTGTTTCCAAACCTGAAGAAAAGGCTCGACAAGATTTAATGGCTTTTTAAGGCCAGACGTTCCAGCTGCAGTTCGTCACCAGAATTTCAAAATGGTTCTTACTGATGTTTCAATATTAAAGTACAGATGCCGTAATTGATTCATCGTTTGGCAGCAATCCGCCAAGCTCTTGGCATCGAATCCATCACAGTCACCCACTTCCAGAGAATCCAGTTGATCAAGAACATGCAATCCTCTTCCGTTCTATAGCTCTGCCTGAGATTGTAAACAAAATCAGTACACAATATATCGCTTATACAGTTATAATATACAGCTTATACAACTATACAGTTGAAAGTCCAGAGTAGCGTCCAAAGATTTATCAAATGTTGCAGATTCGTGCAATGTCTCCCCAAGGGAGACGGATACTGCTCGCCATTCAAAAAGCTAACCAGATCCTTGCCAGCGATCAGCAACAGTTGTTTGAGATCTTCGCCTTTATTACGAATATGTTTGCATGCGTATGCCTTAAACATATCTTCAATACACACGTTCGAGGAAGAGAGCCTTAGCTGGTCTCCTACGTTGAGATAATCCATTAATACTCTCGTTTAAATCGAGAACAGTTGTTCGAGACGTTCTCACTTTGACTTTCTCTGCATTTGGTGCGTCATCGGAGACAGAAGGTTTCTCGGCATCAGCTTTTCTCTTTCTATTTTCCGCGAGAGCACCATTTGCAATTTTACTACCGCTAGCGCCTTCACTCATCTAGCTTCTTGCATTATGTTCTATTCTGTGGAAAATATCGACCACTACAGTGAATTGTTGAGGAATCTATAGATCCCGCTGGAAAGGGATTTGTTAGATACAAATGCATACACATATGTATATGGGTATTACCCACGTTAAATCGATGACATTCAACTGAATCGTCGATGGGGGCCGTTGGTTGTGCACAATGGATTTGACCACGCCTGCTGCTTCGTTCACCAAAAGCCTGGACAACTGTGTAATTATTAGCAGCTCCAGCCCCGTGTTGATGTTGTTTGAGGCTATCCGAGTCCTATTCGCGCTCCACCTTCAGCTCACTATATATAATCTATTACCTGTAATTAGTTTGGCTTTAGCTTTAGCTTTGTGCAGCGCAATTTGTTGTGAGGCCAACAGAGGCTAGTGTGTTCTTACTCGAACCAGCTTCGGCATGCAGTTTCAGTTCCGAACTCGGGGGCTCAGTTAAGACTGTAGACGAAAACATTGATAGTGTATCGATAGAGAGTATGGCTACTCTTATTGTCATAAAATCAAAAATCAAACAACAAACACGTCTTTCTAGAAACTATAAAATTTCAATTTTAAGTTAAAATTTTTAACATAGGGTATTGAAACTATCAGGGCACCCATGAATACAGAAAATACTATTCTCTTTGTTTTAAAGATATCTCAAGGAAGTTTTTCAGTTTCATGGTATACTAACCTATGAAAATAGATATCGGGATATATACAGAAAATTAATTTAATTTGCTGTACTATGATTTTCAGTGCAATCAAGAAGTCTTCATCGGGCTTATGTATATAGTTTATAATTTATTGATGTACATGATAATCGATTTCTCAGACAACTACAACGTAATTTGTGTATTAATACATTATTAATATTAATAGCTTTAAAGTTAACTAAATTACATTTTCCGTCTCATTCAATTATTCAATCAGTATCTCTATATGGTATCGTATATAAAAGGTGCAATGCATTATAGACATAAAACAAATCCTTATTTTTTTCTTACTTCACTTAAAACTTAACGATCGTGATTCCTTCAACGCTTCCCGTCAAATTGCTTTTGTTTATAGTACATATATGTGGGTATATAAATATAGTGAGAATTTGTTATTTGTTGTTTAAAAGCTTTCAAAAGACTTGGTTTGTTGCTTAAAGGGCGCACACCACACCATACCACAGCGGGCTTTTAAGCAAGCTTTCATAATCAGCTGTACAAAGTAGAATAATATAGAAATACAATTAATAAAATAAAATATAATGAAATTAAAGCCTATGATTACACAGAATTATTGGTATTGCCCCATGCATGACATGACAATGTGGATGATGCACTGTGCGATCGGATGTGACGATAGGTTGGGTTGGTTATAAACTAAATAGATAAACTGATAGATAGGCATTACTTTTACATATCCGTACGCTACCGTATGCTACCTGTGCCTGTATTGCATTCAGGCTTCTTCTTATATGATTGGTTTGTGTTGTGTCCACAATTGCTTAAATCTACTCGTAGTTTTAGTTTTATGTACAGTGGACGCCGCTTTGGCGCTTTTCACGTCTGCGTTCGTCGCTCGTAGTCGCTGCGTCGATAATCGGCTGGATAGTCGCGTGGCATCATGGGATACCCACGCGGATCGCTGCGGTATCCTGGCGGGTGAGGTAAAGCGGGCACGATCCCATTCGGCATATAATAATTGGTCGGCAGATAGTGACTTGGGTAGGCGTGCGGCGGCAGGTGAGGAGGATATCTGCAAAGATAAGCGAATAAAAGTAAAATCCGTATGGCAAAGTGCAAGGCTAGCGGGGATAGGCGTGGCATACCTTCGCTTATCGGGCCGACGGTCGCGATCACGTTCGCGGTGATCCCGATGGTAGCCCCCGGGAGGTCCGCCGCTGCGAGGATAACCGACTTCATAGCGATCGCGCTTATACTCCAAGCTGTACCTGCGAAAGGGGGGGACATTTCAGTTAGAAAAACTCTCAAATTAAATTTTTTTTCCGCTATGTGGGCGTTACCGTTCTCTGGCATGCCACCGCTCCAGTTCCGGCGTATAGCCCGAGGGAGCAGGCAGTGCCTCGTAACCACCTCCACCACGAGCACTGCGGCTGTTCGGCGTGGATGGGGAGTTCAGGCCCGCTCTGCGAGCACTGCTGCTGCCTTCGTAGCAGCTGCCCGTCGGAGCAGCTCCACTGCTGCCATAGTATTCGCTGCTGCGGTGATGCTTCTTACGCTCCTCGTGACGCTCCATGTTCAGACGCTTGAAGGACATTGTCTTGAGATGGTCGCTGATGCCGCCGCCAACAATGGCCACGATGCCGCCGCCACTGCTACCGCCGTCCACATCGTTCTCATCCCGCTTTCTTTTGAGGGGTGAGTCGTTGACAAAGCGACCCGAAGACGGCGTCCCGCCATCCGAGTAACGCGACTGGCCCGCACGTTCCTTGTCCTTGTCTTTCCGCTTCTTCTTGCCGCTCTTGTCCCGCTCCCTGTCTTTCTCCTTTTCCGCTGGAAGACCATTGCGTCGGATCTTGCTGGGACTGACCGAATCCTCCTTGGAGCCAGCCCTGCTCTTTCCCTTGCCACCCGACTCCCGACTGAGCTGCTGCTTGAGGGCATGCTTGTAGATCTTGAACAGATGCTTGGCATCCAGCTCCGTGAACTTGGACACAAAGTACCACAGATTGCTGCGCCACTCCTTCTTCTCCGACTCACCATACGGCTGCAAACACACATCGATCTGCCTTCCGATCTGGAGCAGGCAGTCCCTCGTGTGCTGCAGCTGATCCTGATCGGACAGACTCAAATCGGGTTGATCCAGGGCTTTTAAGGCCTTCTTGACTGGACGCATCTTCTCCTTGCATTCGTTGAAAATGCTGGGATCTAAATCACCCAGGACTTCCAAGGCCCGCGGCTCGTTATTGGCCGTAAAGTGCATGGGCTTGTTGCCATTATTGTCCGAGGCACTTGTCTTCTTCGACCTGGCCTTGGACTTTTTAGTCTTTTGGGCACTGCCGCCGCCGCCCACTTCAGAGGCTGGAGTCAGGTGCGGCGAAGCTGTGGAGGAGGGATCCAAGTGGCTGGAACTATTATCCAGTGCCCCCCGACCCCCGTCAACAGTTTCGTCGGCCTCGCCCAGCGCCTTGCTCTCGGCCATAGTGCCAGATGTGGCGCCATGGTTGTTGGAGTTGTTGCCGGCCTTCGACTCTGCGTTGATTCGTGCAGCTCTGGGCCGTCGCTGGCGCTTCTGACCGCCCTTCTTCGTTAGCTCCACATTCTTCTTGATGATCTTGAGCAAGTACTCGGCCCGGGTCTGAAGTTGTTTGGCCTGCGGCTTGCGGGTGTCGTTCAGCAGGATCTTGTCGGTAAGTTTCAAGGTGGGATCCAGCTTCATTTGCTCCCACGACCCGATCCCATACTGATAGATGCCGCACAGCAGTTTGGTGTCCTCCTCGTTGCCCCATTCTACATCGAAGACTGGCGCCCGCGTCTTGATGTTGAATGTCCACTGCTGCCTCTCCGCCGCCGCACTGGGTATGATCTCGTTGAGGGGTTGCAGCTCTTGCTCGGATGTCAGCAGCTTTTTGGCATTGAAGGAGACGCCCCCGAGCTTCACAGAGTAGGTGGCCCGTGCGCGCCGCTGCTTGGCCCCCGGAGTGTCGTCCGGCACAGTCTTAATCTCTTCCTCCTTATGCTCGTCTAGGAACTGGACGCACCGGTCGTGCAGCATTTCGCCGAGTCTCTTCAGCTCTGTCAGGGGCTTCTCCTGCAGCTCTGCATCGCACGCAATGGCCTCCAGGCGGTGTAGTGGGGCGGGAAACTTCTTGTAGCTGCGAATGAAGCGACGCAGCTCGGCATCGGTGAAGCCAGTGATTTTCTCCTTCATTGTGGGACGTCCACGCTTGCGGGGACGACCCTCATCCCCACTAGCGTCGGAGCCCAGCTCGTACTCGGAGTCGCCAGAGTCGTCCGCCTGCTTGGACCGTCCGCCTTTGCTGCCGGCTCCACGCTTGGACTCGCTTTGATTGGCCGCCGCCGTCTTTCTTCTGGGCGGGAGATAGAGATCCTCAATTTCTTTGGCCTTCTCCTGATCCTCGATGACCTTGCGAAAGCCCTCGGGAATAATGTCATCCCAGTCCTTGCTGTCGTCCTCCACATCGTCGCCGCCGTCCACATCTTGTTTGTTCGATTCACTCGGCTCCTCCTCGAAGGCCGCTATGCTGGCCACCTTGAAGGCGGACAGAAGATCATCGCCCGGCATCTCCGGATCATCATTCCGGGTCTCTGCCCGCCGCAGGATCTCATCAATGTCGCAGACCAGTTCATGTTCGTCGTGCTCCGGCTCGTCCTTGAACAGCTCCTCGGCGCCAAACTTCAGTATAGCGGAGAGATCATCCTTGTTGAACGGATTGGAGTTCGAGGAGTGGCCGTTGCCACTTTTATCCAGCACCGTGCGACCCGTGGTGTCCATCCGCTGGATGACTAGGTGGTCCAAGACCATCTTCTGCTTGGCCCTCTCCACAATCTGCTCCTCCACGGATCTGGCCGTGACCAGGCGATATATATTCACTTGATTCTTTTGGCCAATGCGATGGGCTCGGGCTTGGGCCTGCAGATCGTTCTGGGGATTCCAGTCCGAGTCGAAAATAATGACTGTGTCGGCTGTGGCCAGATTGATGCCCAGGCCACCGGCCCTGGTGGATAGCAGAAAGCAAAAGTCTTGGCTGCCCTCGGCATTGAAATGGTCGAGGGCCTGGCGACGCATCTCCCCCTTGATGCTGCCATCGAGGCGCTGAAAGGGAAAGTGTCGCTTCTGGAGGTAGTCGGCCAGGACGTCCAGCATGCGGACCATTTGCGAGAATATGAGCACCCGATGGCCCGTCTCTTTCAGTCGGCAGAGCAGCTTGTCCAACAAAACCAGCTTGCCCGAGCCCTTGAGCAGCGTCTGCAGAGCCTCGTCTTGCTGCAGGCCCATCAGCTCAAATTCCGAGGGCCTGATCAGGGCCGCGTGATTGCAGCACTTCTTCAGCTCAATGACTATGTTCAGGAAGGTGGAGGTGGAGCCCTTCTTGCCCTTCCGCAACGCATCAAAGTTCTTGGTGAGAATCCATTTGTAGTATTGCTTCTGCAACGAGGTCATCTCGACCCTCAGAATCTGTTCCACTTTGGCTGGCAGCGACTTTTCCACATCCTTCTTCACCCGCCTTAGGATATACGGCTCCAGCTGCTGGTGCAGTCGGGTGTAGCCCTTGTCCTCGGCATTGCCGTGCTGCAGCTCAAAGTTGTCCCACGTGTCGAACTTCTCGGGCATTATGAAGTGCAGCAGGGCCCACAGCTCCTTCAGGGAGTTCTGCAGGGGCGTGCCCGTAATCAGCAGTCGATGATTTGTGTCGAAATCCTTGAGCGACTTATACAGCAGCGAGTCGTCGTTCTTGAGGCGATGCGCCTCATCCACCAGCAACGCTGCCCACTGCAGGGTTCCCAGAAACTGCTTGTCCTTAAGGACAATCTCATATGTGGTCAGGATGCAGTTGAATTTCAGTCTTTTGGAGCCCTCGAATTGCCATTCGTACTGCTGTATCATCTCTCGCGACTTGATGTCCCCCAGATAGGTGACCACGTTCATGTCCGGCGCCCACAGGTCAAACTCCCGCTGCCAGGCAGTCATCGTGCTAAGCGGTACCACACAGAGGAAGGGCCCGTACAGGTGGTGCACCTTGAACAGGGAGTAGAGGAAGCATATAGTCTGTATTGTCTTGCCCAGACCCATCTCGTCGGCCAGAATGACGGAGTTCTCTTTGCACCACGAGTGCAGCAACCAGTTGAGGCCGTCCATCTGATAGTCCCTGAGCACCAGACCCGCCACCAGGTAGTCGGGCTGATTCTTGATGCGAGAGAACTTGGGGCGATACTTGAGGACGCGGCAGTGACGCGAGGGTGTGCACTTGGAGGACTCCCTGTCATGGAACTGCTCGGCACAGCGCTGCCACTTGCGCAGCACCAGTGTGGCATCCTCCCAGGTGGCCTCGGCATAGGGCAACGATTGCCATTTGCATAGGAACTCGTCGGTACCGACATCTGGCTTGGATCCCTTCGCAATGATCCTGTCCACGTTGTTGTAAGACTTAAGTAGCTCGTGCTGCAGCTCCTGCTGGCACTCAAAGTAGTCGATGTCTTCGGGGCCCGCATAGCGGCGCCAGTAGGCAGTCTCCTGTTCCTTCTTGATGAAGTTGTCCAACTTCTTCATGCCCTTGGCCTTCATGTCGCGCAGCGTACGCTCCGACTCCCATGTGTTGTGGATATACGACCAGCCCTTCCACTTGATCTGATATTGCTCCTCCTCCTCCTTTGCTACATCTTCCTCCGCCTCTGCCACCTTTTCCACCTCTTCCACTTTCGCATGGGGATCTTCGATGGCATATATCGTGGTCTTATTGCCCGTACAGCCCCTCCTGCCCATCCGCTGTGCCAGGATCCGCTCGATGGTCTCACATTTCTCGTCCTCCACGGCAGCGGCCGCCGATGCTGCCGCCTGGATCTCGTCGTATTCGCACTCCAGCAGATCCTCCGAGTCGGTGGCCTCATCTTCAGATGCCTCCTTGTAGCTTACCGCGGCTCCTGTCCTACGCGTTGCGCAGCTGCAAAAAAGAAGGAAGCATTTAATAAATGCTGCAAAGAATGCAACTGCAAATTATTGTACCGCTTTCTGGCATCATCATCGTCGCTGTCCTCGGAGCTAAAGGACTTTACCCGACGTCGCTGTTGCTGCTGTGGCACTGGTTTATTCCTAGAGGTAGTGGCTGCCGCCGGCTTGCGCTTAGGGGCGGATGACTCTTCATCGCTCTCGTCGCTCTCATCGCTTTCGTCCGAGTCCCAGCTAAAAGGACAAACGAAAGTATTACAAAAAGAGCTCCTAAAATAAAACCCGAATCCAGGAAAAATCGTACGTTTTCTTTTTCTTCTTGTGTGGCGGCGCTCGCTTCGATTTATCGGGTGCGGCGATTGGGGGCTTGCGCGCCTGGCGCGTTCGTTTGGGTCTATAGTCCTCCTCCTCATCCTCCTGTGCGGATTAAGCCCAAGAAAAATATTCAAGAAACTGCAGAAGGAACATTCTGTGTGTGCGTGCCCCGACTTACGCTGCTGCTGCTTGAGGATGTGGGCGATGCATTTGGAGAACTATCACTGGCATCATCATCGGCAGAGGCCTCACTGTCAGCCGCCGGCTCTTGCTCCTTCTGTTGCTGTACAGTTTCAGTCTCTTTGTCGTCATCGTCATCTTCGTCTTCGTCTTCCTCCTCGTCCTGCTGCTGCTTTGATGAGCTGCTGCTGCTGTTGGTGGTGCTCGTGCTCGTGTTCGCGCTGAGCTTGCCGCCTGTTGCTGTCTGGTCTGCTCTGGTTTCCTCCGGCTCCGAATCGGAGTCGCTGCCACTTGATCCGCCACTGGAACTCTGCTCCTGATCATCTGTGAAGCCATTCGTTTTACTGTCCGCCTGTGCAGCTGCTGCTGTTGGTGGAAAACCCGCCACCGATGTGCTTGATGGTTTGACATCCGGCTCCGGAGAGCTTCGTCCATCGCTGGAATTTCCCGAGGAACTATCCGAATCAGAGTCGGATCCGGAGGAGCCACTGCCGCTGCCACTGCCACTTCCACTGTTGTCCGTGCCGTTTGCCTCATCACGGGGGTCATCTTGTTCGTCTGAGCCAATACTATTCGCCGATTCATTGAGTGCCTAAAGACAAGCAGGAACAGAGCACAAAATAATTAACAAATCAACCGACACGACACATTCAGATAACTATGAAGCAAAGTCATAAGGAACCGCAGACGAGGAAGAGATTACCACCGCTAATCCTGCCCAGAACTGCTCTGGCCAGTTGAATTTCTTTAAAAATTGCACATTAATCAATTAAAGGTTCGCAAGCTGCGCATCAGAACGCACTTCTAGTGGTAGCCCACTCTCCAGCTACAGTTTAGAGCCTAACTTGCGCTCGTCTGACCACCAAATCCTCTCCAGATCTTGGCCCCAAAATTGGAATGGCAAATAGGTATTAAAACTGCATACAGTTCTTAGGAATTGTTGTTAATCCAGCTAGATATAGCCTAAATCTAGCCGAAGCCGAGTGTACACAGGTCGGGTATAAGGCATTCTACTTGCTTTAATAGGGCTAATCCTGTCCAGAAATCTTCAGAATGCCCAGACGGTCGAATTGAAAGGAATGCAGTAAAAATAGCAACAAACAGTGAGGGTTCCTTGAAGGCTTAAGGAGAAATCTTGAGAGTACTTGACAGCAAAAACGCGACAGTCACCAACACAAAATAATCCTGGGAGGAAGAACGCGGAAATCCTTGTAAAACTAGCGGGTTTTGGGTCTCCTGGCGCGATCTTTGCCAAAAGAACCCTCCAAAATTACCGACCAATGTGTTTTATTCCAGTAAAAAACGTTTACAATAAATTTTTCGATCGAATTCGAGGAAAGTGCGAGGAATTCGTTTACCGGCTATCATTTGGCGGGCTAAAAACCCAAGGAATATGGTCGGAAATCCAGTTAGGAAAACTTTGCACCCAAGAATTTTTGATTACGTAATCGATGAAAATTTTCAATTTACAGCGAAAAACAATAAAATGTACACATTTTGAAGGATTTTCATAGCCGGATTCGATGAAAACAAACCGAAATGGTCAAATTTAAACGAAATTTGCGAAAATGGGTACCCAATGGATTCGCTTAAATTCCACTCTCACTGCCACGTCAAGGCCCCGAGGATGGTTTGGCATCGTCAAAACTGTGAAACATTATCGGTATAATGGTTAAAAACTGCATTTTAGCCAAATGCCCCACTTGCAGCTACACAAATCGCCAGCAAAGTGAGGGTGTCTCGGAACGAGGGGCTCCCACGGGGGCTGTCTCCCAGGCTAGGCGTGTAGCCACACCCACAGCACGGAGCATATATTTCAAAAATATCGCTTTTGTTTTTGTTAATACTCACTAGGCGACCGGATTGACACTGATTTAAACCGCCTTGCTGAGAGTAACATACCAATTCCATATTTTTATTTCCCACTTTTCAAACACACACCGACGTTCACTGTCACTACTTTTTCAAGGCCTACTTACCTGGCTCATTATATTTTTGTGGTAGCACACAGAGTTGCCGTGTATCGCTCATTAAATACATGCAGTACACTTTCATACGTTAGCTGGGCAAATGTTTATGTGGTCCTTGAAACAAGCCACTTGTTTTTAAATGCAGTTTTTTCAACACACAAAATATCACGTCGTCTTCGTCTTTCTTTCTTACGCCATTTTGTTTTAAGGGCTGGCAAGCAGAGTTATCGATAAAGTGTATCGTCCTCAGCCTAAGAAAAATATACCGAAAATAAACCGATAATCTGATTTTCAGTTAGATCAGTTTTGATGTTCGGTCTAATATTACTATCTAATATAATTAATTATTAATAATTAATCCTCAGGACTCAACATATATTTTTAGCCGATTGCTGAATAAATCTCAAAAATACGCCATTTTGTTTTAAGGGCTGGCAAAATTGCATGCATAGTGTGGATGAGCTGTCATATCGTATAGAATTTATCGCATGAAGTCCAATTAAATTGATTTACAGCCTGAATTATTAGCATAAGCTAACACTAAAATTAAAAGCTATGTTATCTAGTAGCCCAATGATTATAGTATCGCGATATATCCCTCCACTTCTGCAGAGGCATTTATTGCTTATTATGATCAAGCTGCAAACGATTGATTTCAACCAAATTTTATTGGTTCAAGTACAACCACTGGAAATAACAGTCTAGATATAAATGCTATAAGAGAATATAATACTTTCAGGCATAATTGGAAGAATTGGTTAGAGTGTACGCAGACTTTTGAGGTGTCATATTTTTCTTATGTTATGTTTAATGATATATTTTTCCTACTTAGTTTGTTTTATTGAATAAAAAACAAAAATGGATAAGTTTACAGATAAGCAAAGAATATTATAAAAAAAGAATCGTTGCCCAAAGTGCCCACAACTGAACATAAAAATGTAGTTCTTTTTCTAAGTGTACGCAGCAAGTGTATATAGAAGCCCTGGAATTCAAAACTATGCTCGATAAGCCATCGCATAACGCATCGATATATCGATGTATATTATAGTGCCAGTCAGCTGTTTTGCTAGACTGCTGGAAATTAATTAATTAATTTAAATTAGTCAATTAATTTCTTTATCGTTAATTTCCAGGTTTCCGTGTGACATGTAGCATATCTGGACAAAAACGCAATATGAAAGAAGTGGGCATAGCTCTGCCCAAGTCTCGAGGCGTGGGTGTCGGAATAGTCGCAGGGTTCTTGTTATGCTTTATATTCTACTACTTTTACGGGGGTTACATGACTTTTTGCTGTTTGCTTCTATTCTACTGTGTGCGTATAAATATGCAATTAATTTTAAGCGAACATCATCCACTAACAGTTGTTTTGTTGCAGTGATATTCTACTACGCCCAAGACCTGCTGTTGTACCATCCGGACCTGCCCACCAACTCTCGCATTTACATACCCATTCCGACCATGCACAACTTGCCGCACATTACAGTCAGCATCAACACGCCCGACGCTGTTACGTTGCACGCCTTTTGGATAAGCCAGCCGGAGGAGCGTTGCAAATCGGTGCCAACATTGCTTTACTTCCATGGTAATGCTGGCAACATGGGGCATCGCATGCAAAATGTAAGTTGATTCTCACACTCATATAGACTTTCTTCATCTACTCTTATTTAAGGTTTGGGGCATTTATCACCATCTTCATTGCAACATTCTGATGGTGGAATATCGGGGCTATGGACTGTCCACTGGCGTACCCACGGAACGTGGCTTGGTCACAGATGCTCGGTCTGCTATTGACTATCTCCACACACGCCATGATCTCGATCACTCTCAACTGATCCTGTTTGGGCGGTCTCTTGGGGGCGCCGTCGTCGTCGATGTGGCCGCCGATGCCGTCTACGGGCAGAAGCTGATGTGCGCCATTGTGGAGAACACGTTCAGCAGCATACCCGAAATGGCTGTGGAGCTGGTGCATCCGTCTGTGAAGTATATACCAAATCTACTCTATAAGAATAAGGTGAGCTCTCTTTTTTAGTTATAAAATGCTCATCCCATTCTCAATTGTTACTCCTTCCGTACATAGTATCATTCTCTGAATAAGATCAGCAAGTGTTCGGTTCCATTTCTGTTTATATCGGGCCTTGCGGATAACCTAGTGCCACCGCGTATGATGCGTGCCTTGTATACAAAATGTGGCAGTGAGCTGAAGCGTCTGCTCGAGTTCCCCGGGGGTTCGCACAACGACACCTGGATAGTGGATGGGTATGGAGCGGCTGGAGCTAATCTAATCCTTCAATTCCATTTGATTAATCGTTTCATTGCTTTCAATTTCAGGTACTACCAAGCAATAGGACAATTCTTGGGCGAGCTACAACAGGCGCCACTGCCACTGCAGAAACCGCCTGAGAAGAGCAATGTCTGGGTCGAGCTGGAGCATAAGATCATTGATGTTTAAGCTCCTTAGCTTCTTGGCATACAAACCACGTGTTCTATTGACTGTGTTAGCACTGCGAATGGTTTATTACTTATACATCTACTATATAGTATATAACTTTATATAGCAAGATTTTAACCTAAACTTTGCTTTAATCTATATTGTATTTTGCTCCATTCGATGGGCAGAAGGCAGGGAATACGTGAGAACGTGCTAGCGATGATTGCTTACAGAAATGATTCCTTTTACGATAGAAAGGTCTACCATCTATACATAAAATTCAGTTTTCCAAAATACTTAGCTCGCAAAATGTACATTTAATTGGTAGCATTGTAAAAGAATCAGTATTTAAACAAAAGAACAACACACATTTTCCTGACTGATGGTTTATGCCTAGCACGTTTAAATTTGGCGGCAGTTCCACTTTTTTCAATGTTAAACTATTGTAATTGTAATAATTTAATTGTTAAGAATGAGGAGAAGAGAACACTTTCTCGTTAAGTTTAGCCTAAAGCAAACATTAATCTTGTTTGATTGAGAGAAACAAATAAACGTGAAACAATCGCTAGAAACCTGCAAAGTCCTCATCCGCACTGTCATCGCTTAGGGGCGTGGCTGGCCGCTTTCGCCGTTCGGTCTCAAGCTTCTCCTCCACTGACGTTTCCGTCGCAGGTGTCGCTTCTATTTTCTGAGACTGAGATCGATGATGAAACACAAAGGAGACACATTTACTGTCCGTCCAGGCTTGGGCGAGTATGTTGTCTGGCAGGCCACGATTATTGGAGCAATGGTACCACTGTGACAAATGCGAGGTGCAGTCCGTGTCATCCGGCGGCGGCTTCAGTTGGACATTCTGAACACAGCGCTTGCACTTGAGCCTACACAAATGGATCGTGACATTAAGCAGAACTAAGAATTCCTTCGTCTTACTCACTTGTCGTGCGTATCGGATAGAATATCTGGATCAAAACTAAACAAGTCTTTGAGATCGTCACGCGTGAAATGCTTCTCGGCAGACTCATTGTTGTCAATGATCGTGCTAGACAGGGATTTCTTGTGGGTCTGCCTCTGCAGAATTTTCTCCTCAATGGAACCGCTCTGGAATTTGATCAGTTATTCGGTTGTAATCGTTAGATAAAAACATATTTCATAAACGTACCGCCACAAGACGATAGATGTAACAGGGCTTCTTCTGGCCATCACGCCACACTCTGGCCATAGCCTGCTCATCGTTGGCCGGATTCCAGTCCGGATCGAACATGAACAGGCGATTGGCTCCTATCAGATTCAATCCACAGCCCCCCGCCTTGCTACTCAGCATGAAGAGAAAACAGTCCGACTCCGGGTCATTGAATCTGTCCACAACTTTCGAGCGCTTCTTGATGGACATCGTGCCGTCTAGGCGCACAAATCCATACTTCCGCTTGCGTGCCAGTTGCTCGAAAAGGTCCAGAGTCTGTGTATAGTTTGAAATGAGCACCACCTTATCGTTGCCATGGGCTCGTATGGCGGCCAGCATAAAGTCGAGTAGCTTGAATTTTCCACTCAGCTCTGGGTTGAGATCTCCTCTGTGAATGGAAATGGAAAACTAAGCCATTAGGAAAACAAACCATTATAAACACCAGCAATATCATACTTGGGATTGTAATTGATGGGCAGTATATTCTGCGAGCTCTCAAAGCCTTTTTCCCTTGCTGCAATCTTTTCGCATATCAGATTTGGGTGGCTGCACAATTTCTTGAGGGTTGTGATGTCTGCCAAAGCCGTGAGAGATGCCTTCTCCTTGCAATCTATGAGGAAAGTAGGGAGATTAAAGTGAAACAACTACAGAGCGTATTATTTTTACCCGCTAGACTGCGACGAACTTGATCTGATTTAAGAAAATTCGTATAGAGCTGTAGCTGGATGGGCGTCAGTTTGGCACAGATAACCATCTCAAACTTGACGGGCAGGTATTTGGTGAGTATTTGGTTGGTGCGACGGATGATGCACTGATCCACAAGCTTGATCAGCTCTTGGGTTTTCTCTATGGCCCGATCTCGTTCCTTGTCCGTGGAGTCGGCGTTCTGGCCCCGCAGAATGCAGTTCTCAAAGTTACGCTTGAAGTCCGCTGCCGTGCCCAGCATCTCCGGATTGACAAAGTTAACCAAACTGAAGTACTCCGTGAGATCGTTCTGTATGGGCGTGCCAGAGAGCAGGACGCGCCGCTTTGTCTTGAGGCCCATCAAGGCCTGGTAGGTGAGGTTGTCGCTGTTTTTCAGACGATGGCCCTCGTCGCAGATGACCATGCCCACCTCGTACTTGCAGAGGATCTCTGCGTAGATTCTGAAGGTTTCGTAGCTGATGAGCAGTACAGGCGTTCCGAGACGCGTGGAGGCATTCATGGAGAACTGTTCGAGGGCTCGCACGGTATTCTCCTTGGAGCCTCCTTCCATGGCCAGGCAGTGCATTCGGCCGTGTAGCCATTTGGTGAACTCCTTCTCCCAGTTCTTTACCAGCGACGAAGGCGAGACAATGATGCACTTGTTGATCGTGGGCTTGCATTCGGCGCTTTGTTTCAGCAGGGTCCACACCAGGGCCACGCACTGGAGGGTCTTGCCCAGGCCCATTTCATCGGCCATTATGCAGCCATTGAAGTTGCCCCGCTTTCCCTCCACACACTCGTACATGAAGCGGACTCCCTCGCGCTGATGGGGACGCAGAATGTTGCTCAGGAGGGGATCCACCACGACATGTACCAGAACTGATGAAGGCTCCATCGACATCCGTTCGTGGTCCGTGTAGTTGGGTGCATGGTACAGAACTAAGGCATTACAGGCCAGAGGGTCGTGCAGAGGACGTCGCACGATGCGGCGACGAACGCCGAGAGTACGATTCCCGCCGTAGTCCGGGACATAGTTGTCAATGGGGACCTTGAATTTTCTCGCCAGCACTTTGGCAATGGCAATCTCATACTCGGTATTGGCTGTGAAACGTATAGGCAGTGGTATGTCCGATATGTTGGTGGCATCCCGCAAGGCGGACTGGCGGATTCGCTCCTGTTCCAGCTCCTTTTGGCAAGCCCGTTTGTTTTTCTTGAGCAGTGGTGGCGTAAAATCATTCCGGGACGCGAGTCGTTGTCCCCCTCGTTGGCTGGGAGCCAGGCTGCGACGCTGCAATTGAAAACGAGTCAAAAAGGGAGTCAAAAAATTAACTTAATTCATTATTACCATTTTCAGAGATTTTAAAGACCGGCGGCGCGAACAGAACAGCTGATGATATCGATAATTTAAATTTTACATGTAGCGCTAACCATACAGTATATAGATGTGCCAGTCCATACAACGAACATGTCGCACGTCGAACACAGAAAACTGGATCCCAGGGCCTTCGGCTGTGGCGTTCGGCTACCACCGCGTCATCAAGAGCCAGCCAGCAGAACAACGCCTTGCATGGGATAGTATAACACACAAAAATATGTGATTGCATGCTTTTTTCTTTTTCAGAATTTTGTTTCTGTTTTCTGTTGTGGTTCCAAAGTATTTTAATGTATGGGTGCACACTAGGGTTGCGCTTATTTTTATGGGTATATAGATGTTCCAGTTCATACAACGAACTGTCGAACGTCGAACACAGAATATTGCGTCCCATGGGGTTTGGGTCTGGCGTTCGGCTACCGCCGCCGAGAAACAAACGCAAAGAGAACATCTTCGCATGTGTACGCACATGTAGCTTTTCACCTAACACCAAGTCAACTGTAATTTCGAATAACCTAATGTAATATACGAATGTAATAACCGGATATATTTATGTACACATGTATGTACATAAGATATATCATAATTGATTCAGAATAATTAGAAGAATTGTTGTTACGCCGGCGCCACAAAAACCAACTAGAACATAAGAAGAAACAAACATGAAGACTCAGGAATAAGCATAAGTGGGAATACAACTATCATAAGACTGTGCATAAGAGACAAAATACTTTAATACCTGCAGTGCCATTACAATTAAAATAAACAAACAAACAAAAAAATCAAAAGAAACATAAAACCACCGTAGCCAAAGCACCAACTGGCACATTACCAGCTGATCCGCACAAAACGCGTTAGGAACATGCAAGTACGGAACAGCTGCTTTTCGGGCATAAAACGGGCTCCGCCAGAGCAATCATCATCAGTTCGGCTCCGTCCAGTAAAGAGGTAAACATCGGTGGCGACAGCCAACAGCTCCAGCGATCCTTCAATCCCTCTCGGAGGTCACTTAAACCTCCGCAACGTATCTTCTACTTGGAGCGAACTTGAACTATCGCGAACTATCAGCCACGTGCGGCCACCCCGAAGGAAGAGCCAGAACGAAGATACGAGCCCCTACTAAACTCTGTACCATTAGGAACAATAAATCAACCCTATTTTTGTACCGCTTAATCCACGCCTTATTCTTGAACCACGAGACTCTCTTTCAGCTACCACATCCAGAAATCAAACAAATTTCTGTGAACCCCGGCCGTAGCGCCGTCACAGTGTTTCAGTGTCATGTGAGTAAATAAAACAAAGGCAATGCAATGAGCCACCAAATTTCCAAATCAGCATACAGAGCTGTGGCAGGAAATAAACGTCCTGAGCCCCTAAGGAACAAGAGCGAGAACGATCAGAAGGGGATCATTCGACTGCAGCAGCGTCTATATTTTAACATACTATATTTTGCAAATATATATCTATAAATTATTGGTGGTCCTGAAAAGGACCGACTTGTAAGGATAGGCGCCTATCCTGGGTTGATCGCATCAGGTTTGGGAGTATCCATATCAGACACTCCCACGACTCGCCAAAAATCGGTATGGATTTCTGCCGAAATCTTCCATCACTTCCGCCACCATACCTACAATAACGTCGCCGCAGAGCTCCAGGTCCTTGCTGGTTAGCCTGTTCAAGGTGGTGAACGGTGTCGCCGGGTAGCGACAGACGAGGCCAACCAGCTTTTTCACCTGTTCGACCTCCCTGAAGATACGGCCCTTTACATCTTTATGCACCGGTGTGTACATAAAGTCCCGCCAATTCGCTTCAGTGAAGTGGCAGTTGTAGAGGAGTCCCAGCACTCGGTCCATGAAGCGATGGGATCTCGCTAGAATTTTCCGGAGGTTCATCACATCCCAGAGCACTGGGAACTCCCTGGCAGCCGTCATCCTTGCTTTTAGATTGTCGGGGCATCCATCGGTGATGATGGCCATAAGGTTGTTGTCCAACCGATGTCGGTGGATGTTGTCGAGCACAAGCGATAAACTTTCGTTCATCGCTTCGCTCCCCATCACCTGATGCGTTACCAAGCTCTGTAAAATAAATTGTATGAATATATATTATATTTATTATTATATTATATTTCTTAACTTACCAGTTTCATGTGGAGAAATCTGAAATTTAAGCCATGCAGATTAAATGCTGCGATGGCCAGCACCTTCCACTTGTTTCCTTGCACTCCATCCCATAGGACATGCAGTTCGTCCATGATCAGAACTTGACGGCATCGGACTTGCGTACGTAGTTTGGGCATGTCCTGGTTGTGCCACATTATTCGGCTGCCACATCGGTTGTCCTAGATGCCATGGATGTCCCGGCATCGGACTGCCGTAGGCTGAGGCCAGTGGAGGAGCCGGATGGAGTGCGGTGTAGGTGCGTGACCGAAATTAATATAATAATAAACATTATTCGTTTGTATAGTTATCGATATTTGTTTATATTTTTAGCTGATTTAGCTGACCGTTGTCACTTACCATGGACAGTGGGAAAAAACGGTCTGCGACCATGGACCGTGGGGAAAAGATCAGCGACAACGGTCAGCTAAATCAGCTAAAAATATAAACAAATATCGATAACTATACAAACGAATAATGTTTATTATTATATTAATTTCGGTCACGCACCTACACCGCACCCCCATCCGACTCCTCCACTGGCCTCAGCCTACGGCATGCCGGGACATCCGTGGCATCTAGGACAACCGATGTGGCAGCCGAATAATGTGGCACAACCAGGACATGCCCAAACTACGTACGCAAGTCCGATGCCGTACAGTCCGATGTGCCAGCCGAATAATGTGGGATAACCCCTAGATCTCGCCTCGCCGCATCCTCCACCGTAGCTAGCAACACGTTTTGGCTAGGCGGAGATTTCTGACTCGAGGGGGGAGGGCTATTGTATTCGCTTGCTACTAGGGCGCTCGCCGGATCATGATGGGTCGATTCCGTGCTCGGCGACGGCAACTCAGCATCAGCGCCCGACTGCATGTGGAGCAGTGTGTGATGCTTGGCTTGGCAATTCCTACATGTCTCTGACCTGCAGCGTTGGAATGAATGACCTTTGTTGAGGCAGTTTAGGCATAAATGGCGCTTCTTCACCTCCTTGTATCGAGAAAAAACAGGGAGATCTAAAAATGCCTGTTATGGTCATTTATTTATTGTTATGGTTATGGTCATTAATGGAGGTGATTAGGGTGCTAGGTTTAGTTTCTCCCACGCAAGTGCGCATTGATCTTGTCGCTGAGCGCGCGCAAGCCGATAGCCGAGCCCTTCTCCACCCCATGAAGCCCAAAAATAGCCTTAACGTGTGCCTGAAAACCAAAAGTTTATTGTCAAATCGCAAATTCAATAAGTTCAACGCCTTATCGTAATTTTCCTCCGAAAGCTCCAAGGAACGAATCGTATCCAGCGCAGCATCGTCATCATTCATTTTCAATGATTGGGATACGGTGGTCGTTGTGCACCATCGTCGAGAACATCGAGTGGAATTCTGGCCAATCCATGTAGTTCCCACCAAATCGAGGAAGCTGCAGCTTGGGCATTCGAGAACAGCCTCTAATATCATATGCGAACAAAGACGAATTCTCCTCGAGAGTATGGCGAGCCGTTGAATGAGCGGCATTAACCGTGCGAGCAGCCATCAACTCCCGCGACAACCTGGACCTGACCTTCACGTAAGAAAAATGCTTGGTGTGATATTTATGCACAACTTGATCGGGGGTGACATAGACAGCCCTGATCTGTTGAGCCGCATAAACTTCACGATTCCTATTAGACTGACTAGAAATTTTATACCGTTGTTCCTTCCACTTTGTAGATCGAATTATTCCTTGCATGAACCGTTTAGGGTCTTATGCTCGGATTATAATTCCCTCTACCATATTATATCCACCACTAATTCTCTTCCTCTTGTTAAATTACTAATCCTTACACACCTTTCTAGTAATTAGTAATTGTAGTGGTATTTGTATTTTGATTGCATGCTTAGTTTCTTAGTAAGTTTAGTGCTACACCTAATTCTGTTTTTACACGGTAGATTGGTTCCTGAAAAAACCGTGCAAAAAAACCGTGTAAAAAGAGATATTGATCGTATACGAAAAAAAATAAAGAGAAACAAATATGTACATCTTCTCATTATGCTCTTTCTTGTTTTCGTTTGGTTTCTAGTTGTTTGTGAGCTGTGTGAGTTTTTATATATTTGTGTTGTTGTTTTGAACCGTGTTAAATGGAATAAAACCGTGTAAAAAATTTAACATATTTGATTTTCAAACCGTTATTTCAAAACCGTGTAAAAAAAGACCGTGTAAAACAGAATTTGATGTAATTCAATATAATTATTGAATTGATAAAATATATTCATATCTTCCAGCTTTTGTTTTGCCTCGTTTGCTGTTCTTCCGTTTTTTACGACGCACACATTCAATTAAATCTAAGCCTAACGTATTGGTTTTTTGTACCGCTGCTGTATGCAAACATATGAAAACATAACGGTGTCTTATTCTTATTTCGTGTGCGTCGCGTTGTGGAAAGTTTTTGATAAAAATGTCTTTTAATTTTAATTGCGGTCCCCCGGGCCAACAACTCTGGACGTATCCATGGATATATCTGCCAACGGTGGAGAGTCTGTACGGGCCCTCTATGGCGTATATCTTATTATCTTATCTCTAATTAACCATTTTTTGGTCTTTCTTTCATTGCAGAGATCCCTATCACCATTACGCAGCGGCAAATCATCGGGCAATGGGCCCAAAGGCGGTTATACGCCGCGCCACAGAGCTCCACATCCGCTTCAGCAGCAGCCACAATATGCGGAGAATCTGTACGGGCTGGTGGCCGCCGATCAGCATGCGGCGAGCCTGGGCGTTGGAGTCGGAGTCGGAATGGGTGATCTGGGTGCATATGGACATCCGGCAGCTGCTCGACTGCCGTATCCTATCTATCCCGGCGTGGGATGGGCGTCAGTGGGGCACCGACTGGTTTTATTTTTTCTGCACCCCCCAAAATGCCAAATGGAACAAACTCACTGGACATAATTCACTGGACATATTCACGTTGGACAGGTGTTCCAGGTGTAGTCTTCTATGATATTCTGTCGACACTCTCACGAACACAAGTAACCCTCTTCAGGAAACCTTCTGGGACGGTTCCGGTGGCTGTATTCCGGGCCGGCTATGACTTTACCCTTGCGTCCACGCTCTATGATTTGTATACCTCAATCCACGTTTTCTTATGTTTTTCACGTCTATTTATCCCTTTTCACCCTCACTAATACATCTAGCTAATCATATTCTATTCCTTATATCCCCAGTAACGGATCCCCGCTCCACCCGATATCACAATACACCATCGAGCCTCGCTGGAATTCCGATAGATGGCGCGTCGCCCTCAGCCCAACTATCGCTCAGGTGGGACTGGAACACTTTAATATACCTTTACAAATGAAATTTAATAGATTGATGAAATATACCATTATATACCGTAGATAGCCCTTCAATCTTAATTTCCACGTCTAAATATACAGAAAAGTATAGCCACACAACTTGTCAATACAAAGAGAAATAAGGTCACACTACTGAATTTATTTAGATACTTCTACTTCTACAAAATGTTGTTCAAATCCAATTGGCTAATCTCATGAACGGTATATCATGATTTGTTGTAGGACATAAAGACGGCCATTATAAATGGCAGTGTCCAAACCAATGTTCGTGGCCAACAATTACAGTTCTATCGATAGTTGGGTAATAATAGTCGAGTAGCCCACCACTGACACCTACACCGCGCAAGTGGTTTTATGCGGAATCAAGGAGGAAATTGCAATATTTGATAAGAAACATTAAGTAATTGCCAGCGAGGCGCGTTTCAAGCCAATCTTTGCACAGCATAAATTTCATATCAGTCCGCATTAAGAAATAATCGGCTCGGACACAGCAGTAGCAGAAAAATTCATCGTGTCGCTACAGTCGTGGTGTTTTGTTATTGGAGCAAATAAAAAACAAGATTAAAAATAAACTTCATATTCGGTTCAGTTTTCGGTAGGCTGACGCACTTGGAAAAAATGCAGGTGCTGCTGGTGAACGAGTCGCCGTCCCACAAGTGCAGGGAAGAGTGCAACTAATTGTTTTCGTCACAAAACGCCATATACTATAAAAGCGGAATTGAAAAATTAGGTCGTCGTTTCGGATAAGTGTAAGCAGCATTTGTTGCTGCGTTTGGAATCAAAATTATTTGGTGAGTTTCGTTTTTGTGCTGGCAGCCAGTGATTAGCTTACAGTTTCAATTAACTTGCAGTGGCTTGTTTTAAAGTTAAAGCAAGCGGACCTCGGGCCCGAAGAGAAGTCAACAAAAACTACTTTGAGAGAGCAGACGTCGCGACGCACACGAAATAATTATAACAACACGTTCAAAGTGAAGGTCAACGTCACAACGGCGACGACGAAGGCAACGGCATCAGCGGCAACTCTGGCTGCCGAAAACCAAAGTGAACGCCTTCCATTGAGCTAGCGATTTTCAACCTGGGCAACTATTCCACCACATCCCCTGCAGCACAATGTCTCTCCCAGGCATATCCATATCCATATCCTCCTCCGCCCAGCGGCTGTTGTTCACATTCCTAATGGCCCTACTTATCCTGGTCGCTAGTGTAATCAGCAGTGACACCTCCATGCCTACACAAAATATGTCCCACAAAGAGAGAACGGAACTAAGGTAAGTGGATAAGATAGCCCTAAGTAGATGGTAGTTTAGTTTTACACTTACTCCATTTTTGACTGCAGGGAAGAGGCCCGCGACATGTTCTATCATGCATATCGTGCTTATATGGAAAATGCCTATCCAGCCGACGAGCTGATGCCTCTCTCCTGCAAAGGGCGCTATCGCGGCGTGACACCTTCACGGGGCGACATGGACGACATACTGGGAAAGTGAGTGTGAAAAGCACTGCAAGTTGAGCTTGAAATGAAGAGACAGCCTTATATATATTTTAGCTTCTCCATGACCCTGGTGGATACTCTGGATACCCTGGTGCTGCTCGGTGACTTCACCGAATTTGAGCATGCCGTCAAATTGGTCATCCGTGATGTTCAGTTCGATAGCGACATCATTGTCTCGGTGTTCGAGACGAACATTCGGATGGTGGGCGGCCTGCTCTCGGCTCATATTCTCTCCGAATATCTGCAAAAGCAGGTGGATGTGATGCACTGGTACAAGGGAGAGCTGCTGGAGATGGCCCGCGAGTTGGGCTATCGTCTGCTGCCGGCGTTCAATACATCGACGGGGATACCGCATGCCAGGGTAAACCTGCGCCTGGGCATGAAGGATCCCATGCTAAAGAAGTCGCGGGAAACATGTACGGCCTGTGCAGGCACGATTCTGCTGGAGTTTGCTGCCTTGTCGCGACTCACGGGTGATCCCATATTCGAGGTGCGTGCCCATGCCGCAATGGATGCACTGTGGAAGCTGCGCCACCGCGGCTCAGATCTGATGGGTACCGTCCTAAATGTCCACTCCGGCGATTGGGTGCGCCGCGACTCGGGCGTGGGTGCCGGCATCGATAGCTACTACGAGTATTTGTTTAAATCGTACGTCCTGCTGGGCGACGACAAGTATCTGGCGCGTTTCAATCGCCACTACAATGCCGTAATGAAGTACGTAAGCGAGGGACCCATGCTCCTGGACGTGTTAATGCACAGGCCGCACGCCAAGTCCAGAAACTTCATGGACTCGCTGCTGGCGTTCTGGCCGGGGCTGCAGGTACTATCCGGTGATCTTAAACCAGCGGTACAGACCCACGAGATGCTCTACCAGGTGCGTCAATAAATTGCAAGTACTGTGTATAAATAACATAATTTAATATATTCAATCTTTTAAATAGGTTATGCAGATGCACACTCTCATCCCGGAAGCATTTACCGTCGACTTTCAGATCCATTGGGGCCAACATCATCTCCGACCCGAGTTCATCGAGTCTACGTACTTTTTGTACCGTGCTACAGGCGACCATCACTACCTGCAAGTGGGCAAGCGTGCTCTGAAGACCCTCCAGCAGTATGCCAAGGTCTCCTGCGGCTATGCGGCTGTGAATGATGTGCGAACGGGCAAGCACGAAGATCGGATGGACTCGTTCGTCCTCTCCGAGACATTTAAGTATCTGTTTCTGCTGTTCTCCGAGCCGCAGGATCTGATCATCAATGTGGATGAGTTTGTCTTCACCACGGAAGCCCACCTGCTGCCACTGTCGATTGCACAACTAGGGAATGCCACGTTTAGTGAGTGATCCCGTGCTTCCTTAAAGATTTACTTATCAAGTAGACATCCATTCATTTACAGGCTTTCGGCAATCGGACGAGCACAATGTACTCGACTTCATGCGCACCTGCCCCAGTTCCAATAAGCTTTTTCCTGAGAAAGTACGCAAACCATTGCGCAACTTCATTACGGGCTCGTGCCCGCGCACCATCAGTGGCAAGCGACTCAGCGCCCTGGATTTTCAGGCAAGCAATGCGGATCATTTGCGAGCTGTTTACGACATGGGCATCACCATGGTTTCGGTAGGGGACCGCAGCCAAGGCAAGGTGCGACTGTTTCATAGTTTCTATAATGTAAGTTTTTCGTTCTGTTTTGAATTTTTCTTTTACCTTTTTTTGGTTTTGGTTGCGTTTAATGTTAATAAGTGATCCCTCTTCCTCCTTTTCCTGGTCGTACTCTGATGATGGAATCATCATATATATTCTCTATATATTCCATCTATTCAAACACAGGCCAAGAGTCACGAAGAGGGCGAAATGGGACTGCAGTTTATGCAGGAGATGCTGGAGCTAACTAAGATTCAGAGCATGAATCAGCTAGCGCAACTGCAGGTGCGTAAACTATCCATACATCCATAAGAAGCACAAATACAAATATCCATAAATTTAAAGGCAGTGGCCTATGCCACTGATGAGAAGCAACAGGACTGGACTGCCCTAATGGCCGGACCTTCGCACTTTAGTCCAGAACTGATTGGCGAGCAGTTTGTCGAGGGCGATGTCATCCTGGCCAAACCATTGAGAGCCTGCAGTGACAAGCTCAATCAGGAGGACGATGCCGATGATGCGAAGGGAAAGGTTCTGGTGGCCGAGCGCGGCGATTGCACGTTTGTCAGCAAGGCACGACTGGCGCAAAAGGCTGGCGCTGTGGCTTTAATTGTCTGTGATAATGTACCAGGTTCTTCCGGCGAGACGCAACCCATGTTTGCCATGTCCGGCGATGGTAACGACGATGTACTCATACCCGTGGTCTTCATGTACAACGTGGAGTTCAGTAAACTGGCGGAGGTGATGAAGCTGCGCGAGCACCCGCTCCGAGTGCGCATCATGCAAATGGTGGAGTTCAAGAGGTGGCAACTAGCCAAAGAGGGTCGGCAGAACGATACGACGGCGTCGACCCAAAAGCCGGACAGGGAATTGTAGTGACTGTAGTCCACTCACCCCACCGTAAACGCTTCTGCTCCTGCGGCTCTTAAAGTGGTTTTCGTTAAACATTTTTGAAAGAGTATCAATAGAAATTTCAACATTCGTGAATTGTACATTTTAGCCGCTCAGTCGCAACTAAATTATAAAATTCTCGTACTTTACTAGACACGTAAGGACCCCGTAAAAGGAACCACTTGAGCTAGCCGTGACTTCTAGAACTTTCCTCATTGGGGATTTTTGCATTTGCATTTGTGATTCGGTTCGGCGTAACTCTCTCAGGCTGGCAATTGGCTTTCTAGTAGCTGCAATTATTGCCGGACCGATCTAACAATTTCAGATATACCTATATATGGTATGTATGTATGGCATACATTACATTGTAAAAGTGTAGTTCCGCAGCCTCCCCTCCCATTTTTATACGAGTTTTACTTTCCGTGTAAGTAAATCTTTTGTACATACAACATTAGATCTTAGGAGCTAATAAAGTTATAATTATGTAAGAATAACTAGATTATTAAGTAATAAGTCGAGAATGAGAAGCCAATCTGTAGTTGAAATTGTTTAGTTCAAACACCAAAATAGTTTAAAATATATGAGAATTTGATAAAACCAACCTAGGCCTTTCTTGTGAATAATGAATCATTAATCAAAAGTTAACCATTTGAAGTGAAACGACCAAGAAATCTGCATATTGTATCTTAAAGCAGGCTGTTAGACTGCGAGTGTGACGCAACACATGATAAGGTTGTCGGATTCGACTTGATCATCTTTACAAGCAAACGAGTCGCAACGAGAGTAGGGGCAGACCTGCCGCGACTATGCAATAGCCGGTACTCAGTGAATATATATGTAATCTTAAGATGTATGTAATTTGTGCAATATATTCCTGCACTCACTCTCGCTCTTCCCACCAACGAAGTACCAGCCAGCCTATGGCCTGTCAAAGACTATAAAATACCAAGATATTGTATCAATTTTCCTTCGACGCTTCGTGGTACGCTCAGTACCAATTTGGATAAAACTACCAATTTGGCAACTTCAACATTTTTTTTTGTCGGTATCCTCTACTGTGGAGCGGGGTCGTGGGGGGTACTTCAATTCTCTTTTGGTCCCTTCGGTCCATAGAATCAAATATCAAAATCCACAGTCTTTGACATCGTTTACAAGCTGCTGCGCCGACTGCTCAAGACTCGTCGTGGTCCCAAAAAACCAAAAACAATATATGTACTTTGCTTGGGCATGACAAAGCCAATTGAAGCTCGAGACGGAGGCCGCTTGAGAAAAAGGATAACTAGCATTACATATTTGAGGATCGACCACAAAATCATATACATCATGAGTCGCGTCGAACCGAAATGTGGTAAGCGAGTGCTTGGTCCTTCGATCCGGATTTATTTTTGGTCTGGAAACTTCAACTTCAACAATATAATTTCCTGGTTGTGAATCGACATCAATTCGAACATGACGAACTCGGTCTTTGCGGTGATCATCTTTTAATACCCGATGCTAAAAAACAGTATAAGGGTATATTAGATTTGGGTAGAAAATGGATGTGTGTAACGCCAGAAGGAAGCGTTTCCGACCCCATGAAGGGTATATATTCTTGACCAGCATCAATAGCCAAGTCGATAGAGCCATGACTTTCTGTCCGTCTTGTTTGACGTCTAGTTCTCAGAGACTTCAAGAGCTAGGGCAACGAAACTTTGTATCCAGACTCCTGTGATATCACACTGAATCAAGTTTGTTTCAAAATTTTGCCACGCCCTCTTCCACCGCCACAAAGATTAACATTTTTGGCATCCACAATTTTGAAAATACGAGAAAACCAAATAACCATATCTCTTAGACTACAGAATCTGAATTAGATCGGTTCATTATAATAGCCAGACGGAACAAATGAAAGTTCAGTGGCTCTCTCTCTCACACGCCCTTTGTAGAGTCGCTGCCGTAGCTGTGACAACGTAGCTCACAACGTTCTCCCTCGTTTTAAACTTCTTATTAATACAGTTCCATCAATGCAAAATATAGGGAATGGCCTTTCTTCTTTTCTTGGGGTTCTTGGAAGGATCATGGCAAATCGATTGTACATGCCATTACATCTGCTCAAACTACACAGCCACACAAAAAAAAATGTCGTGCGCGGCTGACCAGAGCATCATATCCCTATGTGTTTTGGGGCCCTGAACACGAATCCAAAGTCAGATTTGCTTCATCACGTCAGGTTTTTTTTCTAACCTCAAAAAACCAATATGATCGAAACATGGTGGAAACTTATTTGAAAAATTCATCGGATTCCCCTGAAACTCATCAATAATTACGAATTTGAAGTCCCCCATTGATTATAATCAATTGAATACGAATAACGCTAGCAGTTGTCTCCCCATTTCGTCAACTCAACTGATATTCATGTTATTAATGGAACCACAACAGAAAACAAAGTAGGTAGCGAAAATACAGTTTACGAACTTAAATCGGTGGGAAAATATTCAGGAACAGTCGGAGAGTCACTAACTGCGCATTTGAACATGAAGTTTTCCGTATTGGACCGGGATAAGGATATTCATGAGACTTATAACATTATGATTGCTTTTACTGTACTTGCTGTGTACTGTTAGCGCTGATGTTTGGCAGTCCTGCTGAGCTCTCCATCGGCCAGCGTTGCCTAAATTAGTTCTATGCTAATCCCTCTCCGCATTGGTTGCATATCGATCTCGTGTCTTGTGAACATTTATACGGCTGGGCAAAAGAGCGAGAAATCGGCTTCAGCTCATCCGCCGGTATAAATAAATTTTATAAAGTTCAAACCTAATTGTTTTATTCGTTTTGGACATATATAGTTGTCAAAAAAACTTGACATTTCGAAGAGATATTTTAATAGTAATATAAATGCGGAAAAACGATTTTGGCTAACCAAATTTATTGAATGCTAAAATTTTTTGTTTTTAATTAAACAAATATGAAGATAAACTAGTCAAACTAGTTGGCATTCGAGGCACAAGTGACGCGAAACTATGATACTCCGTTTCTAAATACAACCGATGCATCGGTTGCTCTACCTCATATATTGTGATATCACAATAGTCTGGACACAAGATTTTGTTGCTCTAGCTCTTAGTCTCTGAGACAGACGGACGGACAGGCAGACGGACGTTTGCGTGATTTTTACGCGTAAGATGATAATGTTATATGTATTTAGTAGGATTATTTCGGAAAATCATATCAAACAAAATAAGCAAAAAAAATTGTTTCTCTCCCCCCCCTTCCTCCACTGGGTACGACCGCTTTGATAGTTTCATAATGGCCAGCTTCTAGTATCTTAGCATGCAGAATTAGTAGTTACACAGCAACCAGCTACCAAATCGGTAATGAACAAACAATACACACACGAAGTACAATAATTATACAATTATATATTTAAAAAGGGATCCATTTAATGACATTCGGCTTGTAGTTTCTATTTTGGTTTTCGTCGCTTAACTTATTGTATGACACTTCTACGACTCTTCTCCATTCCATTCGCGAGCAGTAGATCAATTTTAATATTTAAATACAGTATTCAATATATGTATAGGCTAGAACTACGTTAACTAATTTACAATATGCTTAAAGTTTTGTTTTTCTTTTAGAAAAGTTTAGATAAAAAACGAAAACGCCAATCAAATAAAAACACTTAGTTAATATAAATGGATAACTAAATTAAGGCCGACTTAGGATTAGGACTTAGACTAGAGAAAGTTATCTAAAACAATTCGGGGCTTGGGGTAATTTAATAAACGTGAAGCGTCGCCCAGGGGCTGTATCCGATATTACCTTCAATTATATTTGATGTACGAAAGTACGAGTGAGTGTAGGTGCACGTGTGTAGGATTTATGAATATTACATTTAGATTTAGACGCCATCAACGTATCGTCGTATCTGGTGTGAGACACAAGTCGCACAAGGAACAGGGACAGGCGGACAATCTTTCGGTTCATACTGGTACGGGCATGGACTGGATTGAAGCAGAGGAAGTTGCAAATGCCGGCATGGTCGATTGGCTGCTGTTCATCATCTGTTGCTGCTGCTGAACGGCCAGTTGTAGCATGTGATTGGCGATGCTGTCCACTGTGAGGGTGCGCGGCGCCATTTCGATAACCTGAGACTTGTGGCGCGCATAGAACCGCTGCGAACCATTGCCCTGCGGTGCCACGTACGTCAACTGCCTGGGATCAGCGGAACTTATCCAAATCTCTTCGCCTGTGGCGGCCTTGATGATGAGGTGATCCCCGGTGTTGACGGCCTGAATATGCTCATTAAACTGCGGCGTTGGCAGGCGGTGCACCTGCAGTAGACGATGCGAGGGCGTCGCATGCGACAGCTCGCAGGCAATCACGTGCATCTCGGAGGGCTTGTCCGACTGCTGGGACTCGATGTGCTGATAGAGGACCAGCATGCTGCTCTGGTCCATGTCGAAGCTGGGATAGTGCATGGCGGCCAGACTGTGACCCAGAGGGCAGCCCAGGTCGTAGTTCATCAGCGTGTCCCCGCTGCGATGGTCCCAGATCGTGATGCGCGTCAGCCCATATCCAATTAGGCGATCCTCCGTCAGGCACTCAATGTGCTTCAGTTCGTGCCGCAGCTGCTTGAACTCGCGTATTGAGGCCAGCGTGTCCAGCGTGGGGGTCAGCGAGTACTTACAGATGCCCGAGCGTGGCTTACCCATCACCACCTCCTGCTGCCAGGCCATCACAAAGTATCGAGACTCTGCAATGCTTGTAAAAATCACATGGGACCCGTCACTGAAAAGAGAGAGAAGGGAACATCAATTATGATTGATTGTGATTTGTTAAATCTAAAGACTCACCAGCTGACCGCATCCAGATGCACAGAATGCATCTTGGGGCGCAACTCCTCCTCGCAGTAGTAGTAAACGTTCACATACAGCGACGTCAGCGTTACTTCCCGTTTATGGTGGTCCAGCGGATGGCAGCGCATCTCCAGGTACACAGGCGTTGAGTTGTGCACGCACAGTCTATTCCCAAACGGTGCAAAGACCTCGTTGTCTGTGGATGGAAGTCGAAAGTTAGGAGATATGTAAGTATATGTCATGTACAGCACGCACCATTTGTGATGCGCCTCAGTTTTCCTAGATTCACCCAACGCGGGCCCCGTTCAAAGTCCTCATATGTATGGGAGTGCTCAGATTCTGTGACTTTCGGTTCGTCTTGGCCTGGAAGTGTCGAGTGGGTCGCGGCTCTATTCTCCGACGCCGATGAGGAGTACGGCGTGTGTGGCTTGTGCAAGACATTGAAGACCTTCGAGTACTTCCAGAAGCTGACGCAGTGCTCCTGCAGGACTATCAGCTGGTCCAGCTCATAGTAGATGTACAACACCTTGCCGTGTTTGCCCGCCAGCGGGTTGCTTAGCATACGAGATCCATCGCTGAGTCGGAGCATGCCCCCTGGTGGAAGGGTATGATTGATATCCATATATGACCCAGCATTTTCAGCTTGCTGCGACGGCCGACGACGCGAGAAATGTAGATCTTGCTCACTCTCCTTGTGTCCGGCTTCTGTTTTGCTGAGTGGCGGAAAGACATGTTTGGCCAAAGGTGCATACTGGCCATGAGCATGGGAATAGCATGAACTGTTTGTATATTGGCTATAGGGAGGATTGCCCTGCATGAAATGCTGCTGCAGCTGGAGCTGCTGATCCAACAGTGGCTCCTGTTGTCTAGCAGACGTGCGACCACTGAACAAGTATTCACCTACAAGGTCTTTAGCTGGGGATGTACGTGTATGTTTTGCTAAAAACTTTTGGGAATCCTCCACCAAGGCCTTGATTTGAGGAGGATCAGCAGGAACATGGAGAGAACTGGGAAACTGGTCAACAGGCAAAGGTTTAAAGGCTGATGTTAGAACAGATGCTCCAGGCCCAGGCATAGTGTGGGCTCGCGCACGCCTGTGGCTCTTTGGAAGTTTACTTCCAGCATCTCCCATTAAAGCGTTAGTTCCCTTCCTTGCCGTCTTTGTGGGAGATTTCGGTGGAGAAGCATCCGTCTGCTGCTGCTCGAGACGATGCTGTTCGGGCAACATCTTCTCCAGAGCCTCCGCTGCTGGTTTCTTCGCGCCGCCTTTAGCCGACTTCTTGGCTGATGCTCCTCTGGCATTTCCGCCGCTCAGACGTTTGCCCCTGCCCTGAGCATCCGCATCCGAGAGGGCATAGCTCTTCAAAAGGCTGACCTTTCGATTGCGCAACAGCTTCGAGTTCATGTGCGTGGTGGAGCGTGTGACCAGGTCCCGGACAGCTTTAGTAGGGGACGATGCACCCACCGAAGCTCTTGGCTTCCTGCTTTCCGCCTGGCTCTTTCGGGGAGTCTTGGAGGCTTGCGCTTGGGTTTTCGTTGGCCTTCGATTGTGTTTCATCTGGGATCTGTCTGGGCTGGAGCTCTCCAGAGAGGGACGCGGACCGCCGTAGTTTGCAGTCTCGACGTGGCGGGTGGGAGAGGGCGTTCGCGTGCGCGGCCCTGGTAGTGCCACTGGCAGTTCCACTGGCAGCGCCACTGGCGGAGCATTACTCATCGATTGGACAATGTAGATGGATGGCTTCGTCTCACGCGCCTGCCGCAGGCGCTTCTGCATGCTCTCCAGCAGCTCTTCACGGGCCGGGGCGGCAGCAGCATAGACTTTGGCGAAGGCCGCCTCTACCAGTTCAGACTTGGAGCATCTCTTATCCTCCTGTTTCTGCTGCTGCTGCTGCACGGTCTCCAGCAACTGGCCCTGGGGGGGTGTGGCAGCGGCATGGACCTGAGCAAAGGCCGCCTCCACCAATTCAGACTTTGAGCATCTATTGTCAGCATCTCCATCCTCCTCCTCTTCGTCCTCCGAAGCTATTGGCCGATCTCCCTGTGCCTCATAGTATTGGTCGTACGTTTGGGTGGACTGACGTTGATCTTCCGTGGCTGCAGCGGCGGCTTGCCCTTCTGTGCTCTGCTCACTGTGCTGCTTCCTCACCTTTCGCTTGCCACGCACATCGGTCCGCATCCTGTCCAGTTGCTCCTGCGTCCGCACTCTCAGGGAGCGTCGAGCCACCGTGCTGTTGGCCAGCTCCCGCATGGCTGTGGCCACTGCATGGGCCGTGGACATCTCCGTGAGTCCCAGATAGTTGCAGAACTCCTGCTGCTCGTAGAACATGGCATCGTTGGGACAATCGCCAAAGGCGGCATCATTCTGTTCAGCCCTCATGCTGTGGGACACATCTGTGGAGGATACCGAGAAAGATTGGACATCGTAACGGCATGGCGCACTGAGGAACCGCTTACCCGATGAGGGATGGGGATGCTGCTCCTGACAGCGAGGATGCTTTTGCTGCTGCTGCTCCAACAGTAGCATCTGTTGCCGTTTCTTGACACTCTTTCGCATCATGCCAAAGACAACGTCCGCCAGCTTACGATCATCTTCAGTTTCCGTGGAAATCATGGCAACAGGCATGGCATTCATTCCCTGTACTTCGGGAGCCCCTGCTGCCGCTGGAGATTCTGCGGAGGCAGTGGACACTGACGCCACTGCCAGCGGTGCCAGATCTGCAGTGGAAGTCTCTTTTGTGGCCAGTCTCTGCACCGATGTCTGCGTTTGAATTGTTTTCATGTCCGGTGCCATTTTGGAGTCTTCCTGCTGCTGCTCCTCCTGCGAGTTGAGTGCCTGCAATTCATCCTCCGGCGTGAGGGTGGTCACAGATGGATTGTCCCCGCCCACCTCGTAGCAATCGTCCTCGTCATCGTCCAGAATAATGGTATCCTCTGTGGGCAGCACATGCAGCTGGCGTCGCTGAATAGGGGGCTTTTCCGGCGCAGATGTCCCCAGGCTGGCACTGGCCTGGTCCGCTGGCGATTCGGCTGGACTCTGCATAAGTTGGCGGCTGATCTTTTCCATATTGCGAGCCAGTGTCTCGCGGAACTCAATGAAAGTGTCCCGTTTGTGAGGCTTGGACGCCTCGTGCTGCTCAAAGGTGGCCTGGAAGTTCTCCACATCCTCGACCGCCTCACAGTCATGGGTGGTGGCCGTCTCCCAGGTCTCAACCTTCTCGCTGAGACTCATCTGCGGCTGGGCTTGGCAGATGGTGGCCAGCCGCCGGTCCATGGCCTCCGAGAAGAGGGTATTCTTCAGCAGAGGATACTTGCGCTTTGCCGGATGCATTTTCCTTGGCCGATCGTCGTCGCCCAGATCGTCATCGTAGTGGTAGTTGTCGCTGCCATTGGGCGTGGACGAGGAGCTATTGGGAAACTGTGTGGGGCTGCTGTGCTCAGCCTCGGGCTCAGGCTCAGGCTGCTCCTCCTCCTCTATGTCACTGATTACAATGGGCTGCTGGGACTGCTCTCTGTCCATCTCTGGGACATGCTCCAGGGGAAGCTCCTGCTCCAGATGTAACTGATGATGATGATGATGGTGCCCCTGCTGGATCTCATCCTCTTCATCCACCTCATTGTCGTGGTCTTCCAACTCGTGGTCGTACACCTGACAGATGTCGGGGCGCTCTTCCTCCAGCGGACTGTCGTCGACAAAGTTAGCATTCTCATTATCATTGTCGTTGTGCGTCTCCTCGTCCTCGACTTCATCTTCTTCGACAAGCTCATGATGATGGACCACCGGCTGGTCCAGAGCCGCATCGCTGAGATAAACATTGTTGCCGGCCTCCATACGCGTCTCTTCCTCATCCTCATCTCCTGCCACGCCATCGATGTAGCCCGAGCCATTCAGATTATGGCGGAGCAGAGCTCCGTGGCCAGACATAATGAAGGCCCTGGGGAGCTCCTGCTCGTTCTGTGTCGAGACGATTATCTCGCAGCAGTGCTCTTCGGTCAGGACGATTTCGCCGTCCACATCTTCGTACACAACGCACTGCTCGACGTTCGGGTCAACCATTTGGAGAGCTTGCTCCTCGGTGTGGATCTCAAACACTTCTGTGAGATGAGAGTCTACGAGGCTGCCGTTGGTGAGCAAAACCCCGGGATTAGTGGAAACTGATTGCATAAAGACCACGCCGGAGTCTGTGGCTGCCTCTGGAGAATCTAAAAAAGGGATTTAGTTTTAAAAACCTGTGCGTAAGGTTGAGCAAAAACTAACCATTGATCTCGATTATTTCGCCGCTCATTCGCGGCCGCTTGGGTGGCGTGTAGGCCGAGTATGATGCAGATTGTAGATCTTCGCCCTGTAATTGCATTGTGCGACAGAGTCCGTAGACTTGTTGTTGTTCTACGGCATCCACTGTAGAGGGTTCGTCCTGATCAGGCCAGCCCTGGAAGTCGGTGCCATCGCTGCTCGATATGAGACTGCATATCTCGGAATCGTCGGAGATCACGTGCAGCAGGCTGTCCACCGCGGGATCCAGTAGCTGCTGCTCACTCCCGGTCTGTTCCCGGCTAAAATGGGCTCGTTCTTCATCGTCCACTTCCTCGCCCAGGGGGCCTGGTTGTTCCACTATGCCACTGGTCGACAAGACGACGCTGAGCCACCGATCTTCTGCCTGCGCATAGGCTCTGTCCCGCTTCGACATTGTATTTATCCACGCCAAATCGATTCAAATTACAAATATTGAATAATGGGAGCAATTGTGGAAGATTTTTTTCGGAAATTACACGTGAAATTTTAAAAACTGTGCTCAATGCTGCGTACTGTGTAAAGCCTGAACTCCTTATGGCTGCACAACATGATTGTCGAGGTCTGCCTTGTTAGGAAATTTTTGTGCGTATAGCAACGCACATATTTCATATATTTTATATTCTGGCAGCAACAAATTATTTTTTGTGATTACTTCTGATTACACCTCTATGGGTAGGGGTATTCTTTTTGTATTTTACACAATATTCATCGATATGTCAATGGAATAAAATTGATCAGGACAAACTACGCTAAACTAAATAAATGCTGAATTTTTCGCTGGCTACAAAATTTGTCTGCTGATAGTTGCGCGGAAAACTTTTCTGAGAAAAGTGAATTTTTCGAAAAGGACGCAACTTTTTGCCACTAATCGCATGTAAAATACCGATAGATACGGCATGAATACCCCCACTCCGAACGATAGTACAATTCGATTAATCGGTTGACTGCAAACAGCTGGATGAGAATAAAAAAATTACAGTAAAGTACCCCCCACTAGCCCCACTAGGAGATTCACTTGATTAAAGTTTCCCCATTCCCCATGCGCCCGCGCGCTGATAAGCAGTAAGCAGCGAACATCAAAAACTTAGTAGCTGTCGGAATAAAAGTACTAAGCGTGCTCATAACTCAGAACAAACATCCGAGCGCTCGAAGTGTGAACGTCGTGTTCGGCTGCTATCGCCCCGGAAAAAAATAAATAAAACGCTGCTTTTACTCATCAATGTGCGTGTAACTCGAAGTCAACGTCAAATATAAATCGAGAGCGAAAATTTCAATAAATCAACAATGAGTGACAAACTTGTGAACGGCTGCAGTTCTGGCCAGAAGAACTACAGTCACTGCAACGGCACCACACAGCAGAAGGAAACCCCCCAAGGCAAAGACGTCCGCGTCTGGTGCGATGGATGGTGAGTCATTGGTCATATGTATATTGTAGTGGAAGGGGGTAGGGAGTGGGTAGTAATACATAGGTGGATTTTCTATTCCAAGAACCTTTGGCATTTGTATAGTACCTGGAAAGCGGAAAATTATTCACGAAACGTTCCACTAACGGTAGTCGCTGTCGCTTTCTTGCGTCACTTTATTGATAGGAGGGATGGAATGGTGGGGGGAAAGGCAACGGCAGGCCGTCGGGCGAGCACACATATGTACAGTGGGTCAACGCTAGCACTTTCACAGGTATTACATGTGTGCATATACTGATTGCATGGCAGGATGTACATATGTATGTATATAATTCTAGTATCCAAGTCGTCCGCTATGTTGTGTCTATTTCAGGTTCAAGGTCAATTAGAACCGAAAGATCGTAGTACAACGACGGCACATATTAAATCCCTAGTATATACACATAGGATATATACACATAAGTAGCGTTAGACGCATTTTCAAGCACTACTATATAAATGACTTGAAACGCGTTGCATGTTCTCTTCTACTCTTATTATTACTTTGGGCACTCTCTTTCTCTATTAAACATTTCAATTTCAGAGCAATGCATGGGCCAAAACCGGTTTATCTTTGTCGAGAATGAAGCATTCTACGGCGATAATACTATACATATGTCATCCGTAGATGGATGGAAACTACCATAACAAGTTTGTTTCCTGGCTTTATCAGAGGACAGAAATTTCCTTCCTTCAATTTTGGCTTCCGCTGATCGCTTTATAAACATACACAAACATACACACATATGTGTATGGCGAGTAAATATATACATAGATATATCTGTTGTTTATCATCTCTCCTCACTCTCTCTCGGTTCCATAAAAGAAACAAACAATGGCACACGCCCATACAAAATTATATACAAATAAAATCATCGTATGATTCTGTGCATGTGTACAGAGTCCGAAGCGAGATTTATTCTTACCCACTGTATCCGCTGCCCGCAGCGGCACGTTTCTCTACGTTTCTGTTCCTGGGGTTCGTTTACATGGCCCTTGTTGACTGTGGCAGCCAACCAGCCGGTCGGTCGTTCCAAACATCACGTGATTCGGATTTGCGCATGCCTCGTCCTCGTCTCCATCCCACGCCCAATTTTCAGTTTATGGTTTGGCCAACATGCCGTGTCGGGCCTCCTCTTCGTCCGGCATTCTTTTGTGGGCATTTGGCATATAATTTCATTGCCATTTTGCAGCAGACCTTGAGGGCCACAAAGGGCTTGGTATGACTTTAAGAGAGTAAAATTAAAATGTTAAAAGACATAGTTTACATTGGCATTTAAAATTCGAAAGAATCCATAAACACGGAATATTCATTCTTAACTAAATTAGAAAATAAAGGATACATGAAAAAATACGGATGTATACAATATCTTTGCGAGTGCATTAGATGCATGTCGATCCATTTAGAATCCATATATGTACATACATATGTAGAATTGTTTGGACTCACTTACTCGCTTCTATGGTACGCGAACCTGCCTTTGTTAATCGGATTTCCTTTTCTAGATCCGCGTTGACGTATAATAAATCAAACGTACTTGTATTTCCGGGTAAATTGGGTAATCAGAGCTCTGCCTTAGCCCCGATGGGGGTCGGACACCCCAACCCACACCCCGAGTATCACGTATGGAAGTCCAGCGAAACATCTAAGGCTGATAAGCAGCCGAGGGACCCGCCAACTAATATTCAAATGGCATTATCAGCTGCTCTGCAAATGGGGGTCTCTGCAAAAAAATATAAACAAGCACTTTATTTTGGTACACATTTCTGTATGGAGGAATCCGAGAGGAATCAGCCCATTAACCCAGCGACTCCTCGGTCCACCAAAATCGTCTCTAATCAGCAGAGATTGAGATCATTGACGCAAGCAATGAGCCTCCTGCTCCGGCACTCAGTCAGTCGCCTCTCTCCGATCTATCTTCCCTTTGGCAAGTGTCAATGAACTTGAGCTCAAAACCAGTTCAAAAACAAATGAATGATGCTTGTAATATTTGTTGTGAATGGTTCCCGCTTAGGGCTCTGGGTACACCCGCTAAGACCCCCGGCCGACAGAGCACAAATTCTACTAAGAATCGCGTGATATTTTTTAATCAGCAACGTTCGTGGCTGTTCTAGTCGCTTGTGTCGCCGCTTGTTGCTCACTCAATTGATTAAGCGTCCCCGAGGCCTGTTCTACATATAGAGTACAATAATACAATAATATATTGTATGGTACTACTCGCATGTTTGTTTCCTCGCGTTCGGCACAGATTTTTTGCTTCTTCTCCTCTATGGCAGAAAATCTCCGGGAGCAAAGGTTTTTCCCTCTCGATTAATGAATGGCCCCACGTTTTTACTAGCTGCTACTGCTTGTCCCTGCTCTACGGGTACGGCTACCAGCTGTGTTCTGTTACTATCAGCCAAATATACTACATATGTATGTATATAAATATTTATACGATTATATGTTCCTCCCTCCTTATACCCATGCACGAGGTAGGTTTATTTTTGGCTCTTCATTATGCTCGGACTTCGTGACGTAGTAGAGTCTCTTTTTGCTTCTTTCTTGGCTTATTATCAATCCACCGGCCCAGACATTCGTCGGACCAGTCACAGCCAAAAGATGAACGTTTAAATATGTATACAGATACTCGTAAAATATTTTTTCGGTTTATTGTCAAGGCAATTGGACAACCTTGATCTTATAGGTGCGATATGGCTGGCAAACGTTAATTGTACAGATTATATAATATATACATATATTTTAGCCATATTTGTAACGTTTTTGGTCGAATTTGCAATTGGTTCCACCTCATATCAACAATCTGCGATATACGTACATACACATGAGGTCTAATCAGTTAGACGGAACCGATAATGGTGACGTTTTCCCACTTCTTATCATACACATATTTTCGTATGTGGTTCTTAACTGTTTTATTTCATTTGGGTGCTATATAATTACTACATACTATATAAGGTACTCTAAGGTGTGTCACAATATTTCTGTCTGGCCTCTTTTTTGAAACCACAGTATATTGGTCAGTGTGCTATCTTCTACTGGTGTGGTATTCACTTACCCGTCTCCTTTGCCAGTCTTTTGTCCGTTATTCTTGTATCTTGCCTATTTTATTGCTGTGTGCTGTGAGGCTTCGCTCTCTTAAAGGAATAACGGATTTATTTGTTATTGACATTTATTTATTGACAAAATGAATCAATTTACTTTGCGTTAGATGGATTTGGAGAGAAAAATACTATTTCCATGATTGTGTCTCTCGATCCGGTCCGAAATTGACGATTATTTAAATGAAACATGCCATTTCGTAATGTAAAAGTAATGCCATTTAGAGGCAATTTTAAATGGCAATTTAATCACGTCTGTCAAGTGCCGAACCAATCCAAAATAGGCTCAGGGCACGTGTGTGCCGTGCCTTTGGAAATAGCTTTAGAATCGAAACGACGGGGAATGAGTACTCGTACTCGCATGTGCTGTTTGCACTCGTACGTTCATATATCTATGTATGTGTATGTATGTGGACACGCTCGAGCACAATTGCAATTAAAAGTTGCTAAATGGCACACAGAAATCATACATATCTCTTATTGCCCCATCCAGCTCTCGCCATCTCTTTTGGTTGTGCCAACAGATGATCGGGTCCAAAGTGCAATCTTGACCAATGCTGCTGCGGCGCTAAAGTGGAGCACAAAGCCGGCCAGGGGATAGCCACCAAGTCAATCATTCAGTCAGTCAGTCAGTCAGTCAGCCACTGGTCTCTACTGGTTGTCATTAAGCCGAACCACACCACACCCAGACACTTTGCTGACGCGCTTGGACTTTGCGTTGAATGGGGCGTTTTATGTAGACGATGTAGTAAATAATTTATATGCACTTTCGTATGTATCCAAGCCTGAGCCCGAACACAAGTTTACGAGTACTGCTGCGGGTCAAAAGCGACGGGTCTCAATTACTTTTAATCCTTCAGCCAATCAAAGCTGATTTTATTGCTTTGAGAATTTATTTATTGCTACTTTGTAAATGAACTTTCATTCTAGAGAAATGTATACTATGTATGCCGAAGCCGACGTTTTAGATACCAGTAAAAAGTTTTGATCAAATTTCATTAATAACGAGTCGAGCAGACATGTGCAGCGTCATTCACACGAGATGTATTTTGTTTTTTCATTTTTGGTTCCAAGCCTCGATTTGTCATGTACACGACATGTATTTTGTTTTTCCATTCTCGGGTGCCGCGTAATGTGGGAGCAGTTGAGAGCAAGGACGTTCTATAATGCATTGTTCGAACATTAAGTGAATGAATAAGACGGCTCTTTTGCACAAAAGCAACAGTTACTTGAACCCGAGACTCGGTTGAATGCAAATTTCTTCATACTTTTTACTGGCAAGCCGATAATTTGCCAGCATATGTATATACCAGTATATATGTATGTAAAGCATACATACAGACGAGGGCAGAGCTTCCAAGCTATACTTTAGCTTCGAGTCCGGGCTTATCAAGCGAGCTCTGAAACTCGCTAATTTAGGCATTATATGACTCACACCCAACCACTGGGGGAGGTGCATGGATTTCATTTGCCCCCGTTTGTCATTCTTCAAGGTCGCTTTCTCTTGAGGTTCTTCAATCTTTTCCAATTTGTTAACCGGAAGACAGTACATTTCCTGCGCGACATACATAACCGGTACAGTTGTTCTGATAAGAGAAACAAAGAGCGTGTCGCGTTTTCTGCCACACTTCTTTCATTTAAGATAGCCATAATATCCAACTAATGAATATATAACTTCTTTTCATTCCCACAGCTATGATATGGTCCACTTTGGCCATGCCAATTCTCTGCGACAAGCCAAAGCACTTGGCGATAAGGTAATTGTCGGCATTCACACCGACGATGAGATAACCAAACACAAGGGACCGCCCGTCTTCACCGAGGAGGAGCGCGTCAAGATGGTCAAGGGCATCAAGTGGGTCGATGAGGTGGTTCTCGGTGCCCCGTATGTGACCACCCTGGAGGTTCTCGATAAGAATAACTGTGATTTCTGTGTCCACGGCGGTGAGTACAACAATATCATGATTTACTGTACTGTACTCTACATATTGTTTTATTAATTCCAGATGATATTACAATGACAGCCGAGGGCGTCGATACATATCATCTGGTCAAGTCGGCCAATCGCTACAAGTGAGTACTGTCTAAAAAGATTGTTCCATGAATCGAACTAAGCTTTGGCATTCTTTTTATCCATTCCACTCCTTAGGGAGGTACGACGCACAGCTGGTGTCTCGACAACCGACTTGGTGGGTCGCATGTTGCTGCTGACACGCAACCACTTCCGCCAGGGATCCGCTGAATACGACATCGAGAAAGAAGGTAGCTTCCGCTTGTTCCATGGCCCTGGCTTATGTATTGAATTAAGTTTCATTTGTGTCCCTAAAGTGCCCATTGAATCACTGCCGCCAGCACAATCCTTGTTTCATTGAGTGTTCCGTTCATTGAGTTTTTAAATTGTTAACAAATACTAACTTTAGACTAAGATTTTTACTTTCTTTTGCCCATCCACTCTCTCTCTCTCTCCCCGGACTGTCTCCTACTGTTAATCTTTGTTGTACGTTGCTCTGCATGCTGCGCGTAAACCATCAATCGAATCGAATCGAATCTCAGTTCCAAGTATGAGCAATTCATATATGTAGCTTTATGTTGTCTACGCTAATAGTATAGTTTAGTTGTGGGCATGTCCTTAGCGGCACAAAAAACCTTAGCTGCTCGACTCCAGACACATAAGCGAATGCTGCAACAAAAAACAACAGCATACATGGCATGTGCATGACGCTTAAAGGGGTTTTTTTGTTGCTATTGTTGGAAAAAGCCTGCCCATTGCTGGCACCGCACGCCTAGCATATGATCTTAGTTGATCCTTTATCTTTTCCGTACCCGTAGCCGTACCGTTTTTGACTTGTTTGATCCGTGACTAATCCTTTGACTTATGTTGCTCTCTACATCTTTACTCTTTCTCTTCTTTTTATTTCTATGTACGCACTGTTTACCACTAACAAAACAATATAATCTACTACTCGTATATGCAAATCTATGCTAAATCCTCAAATGCCAAATACCAAATGTCCTGTGCGTGTGCGCGCCCGCGAAATGAATGACAACTGAAATATGAAATATATCAAAAATATTACCTGCAATGACCTGCTATCTGCAATCAAATATCAATATCAAAATCAAATCCGAATCCAAAACCAAATCCAAATCAATTCCTGTAAATGTAAATGTAAATGCTCTCTCTTATATTCTACACTGCTCTCATTCGTCTGTGTTCGCTTTTCAAACCAATTACCAAACAAATTGCATAAACAGCGAAAATGTTAAAACTACTACAAATAAAATCCCATCCAGGTTCTTCGAATATGGGTCAAGATTCAGCTGCCAAAAGTCCCTGGACCGGCTGCAGTCAGTTCTTGCCCACCACACAAAAGATAATACAATTCAGCGATGGCAAGTCACCAAATGCCGGAGACAAGATTGTAAGTAAATAGAGACTAAACAGAGACTAGTTCTAAATGGAATGTTTTTTTTATGTTCTTTTCAGGTGTATGTGGCTGGAGCCTTTGATCTGTTCCATGTGGGTCATTTGGACTTCCTGGAGAAGGCTAGCAAGCTGGGCGACTATTTGATTGTTGGCCTTCACACAGATCCCGTGGTCAATTCGTACAAGAGCAGCAATTATCCCATTATGAATCTGCACGAACGCGTGCTCAGCGTATTGGCATGCAAGGTACGATCTGCTTATGCGGCTGCTTGAGCTGCTCCTGTTTTAACGCTGCTTTGGCTTCTCTTTACTTGTATAGTTTGTCAATGAGGTGGTGATTGGGGCGCCGTACTGCGTTACCGAGGAGCTGCTCGAACATTTTAAAATCGACGTAGTCTGCCATGGTCGCACTCCCATTGCGATGGAGGATGGTAAAATTGACCCGTATGCCGTGCCAAAGACGCGAGCCATTTTCGAGCTGATCGACTCTGGCAATGAGATGACCACCGAGCGGATTGTGGAGCGCATCATCTCGCATCGTCTGGAGTATGAGCGCCGCAACAAGGCTAAAGAGAAGCGGGAAATCGAGGCATTTGAGGCGCTGCAACGCCAGAAACAGACCCAAAAGGCGGGCTAGCAGTAGCAGTAGCAGTCCCTTGCCCTCCTTCCGATTTCACGCAATAGACGGATGTTTTATTTTTTGTTTCGTTTTTTAGTTTTTCGTTTTGTTTAGTGCTTGTAACTTTTTATTTGGACTCTGTTGCCCCTTGTTTCGTTATGATACGTTATGCTCAAGGCGTGGCAACCACACACACCACACAAGTCCCTCCACAAGCAACACAACCTCAACCCCCTCGCCAGCGGATCGGCTCCTGCGCACGCATCTCGTTTTCTAGTACAATTTTTGAATAGCTGTAGGCTCTCAGGCAGGCAGGAGGCTCTCTGCAAGCCTCAATGATATAAATTTATATAAATCGATATATATATGTATATGTAATAGTCTACGATAATAGCATATTTAAAATCTAAATTGTATGTAAGCTCAAGATTGTAAATTCTATATTGTATGTAATAAGTGTCGAGAAGAATGAGTCGTGAGTGAACTCTCAAAATTGTACGAAATATATATGTTTAGGCCAAAAGCAAAGAACTTCTCTGCTCGTATCCATTTATCAGCCTGTCTTGTGCTTGAATTGTAAATACAAATGTGAACTGTAGTCGAAAGTGGAAGGAAGTGGACGAACTCTGGATCTATCAAACGTAATCTCTGATATTTTGTCTTCAATTACAAATATACATATATCCTAGTGCAAGTTCTTGTTCGTTAACGCTACTCATAATGTTTTATGTTCAATGTTTATTTAGCTCTAGATTATAATATATTTATGTACATGGCCAAAAAGTAATCAAAAAAAAAAAATTAAAGAATATTTATAAAGAATTTGCTGTCGATTATTTAATCTGTTCGCCGAATAACTTTAGGTCCACTGTGAGCAGCTGCTGCCACACATCCAAGTCCATTAGCCCGCGCAGGTCATCGAAGCTGATAAGGATGGCGTTGCTGTCGGTTTTGATGAACTCCTTGCAGTCCTGGGTCGCGGAGACGGATCGAGCCTTTAAGTGCTTAGAGAAGCTGCGCGAAGACTGTTCTGCCTGGACCAGCAGGCGCATGCAGACGGATACATCCTGCAGCGGAGTGGACACCCATACGGCCAGCACGTCATCCATGGCTGGTTTGCGGTGCCACAGCAGAGAGTGCTGGGTGCGACAGCCAAAGACCATAAGGACGCCGTGCTGCGAATACTGACGATACTCCGCCGGCAGATGATTGTTACGGGCGCATTTCAGCGGATTGAGGCCGGATCGACGGTACCCAAAGACCCCCAGAAGCGTGTTCACATCGTGCTCCAAGCTGCTGATATGGCAGCACAGGGAAACCTTCTGCTCCGGCCTCACCTCCACAAACGGAACACCCATCCCGTGCAGATGGTCCCTCAGATAATGGCCCAGCAGATCGCTGGGGTCCAGGGAGCAACGGCAGGCATGGCACGGACAGTGAATCAAACGAGGACGTGACCAATTTGAGTTGTTTCTGACTGTCTCAAATAGCGACGACTTTCGAATGCTGGACTGTGATGTGGTTGACTTGTACTCGTATCGGCTCAGTCTCAAAAACCTATCCTCCGACGTCGAGGCCTCCGATATGGGCTGGTTAAAACTGGAGTAGGACTGGGTGTCCTGTATATGCTGATTTCGCCTCCGCCCCTGACGTTTCTTACTTTTGCACTGTCTTGGATCATTGGAATCTATTTTATTTGAAGCGGAGTGAAAGGTCGGAAGTAGGATTGACATGTTTGGATGGGCTGGAGGCTGGAAGCTTAGCGGACAGAAACCTAATTCAACGGCATAATTTTGATGGAATATGGAAATGAGTTTGACTGACCTGACAACCTTCGCTATGCTATGGAACGGAAAGTGAGTGGTCGGTCTTCCACAAAAAACTTTATCAATTCAAATTTTATTTGTTTGTTAAATGTATTATATATTGGCCCAGCAACCGAAGCCGCCGAGCACTACGAAAAAATTCATTTTAGACTCATTAGAGTGCCCCTCTCCACGGAAATCTTTAGTAAAAGGCGAAAGATTTATTCGACAATTGAAGAGAAGCCAGAGTAACTTTTCACTGCCAAACACGTCCAACCTTAAACAAGCCTGGCCAGAACTGGTTGGGAATCATAAGAGCAACTCGCGCTATACATAAACTGGGGTTGGATGTGTGATGTTGTGTGTATGCGAGCAATATGGTAAGGTCTAACCGACAGGCTGGTTTGCTGTAAATGACTATAATGCAAACATATTTTTTCCTCTATATTTACATATATAAATGTATATAAGATAGAGAATTTGTTACGTGAAAGATTACATCATTCACTTATTTTGTTAGTGGAGTACATACATACTTATGTATGTACGTCTGTATGCTCACTTCCCTTCACTTCAGTTTGGTTTTTCTCATTACATACATATACACGTAATACGAACTAATCTTTTAAATATAAATGTATTGAAGCAACATACATATGTACCTACGAGTATTAAATTATCATAAAACAGCTATCAAAATTGTGCATGGGTCATATGGACATTTTCCTCTGCCACGCACTGCTTGACGGATATGTTTGTGCCGCAACCAACGAACACCTACCCTGAAATGCAGACGGTAGTCTGATATTTCAGCACTTGTGTGTCCGTATAATTCCCAACTGGTTCCGGCAGCGTGCTTATGGTGTGGCGGCTGTTTTGCTGTTTCCAGTTATCGCTTCTCGGCCTTATGGCTAAGATCAAAGTGTAGTATCTGTTCTTATCAGCTTAACATCTGATAGTTTCTCCATTGGAGAACAACAAATGTTAAACTGATTTTTGGAATCAGACGGAGTGCTAGGGGCTTGCTCCACCTCTGTCGCGGGTTGGCCCGGTATTGCAGTACCGCCGGGATTTCGGCCCAACTTAATAATACATTTCACAAATTAGTACAAGTAGCAAGTGGGTGTACGACGACGTCCTTTAGTTAGTGCATTCCTTAAATAGTTAGTTGTTCTGCTCGGAAAGTAAAAACATGTCAACTCTTGTTTTGCCACTTTTGAAAATACACTACTGGCCAAAAAAATAAGTACATCGGTGTCGTGCTAGTTTGTTATGGAATAGCTCGAATTTTTGTAAATGTATGGATGCCAATTGTCTATATTTGGAAAGGTTACATAGTCTTTACAGTCTTGCCAAATATTTAAATCAAAAATTAAAGTGGGGAACCATCTTTATAAAATTCTATGCTTAAATGTTTGCTGGATGGGCATTTTTGGCCTGGCCAAAATAATAAGTACACTGGTGTTATTTATAAATTTTAAAGGATTTGATAAGGATTTGGTCAAAGGCTTGTTGGTTTTTATTGAGTTCTGTCATATTTAAGTACATGAGAGTTAAAAAAAATTCTTTAGATAGGCCGTACTGCTGAAAAAAATAAGTTTTCCATAAATCTTCAAAATGAAAGGAAAATTCTTCGGGAAATTGAGAAAAGTCTTGGACGCTCGGTATTTTTTGTTCACAATGCTTTAAAATCTAAAGTGCTTATTGAAAATCGAGGATGGAAGAAGAAATCTTTACAAACAACGGACACCCGCATCATCAGTCTTGCAAAAAAGGATCCGTTCATGTCTTCCAAGGCAATATCCGCTCAAATTGGCAAAGAAAAATCAGCTCTGATGGTTCGTCGGAGACTTCCATATACAGACTTAACAGGACGTATAGTCCAAAAAGTTCCCTTACTCCGAGTAAAAAATTTGAGGATGAGGCAAAAAGTCGTCGAAATTCATTTGGCATGGTCTGGGTCAGATGGATCTTAAAAGTGGAATAATATATTATTGAGAGACGAAACAAAAATAAATCTTTTTGATAATAATTCCAGAAGATATATATGTACAACGGTCCAAAGGCAAAGAATTCGACTTCCGGTACACAAAGAAAATGGTTAAGAACGGAGGCCGGTGTATAGGTGTCTGAGGCGGTTTTTTCTTGGCATGGCGTTGAGCCGGTACATCGCATAACTAATCCTGTGACCCAATTCGGGTATAAAAACATATTGACAGACATTGTGCAACCTTATGCTGAGGAAAACATGCCCTTGAGATGGTTCTTTCTACAGGAAAATGACCCAAAGCACACCTCAAAGCTGGTCAAGGCTTGGTTTACGGAAAAAAATGTAAACGTTATGACTTGGCTAAGTCAGTCTCCTGACTTAAACCCAATTGAAAAGCTTTGGGGTGACTTAAATCGTCGAATTGTTAAAAATACTTTTCGAAAAGCCAAAGAATTGTGGAGAATTTGTGCAAAAAACGTGGTATGAGATTCCAGTAGAGACTTGCCGCAAACTTATTGGTAGTATGCCAAGGAGAATCGCCAAAGTCATCCAAAATAAGTGTTTCTATACAGGATACTAGTATAAGATTATAAATAATACGAAAAAAGTGGAAAAATGTTGATACGCTTTTAGTATTTCGCTTTGTAGAATTGCTGTACTTATTATTTTGGCCAACCCTTGTTTATGTTTTTAAGGTTTAATCGATCATAAAATATATATTTGAAATGAAAAATGCTGATGATAAATATTTTTATAGTCTACTGTAGGTTAGAAAACCAAAAGTATATTTGATTTTTTAATTATGTTTATGAGAAAAGTTTTATAAGACGTGAAAGAAAGCTCATAAGCGTGTACTTATTATTTTGGCCAGTAGTGTATGAGTTAGTCAGTCGGGTGGGAAGAAACAAAAACTTATTTCTTGATATTATAAAGTAAAGGATTAGGATTAGGTAGATATCGATACAATATGGCAGCAGGAAGAGACAACTATAGTATATGCGCTGGAAAGATAATTAAATAAAGTATCTAAATCCAGAATGGAGAAATTTCTACGCTTAAAAAGAAAGAGAATAAAATTGTCTTTTTGTGAATAAATTTTTCTGAAAATGCCCAATCCAATTCTTTATCGCAATAGCATATTTAATTACCTATATTTCAATTTTTTTTACAAAATTTGCTTGTTTTTAAAGTTTTAACATATTTGTAACAAACATTGTCAAATGGTTAAAAGTTTAACTCAAAATTCTAATATATAGTATGCACATAATGAACATTTTATTATGTCGAAAAATCGAAATTTTGACTTTGACAATTAATTAAAATAATTTTTTGGATTTAAAAAAAAGGATTTATATTTTAAATTTTGAAAATAGGTCCATCCGTTCCAAACCTATGGTTTTTTTGATTCAAATAAGTCAAAAGCCGCAACTGTGAGTCGGCGCACCGCCTTACGATTCTGAAATATGTACAGAGGAGACCTCGATGAACGTTCCAACAGACTGCACAGCGCTGATGAAAAGAATTAATAGAATTTTGTAAAAGTCGTAAGAGTCTAGTAGCAGTAATTTAGCAAAATAGTAATGGAAAAAAGGAAAATTAGCAGTAGGGATAAACCAGCTTCTTGGCTAAAATTCTTACATTTGTGCAGGAGCTTGTACTGAAAGAGGAGATCTCACAGGGCGCTGTACATTACTCTCCACAATAATATTAGCTCATTGCAGTACCACCGGGATTTCGGACCAACTTAATAATCCATTTGACAAGTAGTCTTGTAAGAGTATTTGAGGTTCAGATTCGCTGAGCGTCTGCTGTTCTGTTTCGACAATCTTGCCCAGATTAATGAGAATGGACACAGGTTTTAGGTATTAAGTCGTACATTTATTTTGATAATACACCTATTATTAATACAGTTTTTTTCCGAATGTGTTTGCTTTTCGTTTTCGCTTTTTGGTAAACTTAAATCGGTTTTAATACAAAGTTGTCCGGAGACGCGCTCTTCTTAAGGGCGCGTCAACATTTCTGGCCATACGCAAGTAATTAATAATGATAAACATTTTGAAAGTAAACAAAAACAATAACGTTCGAGTCGAATAATGTTCAGCAATTACGATACGTTGATATACATTTTGCCATGCGACGACTATTTGGTTTTCGGTGTTTGGTTTCGCTTTTTGAAAGGACAACTTCAACTACGGAACAATCTGGGCTGGCTGTGTGCTCTTCTGGCTCCTGGCTAACTACAACTACTAAGTTTAGTATTTATTACTAACTGGTGAATAGCTGCGCTATGTTTCCTCTACCGATAACACGTCAACCGGAACGAACAATGCGCTTTTCTTTTCTTTTCTTTGGCGAGAGACCACTACTACGTTCAAGTTATTCGAAGAAGGAAGAGATTTGTGATGTGTGTAACGTATACAATGCAATAGATCTACAGTTAAAGAGTGTGGTTGTTTCTTGGTGTGTGGGCGTGCTTAAAACGACGTGAGAATATGGGCCTCTAGAGATCCTAGACAACCACAGCACCGGCCTCGGAACGGCTGACTGGCAAATCGGGGCAATTTTTCCAAGAGTCCGACAGCGGGTCATAGCATTCGACAGCGTTGATGGTGACTTGCGCTCGATAAAAGTTTACCTCGCATGGCTGCAAAGAAAAATTTGATTACGGAACGTTTCCAAATTTTGGGTGGTGTTGGATCTATTCAATCGATTACCTGATCCCCACCAGCCACGTAGAGCAGGCCATCGGCAGCGGCTACGGCAGGAATGGCTCGTGGTACGTTCAACGCACAGACCATTGTCCATTTGTCCTCGTCGAAGCTGTAGCGCTCCACAGAGCTGAGAATGTCCTGGCTGATGCTGCTGCCACCCACCACGTACAAGTAGCGGTCCAGAACGGCCACGCCCATTTGGCAGCGAGCCGTTTGCATGCGGGCCAGCTGCGTCCACTCCTTGGTGACCGGATTGTAGCTGAAAGAGATGGGGATGATCAGAGGACGAAGTAATTATTTCGTATATGCGGTAAAAACCTTATCAAGTCTGGCAAATGTCGGGTGGTTGTTGTGCAGCCGCCCACAATGTAGATGAGACCCTCGAAGCTGACCACACCCATGCTGAAGCGGGGCTGCGGCATGCTGCCAATTAGTTTCCAAAGATCCTGCTCTGGGTCATAGCACTCCATTGTGCCGCCAATATCGTCGCCAATCCAACCGCCAACAGCAAACAGATTGCCGCCCATGGTGCAAAGTCCAAACTCGCAGCGAGGCACAATCATGGGGGAAATGGGCTGCCAGATGTCGTTCTGGGGGTCGTAGACTTCGCCATTGGCCAGAATCTGGGAGCCGCGTTCGCCTCCTACCACGTAGATCTTGCCGTTCAAGGCCGACACACCCGGCAGTATGCGTCCCACTTCCATGGGAGCTGTTTCAGTCCACTCGCGTCGAAATATATCGAACTTGGCCACCGTCTCGAAGATGCAGTCCGCCGAGTTCCATGTCCGTGGCGTATCCCGGTGGGATCCCCCAATTATGTATATGTTCTTCTTGGCTAGCTGACGGGGGCAGACACGCAACGGCACCAACTGGCCGCGCTTCGAGGCAATGTCCCGACAAATCGAGCGTAGCGCAATCTTCACAGACATGTCACGACAATCGTCTTTGAGTGCCTTATCGATCACCTTCACGGGAACGAGCGCCATGCGCACATGAGAAAGTATATCAAAAACATAGCAGCGCCGTTGCGTCACATCGTGTTTAATCCAGCGCAGAGCCGCCTGGAACACCTGCGATTCAGAGTCCACGCGCAGCAGCTCGGAGTTCAGTAACTGCGACAGCAGAGCCTGCGGTGTTTCCAGGAACTCGTCCTCCAGGGTTATCTGAGTATGGAAACATAGATACCGTTTAGATTCTAACTACACGAAATTGATTATTTAGTTGGGCCGAAATCCCGGCGGTACTGCAATACCGGGCCAACCCGCGACAGAGGTGGAGCAAGCCCCTAGCACTCCGTCTGATTCCAAAAATCAGTTTAACATTTGTTGTTCTCCAATGGAGAAACTATCAGATGTTAAGCTGATAAGAACAGATACTACACTTTGATCTTAGCCATAAGGCCGAGAAGCGATAACTGGAAACAGCAAAACAGCCGCCACACCATAAGCACGCTGCCGGAACCAGTTGGGAATTACACCTTAAGTCCTTTCATATAAATGTAATATTTACTCTCAGGGGGTTGCACATTTTGCAAGTGTGTTTTAGGGCTTTGGTGTGCAATGTTTCAACATCCCCTTAACGATCGATTGGTTATAAGGCAGCTGCTTAAACTGAACTGGAAATCAAACTTCTACATTCTGTTTTCTATATTATAAAGCAACAAAGGAAGGATCTAAAAGTCTTCAATGTGGATGGATTGTTTCTTCTGGAACCACATACGTTAATTCCAGTTTCCAGCAGACAGTTTTTTACTGATCATATGGCAGTTATATGATACTAACAGAAGCAAAAGGATGGAACTGCATTCAATACATCCCCTAAAAGGATATCATAAACTCACAGTGCCGCTGAGGTATTCGAAAATGCAGGTAAAGTTCAGATGAAGGTTTCTTGTAATTCCCAACTAGTTCTAAAAGGCCCGGTATGGACAGGCTCTGGGTTTGGTGGTGTAAAGTCACTCTGGCTTCTCTTCAATTGTCGAATAAATCTTTCGCCTTTTACTAAAGATTTCCGTGGAGAGGGGCACTCTAATGAGTCTAAAATGAATTTTTTCGTAGTGCCCGGCGGCTTTGGTTGCTGGGCCAATAATGTATAAATTTGATGTTTCCACTATCAACTTACTGCCGGAAAGTTTGCGTGGACAAAGTTTAGTGCACTCTTGGCCAATGATTCGCAATTATGCGCTTCGGCGAATCGTAGAATGCCCAGGGCATTCGAGGCGTGCAGCTCGCGGCAGAGGAACTCGCAGCACCCGTCGACGACCTCATTGAGCTGGAGCATATCGGCAGCGGCGAGGAGTTCCTGGACGTTTGACTGCAAATAAAGACTACTGTGAGGAAAAAGGACCAGTATAGAAGGGGAAAAGAACGCACCTGCGTGATCTCACAGCGTCCCGTGTAGATAAAGTCGAGCAGAATGTGCAGTATGTCGCCATCGATTGTGTGCAACACTACCGATTTCTGTTTGACCTCGTTTAGGCCGAGCTCGGGCCGAAACATCGCCTCGAAGTAGGCACTGGCAGCACTCAGCACCGCTCTGTGGGCGTTGAGGGTGGCCTCACCTGCAACGATCTCCACGTCGCAGAAGCGGGCCTGTTCCCTCAGCTGATTGAGATTGGACAGGACTTTGAAGGGATATTGGGCGTTGCAGTAGGAGGGAAGATTTGTGCGTTGTGTGGAGGCCTCGGCCCCTGATCCTGGCGTTGCCACATTGACCTGCCCAAAGAAGTCGCCGTCGTTGGTGGGAGTTGGATTTTGATTTGGATTTGGATTGCCATTGTGACAGTTTGCGTTGTATTCGTGGTGTATGGAGTAGGTTTTCTGCGGTGGCATTTCGTTTTCTTTCGTTTGGTATGTTTGTTTGCTCGGGTTTCCTTGTTTCGTACGCGTACTAATAAATGCACTGTTGGGGCAGCAGCTCAGCCTTTTCACATTCAATTAGATATCTTAATTAAAGTTAATTGCTGCACTCTGCACCATTTAGCCTGTGCGTTGTTGTGTTTGGGTTCATTTTTCATCAATCAAAAAGAGACACACGCACACACCCACGACTGCGACGAACTCACACACTGGAAAAGTTTACATACATTCCCCAACACAGCAGGAGGTTTGCTGGCATTGATTTTGCTTGCACTAAAGTATAATTTACTGCACTATAGCGACTATGCTAACACAGCTATTCCATATTAAGTAACTAATTAGAAAGTAGCATATTTTTCTTAACTTTTCTACGCTTTTTTTGTGTGTAGTTCGTGAACGATAAAACTTACGGGTTTTCGAATTTTACATTTACATAGCAACTACACGATAACTAAAGATTTGCTACATAATGGGAGGAAAAAGAGGGTATGTCTTTAAGGTGAGGTTCGTACGAACCTTGCCAATTTGCCTTGGCGGTTTTTGCCTGTTGTCCATACCCTTTTTATAGCCTATTCAAAATAACGACTCATTTTTCGTTGCATTATTAGCGAATTTTCAAAATAAACCGCAAATATATTGATGAAAAAACGAACTTAGTCCCTTTAAGCCCCCTTTATTTAAACAGGATAACAACCGCCGGAAATAAAACAAATAATATTAATAAAATATAAAAACGTAGAAATCGATGGTCCAGCTCTAGTATGCAGCAGTGTGACCGTTGGATGACCGGATACCAGATGGAAAATATACAAAATCATAGTTTCGCAGACGTCAGGTATCGACTGACCTCATCAGCTGTTCCAACTTGTTATTTAATTGTTTTTTAACGAATTCTCAATTAAAATTGCCAAACATGCTGCTGCGAAAATTGCTAGCCGTTCGCTGTGGCTACTTGACACGCCGCTGGGCCAGCTCCGATCCCCTCAGCCTTCAAAACGAGAAGCTGCAATCGTATTTGGAGTCACTGCGCCAGGAGTACTACGGCCTGCGGGTTAATGCTACCGGCAATAGCAGAGCGTATGAACGGCTCTCACAGCTCGAGGGAGTGGTAAATGCCCTGGAACAGAGGCGTGTTTTGGAGCGCAACATCACCAGTGCCAAGGACATCGAGCAGGAGAAGGACGAGGATATGCGCAAGCTGATGGAGGAGGAGAACGAGGTCTACGCAGATCTGTTGAGCAAGCAGGAGCAGACCATGCTGCAAGAGCTGCTCGCCTTAGCCGATGACGAGGTCTATCCGGCGGTTATATTCGGAGTGAATGCCGGAGCCGGCGGGCAGGAGGCCATGCTGTTTGCCCAGGAGCTCTTCGAGATGTACACCAGCTATTTTGAGCACATGGGTTGGGACTACGAGGAGTTTGCCCGCGAAACGACCGACATAGGAGGCCTGAGGCATGCCAATGTCATGGTCAATGGTGCAGATGCCTTCCATTGGCTTCGCTTCGAGGCGGGCGTCCATCGGGTGCAGCGTGTCCCTGCCACAGAGAAGGCCGGCCGGATGCACACGAGCACGGCCTCCATAACTGTGATTCCCAGGCCCGCCGATGTCCATGTTCACATAGCTGAAAAGGATCTGAAAATCGAGACGAAGCGGGCCAGTGGAGCGGGTGGACAGCATGTGAATACCACCGACTCGGCTGTGAGAATTGTTCACTTGCCCACTGGCCTGGCCGTGGAGGCACAATCGGAACGCTCCCAGCTGAAGAACCGCGAGCTGGCCCTGAAGCGTCTTCAGGCGCGGCTTGTGCAGCAGCAGCTGGAAAGCTCAGAGGCCAGCAAGCAGGCTACAAAGAAGGCGCAGCAGGGCAGCCTCAACAGGAACGAAAAGATTCGCACATACAATTTTGTGCAGGATCGGGTCACGGATCACAGGATTCAAGGGGGTACACTCCACAATCTGGATGGGTTCCTGAAAGGTGGGGAGCCGCTCAGTGGACTTGTGGAGAAGCTTCAGCTGGAGCACCGTAAAGCTCGGCTAAGAGACCTATTAGAGGCGTGGCAGCCGCCACTTGAGGCAGCTAATAAAGATTAAAGATTAGAGCATATTGCAAGCCTTAATTTGTTGATATTTAATAATAAAAAAGTTACACAAAATCATAATTTAATTAACAGGTTCCCTATCTCAACCAACTCTGGCCCAATCAGCCGCACTGCCGATGTGCAGGAGATGCTCTCTGACAGCCGCCTCCAGAATGTCGCGAATCTCCCGACAGCCAGCCATTGCCGTCTCGATGACGGTTTCCAGATGGTCAATGTGAAAGCGTTCGCTCATCTCAAGGAAGGCAATCTTCTGGGCATTGGGCAGGGCAGCCACTGTTAGCATGGGTCCGCCGGAAACCTCTTCAGTGTGCGAGATGTCAGTTAGGGGAATGCTGCTTTTGCTCAGCGAAGCCGTGCAGGCTACAATAAACTCGTTCAGGCAAATGCCGGCATCGATCAGGGCCAGGGTGGCGGCATTTAGGGCAACCGCATAGTTGGCTCCATCTGCTTGGAGAACCTCCACGTAAATGTCAATCTGTGAACGTGGATACAGCTCAGACTTGATGGCCGCACTCAGCGCTTGTTCCAAGTACATTTTGAATTCCAGGGATTTTCGATCTCCTCGCGGACGGTTCTTTCTCTCCGACGTAGCGAATGTGGCCTGGCTGTACTGGCAGTTGATGATGACATCGTTGGTCTCCGCTTTCATACCTTTCGCTTGATGGGGTCCATATACAGCGGCCAACACTTTTGTGTTTCCCTGTTCCATGTAGGCGCTGCCGTCGGGCTGCTCGAACACGCCCAATTTGCACTTGATGTGGCGCAATTCGTGGGGTCTCCGGCCATCCAGTCGCAGACCCTGTTCGCTGAGCAACTCAAAATTACCGGCCATAGGTTTTAATAGAGCTAAATAGTTTACTTCAAAAATTAATTGCGGCACGTGTGCGGCTTTTTGTTTACAACTCTCTTGTACTCGATATATCGAGTACATTGGTGTTTCTTATAATACTATCGATAAGTTTATAGAACGAACATGTCGCACGTCGAACACAGAAAACTGGATCCCAGGGCCTTCGGCCTGTGGCGTTCGGCTACCGCCGCGTCATCAAGAGTCAGCCAGCAGAACAACGCCTTGCATGGGATAGTATAACACACAAAAATATGTGATTGCATGCTTTTTTCTTTTTCAGAATTTTGTTTCTGTTTTCTGTTGTGGTTCCAGCGTATTTTAATGTATGGGTGCACACTAGGGTTGCGCTTATTTTTATGGGTATATAGATGTTCCAGTTCATACAACGAACATGTCGAACACAGAATATTGCGTCCCATGGGGTTCGGGTCTGGCGTTCGGCTACCGCCGCCGAGAAACAAACGCAAAGAGAACATCTTCGCATGTGTACGCACATGTAGCTTTTCACCTAACACCAAGTCAACTGTAATTTCGAATAACCTAATGTAATATACGAATGTAATAACCGGATATATTTATGTACACATGTATGTAAATAAGATATATCATAATTGATTCAGAATAATTAGAAGAATTGTTGTTACGCCGGCGCCACAAAAACCAACTAGAACATAAGAAGAAACAAACATGAAGACTCAGGAATAAGCATAAGTGGGAATACAACTATCATAAGACTGTACATAAGAGACAAAATACTTGAATACCTGCAGTGCCATTACAATTAAAATAAACAAACAAACAACAAAAATCAAAAGAAACATAAAACCACCGTAGCCAAAGCACCAACGGGCACATTACCAGCTGATCCGCACAAAACGCGTTAGGAACATGCAAGTACGGAACAGCTGCTTTTCGGGCATAAAAGGGGCTCCGCCAGAGCAATCATCATCAGTTCGGCTCCGTCCAGTGGAGAGGTAAACAGCTACAGCAATCCTTCAATCCCTCTCGGAGTGCACTTAAACCTCCGCAACGCATCTTCTCGGGGCGCCCTTAAACCTCCGCTACAAATCTTCTCTTCGGCTCCGTCCAGTGCGCAATCTTCAAGCCTCCGCATTCAAACTTTCGAACCTCCTCCGCATCCTGATATTCTCCTCGGAACTTACTTGAACCACCGCATCCGGACTTCTCATCGGAGCGTACTTGAACCTCCGCATCCGGACTTCTCCTCGGAGCGTACTTGAACCACCGCATCCGGACTTCTCCGCGGAGCGTACTTGAACCACCGCATCCTGACTTCTCCTCGGAGCGTACTTGAACCTCCGCATCCGGACTTCTCATCGGAGCGTACTTGAACATCCGCATCCTGACTTCTCCTCGGAGCGTACTTGAACCTCCGCATCCTGACTCGAGCGTTCCGCAGCCCGACGGAGCGCGGATCCTGACCTAAACATCCGCAACAAATATTCTCCTCGGAACGTACTTGAACCACCGCATCCGGACTTCTCATCGGAGCGTACTTGAACCTCCGCATCCTGACTTCTCCTCGGAGCGTACTTGAACATCCGCAGCAAGACTTCTCCGCGGAGCGTACTTGAACCACCGCATTCTGACTTCTCCTCGGAGCGTACTTGAACCTCCGCAGCTCGACTTCTCCGCGGAGCGTACCTAAACCTCCGCTACGAATATTCTCCTCGGAAGGTACTTGAACCTCCGCATCCTGAGTTCTCCGCGGAGCGTACTTGAACCACCGCATCCTGACTTCTCCTCGGAGCGTAATTGAACTTCCGCAGCCCGACTTCTCCGTACTTGAACCACAGCATCCGGACTTCTCATCGGAGCGTACTTGAACATCCGCATCCTGACTTCTCCTCGGAGCGTACTTGAACCTCCGCAGCAAGACTTCTCCGCGGAGCGTACTTAAGCCTCCGCAACGAATATTCTCCTCAGAAAGTTCTTGAACCTCCGCAGCCCGACTTCTGCGTATTTGAACCACCGCATCCTGACTTCTCATCGGAGCGTACTTGAACCACCGCATCCTGAATTCTCCTTGGAGCGTACTTGAACATCCGCATCCTGACTTCTCCGCGAAGCGTACTTAAACAGTACACTGGGGGAAATGATTTGCATAAAGCATAAACGGGTATTCGGGCATTCGGGTATTCCCTGACTGTTTAGGCTGCCATTTCTCAATCGTTTGTGGAGCGAGAGGTTGGGGGTTGGGGGTGGGGGACTTGCACTCTATTCGACTTTCTGTCAGTTTGTGGGCGTGGGGCCTTTGATTTACTTTTCTTTTCCACTTAGACTCCAGCACCACGAACTGTATTTCTATTTCTATTTCCCCGAAACTCGAAACCAAATCCAATCGTATCCCAAAAACCAATTTTCCATGAAAATTTCCCTCTCTCTTTCTCTTCGATTTCGGTTTATTTGCAAAAATACTGCCTCGCCTCCTTCTACAAAAGGGGAATGGGGGATGGGATGGCCTGGGCTTGCGTTTTCTCATTTGTTTGTCTATTGTTTGCAGTGCTTCAAATTTCGACTTTCTCAGCATATCGAATGAATATTTTTCTTACTTTTGCCGTCATTTTGTTATTTTTCTTATACCCGATACTCAAAATGAGTATAGTGGTATATTGGGGTCTTCCTTCATCAAAATTTCACGTGCGAGAGAAGTATCGGACACAAATAAACCTAACCCCGCAGACGGACACACACACACATACGATTCGTGGCACGGATCACCGCTTCCGGTTCATCCGGTGATCGGCGATCCCTTAAAGAAGGCTTTTACAGCCTCCTATACAACTCCATTGCGCTCCTTTGCCCAGCACGATCCCCGCATATAGGAACTCTAGCACGAATTCATGTTAACCACTATTTTTAATATTATAAATTATTTCACAGAAAATTTAATATGGCATGGAAAAAACTAATAAATGCGCGGCGTATGAGCTTATGGGTGCCAGAAGGGCATAAGGGAGGGGCATAAGCACAGCCTCTCTTAAGCGAAGAAGCCCTTGAGTACGTGAGGTGTTTTTTTTTTCTCTCTACATGCGGCCAAGCGGCCACCTTAACGGCGGCAGCGTTTCCTCTTTGATCATGACGAGCGCTCCCAGCTTGATGGTTGGAGACGATGACCGGCCACTTGCTCGAGAGGTACGCCGTACTCCATTTTCTCCAGAACGCCTGCTTCACTTGACACAGCCGCTGCCATCGACTAAGTAGGTTGACGCGGAGATGCATCACGTCTGGCTCGTCGAATGCAGCTTTCGGGGCTCCATTGAGAAAGTGGTCCGAGCAATCCGAGCCATCCTTGAGCTCCTGCGTGGAGATACTTTTCGTGGAAAAAATATGATAATAGAGACAGTGACAGGATCTCTCTCTTTTGAAGCAGGATCGGGTGCTTTGCGTCGTAGTCCAATTCGGCATTTTGGAGGCGGCCTCCAATCCGAAGCAATCCAAAGCTATCCAGAAATGGAAGTCAGCTCAATCCAAGTCGTATGTAGATCGTGGGGCAGGCTTTCGTCCCAATTCAACTGTAGGCTTCCGTTCCATAGCGACTGCATAAATATTTTAGCCTTCGTGATGATGGGAGAGATGATCTAGAAATGCCTGACATTGGGATATGTAGTGATCGGAGGATTTGCAATACTTACATATGGAGGTGATTGGGGTGCTGGATTTATTTTCTCCCACCTGCTGTTGCCGGTGCTCCTCCGCCGGGGTGTATATCGTGTATCGTGTATAAGTAAGTGTAAGTGTATGTGTACTTAAAAAATTAATCTATAATATTATGGGTCGTGTATATCCGCTGGGGTGTATATCGTGTACTTAAAAAATTAATGTATAATATAATGTGTGGTGTTTTGGCGTGTTACTTGGGTGGTTTTGGTGGTGGTGATTTGGTTTCGATGTTTACAATTCTGGAGGTTTCGGTGGTGGGGGTGGCGGAGGTGCACTCGTGGTGGCCGCGTTCTGCACACGAGCCCTGGGAGGTTTGCGGTTGCGCCCTCTCCGGCGGAGAGTCCGCCTCTGGGTCCGCCTCTGAGTCCGCCTCTGAGTCCGCCTCTGGATCCGCCTCTGAGTCCGGACTCTGCTCCAGCAGCCTCTGCGCATCCGCAGCCGCCGCCTGCCGTTGTCTTCTCTTCTCCGCTGCAATAGCCCTCTTGCGCGCATTCTCTGCCGCGCGCTTGACCGGATCAGCGCGCATCCTTCTATGCCACAACATGTCCCTCTCCCGTTTTCTTCTAAGTGCGCCTCGTGTCTTGGGGGGCCATTTTTTTTTTTTCGCTGAAACAGGTAGAAAATTGATTTTGGTTAGTTTTTATACCCGACACTCAAAATGAGTATAGGGGTGTATTAGAAAAACTTTGCCCCGCCCCCACAAAAGACGAAAATCTGTAGCATCCACAATTTCAAAGATACAAAAAAACCAAAACCAGAATCGTAGAGAATAACAATATCTTCTAGACTGCAAAATCTGAACCAGATCGTATCATTATTATAGCCAGAATGAAGAAAACAATTTCATTTTCTCTCGCTCATTCTCTCTCTAACACACACGTTTATAAAAGCTATAGCAACCAAATTTGCTATCCACACTCCTGTGATATCGAACATGCACAAGTGTATTCCAAAACTTTGCCCCGCCCTTTTCCGCCCCCACAAAGGACGAAAATCTGTGGCACTCACAATTTTAAAGTTAATTTTAAGAATAACCACATCTACCAGATTGCCGAATCTGATCGCATCATTATTATAGCCAGAAAGAACAAATCAATTTGCAGTGGCTATGCAGCGCCCGACGACACCTTCTGACTGATTTTCTGTCTCTCTCGCACGCACTCTTTGTCGTGTCGTTCAATGTTAGCGCCGTCTGGCGGAGGAGAGCCACACTGACTAAGTATCGGGTATAAATGTCGAGTTGCGGTCGCAGCAGCAACTCACAACGTTCCCCCTCGTTTTCTATTGTAAATATGTGGTGGTTATAAATATACCCTAGATCGATGTCGCTATGTCCGTAATTTGACATCACCTTATATATATGATCGAAGTCCCATAAGGACTTAGAATCCTCTGGCCACTACACTCCGTAGGGCCATTTTATTAGTTTTATTGGCATCCGAAATGATTGCCAATAGAAATTTATCCATTTTTCTGCCTTTAACCGCTCTTAGTACTTTGATTAAGGCGTCATTAATTAAATTTTTGCCCAACGTCATGCCGACCGATGTGGGCTTCTGGAATGGATAATAAAAAAGTAAAATAATAAATAAATAATAATAATAAATAATAAATAATTAAAGAATTCTACTTACCACCACAATGTACAGATGGCAGTTCAATTGGCCATCTGCTCTTTGGGTCCCAATCGCCATTCATTTTCAATATTGTATTTGGTCAGCTTGCTAAAAGAAATTATTTAGATTTATTTAATCGATAATAGTTACTATTTAACTTACCCCGACTTGGCCCACGTGTAATTCATCCATATGTAAAAAATGGATATCCATCAAAATTTGCCAATTCGTTAATGAAATTTAGCTTTCCTTCATCTGTTTCCGTTTCGTGTCTTGGACGTTCCAAAAAATGTATGGTGCTTTCCAGCACGTCTGTTTGTTCAGATATGGGATGTTCTTCGAAAGTCCTTAAAATGGTCGATTTCAAGTTTAATGTAGCAAACATTTTCCGAACTGTTCTTTTACTGTATTAAAAGTTTTAAATTTATTTATTATTTTATTTATTTAAAATTGATTAAAAATTCATCGTGTAATCTTAACAATCTGTGTGACCGTTTACCATAAATCAAAGCGGCACTTGTGGATGTCGGCAGGCAGACAGAGGACATGACCAGCGCGGTTAAGGCGGCCATTTCGGACCCGTCCCAGACGCATACTTTGCAGACCAACCATTTACAGCAGCAGGTGGGTACTGCATCATTTCTTAGCCGTTGCTCGCTCAATCACTCTCTTTGCACACTAAAAGAATTCCGAGCACCAGATGAATCTGTCACCCAAGCCCAACGCGTACCGTTTGATATCGTTCCCCTGACCCCGGGCAAGGACTCGCAGCCGTACGAGCAGCCCCGCAGCCGCAACACGTATACACCCCGCAGCAGCCGCAGATTCTGCAGTCTAGAAGATATAGTCGTATCTTTAAAATTGTGGATGCCACAGATTTTCGTCCTTTGTAGGGGCGGGCGAAATTTCGAAATACATTTTGAAATATTTTGGACGGGAATATAGCCAGTCATTGGAAGGGAAAATTATGAAAAGAGAAATCTGCTCGGAATCGAATTTGAGCGACAACAAGGTGGAAAGGCCCTGAAACTTAAACACTGAACTTTAATCTTTAATTTGAAGAAATCTTACTCCTGGCAAATTTTCTGGTAAATTTTCATTCTGGTCAAGGTATTTTTACACTGTCCAGGTGACAGTAATTGAGGTGAACAAGTTGAAAAAAGTAGGTGAAAGTTGTTAAACGTCAAAGTTGTCAAATCGTCCTCTTTATCGATTCAATTATTACTATTGTCTATCTGCTTGTCTAATTTGAATTAAACCAATTTTTAGACAAAATCCGATTAAAGTCAATATTTAAAATAAGCCAGTCAAGTAGAAAATTGATTCATTAACCGAATTAAATTTTTTGGGCAGGGCTGTGGGTTATACATATCTAGCCAATAATATTCAACGGAATATCAAAATCGAGGAATATGTATGAAAAGGAAATAAATAGTACCCAAGACAGTTTTGTTTCAAAAAACTGCCGCCGAATTCAACTTCCACGTTTTCTGATTAGCCTAATTTTTAGCTTATTTGCTGAAGCTACGACTTAAAACTGCTTTCAGTTCAACAGCATCGGTGAAATTCCTAGGTGTCTGGAGTCTTAGCTGAACATCAAATAACGTAAATAATCCAGGAAGAAACGCCTAGCAGTTAACGACAACGCTCTCTCGTTCTATCCTATCAATGTTAATACGCAAAATGAAAAACCACATTTCCAAGACTGCATATTGAAACTATCAAGCACCAAAGAATATAGAAACGATTCTCTTTGTTTTAAAGCTATACCAAGAAAGTTTTTTACATATACACCTAATTCTGTTTTTACACGGTAGATTGGTTCCTGAAAAAACCGTGTAAAAAAAGACCGTGTAAAAACAGACATTGATCGAATACGCAAGAAATGAGTCTGCAACACTGACGTCACAACACTGCGACTGTTTTTTTTGTTGAACATTTTTGTTGAAACCGTGTTTTTGACAAAATACAAAACATGCAAGTACTTAAAAGTAGTTAATCTTGAACAAAATTGATTCATTAATCATATAAAACTATCTGGGCAAAACTGAGAGATCTATATTGCTAGTAATATTCGACGGAAGATCAAAAACGAGTATTTAGTGGTAATAACCGGTTGCCGACAATGAGCCATTCCATTATTTTATGCTATTATGCTAATTCCATGCACAAATGTTTCTGGGCTACCCTAGGGAAAAGGATATTATAGAATTAAGAATATGTTTGTCATTACAAGGCTCCAATTAATGCAAAAACAATTTAATCTCTGTTTTAAACCTATTTTAACGATATTTTAAAGCTTATTGTCTTCTTACAGAGACCAAGAATAGGTATCAGGATCGAGATATATATACAAGATACTAACAATATACATGAATATGTCTAAAACATATTAATCTGATCAAGGGTCCTTATTACTTTCGTCTTATCTTGATATCTTCATATGTCTTCATATTAAATTATCGAAATAGGGTATACAAAGGTCAATACACGCATAATTTCTTCAAATACCAGCAACATTGCGACTGTTTTTTTGCTGAACTATTTTGTTTAAGCCTTGTTTTAGTCAAAATACAATAAAAGCAAGGACTAAAAACTACCCAATCTTAAAGACAATTTATTCATCAATGGCCTAAAATTATGTGGGCAGAACTAAGAGTTTTAGTTAGCCAGAATTATTCCACGGAATCTCTAAATTGAGCAATATGACCGACTATCCTTTTCCGTTTTTTTGTTTTGACCTATTTCGCTAAAACCTTTTTTTGTTTGACTGTAGTATGTTGTATGCCAAATAGGCATATGCCCACCGTATTGTAGTGTATACAATATGTCAAGTGGTCATATGCCTAAAGTTAATGTAGAGTATCACGCTCATAAACATAAAGACACTTTGTCCCAATGTTTACGTAACACAACCACACTCAAGAGCCGTAATACGATCAGTCCCTTATATGTGGACTGGCCTGCAGCGTGAGAACTGCAGTGTCGGCAATATATTCCAAGTGGTCAAATGAGCATTCCAATGTATATGCCTTCTGCATGTCCATTCATACAAATATGTATACACCAATATACTTACACATAAATATAAGACATAGATATAAGCATTGCATGTTTCGGGTTAGCTGAACCCAGCATGAAATTATAAGAATCATTTGGAATAAAGTAACACTGCGGAGCGGACGCTCCAAATTGAAGTTATCTCAGTCCACACTTATTACATGGCGACCGTGACAAGTTTCACGAAGCTGTAATGCAATTATAAAAGCATTATTAAAAATTACATAAAAAGTGCAACAATATATAAACAATACGCAAAAATGTGCGACAATTAAAAATATTCAAAATGTGTGTGTATTCTGATTATTACTTTAACATATATAAAGAATACTACCAAACAATAAGACAAATTAAAAGTAAAACAACACATGGGTAATAAAATCCCTAAACACAAGATTAATTACTGTCACCAATAGGCGACACATTCAGATAAAAGTGCCAGAAAGTCTAAATCAATTGGCGGAATTTGATTCCGACCAATTAAAAGAATTAGACGAATCGACTCAGTCAAGCGACGCTGAACCTGATAGTGACATCGAAACACTAGAAGAAAGCGATACAATCGAAACGAAACCGGAAACGATAAAAATCTCTGAAATGGCACAAACAGTTGCAGAATTTATCAAGCTAGCCGCATCTCTATTACCAGAGTTTGACGGTAAGCAGGAAAATCTGCAAAGTTTTCTAGATTCTTTGAATCTATTAGATACCTTAAAAGGCACGCATGAGCTAACAGCCATAAGCCTTATAAAAACAAAACTTAAAGGCCATGCGAGAAATCTAATTAGTAATGAGCAGACAATTCCTGCAATCATTACGCAACTGTCAAATGCAGTAAAAGGAGAATCGGTAGAAGTTGTATCTTCCAAGCTACTTAATCTGCAACAGAAAAACAAAACGGCTAACCAATACACCCAAGAGGTGGAAAAACTGGCAAAGGCCCTTGAAGGAGCCTATATCAGTGAAGGTCTAAGCCAATCACTTGCAAACAAATACAGCACTACAACAGCTGTAAAAGCTATGACCCTAAATTGTTCGATTGATAAGGTAAAACTTATCATGTAGGCAGGCACATTCACAAATATGAATGATGCCGTTTCCAAATTTGTCAATAGTTGCACGGAGGTAACAGGTCAAAGTAACACCTGTCCTGTATTATCGACGAGGTGCAAATCACAATAATAGAGGAGGCCGAGGTTATAATCGTGGCAGAAATTACAACCACAACTATTATAACCGAGGTGGTAACAACAACAACAACAATAATTACAATAACCGTGGAGGAAGACGAGGCCAAAATCGAGGAAGAGGCCGAGGTAACTCCAACCAAGGTTACAATAATAACAATGTGAGAGTGACGCAAAATGCGTCGGAAAACTCTCAGAACCCTTTAGGAAACAATCAGTAAATGCAAAGGTTCATTCCATCAATTACAGTCTTAATATATTTGTCACTTTTTATAATCATTCAACTGAAAATAAACTCACATTCCTAATAGATACTGGTGCAGACATCTCACTTTTAAAAATAAATTCAGATAATTTCAATATTCAAGAAGACAAAATTATAAACATCCAAGGCATAGGCCAAGGTGTTATAAAATCTCAAGGAACAACTTCAATAGAACTTCAATCAACAAAATATATTATTCCACACGAATTTCATTTAGTAAATTCAGATTTTTCAATACCGTGTGATGGAATAATAGGCATTGATTTTATAAAAAAATTCAATTGCCAATTAGACTTCAAGCCAAGTGAAGACTGGTTTATAATTAGACCTCAAAACTTAAATTATCCTATTTATGTTCCGATAACATATAGTGCTGGCAACAATACAGTTCTTCTGCCAGCCAGATCCCAAGTAATTCGAAAAATAGACATTAATACAGTAAACGATTATATATTTGTTCCTAATCAAGAAATACATAATGGAATTTATGTTGCAAATACAATAGCAGCATCCAAACATGTCTACATTCGCCTTCTAAACACAACTAATTTCGACCAATTGGTCAAAGTGAACAAAATCCAATATGAAAATTTAACAGATTACGACATTCATAACACTAAGTTAAAGAAAAATTTTCCAGAACTATTCAAAAATCAACTAACAGAATTATGCACCAAGTATAGTGATGTGTTCGGACTGGAAACCGAACCAATAGCGACAAATAATTTTTATAAACAAACATTAAGACTTAAAGATGATGAACCCATTTATATTAAAAACTACAGAAGCCCGCATAGCCACGTTGAAGAAATTCAAAAACAAGTAGGGAAATTAATAAATGACAAAATCGTAGAACCGTCTGTATCCGAGTATAACAGCCCACTCTTGTTAGTTCCGAAAAATCATTACCAAATTCGAAAGAAAAGAAATGGCGATTGGTAATTGACTATCGCCAAATCAACAAAAAACTACTTTCTGATAAATTCCCGCTCCCCAGAATTGATGATATTCTAGACCAACTGGGCAGAGCTAAATACTTTTCATGCCTTGACTTAATGTCAGGTTTTCACTAAATCGAACTTGAAGAAAATTCAAGAAATATAACATCTTTTTCAACGAGCAATGGCTCATATCGCTTCACGCGATTACCATTTGGTCTTAAAATAGCACCAAATTCATTTCAGAGAATGATGACAATAGCATTCTCGGGTTTAGAACCCTCTCAGGCATTCCTTTATATGGATGACTTAATGGTGATAGGATGTTCCGAAAAACACATGATTAAAAACTTAACTGATGTTTTTAATGTATGTAGGAAATATAACCTAAAGTTGCATCTAGAAAAATGTTCATTTTTCATGCATGAAGTGACATTCTTAGGTCACAAATGCACTGACAAAGGAGTATTGCCAGATGACAAGAAATTTGACGTCATCAAAAATTATCCTGTCCCTCATGATGCGGACAGCGCGAGACGATTTGTAGCATTCTGCAATTATTATCGTCGATTTATAAAAAACTTCGCCGACTATTCACGGCACATAACTAGATTATGTAAAAAGAATGTTCCTTTTGAATGGTCAAGTGAATGCCAAAACGCATTCCAATACCTTAAAGAAAAGCTTATGCACCCCACATTATTACAATATCCTGATTTTCGCAAAGAATTTTGCATTATAACATATGCTAGTAAACAAGCTTGCGGAGCGGTTCTAACTCAGAACCGTGACGGAATTCAGCTCCCAATAGCTTATGCATCTCGTTCATTTACAAAAGGGGAAAGCAATAAGAGCACAACAGAACAAGAGTTAGCGGCAATTCATTGGGCAATTACCCATTTCAGACCATATATTTATGGCAAACACTTTACTGTTAAAACGGATCACAGACCATTAACATATCTTTTTTCTATGACTAATCCCAGTTCGAAATTAACTCGCATGCGTCTAGAACTTGAAGAATATTACTTCACAGTAGAATACCTAAAGGGGAAAGATAATTTTGTAGCAGACGCACTTTCACGTATTACTATAAAAGAACTCAAAGACATGCAACATAAAGTCCTGAAAGTCACTACCAGGCGACAAAGTAGACAAAATAAAAAAGTGTACAGTAGAAAAATATGAACTTCTGCCAAGGCAAAGTCATAAAATGTATCTAAGCCCAACGTACATGAAGTCATTACAAATGATGAAGTACGAAAAGTAGTGACCTTGCGCATAACAGAATCTAAATGTTTATTTAAACATGGAAATAAAATTATCGCAAGAATTGAAGTTAGCGATTTATATACCAATGGAAATCTCGACCTAGGTCAGTTCTTCCAAAGGCTCGAAAAAGAGGCCGGTATATTAAAAATCAGCCAACTCAAAGTGGCACCGAGCGAAAAGATCTTTGAATCAGTTTCAATAGATTCTTTTAAAAATATGGGCAATGAAATATTAAAATCTTTAAGAGTAGCGCTACTCCAGCCGGTGACCCAAATAACAGATAAAAACGAGGGGGAACGTTGTGAGTTGCTGCTCCGACCGCAACTCTACATTTATACCCGATACATAGTCAGTATGGCTACATTAAACGACAAAGAGTGCGTGCGAGAGAGACAGAAAATCAGTCAGAACGTGTCGACGGGCGCTGCGTAGCCACTGCAAATTGATTTGTTACTTTTGGCTATAATAATAATCCGATCTTACTCGGATTCGGCAAGGTTCGGCAATCTGGTAGATATGGCCATTCTCTATGATTGTGCGTTTTTAATTTTTTATTTTTAATTTTCTCCTATCTTCAAAATTGTGGTTGCCACAGATTTTCGTTGTTTATGGCTGCGGAAGGGGGTGGGGCGAAATTTTGAAACACACTTGTAGCAGTGAGCTATCAACAGTGAGTTCTGCAGTGAAAAATTAAAAATAGTTTTGTAGCAGTGAGAGCTCTACAGTCAGGTCTAATAGTCTCTGAGATCTGTGGATGCTCCAGATTTTCGTCCTTTGCGGGGCCGGAAGGGGGTGTGGCGAAATTTTGAAACAAACTCGTCAAGGTCCGATATTTCAGGAGTGTGGATACCAAATTTGGTTGCTCTAGCCTTATAGTCTCTGAGATCTAGGCGCTAATGTTTTGCGCTATGCAAAGCCGGCTATGCTACGTGTGTGTTAGAGAGACAGGGCGAGAAAAAATGAAATTGTTTTCTGCATTCTGGCTATAATAATGCTACGATCCAATTCAGATTCTGCAGTCTAGAAGATAAACTCATTCTCTACGATTCTGCGTTTTTGGTTTTCTCGTATCTTTAAAATTGTGGATGCCACAGATTTTCGTCCTTTGTGGGGGCGGAAGTGGGCGGGGCGAAGTTTTGAAATACACTTGTAACAGTGACATATCACAGAAGTCTGGATACAAAAATGTCGATGCTCTAGCTCTTATAGTCTTTGAGCACTAGGCGCTAATAGGGACGGACAGACGGACGGACGGACGGACGGACGGACGGACGGACGGACGGACGGACGGACGGACAGACAGACATGGCTCAATCGACTCGGCTATTGATGCTGATCAAGAATATATATACTTTATGGGGTCGGAAACGCTTTCTTCTGGACGTTACACATCCACTTTTACCACAAATCTAATATACCCCAATACTCATTTTGAGTATCGGGTATAACGAGGGGGAACGTTGTGAGTTGCTGCGTGCAAAGAGTGCGTGCGAGAGAGACAGAAAATCAGTCAGAACGTGTCGACGGGCGCTGCGTAGCCCCTGCAAATTGATTTGTTACTTTTGGCTATAATAATAATTCGATCTGATTCGGATTCGGCAAGATTCGGCAATCTGGTAGATATGGCCATTCTCTATGATTGTGCGTTTTTAATTTTCTCCTATCTTCAAAATTGTGGTTGCCACAGATTTTCGTTGTTTATGGCTGCGGAAGGGGGTGGGCCGAAATTTTGAAACATACTTGTAGCAGTGAGCTATCAACAGTGAGTTCTGCAGTGAAAAATTACAAATAGTTTTGTAGCAGTGAGAGCTCTACAGTCAGGTCTAATAGTCTCTGAGATCTGTGGATGCCACACATTTTCGTCCTTTGCGGGGGCGGAAGAGGGTGGGGCGCAATTTTGAAACAAACTCGTCAAGGTCCGATATTATAGGAATCTGGATAAAAAATTTGGTTGCTCTAGCTCTTATAGTCTCTGAGATCTAGGCGCTAATGTTTTGCGCTATGCAAAGCCGGCTATGATACGTGTGTGTTAGAGAGAGACAGGGAGAGAAAAAATGAAATTGTTTTCTTCATTTTGGCTAAAATAATGATACGATCCAATTCAGATTCAGTACTCTAGAAGATATGGTCATTCTCTACGATTCTGCGTTTAAGGTTTTCTTGTATCTTTAAAATTGTGGATGCCACAGATTTTCGTCCTTGTGGGGGCGGAAGTGGGCGGGGCAAAGTTTTGAAATACAATTGTAGCAGTGACATATCACAGAAGTCTGGATACAAAACGTCGTTGCTCTAGCTCTTATAGTCTTTGAGCACTAGGCGCTAATAGGGACGGACAGACGGACAGACGGACGGACGGACAGACGGGCAGACAGACAGGGCTCAATCGACTCGGCTATTGATGCTGATCAAGAATATATATACTTTATGGGGTCGGAAACGGTTCCTTCTGGACGTTACACACATCCATTTTCACCACAAATCTAATATACCCCAATACTCATTTTGAGTATCGGGTATAAAAAAGATACAACAAATATTGTCTACATACCATGACGACCCAATTCAAGGAGGCCACAGTGGCATAACAAGAACGCTAGCGAAAATAAAAAGACACTACTACTGGAAAAATATGACACGTCATATAAAAGAGTACGAGGGGGAACGTTGTGAGTTGCTGCTGCGACCGCAACTCTACATTTATACCCGATACATAGTCAGTATGGCTATATTAAGCGACAAAGAATGCGTGCGAGAGAGACAGAAAGTCAGTCAAAACGTGTCGACGGGCGCTGCGTAGCCACTGCAAATTGATTTGTTACTTTCGGCTATAATAATAATCCGATCTGATTCGGATTTGGCAAGATTCGGCAATCTGGTAGATATGGCCATTCTCTATGATTGTGCGTTTTTAATTTTCTCCTATCTTCAAAATTGTGGTTGCCACAGATTTTCGTTGTTTATGGCTGCGGAAGGGGGTGGGGCGAAATTTTGAAACACACTTGTAGCAGTGAGCTCTCTGAGCAAAAAGAAATACACTTGTAACAGTGAGTTCTGCAGTGAAAAATTACAAATAGTTTTGTAGCAGTGAGAGCTCGACAGTCAGGTCTAATAGTCTCTGAGATCTGTGGATGCTCCAGATTTTCGTCCTTTGCGGGGGCGGAAGGGGGTGAGGCGAAATTTTAATAACAACTCGTCAAGGTCCGATATCACAGGAGTGTGGATACCAAATTTGGTTGCTCTAGCTTTTATAGTCTCTGAGATCTAGGAACTCATATTTAGCAATAGGCAAAGCCGGCTATGATACGTGTGTGTTAGAGAGAGACAGGGCGAGAAAAAATGAAATTGTTTTCTTCATTCTGGCTATAATAATGATACGATCTGATTCATATTCTGCAGTCTAGAAGATATAGTCATTCTCTACGATTCTGTGTTTTTGATTTTCTCGTATCTTTAAAATTGTGGATGCCACAGATTTTCGTCCTTTGGGGGGGCGGAAGTGGGCGGGGCGAAGTTTTGAAATATACTTGTAACAGTGACATATCACAGAAGGCTGGATACAAAATGTCGTTGCTCTAGCTTTTATAGTCTTTGAGCAATAGGCGCTGATAGGGACGGACAGACGGACGGACGGACAGACGGACAGACGGACAGACAGACATGGCTCAATCGACTCGGCTATTGATGCTGATCAAGAATATATATACTTTATGGGGTCGGAAACGCTTCCTTCTGGACGTTACACACATCCATTTTCACCACAAATCTAATATACCCCAATACTCATTTTGAGTATCGGGTATAAAAATGCCAAATGTCTAAAACAAAAACGCACACAAAAACTCCTTTGACTCTCACAGAAACACCTGTGAATGCTTTCGATATAGTAATAGTGGATACAGTTGGTCCGCTACCTAAATCAGAAAATGGCAATGAATACATAGTCACATTAATTTGTGACCTTACAAAATATTTAGTAGCCATTCCAATAAAAAGCAAAAGCGCAAATAATGTCGCAAAAGCTATATTCGAAAATTTCATACTCAAGTTTGGTCCAATGAAGACGTTCATCTCGGACATGGGAACAGAGTATAAAAACCAGATTTTAACTGATCTATGCAAGTATATGAAGATCGAGAATCTCACCTCTACTGCATATCATCACCAAACATTAGGGACAATAGAACGAAGTCATCGAACGTTTAATGAATACATTCGTTCATACATCTCTGCAGACAAAACTGATTGGGATGTCTGGATTCAATATTTCACTTATTGTTTCAACACGACACCATCAGCAACGCATGAGTATTGTCCATACGAACTAGTATTTGGCAGACTACCAAAACAGTTCATAGATTTAAACAGAACTTATTACATAGATCCTATTTACAATTTAGATGACTACTCTAAGGAAATAAAGTTTAGATTAGAAATAGCATACAAAAGAGCTAGAATTATGTTAGAAAAAGCCAAGGCTTATAGGAAATTAGCATTCGATGAAAAAACAAGAAAATTTAAATTAAAAGTAGGAGATAAAGTACTTATAAGAAACGAAACAGGGCACAAATTAGACCCAGTATATTTAGGACCATATATAGTAGAGAAAATAGAAGATAATGATAACATTTTTATTAAAGATAGCAAGAATAAGAAACAAAAAGTACATAAGGATAGGTTAAAAATATATATTCAATGAAACGTTTCATGAAAAAGGAAAGAAAAAAAAAGGTCTGATCAACCTAATAAAATAAAAAAAAATATATATATATAATATAATGAAATATATAATAAAAAACAAATGGGAATAAAAGAGAGAAAATTTAAATTCTTCTAGGAAAGTCGAATGAAAAATTAAGGTTGAATGGAGTTAAAGTAAATCAAATATATTAAAATAAAAAAAAGAAGTTATTTATCAATGAACACAAATATTTTAAAAAAAGAGATAATCAACATACAAGATATAAAAAAAAAAAGATTTTTTAAATAACTACATAATTATATTACGTTATTTCTCTAAAAAGGGAGGTGTAGTATGTTGTATGCCAAACAGACATATGCCCACCGTATTGTAGTGTATACAATATGTCAAGTGGTCATATGCCTAAAGTTAATGTAGAGTATCACGCTCATAAACATAAAGACACTTTGTCCCAATGTTTACGTAACACAACCACACTCAAGAGCCGTAATACGATCAGTCCCTTATATGTGGACTGGCCTGCAGCGTGAGAACTGCAGTGTCGGCAATATATTCCAAGTGGTCAAATGAGCATTCCAAGTATATGCCTTCTGCATGTCCATTCATACAAATATGTATACACCAATATACTTACACATAAATATAAGACATAGATATAAGCATTGCATGTTTCGGGTTAGCTGAACCCAGCATGAAATTATAAGAATCATTCGGAATAAAGTAACACTGCGGAGCGGACGCTCCAAATTGAAGTTATCTCAGTCCACACTTATTACATGACCTCTTTCGCTAAAACCTTTTTTTTGACAAGAACCAATAAAAGCATGTATTTAGAATAAGCCAGTTAAGTAAAAAATTGATTCATAAATCGTATAAAATTATGTGGGCATGGCAAAATGTTCTATCTAGCTAGTAATATTCCACGGAATATAAAAATTGAACAATAGGAACGACTATTCTCTTCTGTTTTTTTTGTTTGACCATTTTCGCTAAAACCTCTTTTTACGCAAAATGCAATAAAAGCAAGTGTTTAAAATAATTGAGTCAATTAAAAAATAGGTTCATTAATTTGATAAAATTATGTGGGTAGGGCTAAAAGATCTAGATAGCTAGTAATATTCCACGGAAAATCAAAATCAAGGAATATGTATAATATAACTTGAATTCTTCAGTATATTTACGGTATATTTTTAAAATTAGACGGTATATTTTGGTGTATTTCTGAGGGTCGGACGGTATATTTTAAAGATAAATCCGCGGTCACACTGTACCTAAATATAAAAATAGTTCCACCAAAAAAAATAAATAAAAATTTATGAAATATAAAGAGTTCTAGTGTTCTAAGAGTTCTAAAAAGTGCGCACTCAACTACCAACTCCCAACTATGTCAAAGTCCAGCGCAGGTATGTACAAAGTAATGGAAAACGAGTGCAAGCCAAGAGATGCCCGCCTTGGTTACACACGAAACCAAAATAAATACAAACAGACGGCATATTTCGAATTAACCAAGATTTTGTCTACTCACAGCACGTTGGGTGAAGTTCTTCAATGCCGCTGGTATACCATCGCCAGCGGCCGCCGATTATGCACATATGTTCGTCGAGAACCGGATTCAGGAGGACATGCTCCTGGACCTGAACAAGGAGTACTTGCGAGAAATGGGGATAACGCTGATGGGTGATATAATAGCCATATTGCGGCATTCGAAAAGCGTATGCGAGCAGAATGCCCGTGATCTGGTTCTTACGCTCGATACCAATCCCATACCACTGGCCTGTGTGACTACCTCACCCGTTGTTAAGTCGGTGGCTGCTACAGTGTCGATTGGGTCCAAGTCGAAGGCCTCACCTCCCAGAAAGCCGGCGAGACGGGTCCTGCCCGAGCATGAGGGGAAATACAAGGTTACACTACCTTCGGGAACCACAGAGCGGAGCAAACAGATTCTGGCCAAGCGGGAGAAGTGTGAGTCTCGCCAAATGACCCATTACAAAAGACGAGTTTCTATTTTTTTCATGTGTTTTCAGTGTATTCAGATCGCGTGAGCAGCTCAAAGAAATCGGACATCTTCTCACGCCTGCACAAGCCGGCCGTAAGCGACGATGAGGCCCAGGAAGGCATTGTGTCCAGCTCAGGCGAAAGCAGCGTCCGGGTGCACATCACAGGAATAAAAAAGCAGCAGATACCTGCAGCAACAGTTCGGTCTTTGCGCGACTCGGCGGAAAACATACAAATGATGCAGTCCAGGCCACGGGCACGTTGACTAAGGAAATAAAATCGATTTTGAAGAACACACAACGCTCCGTTGGAGGAGTGACTAGGAATTCGCCCATAGTCAAGGCGAAGAGAATTGCTTCGACTGCTGTGCAGCAGCCGCAGCAAAAGGTGATGCTCGTCCACAAAGTGCCCCTGAAGAAGGGTGACGATAGTGAGGCCGACAGCATGAATAGCGACGATAATGATATTCAACAGGCATACGATTCCTCCGATGGGAGTGACGTCGAGATGGCAGGCGGTGAAAAAATTGTTAAATTCGCCTCTACTGCGGAGGTTAGGGAAATCGCACCACAGTCTGCTTACAAAGCAAGGCACGGCAAAAACCTTGCCAATAATATCAAATCGCGGCTGGGAATGGGTAAGACATGTCCCAATTGGTAATCCACTTAAATTAATCCCTTGGTAAACATTCTAGTGTCCAAACTTCATGCCACAAAGAAGACGTATAATCTGAAGGCGTCACCCTCGAAGAAACCCCAGGCTCGCATCAGTCCCGTCAAAGGCAAGACCATACGCATGCGCAGCGACGAGCTGATGACCCGCCAGGAAACACTGTCGGTGCATAAGAGATTAGGCAGTGGCCCTGCCCCAGCCCCTGCCAAAATGGCACCTCCGCCCGTTTACCGTCAGTCGCGACCAGAGCCGCAGAAGTACGTCCCCCCACGTCGTCACAACAGCATGAATGCAGGCCGCAACAAGCCACGTGCAGCATCCAGCTCTGTCTTTGATCGCTTGGGCTTCAATAACTCTATGTGAAACTATGTATGCGTGCCCCCGAATTGTTTAAGTTCTTTGCCTTTAGTTAACCAGTAAATGTTTAAAAGAAATAATCATGTAGTCATCATATATATAATGCAATTAACCGAAATTGTAGTATTGTTTTTGGCAAAAATATCTGTAGGATCATTCTCTAGGATATTTCTAGTCCCTTTGGGTATGGAAACTGGTCTGTTTCAAAACTATTGCGGTCAAATTTAAAGCTTGCAAAATATCACCATTGTTATTTGTTTGAGATTGTTTTTGTGCAAATCTATTATTTTCAATTCATCGAGAAGTCTGCATCCACTAAGTAGTGGATTATTTAAAAGACTAGATAGAATTCACCTATTCTCAAGGCGTTCATATGTCCAAGCCTTCTGTCGCTGCCGCACCTTTCCCAATGAAGAACGAAGAAATCATTTAGTTACGATCTACAATTTATTAGTTATGCTAAATATAGCTGCTATATACAATTATGGTTTGGTCTAGAATCTAGAGTATCATATCCATTTGAATCATTTGCAAAGACTTTGTATGTACAATCTGTCTGCGGGCACTTAAAGTTCTATATCACTGGTTGCTAGGCAAATCACTCCGTTCGTTCCTTTCAGTTGTATTGATCATCCTCTACCTTCCGCTCACTGCTGCAGCAGTGCTTGTAGGGCCTGACGCCATTCTACTGGCCAGGTGTTGGCATCCGGATTGATGCTGAGCAGTTGGCGCATTTGGAGTACGGCTCGTTGCTTCTGCAGCATGTAGGCGTACAGCATGGGTGATGGAGTTGCAGTGGGCGTCGTCAGATATTGGGGCTGCTGCACTTGTGGGTACGGGTACGAATGTGGGTGCGGATGCTGCAACTGTGGTGGAGTTGTGGGCGGCGTGGGAGGCAAAGTATGCTGCACCTCTCGCTCCGATGCCTGGCGACGTTTCCGCGGTGTGTTTTCGCTTAAGGCATATGGCCGGAACAGAGGCGTGCTTGCACTTGTGGCGGCGGTACCGCTGCTGCTCTTCTTGCCGAACTTTTTGTGCGTATAGTTGGCCGTCTTAAATTTCTTGTGCGTGTAAATCTCGCTGGCGTCCGCGGAGTCTCCTCCGATGGTCTGGTAATCCAAGTTTGAAGGGGCCATGATGTGGTTGATGATTTTTGTTCGTAGTGCGTAGTTCAGGATGCTGTTGTCTTGTTGGTGGCTAAGGCTCGACTGTGTTGTTGGCCACTGCGCAACATTCCTTTATATAGGCGCTGGGCGCTAGCCGGTTGGGCTCTGCTACCTGTGAGCCCGGAGAAATTATCATTAAGGTAGTGTGCGCCTTGTTTATGGGAAAATCTTCGTTGACAAAAGGTTCACATTGTCGTAAAAAGAAAAGGATTTCGTGTGCAACACCTACTACCTACTACGCACAATGTCCGTAGTCGTGGATGTGCAGGTAACACCAAAGTCCTTTGTAATTAATTTTTCATTTGCCGCACTCGGCTCGCACCTTCTTCTTGGCCGGACTGTCTTCTGCCTGCATGCCTGCTGGTCCTGTTCTGTTTTTCCTAGTATTTTCTTTCGAATTTTTCACTAGAACAATCTCCTACCTCGAAACAACAGCGCCTGCGCTTGCCACTCTTTGATGATTCCCAATGTCTCCGTGCGCATAGGAATAGAAATCTTATCTCGCTTACCGCTAATCTGCCTCATTAAGTTCTGGCTTGGGCTTGGGTCCAGGTTCTGTTTCTGGCCCTGGCTCTGGAGAGACTCTGGCTTAGTCATTGGTCTATTGCTCATTGAATGGAAATTTATTGGGATTTTCCCGAAATGTTGCGTGTCTGTCTGGCAGCCTGAAGCACTTTCGAGATCGTTTGAGAGCGCATAAACACAATATTTGGTATGTTAGTTTAAGATGTACAAATTTATTGATGTTTGAAACCAGATATTAGACAGCGATAAGGATGAATCAATCGGAGAAATGGGAAGAAAAAGAAAACAGTTGGGAAATTTAGATTTATACAAGAATAGTTTATAGTTTTATTTTTTATTAAATATACAGCTGGTGTTTGTAATTGTATGAATCAGGGTACAAGAAGGTTTCAGGTGTGATTCCTAAAAATGAAATGTGGAGCAAACTTTCTTTATTTACCTTTACCACGCTCAAGCAGATCTGGTTCTCTGAATATCCTCCTGGGAAGAAATTTATATACTACACATTCACTCTCGATTCAATATTGTACAATGCGCCACATATATTTGTATCCTCAGAGAAAGCACTTCCTGGTAGGTGTTTGTCAATTGTATCCGTCTACTGCGGTCATTCCCCCTGTAAAGCATACATACATACGTATGTAAGGACAGAAAGGAGGAAGCATCGGAGACTACCAAAATCGATTCTTTCCGTTACAGAATAGATGGCAATTGATCGATATGATAATGGAACACACAATCAAACAATATAACAATCTTTCACTGTAATACTTGAAAGTGAACAAATAACAATCCCTATCCTGCACATTCACTCGACATCTTGTCGAGGGCTGGTCTCAAGCCCACCTGAAGTAAATCCGCTTAAGGAGTGTGGAAAAGAGATGCAGACAACCATCTCTGACTGCGTAAATCAATTGACAAAGGGCATTGAATTGAATGAAACTGGAATCCGACATAATTCCAGAACAGAGGAAACATTCAGTAATAGTCGAACTTCTTGGATCTGAGCGGTGAAAGACGTTTTTTCAGCTGGCCAAGCTGAAGTCATAAATGCGTGTTGGCCAGATCGGTTTCGGGAACGGGACTGTGACTGTTTCGGTGTCTGCGTCTGTTTCGGTGTCTGCTATTCAGGTGCCACAAAGGAAGCCGAAACAAAAGCGGGTCAGTAGACAGCACGGCCATATTGAGCGCCAGGATTACACAGATCTGATCCGATCTGATCCCATCCCCTGCCCATGGTCACAACAGGTAATTCCGCCGAAAATGTCTGGCGATGTAAACAGCCCGGAGAGCAGAGCGGGAGGGAAAAAGAGAGATCATAGTAAAAGGACAACAACTGGTTTATGACACCCCAAGCCGAGTGGAGTGGAATTGAATACCAGCCGGCGGATTAGGGCCAAACTAGGGACTCCCTGGCCAAGACCATTACCTGGTCTACCTGAGCCAATCGTGGTGATTAGTTCGGGCCATCTTCGAGAATGAATGAACTTTGATTGGGAAATACCTGCACGGACGGTTGGACGGGGATGGGTACGGGGACAGGGATGGGTGGGAAAATCTCGTGGATTTTCTGGTAGCTGGACGTGGTGGGAGAAGGAGGCATTCTGATTACCTATTATTGCATAAAAGTGGCCGCCGGCAGGAGGGGCAGCACAGTCGTCTCACCGACACTAAAGCATACACACCTCCCAGTAGAGCAACCGAGCAATCCAACCACCCACAGCATACCATGGACAACTACAACCACAAGAAATTCACAGGAGCCCTGAAGCGGAAGCGGTGCCAGGAAGAGGAGTCCGACGACGATGTGGTCTTCATAATGGAGCAGTGCGGCCATCGAACCCCTGAGCAGCCGCAGCCCAAGCGCCGCTTCTTCCGGCCCTGGCTGGACGAGTCGTTGGCACAGGAACAGGAACCCCAGCCAACACGGACCCGACAATCCAATCCCGGTAGCCCGGCTAGCCCTCCCCTGGTGGATGCCACCTCGACGTACCACGCCAACATGGTGCGGTCTCACACTCCCCGGCAGCGCAGTCCCCAGGAGCAGCTGCGTCGGGACCGCAACACCTTGGCCAGCCTTCGCCACAGACGCTCCAAGCAGCAGGAACAGGCTCTCATGGAGCAGCAGTACTTTGAGTACCGGCGACAGCACGAGGCCAATCTGCAGCAACAGGTCCGGCTGAGTCTCTACTACGTGCGGTTCCTGCAGCAGACCATGGCCGCCACCAGAGAACCTCTGCAGGCTTCCAGCCATCAGCAGATGCCTAAAGCCCAGACAACGACTCAGCATTCTTGGGGAGTCCATAACTAGTTTGAGTCGTTGCCGTAGTCCTGTATTTGTAAATTACTTCTAGTCCCCTTGTGATTACTTTTAAAGTTTTATTAATTTGATTTGTTGACAAACAATATATGAACAAAATTGTTACTGAAATTATTTCAACGTTTTTATTTCATTTTGCAAATTGATAATATTTCCGAAAGAGGATCCTAAAAGAGGTTCCTGTATAGTTTATTGGATAAAATGTTTAACTGTTGGATACGTACGAGAATGTGCATAAAATATGTATGTATCTTACGAGTATGTACATATTTGGCTGGAGATACCTTCACCTTCGATAGATAGATCAGTATTTGTCTTCAGTGTTAATAGAGGCTATCTGTTTTCAATATATCATTCAATATATCTATGCAGGTTAGATAAAAAACTTAACGAAATGCTGGGGGAACTCGACAAATGGGAACGAAATTCCACAGACCCTTTAATTAAAATTAGCGATCTTTATTAGGTGATTTATTCAAAATATTTTCTAGGAAACTAAATTTGCATTTCAAAATTCAAAAACTACCACTCATAAGTTAAGTCTTTACTGACTGTTATTATTTTATTGAAATGCATATTATACTGGTGATCGTTTCTAAGAGTGACATAATTCTAGTGACATTAAGGCCAAATTACAGAAGAATATAAATTAATTAGAGACAATAGAAATGATTTAACTTATGAGAAAATCCGCATTGCAATCAAATTAACATTTTCTGAAATACTCGTAATTGCTCGAGCGATGATCAATTCCAGAGCATAGAATCATGAGCGAAGATCCGGTTTGTCGTTGACAAACCCGGAATGAAATCATCTTCGATGACACTATAAAAATAAAAAATAATTCACCCTAGGTCGAACAGAATATGGGGTCATCGTAGGTAAGAACAATATTTGAATAATACTTAATACAATAATAAATAAATAGTATTTACCATATATATGTACTTTTATTGTATGTACACATACGTTTCGCAAATCGGGGTGAACCTATCCCAAGGCCTTTCCAATGTGCGCATTTTCTTTACTATTTGTATTTGTATAACAACAAATTAGTATTCCGACTGTCAGGATATAAACAAAAATGTTCCATACGAAATATTATTTATTAATAATACATTTAAAATTGGGCGCTAGTAATCTTTCTTCGTGCGTGTTTGAAAATTCTCGTTCTGTGGTCTGTGCCTTGAAACACAGCCCCGCCTACTTCTACGGGGCATAGTTGTTTCATCATTCTTGCTGTAATTATAATCAGATGTCGTAATAATTATAAGGGTTGTAACAATTATCCATACGTCAAGTATCGCTTCACCAAATGGTGGCCCGAACAATTGCAAAATTGCGGATTGTGTGCCGTACTCTATGATTAAAAAATATTCATATGTAAATATGTCAAGAAAGTAAACATCGAAGAAAGTTAAAAGTTAAAAGATACTCAGCTATAGGGCTGTGAACTTTCAACGGTATATTAGTTTTCAGTCGGCGATAAAATCTGGTCATAAAATATGAGTGTTATGTAAGTTGTTTGTTTCGCATATTGGTGTCCGAATACTAGTGCTTAGATACACACACATATATGGTTACAGCACTGATTCTCATAGGTTAATATATTGCTTCATAGGTATAATTTGGAAGGTATGCAGTTAAAGAATGATCGGGGGAAGCGATATTTAGTTGCAGCTATAGGATATACTTAAGATAAACAAAGCTAATGCCCTGTCTCAGAGCGTATGATATTTATCAGATGTTTGTAATGCAGTGAGGGATGCATTTATCCGTGATCAGCATAAGCAGCCGAGTCGATATACACCTAATTCTGTTTTTACACGGTCTTTTTTTACACGATTTTGAAATAACACGGTTTGAAAATCAACAATTTTACATTTTTTACACGGTTTTATTCCATTTAACACGGTTCAAAATAACAACACAAATATATAAAATCACACACAGCTCAAAAAAAAGCTAGAAACCAAACGAATACAAGAAAGAGCATTAAGAGAATATGTAAATATTTGTTTCTCTTTCGTTATTTTGCGTATACGATCAATGTCTTTTTTTACACGGTTTTTTTTTACACGGTTTTTTCAGGAACCAATCTACCGTGTAAAAACAGAATTAGGTGTAGTCAGTTGTTCGTCAGTTTGGAATATGAAACTTTGCATAAGCCGAAACCACCAGGATCGGATCACTATATAATTGATTTAATGAATAGATCGGCTGAAAGCACAATCTCTGAAATAAAACAAAAAACTGTACCGCGAGTTATACATTTTTTCATAGCTAAACCAAATCTGACTTACTAACCGATCGATCTGAAATGGGATGGATTGGTAGTGCTTTACCTGTTCTGATGTTAGTGGACAACTATAGATAGATAGGTGTCTCTGTAATCCGTTTGATCATAAATCATATCCTGGATCTCAAGAAACCATGAGGGTGGCTTACCTATGGCATTTCCTAAATGCGGTCGATCTTTTTGGAATTGTCAACCCCAAGAAAATGTGAGTATAGGCCCACAGGGATTTTCACAGAATTAAGACAAAGTGCGGTGGAGATGTCAGACCTGAAGCAGAAAGGACAGGCCGGAGGACCACACACGGCAAATGGCGTCAAGTAGCCCAATAAAAATACCGGTGTGTGTGTGTGCATAACAGTTGTCGAGAACTTTCCTGTTCCGGTGACAACATTTGGTCGGTCGGTGGATGGTAATCCTAAAAAAGGGATAATTAAGCTAGGCCGGGGCGACAATTAGCGAGAACAGGTCATAAAAAAGATTCCCTGATCCACACACAACGATTACCTAATAGAGATGCGCTAATCCCTTTGTTGACAGACCCAAAATCGAATGGTAACGCATTCCTTTTTACCTGTTCCGTGTATAAAAGCAGGACATAAGGGCAGGGAGTCAACCATTCACTCAGCAAACATCAAGCGAGCAACAGCATCATCAACCGAAATGGATAACTCTACGACGACCTCCAGCTACACCCACAAGAAGTTTACCGCCAGCAAACGCAAGCTGGAGATTGACCAAGGCCTGGAATCGAACACAGATAGTCTGATGTACCAGGGGAAGCCAGCCGCCAAGCGCCGCCAAACCAAGGCCCTCTTCCGCCCCTGGCTGGACAACCACAACGAGAAGAACACTGAGGCATCCCCACCCACAGCCTGTCCACCAGAGTCCGCTGTTCCCGCCTTGGACCCCACCTGCAGGCCGACACTCGCTGAGACGCCCCGCCAGCGCAGCCCCCAGGAGCACCAGCGTCGAGATCGCAGTCTCCTGGCCAGTCTCCTCAGTCGCCGAGCCGAGCAGGCACAGGTGCAGTACCTCGGACATATGGCCGTGCTGGAGCAGCAGGCTCGCGCGAATCTTTACTACCGTCAGCTGTTGCGGCAAGCCGTTTTCCAGCGAGGAGTCGTCGCCCCGAACAATCTGCTGCCACGGCAGCAACAGCAGTTCCTCCAGCAGATGGCCCTCTCCCAGCAAATGCTCGTCTTTGGAGCACAGCACTGATATGGACGGCGTGGCCAAGAGGAGAGATCTATATTGACTATGGACCATAATGTGATTTAGACCCTTAATGTGATAAGCCCTAGTTTTTTTATTGAATAAAAAAATCTGTACGAAATTCTAGTTTTTCGATGCTATGGACAGCAGTGCTGTAAAGTTTAAGGGATGTGGAAAAGGTCAGCTAAATAGTCATAGCACAGAAGAAAACTCTGTCAAATGTATGCGAAAAGTATGCGATGGTAGGACCTATTAAGTGGTCACAGTTTTCTTATATCACAGTTATATTATTGCTTATAAAGTCTATAGACTGTCTTCATTGCTAAGCTATCAGATGGCCACAGTTAAGCTAAAGAAATTGTATACTTAAAAAGGATGTAGGACCAAAAGCAAAAGAAAGCGGTGGTCCTACATCTATTTGAAGTATAATATTATATGCGTAGCAGAATGTTTTTCCAGTTTGAGATAGATTTGTTACGATAGATCTTTCTCGTATTCAAGCTGTTGTTTGTCATTGGAAAACGGCTTAGTAAAGTCCGATTAGGTAAAGTTCCCATCTAAAGAGAACACTTAGTTAAAAATGAGTTTTCGGATCTATATTATAACTGTCTTTAGTCACACTTGAGAACAATTAATTTCAAGTAATTACCCGACAAAGTTCAGCGAGCTAAGTTGAGCTCAGTTTCACAATATGCTCATGGGGGTTTTTCCAAGGTTCGAGAAACCACAAAGAACAACAACGTTTTGGCTAAAACGAGCTTCGGCATTCGGCATTCGGCTTGAGCCGCCTGACGCAATGGGCCACAAATATTGACGAGAGAGCATGCTGGGATACGAGTGGTTCGTGATATGCTAACAGTTTGTGGGGTCTCCGGGTGCGAGCAAAGCTTCAAGTTCAACTGAGATGTGAGACAAAGTTTTGCAACCGCAATACTCGAGGCGCAGATGCAATTTTCAATGTTAGGCAGGCCATAGCCATAGCCATAGCCGGAGAGCCAAAAGAGCGAGTCGAATACTGAAATTGAAAAGAAAAGCAAACCCCAGCAATATGTTGGCAATTAACTGAAACCTGAGGTGTGTTGGCATGGTACAAGTGCAAAGTGGTTTATTGGGTTGCCATGGCCGCGACGGAAATTTTCTGCACTTGGATTTTCCGCCGTCACCTGAAGCATAGGAAGTCGCGCTCTCGAGCATTATCAAATGGCCCACAATGAAAATTAAGAGCAATTAACTGCGCTGCGCTCGCTATGATTGCGCAATGGCCAAAAGAGTTAATTACGGCGGGCCAAACACTGGGACAGCGGGGACTTCCCCCTGGAGCACGAATACTCAAATTAAGCAAAGTTTTCTTGTGCAGACTGTGACACAGTTGGCTGCACCTTCGTCGTCCATGTCTCTAAAAATATTTTCTGCCTATGATCAGGGTGACTTCCTTATAGACATTTGATTTTCTACTTGGTTAAGCATTACGCAAGTAGAGTTGAATGCGGGTTGACTAGGTAACTGTTGGACGGAGTGAAAGCGTCTTCTAATTTCTATATATACATAGGTATACATATATTAAATGCAATTTTTAACTTTCCATATTAATAATATACCACGAGCATCGGAAACTAAAAATTGGTGACATTCTTAAAGGATTTAATTGTAATAGGATTAGATATTTTTAATGATTTCTAAAATAAATGGGGTGAGCACTTAGTTGCCAAAAATTGTAATCATTGGGAGAAATCAGTTTGTATTTTTTTTATCAGGGAGCAAGCTGTGTTGGGGAACACACATTCAGATCTCTTATTAAGATTTCCGGAAAATACAAAATAATAGAGGGCCATCGACCAAAATGAACAGCCACGGAAGCAACGCCAACAGACACAGCACCGACGTCATCGTATTAGGCGACCGCTTCTTAGGGGACATGGGCCGCCTCTGCATGAACGAGCTGTACTCGGACGTGTTGTTCCTTGTGGAGGATCAGTGCATACCCGCCCACTGCTTGATTCTGGCCGCGCGCAGTGAATACTTTCGTGGCCTGCTCTACGGAAGCATGTCCGAGTCAACGAAACCCGAAATTCGGCTGCTGGAGGTGCCGGTGGAGGCATTCAAGGTAATCCTGGGCTACCTTTACTCGGGCACTCTGCCAGTTTCCACACTGGACCTGGATGCCATCTTCAAGGTGCTCGGTGTGGCCAATCTTTATTGTTTGCTGGAAGTCGAGTGGGTCCTATCCGACCATCTGCAACAGAAAATGGACGTCAGCAATGTGTGCATGATCCTGGAGACAGCGCGCCTATACGGTCTTGCTGATCTGGCCGAGAATTGCTTCAAGTTCATGGACCTCGAAGCGTCCAAGCTTGTAAAGCACGACTCCTTCCTAATGCTCTCGAAGGAATTGATTGAGGAAGTATTGCGACGAGACACCTTTTATGCCCTTGAAGAAGAAATATTTCAGTTTGTGTGCGAATGGAGTCGCCAAAATCCGTATGTGGATATCAAGACGATGGTCTCGTGCGTACGTCTTCCACTCTTGAGTGCCGAACATTTGACGAGTGCGGTAGGTCCCTCCGGCCTCGTCGAGCCGGGAAAAACATTCGACTCCATCCTTGCAGAGAATGTTCCCTACCGTTACGTATTTATGGAGCAGGGGTCAAGTGTTCGACCGGAACGTATATTTCGCAGCAATGTTTGGGATTTGGGCAAGATGTTTCGAATTAACCAAATTAAGTGTATTCTTAGACCTTCTGTCCCCTGCCACGTGGATGTCTCCTGCGATAAGACTCACTGGGAGCGGGTGGGAGCTAACATAGCAGCTACTCTTGTGTTAAATTTTCGCCGCAACGCCGCAACAGAACAATTTATAAACTTCACGGCGCGTCCCGTTTCCTACATTCGGTTCATTGGGTCAGAGAGTGGACGCCCGATTTGGAAATGTGTTAAGATGCTGATAGCCGGAAACAGCGGCGACCTGTAAGTGTGGGTTAGTCTGATGAGGTCTGACCCCTTGTCCGTTTAAATGTGCTTTTAATTTTTCTCAAATAAATTTATCTTATAGTATACGTACATATAACCAAGATCTGGTTAGTCAAACTAACGTAGCTTATTGTAGAATAGCACTGGTGACCTTCGGCTACGATTCAGTAACTTAACTTTTGAATGCCTGTTCAGATCGATTTTGTTATGTGAGCTGCATGATATAGCAATCCGATTTTTATCAATGTCTAACGGACTCGACATTTCTAAACGTATTACCCCAACTCCATTTCTAACTAACACAACATATAGTCATATTTTTGTATAAATAATTTGGAAGCAAAGAACTCTTCTTGAAAGATGTTTCGCAATCAGTACGACAACGATACGACGGTGTGGAGTCCACAGGGACGCCTCTTCCAGGTGGAGTATGCCATGGAGGCGGTCAAGCAGGGAGCGGCAACCGTCGGACTTAAGAGTAAGGACTACGCAGTGCTCATTGCACTGTGCCGCGCATCGGATACGGAAACCATGCAGCCAAAGATTATGCCCGTGGATATGCACCTGGGAATATCAATTTCTGGTCTGACTGCTGATGCCCGATTAATCAGTCAGTATATGAGGACCGAGTGCTTGTCCTATCGTCATTCGTACTCGGGAATCATACCGGTGAACCGGCTGGTAACCAATCTTGGCAACAAGATGCAAGCGACCACCCAGCGCTACGATCGCCGGCCCTATGGTGTGGGCATTTTGGTCGCGGGCTATGATGACGCTGGATCGCACCTTTACCAAGTGATGCCCTCAGCGGTTGTCCTCAACTGCAAGGCCATGGCGATCGGCTCGCGTTCGCAGAGCGCTCGCACCTACCTGGAGCGTCACATGGACAGCTTCGAGAACTGCTCGATGGACGACTTAATTTGCCACGGTATTAAGGCCATTCGCGGCTCGCTGGGCTACGAGGAGAATCCATCCCTCGCAATAAATGTCGCAATCGTGGGAGCCAATCTTCCATTCAAAGCCTTGGGCGAGGAAGAGAATCATAAGTACCTGGAAATGGCTAAGCCCATGGTCAACCTAGAAGAGGTAGCTGACGAGGCACCCCAAAGCGATGACGATCTCTTGGGCCAGGGACCAAGTGCCACGACCGATGGCGAGGATGCTGACACCATTGCATCCACAGAGGACATGTAGATTCGAGAACATTCAAAATTAGTACCTGTTTCGTTGATTAGTTATTAAAATTATATGAGCGTTACACAATTGGTATGACTATCTACATTTTAGTATAGAAACTGAAACTTATTCATTCCCTTTTGAGGCATTAAGGCATTTGAGGCATATGTGTATGTATGTACTTAATTTGTTAGTATAAACAAGAAATGGGTTGAAATAATCGCCATCCATTCACTTGTATTACACATTTCCATAGTTCCAATCATTCTTCCACTTCAGATCAGTGTATGTCAGACAAGACGCTTAGTCCCTGGCATGACCGATTCGACTACCATGGCTTTTAATCAGTACCTTTTAATAATAGTACCTTCTCCCGGCCACAATGAGAGGTGAGTGATGGATGTTGACGGAAAAGGCTCTTTTCATAATTGCTGGTTACACTTTACTAAGGGTTCTGATCGGTATCCTTTGGTTCTGCAGCTTTTGGATCGGCCTGAGTGAAGATATCACCCCAACAGATCCATTGTCGATGACATAGAGATTTTTGCCCTTAATGGTGTGGGGATATCACATGACAATGTTAGGGCTGCCCTTCATCCACAGCGGATGAAGTGCCTGAAGTAATGAACCAATGAGAGCCCAAGCAGGTGGAATCGGTGGAGATTGTTGTCCAAAGACCAGCTGGGTACCAGTTTAAAGAAATAAGGTACGTCGGGGGTTTTTTGCCCCCCCAAACTAAAGCTAATCTCGAGGTATGTGCAAAAGAAATTGGAAGTTCAACCCGAAATCTTGATTGTGACGGGAGCGGTCTTCTGGGCCCAGTGAGATGATTCTGGCTTCCACCGGGAGAACCGACGCATGCGCTTCGGAACAGTTTGAGATAGACAATGCTGCTTCTTTCTCTTAAAAATAGTTTGAGAAAGATTATGGTGATACTCCCAAAGCTGCTCGAGGGACTGCGACAGCTTGAATAGGAGCTGGAGTTTGTGGATCTGCGCCATTTGCTCCAGGCCGAGATGGAAACGGAAGAGTACGATGTTCGCTTGCCCGTCATGGACTACTTGGGCGTTCAGAAAGCCTTCCAACAGGAAGAAGCCGACTTCAGCCTGGTAACTGGCCAAAGAGAGGGTCTTCGGGTGAGAAAGATTAGACATTTTACTAAGCTGAAGCTGAACGAGGATGGCATTAACTTGAAGTACCGCCCGCTTCCAGATCGGATCGGAATCACTTCTTTGCCTCGCATCCTTTATTTTTCGCTCTCCTTGACGAGAAGAAGATATATGCCACGGGTCGATATGAACAGATTATGGTTCTACGGTAGAATTTCTACCTGATGATATTGTATAAGTATTTCATTCGAATGAGATTTAATAAAATAGCAAGAGCTTCTAAAAGACACAAAGTTTCATGGCTTAAATTTGTATTTCTTAAAGAAATGTTTCTACAAGTAAAAAAATTACACTTTTTTCGCGTTGAATCGAAGGGATAATTCAAGCCAAAACTATTATTATATGGGTTCTACTCATATTAAATTATAATCATATAATAAGGGTTTATGAATATGGCTAAGATCCTATAAAACTAAACCATTAATTGCAAACGTATTCATTTCTTGAAGAAACTTACAAAATAACACTTAAAACAATCTTAAACTAATACTAAAATCAAATAATATAATCACACAGTGATTAGGGAGGAAGTGCTCTCAGGATAGCTGCACTGCTCCCGCTGCATGGCTCCGATCAGATATTCGATGCTGAAGTTCTTCGCGGGCATGGGAATATTCTGAGGCTTAGGCGCGGCTGGGCTTTTCGCTTCCTTCGTCTCCTGCCTGACCAGCTGCTGGAGGTGATTCAGATAGACACAGGCGCGCATGCTCTGCTCGGCAATCTTCAGGTGCTGGCTGGAGAACTCGTTGTACTGCTCCTCGATGGCCAGATGCTCGAGCTTCTTTACTCGTCGGCTCATGCGGCAGGCAATGGTGTTCTTGTTACGACGCTCCTGATCCTTGGGCGTGCGCTCCTTTTTGGGAAACTTCCGCACCATGTTTCCGTGATACTTGCATATGTTTTGCAGAGCGGCCGCGCTGATCGAGGTCAGAGAGTGCGCGGATGATGCGGATGAGGGAGTCGATGCCGCTGCGGTGGCTGATGTGTCCAGGCGTCGGCGCTTGGCCAGCGGGAGAAAGGTGCTTCCATACTCACTGGAACAGAGGCTGGTGCTGTCCTCCTCCCACTCATCGCCAGTGCTGCGACTGCTGAAAGGCGTTCCAGTGCGGGAGATGAGCTCTTCCTTTAGGAGGAGATTGGCTTTGTCTGCCGATCGCCCAAAATCGAACTTCTTGTGGCGATAGATTTGATTGTTGCTCTCCGTGGACTGCATTCTGCCGATGATGTTCTGATCTCTATGTCACTTGATTGACTGATGACCCGTTGCCGCTCTACTTGTCTTATATGCACCCGCGCACCCATGAATGCGCTTATCACTAGTGCCGCCCGCTGTAATCCGCCAAACAGTTTATGGCTCTGTTTACACAAAATCGAGTAGAAATGTTTTTTTTGCAAAACACAAACAAGATCGTAAAATCAGTTGATTTGCCTGCGCCAGGCCTCTGCGCCTGCGCACGCATATGCACGCGTACGATCCCGCTGCATATGCACACGTTCCATCCCTTTCACACAACCTATTTTACCTACCAGTGCAGAGCGAGACGACACCCGCTGCGCTGGGGCTGGGTCTCTGTGCATGTTTGTTCTTGTCAGCATTCTGTCAGATGTTTGGATGGCTGGACAAATTTGCAGTCGATCTTCCACTGTCCACTGTCGCCTGTCGCCTGCCTCCGCCGTAGGTGGCAAAATGCGCGCCTATTGTTTGTCCGATGTACTACACAATACGATGTCCGATGTTCATTCAATTCGTGTTTGTTCCTCTTTTGCTGGTTATTCAGGGCTTGTCCATTATCCATTGTCGCAGCTTCTGTCAAAGCCGATTGTGTTACGAGTATTCTTGTTCAATTTTTCGATTTGGTTTTTGCCCAAATGCATTTTGCGGCCTCATTTGTCTATCCTCTTTTGTCCTCGTCGCCATTGATAAGATATGTTCTACCCTTACGTATGTATGTATGTATGTATGTATGTGTAGAACTGCTGTGTGTTGTGCCTCAGTTCTTTTAAAGGTTTCAGTTCTTGGAAACCGTAATGCTCCTGTCTCTTGCAATAGATGCCGATAAGATGGGGTCTCGGAGGTTTGCCTTGGAATGACTTTTACTTGGGTTGCAAAAGGCAGACGAGAGTTGATAAGGTTTGAGATTGGGACTGGGATTGGATGTCTCTCGTGTGGTAGGTCAGCGAATAGATCGACGTGGGAAATGGCGCGCTCTAGGAATTTTCTGAGAACGAGCGCAGACTGAGATAAGATATGCAATTGAAACTACGATGAGCATGGTGGGGACTGATTAGAGCTCTTGAAATACATAAATCTAGGTAATTGTATAATATAATATAATAGAGTAAATTTCTGTAACCTTTGAATTAAAATCAATTCTGAAATTTTATTATAATTTCAATATTTCCAGGTAGATCTTTCCATATACATACATTTGTATGCATCTAGAAATGTTGAGGGACTTTACCTGATTAGTAAGTAACCGCAACCCCGAGAATTCAAGGAAACTTTTAAATATTTATACAAATAAATATATTTATAACCAAACCAGTTAAATCTAAATTCAATCTTCCCCAATACCTATATAACATGTTTCATTAAGTTAATTACTCCAATGCCCTTTGTATTATAATTGAATAGTTCTATAGCCTGAACACCAATTTCCTCCCTTTGAAAATCCGTGTACCTTGTTTTCGAACCCAATTCAGCTGCCAAACTCATGGTATTAACTTAATTATACACTTTATAAGAAACTTAGAAACTTCTACTTATTCTGGATCACAATATGACGAGCTTTTAATTGTAAATAGCGTGTGTCGTACGTTAATTATCACTTCAAGCACGTGCCGAAGCTTCGAGCTCGAAGCTTTGGAAATACAATGTTCACGGGAAAATTCAAGTGCAGTTGATGTGCAATTGAAAATTCGAATTATGTACTAGTACCTTATCTATGAAATGACAAGTGAACAAACCTCTTATCTTGAGCAACTACCCGTAAATACATATGTACATAACTATGCATGCAAATGCTCTCAGAATATATGAATATACTATGCACTCGTATGCAAGTTCCATTTGGGTGCTACCGGAAAACCACCGAAGCTTAAAAAAGTGTTTTTTATTTTATTTTTTGATACTACCTTTACCAAAGATCATAAAAATCGGAGCACTTCAATAAGAATGATCGTTGAAAAAACATATTTCGCTTTTAAAAATAATATAAGAGTAGATATTACTTTTCACACCAAAAGCATTAATTTAAACAAAGTTAGTGTACTACAGCTATCTTCAAAAAATATTATCGGTTGTGTAGCGCCATTTGATGATGGGGTGTACTTGGCATTAAATATATACTCCAACATTAGTTATCCAGAGGGGTACGTTTTCATGAGAACTATGCAACCTATAAAATGTACAGAGTAATTGCAGTGCTTGCTAAATTAATGGATAGTTTCCTCAAACAAGATGAGAGATTTTGTACCGATGCACATCTGTCGGTGATCCCAGAAAGACCTTTGTATAGTGGCCCCTACAATCAAGGAGTGACTAATCCCTAGACAGTGGAGGTGGGATGGATCCGAGTGCTGGGCAAACTAATTGAGTGTTTGTTTTAATTGCGTTACCCAGAAGCGAATCCATTCCAGTGCCACAGCGACACCGAGACCACGATCTGGAGACGTCGGACCCCATGCAAGACGAGGAAGCATCAAAAGCGGCTTGAAGCGCATCCGACAGCTGCCGGTAGTCGATTGCCGTTAGTTGGTAGTATTTGGATCTGATGGGGGTTGTCGTAGTCGTAGTCGGATCGGGTCAGTTTGGGTCGAGCCAAGTCGAGCCAAGTCGAGGCGAGTCGAATCGCATCGAGTCGAGTCGTTGGGTGATTGGTGGCTTCAACTTCACGACTCTGGGTGGGGATTTAATAATGTCGTTTGTATTTCGCTGCTGACTTTTGTTATCTGTGAACGACGACGACGACGACGACGATGTTGTCGTTTGAGTCGTCATTAGTTCCACGTACTCGTAGAGATGGGCATGGATAGGCAGTCTTTTTCTCCGTGCCACTCACTGCAAAACTCCATTTCGTGCAAGCTTCGTGCAACAGCAGAGCTGGAAAAAGGCGATGTATTCTATATTCTAGAATTAAGTCTTAAGTCCAATTAAAATTATATACAATATGTATTGATGTTTCATGCTGGTCGATTATCCTCGTGAGTATTCCTCTATTCTGCACTCGTGAAGTATCCCATCCCCATCCAGTCCCATCCCTAGTTCCAATCTGTGACTATTTTCGTTTCGCCGGCGAACAGAGGCACCCCGCCTCCACTTCCCCCTCCGTCGCCTCCTCCCCAATTCCTATTATTTGTTATTGCCGAGCATCAGTGTTTGTGTTTGCATTGTCGTTTGTCTTTGCAATTTCGCTTTTATTGGATTTGATTTGATTTGCTTTCTGGCCATAAATAAAAGGCCCACTCCGATCGAAAGTCTCAGACGTCGATTCGCATTTGCATGGGCCAGGTTCCTTTTCCTCCCCTGAAAGTAAACCAAACCGAAGAAAGAAAGAAAAAGTCACAGAGCTACAAGGAACTCATCATCAAGAGCTATCTATAAAAACAACCAAAGATTATGAAACTACTGTGGAATCTCGTTTTGGTCACACTGTGCGGAGTGAGTCTGGCAGAGGATTTCGAACCAGAGCTGCCGCCCGTTGTGTTCAAGCCCGTCCGAGAATTATGTGAGTGCTAAAAATGATATAAAAGTGAAACAGAAACTGTGCCCTGCCCACTAAATATTCGATTTGCGAAAAACACGTCTTTTGTGCAATTTATTTCTATATGTAAACATTTTAGCCTTGTATTTTTTAGTTTAAAGAATAAGCACAGATATCTTAGATTTTGTGTTCCAAGTGCTCAGTGTAGCTAGCAGGTCGGTTGTGTCATTGACAAAACCACACAAAATAATAACATTAGCTGGTTATAGCCGATGGAATCAGAAATATCACAAATTCCAGTTTCTGTCATCTTCTTATATTTGTGTGGTCAGATTTGTGCAAATTTTGCGTATAATTTTGGCAAAAAAAACCATGAAAACGTGTTTGATAATAATATTCAGTAAAATGTTAAGAATGAAAATACTTTATGCAGTAGTTGGGACGCAGCTCTCGATATTATAATGGGTCTAAATATGGCTAAATAATAGTATCAAAGGATTAGTCTAGGTTGGTAATAGGGACGAATAAATAAGCTCACAAGGATCTTATATTTGAAAGCTGAGACGTCTGACATTTATATGAACACCACCAGTTAAGGTTCAAATTAAAATTGCAAGTGTTTTTAAATTGATTTAAAGCGTGAGCTAAAACCATCGCTTTTTTCTGCTTAAGACTTTTGTTTATTGATATTTTATTTGGCTGGTTGCAAAGCCTCTGAGATTCTCCATGCAATTGAACAAACATCGTAAGAGGATTTTCTGGGGTTAAATGTTTATCCTAGGTTGGACTTAATACATTTGTCGCCATTGGTAGTAGGGACGCTTGGGATATTATCTTAAAAGCTGTAGTATGTATTAGCAGATAAATAACGAAATTCAAGAGAAGCGAAAAGATCGCCATCTCCTAATAGCAATAATCGTGTGAGGCACGCAACGCTTGTGTGAATTTTATAACAAAGCAATCAGCCTACTTAGGAGTCAAAGTTCAAACAGTTTTTCCTTAAAACAATGGCGTTGCACAATAAGTAGTTGTGGGATCGCAACAAAATGTGACAAATTCTATCGAGATAAGCACACAAATTCTTACAATACTAGTACACAAAAAGCAAGATTCTATTTACTTTTATTGATTACCATAATTAATCCTGGTTTGTGCAATCTGTAAATGGTTTGCAAAGTGCCATTCAGGTGGGTCTATAAGCAAACAAAATATATAATATCATGATTAGTATTCTGGAAGTGAAAGCAGAGGCTTTTAAGGCCGAGAAGCTTATAAAAAATAATTGATGCCTAGAAGAGGGGAAATATCAGACAAATATATACATAGTGTTCCACAAAGTATTTTTGCGTTAATGGGATAGGCGAAAAGGTTTGTTTTGCAGTTTTCGGAAAGCATTAAAAGTTTATTTTGGTTTGATTCGGATTCAGATTCTATTTAATTAAATTTGAATTGTCATGCTGACCATTTACTAACCAAGTGGCTTGTTGTCATAAATATAGCTTGTTCATGGGGCTAAATAAAAATAGAATCGTTTCGTTTGGGCTTTACTTTGCCATTTGCTGGATGTCTCGGCAGAGCCGGACAAGTTCGTGGCCTAAGTCTTTTGTGTGGAATTGTCACTTCCGCCGGACGACCTTGCCCACGGCAGCGCAATGCAAAAAGTCTTAATTACAAGCAGAGTCGAGGCGAAACAAGCGCGTTGCGAACAACTGATGTATAGCCAATGCTCGGCAGTACAGTAGAAACTCTTTTAATTGAACGTACTCGTAGTAATTCTCGTTCGGAACACAAGCAAAAACAAAAGCCAAACAGCAGATAAATTGCGCATGACGTTGACAATTATGTGAGCAGCGAAACGACGATTACACAAACTGAAACTGAAAATTCTCAACTGGAAAATGTCACGTTCTGAGCATAAGCGCATAGATCGTAGACGATATAACTAGCGTTTATGTGTAGCTAAATATGTCAGGGTCCGCCTAATCTCGTTCTAATCTGATTCGTTTGGCATTCAACAGCCGGCGATATACCGACCTGTCGGGAGAGCGATCTCAATATCAACGAGTGCATCAAGCAGGGCCTCCAGCAGATTACCCCTCGCATGAAGTACGGCATCAGTGAACTGAACATTCCGCCGCTGGATCCCTTCGAGATGGGCAAAAGTTCCTATAGCTACAACTCGGGTCTGCTGCAGGGACGCATTGCCATGAAGAACGTGGTCGTGCATGGCCTCAGCGAGGGCATTGTGGACAAGGTCAACTTCCGTCTGAAGAACGGACAGGTGCGGATGGAGATTCTCTCGCACGTCCCCCAAATGCTGGTCGAGGGCGCCTACAAAGCAGACATCAAGCTCAACGACCTGAAGCTCACCCCAAAGGGCACCTTTAACGTCACCCTCAGTGAGTCCAATAAAGCTACCCTACCCCCAGCTTAAAATTAAATATAATTAATATCATTGCGTTTACCTGCAGCCGACGTCACCATGAGGGCGAGGCCCACCGGGGAGCTGTACGAGCGGGACGGTCACACTTACTTGCGTTTGACCAAACTGGAGACTGAGCCCAAAGTGGGCGACCTGCGTTTCTACGCCAACGGCCTGGTCCCCGATCCCGCTCTGAGTAAGCTCCATCGCTCCACTACTTAATCCACTGTCTAAAACTGTCTTTTGTGTGTGTGCAGACGATGTCATCTTGGACTTTATAAACCAGTACTGGCGCCAGCTCTATCAGGCCATGCTGCCCGAGACACTGGCCACCTGGCAGCCCCTGATTCTGAAGTCCTCAAATGATTTCTTTGCTGCCCTACCATTCGATATGCTGGTGACCAAGAATTGAGAGAATTCTTTGACTTAGCTACCCATTGTTGTAGTAGTATTTAAACACTTCGGTTCTATATGTTCTACTCAAGGTGTTAACCTAGTTTGTATCGCAATAAAGAGTATCAAATCCCACGAGTACCTGATCTATTTGAAACAAATCTCAGGACACAGTATCAGTATATACGATGCTAATCGATCTACCAATCTACATACATACGGAGACAGACAGTTAGTTTCTACTTAAACAGGGAGACTTTTCCGAGCCAAGACTAACTATTTCCAGTCAATACGGCATGACAATAGTTATGCTACTAATATAATTCATATTATGATATTTATACAAAGAATGTGTTCCTACTTTCATAGTACTATTTTCATGGACGCACAATACATTGAGGGAATAACAGACATACCTACCACTAACTACTACCATGATTGTTAGCGCAGCTGCTATCGTTTATATTTTCATAGTCTCGATAGAAAGTGATTAGCTTTCCCAGGAACTTGAGCTGCCCAATAGAAAGTTGGTTATACTTGCCGCTGACTGGACTTGGTTGATTGTATCGACGCTTGTCCTCATCCAATCAGTTTGGCTGGACGTATTTATCGTTGAGTCTTTTATCACATGCCTCTAGTTTTAATGGTAAAAATTCAGTATATTTATATATTTCTTGGCAGAGATTGGCTTTATATATACCTAGTCCACATATTATAATAACAAGACTCGATGTTGTGGTGCATAAGCCCGACACATCGACTGTAAAATACAATTTCCTTTTTGTTTTATTTGTATAATTTTTATTATATAAAAAAAACTTAATTTAGATATCCACTCGTACATTTCCGAGACGAACGGACAGGTTTTGACGGTGCTTTATTGCAGCTTCAACAAGATTAGAACGTAGGTACCCTAACACGATTAAAGGGTATAGCCTACTTGCATTAATTTTAAACGAGATCTGCTCTACAATAATTAGGGATTAGCTACACTGAACAAATCGCTTGAAATTACATGACTAACTCTAGAACTGGCATATAAATTTAATTTATATTTAATTTTACGTAAGCCCTGCTGTACCTAAACACTAACCAAAAAGATCAGTGCATACAATAATTAAATGTTATACATAAATATGAACACTGCTTGAAGCACTACACGAGAATAATCCAGAAGGCAAATTTCAGAAAACCAGCTTTATTGCGGCAGTAAGTCAGAAGTTTGTAGCACAGTGTAACAACTCATACTCGTACAAGTCAGAACTCAGTAGAATATACATATGTATGACATATGTAAGTATCTCCGTTTCTAGGGCGAGCAAAAAGTACAGTTCATAGTAGAACTGTGCATATCTAATCGAACATTTATACGGAAATGACTCAACAGCATTGAAGCTCTCTTCAGGCTTAATCTTCGACCAGGCCCTTCGACGGTGTCGTCAAAAAACTATCCCAGGGCATGGCCAAAATAATTCATCCGTGATAAGTAGGAATAGGTAATTATTAAAATGATTTGTCGCAAATCATCGTTGTCGTAGGCTATTATATTTTCAATAATTTTACCATTTAATAATACGACATTATAAATCAGAGGGACGGAGCCGGTTTTGCGATCAGTCAAAGTCTAACTGTCTGCCGGATAATGCTTTGCTGATTTACAAGTAAAATGTACTCAGTTTAGTACGAGCTAAGCGGCGCTCTAGTCTACAGTCTCCAGGCGATAGTCTCTGACTAGGAATGTGCAGTGTTGTGCTAATTTTGAGAATAAAATAGCTCGACTTGGTGTCTGAGAGATTCAGTTGTTCGCAAACGTTCTAGCCGCAAGTTTGAACAGCCGATCAGGCATAGAACGGATATACAAAATACACAAAACATACAAAATATATAATTAGATCATCGAAATGCATTACGTTATTGGATTGCTGTGCCTGGTGGCTGTAGGAGTCAATGCAGCTCCCGCTGGTAGTAGTAAATACTTTTCGGGTGTGTACAATTTTCCAAGACACGAGACTTTGCATTATTCGTTAACGGCTTTCCACAGCGAACGATTTGCCGAAATGCTCAACGGACGAGGACAAGCTTGGGGACTGCATCAAGGAGATATTCAATACGGTGACGCCTCGTCTCAAGGACGGCAATCCCGAGCTGAAAATCCCGCCCTATGAGCCCTTCCACCTCAACCGCACGAGCTTTCAGTACTCCAGTGGGACTGTCAACGGCCGTATCACCGTCCGGAATGCCAAGATCTACGGATTCGCGGCCAACACCGCCAAACAAGTGAGCATCAAGGTCAATGGCGACAAAGTCAAGCTGCGCCTGGTCACCTACATGCCCAAGCTGAACATTGTGGGCAGCTACAAGGCCGACATGCAGGTGAATCAGCTCCAGCTGAAGCCCAAAGGCGAATTCAACGTAACGCTGTGTGAGTGTGGTTTGGGCTTGGGTTTGGGTTTGGGTTTGGGGCCTTTCTAATTGACTTGATTTTTCCAGTGGATGTGGAGACGACCACGTTAACTGAGGGGGAGCTCTACGAGAAGGATGGGCATCGGTTCCTGCGCCTCACCGGCATCGATACAAAGCCAAAGATTGGAGATTTGACCATCAAAGCCAATGGAATTTTCCCAGATCCAGAACTGGGTGAGTGTACACTCAGTGTTAGGAAAATAAATATTATTACAGCGAATTAATCAGTTGGAATGACCTTTTACTGGTCAATAGAATTTACGGCGAAGATCTGATTGATCCCGATATGGCTTAACGCAATTTCTGAATTCTCTACTTGCAGATCAAATAGCTCTCAATGTTGCCAATCAATATTGGCGCGATATCTATGGAATCATGCTGCCTGAGACGCGTCAGTATTGGCAGCCCCTCATACTGCGCATGTTCAACGAGGCTTTAGAACTGGTTCCCATCGATCAGTTTATCAAGGAGTAGTTCAATTAGTTATAGATTTACAATTTGTGATGATGGCTTTATAGTGCATAAATAAATGATTATATTGCATAAGGTGCAGTTAAATAATAATTATTGTATAATTTAATGACCATTTCATTCTAGGCGCCATTGGAGCTTGCCCTTTACAAGCCTAGCCAACTGGAATAATGGAAATATTATTACAAATAAAAAAAACTAGTTTTAATTGGCTATTTCATGCCCCAGCTCAGCGTCCAACTGTGTTTGTGCGCAAATTCATTCACATTTTTTCGAAATCATGCCTCTCTGGGTGACCTACCTCTAATGATAATCGCGTTTATAGGTTAAGTGCAGACTGTGGTGCCTAGGTCGGCCGACCTGAAGTCGACAATGCGATGTGGCGAGTATCACAGGCCAAGTGCGGGCAATAAAGTGAAATTGAGCAAGACTCAAACTACTCGTAACCTAATTTTTTTTAACTGTGTGAAATGTATTTATTAGTTGGGCCGAAATCCCGGCGGTACTGCAATGGATGTGGCCAACCCAGACAGAGGTGGAGCAAGCCCCCCATAGCAAGTATCTGATTCCAAAAAATCAGTTTAACATTTGTTGTTCTCCAATGGAGAAACTATCAGATCCGTCCGATAAGAACCGATACGTCCGTTTGTCCGTCCCCATAAGGCCTAGTGCTCATAACTGAAACAGCAAAACAGCCGCCAGGCGACATTTTGTATCCCAGAACCAGTTGATATGTCACTGTTACACAGAAAATATTTTCGAAAATTGATTCCTCCCACTTTCAAGAAATCCGTTTACCGAATTGAAGTAGGTAACTGAAAATTTTTCTCTTAAGCATCCACTCCAGGCTTAAATATTTTCCTATAAAAATTCAAACGCATATATATTTTAGTTAATAAGTTTATCTTATGTAGCACCCTGCAGAATCTGAATTTCAGTACAAACTCATTCATTATAGCCAGAATGAAGTCAATTTCATTTTCTATCCCTACTGCTGCGTTTCCTTTTTTCTACGTGTTTTGCTAAATTACTAATAATAAAGAACGACTATTACAAAATACTAACAACTCTTTTTGGTATCCACACTGTGCAATCTGTTGGAACGTTCATCGAGGTTTGTTCTCTATACATTTTCAGAATCGTAAGGCGGTGCCCCACAAAGGACGAAAATTTTTATGGTTCCAAAAATCTCAACTTTCGAACGGACTGAACTATTTTCAAAAATTTAAAATAGCTAACCAATTTTGTAAGAATTTTAATAATTTAAGCAGAATGAGGAATGATAAATATATCGTCAAAGTCAAAATTTCGATTTTTCAACGAAATATAATCCATTTGCATTTTGTACATATGTACCATAAATTGTATTCGAAAATTGTATTTAACATTTAACCATTTGACAATGCTTTTAAGAATATGTACAAACTTTAAAAAAGAACAAGCCATTTTATTTAAATTTTATTATTTTATGGAATTAAATATCCCACTGTGCGACGATATCTACCAAGTTGGTTGAGTTCATATAATAGATTAAAGTATCCTTCAACAGTGTAATATTATTAAGATAGCGCCCGTCGACACTTGTTTCTTCCCACTGACTCTGACTAACTCATATTTTCAAAAGCAGCAAAACAAGTCGCTTAATGTCATGCTTTTACTTTTCGAGCAGAATAACCAATTAAGGAATGCACTACCTAAAGGACGTCGTCGTACACCCACACTTTCTACTTATTTTAATTTGTGAAATGTATTTATTAGTTGGGCCGAAATCCCGGCGGTACTGCAATACCGGGCCAACCCGCGACAGAGGTGGAGCAAGCCCCTAGCACTCCGTCTGATTCCAAAAATCAGTTTAACATTTGTTGTTCTCCAATGGAGAAACTATCAGATGTTAAGCTGATAAGAACAGATACTACACTTTGATCTTAGCCATAAGGCCGAGAAGCGATAACTGGAAACAGCAAAACAGCCGCCAGGCCATATGTGCTCCGCCAGAACCAGTTGGGAATTATAGGGACACAGAAAATATTTTCGAATTGATTCCTCTTCCTTTCAAGAAATCCGTTTACCGAATTGAAGTAGGTAACTGCTTTCCATTTTTCTCTTAAGCTTCTTCTCCAGGCTTAAATATTTTCCTATAAAAAATTCAGTGCATATATATTTTAGTTAATATTATTATGAAGACTATATGTACAGCACCCTGTGAGATCTCCTCTTTCAGTACAAACTCATTCACAAGTGCGAGAATTCTAGTCAAGAAGCTGGTCTATCCCTACTGCTGCGTTTCCTTTTTTCTATGACTGTTTTGCTAAATTACTAATAATAGAGAACGACTATTACAAAATACTAACAACTCTTTTCAGCAGCGCTGTGCAGTCTGTTGGAACGTTCATCGAGGTGTTCTCTATACATATTTCAGAATCGTAAGGCGGTGCGCCGACGCACAGTTGCGGCTTTTGATTTTTATGGTTCCAAAAATCTTAACTTTCGAACGGCTGGAACTATTTTCAAAATTTAAAAATAGCTAACCAATTTTGTAAGAATCCAAATAATAATTTAAAGCGAATGAGGAATGATAAATATATCGTCAAAGTCAAAATTTCGATTTTTCAGGACGAAATATAATATATTTGCATTTTGTACATATGTACATAAATTGTATTCGAATTTTGTATTTAACATTTAACCATTTGACAATGCTTGTTACAAATATGTACAAACTTTAGTTCTTTTTAAAGAACAAGCCATTTTTATTTAAATTTTATTATTTTATGGAATTAAATATCCCACTGTGCGACGATATCTACCAAGTTGGTTGAGTTCATATAATAGATTAAAGTATCCTTCAACAGTGTAATATTATTAAGATACTCTCAGAAGTTCTTGTTTCTTCCCACCCGACTCTGACTAACTCATATTTTCAAAAGCAGCAAAACAAGAGCTGTCATGCTTTTACTTTTCGAGCAGAATAACCAATTAAGGAATGCACTACCTAAAGGACGTCGTCGTACACCCACACTTTCTACTTATACTAATTTGTGAAATTTATTATTAAGTTGGGCCGAAATCCCGGCGGTACTGCAATACCGGGCCAACCCGTGACAGAGGTGGAGCAAGCCCCTAGCACTCCGTCTGATTCCAAAAATCAGTTTAACATTTGTTGTTCTCCAATGGAGAAACTATCAGATGTTAAGCTGATAAGAACAGATACTACACTTTGATCTTAGCCATAAGGCCGAGAAGCGATAACTCGAAACAGCAAAACAGCCGCCACACCATAAGCACGCTGCTGGAACCAGTTGGGAATTTTAACCATTGGGAACCATCTCCCTCTCAGAATATGCATCTTGTTTTAGGGGTTACTTTGAGGTACTTTTCATTCAGACACTTATGACACTTATACATGAGGAGTGAGTCTTGGGCTATAGCTAAGAAGTGGGATTACTAAGGGAGGATAAGAAAATGGATCGTCTGGCATAGAAGACAGAAATTCTGCATATGATAGCAATACGAGTTTGAGTTTCCACCACTGTGGAGTTTTGTTTTTCTTTCATTGGGCGATGTACAGACTTCGATTCGACCCGGGTATCCTTTAGGTATCCTTAAGTGTTGCAGCACTACAGTATTTCTTTTAATTCCCAACTAGTTCCGGCTAGACTTATTCAAGGTAGGGTGTGTTTGTTATGGAAAAATTACTCTGGCTTCTCTTCAATTGTCGAATAAATCTTTCGCCTTTTACTAAAGATTTCCGTGGAGAGGGGCACTCTAATGAGTCTAAACTGAATTTTTTCGTAGTTCCTGGCGACTTCGGTTGCCGGGACAATAAAGAATGCATGCAATAATCGAATGGGGCTTTTGATTTCAGCCAACTTTGTTAGTTGTTTGTTAGCAATTTCATGTTATGGGCATAAACAAACAAATAGAGGCCAACCAGACCGGACTCTGGGGGCAATAGTGAGATAAAAAGTACATTTTATTGTACACTTGCCTTAGCATAAAGTGATGTAATTGTACTTGGGTTAGGTTCGAGCCGTGGACAGCGCTAAGTATGCCATAAATCAGCCCGCTCTATTGCCAACAATTATTTATTCTTATTGCTTATAGAGACTGCTCTGTGCCTCGCATATTAAAAGCAATTGGGGAAGGAACGCCAACCCCCGACGAACAAACACGCGAGTGTCGTCTGCCCCACGACTGGCCGGACATAATAAATGGGCACATTCAACATTTTAATTAGGCATTTGATGCGACAGTACGAAGAGTGGTTAGACGGATGTATTGCCAAAAGGAAGTGAATTCCCAATCTTCTAGAGAAATAATACGTTCTGATCTTGGCCATCCAAAACTCGGACTTTGCATCGAAAACTTTGCAAGTCATCACGTCCCCAGACAGCCTTGAGCATCGAATTGAACACCACTTCCAAATTTCTCAAGTTCATGAATAATTTTATGCGGCCTATTCCCCAACACGCAGTACGTATAAATGCCTACGAAGATTTATAACTGACCCACATTTCTCATGAATAACACCCATCCCGTACCCCGTAGAAAAGGTTGCCAGACAATGCCCTGTATGGCCTCACACCCGTAGTCCCTCTCAAACTGCAGACGTGCCCTGCAGCTTGATCTGAAAACAGGGATGGGAAAGAGTTGTGAGGCAACCGGGTCTGACAGTTTCCTCATTGTTCCTCTGACAGATTTGTGGGTGCAATCGATAGATGGATGCTGATGTGGTTCGTGTGGGTATGCGGCTGAAGACACAGACAGAATATAACTTGGAAATGTTTTGAGTTTTCTTGTAAGAGACTTAGGAAATCGAATATTATTGTAAATTATATAATATTTAATGACAAATTTAGACTGATACTCAAATTAAAATGAAGCAATTATTTTTGTGTTGTACGGAAATTATTGTATTGAGTGGTAGCTAAATAACACTTCAATAAAACGAGAACGTAGTTTTAATGCAATTTAAAAATCTTTATGTGGATATTCCTATTTCAAGTGATAAATATATTTGTTAGATCTATCTTGACTCTACAGTAATCAGTAGGATCAGTAATTCTATGAAATGTTATCAAAACAGGACTATTCCGTACATGTACTACTGTATGTGTTATGTATTCGCAGGCAACTAATGTCTCGACCTTTGGGTTTTATATGACATTTTCAATTGAATCATTATCATTATCGTTTGTTATTTTGGTTAATTGTTACTCATGATCATAAAAACTGGCTGATCAGTGACTCCCCAACTGTAGCCACTATTGTTCTCTCAAAAAGCTTTCGGCACGATAAGCTTTTGTCTGTACGAATTAGCTTTCGGATGCTTGTTGGTGTTATCGCCGCTGTCGGCTTCGGTTTCGGTTTCGGCAGCGGCATGGAAAAACTTTGGAGCAAAAAAATCCCAAAAATCGGGCAGCTCGGAAACTATAAATAAACGTGGGTTTTGTGCAGCGCTCATTTCAAGATTTGCAACCGACGCGCCGTCAACACACAGCATTTTGCTTGCAGACTTTTTTGCGCAGAAGTTTGGCAAATAGTTCGTCTCCGTCTCCGTCTCGCGTGTCTCTCTCTCTTTCTGTGTGTAGTTGTGTGCGTGTGCTTGTATCTGTGTGCAATTGCATCAACAATTGCAGTTAACCGAGAAAACCCAAAAGCAACAAAAACACCAGAGAAACTGTAAAAAATACACTCGTGTAGAAATAAAAGTGAAGCCGGTTTGAAAAATTACGCAAAAAAAAAGGAGAAACAACGGAGACAACAAGATTATTGTGTTAAATCAAGCCGCACAGAAATAGTCAAATAGCGATTAAAAAAGAGTAGAGCGAAGTAATCCATTAAAACGGGTTTTCACTGTGTGTGAAAGAGTTCGAAGGAAGGCAAAGGTGCTGCTCGAAAATGCATTTACTCTGTCTCTTGCTGACTCTGGCGGCGCTGGCACTCGGAAGTGGCTCAGCGGCCACGCTGCCCACGGCGGCAACGAGCGTGTTCAGCAGCGATCCCAATCCCAATCCAAATCCCAGGCCCAGTGGCAGACCCAGCCTCAATCCCGGCCAGGAGTACGTTGGCGAGTATGCGGAGGGCGAGGCCGAGGCGGGGTCATTCGATTTTGGCGGCCTGCAGTTTGATGGAGGTAAACGGGATTATGTAACAAAAACAAGAACTTGATATTCAAACAAACAAATGCAACACACCACCAACCACCACCTCCCCCCGCCACAAAAGAAACAAAACCAAAAGCCAAAAACCGCAAAAGAAAAAACAAGTTTGTTGCTCAAGTCTTTTGTTTGCTAAGTGGCAATTGGAAAATGTAATTGAAAATGCGGCTGCGGTGGCCTGTGTGGCATTCAAATGGAAATGCAATTCATTTGTTTTCTCGTTGCAACATGGAAAAGGTTGCAAATGCGCTCTCGAAGGAGTAAAACGAACTAGATATGAGCTATGAAAAATGGGAAAAACTCTAGAGAACTCATTCTATGTGAACTATGACAAGCCAGATGAGAAATCATTTCATAGTTATTCCCACCTCAATCTTAAGAACTGCAATTTATCGGTACTTAAAAAAATTCCAGTTACTGAAGATCTTCAAGGTTCTTCAAAGAATGGGATGTTCTCAAGGAATTTGGGTCAATCCTCGGGAACTACATTGATTAAAAACGATATAGCATTGATTACTAAGGGAAGAACAGAACCGAACTGATATCAAACCATAAACAATCACGGGAATATTTGTTTGAATACTTAAATGTTAGCAGAGAAAATTAGAGCTTAGCTAATATGAATTCGAATATCATTTTCTTTCCATCACTAAGTATTCAGCACACAGATTTGTCCCCCCTTTAGAAGAATTCAGTAGTAAATCCGTTTCCTGCTGTTCAAAATTTGTTTGTACTTTGTTTTTTCGGTATTTGCTGTATAAGCTAAGATGATTCGCCATTTCACTGTCCACCTTTGTTCCAGGGACTTTGAGTTCTTCATTTGAATTCTGCTCAGGCCGTGCCTCGTGCGCTGCCCATTAAAAACTGTCTCGCGTACCAAGCCCAGCTCTTTTAAAATATACATTTTGTATTTTTCTGTATTTTTCATGCATATGTATCGTATTAAACCCGATTTATAGGCCTGCAACCTTCAGAAATAAACAAAAAGGGGGAAAAATACTGAGAAACAACAATAAACATAAAAAAAGTACTTTTAAATGAGATTTCCAAACTGCTGTAGAAAATGAAATTGCAATAGAAATTAGCAAGTCTATTTGCACTAAAAACATTTTATTTATTCGACTTTTAACACTTTTGTGACGGCAAGGGAGAAAACCATAAAAAATGTAAGAAAAAGACTCGCAAGTCACCGCCTCTGCCACTTGAACTTGACATACTTATAGATTTGAGTAAAAGCAGCACTGAACGATGATGGTGATGGTGATGTGTGGACAGTGCCCAGTGGCTACCAAACTGTGCAAATAGAAATTCTCCGACTACGACTACAGCTCAAAGATGATGCAAGGCAGGCAGCGGTAATAAATGCAGAATCAACAAGAGAGCAAGAGAGCAGCAGGCTCGAAAAAATCACATTAAAATATTGCCAATTGCATTAATTTTATCAGCATAATGGTGTGATTGTGTGTGCGTGTGTGTCTGTGTGCTGTTTGGGCCATTGCGAAAAGAGTTCAGCATCAACAAAACCAACAACAAGGCATAAATTCGAAACCAAACCGGCTGCCTGCTGTCGGCGCTACGGTAGCCGCTGACAAAAAGCAAAAAGTAAAAAGCGTAAGGCTGAAAAACTGACCTACATCAATGCGTAAGCGTCTTTTTGTTGGGCTTTTGCCGAACTGAAAGCTGCAATTGTAACCTGTCATTGCGCAAAGAAAAAACTTCACAAAAAGATTAACCGAGCGGTCATTTATTGACATTTACTTGGCAAACAGGCAAACAGGCAAACAGAAGGCTTAGGCAACGAACTTCACTTCACTTCACTCGCCAAAACTAGTAAAACGAAGTGCTTAAACTCATTTCGGGTACCTTTTAATTTTGGCATTTGGAAGCGTTGATTTGGGGCTGCCCCGCCACTCGGTTCACCTTTGACATTGAACTTGTCAGGCGAAAACACCACAAAAAAACGAAATGAGAAAAAAACTTCAAACCCTCAAGCCAAATGAGTCATTAGGGTTACTCACGCGCTTAAATTGCTTGTCTGTTTATCTGGGAAATTAACCAAAAATTGTCTCCTTCTTTGAATGCTTAATTACAAGCTTAAGCATATTTATTTTAATTTTTTTTTTGGGTAATTTGGCAAAGGAACATTAAACATAATTGTTGTTTGAATGCTTGACGCCTGTCATTAGAAGATGAAAGACCCATGACCAAAGATTGTTTGTCTCAAGAATAAATCGCAATAATAATTAAACATCAACCAACTGCTTGCATTGCAATAATTCAGAGACAGGAAAGTGGCTTGGTTTACAGACCCTAACCGAGTAACTTCGCAGATCAATGGAAAGCAAACAGGTTGAGGCTGATAAATTAAGTTCATAATATCAATTGAAAACACAACAATTGCTAGACTAGACCTGTTCTTGAGAATTTTAAGTGCAACTAAGATAATATCAAACAATTCAAGAAAATAGCTGCAAGTCAGTGACATCTATGAGAAGTTTTATTAAAAAAACCTAAGTGAAATTAAAGAAATATTCTAGAGTAAACCTGAATTAATTTATTCCTTGAATATATGTATGTAAGTAGTCGCACGCTTAGAACAGATTTGTATTCGTAAGCTGAACTTTTAAATCGATTTTCTTTCTGAAAATTGAAGTTAAACAAAACCCTTGACTGCACTTTAATAAAACTTAAAATGTTAATTTGTAAATGTTTACGCAGTTCTCTTCTTAGCATTTTAATTGTTCAAGACTTTGGCAGGTGTCTTGTCTCCCTGACACAAACCCCAATCGGATGTCAACGCAGCAGAAAAGCGGGCAGTTCATGTCCAACGCCGGACACGTGAACCGGGCCACGCTTGAACGGCTGCCACAGATCGCAACAAAAAAAATAAAAAAATAATAATTATAATCATAATCTCCTCGAAGCAAGGCGCTATGCCATGCCTCGGTAAACTTAACGACTGAGGCTAGCCATGACTTAACCGATCGTGAACTTATCTCCCATCCCATCACTTTCGCCCTCCAGTTACACCACATACGACGCAGATCAGCGTCTCGAATGGCGTGACACCCTGTAGTCTCAGCTCTCCGGAGCTCAATGAATGCATACGCGGACTGATCCAGACATTTGCCCCGAAGCTGAAGTACCAGGGAGTGTCGGAGTACAACATGGGATCCATTGATCCGTACTTCTACAAGCGGGGAATCTTCCGGTACACAAACGATGGCATTCAGGGTGGACTGCTGATCAAGAACATGGAGATCTATGGAATCAGCGACCTCCAGGTCAACAGTGTGGTGTCTAACTTTACAGAAAACGGCTTTGTGATCAAGTTAGGCGTGGGACTTCCCCAGTTGAAGGCCGGCGGACACTTCAAGGCGGACGTGAAGTTCGGCGGACTACGTCTGGTGCCCAAGGGTCCATTCAACATCACCGTGGGTGAGAAAACCCCCAAGCAATAGCTTAAAGTACTTTCCATTTAACTTGCGTTTACTCCCAGACAACATCAAGGCCACTATTCTCACTGACGGACACATTGAGCAGTTGCCCAGCGGACAGCAGCGTCTCAGCCTTCATCGCCTGAACGCCAATGTCAACATCGGGAACGCCAAAGTGGTGGCCAATGGGATCTTCTCCGATCGTAACCTTAGTAAGGGAATATGAATTGAATGAAGTTGAATTCGCGTTTCTGATTGAATTGATTTTACCCACAGACGGCATGATCCTCAATCTGGTCAACGAGAATTTGCCAGAGATCACCCGCGTGGGAATACCAGCAACCCGCGAGCAATGGGCTCCCATTCTGGTCGCGCATATCAACGAGTTCTTCGCTAAGGTTCCTATCGAGAAATTCCTGGTTCAATGATGCACAACCACAGCACGATTCTCATGGAATATTTAGCCCGTAGTTAGCTTTAGTCTAATAATTACAACTTTAAATTTATTTTAAAAGCTGCTTCCAAATAATTTTCAGTGCTCAAAACATTTGGCTACCATTTGGAAAGAATTTCTACGCATCCAATTTGTATTTATTTATGTCATCCATTCTGAAAGGAGAGAAGTTGTGTGAAAACATCGAAATAAATATTCTTTTCGAAAATTAATTTTCCCCTATTGTATTTGATTCTATTTTATTTTCAAATATAAGTATGTTATTATGACGAAAATGCGATCGTGCGAGTTTAACTGGGCTAAGTATTAGCTACGGCGGCGATGACAATGAGTGTGGAAAGCTATACCTAAGGCCGTTAAATATACATATTTACTATTGCGAAAAATTGTATTTAAGTTTGGAAGTTGTTCTTTCTTCCTTTTTGTATAATCTTATTTACAAACGATATACAGGACTTGTCGGAGAGCTGTTTTTATTACCATTTTAGTACTAATATTTAATCCAATAAAAAAGGAAACTTTCCCAAATGATACTTCATATATACACAGCCTATTTAATCGGGATATATTTAATTCAGTTATTTGTATTCTTTTCATGTTGCCTCAAAGCACTAACATACAGTATTTGTGCAGTATGACACCTACTTATGGTCATAATATACATATGTACTTCGATGTATTTCTACATGAGTATGTATGTAAATTGTATCAATATTCTACATGGAAAAGATTCGACAAAATACATACTTTCAGGCTGGACATGATCGATGATCATGTAAAATACATGTAGGTTTGTAAAGACGTATCTACATATGTATGTGCGTTCGAGCTGTGTAAAAATGCGCTTAGTACGGCTTAAAGATATAAGCCAAAATATCATCTGAAGTGACGTTACTAAACACAGAAGTGGGTTTTAATTTAAAAACTCTGCGAATCGGGTTGGACTATATGTATTTATATGAAATATTGTGTTAATTTTTCTAGATATTAATTATAAAAACTGTTCATGTTTGTTTGTTAAAAAAAATACGGCGTCAGCCGAGATTTGGTGAATTCTATGGGAATTTTTTTAAATAGTTCTTATGTTAAAAATATTAGATTCCGTTCAGAATGCAATTCCCTCAGTCACAGACCACGTTGCCAGCCAATGGGGAGTATTGGTAGAAAGAATGAAAGAAGAAAGAAGAATTATTTATTATGTATTTTTATTCTTGAAAATTGAAATCACAAAAAGACCTCTTCCGCACAATATTGAAAAATATTTTTAATTTGTTTCAAATTATGCAAATTTTATAGATGAATATAGATCAGAGATAGTCCAATAATACAGGCAACCAGTCCAGCCACGAGTATATCAAAATAGACTGCGATAAAGAACACAACGAACTTAAGTCAAATAAAACACGAATATTTAAACTTATTTAATGTTCGCTCAACTTGCACACAGATCGACAATACATAATACTTACTATATGGGCATTCTCTTATCAACAATAACCTTGAACAGTATCTGGCTATTCACAAAAAGATGACGAAATCAATTTTGATCTACGAGTAAATACATATATAATACACTTAAATAAATATAATATTATAAATACTGTATGGGATTTGTTATCTCGAAAACAGCAGGCAAGTCGTATGCAAGCATGATTTATGGCATTGATTGATAAGCATTGATATATAAGAAGACTTGAGTCTTTCATCTTGCATTCAGTCTGATTTAAGTCTATCAACGGGAATAGTCATTCAATTAAAAGTCATGCAAATATATTGGATTCTGGTGCTTTTCTTCCTGCACGTAGAAGCAGACATTACTCTATCTACGGAAAAAAGCTTCGAGAAGACTACTGTGCGAACTCAGCGCATTGTGAAATTATAATTGAAATAAACTAATTAGTTAGGTAATCCGTTTCCAGCACTGTGAGATGACCCGGGATGAGGACGATGAGCGGTGTGGCGCCATTTGTTACCCGATTGTGAAGCCGTTACTCCGGTACGCTGCTCTATGCCAGGGGAAGGATGCAACTATCAACGAACTGAAGGACCAAATCCGAGAGAAAGATGTTTACATCGCCCAATTGGAAATCAAGATTGAGCTAGCCAAGTCAATGGAAATTCAGGCAAGTAAACAGATGGAGGATCTCAAAGAACAGACGAATGCCAGGCTGAAGGACAAGGAGACTATATTGCATCTGAACACAAACAAAATTTTGAAAATGGAGAAAGAAATTGGGGATCGTGAGGCAGAAATCCATGACAAGAAAGACCAGATCTCAAAATGGAAATGCAGATTCAATCTATAGAGGCTCAGATGCAATCGAAGAATAATTCCCTCAGAGAACTGGAGGATCAAGGGAATTCCCTTAAACGAACCCATGAAAAGCTGAAAGACATCTCGGAGGCAAGCAGTTGTCTTCCATTCACCGTTTCCACTGATATCCATACCATAGTGTTGCCCGGAACAGGCCCATTCCTTGTGCCTTGTAATTCAAGTGTTTCCGGATCTGGCTGGACTGTAATCCAGAGACGAGTCAACTGCAACGAGGACTTTAATCGCACTTGGATCGACTACAAAATAGGGTTCGGAGACCTGCGGGAGAACTTCTTCATGGGACTGGACAAAATCCATCTAATGACCTTGGCCCAGCCTCACGAGTTGTACATCCAACTCCAAGATGTTAATGGAGCAACCAGCTATGCTCTCTACGATGATTTCCATGTAGGGAGCGAAGAGGAAGCCTACAAACTGAAATCGCTGGGAGAATGTTCAGGAACAGCCGGAGATTCACTAACTGAATATCATCTGAACATGAAGTTTTCCACATTGGACCGCGACAATGACAGTGATGAGATACGTAATTGCGCCAAAATTCTGGGAGGTGGATGGTGGTTTTCTGTCAATTGCGGACAAAGGTACACATATTTTATGCCGAACTAACGCTATTAATTATTACGCATTAATCATATTAATTCGTTTCTAATACAGTTCCCTCAATGGAAAATATTATACATGTGATGAAACTGACGACGGAAAACATGGCCGCTTTGTTTGGGCTACTTGGCAGAACTATGAATTCACGATCGGGCTTAAATTTTCTCAAATGATGATAAGGCCCAAAACATAGAAATTTGATTTGATTTGATTCACGCAACAGGATTTTAAAGAAGTTGGACAAAAACTTCAGCAATTCATAGCAGTAAATGTATGTTTATCTTAAACAGTATTCTTACATGTATTTAAATCTGTGTCCGTATGGTTTTCTAGATAGATTTATCGCGCTCTGTATCTCTATTTTTATACTTAGCTCAAATTCTAAATGTATGTAAAAATAAATCTATTATTTATACAAATAATAATAATAATAAAAGTTCACCAAAACTTCTCTTGAATTAAATCAAATTATGCTGGTTTAATTTGAATGCTAATTCTCAAGTTGCCTCCGCATTGACTCTGAGTAGTTGCAACATAACCTTAAAAATAACTCGGTAAAATAAATATCAAACTCTGCTAATGCGCTTTTGGATCATTATTTTTGGATAAAATATATAAATATGGGCAGAAATACAGAATACATACAGAGATCTGGTTCTATTGGCTTTTTAACTTTTTTGGCATGGTGGAAATGCGTACATATTTTATATACAGCATACATATCTGCCTGCTATCTATCTATCTGCTACTTAATCGCTTCAGGGTTATTCATTTGGTAATTCGTTTGGCTATATAAACGTAAAAAATATTCTTCTGCTTTTATGCAAAGATGGATCGCTCTACATAGTACATAGTACTATATGTATATCTATTGCTTTCTCTTACTTTTATTCTTTTTATAGTGCAGGTAGTCATTTAAAATATTGTGTTTATATTCTATTAATTCCTAAATATACCATTATAAAGGACCTAATTACTCCATTCATAAGTACGACATGTACTCGTATCCAGAGTTCAATTGACAGAGCTTTCCTCTTATACTGGCTCTTGAACTGGCTGCCCCTTCTCCTTCTCGTGTCCGAGCTGAGAACTCCAATCTCGTTCCCATTTCGAGAGCAAATCCATTGAAGCGCTGTTCAAAAACCATATTCAACACTCCCACTTGACGATCAATCAAACAGGCGAATGTGCCCCAAAGCACCAATTACAGACAATTAGTTGGCAAAATATTGAAATACAATTATCCCGAAAAGGTTCAGGGGCCACCATGGCCGTGACACTTAGCTTCCCATCGATCAGCATTTGAGACGGGGATCAAGTGTGCTTATTGCAATGATCTGGGCAATACTCGGGGAACAATTGACTTCATTTCTGATACTTCTAACACCTAAGGCGCCCTCAGTTCTTTTTTAGGTCCGTTGACAATGCGCCGGGGACTGGGACTCGGCCCTGATTAATGTGGATTTTAATTGAATCCTGAGTTGAGCGGCATCCTCCTCGCCGCCAGTTCAATGAACGCCCAACGTCGTAAATTTTGCATATTATTTAGTAAACATATTTGCGTCGTCTGCCGATGGGACTGGGACTGCAGCTGAGACCGAGACTGGAGCTGACGCCTGGCGGAACCACTGTCTGGGCGATGAAAACGAATTCAAACGGGCTTTGGTCTATTTCATGTGGTCAAGAGGAAAATGAAGTACCAAAGGAAATGTGCGCCCCGGAATTTAAATGGAAATTTAATCTAGAAATGCACTCAAAGAAATTACAGCCTAACTAAACGAAAATATAACGAAATATGAAGAACACTAATTTGCAATTGTCATTAAAGAACATTCATTTATGAATGCATATGAACCAGAGATACAATTTCTTGAAGTTCCGCTTTTGATGGAACTGCTGGAACTTGAGGTAAGATTCTCCAAGTGCATAAAATTGCTAGAAGGAGAAGATGCTGCCGCAGCAGGATTTTTTTAGTATTAGTGTGCAGCCGCACAACTTCCAGGCGGCCACTGTTTCAGTTTCAGTTCCAGTTGGTGCGTGTTCGGATTCGGGTTGCAAGAGACTCTGTCCCGTCCCGGTCCCTGGCTGCTTCTGCTGGCTGGTGGGCAAAGGAAACGGAGGTGTTACTGGAACTAGTTTGGATGTGTCGGCTCTGTGATCAGCGGTAGTTGTCATCATTGCGTTTGGCGTCGCGTGTGCATTAGAAGGAGGCCCGGCCCGGCCCGGCCCAATAAGTTGGCTAAAACCGAACCAGTGGAGGAAAACGCGCTAAGAATTGACATTTCGGCTGCTCCGACATCCACATTGCGGTCGGCGTCGCTGTCGGCGTCGCTGTCGCTGTCGCCGACGCTGTTGCTGTTGCTGCTGTCGTGTGGCAGCATAGCTGTTAACCAAACCCCAGAGACGGCTGTTGGCTCAGAAGCAATCGGACCTCACTACCCAGCAGACGGTCCTGCCTGTCTAACGCACGAGACCGAAACCGAGACCCAGAACAAGAACTTCGTTTCGTCTTCGCCGTCGTAGTCGTGGTCAGGTGAATGCCATCGGGGCGACGTGCCTGGCATTCGAAAAGAAATTCCGAGTCGCGATTCGTTGTGGCGGTTCTATATACTATATAGCCGACAAGCTATATATGGTATCCCCAGTTCAAAACGAAAACAAATTGGGAAGATAACAGCAGCAGCAGCAAAAAATGTTTGCATTTTTGCGGGTTTTATTACTTTGTGTGCATTTGTTGCATTTTAAATCAATCTCTGGAGTGGATCTGGATCTGCCAGGGGTATTTGGCGGGGAAGGAGCAGCAGGAGCGCCTGTGTGGCAGAATGGTGAAATCAAGGCGGCGCCCGAGGCAGGATCTGCCGTAGTCAATGCCACAGTGGAGGAGAACCTTGGTGTGTCCGTGGAAGGTGAGCAGATTCCTAGTGTCAAAATGTGGACCCAAAGAAAGACTTGAGTGAGGAATTGAATTTGAAGATTATTTCAAAGAATTTTCGAATTGCTCTTGTAAATTTTAAATATTGGAATATTAGCTAAATACGTAAATGTGCAATTAATAATATGCCTACAGTTGAATTGGATGTGGATAAACAAAAGAATTAAGACACGAACTTGAAAAAGTTTTTAGTGAAAATTAACGAAGCCAAAGATAAAGCTATATGTGCGTATATACAGACATAACTGATAAAAGTGGCATATAGAACTAAGTTGATTCGGTGGATCAAGCTATAAGATTCCTCCTCCCTAGCGAATTGATTGCGTATCCAGTGTAAGGTATCCTGAATGAGAACCATCTAGCTATATACACAATAACAATGACTTCTCTCAAGTATATCGCAATGTACGTCACCCAGTAAGTTCAACGACATCGGGGGAAGTCTTTTCAGATAGACCAGCACATTTCATGCCTGGCACGCACCGAGTATTACTTGTGTGACCTTCAGAAATCTATAAATGGTGTATGGCAACCATAGAGATAATGCGAAATTTGTTCGCAGTGTGCAAAGCGTTGTTTGCTTTACAACATCGTCGGTCTGTCGATAAGTCGGTATTCCAGCCCTTTGTGTCAGCTATACAAAGATTTCTAGTGCAAACAAGACAGAAAGAGAGAGAGAGAGAGAGAGAGAGATCTGTGTGGGCAGTCGTGGACTTTCAGATCAACTTCCACTTCAGCGCTTGTCGTGGCCTGTCGCCTGTCGCCTGTCAATGTCTCCTGCAATCTATTCGCCTTTATTTATGTCCAACAATTAGACAATTAGATTCTTTTTAGGTTCTTTTGATGGAAAGGCGTGATTTGCCATGAAGTTTGTTTTCGGGGCGACGACATAAGCCTATTAATTTGGGATGGTTTGGGGATTGGCCTATAAAAAAATGCCATATAGAAGCTCTTAATCTGACACCTCCCACTGATTTATCAGGCAATATTCGTTAAAAATTATTTTTGTTTGCCTTCGGGCCAATTTGTTGTGCAGCAGCTGTTAACAGCAATGGCAATCGGAATCCGAATCGCGGTAAATATCATTTATATGACTCTTGGTCATATAAAATTTAAGAGCTGCCATAAAGTAGACCTCCAGTTTAACATTGCAGTGGTCCTGCCGTGGAATTCAGGTTTGCAAGCACACGCCCCGATGCAGAAGCAGAGGCAGGCAACCTGTAACGGTCTGGCAGACCTTGAACTTGTCTGGATGTACTTGCCCCTGGATGTTGTTTAATCTCCTGAGCATCTTGAGCATCAAGTGCCTGCGTCTGTTCACCAGACACTGCCAACTTGTTGTTGGGTGTGTCTGGAGAAGCCCACCAGACTTTGGCATAAGATAAAGAAAGGCCGACGGAAAATATTATAGCACGCACTGTGATCCTTAAAAAAAGGAGTATTTTCTATTCGATTAGAGCCGAAAGTACATGTGGTCCCGAATATAGCTGCTATATGCTATATGTCTTTCAATCCAGTCAATCAGCCAGAGAGCTTACAAACTTTCAGGTGTGTCGGAATACAGGCAGGACGCATTGATCAATCAAGGCAAATTTGTTCCTCTGATTTCAGTTGACAGCTCGTCATAACAATTTAAAAGCCATCAATGAAATGTCCGATAAACAATGAACATGCAAATACAAAAATGTAAGCCACTATTTGGGGCAAGTGAGTAATTTTTGGTTGGCTTTCTATAGGCTTCAAATTCCAATTCAAGTGAGTCACAAGTGGACTAACATTTTTGTTTTGGGTGTTTTTCTTGGTTTGTAATATGCAAATAAATCGTGCAGAAAAAAAGTTAATTATTGATGCGGGGCACGCCCTGAACGTATTCTTCATTACGAGTGGTGTCGGGGAAGCAGAGGCCACGTGCAGGTCTCTAGGTCCCCGTCCCGGTCCCCTTATCCGAAACATAACGATTTTTATGCTCGATTTAATATCAATTAAGTTTACACCTCAAGAAGCTCGTTTAAATTAATCGCCACAAAAGCTATCAGCTCGTAAACAGCAATGTGACTCAAAAGATAAACTGTCCAAATGGCTTATTTAGGCAAATTTCATGCTCAGCAGCAGAACTCCAACTACGAGTGTCTATCCCATGGGGTATGGGCCGAAACGGAGACAGAGAAGAAATGTGTAATAAATTAGGGAAATAGCAAATTCATGCTAAATAGCAGCAACAAAGAGCCGCGGACCAGACAAAGGCCTAGACCAATTTTAAGAAGCTGCCAATGGACCTGACAAATATATGACAATTGACAATAGAAAGTTGTCGCAGTAGGGAGCAGCGCCGTGGGCCGTGGGCCGTGGGCCGTGAGCCGTGAGCCGGGCCATCTCTCGAAAGAAATGGCACAGCAATTGTCATTCCATTCAGTTTGAAAAAAGCTTAAGTTTATTGTCAATATTCTGGGAAACAACAAAAACGACAACGAAAAATGTCAAAATATTGAGTAATCACTCTCGACTCTCGAAGAGGAGCGTGGACCCGAAATATAAACCCGTAACCCAAAACCAAAAGCCAGAAACGTGAACGAATGTTGGGTAAATATTGGTTTGTCTTTTCTACCCATTTTTCTGTTATTTAGGTGCTTTGTCAATAGCGCAACAGATTGGCTAAAAAAATGGGTCTTAGGAGGGAGTTCGAGTAGAGCACAGTTTTGGCTAGGCAATTGCGTATGAACCTCAGATCTTTCGAGAGGCCAACGAACTTTGCTTTTGAGCACCCTCTGAAGTGCGGAGCGGTATACGTACTTCAAGTGAGGCACAGATTTTCGGGGGACAAGAGATGAGGTCATGGATCCCATCAACGGCATTTCCTTTTGGCCCGCATGCCCTGAAACAATTATGATTTTTACAGATCCCTCGTCAGCGAGCCTGAGTCGGAGACAACGTCAACTCTTCTTCGACCCGAACCTCTTCCTCCTCCAAGGCGGCCTGGGCGGGCTTGGCGGTCTTGGCGGTCTTGGCGGCCTTGGCGCCTCTGGTGGATGGGAGGGATCCAAGTGTCTCACGGTCCAGGGTCAGCCCGGCGCTTGTGTCCGCATCAACAACTGCCGCCAGTACTACCGAGTGGCCCGCCAGCTGACCTTCATCGGCCTGCGGCAATGGCCCCAGAACCCCGCCCTCGGCCTGGGCGGAAATATGTGCAACTTCTTCGACCAGCTGGGACGCATCAACAACGGCATCTGCTGCACGGACATGGATGCCAACACTTTCGGAGTATTCCCGCTGCCGACCCCAACGACGACAGAGAAACCTTCGCCGGTTGCCGATGAGGGCGAAAAAGGGGATGAGCCAGAGGAGGAGCCAGTCAATGTTGACACTGTGGACCAACCGGCGGACACACCACGTCCAGAGGATCCCATCGATAATGTGAATAGTGTAGAGGACACGCCGGACTTTCAGGATGTGAACACAATCGAGGCTAATGCCCCAGAACCCGAAACTGAGGCGGAACCAGAACTAGAGACGATACCAGTGCCCGCCCAGCCGGCCACACCCGTCTACCCGTATCAGTGGCCATTCGGCTCCTTTGCCGGAGGCCCAGTAGCCCAATGGCCGCCACCGCTGCCCACCCATCCGCCTACAACTGGAGGCTGGCCTCCACCGCTTCCAACCCATCCGCCCAACCACCACTATCCGACGCATCCTTCGCCGGCCGGAGTGCCCAGACCCACCACAGTGCCCACCACCAAGCGGACCACCCCAAGACCCGCTGCCAGGCCTACTACCACCAAGCGTCCCACTTATCCCAGCTATCCGGTGACCTCAGCGCCTGCGCCGACGACCACGCGACGTCCGGTGAGCGGCTCCAGTGCCGAGGGCCTGCCGCTGCAGTGTGGCAACAAGAATCCGGTTTCGCCGGATCAGGAGCGCATTGTGGGAGGGATTAACGCCAGTCCGCACGAGTTCCCCTGGATAGCGGTGCTCTTCAAGTCGGGCAAGCAGTTCTGTGGCGGCAGTCTGATAACCAACAATCACATCCTGACAGCAGCACATTGTGTGGCACGGTAAGACACCGTCCTTGGCTGCACATCCAACACCTGCTCGAAGCCACTTCTTATCCCCCTCACTTGCAGCATGACCTCGTGGGATGTGGCGGCCTTGACGGCCCATCTGGGCGACTACAATATCCGGACGGACTTTGAGGTGCAGCATGTGTCGCGCAGGATCAAACGACTGGTGCGGCACAAAGGCTTCGAGTTCAGCACGCTGGTAAGATGGATTTACAATATAGGATTTGAGTGTCTGCGGCGAAGGAACATTTTAGCTAAAAAAACCTTTAAAAACAAATATCTACAGCATAAAATACACTTTTGAACGAACGTTGCCTGCGACAAAAATCAGATTGTGAGTAGATTCTGCAGTCCAGATTCTGCACCACCGATACCCGCAAAAATATGAAAAGGGGGTTGAAAAGAGAACCTCTCAGATAGCATACTTTCGATAGCAACTTATTTAGCTATGTATCAAATCTTTAACTCAATAGACTTCAAAAAACAGATTGCCAGAGAATATCGCTGAATGTGCACAGTCACCAAGTCGCGGGTTTTGAATTTTTAGAAAAGATTTTGGGGCTCTACTCTACTGCAAAGGCTAAGTATGAAGTAATCTACTCATCCAGGCCTGCAGTCTAGTTTTTGTCTCGCGCCAAGTACAAAGTGACTGTCATTGATTGATATTAGTGTAAATTTCTTATAAATCGTGTTATATATTCTTCCCCCTAGCACAACGATGTGGCCATTCTGACTCTCAGTGAGCCAGTGCCCTTCACCCACGAGATCCAGCCGATTTGCCTGCCAACGTCTCCGTCGCAGCAGTCGCGCTCGTACAGCGGCCAAGTGGCGACGGTGGCCGGCTGGGGCAGTCTGCGGGAAAACGGGCCCCAACCCTCTATTCTGCAGAAGGTGGATATACCTATTTGGGCGAATGCCGAGTGTGCTCGCAAATACGGACGTGCAGCGCCCGGTGGCATCATCGAATCGATGATCTGTGCTGGCCAGGCCGCCAAGGATTCCTGCAGCGTGAGTTTCTTCTGATTACCATGTAAATGTCTGTCGTTTAAACTAATTTTTTTCCACAGGGCGACTCTGGTGGTCCTATGATCATCAACGATGGCGGACGCTACACCCAGGTGGGCATCGTTTCCTGGGGCATTGGCTGTGGCAAGGGTCAATATCCGGGCGTCTATACGCGTGTCACGTCGCTGCTGCCCTGGATCTACAAGAATATCAAATAATATAGCATTTGGTATAGTTTAAGACGTGATATGCAGACATGCAGAGCGAATAATGTAATAAATCGACAAAAATTTAAACGAATTTCAAAAATGCCTAAAAGTATGCAACGATTATGGTGATATTCTTGACCATAAAGCCAGGTAGTTCCAGCTTTCTGTCTGCCTTCAAAATCGGACTACTATGCCATATATCTAGCCTTGAAACAATCATTGGATATAAAAATATATATCTCCGAACAAAGTAGGTGTCAAATAGTCACAGTCTCTGTGTCGTAAATCAATAATTGTGTTTCTACTCAGTATAAAATCGAGTCGAAATGACTACACTTCGTGGGCTTGTCGCAGATGATCTATTCAAGTTCAATTCTATTGTCTTTGATGATTTCGTAGAAGGCTACGGCATTCACTTCTATTTATCGAAAATGATCAAAAATCCTAAGCTGTGTCAGGTGGCAGTTGCGCCCGATGGTCGTCTCATTGGTTTACTGGTAGGAACCCACGGTGTGAACAAGAACGAAAAGATACAAAATGAAAATAGCCCCGACTTGCATCCAACTTACGGCCACATTTCTATGTTGGCTGTGGCCTCTGACTATCGACGCCTGGGCCTGGGAACGTGCTTGATGGGACACTTCACGGAGACCGTGGAGCGCTATTCGGACTGGTATGTGGACCTCTTTGTGCGCCAAAGCAATATATCGGCCATCCAGCTCTATAAGTCCCTGGGGTTTGTCAAGTATCGCCACCTGCCCATGCTCTACACAGATGAAAATGGCTTTGAATTGCGAATGCCTTTGTCCCGAGATGTGGAGCGAAAGTCGCTTAAGGGATTCTCCACGAACGTGTACTATTTCGTATACCAGGTACTACTCAATCTCATCAAGCAGTGTCTGGAGTATCTGAAGGGCCGTCTATCCTGGTCTGATTAGGAACTACCATAAAAGTTTTTTTGTACCATAAATTTTCCCACAAAAAACACTAATAAACCATTAGCAGAAAATCACAAGAAAATGCCATAAAAAGTTCATTGCACTCGGCCAACGTTGAACCGAAATTTAACTAAAAGCTCGAAGAAATCGCCTCAGGGAAAAAGATAAAACATAAAAATATATGTCAGAAGGCACATGGAGACGAGGTTTGTTTATATGACAACAAATTTTCATTTCGGATTCTGTGCGTTTCAAGTTGCGCAAACTGGCCAAATGAAAGATGAAAAGTGAAAATCATTGCGCGTGTTTCAGCCATCAGGGAAAAGCTATCTATCTATACACTATACACAATTATATATATAATTCTTTTATAATTTGTTTGCGTTGAAACATTTTTTGTTAACAGAAACGACAACAACACGATTTGCAATTCGATTTTGTTTGGCATAGAAGGGAAGAGAAGTGCGTTATGGCGAAAGTATCTGCTTGTATCCGTACTTATGTTTGTATCTCTTAGATTTGCCTTTGTGCGTCAACGGAAATTCGTCTGCCGCCAAGCATTCAGCGCAATTGAGTTTCTTTAATTAGCTGTACACAAATATGATCTTAAGTGTATGCCGAATACTATAGAGGATTTATGGATCAATGATCATCCGAGTCATCCTCCGATAGGCACTGGGGAACCGTGTATATGACAGCCACCGACTTACGTAGCACATCACGTGCCAAAGGCTTTCTCATATTGTATGCATTCTCCGGTACGGGCTCGTCCGGATAGTAGTCCAGTACGGTTCTTCGAAGGACATATCCCAGGGAGCTGTACAGCGATAAGGCCGCTCTATTGCTGGAGCGCAGGAAGAGATCCACGTACAGGGCTCCCTTGGCATCCAGCGCCCTGGCGAAGTGTTTCATCAGTAGTGTGGCCACGCCTGTGCGGCGATAGTCATCAGATACCGTCAAGGCGCATACATGCCCGTGCCACTCGTAGAATTTACTCTCCAAATACTTGCCAAAGATGTACCCCACTAGACAGCCGCCAGGCCCAGGGGCCACAGCGATCTGTGAGAGCTCCGGCCACTTCAGGAGATGTGTCAGGAAGAACTTCAAGCTGTAAACTTCGGTGTGAGGGTCAAGGACGAGGGAATTGAACTTAAAAAGATCATCCAACTGCATCTCCCGCATGCTGGTCATGATGTCTGCTCTTCGGCTGATATTTTGGTGAAATTTTTATAAAAACTTGTGATTTTGATTGAACGTTTGACGGAAAATTAAAATATGAATTGATTCCGATTTTATGACCATGAAAAGCAATTACTGAAGTTCATTCAACAGCTTTTCTTTATATCTAGTGTTTGCTCACTGTTCCCCCTTCCTCTAGCTGGTTCATTGTCAGGGTTGTGAATCCCAACATACGGACTATACGAGTAGCCGACAGCCTCCAGCTTTTGCCGCACACAAGAACCGAGAATCATTTGACGCTCTTCTAATGAGGTTAATGTTCGAGGCACTCGTTGACTCAGCGCCCTGTGCGCTTTTCAAAGATCTATTTATACCACTTAATGGCGCATTTTGCACAAAAATAAAGAAAAGTACGAACCGATTTGTATAGATACTCGCGCGTACATACATATATGTAAGCATACACATGTATGTATATCAATTATATCGGTAAAGAGCCAGCGATCTATTTATAATCGAGGGCATCAGGCAACTTTGTTGTGTTCTCGCTGCCTGGACAGGTGGTCCGTCCCAGAAGACGAAGAACTTGAATTAGACTTTATACATACATTAAATGTTAATTATCAACTCGAAATACAACATTTGTCCACTGCCGCCTGCCTCAAGATGAATGAGTTGCTAATTCCCCCAGACATTGCTCTCTTCCATTTGCCATACGTCTCCCCTCCCAGGGACTAGGCTTTGTTCTAGGCATATATATTCTATAATAAATATGCTACATATACTGGATGTTTGCTTAGTGGTCTCCCAGCGCTACATAGTCTCGCCTTCTATTATTTATTTTCCAAGCATATGTGATTTATTATGATTTATCTCAGCATCTGTCCGCAGTGCAGGGCCAGCACAACAAGTGGAATCATTCACATCATTTCAGCATTGTGCGCATGAGTTCTCTGAGTCTCTGATACAAAAACTCTTTGCTTGCATTCGTAAATCAGCGTGCATTTGGCGGCCTTTCCTTATATTCTCTTTTGGCTCTCGATCAACACAACTAACAACAAGGTGTTAGTGCTACGTACAATTAAATGCAAAATTAGCTACAGTCTGGGAAACGAATATAGGAATTAATTAATCTACTCTTAATCTTCTCTTAAAATTAAGAAATTCAAGCAAGCAAAGAACACGCAAACTTTTCTAAGCGAGAGGCGCACTGTAAAAGAATTTTGGTGGTAAATCATTGAAATTCACAAAATCTGTTCATTGTTTAGTTTTGACTGAAGAAGACGATTATTATGCATTTGATTAATCAGCCCTACAAAGCCTAAAGGGCTTAAAACGCTTTAGTTGAAATAATAGTAGAGAATAAAATTAAATAATCTTCCTTTAAATATTTGTTTTGCTGAAATGCCTTCAAGCTCTGACCACTTATTTGACATATATCTTTTAAAAATTAAAACAACATTTTAAAAGGTATTCAGAGGGTACGCTACTTTCTTGTTTGAATTCATAATTAAAGCACATCCACTAAAAAAAAGTAAATAAAGTAATACCATCTGATCAAATACAAAATGCCCAATATCGTTCGCACCTTGCATCAAATAATTTCCCGAAAAGTTTTCGAAAACGATTCGACTAGTGCAGAAATTGTTGCCCGAAAGTTTTGCTCCGACAAGTGTGAAAGAATCGAACGAAAAGTAATTTATTTAATGTTTCGAGAGTGTTCGGTACCCCGGCAACAATTGCTGGCTGGGAAGGAAAGCATAAAGCAAGGAACAAGTACAAACAACTGCGGGCTTGCTCAATTTGTTGTTTCTTTTAAATAAACTCAAAATTCATAGAATAGAATTTTCCAAGCAGACGCACTTTACACATGCAAACGGGCACGGGCACCCAGACACTCTCACTGCCAGCGGCACGGGCTTTCGTATACATATATGCAGACATATAGACACCGACATGACCGATGGTCGAAAAATATATACAGGAGAGAAGAAGGAGAATTTGTTTCGAAATGTGAAATGTGTTTTTCGGCTTTTCGGCCGAGGAAATTTCTTGTGCGAATCAGTGCGACTTGGGCTGCTAACTTGAACGCGTTGCAAACGAGAAAACCATCCGAAAGAAAGAAAATTTTCATCTAAAACTAACACATAGATATATCTATATCGTCTATCTATCTGGCTGGGCTGTCTATATATACAAATATATATAGATATAGATACGAGTATTTTCTCTAGCAAAAGTGAGCAATACGTCGTGCCGTGCCGTGCCGTGCCGCGTTTTATTAATAGAAAATTACAAAATTCTGAACCGAACAATTGTGAACGAAAAGGGTTTTCGAAACCCTCAAATATACCTCGGACCGATTGGGGAGAGCCCCGAAGATAATACTTTGAATACTCAAAAAACGTTATAGATACATGTACCATTCGATTATATAGACAAAACTATTTCCCAGTGATTTAGCAGTGTTCGTGTTCGTGCCGAAAGTTATATAAGAAGGCGTGCTATTTTGTGCAAAATAAATTTCAATTCATTATTCATAATTTTGTTTCAATTTTCCATGAATTTTCCAGTGTTTCTGTGTGCTTAGGTTTCCCTTGCTAAATCTTTTCGTAGAACTAGCGTGCGATTTGGCATAAACCATCGCCTACGACAGAAAAATAAATTAAAAGAAACCGATTTCTTCCTTCTGGCTGCTGTGTGGAGGCGGTGTGTAAAAGTGATTCAAAGTTGAACTTGAAATACAAAGCAGGCGGCTAAGATGAGTTCTGGGTAAGTCTTAACACTAATCTGGGGACATGGGAATAGTTTTAACCTTTTCATTGATCGATGTAGTACAGTTTCAACTTTTGGTTACATAGCAATTCAATCTGGACAAGATTTGTGGCAGCTGCACTATATCTTTTCCAATGTTTTTGAAGTGTGTTCAGAAAACTAATAAAAAACACAACGCCATGCCGGAGGAGCTGTTTGAGAGAATGAGACAATAAATAAAACATATGTATGAATAGATACATATATCTCGAAATATATCTATGTACTATATATATAGTATACACAGAACATCTTTATGATGTCTTTCACAATTAAGGCCCTCACATGAGTTTTTTTTGAAGGCCATCGACTCGCCCACACTCACGCCCTCCCTCGAAGCTCTCTCGGGTGCACGCGCTTTTTGGCAGGCGACAATTTTTGCCTTTTCCCCGCTACCCCTGTCTTTCCCTCACATGTAGGCGAATTAATTAATTAAATATCGTATTTTTCAACGAGATTTTGGTGCAGAATTTTATGTTCTACCCCCAGCCGCCAGCTGTCTCTCGGCCGTATCTAAAAGCATTTGGCACACGTGTTGGGAATTTAGACAACTGACGGCATTCACCGGAAGTTTTCCTCTAGCCACGCACTTCACTCAGACAATGCCCGAGAACCTCTCAAACAAAAAAACAAATTTAAGAACTTGGCATAAAATGCAGTTCACTTTTTGTTTGATTTTTTCAACATTTTTCTTCGGACAGAATTTTCTTTTTTTGCACTGCTCTGCTGACGTTGATGTGGCGCGCATAAATTTTTAGCACCCACGAGAATCGGCGATAATATATTGAGGAAATTGGGTCAAAGTGATGCGAAAAGAAAAGAGAGCAGAGGAAAAGTATGGACAGAAAACAAGAAATGAATAATAATTAAGGTGTATCAATAATATTATCAATGAAAATGAGAGATAACTGTTGTTTTTCTTCTAAAATAAAATGTGTATCTGCTTATATTGATCGTTCAACACACCTAATAATACTTGTAATATTCGCAAAGTTAAGCCATTGTTGAACTTCAGAATCGAGGCTCTGTAGAAAATCATACAATTCTAGGTTAAGTCGACATACTTTTGTATACAAAATGTAATGATTTGTAGGTATAGCTAAAAGTTTTTAACCACAAGTAAAATCACATCATTTAATTTCTTGCACATATTATCAAGTATACGATATGTGGACTTGACATCTGTAAATCTTGTAAAAGCAATAAAAACATACGTACATATATTGTCTGCCATTAATTTACGTGTGAACTTGGAACAAATATTGGCAAAGTAAATATTTCGTATATATTTTATTTATTTAAGTTTTCGCATCTCAACGACCGGACTTTTGATGCATTACCAGACATGACTTTGATTTTTGTCAACGACACTTATTTTGACACTTCTTTGTCGGTTGTTTTGCTTTTGTAAATTGCGTAAATCGGGTGTGAATTTATTTGTTTTAGTCATTTTTGCATTTTTAATGGATTTCAATGGATGTGTTGTTGCACGAAGTTCAAGTTGATCGCAGTTGACCGTGAAATTCGAATGTACAGGGGCAGAATAACTTAAAAAGAAGATGCGTAACGGCGATAAAAAGAAGAAATAAAACTGTGATGAGAAGACCACACCCGAAAAACAGCAAACTCAAAACTGGGAATTTGGTACTGGCCGTCAATGTGATTATATTTAGAGCACTCCCAAGATACTTGGATCTATGATTCATGAAATTGATTGAATTCAAAGCTGGAATCATTCGAATGGGCTGCTTTTTATTTTGATGCGGCATTTAAATGCGGAACCTTTTATTCCCTGAAATCGATAGTAACATAAACTGGGCTTAATAAAAAAAAGAGGGTATCAGGGAGAGGAAATAGTTCAAAATAGATAAGATAGGGAAAATATAATGTTTCAAACTAGATGTAATTTATTCCAGTCTATAACTTGTATCGTATATTTGTTACGTACTTTCACTCAAAACCAAAAAAAGGAACTCTCTCAAATCAAATTTTCGTGATTTAGTTTTTCCATTCCACAAATCAATACCATGGCAATTTGTCAGCCAACACCAATTCAAAGTCAATGGGAATAAAACCTCAATCGAAAAAAAGGCGCTGCCGGGACTCTGCTGCCCGTCTGGCCATAAAACCGACGACCACATGTGGTTGTGGTAGGAAAAATGTACGAGTATAAAAATTACGTATCCTCCAATCAGCCGAAGAAAAAATATTGCCGCAGTGCATTGTGCAACGGGCGCTGGCTCGGTTTCACTTTCACCTGGAGTCGCCAGGGTGACCCAGGCCAGATTAATATAAATAATTACAGGCACAGACCCAGACCAAGCCCAGAGCTCAAGCTCAAGCGCAAGTCCAGGCTCTCCGCTGCGTCTGATGTGCCCATGTCATGCAATCAACGCAGCGCCAATCGCAAATGACAAATGCAAAACGAGCTGCAGACTCGGGTAGTCGTAGAAAGTGATGAATGGGCTCCCTGATTGCGGCTGCTGAGCCCCCCCTTCATATATGTATACTCGTACACGCAGACTTTTTTCCCCACTTCGGAAAGTTTCGCCCCTCGGCATATAACACGTTTTTCAAGGTCAGTCCCACCAATAAGAGGCCTGAAATATTATAATCCTACACATGCCCGCCCGTGTCCGAGGGTGTGGGTGGGATATGAAAATCAACTTTTTCTATATTTTTAGCGTGGCTTTCCCTCGCTTTGTTTTACGTTTTCCTTAGAGATCTTTTTGTTGCTTCCGCTTTTAATGGCATATAAACTTTAGTTCGTTTTTATGTTTGCAAATTGAGAAATATCTATAAATAGGATGATCGTACGCATTATACCTACTAGATATTTGCTTTTTTGGTTGGTTAGTGCGTTTCCCTTATTTCTTGTTTAGTTTGCGATAATTTATGGCTGCTATCGCTAGACTAAATGGCGTTGCCATTAAAGTTTTGGTAGCACTTTGTTTTTGGGTTGATGATGAATCCAATTCTATTGAAATTATATTGACCTAACTGGAAAATATGAGAGCTAAATTTAACCTCATTCGGAGATTTGTACATATACATACATATATACATATCTTTATATATCTATGTATGTATCTGTACTCGCATATGGCACATGGATAATCCTTTTTAGCGCCACCTGTTAGCTGTCGGACATCTAGAATTCTTAGAACATCAAAGTATATTCAGAAGTACTATACATATAAATATATTTTCCAGACAATTTTCAACTCTAGTCATAATATTTGTATAGCCATTGCCACTTTTATTTTCGGTGTTGCCTTTAAGAGATTGCATTTAGATGCATCATAAAATAAATCAAGAAAGTTGAATTGGGTCAAAAAAACCAAACAAGCGCCAAAAGAAATGATTCGAGAAATTGTTTTCAGAAAGAGAAACATTTAACACATAATTAAAGAGAATATTTTCTCAGGGGGAAGAAGCCATTTTTCTCATATGATTTCCCACAATGAAGGGGGCCTGTGGCTAACTAATTAGATGGCCCTCGTGATTGATGATTGATGGCTGCACCAGACCACATATCTCTGAGTGACCCACTTTTCAGGCAGCCAAAAAATACGAATTACTGAATGAATAAGTGGAGACCAGAGACCAGAGACCAGGGACCACAGACCAGAGAGCAGACATTTGACAGTTGGTTAAGGAATATTGTTTACATAGTATATGAGAGATCGAAAATTATTGACAGGCACTCAGATTACAGATTTCAAGTGTGCGTCAATTGGGGCCGTGCCGGCTCTAATGTGTCTGTCAGTCCGGGTGAGTCATCGCTGCCGAGCAAAACTATTCTGGATACTCTGGGTGGCTTTCGAATCCTAACGAGTTCGGTTCCCCAGTCAGAACGACCTTAACATGAAGCTGCCGCTCCGGGTCCCCATCGATGAGCTTTTGAATGCTGGTAGCCGAGTAGAGAACGAACTCCATGTGGACTAAGAGCTGCTCCACCTCCACCTCCCCGTGCCCGTGAGCCCCCATCTGAGTGTGCGCAGAAAATTGACACAGGGCTTTCTGGCCATGCTTATCTTGGTCGCCATCCAGGAGCGTGATCTGGACACCCACCTCCGTGGACAGACCCAACGGACTGACCATGTAGAAGATGACGGTCTGTTCCCCGTTGTCGCTGTCGTTGTGGTTGAGTGGAGTGACATACATTACGAGCATTACGGGCAACTGATGGACGATTTGCAGCTCTGGAGACACCGGAGTGCTGAGTCCCGCCTTCGGTGTGCCGTGGTAGGCCAGCGCAGCAATCACATAGCTTGTGCCGGCCTTCAGTTCGTGGAGCTGCACATGAAACAGCTCGGGGCAATCGGCCACTGTCTCCAGCATCGACTCGCCGGGGCTGTGACCCATCAGAAGATGGGTTAGCATCTCAATTGGAGTCAGCTCGGCCTCACAGAATGGCACTGGACACCTCAGTGGTCTGTTAAAGATCTGCTCCACATCGAGAAAGGCCTGTCCCATATTTTTAGTGGAATATTGCAGAGAAGTATACTTCATTTTGCAGACTACTCGACACTTACCAACATTTCACTAGTGCACAGATCTCCACGTGTCGCCATCGTGTTATATTGCACACAAAATTCTGCCTGGGAATATATGATTATATGATTCATTTGAAATGCTCGTGCTGACTTTTTGACAGAGTTATCAGACACTTCAATGCTCTTCAACTCAGCTTAAAAGTATTTCATTGGCAGTGCTGGAAGAAAAGCTATTCTGGCTGCGATAATTAAACGATCGTACCAAATAGTCGTAGGCCTTGCGTGCATTGGTAATCGGATTAAACGAAAGTTATTTCTCCAACCTGAAATACAGTTTCAATGTCCAGAATCGTCCACGACCGGCAATCGGACTCAGTCGCAGACATGTTTTCTATAGTCATTTGTGTCGCAACTTTCCCCTTCTTTGTGCTTCTTTCAGCATTTTACCCGTGGCAGGCGGCAATTAGGAGCGGAGCGCACAGATTGTTTGGCAGAAGAAAATAATTTTCGACCAGTCATTCTGCATTTTAAATTCTTCAACGCTTTCTTGCCAATTATTATATTATTTAACCGACGGGGGCCTCAGGAAATCCCAAGGCAGTCGTTGGAAAGCAGTCGTCGATAATCTTTTTTATCTTATCTTCAAGGCTAGTGGGAAGCGTTTCCGCAGATGCTTGTGTTAATTAGAGCAAAAAGGTGTACATGGAGCGTAGCTGGGATTCGATTAAGAAATCCCCAGAAATGTGACAACCAGAGGAGTGCGAGATAAACGGAGAACGGGCTGGTTTAATAAAGAAAAACCACCAAAGTAATAAGCAGACGACATGACAGCCGAGCAAAAACAATTAGCTGCACGATAAGAGTGGCGATACAGCCGGGAGATACCAGATACCAGATGCCAGATATAGATAGACCAAAACGTCGAAAGTATTTGGCGTTTAGCTTTAAATTTGTCGTCGGCGTCGAACGGCTGTGACAGACGTATAAATTGGTCTGCTCTGCAGGTCGCTGGCAGGCCGTGTATCTTGCAGATACACAGCCACAGACAGCCACCGCGTGCCAGCCGAACGTTTATCATGAGCTCGGTTTTCCTTTTGCGGCAACGAAAAATGTATCTGCAACAAGTTGCCGAACAACTCAGACCCCCAGCCCCATCCGCAGACGCAGGCGCAGTCGCCAACCTCCAGCGAACTCGACTTCAATGCGCGTCGAGACTCTGCTGCGTTCAGTCGCCCAGTGCGCTTTCAGATACACTCGTCGTAACCCGACTTCCAGATACTTCTGCGCTGCGCGTGTGTCTAAACTTTCATGTGTCCATGTGTGTCCATGTGTGTGTCTGTGCGGGTCCTAAGTGAGAAAATTCGTCCCCAAAAACAAGGCCATTGTAAGATGTCCCCCATTTACCTGCCTCGGGAGGACCAAGCAATCTAGTAGTACCAGTAGATTCTGTTTAATTTGAACAAACGCTTTAGCTCATTTAGCTCATGGCTAAAAATAATAGAGCTGCGTGAGCATACGAGTACATCTGAGGCGGAACAGCTGCCTGCTCTATATTGCTTACGCGCCTCTTTGATTTCCCCAACCGTCGGTTGATTCTTCTCGGCTGTTCTGAGTCATCAACGAAATGATCATTTGCCGGCTGGCCTGCACCGAAAAAGGTTAGATTGGCTGGCCCATCGATCGCTGAGTCACTGGGCTCTGGGGCTTAGGTCCCATAGTGTCTGTCTGACTGCCAGGGCCTTTGTCTGGGAATTGACAAATGCAAATCGATGGAACAATCAAATTCACTCTTTGTTTGTGCTTTATCAACATAGGATTAGTATCTCCACTGGGCCATAGGGCAATTGTATAATGTAATAAAAAAGGCTTCAAATTGCGAGTACTACTGATATATTGCCCTATCTTGTAGACATTTTCTTGCTCCCGATTGCTAAACCAGTAGTACAGTAAACAATATAAATAATAGAAATTAACAAAAACAATGGCCACCTCAACGCTGCATTCTCCGGCCGCGTCGCCGTCCCCATCTTCCACACCCTCGTCGGTGAAGAATCCGCAACTGAAGCGCGTCGTCTACTCCAAGTATCGGGAACTGCTGGGATCGTACAACGATAAGGCCAATGCCATCATCGACACGCTGCCTGCCTATATGGTGCGTCAGGATCGTGGATTTCAACTGTCAGAGTTGCCCCTGAATGCGGATACCAAGAACTGCCTGGAATCATCGTAAGTCTCTGTCTCTGTCTCCGTCTCAGTCTCCGTCTCGTTCTCGTTCTCGGGGGCCCAACAAAGAGAACTTTCGTCAGACAAACGTTGTCCCTGATAAGCATTTAAAGCGCAATAGCAAAAAGTTGGGAAAAATACTCGTAGCGTAAAGAACAAAACAAAACAATTTCTTGGCAAATATTTATCACAAGATTAGCTCAACTGTGGAATGTGGGCGGCTGGTCAGGGCACCCTGTACTTCAGCTTTGGCTTCAGCTCCAGCTCCAGCTACAGCTCCAGCCGTGTCTATTTATAGACACGCTCGCATACTGAGAGATGGCCGGACAATGACTATCATTATGTCATGTTGCATGTGGCAGCTTTCAAGTTCTTACTTCCACTGCTGCGGATGGTGCTGCTGGGTTGCCCTTGATCTTTAAATATGCGCGGGCAGCTGCCACTGCAACTGAAGCAGCGTCGCGGCAACAAGTTTGCGTTTTCTAGAGGGTACTCTGAGGAGTGATGGACTTAATAGATGGCGTATATTATCTAATATGTCACAAGGAATTTTTATGGTTGAGGAATATATGTATTTCAGAAGATTTTAGGGATCGTTTATAATGGAATACATTTCTGTACTTCTATTAGCACTCAAATAACACATTGCGAACAAAGTCTTTTATATCTTAGTAAAGGTATTAAATAGTCTTTAAATTAATTATTTATTCACAAGTGTTCAATAAGACATGACATTAAGTATGATGGGCATTAAATACTCGTAAGTAAACTGTCGGATTCATGGCGAAAACATTTCGAACCAGAATCATCCTCATATCTTTCTATCTTTATATCTTGCAAAGAGATGTAGTTGGACTTCTATGTTTTCCTCAGGGGGTATCTCCCCGTCGATCGCCCTGCTCCACAGCACTCGTCCAGCAGTGCTCGTATCTGTTGGATCCACCCGACTCCGAGCAGGCAGTCGCAGTTGACTGCAGATACATATTTGCACGCTCATTTGCATGCGCAGGGGGCAAATCCCAGTCAGAGTCGAAAAAGAGTCGAAAAAAAAGTGAAAATGCAAATTGCACAGATGTTTTTCTATCATTTGATTTTGAGTTTTCTAGCATGTTTTCTCCTCACGCACGGACAGCTTTCCGTGCTAACAAGAGCAAGATTTGTCCGTGTTTTTGTTGCCTTTTATTTTGGGCATGAATGTCATGCCAGCGAAATGCTGGCATATACTCGATTTGCTGGGAATATATTTTTTGTATTTTATGTATTACAAACGTCTATTTATGGCGCAAAGTGCAAATCGAAAATGTCACTGAGAGTGGCGCATATAATTATGATTCATCCCCAGCATCAGTATCAGTAGCAGTAGCAGTAGCAGCAGCAAGGGAATTATGTATGTCCCATGTGCAAGTTAATTAGTCACGTCCGATTATGGGGTATGCAAATGATAATGTGGCTTGCACTTGACCAGATCTTCCTGATTCTGTTCCGCAGTGTCTTGGCATGCTCTCGGGAAACTGCTAATTGCCAAATCTGTCAAGCAGTTGTGGTCAATTGCAGGCCGAGTACGAGTACCAGTACCAGTCGAAGGTACTGACGCCATGTATCAGCCATTGACGTCATCGGACGACATCTGCCATGGGATGGGATGGGGCGCCGCGTGGGCTTTCAACGCGTGTATCCAAAAGTTTTTAATGTTTATTTTTGAGATGGTGATCTTGGCAACAGATTGTTTTAGTCTAGTTCAGAATGCGTGATGGCCAATGGACCGGTCGAAACAATGAAAGAATATCGCAATTGAACAGGAAATCACCAATGCACTTACGAACAGTGACATTTTCCTAGGCTTGTCGGGATTTAATAATTTTCATAACCCGATGGCCGGGGCCAAATATGGCCAGCTAACGTTTAATAAACAGAAACAGTTAACAAAACTGTTGTGTAAATTGAACTGAGTTTCCTACCCTGCCATACTCGTTGACTACGAACGTTGCACCGAACTGAACGACCTCACAATTTTGGGCACGCCTCGACAATTATGGAAGCTGTCGCTGGCGATGCCGATGCTATTCATTCGGACATAATCAATGGCAAGTTCAGCCGACTTGGGCATGAGTGTCTGCAACTTGTTGGGGCATATCTCTCCATAGTTTTCCGCGCCGTCCTATAAGGAGCAGACAGCATTTCTTAGATCGCACCTCATATGGGGGCAATTACCGATTTGTTTTTTGTCATTTGCTGACGATTCTGTCAGCAACCGCAGCGCGGGAGTTGCGTCATTTGCATTTGACTTTGATGCACGCGCTCCAATTTGCATCTAAGGCGCTCTGTGCTCTGTGCTCTGTGCTCCGTGCTCTGTGGGTGAGCTGAGTGTTGCAATCGTTTTCCCACACTCGGCCTTCGCATTTGCGGTTTAGCCCGGCCCGGTTTAGCACTGAAGAGTGTAGGGCAGGGCAGGGCAGGGCAGGGCAGACGCAGAGTACATGCGAGTATATCTGAATAAATTTGCCACACTTTGGCCGTGTCAACTTTGTGGAACGGAACGGATCGGAATAGTCTGGCAGTAGACGCAAAGACGTCACCTGTTCCTGTTCGCCTGACCCACTTGGAGGCGAATCATTCACGCACTCTCCTCACACACTCGTGTGTCGCCTCTGTCCGCCTCCGTGCGGGGAAATATAAAAACTAATGAAGCTGACTGACAAGAGGCACTGGCAAGTGGCAAGTGGCAAGTGGCAAGAGGCAGCATACTCGTAGCATGCAACAGGCCTGACAACTTTTCAGAACCCGAACACGAACCAGAAACGAGGCCCAGACCTCCAGCTCGACTGCCAGATGCCTGCCCATCACTTTCTTTCAGCATAACTGGCTTTCGACATCCATACGTACATATCCATCTGTGTGCATATCTCCTCCCGAGTTGGGACTACGGCAACGAGAACGTCGCCGAATGTCTTCGATTTTCGCTTTTAATTAGCAAATTGTCAACGTTAAAGGCCTTTAAAATTAAGCAAATTGTGTGGAGAAAAGTCGACACTAAATATTGAGAGAGATGTACGTGAAACACGAATTGTGAGGATGGGGGAAAGCATAAACGGGAAAGGTAGGGTAGCTACTCGTAAAAAGTATAAAGTATGGAAAAAATATCACCGTGGAAATGTGGTGTTAAAAATTTATAAATATAAATATAAATTCTAAGTCCAATTCATTTAAATACTATGGCAATCGACTCCAACTAAGAAATCGAAACAAGAGATTCCAATAACATTAAACTACACTGAGAGGAAAATGACATAGTAAAGAGAAACACACCCATATTTAGATTCAATATACGGGCTTAAAAATACTTTAAAATAATACAAATATAAATATAAATGTATTTGTCGTCTTTTTAATATGGTCCATATTTAACTAATTTGTAGGATATATATTTAATTTATATATGAAATACATTTAGATAAAATCTGAGTGAAAAGACTTCTATCTTAACATTTCCACTCTCGGGGAAAATATAATGGCATAAGTATTTAAATTCAAGTGTTACTAATGGGGTCTGAGGGCTTTTCTCTCTGGGTGTATATGAAATGGTACACAAAATATAAGTGATATAAATTCCAAAGGGGTTCCCAAAAGATGAGGACTCTTCAAATATGAACTATTGTCGTGGAAATCGTAAAATAAATTAACTAAATCACATTTTTTTACTCTGAACCAACGAAAGTAATCCAATTCAAAATTATTGTGATGAAAAACAACAAATCCATGGCATTTCTGCGAGACAATGTTTGCCATAATAATGCCCCATGAAGTCGTCTCACTTTCAACCTTTCAAATTTGGCACTCCGTCGGGCGCCTCACCTTATATGGACGGTGCCGGTGCTCCGTAACAAGTTCAACTCACTTTCCCCCTCGATCGTAAAAAAGTCAAGGCATCGCGCGGCTCATTGAACCATCGATGAGCGTCTCATTAGTGAGGCAGCAGCAAAGAAAGGAAAACACACAAATGAGGGCTCGCTCTCTCGATCAGCAGCGACCCAGAGGGCGAAACAATAAATTAGAAAAAGATTTAACAAAAATTGTGATAAATAGCCAAGGCGCATGCGAGTGGCAGAGAATGGAGCGAAAAATTAGCATAGCTCGAGGGCGAAGTGAAAATGAAACTATCTTATTTGGCAATCTTTTGGCTTTTTTGGCTAATCGTTGGCTAATTTAATCGTTGGCTTCTCTTCTCCGCAGCTATGGACAACGCGGTGCAGGAGGAGGAGGAGGCGGAGGCTACGAGGCCCCGGCCTGCGTACAGAACGCGATGATGACAAAAGACAAGAAGCCGTTCACCTACACCCCAGGCGGCATAGATCTCTCCCAGATCCGGTCGGAGCGCATGGCCAAGCGTTTGGCCCGCAACGCCCAGTCGGAGGGTGCCACAGGAGCCGCCCAACATAACAGACCCGCCCAGCCACAGTCGCCAGGGGGCGCCCCCAATGCGGCCAACACGATGGGCGCCGCTGCCATGGGGATGCCTTTCCAGGTGCTGCCGCCGCCGCCGCCGCCACCGCAACCACAGACACAGGGTAAGAACGGCACTCAATTTGGTGCCGCTGCTGCTGCTGCACCCCCACCACCACCCCCCCAACAACCCAGCACACTAGCGCCACCCACGGGCCGACTCAGTGCACCAGGGTCGCCTGCCACGGCCCGCAAGTCTCCGACCCCGCAGCGCTTCGAGCCTCCGCCATTGGGCTTCCGTCCGGAAATCAAGATTCCGGCGAACCCAATGGCCGCTCTGCGAAAGGTCCCACCACCGGTGGAGAAGAACACATTCTGGAAGGATGAGTATGTCAAGGACCGCTCCAAGAGTCCCCTGCCAGAGACTACCAGCACCACCAGCAACCAGAATGGAGACTACAATGGCAGCAATGGAAGCAATTACAACAACTCAGATGCTGTCGATGGTGAGCAGAGCTGAAGGACTCGCTGGCTTGATCATTGGGGTTTTGGTTCCGATACTGATTACGATACTCTTCATGACACCTCGCCAGCATTTACTAAGCGGTTACGGTTGCTTCTTCTAAACCACATTCAACTAACCCAAGACATGGAAAAGGCCCTACAAAAGCCTGGCTCAAACCTCCCACTAACTGCACTAAACGATTTTATTCAAGCAACAACGGTTTTCGTTTAAAAGCGATATCTAATGCAAATATTTTCTTCAAATGTAGGTCCAAAATCGATTGACAACAGCAGCAACAACAACTGCAACAGCTATAGCCCCTACACACCCACTCAACCACAGCAACCCAAGACCCCACCCATGCAACAACAGCAGCAGCAACAGCATCAGCAGCAGCAGCAGCAGTATCCTACGCCGCCTGCCACTCCGCAGCAGCATCAGCAGGAGCAGCAGTCACCGCGTCAGGAGTTCCGGAGTGTGGCCATGCCCACATCGCCAGCTGTCAGCGTCTACACACGTCAGGCGGAAAGTCCTCGCTCTCCCTTCGAGCGTCAGACGGAGAGTCCCCGCTCGCCCTTTGAGCAGCAACGTCCACCAGCAGCCAACTCTCCCCTGGCTCATGCACCACAGCAACAACAGCAACAGCAGCAACAGCAGCAGCAACAGGCAGCCCAATCCGTGCCGTGGCGTACACAGCGTGCTCAGCCTGCCCCACAGCAGCAGCAGGCCCCACAGCATCCACAGCCCATCTACAACAACGTACAGCAGCAGCAGCAGCAGCAGCAGCAGCAGCAGCAGCAAAAGATCTCGCGATGTCTTCAGCCCAGGACGGATTGAGACACCAGCAGCAACCAATTTCAATGCACAGCCGCTGCAGCAACAGAACTTTGCCCAGCAACAAACACAATATCCAGGAGCAACAAAGCCGGTGAGTAGTAAAATATGAAGAGCACTCTTACATACTATATCTTTGAGAGGTAACCACTTTTACCGCTACATAAGAGTTTAGTTTAAAGTCAATGGATTCATACTGATGAATGAGATACCACTTTGCATAGACTTGGATGACGCATTTTTGCCATCCTGTGTTTCCCAAACCAGTCAATAAATATGAGTATATGCACACTCACGAATTTCGGAATAATTTTCATTTCGATGTGACCTCTAGCCTTGTTACTCATACGTCACGTTGTGCAAGCCCTTGAACGACGATGCATGAGTAACATTTAAAATCATTATCCTTGAATCAGTCTAAGGCTGTTAATACTTTAAATATATAATTTTGAATACATTTCATTGCGTGTTGTGGCTTTGTAAGTTGTGGTCCCATCTGCAGTCAGCCAAAAACATTTTTCGCACTGAAAATCATGTCAAATGCGTCGCGGAAGCACAAGGAGCTATTTTTAAACCAGAAAACCAAGAGAAAACTGAAACTAAACATTGAACGCAATCGCCAAGTGCAGCGGTGAAAGAATCGAAGCTAAAATTAGAAAACCGCAAAGGACAAACACGAATTTTGAACTTGAGGCAAGGCAAAGACCCAATTTGCTGTTGAACGGAATGTCTAGAAATGGAAAATATAACAAATCTCTTAAATGATTCTTTATCTAACTATAATTGCACATAGACCAACGTTGGATCGCTCTACATTGCTCCCCTGGCCCAGCCCACTGAGCCCCAGGCACAGCGCATTCTGCTCCAGCAACAGCAGCAGACACCGTCCCGCGACTCGCCCATGCGTCAGTTGCCACAACAGCAGCAGCAGCAACAGCAGCAGCAGCAGCAACAGCAGCAGCAGCAACAGCAGCAGCAGCCGCAGAGCAACCAGCCGCTGCGTTGGCTCAGCTCTCAGCCAGCGAGCAAGGAACAGGCACCCTGGGCTCGTCCCGAGGAGAATGGCAATGTACTGCCCTCCACCTTGAGGCAGACAACGCCGGCGCCCCAGCCCCAGCCACAGCAGCCACCACAGTCTCAGACATCTTTCTACCAGCCACAATTGGTGCAGGGCAATGGCTATGGCCACACTGCGGGTCCTGTTTCGGCTCCTTCTGCAGCTATCAGTCAGCAGAACTTTGGCTCGCACCCTCAGGCAGGGGACTGCGCTTGCAGATCAACTTGAACACGAATGGCAGCAACAATAATGCCACTCAAAGCGGTCCAAGGGTAAGCTAATCCTCGAGATAACTCTAGGATAACCCTGTTTAAGCCGGTTATTCCTTTTGTAGGAGCGCATCATACCCATAACACTGGAGCAGACCCCAACTTATGCCGCTGCACAGCCCAACTTTGGTGGTAAGTTACACTGCAAGAGCCTTCCATGTGTTCTGTATCTTATCTTTGTGGCGCTTTCCTAAAACCCGTTGATGTTTGTAACTAAAACCAAACCCTGGTAGACTTTTCCCAACCCAACCCAGCCCGAACTGATACAAACAACGAACCAACTCAACACTACCATGCACTCTCCACTCCCCGGAATGTTTCCTGTATTCCCTCGATTACCCTCCCCTCCCTATATTCCTTGCTCTTGTCCAAATGTGTAACTCTCCATCTTCTATATCAACATGTGTCTATGTATACTCTCTCTTTCCCACGAAAGCGCCTGGTGGGCACATAATACGCTCAGCTAATCAATTTGTCGATCAAGGTTACAACAATTATCCAGCCCAGTCCAGCCACACGCACACGCAATGGCGTGAGCCCAGCTCCCAGCGTGTCCTGTCGCCCAACCTCCAGCCTCCTCCAACGGGCAACGGGATCAGCAGCAGCAACGGGAATGCCAATGCCGCGCGGGTTATACCCATTTCGATTGAGGGCGGACGTGGGGGACCCGTCTCCCAGTCTCCAGTGCTGCTTCAAAAGTAAGTACAGTGCTGCAACAGAGTGCAATGGCTTTGGTTAGTTCTCTTTGTGCTTTACCAACACTAAACAGCCTGCACTGGCCTGCACTAATGCGTATTAATTTTGTGCTTCTTTACAAACTAAACCAAACCAACGACTATTTAGTGGCAATTACAATGTGTATGTGCACCAGTGTCCGCTCGAGGCGGAGATAGTCTACAGAAAGAATCGTCTCAGGTAGTACGAGAGCACAGTCGCCAATCGATCGCCATAACAATCGTTTCTTTCACGTCATGCACAGCTTTAAGTGTTGTAAAACATATTATGAAACAGCAAATAAAGCTGGAAGGCTTTTATTCTGCTAGAAGTTTTCTATTGAACTGTGGATAAATGTTGTGTCTTGCCATTACCATATGTACATCATCTGCAAGTACAGTCTCGTACATTTCTGCAAAATTCTCAAAAATCTCATGTCTTCGTGTCAACCCAAGTCAATCATAAAAATTAACCCAACACGTTTCGTTCGCACAAAAACAAAAACAAAACAAATCGTTGTAATTTGGTTTATTTGAGACATTTTCGATTGCATGCTAACCAACGACCTAACCTAACATACGCCTATATCTACTTGCAGCGATCCGCGCTCACCGCCCATCCAATCGAAATCGTTTAGAATATTGCAAAAGATAACCGACACGGTGGACGATGGCAGCGGTGGAGAACCCCCGCGCCAAGAGTCCCCGCTGCAGCAGCCAGCGTCCCTGGACGAGGCCGGGGTGCCGCAGTTGCAGCGCCCCCAGTTCGCGCGCCAGATGAGCGCCCAGCAGGCACGCAATAGTCCGACCATTGAGCAGATGAGGCGCCTGCAACTGGCCCAGGATCAGCAGCAGTCGGGTACGCCTTTAGCTTGGTCCCCGCAAGGTGAGATTTGAACGGTACCCCCTGGCCCCCAGTCTCAGATCCATCCTCAACGCCCCTCATACTCTCCTTTCTCCTACAAACATCGGTCTCCATTCAGCCATGGGATGGGATGGGGTGTTGTCATGGTGAAAGTGCGTGTCTCTTGGGAAGGGAAAGTGTTTCAGGTCTCAGGTTTTTTGGAACTGTACTAACAATACTGAAAGCCGCTTAAAGCCACAACAACATCAAACTTTTGGTCCTTAGTCTACTAACAAGCTTCCTGTGCGTGTCCCCCATACGGTTTAAGAAATGGTGCCATTTAGTTAAATTATCAAAATTATTGCAGCGCTACTAAGTAGACTAATTTAACAAGCGTTAAAACCACTGCTGGATAAGGTTTTCTATATGGTTTCAAACTTGACTTTTCTTGCAGGTAACGGAGTCTCTGCCCAGAATCGCTTTACGCCCCAACGTTATGGTAGAACAACTAGAGAAAATCCCATAGAAATGTTTACTAATTCCATATAAATCCTATCACCAGATACACCCCAACAACAATCACAGCAATATGTGCCGCCCAGTGAACAGCAGGTGCCGGAACCGAAGAAATATACCGGCAGTGCTATACCCAGTCGATCATTCAAGATCCTACAGGCAATGACAACACCCGAAAATGCCGGTAAGTGCTCCTTAAGATGTGCCAAAAAAAAAGACAGAAGTCTACCCTGAAAGCAGTATCGTTGTCTGAAAATGAGTTAAAAGTTTTGATTCCGAAACATCATACAACACACGAGACAAATATCATCGCTGTATATATATATCCAACTCCACCATCCTCACATGAGTAATCCCCCACAGATACACCCACCACTCCCACAAAATCACACATCCCACATGGATACATAGTACATACGAGACATTGCATCTAGAGTTTTAGTTTTCTTAAAGCCTTTTTTTATTGAGAGATTTCACCTTTTGCTTTGAGTATTGATTCTTGCCCTGGTAGAAAAGCGATGCGCATACGATTGAAGTATAGAAGAACACGATCAATCAGACTGCATGATGATGTTTTTTTCTGTACAGTTGTCAGTGCATCCCACTCCCACCGTATCGTAAGAAGATCGAGCATATTATCCAATAAAGCATCCAGTTTTTGCATCCCTCACTCGCCATATATACCTGTACATACAATAGCCTTGCTTGATCGTTTAATCAACCATTCAATGATTCAATCAATCAATCAGAACACACATAATACCGCACTCTCACCGTGTCTATTTCTCTTCTTCTTCTTTTATATCTTATGATAACCGTGCTCCAAACAAATAAATCCAAAAAACTACCAAAAAAAACCGACCTCAGAACATAAAATTCACACCGAGCTGGACTCGGATTTGGAAAATGTTGAATTGAACGAAATCCCAAATAATAATAACTATAATCAAAATACTGAAAATACTCAAAATACTCAAAATAATAATCATAATCAGCATAACAATGAGATTAACAGTAAAACCAATAAACGTCACAGTTACACATCATCCACATCCACATCCACACCCACCCCCACACCCACCACAGACCACACCCAAGCCACATATTCATCCAATTCATCCCTCAGTTCTGCCGACAGCTCGTGTCCCCCGCGCTCGCAGTCGGTGCCTCCACACTATCCCTATGCCTATGGCTATCCGTATCCCTGGTACATGCCACCGCCCCCTGGCGAGGCAGCTCCAATGGCCCCATCCCATTGGCCGTATCCCTATCCCTATCACCCACCACCCCCGCCGCCGCCGCATCATGCGGTCGAGGGAAAGCCAGCCGATGTATATCCGCCCTACTCGTACTACTATCCGTACCCGTATCCGCCCACAATGCCGCCCTACGGACAGCCCCCAAGTGGCGGCGATGCTCAGCCTCCGGCTGGGTATCCACCGTTCCATGCCATGCCTCCCTACGGGCATCCGTATCCCTACCCAGTAGCCCCCAGCTACAGTCAGAGCTCCAACGATGAGAGTCGCGCCAGCAGCGTGCTCCCGGACATCATCATCACGCCCAGCACCGATGACATGCCCTCACAGGTGATCATGCAGCACCACATCAAGGTGGAGCCTCGCGAGTCGCCCAAGCGGGCCCACTCCGTGGAGATCGAGGAGCTGGTGAGCAGGCCCAAGACCCGGAATATCTGCACCAGCAAGCACGAGGTCATCGATATGCTCAGCCAGCGTTTGGCCAACATTAACAAGATTGCCGGCGGCAACACCCATGCGAATCTCTCCAAGCAGCTCCAGAAGGACTATGCGGGCGAGCAGTCCAAGGAACTCGGCGCGAGATCTCCCAGCGAGAACGCATCGATAGATGACAGCGATTCTGAGGAAGAGACCAGCGATGATGAGGACGAGGAGGAGGATACTCCAAAGCACGCCAGTCGACCAGCTCCCTTGCAGGCAATCAAGTCAGTGACCAACGTGCAGGTCTACAAAGGCAAGGCATTGGATCAGCATTTGGACTCGGAGAGCAGCGATAATGAGGATGATGATGATGATGAGGATGTGACCACAGCGGATGAGATGTTTGACGAAGAAGAACAGGTCGAGGAAGAGCAGGAGGCTCTCATTGAGGAAATGGATGATGATTATGTGGTCGAAGAAGACCTGAGCGTCATATACGAGGAGGAAAGCGAGCTGGAACGCAGCAGCGAATATGCCAAGACTGTCATCCGAAGGGACGACTCCAGGTCGACCCTTGTGGACGACATAGAGAAGCAAATTGAGGACAACGATCAGGCTGACAATGATGATGATGACGAGTCCAACTCGGTGACCGTTCGCCTGCCGTTGCGTTTCTCCTTCAGTCGCAGCTCCAACGATGAGAACATAGCCACCGTCCAGGTCGGCAATACCACCCAAATTGAAGAGAAGCGCCAGAGCATCGTCAATACTGCGGAGAGCAAGCGCAGCTCCTTCAGTGTGGCCAAGGTAGAGAGCGCAGACGAGGACGAGGACGACGACTGTGAGGTGAGTGTAACCATAAGTCTGTCCAACTCATCGCGCTCCAACTCGGTGGAGAAGTACAGAGCCACAGAGGCCTATCCCGTTGAAGAGATTGGCACACCTCTCAAGGCCAGCAAGGAAGACGTATCCGCCTCCTTCTCCCTGGACATGCGCAACAAGTTCTTGGGCGAGACCATAGCCAACGATGTGACCAACAACATATCTCGGGCCAAAGTAGAACCCGAACCCCCAGCCAAAACTGTTGAAGAGACTGTCAGTGCTCCGACGGAGGAGTTTGACTTCTTTGCCACGTTGATGGCCACAAAAATGCAGGCACAGAAAATGATGGAACAGTCCAAAAATTTCTGGAAAACCACCAACCCAGAACCAGCCCCATTAGAACCGCAAGTAAAGGCTACCGACACTCCCAAACTAAGGGCCAAGGAGAACGGCGCCGAACCCAAGCCAGCCAGGCCCAAATCGGCTGATATGTCTAAGACACAGGCTTCCTTGGAGGCAGCGAAGAACAGCTTCTGGTCCACATTCGCGACAGCTTCTCAAGAGCAGGAACAACCAGCCCCGCCAATGGAGAAACAAGAAGGGATGGATTTCTGGGGCAGCATAGACAAGAAAAAGAAGATTGAGTCGGGAGAAAAGCAGTGGACCAAAACTAAGAAAACTGTTACCTATACGCCCCTAAAGAAGGAGACGGCGACAAGAGTGGAGCACTGGACAACAACACTGCGGGCTCACGTGGAATCCATGCCATTGGCCCAAAAAGCTGAGGTTCATTTTGTGGTGGAAGAAAAGCCCATGGAGATCGAGAAGCCAAAAGAGCAGGAACAGAACGAGGACTTCTGGGCTTCGGCAGAGCAGTCAAGGGTCGCCTACAAAGAAGACTTGGAGAATGAAGATACATTTGAGGCTGAGATGGATATCTGGAATGGCCAACAGGATGAGCAGCAGGATGAGGAGGACGCAGACTTCTGGGCCGACAACAAGTCTACAGCGAGCAGCAACGAGGACGAGAAGGCTTTGGGAAGCTTCGCTTACGATCCCACGAAATACCCCGAGGAGCCCCGAGAGGTGGACACGGACGAAGAAATTGATTTCTGGGCCGAGATCGAGGCAAAGAGGCAGCCAGACGATGACGATGATGTGACCTTCCACAAGTCGGCCACCTTCTGGGCCCGCAAAGAGCGCCAGAATTCTGTGGAGGAAACCCCGTACAAGCCCGTGGAAATCAAAGCCTTCAGAGCCAAGCTGCCCGATGAGCCTGCCGTGGCAATCGATGTGTGGGCCACACTGGAGGCAGCACGTGGCGCAGAGCCGGAGATTGTCGATCCCGTTGTGGAGGAGGAAAAGGTTCTCGCCGAGCAATACGAGGACCTGCAGCACGACACTCCCGAGGAAGAGGAAAAGGAGGAAACCCAACACCAGCCCGTGGACGAGGTACCCGACAGCAATCTCCATTTGGTAGATACCATGTCGCTAGCCTCCATGCACGAGCCGGCCACAGTCTATACCTGGGCTGCACCGCTGGAGGAAAGCTATGAGGATGCCGGAGAGCCCGACTTCTGGGCCAACATCGAAGAGGATCGCGCCAAGAAGGAGCAGGTCGAGGAAGTCGAGCAGAAGCGACACAACTACCGCAAGGCCATGGCTTTCTTCAACACCTCCATCGATGGCCAGCAGTCGCCACCGCAGCCCAGTCCCAGTCCAACACCCAATCGCCACAGCGTTATCCTGGAGGCTGAGGAGCCCCAAGACCTCGACCTGGGTCCTCCGGGAGAATACGAGATTGTAGGCGAGGATGGGGCGATTATGCACGAGCATAAGTCCCAGATCGCTGAGGTAGAGGCAGAGGAGCGTGGAGCTCCCACTCCGACCAACTTTGAGCCACACCTTCCAGAGGTGTATGTCGAACCCGAGCCAGAGATGAAGCGCTTGGCCAATGGACTGCCCGACCTGGGGGTGGATAAGTTCAGTGAGGCGCCCAAAATCTCAGTGCGCGACCGCATCAGCGCCTTTGAGGTGAGTCCCGATCAGGATGCACCCAGCTTCAAGGCATTGACGATTCAGTCGCTATCCGTGGACAGTGGTCATGGAAAGGGGACACTGTCCCGCAACAGCAGCACGCAACGCTCCGAGTCGGAGATCGAGGAGGATGACTCGGGCGTCACGGACATGAATCGACAGCTGTCAGAGACGGACACCGAGTCCGAGAGCTTCCCGGAGCTGCGGAAGATGACCAGCTACCAGCGAGCCGCCACACATTCCAGACTCTTTAAGCTGCTGCAGGACGAGAATGACCTGCCCGAGGCAGCAGCCCAGGCTGACGAGTTCCACCTGAAGCCCAGCCGGCGCAAGATCGTCCACAATGTGTCCATTACCCGGCGCCAGAATCCCAACGCACTGAGCGAGGCCGAGAGCATGACCCAGCGACGGGAGCGCCTCTCACTGCCGCTGCGCAAGAACACCAGCATCGATGCGGACAATCCCTCGACGCCCAACAGCCCGGCCTCCCCCATCATGGGGCCCTCGGCCAAGAACCAGCGCGTGGTCAGTGACAAGCTGGTCAACGAACTGGTCCAGAGCCTACTCCTCAAGAGCGACAGCACACATCTCCGCAATCTTCCCATGGAGCGCCTGCAGGCAGCCGCCAAGCGGGCCCTGGTCGAGGAAATGGACTCCGCCCAGGAGAACAGTTCGTTGGACAGCACGCCCGCACTCACGCCAAAGCAGGACAAGGAGTACGCCGACTACTACAACAGCTGGTGCGACGCCAGCGGCAGTGGCGAGGAGGTTGTCCCCTCGAAGGCCTTCCGCGCACTCCAGGATCCGCGTCGCAGCCCCTGGACGGTGCGCTGTCCGCGGGTGCTCAGCTCAAAGACCATCAACCGGGATCTGGCCAGGGTCACGGAATCGCCAGAGATCGCCAGCGGGCGCGGCAGTAAGAGTCCAGAGTGCTTCCGACAGCAATCCCAGTCCAGGGAACGGTCGGTCAGCAGTTGGCGCAGGGTCTAAAGCTGGCTGGAAATCGCAAGGCAAAGATGGCCTGTTGTATTTAGAAGGGCGGGATCTATAGTCTTTAGCAGGGATGTGAGACCGGTTTAAATGAGGGACCAGTTCTTCCCAGAAGAGCCTCGAACGGATCAAACGACCTATGACCAAATCGAACGAAGTAAAACGAAAACCGACTTTAAATGGGCTCTAGAGGAAAGCGCTGTATCGTTTTGAACCGATTTTAATTCCTGATCCTTTGGTAAAGTAAGCGCCTCAGGCGATCTGCCCCCTCCCGCAAAACGGGTGATAAAAGGGGCTGGGGCCAGTTATTGCATTTCTCATCCCACTCCCATCACACCATCACAAACACCACACACACACACCCACACACATTGTACATTTTGAATATTAATAAACTAAATATCTAATAGATACGAGTACCATAATGTAAATAAACCAATTGAGATCAATGACAAAGAAATCGTTCATTCGTTCGTTCGTTTGTTACCTCAGTAAAGCGTAAGATCAAAATCATTTCTAAATCGAACCAAAAATAATACAAAGCATATAAAACCTGAAAAACCGAAAACCAAAATTCAAACAAACCAAAAACCAATCGAAATCAACCAAAGATCTATCAAATCGCCACAATAAACAGCAAAATAAAAACCAATTTCATCTCAACTCAATGATTTTGTAAAACTCGTTCAAAATCCTAAGGTACCTAAAAATTGCAATTTTTATAAGAAACCCCCAAAAACAGTTTGAACTAATTGAATGTTTTCATTATATTCCAAAAACTGTCCTCTATTCTATTCTATGTAATATATTATTTTATTTTCGCCGCTATTTGATTTTTATTCTGTTCTGTGTGCCGTATTCTTTTTTAATTTGTTTATAAAAATATTTGCGATAGTTGAATTGAATTGAACTGAATTTGAAACAGGTTTGTATCCTCCAATCAAATGTTCAACTATTAACAAACTCAAAGTAAATCGTAGCACTTCCAGATATCTATTAACAATTACAAGTATTTACATCTTGGCTTTGATTATAGTACTTAATACTCTGAAGAAATTTTTGTGTATCGCAAATATTTTTATTGAAATGTTGTAGTTCCTATACCATTCCCAAATGCTTTCCTTCCCTAGTTGAAACTTGAAACTGGAGAGCAAACTCCACCTTGTAATGAACAACGAATGAAGATTACTTTTTGTTGTTGTGACCATAAATAAATACAATCCGAATAAAAGAGTGAAACCATAAAATAGAAAAATTGTACAATATAAACTTGTCGAAAAGTCGTTCGTTACATTAACCATTCATGAGTTCCAAATGCATAATTCAATGTTTCTTTTCTTATACTCGATTAACTTGTTCTACACACCGTAAGAAATATATATAAATATTTTAACAAAATTAATCGTTAACTTTAATGATAATTACAATGACAATGAATGGCTTTTACCCCAAGAATTGAATTGATTTTAATTGAATTGAAATTGAATTGAATGTGAACAAAAAAAAACCAAACAAAAGAAAGAAATTACAAATGAAAAGGTGAAGTTTTCTCTCAACATTGATTTGGCTGCCTGGCACTTGCACTTCCTCAGTTGCTGCTTTTATTTAGTTTTTATTTGTATTTTTAATTTGACTTTTTAGTTCTAGTTTTCATTCTATTTCCTGTATATATGTATGCAAGTACCGGTCCTTGGTTCAGCGTTCTCGACCAGGACCAGAGCCTTGAATATTTCCACAAATTAGTGTTAGCTTTATCTGTTTGCTCCCCCCCAAGAGATATGGCCAATCGTATAATCTGTTCCATTTGATCTTTTTCAGGACCTGGACAATCGGATCTATAATTATTTCTCAAAGCCATAGAAATCAATTATAGCGCAACAAAGCAGCATCGAGGAAACAAAACAATCGAAATGCTTGATATACGATTAGACATCTAGTTTAAGTCCAGCCGCAGTTAGGATCGCAAGGGAATGGGCACTAAGCAGCAGTTTTTAGTAAAATTTCTTAAAACTAACCCACACCATTGAAGATGAAGCGAAAATATATATTTTTTTTGTTTTGTTTTGTTTGTTTAACGCGATTTGGTAGCAGCACTAAAACCAAACAAAAACAAAAACCATTCTAACACAATTACGAAGCAACTAGCAAAAGCGAACCTTACGAATACTAATCCTAATCGTTAAGCTCTGGAAGGCAGGTGCAATGAGGTAACAACGAAACGAATCAGAACTACACTGAATACTACATATATTACAATGACAAGAATCGACTAAGATCATTATATGAATCCGGATAATACGAAACACGACTAATAAAATACTGTACTGTATACTGTATTGTATAATTTTTGTTATTTGAGAGGAGTGGCAATTTCAAAAACAATTTCACATTTGACGAGATCCTTTTTGTTTGTCATTCATTATTTATTCATTTATTATATTCGTATGCATACGAATCATCTATTATTTTATACCCATTTATTATACGATATATTTTGTGTTGTATGATTTTTTATGCAGTGAACATTTTTTAGTAAATAAAGAGATAAAACCAATTGAGTTTATATGTATTTTATTGAAGGAGTTTCCGGCAATCCCAAAACAAATTAGCCGAGGCTAATACTACAACTGTCTTTTATTTTCAGAAACTTTGTAGGGACAAGAGTTCGAGTAGAGTTCTTAAAGTTATGGAGTGTGTAGATAGAAATGAAACAGTAGGAGTTCAGAGCACGTTCGTTGAGGTACAGAGAAGCCGAGTGTAGCAAAAACCTTTGTATAATTTTATATTTATCTTAAATTGAACTCAATTTAAATTCGATATATGTATATATTATATATGTATATGTAGTTGTATATAATTATATTATGGTACCTTTTGCAAGCTAAACTCTTGGCACATACAATATATGATCTGATCCATAGTGTGGACATGTTGAACGATTGTAACGCTAACAAAACGCACTCAAATTTCCACTACAAGCGTTACAGTCAATAAACATATAAAGCTAGATATCAATACAATATATTGCCACATAGTTATAGTAGTTTGCTAAGCATTTGTAACATTAAATGCATGGTTATGCATACATATATTCTATAAATACTTTTTTTAACACTACGTTTCCTTCGATAGTTAACTTTGAGATACTTTTGATTTGTACAATTCACTTTTCAAAACAATAACAAATTAGCACTAAATCAAATAGAAATAACAACTATTTAAAATCGTCGATTACATAGTAAACAGAGCATAAACAAAAAATCTACATAACATATGGGCGTATATATGTATATATACATATATATATATCTTTAGTTATTGTTAATAGTATTGCTTGGATAGGTAACTGTTGTCGAATCGAACCATTTAAGACGTGGTTTTATTTGCTCCCCTGCAAATCCATGAGCTCTTGCACAATCCGGTATTCATGACAATCCGGACAGAGCAGGCGACCATTTGAGCGGTTTGAGCGTTGCACCTTTTCGTGGCACACAACGTGCACGAGTTTAAGGTTCTTTAGGGAGAATATTTCGAGAAAGTACTCTAACACAGAGATGTCTACCACACGCTTGTTGTGAAACGAACATTTGAGCAGCGGCTTGGTGACTAGCTCCTCGACGTTGGCCACCAGGGCGGGCAGAATCGTGCGACAGAGTTCAATTTGATGATCCAGATTCCAAACCTGAAACAAAATGAGATTCTCGCGCGAGGCATACGGATTGATGGTGTGCTGCAGAGAGCAGCAGTTGCCATTATCCGAATACGCGCCCTGGCAATAGAAGTCCCCCAGATCGGTGCACAGCGAAACGGACCAATCATCGAGTATGGAATGCTGCTTAGTGTACTCCTTGATGAGCTGCCTTAGTCTCTTGCTTGGAAGACTTCCGGCATCGGGCTCCTCATCGCCCGTCTGCTGCCGCTGCTGCTGGAGGAAGTCGTGTTTTTGTCCGCACTTTCTGTTGAACATCATTGAGAAATAGTCGCAGCCGATGAGTAGGTAGCGGAATTGCTCCAGCACCGAGTTGATGACGTGCCGGGCCTTGGGATTTTGCCTGTACAACGGATTGCGTGTCAGCTCCTCCTTGGCCTTATAGTAGTAGCCGCGCACACGCGTCTGGGCACGCACGGCCATGGCCTCTTCCTTGGAGTGAAAGCGCTCCTCGCCGCCCTCGAACCATTCCACGTGCTCGTCCTTCAAGCTTAGATGGGCCTTGCTGTTGTCCAGGACCAGTCGCTGCTTCTGGTGCTCATAGTCCGAGATCATGCGCCGAAACTTCTCCGGATGCTGTTCGATGAAGTCATAGAAGATGTCCGCCACCTTCAGCAAGGGCGATTGCTGGCGCATTTTCTCAAATTCAAAGTCGGCATCTATCGGGAATAATATTCGGTAATCAAACTGCTAGACTGCTGCGGGCTCTCACCTGTTGTTATGACTGCATCTGGACCAGCCACAATGAACAACGTCTGGGCGGGCAGGCTGCTCAAATACTCATCATCGGACACCTCAAAGCCATCAGAGGCCAGATAGATGTGCAGGTCCTGCCGCTAAACATGTTAATGAATTGAAAATAAATTGAATTAACTGCCCTTGACACGACGTTGCAACAGGCCACAGCAGAGCGAGGTCAGAGCCGAATCTCGGCCAATTTGGAGGAAGGTTCACTGGCCTTCAGGGAATGGTTTTGTGGCTGGGACTAGGACGCGACAGCAGCAGCAACAGGTTGCAAGGTTGCCTCTACTCTAACGATTTAACAGACATGCGCACTGTGGGTGGCATTGAATGCGGAAGCCACTGCCAGGGACATTGGCCTTGAATCTACCAGGGCCAAGAATTTTTTGCGCCTGCCTGGATGCGTGGGTGGGTGGAAACTCAAACACTTTCGCTGAAGTTTTCCCTTTTTCTTTTCAGCAACTCACCGGAAACTTGTTATTGGCTTTGGTTAGCAGAATTTCCAATGAATTGGCTCCAATCCCATATTTCCTCGACCGCTCATTATCAGTAATCTTGTAGCCCCGCATTGGAGCAGGCGGAATTTCCTTGGACGAGGAAGAGCCGTCTTCCTTGCTGGCACTTTGTTTGCTGCTGTTGTTGGTCTTGGCGCTGTTGCTGCTGGTGCTACTGCGAGTTGACGGCGCCATAATTGTATCTCTAATGTAGTTTAGCATTGTGCAAGCCCATGGAATTGGAGTTGACAACCTTGCAGCAAGCTTCCTTTTAAGCGCACTTATTTATTTGTATATTATTATCAATAAAATATACGGTCTGACCCTCAGGAATATACCAAAATATACCGTCTTATTTTAAAAATATACCGTAAATATACTGACGAATTCAAGTTCTATTATACATATTCCTTGATTTTGATATTCCGTGGAATATTACTAGCTATCTAGATCTTTTAGCCCTGCCCACATAATTTTATCAAATTAATGAACCTATTTTCTAATTGACTGGTTTATTTTAAACACTTGCTTTTATTGCATTTTGCGTAAAAAGAGGTTTTAGCGAAAGAGGTCAAACAAAAAAAGCTTTTAGCGAAATAGGTTAAAGCAAAATAACGAAAAAGGATAGTTGTTCATATTGCTCAATTTAGGGATTCCGTGGAATAATTCTGGCTAACTAAAACCCTTAGTTCTGACCACATAATTTTAAGTCATTGATGAATCAATTTTCTACAAGATTGATTTATCTTAAATACTTGCTTTTATTGGTTCTTATAAAAAAAAAAGGTTTTAGCGAAAGAGGTCAAAAGAAAAAAACGAAAAAGGATAGTCGTTCATATTGCTTAATTTAAGGATTCCGTGGAATAATTCTGGCTAACTAAAACCCTTAGTTCTGCCCACATAATTTTAGGCCATTGATGAATAAATTTTCTACAAGATTGGCTACTTTTTAATCCATGCTTTTATTGTATTTTGACTAAAACAAGGCTTAAACAAAGTAGTTCAACCAAAAAACAGTCGCAGTGTTGATGGTATTTGAAGACATGATGCGTGTATTGACCTTTGTATACCCTATTTCGATAATTTAATATGAAGACATATGAAGATATCAAGATAAGACGAAAGTAATAAGGACCCTTGATCAGATTAATATGTTTTAGACATATTCATGTATATTGTTAGTATCTTGTATATATATCTCGATCCTGATACCTATTCTTGGTCTCTGCAAGAAGACAATAAGCTTTAAAATATCGTTGAAATAGGTTTAAAACAGAGACTAAATTGTTTTTGCCTTCTTTGGAGCCTGGGATATCTTCATCCGCAGCTTGGTCGCGTTGCACCTCAAATGCAATATCCGGCAGGTTCTCTATGTTTCTTGGATGGAGCCATTAGAGCTGAGCTCGATTTTTTGGCTCGGTGTGCGAGAATATCCGAGGCACGGTCATGCTCCGCCATGAAAAAAGGATATCGGTCAAATCGTCTGCACCATCGGCACAGTTCACCCAGCCATCTTAGAGCAGGTCGGTCGATATGCATAGCTGTGGGAAGGTGGAGTAGGATATTGTTAGTTTAAGAATTTGGGCAGATATCGTGTCTTTCCACTCACCTGGTTGATGGGACACTGAAACTCTCCTGGCCGCTTGCAGCAGTCGGCCTCATCGTGGACATTGTCACAGTTGTCACAGGTGGTACCATCGCAGATCAGAGTTTTGTCGCTGCCCTCGGCTGACTGTCAACTGAACTGATCCGCCGGGCAGTCCTTTCGTCACATCGCCAGAAGGCGGATATACAGTCATTGTTCATGTCTCTACTCCCGCCACTTAAAATTATCTGGCCGGATACACGCCCTAGTTCTCCTCGTCCTCCAGTAGCATCAGATGCTTGGGGCACGAGCAGACGTCGTGAGTACTGCGTGTCACAATTTGGAACAATTTGGGCGACTGTGCCATGTGATTGCACAGCACTTTCGCATCCGGTGTCCACACAGCACGGATGTCGGTGAACTGCGACAGACGCTGCAGCTCTACGGAACGACGCTCTCCGCTGACAGTGATCCTCTCCAGTCCGGTCTTGTCGTCCAGCCAGTACACAAATCCTCCTAGGCGGCAATGTTGTTCACCTGCGGGATATGCATGGAAGCAAAGGTTTTCCTGTGAGAGCGAACAGGGGATTACACATGTGTTCAGAGGGTCGGGTCTCCATATTGGTTGCTTACTTGTTCTTTCCTTTGAGGTCTATCACATTGATTCACTTGCCATGGGCATAGTAGATCATATCGGACTGTTGGTCCAGGGCCAGCGCCGTGACTCCTTCCAGCTTGTAGGCCAGCTCCACACGCTCATTGCCTTCGACTCGGGCCCGAATGATGGCCTGATGGCTGCTGACATCTGTCCAGAAGAGCAAACGCTTCATGGCATGCACGGCAATGTTGCGAGGCTTCTCCGAGTCCCCGGTATCGTTGACGCCTACGGATTCACCCAGGAAGCTAAAAGAGGCAACGCTTTAGGAACACAATTGTGCGGATGAATCGGAGAGAGAGAGATTCACCTTGTCACGTTAATGCTGTTGGAGTAGGAGCAGGTCCAGAAGAGCAGCCGCCCAATGATGTCGATTGCAATGTCGAACGGCTGTCCGGAGTTGGCCAAGAGGCTCACCTTTGTGCCATTTGCCAGAGAACGCTTGATGCTGTGACTCCTGCCTTCGATCTTGAAAAAGAAAAAGAAGGATTAGGGATATTAGGGACACCGCGCTCAGCTTCTGCTAATCCTCCTTACCCAGTAAATGTAATGCGAGATCGGATCATAGTCCACGGCGCGGATATTCTTGCCGCACACTGGCAGCGGCACATTCGAGCAGTCTGTCGTGTTCGGCAGCAGTCGGCCGAAGCTGTTCCTCTGGCTGAAGATGATGTAGTTCTTGCAGGAGACCCCGTCCTTGGCCAGCTGGTAGTGGGTGGGGCAGGCACAGGTCATGCCCCGTCTGCGGGCTGGGCCAGGCACAGGTGGGAGCAGCTCCCGTTGTTGATCTTGCACGTATTAGCCCCCACCTGTCGCTTGTCGTTGCACACAAGCAGCGAAGTGATGTAAGTCATGCCCGAATGGACGAGGCTGCGGTTCTCGCCCGTCGTCTTGTGCACCCGCTCAATGTCCCCGGTGTTTCAGTCGCTCCAGTCCTGATACAGGGAAGCCGCGTACGGCTCATCGGTGTCGCTGCAAACCAGTATCGGGTGCTTCTTACCATCCCAGTCGGCGCTCTCTATCTTCGCTGGCCGCGACTGGGTGGCCCAGTAGAGGCGTCTCGTCTATTGGTCGAATGTGAGTCCGGCCGCATAATTGGCTCCCGCTACGATGGTTTGCAGCTCGGATCCGTCCATTGTGGCACGGCGTATGGAGTTCGAGGGCGACGCTGTCCAGTATATGTACCCGCGACGCGGTTCGAGGACCAGGGAACGCGGCTTCTCCACCCCCTTCCACAAGAGCACGCGCCGACTGCTGCCATCCAGGCGGGCGACCCCAAAGAGACGAGCCCTCCGCATCGGACCAGTAGATGTTGCTGGTCAGTCCAGTAAATGCACCCCTCAGCCACCGACACGTTTAGGGCGTGCACATCGCCCACATCCTTGAGGGTATCCGCTCGTCGCCGTGGTTCCGTTCCCCTCGCTGTATTCTGTCGAGATGCGGCCAATGTGCTCCAGGCGGGAGAACAGGAGCAGGCCCCATTCCCCACGGCTCACGCACGGTTCCCACGGTCTTTCCATCGCACCTGAAGACGCCGGTGTCCAGATGCCATTTTCAGACGAACAGCTGTTCCACCCCCACCCCCAGTCCGGGTCTGCTCTTCTTCTTCCTTTTGCAATGAATTTGGTGTGAATTTGGTGTGAATTTGCTATGAATTCGTCTTCTTCTTCCTTTTGCAATGAAATTTTCATGTAATTTTGACACTTTTAAAATATACCGGAAAATACCGAAAACTTCTCGAAATATTCCTCGATTTTGATCTTCCGTCGAATAATACTGGCTATATAGAACATTTAGCCATGCCCACATAATTTTATACGAATAGTGAATCTATTTCCTACTTGATTGGCCTATTCTAAATACTTGCTTTTACTGGATTTCTATATACCTTTGAAAATGAAATTTATGTTAGCTAAAAACAACAATTATTATGGGTATTCCTTACATCGATAATGTCTTCGATAGTTTAAAAGACGAAGCGTTTACCAACACTTACTGGTCCAGCAAACAGCTGTTTCGCCAATAGTGGTTTTTTTTGTTGAAAGTCCTTGCGAAAAACTACAAAAACTTAATTTGGTGAGCAATGTGCTGGGTACTACTGGGTGCCGTAGCAGCGTAACCGTCATCCACCCCTCAATCCACCGTTGCAATGAATCTGCGGCCGCGCTGCCGCAAATGGTTGCCGCTGGCAACGCAGCAGCTCCGTCTCCGCAACCTGACGCGTGTCCAGGGATTCAACATTGTGTGCCGCCAATTGAGTGGGCCAGTGACGGAGGCGGAAGTGGAAGCCGAGGCGGATTCAGAGGACGTGTTGCTCTACTATACGCTTCATACAGATAAGGCTAGTGAAGCACTCTACACGAGCGAGCGGCTGCCGCAGCGCCATCAGCAGCAAAAGTGGGCGGAGATCGGTGCAGACGGCGATGCCTGGCGGAAATCTAATGCGCAGTGTGTGTGCGTTAAGGTGTGGAAGCACTGTCCGGCAGCCAAGCGAGCTGTTGGCCAACCAAGTGAGACTGACGACAGGACGAAGGACATGTGCGGGTAAGTGAGAGGTTCGTTCAAGGTTGTCGGCCAGTTCCGTAACGCTTTCGCCTTTCAGGGAGCATGGGAGACGCCCCGAACTGCTGTTCAGCTGGGGCGTATACTTCTCCGGCCTGATACCCCTGGCTCCTCTGACGATTGCCCAGTGCGGCCAGAACTGTTTGATTTTCCAAATGAATGGCGAACAGTTTGTGTCCCCGTCGATGATCAGCGAGCAGGGCCTGCATGCGCAGCTGCATCTGCACTATCAGAATTACGGGGAGGAGGAGAAGGAGGAGCAGCCCAAGGACCAGCTCGGCATCAACTCTCCCAACACCAGTCGCAGCGCAAGTCCCGTCCTGAAAATGAGCACGATGCGGCACGTCCAACTGAAGTGCCATCAGCAGGAGATTCGCCGCAGCTACAACCTGGACAAGCTGCTCTTGCTGCAGCGCCTGCAGCGACTGCAGCAGCAAAAGCTGCGCCACATGACTGAGATCTGCAAGGAGATTGCTCGCCTGAGCGTTCACTGCGTGACCAGGAACGAGCTGCGGCTCAAGCCCCGCACCACATCCCTATCCGGAGACCACTCCCACCACATTCACCATTCCATGGGGCGTACGCTCAGCGTTCTGCTGGCCGAGCAACAGCAGATTGCCCCCCTGGCGCTGTACAATGCCCAGCAGCTCACCAAGCAGATTGAAGGTCTGCGCTGCAAGCAGCGGCTGCTCCAAGCAGAGCGGGAAACCTGCCAGCAGCGCAACGAGAAGGCCACGCTTCGTCTGGAGGCACTCGCTGAGAGAAGGGAGGCCCTGCAGCAGAAGTTGCACAGGCAGCGGCATCACCTCGAAAAAGAACGCCTCGAGCTGCAGATGCTGCAGCCCCAGCACCTGGCCCAGCGGGATCAGCGACGCCAGATTATGCGACAGATGGAGCGACGCATGTCGACTTTGGTGCTGGAGCTGCAGGAGATCTACAACATCCAGAGCGTGGGCGGGGGTCAGCAGCTCAGCATTTGCGGTATTGCCTTCCCCCACATGGAGCAGTACACAAGTGATTCGCGGCAGGCGGCCAATGCCCAGGTCCTTGAAAATGTCTCACCGCTGGCGGTGAGTGCGGCCCTCGGCTATGTGGCTCATCTAGTGCAGATGCTGGCCATTATCATGGACCGGCCCCTGCGGAACCGCATCCTCTACGAGCCCTCCAAATCGAGGATTGTGGACGAGATCAAAGAACTTACCTACACCACAAGAGAGTAAGTGCAGGCGTCGAATTTTAAAAGTATTCCTGTCTTGAAATGATCCCTCTCTTTTGATCAGGTTCCCCCTCTATACGCGCTCCGTTCTGCCGTCCCAACAAACCAAATATGCCATCTACCTGCTGCGTCAGAACGTCTCCCAGCTATGCTTCGACATTATCGGTCACTGTGATCTGCGCAACACCTTCGGCAATCTCCTGGAGCTGTTCAGCACCTTGCGATACATCGAACGTACCCAGAGGGGCGACGAGACGGACAGTGGCAGGACACGACTGGTAAATGGTCTGACAACCCCGGCGAACTCGCACTTGTCCCAGTCCCATTCATCGGTGGACATGAATCATGTGGCGCTGCCCACAACCGCAAATGCGGCCAAAGATGCCCTGCTCCAGCAGCTGCTGCCACCGGGCGTGAGTCAGGCTCTGGCCATCGAGGGTTATGCGTCAACGCAGCGGTATGACAAATGAAGTTATATTTACTCTTTGGGGTCCACTAATAATGATATCTTTGTAGCATTTGTCGTTCAGTGGGTTCCTACTCGGATGGCGAGGATGAATTTCGACCCAGATTGGAACACAACTATTCTAATTCGGACTCAAATATACCCCTGCAAACGGAGCGCAGCTGAATGGGGAGCACCATACCAATATATCTGATGTACCGAGCGTCTATACTCGTATTTAAACACCCATACACCCCGTACCCTAGCCTAGCGATTAAAGCCCCCCAAAAAACAAAGCAATCTGCACAGCTGTATCCCAAAGTAATTGTATTAGTTGAAACACATTTGTTCTCCTTTAAATTATTAGATCGGATGTGTGATTGCTTTGAGAACAGCCCAAAATACGGACCGCGTCTACTGTGTGCATATTATTTTTAGTAGTTTAAGATCTCTATGTAAATGGCCGTTTATTGTTTTTTTTTGCTAAACTAAGCTATAAATAAACATTAAACTTTTTATAAAAAATTGTTGATGCTTCAATCTTAATTTCAATCTTAATCTCATTTTTGTTCCTCATTAAACTATTTAATAGTTTTATCGGGATCAGAATATATATACAGAAAACAGACCAAATGCAGTAATATGTCAAAAACATGAGAGTCTGTGAAAAAGATATTATAAATTACTATACAAAGCAGCTTGAAGAGCAGTATTTTAATATTATAACGAAATAGGGTATACAATTGCCCATACACCGGCTGACAAGCAACAAGTCTTCAAATACCAACAACATGTAAGAAATTACGTGATATTCCATAATCACTTACGTTGCCACTGTTTTTATACCCGATACTCAAAATGAGTATGGGGCTATATTAGATTTGTAGTGAAAACGGATGTGTGTAGCGTCTAGAAGGAAGCGTTTCCGACCCCATAAAGTATATATATTCTTGATCAGCATCAATAGCCGAGTCGATAGAGCCATGGCTGTCTGTCCGTCCGTCCGTCTGTCCGTTCCTATGAGCGCCTATCCACACTCCTGTGATATCGAACCTGCACAAGTGTATTTCAAAATTTCGCCCCACTCCTTTCCGACCCCACAAAGGACGAAGATATGAGAAAATTAAAAACGCACAATCATAGAGAAAGACCATATCTACCGGATTTCCGAATCTGGATCAGATCTCGGATAATTATTATATCGGGTATAAATGTAGAATTGCGGTCGCAGCAGCAACTCACAACGTTCCCGCTCGTATGCAATGACTGCATCTTTCAAGAGGCGATGCAGTTACTGCACCATCAAGTGGCCCGTGTGAAACCAGCAGAAGGCTGTTCCCAGGCAAAACGCAGCCCTCCTCCCGCCCAACCGACAGAGGGGCGCTGCCGCATGACGCGCGGTGCGTTAACCTAACCGAACGCGAACATGCAGGAAAGTTAGCTGTTAGACTAATATTCGAGGAAAATTAGAACTAAACTTGCTAAAAGAACTAAGCATGCATTCAAAATATAAACACTAATACTAACTACGAATGTTAGTGATTTAAGAAGAAAAAGGGAATTAGTTGTAGATATTATACGGTAGAGGGAATTATAGTCCGAGCATAAGAATGAACTGGCAAGGTATAGAGTCTAGGGTATAGGGTCGTCAAATTCCTTTGATCACCTCTTAATAAACCCAAGCACGCCCATAGCCTTATTTAGCATGGTAGAAATGTGTTCAGAAAACTTTAGCTTACACCAAGCTTACTAATATTACACCAAGATCATCCACCAAGCCAGGGTATATGTACCGAGAAATCGAGCAGCATAGTCCCTCAACATTCTGGATACCCTAGGGAAATGGATTTTATAGAGTTGAGGAAATGTTTGTCATCTGGCTCCAATATATGGAGAAACTCTGTTTTAAAGCTATCACAACGAAATTTTCCAGTTTATTATCTTTTTATAGAGACCAAGAATTAGTATCGGTATCAGGATATATATACAGGAAACTAATCAAATGAATGCATAACTATGTCTTAAACATATCAATCTGAGAAAAGGTCTTTATTAGTTACGTTTTATAACAGCTTGGAAAACAGTATCTTCATATTATAGGTGCAACAAGTGTCATATATGTAACAGCAACTTTTAAGCAGTGACGTGAAATTCCAAACTCACTTACGTCGCCACTGTGTTTTTTTGCTCAAACCTTGTTTTAGACACAATACAATAAAAAGGAGTACTTAAAAGTAACATATCTTGTGGAAAATGTATTCATCAATGGCATAAAATTATGTGGGCAGACCTGAGGGTTCTATCTAACTAGTAATATTCGATGGAACATCAAAAACGAGAAATATGTATGATGGAACTTGAATAATTCGTCAGTATATTTACAGTATATTTTGAAAATGAGACGGTATATTTCTGAGGGTCAGACCGTATATTTTATCGCTAAGTCCAGGTCACACTGATTTTCTTTCCATGTCTAGCTCGCACACCTCGCAAATTGTATACTTCTCATAGTATTTTCTAGTATTTTCCAGTATATTTTAAGACGCGTATGGACTAACCATCTTCCACCAATGTTGAAATGCCATTTAGAGCCATGTCCCACTAATTCGAAAATAGTAATTTTTCAAAAATTTCGAAAAAGAGCATGTAAAAAAAGGATAACGGAGGTTTTCACACTGGCGCTTCCATGGGGCTTATATGAAAAAAACGGGCAAACATTTTTGAAACGTACACATTTCCCCTTCAGGTGTCGCTTTTGGTAATTACATAAAAATGTAGTTAATAGTTAGCAAATGTGTATTGAACGTGTAGTTACCATGTAAGGAAATGAATTTAGTATTTGCTTAAATCTTATTTTATAAGCAATGCAATATAGACGAAAACTTAAATTTAACCAGTCTTGTAGGAAATTGATTTAATAATCGGATAAAATTATGAGTTCAGACCTGAGGGTCTTAGCTAGCTAGTAATATTCAACCGAATATCCAAAACGAGGAATATGATGCAACTTGAATACAAATAATTCGTCAGTATATTTACGGTATATTTTGAAATTTGTGAAGTAGTTTCGGTATATTTAAAAAAAAAACATCCAAATAATAACAAAAACGTGTCACAAAAACAACAGAAAAGTTACAGTAAAATGTGAAATTCGCTCTTAAAAAATAAACCCCAAGCGTAAATGTTGACGAAATGTGAAGAAGCGGAAGAAAAGTTTCTATTGCAGTGTGTGGGTGGGTGTGAGCTCTCGCGGGTGTGTGTGTCTGTGTGTGTTTGCCAATGGCCTTTGGATTTTACGATTTTATTAACAAAAAATCATATAGTCGGGCGCTCGATTGCTCGTTTACTGGCGTTTATAGTGACGAATGGTAGCCGGCAACCGTTTCTGATGATAAGTAGTGTTTTAATCGTAATTTGACTCGTGAAACGCCGCCACGAAATAAAGGTGTTTTGTTGATAGACGGGATTTACGGTTTTATGATAAACACACACCCACATGTTTACCGTTCAAACAAATCGAGAGAGGCGGCAGGCTGATAAGGAGCAGACTACTTCCAGCACGTGAATAGCGCCGTGAGAGGGGTCTCTCAGTGAAAACGTGGCAGAGAATTACTTGAAATCAACAGACTGAATCGACTTCGAAATCATAAAATATATAAGCAAATGCAATGCATATTTAAAATTAGGTTAAAGGCAAAACATCGAAATTCCACTATTTGAGGCAGGCGCGCAGCAGAACAACAACAAAACACCTGTGTAAACTCTCTTTCGCTCTCTTAAGATGGCTGAAAACAATGTGCCGCTACGAGACTTTGACGAAGAGAGCGAAACCGACTCTGAGACAGAATTGCTCATACGCAGAGACGTACGGACCGCGAGCTTCGCTGCCGCCAGCAGCAGCATCAAGAGCAACAGCAACAACAACAGCAGGGGCAGACACCGCAAAAGCTCAACTGGTTATAGCGGTGTCGTCAACAGCAGCAGCAGTGGCGGCGGCAGCTTTCTGGGGAATCTCTTTGGGCACAGTCTTGGCTCTGCCGCCGGACAAATACGTTATAGAAATGAGCGAAGTCGCGAGCGCGCGAAATACTCGAACAGCAGCAGCAGCAGCAGTGTTTCGAAACTGGCGCAATTAACGCAGACGTCAGCGGGTGGCAGCGCTGTTGCTGGTTCCGCTGCTTCCGGCCCCAGCGGGGGTGCGGCCACAGGTGTGGGCGACAGTGCGGGAGTTGCAAGTGATCTTGGTAACGGGACACACAGCACCGTCATCGATCCGGAGAACGGCTCGGCCACCGTCTTCTACCAGAACAACCGCCGACGGAGCAAGGGCCGCAGCTTCGGGAGCATCTGCAAGCTGTGCCTCTGCAGGTGAGTGAATGCTTGAGGTGCAACGCTGCGTATGCGCAATATTTACAGCGAGTGTGGCAACAAAAAAACTACAATAAAAAAAAACAGATGTTTTAAAAAGAATTGTGGTATTTACTGAGTATAATTCGGAGATAAGAGTATGTGCACCCAGATGGGTTCCTAAAAGCGGATAGGCTACGTTACAGTGAAATCTCTTCTAAGCGGACAGCAGGGTTTCTAGGAAGTAAATGGAGTGTTCCATTACTGTGTCCGCCTTAGGAAAGTGTCCTCAAAATAAAGATTGTTTTACTGATTGTAAGCCATTCTCTGAGGCACCGAATCATCGACCATTGACCTTTCTTCTTGACTTATTTTAAAAACTCTTCCTATGCCAATTGTTCCCTTCTAAACAACTTGTTGTTTCCCTCCCTGACACTGTTGATTATTACAGTGAAATCTCTATTGAGTGGACGCATAAACTGGGGCTCCGCAGATGTCTTTCCACATATGATTCGCTGTATTTGGATTTCGAAATTGTTGCGCCATAAGAACAGGCAACGTCTTCTGTTGCAACGTGATTTTCTTATGGTCGAAAGCTTTTACGAAAAACATTTCCAAGAAATCATTCTAGTGTGCTCTCTCGGTGAATTTTGAAATGTGAGTCGCGATGTGTCACCCATTGTATATATGTATAGCCGATCCCGAGATATATTTTTAATTTACCTAATTAGAAAGGAAAACGCTAGAGAACATGGGAAAGGCAGGGCACGGGCACACACTTGTAAGTGGCTGGGGAAAAATAAATAAAAAACATTTCGAACTGCAAATCGATAAACGTGACAGACAGATCCCCGGACCGGCGACCGTCGCCGTAGACCATTCCAGCTTTCTGTTGGGTGAAAATGTTTCAACAAATAGAAAGAAATATAAACCAAAACAAGACTATAAATAGTGTCCGAGCGACGACTGTCGGTTGATAGGCACAAAATAAAAGGAAAAACTCTTGTTGGACTCCAATTGTTGCAAGCCCCAGACAAACCCAAACCTCCCCCAAATTTCTCTCTCTCTTGAATCTAATCGATGATTGCCGTGCGGTGCAATTCGTTAAGTCGAAAACAGCTCGAGAAGTCACATTCAAAAAAAAAGACTCACAAAAACAAAACCAGTTCCCATCATATCCATGGGCTCTGGCTTAAAAATCAATACACGAAATGCTGTTTTCAAGGTTTCTAAATTATACAAACGAGTTCCGCAGAAGAAGAAGTCGCTTAGAGGTGTTTGTTCCCCTTTTTTTTTTCTCGGTCGATTCTTTTTGTGTCGAAAAATTGAAAGTTTTGTTCCTCCGTGCGGCGGCTAATCAGAAGCAGGTCATTCTTTAGGCCGCAAAAAAACGGAGCACAGAAGTCCGCATTACGTCGAGAGACAGCTCGTAAAAATTATGATGTTTGTCTCGAACAAGGGTTGGGCATACTCATAGGTTATCATTTCATAAAAGTTTAAACAAATCCAATTATCTGCAAAAACTATAACTGTCTACTGACCGAATGTCGTTGAAAAAGAGAACAAACGGTAAGAAACCAACACTAGTTGACGTTTTACAACACTTGTGACACTTCTATCACCGCATCGTACAATCAGTTGGTAGCCTTCGCAGCAAATTAAAAGCGTATGAAGTTTTAACTAAACTTTTAAGTTTTAGTTCTTAACTGATAATTAGTTATTCCTTATAATATATCAGAACTCTTTTGACTTTTGAGATGATCCCTGCGATCAGTGCATAAAATATTTTGTACCTACCTTTATCGTTAAAACACTTTATTTGTAAAAATACTTGTAAATAGTTCTCCTAGAAATTATACCGTCTGATTCACAATAATATTTACCCACAATGTTTCATTGCCGCAAATAAATCCCTGAGAGATAGACAATACATGAGTAATATTTATAAAACGAAAGTGCTGCAATCTGCTGCTGAGATTGTCTCTGGCTTTGTAATCATGTGAGCAGTAAAATGTGTAATTCACTTTTATTATTGAACCTACGAATGGGCTCAATGTCATCTCTTTTGAGTATTTGTTTAAGCATTCAAAACCAGCCTCTTTTTCGATACCACTGACCATGATGGGAGTCTTGAAATGCTCGCACTGGCTTCAGCTTCATCTTCAGTTTTTCTTCAATTTTTCGACACCCATTTGTTGGAAGGTTTTTGTTACTTTGCGGCCGGACTGTTGCCTGGCTGCCTGGATTTTGTGTAGGTCTAACTTTTGATTGGGCTTTTCGCTTGAATTTCACCGCTCGACTCGACTGGGCTCGACTCCGATTGCCGTTTCGGTTATATGAGGCTCAAAGATTTCGACAGCCCGATTAGAATTGCAAAGTGAGGAGGCGCCATGCGGCACATTCGTTGTTGTTGTGGCACCACTGTTGTGGAACCAACAGAGCGTTTATTTCCCCTATTTTCCTATTCCCCCACACATTGTATTTAAAGCTATACATTTTTTCATAAACAACAGATGTGGATATAAATTCCATTAGTGCCGAAAACGCGGCAGACGGTGATAAGGTTTTTTGACATTTATTCTTGGGATATTGTACTATATTGTTTCTGTAACGCATTTAAAACTATAACTGAACTATACGTACTTCCATAAGCAGCACATTCACATTTGCAGATAAGGTTACCTTGTATCAATGTGAAAACAAACTTTCATGATTCTAAGAATGTGCCTTAAGGAAACAGGTACATGTATGGACTATTTCTTTGGGAATACGGCAATGGAATAGGAAAATTGCATTATCGGCCAGAAAATTAAGGGAAGAAAACAGTACATACATATTACACGAGCAGATGATCATACGCTGATATCAATCTCGTAGTCAGTTCATGCCACAGGGAGAATAATCTTACTATTCGATCATTCATTTTTCCAACATATCATATATCTATTCTTTTAAATATAAGTAGCTTGACATTTTCTAGAGCATGAAATTCCTTCTCAGAATTGATTGGCAATTGACGTATGTATGAGGAAACTGATTGGTTGGAATATTGCTCATATTAGGAAAGAGGTTCATGCAATGAAAATTTACTCTATACACTCTCTGTAAATCGACTCTTTAATTATTTATTTCCATTCCCAGGATATTTTGAACTATTTAAGCCACTTTTGCCGATTTCTAGAAATCCCCCGCCCACTCACGGGGCTAATTGGAATTGGCATTAAATATGGCCATTTCCAACTGGCGACAGACTTTTCCCGTGCTCGTTTTACCGCCATCGCATGGAAATTAGTGCGCCGCCAGGCCCCCACATGCCCGCCTGCTCCACCCCCGCTCCACGCCAAACTGTCAATGGCAACGCCTCATGATATTATTTTTAGTTGTTCTGTTGGCTGTTTGCAAATGCAAACAGTTGGTGGGAAAAGCGACAACGATTGACGCCCGCAATTGGCACTGCCACTGCCACCGCTCTGCGCTACCCACTGGGAATGTGGGCTAATAACCAAACGCCAAAAAGTAACATGTGGGCTCACTCGTCACATCTGCAGTACCTTTCGATTTTACTCTTTTTCATACCCTTTCAGAGGGTGGGTAGTATAGCCAGAATGAAGATTAAAAGCTCCCAGCTGGGGCAGACACTCCCGCGTTACGTTCTTTTTAAATAATCTTTTTTTGGAAAATTCACTTTATACTTATGTACAAAACTCAGCCAAAAAGCTGCCCGTATAGTTTTATATGCGACACTCCAAGACTACAGGGGCAAATTAGATTAGATATATTAGTGGATAAAATCTGGATCAGGTTGGATTAATATTATTTAAAGAATTAATTAAAGAATATGGATTTTATAGAACTTTTGGCCTGATCATCATTTGAGAAATTGCAAGCGAGATCGTGTAGTCATACTTTATACTTTATACATACAACTTTACTTCTTTTATCATCTTCATAATATTTTCCATTGAGGGAACTGTAACAATAAGAAAATGAATATGATAAATCGTACGTAATAAGAGCGTTATATCTGAATAAAAAATGTGTACCACAATAAGCAATTAAAAAACCACCTCCATGATTATCCGCGCAATTATGTGTCTCTTGAATATCATTATCCCGGTTCAATGTGGAAAACTTCATTTTCAGATGATTACTTAGTCAATCTCCGGCTGTTCCTGAATACTCTCCCACTCTCCCACTACTTTGAAATCGTTGAAATGAGCATAGCTTGTGGCTCCGTGTACATCTCGAAGTTTGAAGTACAACTCGTGTGGCTAGTTTTGGGTCATTGTATGGATTTTTTCCAGTCCCAGAAAGAAACCTCCCTGGATGTCGCCAAATCCATCTTAGTAATCCGTCCAGTTTCGATTAAAGTCTACACTTCCGTGGATGCGCCTTTGAATGACCGTCCATCCAGACGAAGCCGATTTGCAGGGAACTTGGAACGTCTCAAATCCCCCGACCTTTATTTGGAAAATGCCATTTGGAGTGCCATTGCGACAAGTGTCGGGAAAATTGTCCGCCGTTTGATTAATTTTCGATAGATGATCATTTTTTTTGGCAAGCAATCCAGAAATCAGTTTCATCTGCTCTCTGAGGTCCGTAATTTGTTCGTCTTTCTCCTTGATTTGTTCCATATTGTTTTTATTTTGAGTCGCAATGCTTAGTAACTGGCTCTGCAAATTGTTGATTGTGGCCCCCAATGAGTTTGATTTGTGTTTCATATCATTATTGGCATCGACTGCAACTTTCAGCTGGCTTAAATAATCGAGGAATGTCTTGACAACTGAAAAACAATAACCCATTGCATACATCCGCGATGCTACTTTCCTGCGTTGAATGTCTCGTTGTCGCTGTCCGTGGTCTCCGCTGGCAAGGGAGGATCTCTCGTGCAGCAAAAGCCAAAAGATGATCAACGCAAAGCCCGAGTTCCGCAGGTTCCACTTGACTCTCGTACTGTCGAAGCACAACTAATTTGACTTCAAATGGAAATCTCATGTTAATATATTAATTCGGTCCTTGCTGGTAAGAGTGTGCAAGATTAATAAAATGTGTACATTGACCCTATTGACCTATACACCCAGAGAAAAAAGCGCTGCAATTTGAATAACCCGAGAGTGGAAATCGTATAAAGAAAGTTTTTTCACTTATGTGTATTTTGATTTTAATATGAAAATATATGATTTTTATAAATTTAATATTTAAATTGAATATTCATTATATTTAAATTAAATATTTTTCGTAATTTAATTATTTAGCCGTATAGGACGACATTTCACGACCTTGTGGCGAGTAATGGTTAAAGCTTTCAGCTAGCAAGATACCTTCCTCAGTAGATAAGTTGAATATGCCACACAGCCATCATTCATCCATTCATCCATCCGCAAAGGCGGCTCCTCCTGTAAGCGGGTGTGCCAGGTGGTGCATAAATTATACAAATCATTCACTCAGTTTTTCAATTCTGTTCAGCAACTATTGTACTTTCGATGGGAAAGAGAAACCTGCTCTGCCCTGTCTGGTTTGGCAATAAGTGTGGAAAATTGTCCACCACACACTTTACCGGGCATTCCATTGTATTGCATGGGGAAATCTACGAAAATTGGTTGATCTTTTTCTTGAAATCTCTTGAAAACTGCTTATAAGAATTTTTGCAAGTGCGGATGCACTGCAAACGATGGACATTTAATGGGAAATGGCGGATGCAATATAGGATTGAGCAATCCCATCATCCACTTGTGTCATAATCTGCTGATGTCTACGAATTTTTTGAAATTTCCAGTTAATTACTCAGACTGAGATGCAGTACAGTGCAGTGTACTTATTTTTAATGCCAACGAATGCCGTTTTATTAAAATGAAAACGGAATGAGTACGCGCTTCAGTTGAATCACATTGGCCGATAAGTGAATCAGGAAAGGAACATAAATGTTCTAGGCACACACACTCGTATTTAACGACAGTGACACACTTTGTGCTTATGGCAGAAACTTTAAAGCTAAAAAGCGCTGACATCTTGTCGGCTCTCCGTCCCTTTGAAGTGCCCTGTGAGTCATTAACTGAGGGCCAGAAGGTGGAAAACAGTGCCAGAAGGTTGTAGAAGGTGGAAGGCAGAAGGTGAGCGAATTCCTGGCCCTTTTGTTTGGCCAAATTCTTTTGGCTGTCGCCAGTCATTGAACTCTTGGTGTGGTTGTCGCTGTTGCTGCTGCTGTGGCTCTTCTTTTTTGATGGCGTTTTGGCAACTTTTTCTTATGAGATCATAACACGAAATCGTGCTAAGAATGTGCGTGTTATTGACAAAACATTCAGTCGCAAGAATCCAAATAGAATTCCTATTCTATAGCCATAAACATCTAGAGAGAAAACAAGTTTACACAGCGCGTAGAGAGAGAGAGAGGAGTTGAATGGAGTTGGCACAATCTCATTATGGCACAATATTGCGCTGATCTAAGCAACTGAAATGTAGACAACCAACCCACCGACAAAAGCTTATTTAATTAACGTCTCGGTGCGAACGAAAGCGATGTGAAGCAGCTCCGTCAGCAGTCGGCGTAAGCGACAATCGTAAATTTCCATAACCCGTCCGATGGCATTTAAATAGAGCGCGCTCGACAGCGTTGCCAGTGCCCAGGCCGCAGCCATGTGGCAACTCATCAGTGAATGTGTTAGTGCTCACGCGTCTCTTTCCCACTCACAGGCTACAGCTTGGCTTATATTGATTTCTGTTTTCATATGGATATTTTCAATTTAAGTGTAAGCTCGCATATATCTGATATTACGACATGAAACAACAGAAATATGTTGTCGATCTGCCCAGAACTCTGGAAAGTAGTTCCTTTGATGATATTTCCCATAAAATATTTATTTTGATGTTTTCGCCAGGAGCAAATACAAATATATTATATCAATATATGTATAAAAATCGAGGAATATGATTTCCAATCATGGACAGAGAACGATACACTCCACAATAATGTTGAATCTTGAAGAATTTTACTGCGCAGGTGAAAGAAATCGTGGTCTTTTTTAAGCAAAGATAAAGGATAGGATGGACCTACAAGAGTAATTCTTATTATTCGTGTTATTTTCCACTCATTAACTCAAGTTTTTATCCTGTTTAAATGAAGGTGGCTTAAGTGGGCTAAGTTCGTTTTTTCATCGGTATTTTTACGGTATATTTTTAAACTAATACGGTATATTTCGGTATATTCCTGAGGGTAAGACCGTATATTTTATTGATAAATCCGCGGTCACACTGCTCTGTACGGAATTTTGTTTTGTGCATAAGAATTCTGCAATTTATTTTAATTTTCAAGTGATTTGTGTGTGCGTCATGACCCTGGAACACAAACGTGTGCCCTGAGCCGCGCGTATAAATATGTAAAAGCCAAGATTTAACGAACTAAAAGCAAAACAAAACGAAAACCAGCTGCCGCAAAGAACAAAGGACTGCAGACTGCAGACTGCAGACTTCAGACTGCATTAGATTCGATTAGAAAAAGCCATATGAAATCCGCATCAAACCAGATGGATGATGCCACATCGCAGACCTCGGCCGCAACGCCCATGACACGGGAGAATATTCCGCTGCTAAATCGCCAGCGTAGTCGCTGGTATCTGTTCAGGTGAATCATCGTCATCCCCCGCAGGCCCGACGTCATGTTGATTTTCGGGGGTAGGAGGGAAGTGTGGTATCATATTGGCACACATAAAGCTTTGGAAGCAGAAAACAATTACAGCTAATCGGTTCCCTGTCTGACCATCTCTCGCGTCCGACTTTCTCACTCCCACTCCCACTCACACACACACACACATTCTGTTATTCTATTAAGCACCTCTTAAACGAGACAGCAGCTGATTTGCAGCAATCGTGACGCAGTTGGAATAATTTTTGTGTGTACACAGTGCACATTTTTTTGTGTGCAGCATTCCGTTGCATTAATGCAGATGGATTTGCATTCTCCGTGACTGCTACCAAGCAGCTGCTGTTTCGTTTGGCCAGTGCTTAATGGCTGTCGTGTGAGTTTTCACTTTTGTTTCTTTTCGAGTTTTTATTATTGATTTTTTTTCTGTTCAAGGTCGACTTCCTTTGCATATTGCTATGGACTCGAGGGGAAATACGATTGAAATTTGAATTAGTGTGAGACTGTTGGGGGGAAAAGCGGAACGAATGATAGATACTGAGATGATAGAAAACAAATTAACAAAAGTAAATAGTATGTAATAGTATTTTTTTATTTAAAAAAATTTGTATGCCCCTGTATGTTCCGCTTGTTCCCATTCAGAATCGTATCAAAAAGAGTGCCAGTCAGAGTATGCGGAACGGCTGACAGACAGAAAATTTAGACTTTGATTTGTGAATCTGGGCAGAAGAATGCTCCTTGGCTTTGGTCGGATTAAGAGCATCTATATATTGATATTCTTGTGTCTTTACAGCTGCTGGCGAAAATGGTTCAGGCCACGGGAACTGCGGGCCCGCACCGTCAACCTGGGAAGGGTGAACACGGAGAAGTTCCCGCCAAACGAGATCCGGAACCAGAAGTACAACTTCATTACCTTCCTGCCGCTGGTGCTATTCGAGCAGTTCCGCTTTTTCCTCAACCTGTACTTCCTGCTGATGGCCCTTTCGCAGTTCATTCCGGACATACGTATAGGCTATCCGTACACCTACTGGGGACCGCTGGGATTTGTGTTGATGGTGACCATTTGTCGTGAGGCCGTCGACGATTTGCGGCGGCACCAGCGCGACCATGAGGTCAACTCCCAGAAGTACAAACGACTGTCGGCGACCAATGGCAGCGGCTATGAGATGGTTCCCAGCTCCAAGCTGAAGGTCGGAGATGTCATCATTGTGGAAAAGAACGAACGAGTGCCCGCGGACCTTATCCTGCTGCGCACCAGCGATCGCAGTGGCTCTGTCTTCGTGCGAACGGATCAGCTCGATGGCGAGACGGACTGGAAGCCCCGCCTGGCTGTACCGTACACCCAGAAGCTCAGCCGCGACTCCGAGCTGCACAGCATCGATGCTAGCTTCTATGTGGAGAAGCCCCAGAACGATATACACAGCTTCATTGCCACCTTCTGCATGACGGACGGCAGCGAGGACACCGGCCTCAGCGTGGAGAACACGCTGTGGGCCAATACGGTGGTGGCTGCCGGCACAGCCACTGGCATTGTCATCTACACGGGCTGCGAGACCCGCAGCGTGATGAACAACTCCCAGCCCAGGTCCAAGGTGGGTCTGCTGGACATGGAGATCAATGGATTGACAAAGGTAACAGAATCTATCTACTAAGAACAGATTTAATTTGATTTTGCCGTTCTTTCAGGTTCTTTTCTGTGCCGTATTGGGCCTGTCGCTGGTCATGATGATGCTGAAGGGTTTCGGTGGACCCTGGTACAGATATATGTTCCGTTTTGTCCTGCTTTTCTCGTACATCATTCCGATCAGCCTGCGGGTGAATCTGGACATGGGAAAGGCCTTCTACTCGTGGCAAATGCAGAACGACTCCAACATCCAGGGAACTGTGGTGCGCTCCACAACCATACCGGAGGAGCTGGGCAGAATCTCCTATGTGCTGACGGACAAGACGGGCACCCTCACCCAAAACGAGATGGTCTTTAAGAAGATCCACCTCGGGATTGTCTCACACGATGCGGACACCTTCCATCACATTGGCCACATTATACAGAAGCTCTCGGGCAACATAATGCAGCAGCAACAACAGCAGCAGCAGCAGGGCAGCGTCTCTAGCTCCAGCAGTGGGGAGTCCAACACCGCCACCAAACCGATTATGTTTGCCGGCAATCGCATGCGGCGACCCGAGGGCTGGCGTGAGTGGGAGGCGGTGCGCGCTTTGGCCCTGTGCCACAATGTGACCCCCGTTAGTGATGAGGAGGACAATCGGTCTGTGTCCACGGCATCCACGGTCACGGGCGGCAACAACTCTCCCACCAAATCTGTGATAAACATCGAGGCCCCAGGCAGCACAGACACAGAGCATCAGTACCAGGCAGCCTCGCCCGATGAGATCGCGCTGGTCAAGTGGACGGAGCAGGTGGGATTGACGTTGATTGCCAGGGATTTGAATACCATGACGCTGCAAGTGAAAACGCCTAGCGAGGACAGTAAGTAGCGACAGTCGTATAGCACTTGTAACCCAAGTAAATGGCTTTTTTCCAGACGATATCCTGCTACACTATCAGATCCTGCAGCTGTTCCCCTTCACCAGCGAAAGCAAACGCATGGGCATCATCGTGAGGGAGAGCAAATCCGGTCAGATAACGTTCTATTTGAAGGGCGCCGATGTGGTCATGTCCAGCATTGTGCAATACAATGACTGGCTCAGCGAAGAGTCGGGCAACATGGCCCGCGAAGGTCTACGCACATTGGTCGTGGCCAAGAAGGTGCTCACGGAGGAGCAGTACTCCGACTTTGAGATGCGGTACAATGCGGCCCGCTTAAGTATCACAGATCGCGTGGCCAAGGTGGCCGCCGTGACCGAATCGCTGGAGAGGGAACTGGAGCTGCTCTGCCTCACTGGGGTGGAGGATCGCCTGCAGGAGAATGTGCGACCCACCTTAGAGCTGCTGCGCAATGCGGGTGTTCGCGTCTGGATGTTGACGGGAGATAAGCTGGAGACCGCCTGCTGCATTGCAAAGTCCTCGCAGCTAATTGGCCGTAACCAGGGTCTGCATGTACTGCGCTCCGTGAAGACGCGCACGGATGCCCATCAGGAGCTGAATAGCTTCAGGCGCAAGCAGGGTCATGCCCTTGTCATTGAAGGCGAGTCTCTTGAGGTTTGCCTGCAGTATTATCGACCAGAGTTCCTTGAACTGGCCACCGCCTCTCCGGCTGTCGTCTGCTGCCGATGCTCGCCCACCCAGAAGGCCCAAGTGGTGGCGCTCATCCAGAAGCACACGGGCAAGCGCACTTGTGCCGTGGGCGATGGTGGAAATGATGTCAGCATGATCCAGCAGGCGGACGCCGGCGTCGGCATCGAAGGACGCGAAGGCAGACAGGCCTCCCTGGCTGGCGATTTCAGCATTCCGCAATTCTCACACATTGCCAAGCTGCTGCTGATCCACGGTAGGCGGAGCTACAAGCGCTCGGCGGCTCTTTCCCAGTTCGTCATCCATCGTGGCCTGATCATCACCACCCTGCAGGCAGTCTTCTCGGCAGTTTTCTACCTCAGTTCGGTGGCTCTGTATCAGGGCTTTCTCATGGTCGGATATTCGACATTGTATACCATGTTCCCGGTGTTCTCGCTGGTGCTGGATCAGGACATCACCTCGGAGACGGCTGTCACGTATCCAGAGCTATATAAGGATCTATCAAAGGGTCGGAGTCTCAGCTATAAGACCTTCTTTATTTGGGTTTTGATTAGCATATACCAAGGCGGTGTCATCATGTACGGGGCCCTGATACTCTTCGTGGACGAGTTCATACACATTGTGGCCATCAGCTTCTCGGCTCTGATCATGACTGAGCTGATCATGGTGGCCCTCACTGTGCGCACTTGGCACAGGTGAGTTCTTACGAAGAATACGAGCTATGAGCATTCTAAACTGTACCATATTTGTTGCAGGCTAATGGTGCTGGCAGAGCTTTTCAGCTTGGCCCTTTATCTCATCTCACTGGCTGTCTTGCACGAGTATTTCGGTAAGTCTTCGACACTGGACAGGGCAGAGCCTGCTACATTGCTAACCTCGTGTTTTTTTTCGCCCGCAGACTGGGAGTTCATCTGGTCGTACGACTTCCTTTGGAAGGTGTCGCTCATCACGCTAGTGTCCTGCTTGCCTCTGTACATAATCAAGTTCTTGCGCAAGAAATGTTCACCGCCTTCCTACTTGAAGCTCTCTTAGATCAGATGGCTTCTATTCCTCAATTAGCTTCCCCCGCCTAAAGATTTAATTTCTGTGTTTGTGTATGGTTTAATGATTAATTATTTACACTTGCTGTGTTACAATCTATTACAATCTGTCGTCTCGTTTTGCCAGAACCCCCAACCCCACACTAATCCCAATCCCCATATACGTGATATAAAGTTAAATTGACTCTCCTTCGACACCTTTGCACTCTGCTTGTTTGTTGTTTTTGTTTCATTTGTAAATTTTCACAAAAATGCAAGAAGAAAAGTGAGGCATTCTACCATCGTATGATTATTAAACAAAACTAATTTTAAATTATAGGCGTGTGAGGAGTAAAAGAAAAGTTTATTATTATATTTTGTCATTTTGTATACCTGTGTGTATTTGATTAATATTTAAGTCGCAGTAAACCAAATTATGTTACTAATTATTTAATGTTAAAGAAAAATAAAATAATACTAATTGTATCTATGACTTAACTCAAAAAACACTGAAATCAATTATGAGAATGTACGAAACAAAATGTAAAACGACAAATAGATTTTTGTATTAAGGTTTAGAAATCGCATTGGATTGTGAAATAATGACTTATAAATAAATATAAAATATATATCTCTATATACATATATACAAATCAATTGGAGTGCGTTAGTCCAGAAGTCCAAAAGCTCTCGAACGGCTCGACCAATTATGATAAAACAAAAAACAAACCACAGAAAAGACTTGACAATTAACTGAAATCTGAGGTTTGTTGGCATGGTATAAGTGCAAAGTTGTTATTGGGTTGTCTCTAAACATATGTTCTGATTATGATCAGCTGGACTTATAGACCGACTGATTTTCTGCTTACACCTTATGCAAGTAGACTTGAACGCGAGTGGAGAGCTCTACGTCAACCTTCTAATAGTCAACTTTTCATATAAATTACATCGTAAACTGATATTAATTGAAATTCTTAAAGGATTCAAGTAATTTAATTACTTGGTACCCAAGTTATATGTGAAGCGTAAACCTTGATATTTCCTATGCCCATAGTCGGACATTGGATTTGTCTAGAAAACATAATTCGAATACTTCAAATTCATAAGTTAAGTGCTAACTGACTTTTATTTTTGTATTTAAAAGCATATTATACCGGTAATCATTTTTAAGAGTGACATAATTCTAGTGACATTAATTCACAATTACAGAAGAATATAAATGAATTAATTGAAGGCATAGAAATTATTTAACTTACGAGAAACCCCGCATTGCAATTAAATTGACATTTTCTGAAATAATTTCTCGAGCGGTGATCATTTGCAGAGCATAAAATCATAAGCGATGATCCGGTTTGTCGTTGACAAACACTGTATGAAAAAGTACAATAGGTCAAACAGAACATGGGGTCATCGCAGGTAGGAACAATATTTGAATAATTCTTAATACAGAAATAAATAGTACCAGTTTACCTTATATACATTTTGTAAATTCTCGTTCCTTGAAATACAGTCCTGCACTTTTCTACCAGGCATAGTTGTTTGATCATTTTAGCTGCAATTATAATTCGATGCCGTAATACTTAGTGTTGTAACAACTATCCCTTTACTATGGCATCCCCAAGAAAATTTAGGTGAGCATAGGCCCACAAGGATTTCCACAGAACTAAGACAAAGTGCGTTGGAGATGTCAGATCTGATCTAATCTGATTTGGGCAGGTAGAAGGACTACCCACAGCAAATGGCGTCAAGTAGACTAATAAAAAAACACCGGTTTGTGTGCAAAACGGTTGTCGAGAGCTTTCCTGTTCCGGTGACAACATTTGCTCGGTCGGTGAATGGTAATCCTAAAAAAGGGATAATTAGGCAAGGCCGGGCGACAATTAGCGAGAACAGGTCATAAAAAAGATTCCCTGGTCCACACACAACGATTACCCAATAGTATGGTATGGTATTACCTAATAAATCGCATCGCATCCTTTTTTACCTGTTCCGTGTATAAAAGCAGGTTAAAGCAGAGAGTCAATCATTCTCTCAGCAAACATCAAGCGAGCAGCAGCATCATCAACCGAAATGGATAACTCTACGACGACCTCCAGCTACACCCACAAGAAGTTTACCTCCAGCAAGCTCATGCTGGAGATAGACCAAGCCCTGGTATCGAACACGGATAGTTTGATGTACCAGGGGAAGCCAGCCGCCAAGCGCCGCCAAACCAAGGACCTCTTCCGCCCCTGGCTGGACAGCAACAACGAGAAGAACACAGAGGCATCCCTACCCACAGCCTGTCCACCAGAGTCCGCTGTTGCCACCTTGGCCACCACCTGTAGGCCTACACTCGCTGAGACGCCCCGCCAGCGCAGATCCCATGAGCAACAGCGTCGAGATCGCAGTCTCCTGGCCAGTCTCCTCAGTCGCCGGGCCGAGCAGGCACAGGCGCAGTACCTCGAACATATGGCCGTGCTGGAGCAGCAGGCTCGCGCGAATCTCTACTACCGTCAGCTGCTGCCTCAGCAACATCAGCAGTTTCTCCAGCAGATGGCCCTCTCCCAGCAAATGCTCGCAAATGGAGCACAGCAATAATATGGACGGCGAGGCGAAAAGGAGATATCTATATTGATTATGGACCATAATGTGATTTAGACCCTAATTTGATAAGCCTTAATTTTTTTATTGAATAAAAAAATCTGCTCAATTTTAGTTTTTCTACTTTACTACGTTGCGCCATGAGCAAGGGTTCGACTGGAGTTCACTTGAGGCATTGCATCCAGCAGTGCTAACACTGCTAACACGCATGTCCTTCAAGGACGAATATTAAGGATCCTACACCACTTGGTGTATTCAATTAAACTTTTATTTTTGATGCCGTCAGTTGCTGTACGCCTCTTCTGCCATGGACTGAGTCTCCGCACGAACGACAGTCGTGATCCCTCATTGATTTATTGATTATTCAAACCGTATTCTTTGCTTCCCACAATGAAATTGTCATAGCTGGGGATAAGCGCCGTTAACATCTTGGAGTTGGATGTACAACACGTGAGGCTGTGCAAGCGTCATTAGACATTAGTCAAAATAAAAAGTACATTTAAAGGAACAAGTGATCAGAGCTCAGCATACAGAGCCGACACTTCCTTGTCACCGCCGTTTTCAGCTATCAGCATCCCAAAATGTTTCTAGGCTGGGCGTAGCCCCCTGGTTCCGCAATGTCCGAAAGGAATGTACATACATAAACAAGGCCAAGGAAGTGCCAGAGACAAGTCTATATCCATATGTGAAGATGATTATAATTGTTGAGAGTCGTCCTTAATATGAATATTGAATTAAACTGCTAAACTAATTTATATCCATATGTGAAGATGATGATAAATGTATGGGAATATACTTCGCAAATTAAAATTCAATTAACTTAGAAATTCATTTGCAGGCTGTGGCGTTGCATGTGAACACATACGTCTGGGGAAAAGGGAAATTACCTTCGTCTTCGCCATCCGCTTCGTCTACTGTATCTGACGGTTGATGCCCAATGACCTAAATTGTGCAAATTGATGCGTACCAAGTCATTCAGGAAACGAACGAAATCCGTTTTGGTTAGGGTGGGCAACACATCGGTCTTCTTCTGGTTACGACCGAAGATATGATATAGTCCCCTTCGATGATCTCGCTAAAGTTGTCACCCACCTCATCGAACAGAGTACGTCCAGAGGCAAGTCGTGCATGGATGAGCTGGTCTTTCCAGGATTCAAAGGCCTCTTTATCCATTAGCTTGGGAAAAATCCAACCCTCGTGGCTAAATGAGTCAAGGTCTTTTGGCATTTGGACCCAGTCCTCCAACTTTTCGCCGAGTTCCTCGAAATAGATGTAAGGGCTATCGAATATCGTTTCCATGAGGTCGAGTATGTCCTCCACGCGTAAAGAGTTCGCTCCGAACTCGTAGTAGTTTATGATATTCGTGGTTGTAATGTCCACGTCGGGGGCGTTGCAGCGGATGGCGTGTCTTAGGTCTTTGATGTACAGCTCCTGCGGTAACTTATGGGCAAATATCCAGATCATTCAGATCATCCAGAGTGCTGTCTTTAAGGGACTTGTACTGGTCAATCGTCGCCCATGGGTTTTCTCCATGCACACGGGGGAGGATGTCCCTAAAATCACAGAATATAATTCGAGATGCAGATGGCATAGGAAGATGTCTTACGTTGCTAACTGTGATGGATATTCCAGGCTTTCTAAGTAGGACTCTCTCTGTAACTTGCGGTAACCAGTCAGTACACCTTCACAGAGAATGGCGTCCATATTGACCTTCGGCAATGGCCTCCACAATCAGATGGAGCTTTTCATTGTACCCGCTCGCAAACAGCCGCAAACCATTGCCGCTAACCAAGAAGCGGCAGTCGAGATTAGCCTCTTCGGCGAGAACCATTTCATTGTTCACGTGCGCTTTCAACAAAGAAACGTACCACAGCTCGCAGGTGTTCGTCTTGACCAAACTCTTTGGGTAAGGTGGAAGCGTGGGCTCGCCCTGCTCGTACGGGTCCTTCGTGGTAATCATTAGATTGAATGTAAAACTGTTCAGGTGGCCGATAAGTTCGGACAAATGCTGCTCGTCGGTGCCGCATTAGAGCTTTTTGGCGGTGAGTAGTATTTGCTTTTGAAGACCAGTTCATCGACATCATGTTTATAGAGGCGATCCGGGAGACGGAATTCTGGGAATTTAATCTTCGGCCGCTCTTTGGAACAGTTGGAGAAGACCTTTAAATAGGCAATGGTGGCGGACAACACCTTATCGATGTGCTTGAATACCTCGTCGGTGAGGAGTGCATCGAGTGTAAATTGAAGCCTGTCTCGTCCATGCCAGCATGGCACGGGAGAGAGACTACCGTTTCCGTTGTACTCGATCAGTAGGAGAGTAATTTATCCGGATTGCTGTGATAGTACGGACGCACCCAGGTTAGCTCAAACTTGCGCCATTTCTCCACTGCCTTGACGAGGAAGACTTGCTCGTGGAACGCCGGACGGAAGGCGTTGCAGTAATCGAACTTGGTCAGGTCGAGCGCCTTGATGTCATTGCGGAGCAGCTTGGAAAAGTGGCGTACAACCATGTTCTCCAGCACATGGATGGGCAGGACATGCGATTGACCGTATAGTTATAGCGCCAGGCATAGTGGAGGGATCTGTGCAAAGCACTGTCATCGACGTTATCCTTGAATATCATACGCTCCAGAAGGTGGGCCAGGCCCTGATAGTTGCACGGATCGGCGAATGGACCTTGGTCGATCATCAAGGCACAGGAGGCGTAATTGGGCAACCCAATGCCAACCGATGGTGCCGAGACGATCACAAGAGATCTAAAAGGCAATTGAATATCGTTTCGATGGCGTATCTCACCATTTCACTTACTTGTACATTTTCCTGTCGTTCACTGATTTTCCTTTATCCTTTAGATGCTTTATTTTCACCATTATAATGTGTCGGCTAATAAGAGTTTAATTGGATTTGTTATTATACAATTTTATAATAAAGCTCCAACTTCACGCAAAAACCAAGATGGAGGAAAACGCGGGACACAACTTTCTGTGGTGGCCATCCATTCTAGCGATAGTACTGATTGCTCAGAATAATCATTTAGTTAAAAAGATCGCAAAAAATCATTTAGAATTTCAGGAACATCTATGCAAATAGTATGATTGAAAGATTTTTCAATCAAGTTTGACTTCAAGTTGTGACAATAAGACCAGATATAAAAGTATGCAGTGTGAGCGAGAGATATGTTTGAGATTAGTTCAGCCTTGTAGTCGGTCTTGTGGCAACTCAGCAGCAAAGATACTATGAACATTTGACGGATGTGGTAGGTCTCGTCGAGCTGGGACAAATATCCAACCTTGCATAGAATTTTCCCTATCGTTACGTATTTATGGAGAAGGGGTGAAGTGTTAAACCGAAACGTATACTTCGCAGTAGTGTTTGGGATTCGGGCAAGATGTTTCGAATCAACCAAATGAAGTTGATGCTTAAACCTTCTGCCTCCTGCCCGCAACGCCATAAGGCAACGGCTTATAAACTTATCGGCTCGTCCCAATCACTACAATCGGGACGTGGCATAAGAGAGTGGACGCCCAATTTGGAAAGGTGTTGCGATGCTGATAGCCAGAAACAGCGGCGACCAGTAAGTGTGGGTTAGTCCGCTAGGCTCTAATAACTTGTTCCATTAAATGTACTTTTTATTTTGATCAATTAATACCATCTCCTACGCGACAATGGAAAAACTAAAACACCCGTCTAATGACGCTTGCCCAGCCTCACGTGTTGTACATTCAACTCCAGATGATAATGGCACTTGGGGATAAGTGACAATTTCATTGTGGGAAGCGAAGATTACGGTTTCAATAATCAATATATCATTAAGGGATCGCGACTGTCATTTATTGATTTATTTATTAATAAATCACGGCATTTATTGGTGTTCTTGGAACTAAAACTATCACTATTTCATCTCGCTTAATTTTTCTCAAATGATGATAAGATGTAATCATACTTTAATAGGTGAATCAATGCTGAGAGTAACTTTTAACCAGATTTTAAAAGTAGTTTCTATATATTTCATAATATGATTTATACATACATATGTAAAGTTTACGATATTTCTATTCCTGCACTCTGTCTATCCTTTTTCCACCTAAAGACCAAAATTTTTACGGTTTCCATACTGCACCGTCTCTTCTTCCTCTTCTTACCAAAGAAGTCTGCACAAAAATCAGCTCTTATAGTCTCTAAACCAGGAGATATGCAAGGTCAGGGAAGGACGGACATGGTTAGATCGATTCCGTAAATCAGAGCTGAGAGCCAGTAGCTATTTGGATTGTCAGAAAAGGATTCATTAGCTTCCGTTTATTCGTCCACGACAATTTTGGATGTCTTTTCGTCCCAGTGTGATATTCAGTACTCCCGGGTAGCAGATGGATCCAGAAACGATGCTGCTGGAGTTTTCTGATTATTGTGATTAAAAACTCCACTAGCTTTTTTTTACCTTTTACATCCTTTATTTACCACCATTTGTTTGCCATTTTTGTTGGTTTAATACTAATTCACAATTCTTTGTTTTCAAATACATAATAATAGTTAATAATAATATATATGATGCCTGTACGTAAACGGGCATATACATACACATACACGTTGTACGTTCGCTAATGAATTTCGAGTTATACTTTTCTGTTTCTTCTTGTTGGTAATACATATTGTACCTTTAAAATGCCTTTCCCTTCCATCATTAGCGTTAACATTTTCATGCGTTTTCTAACGATTTTATTAGTTTTCCTTTCGAATTTTGTTTTTGTTTTTGTTAGCTTGTTGTTGTTCATTGAAATCTTGTTTCGTTTATAATTTGAATGTGTTGTCGTATTTAATTGGTTAACAAAATTTCGACACATTTAATTGGAAATGTTGAACCATTTGTTTTTTACGATTTTGCTTAAATGCGCAGAAATACTCGTACTTTTGAAGTAAACAATTTGCTTGCTTTTTGTAGTTGTTGTGGTTTTTCTTTTTGCATTTGGTTGTTTATTTTTATTTTTAATTTAGTTTTAGTTACTTACTCGTAAATTTCACTATTACTCGTACGTTGAAATTTAATTTATTCTCCTTCGCACTCAACGACCGCATGCAGCTTATTAAAATTTTCATTTTGGTGTGCTCTTGTTAATAACAGTTGAGTGAATGATTTGTTTGTATACTCGCATCAATGCCTGACATCTCCTCACATCTACTAATGCTCGCCCCCTGTTGAGCAGCCGTCCATGGGACGACGTCCATGCACGACCCTGGATGAGCCAATGGATGACTCCGATTGAGCAATTAATTCAACTTTTATTGGAGCGTATAAATGTTTCGTCCAACCATTTGGGTTCCTTAAAGCTTTTCCATTCTCTCGTTTGTTTCCCCAACAACTTCAGAACAAACTCTCGCCACGGGTACAGAGAGCCACATGTCTATACCATGTATTGTATATGCAGGGATGTATGTACTGTATGTACTGTATGTATGTATGCAGTGGGTATATATTTTAGATATATGCTGTCCATGTTCACGTTCACTCACTTCTAGTTTACTAAAAATCTACAAAATATAATATTTGAATTTGTCTCTCTTTGCTAAATATATTCTGCATATAGTACATATACTCGTATTCGTATTGTAATGATTGTTTAACATTTATACATACATATTTCTTTATGCAAGTTTAAACATCTTGGTTTGTTTGGTGTTTGGTTTTGGTGTTTGGTGATTCTTGATGAGGTCAACTTTGAATTGTTTTACTTTGAAACGTTTGCTTTCCGTTTATTTAATTTAATTTAATTCATTTGATTTAATTTAATTTATCGTTTGCTTGCTTTTTTCTTTCATTTAAGAATGATCTTGTTTAATTATTGATATGTGCTTACTGTTTTACGTTGTGGTTAATATGAACTCTGGCTTTAGTTTTTGTTTATATTTTTACACATTCCAAAAAGGTTTATTCGCTTCTTTTATATATATTTTTAATTATTTTTTTTGTTAGATTTTGTTCTTTTTTTTAATAATATTCAGTCTATATAAACATACATTTATACATTTATGCTAAATGTTGGAAAACAAATCGGGAGAAACGAGGCGAGGGAAACTGACACGAAAACGAAGCACATTTTCAGTTCTGCTAAAAACCTAAACCAAAACTGGTTAAATTTATCTAAAAAGAAACTGGGAAAAAATAACATCAAAATGCTGACATCAAACATCAAACGTCAAACAAAGCATCCTGGAGATCTGCTAAGGATCTGATCTGTCGCAGTTCTGATTCTGTGTGAGAGGTCTCTAGAATATGAGCTATGAGCGTTCTGTTTATGTAAATCTATCAAAAATTAATTGCATTACTTTACTAGGCTTTACATTCTTGTATTTGTATTTGTATTTGCATTTGTATTCGTGTGAGTTTTTATTTGTATTATTATTTCTTTATTTATTTTAAGTATGTGTGTATGTAAGAGTATGTATATCTAGGGGATGCTACTCGCATTTGGTTGCACTTCGACTTCTGTATATTTAGTTAAATATGCTTTGTATTTGCATTTGTATTTTATTTGGTTTTGCTTTTGCTTGTTAACACATTCCTCTTGACGAGTTTTATTCATTGCATTTGATTTTGGTTTTGGTTTTGGTTTTGGTTTTTTTCGTTTCATTGTTGCATTTTGGTTTAAGTTGACTACACTTTTATACGAGATTTGATTTCATTGTTCAACAGCTTCCCTCCCGTCATTGGGGGTCGCCTATGCATTTGAATATAGATAGAATTCGCTCAACATATATGAAAACAACTATTTACATACACATAAATATACATACACATATGTACGAGTATGGGTACTTCCATATTTCCATTTCCGTTTCCATTTCCATTTGGCTGTAACTCTAATCACTTGCTAAGCTTTTGCGTTTTTGGGTTCTTAGGGTACTTAGGATAATGCTGTAATGGTGCTGTCCGTATGGTTCACAGAAACAGAAACCAACAAAACGAAAAACTGAAATCATTCTGAGCCCCTCGTTAGGTACAGTAATTTCGTTAATTTGTTTGTTTCTTTGTTTGTTCTGAGCAAAAAGTATAGGTCCTAGTTAATTACTTTCAACATTTTATGCTAAAATATAGATATATATTCTTTTTATATTATTTTCGGTCGTGCTTTATATCGTAGAGTTATTTTTGCAGCGTAGTGCTTGCTTGGAAAACATCCATTGAAATAATGTATTTTATTTGATCAATTTACTAAACACTAAGCAACTCAATGCCAAGCATATCTTAAAGTTAAACTTTACTCATCCCATCCTCTATATTTGCGCCACTAAAACTGCCAATTAAATTTGTCAAGTCCAAGTCCATGCACAGTGCTCCCCAAGAGCAGACAAAAACGATTCTAATTTTAGTAATGTTTTAGCTATAATTTGTTGTCCGACTCTGGCTGATCTTGGGGCCGCTGATCTTGCATGTGCATGTGCAGGTACTTGCTTTACACCTGCACCGATATATAAAATTTAGGCGGATAAATGGGAAATTAACTATGTAAAAATTACTTAAGCAACATAATTTTAGGCAGTATGTGTTTGACATTTCGGTTATTTGCTGTTCTTCATAAGGAGTATGGGCCGAACGTATTGTAACTATTTGTGGAACGACAATCTTGAACACAATTGATGCATTATAAGGTATAAATATAACTGAGCTTTAACTTAAGGTGCTACTAGTATGAGTTGTAACATATCCATGTTCAACTTAGTCCATTCAAAGTGTTTAAAATTGTTGGAAATTGCATCCAGCATACAGCATACAGCATATAGCATCCAGCATCCAGGAGCAACTACAATACGGATATTCCCCCGCTATCGTAAGGGGATATCGCAAGGGGATGTTGCTAAAGGAATATCCCTAATATTCTAAATTTATTCAATATTATGGTCGACAAGCACTCCTACTCCTCCTTCAAGTCGCTAGCAGACAGAACGAGTCTACACATTTAAAAAAACTGGCAAAGCTTTTACAAAATTACGAAACTACTTTTACAAACTACAATGCCGTACAATACCAAGTGCAATACTGATTCGATCCGATCTGATCTGGCAGATACATAGTTGGGAATTTGATTTGAGCAACTTCGAAGCAACTCTAAAGCTAACCACTGTGCCCGCCCCCGCCATCTGCGAGGTGGCGCTGCTCCTCGCTGATGGCGTTGCGCGTCGCCTCGCACTGGGCACAGTGCTTCTCCAAAAACTTCATGGACAAGTGGAACGTATACCGGTGCCGGGTGCAACGCCTTTACATCTTATACTCGACGATCTTGTTGGGGTTGAGGAACTGCTCCCGCTGCGACGCATCCAAGTGGGCTACGGTGCGCGTCAATGCCGAGCCCGGCCCCGAACCCGAACCCGAACCAGAACCAGAGGCAGACTTGTGTTTCCCGGAGCCATCGCCCACGGCAACACCTACACCACCTCCGCCCCCACCACTGGTGCGTCCGGAATCTGTGCCAATCGGTTGATACACTCCCTCCGCACTGATCACCCCCACATTGACGCCAGCCACCACGGGCTGCTGCAGGTAGCCAGAATACTGAGGCGGAGCCTGGTAGTTGGCTGGCGGCTGCTGCTGCTGATGCTGCTGTTGATGGCCGGCCCGCGGCTGCTCCGTATGCGCAATGGGATATTGCTGCTGGTGGGCATAATCCTGGCTGCTGCCACCGGCGCCAACACACACAGAAGTAGCGGCAGCCACCGAACCACTGAACCCGCCTCCAGTGCCGCCCACAGTGCCACCACCACCTCCTCCGCCCATGCGAGAGCCCGAGTCATCGTTGAGACCCTCGCCCATCTCCCCGTCCCGATTGTGGCGGCCCCGAATGCAGAGCTTGGTGAACAGCCAGACCCGGCCCCGGTACAGTAGGTAGCAGCAGAAGTGGACAAAGAAGGTGAAGATTATGGCACAGGCCGTAACAATAATGGCCTTGCCCGGCTTGGTCCAGTCCATCATAGGATAGATGGCAGTTTGATCTTTCCTATGAATCAGAATCAGAAGTCATTAAACAGCCGGACTGCCGAGAAAAGTGCTGACCACTCACCTGTCTGTGCCGCCGGCCAAGAAGTAGATGCCAGTGAATATGGCATACGCCAGTCCAATGCCCGTGGTAAAGTAGGCGTGGCTCATCTTAATCGGATGCCCAACAATGGCCAAATCGATGAGCATTATAATCGAGTTTAGCACATGCACCATAATGTTTAAAGTATCAATTTTGTGGATTTCTGAAAGTGGATTGCAAGTGTTAAAAACTAGAAATCGACTTTAGCTTAGTTGATTCTTAATTTAAAGTGTCACTAAGTACTACTCTTAAATGAAATGATTGGCACCCAAGCAATTACTCCTCAATCGTTTCCATTAATACATACGATTACTATATATTTTGGCATTCATAATCGTACGAATACTATGCAATGTCGAGTACATATTTGTAATTTAGTCTTAGAAGAACATTCCGGCTATAAAAGTACTCTTCCGGCTCATATTCCGCTCCTTCCGACACGGGCCATGAGTCGTACGGTCTCTGAGCGAAACAGTCTGTCGAAGGCAAACTCGATATCCTCGACGGCATCCAGGAAGGCATAACAAGCCAGAAAGTCGATGAGTAGAAGGACCGAGCAGAGCGGTATGTCCAGAGAGGGTGACTCATTGCCCCAGTATCCGTTGATCACCTGCGACTGGAAAAGCAGTATTGGGCAGATGGCTGTCCAGAGAACGAAGCGAGCTATCCACTCAGCCATTTCATCGTGGTGCTCTTCGGTGTGGTCCGAGATGATCTTGCACAGGACAAAGGATATAACCGCTAAAATGAACGACGTGAGGGCAATGTAGAGCAGCGGGTGACACTTCGGTGGCAGCCAGTAGCCGAGCAGTAGAAGGAGGCCCATCATCACGATTACTTCCAGGGCCAAGAGAATCACATGGCCGGCCGTCTGCTCGGTCAACATTGAGGCAGTGGCCAAACCGAAGACAACAGCCATGCTGCAGGTCAGTATCCAGTTGACCGGAAACTTGCGCCGCAGAAACATCATATTCACATAGAAAAACAAGGAGAGTAGGCCGAGGCTGAAGAAGGAGAAGGCAGCCGGGCAACAGCTCTTTTCGGGCTCGCTGTTGATGAAGCCAAAGGAGATGATTAGCAGGATGCTGACGAAAATAAACACTAGGGCCGTTCCATAGATCCACAGATACAGCCGGAGCTTGGAGTGGACCCTTACGCCGCTTTGTGGATCACTCATCGATGTGAGCCGTTTTTGTGTTTTTGCTTTTTTCGTTTGGCTCTGTCATCTGTCGGGGTGTTACTTTGGGGCACTGAATCTGACAGGCAGTATGTCACTTAATAATAAATCTGTACCCAGCCCGACTTCGCATCGGATATCCACAGCGACGCAAACGGATGTAACGTCGAGGCCGGACGAGTATGACGATGAATCTCTTTATGACACGGTTGATCCCAGTCCGAACGATTTCGTTCTGTATGATGACGATCCATACAACAATGACCCGTATCGGGAAGGACCATATGAAGAGAGTCCGTATCAGGAACAAAAACAAAATGAAGGAGTGTCCCAGCCACGGGTTAGTCCCTATGGGATTCAAACGGAGACCGTGTACCTCGACACGGATGCGGAAAAGAACACAATACTGACAGGTGCCAGAGGACCCTCCCGCCTGGCCTTTCGCTGTTACGTGTACATCCTCATCTTTGCCCAAGTGACCCTGGCTTCGCTGCAATGGATGATCGTCACGTACGCCTGGAAGCCCAAGCTGTACCCCATCGAACGGAATATGAATGTGCTGCTCCTGTTCTTGGCGTGGCTCAACTTGACCTTGGGCTTCTTCGGCTTTCGGCGGCTGCAGTTCACATTCCCACTAAATTGGATCATCTTCGGGTGCATATTCGAGAGCCTAACCCTGGCGGTCATGTGCTTCAGCCTATGCGAACTGGCACTCACCTGGCACTTCGTTTTAGCTGGCATTAGTGTGCTACTCATCTACACCTTCCTGGGTCTCTGGGTGCCGAAAATGCTGACCGCGGACCTTTGGATTCTGATATTTGTGAGCATCACTGTGTTGATAGTTTCCATTACTACCCTCATCTCGTCGCTTGCTATGCACATATATGTGCCCATAACCTTATGCTTGATGATCTTCGGACCTTGGGCTATGTACATGTCTCAAAAGATGCATTCAAAAAAGCGATCCGGCTTCACCACCCACCAGTACCTGGATGCAGCCGCCAAGGTGTACATCAACTACGCCATGACTGTGGGATGTATTGTCGCGGCGACCCATATGGCTGACTACTATCTCGAAACCGACGAATGTAAAGACAAATGGTTCTGTGAAACACGGTCGATGTATACCTAAGGCTTAATTACTTTTTATTATAATCGATGCTTTGTCTTGAGTTTGTCCATCTATTTTTTAGAAAATTGTTACAATAAATTAAACTCATAGAAACCAGCTTAACCATATCTTCTCAATGTTGTCAAGGCAATACGTCCTTCAAAGACAGCCGCCAACACTCTATAAGACTACTCCCTCATCCACCCTATACCCTTAGAGTCGTACACAAAAACTTGTCACCATCACTCGCTCAATTAATCCGACAGTTATTAACAAGTCAATTGTTCAATGGCTGAAACTACTTGATAAAATATTAGACAACTGAAAATGTACATTTTGTGGGGTCGTTAGTTCTATTAAATCAATTCGGGGCGGAGATGGAAGTACAATAAAAAAAAAACCCCTTTAATCGCAGACATATTTTGAGATTGTGATACAATTTATAGTGGAGATAAATAATAAGTGATATAATATATTATAGTTAAGGTTTGTGAAGATAAGCAGTTATTAATTGGTAATATTAAACAGTGTATATCGATCGACTTACCTGAATTGTGGACCAGCAGCCAATAGCACATGGTGACAATGAAGGCATAGACAGTGGCACAGGTGTAGAGCACCCAGTACAGGTGATGCAGACGACTCTTCTTTGCTTGGCGCACGATCTCAAAGTCCTCGCGCTCCACCATCATGCCCTGGGTGACTATCCAGGCGGCCAGCCAGGCCTGCACCGTGCAGAAGAGCAGGCCCCAGTGGGTCAGATAGATCCACCACTTGGCATAGTGGTGCTCAAAGTGCTCCTCGGTGCGCCCGATGTCCAGCAGGGAGCAGACCAGCGCCGCCAAGCAGGTGATGGCCGTTATCCAGCGATAGAACAGGTACACAATGCGCACCTGCGTATTCCGCTGCCACTAGATGGGGAGAGAGAGGGATGGGTTTAGTCTTACGAGTAATGTAATGGTTTTATGTGGTGCGACCATTACCTGGCACAGATAGAAGTTGTGCCGATGGACATGGTCCGGCGTGAACTCCGGAAAGCAGCTGTTCCACAATTTGCTAACCATCATTCTTTGGTTGCCCAGACAACTGCTGGTGTCGTTGGCGAAGTGGTTGAAGCCTTCGCAGCTGTCCTGCGATGGATATTGGTACGAGTGGTACGCCTGCTGCTGCTGCCCCTGCGATTGCTGCGGGGTCTGTTGGAACTGCTGCTGCTGTTGTTGCTGTTGCTGATGATGATGATGGTGGAATTGCTGCTGCTGATGGTGTTGCTGCTGGTGCTGGTGATGCTGCTGCTGGTACTGGTATTGGTGATAGCGTTGCTCAACCGTCTCGCGTTGCGACTGACCGACGCCACCACCGCTGATGCTGCCTCCTCCTTCCGTGCCGCCCACGCCTCCCCCTCCGCCTGTGGTAGATCCCCCTCCCCCTCCGGCTGCGGCTGAGCCGTGCTCCGTCTGGTATTCGTGTTGCGGCGGCGTCTTGTGGCTGTGTATGCTGCCCCTGCTGCTGCCGCCTGCGCCGCCGCCGCCGTAAGGATGCAAAAATCGGGCAGGTCAAGAATGTGTGCCAACTGTGTGGCAACCTCCTCGTCGTCCTCGTCGTCGTCCTCCTCTGCCTGGTGCTGTAGAAAGCGCACTTCCTCGAGACTGTCGCAGTCCGTGGAGAGTAGGGCCGCCGGCAAGCACTCGTCGAGTAGGTCCTCCTCGTCTTCGGTTGTGCTGGCAAAGCCCGGCAGGTAGCCGTAGTTGTCGTAGGCGTCGTAGCGCCTTCGGGGCGTGGCCTTATAGCGATAGCCAGCTTGCAGCTCCTCCGCCGCACTAGCCGTGTACTCCTGGAACGGCGATAGTCTGGCTGCCGATGCTGCTGCTGCTGCTGTTCCTGTGGTGGCTCCTATTGTCGTTGCCGCTGTTGGTTGTGGAAGCGTGCGCGTGCTCCGGCTGCTGAAGTAGTAGTCGGTGGCTACGCTCGGCGCCGGGGGCGGCGGGGGTAGGGCTGCCGGCACAGGGAGCGGCGGCAGATAGCCAGGCGAAGTCCCAGCTGATGCTAGTAGTGGAGTGGGCGAGGCATCAAAGTTGATCAAAGCCGCTGCGGGATAGCCGCCGCCGGAATAGGCTCCCAGTCCGCGATACGGATATGGGTACGGGGTTGTGCCTGCGCCGCCGCTGCTGGTTGTCCCGATGTAGATGTGCGCCGACGTGGAGGGCAGATGGTACCTAAAATCCCAGAGCATTCAAGATTGTTTGATGAAACAAGTCGGCAATACATATGTGGTGGTTTGAAGATTTTCATAGGGCACTTAGGGGGGGACACATGAGTGATATCCAATAAAATAATACATTACTCGAATAGTGTAGGGGTATATTCGATTTGTGGGGAAAGTGGAGTGAGTAACACCCAGAAGGGAGCGTTTGAGTATCGGGTATAAAATTTGTTCGTTCCTTTTGCAACGGAAATTTTACATTTTTGAGGATCATTTTTTTTTTTTAAGTGAGGGAGAAATTGTGGTCCCAAACCATAATTATGCTCCGATGTTCAAGAAGAGGATAAATCAGAAGGGAGGGGAAAGTTAGGCGTTTCGTTTCCGAAAAGGTGATTGATTTCATGAGTTCGTGTACGGTCATGGTCATGGTCATGTACATACCAGCTGGCTAGGTTGCCGCTGCCCAGACCGAAGCCCAGGCCCAGTCCCAGACCCAGGCCGGAGCTGGTGCTGGTGCTTCCCCGACTGAAATAGTAACTGTATTGCTGCTGCTGCTGTTGTTGCTGCTGCTGCTGTTGCTGCTGCTGCTGAAGATGCTGCAGATGTTGCTGCTGCTGATGCGAATGCGTTTGTTGCAGTTGCGGCAGAAGTTGCTGCGGTGCGGCGTAGTCGTAGTGGCTGCCGGAGAGCCAACGCTGCCGCACGGGAGGGTAGCTACTCTGTGCCTGTCGCTGGCTGTATAGAAGCTGCTGGTGCTGCTGCAACTCCCGTTCGATCTGTTGCAGCAGCAGTTGTTGCTGCAGCTGCTGGATTTGCAGTTGATGCTGCTGTTGGGCTAGCAATTGTTGCTGCACTATCTGCTGGTGTTGCTGCTGCGTTTGTTGCTGCTGTTGGCCACTAATTGGCACCGGTCTAAGGTAAAACTGCGCGTAATCCAATGTGAAGGCGTTCCTCTACAACTCCGCCGCACGTCCACCGCACTCACACTTTCCAGTTAATACTCGTACTCTCTTGCTTCTCTTGTTGCTTCTGCTCCTGATGCTGTGGCTGTGGCACTTTGCAAGTGGTCTCGTCTCGGTGTCTGTGGCTGCAAAGCATAATGATAAGCGTTGAGTTGAGTAGACTGCCTTTCACATATGACTTCATAAGACACTAATTAGGCAGGCATCAAGCATACGCATATGCATACGCATACACCCATGTGGCCCAAGATGGCGCAAATGAAAAAAGTTCTTTGCTTAGAAAGCACTTTTCTGTGACACTAATTCGCAATGGCAAAGACGCCCTCAGCTCTGAAAAAGCTTGAATTGAAAGGAGCCGAGATAGACAGTTGGAAACCAGGAAAGTACTAGTTGAAAGTAGTTTAGTTACTGCAAAAAAAAAGAAGTAACCCCAAGAAAATTCTCTTGACATCGGAAAAACAAGTCCCGGGTGAAATAGAAATACACAATCTGGAGTTAAGCATATGTTCTTAGTTTGGGAAGGTTTTTTTTTAGGTCAATAAGGAACTTCTTCAGAGGGTATCATAGAAAACTAGAGAGATTCTTGTTTGCTCTAGAGATCAACATTTAAATTACTGTCTCCGATTGTATCTCTATAATTAGCCGAGTATGGAAATCTGCATCAATTTCTTTGGCCCTCCTCCAAAAAAACAGAAGAGCAGAAATTCAATATTCGAAATTATAATAAAAACTTACAAATTACTGAAATTTCTCTAAATCAAATAATTAACGAGTTGAGTAGATCTATTGTGTCCATAAATGTCCATAAATACTCCTATGTTACGCATAGAATTATCCCGACTTAAACACACTTTTGACCAACTAGCAGAAATCATTGCAAGCTCCCCCACATAAACTTATCAAAAATAGATTAGGGGATAGCCATAATAAGTAGAGAAGACAAGAATGCTGCATGTAACACTCGTATGTACATATGTTTTGGCCAAGTCTAGGCCAAATTGCAACTGTTGCTCGTGAGCAGCGCCTAATGGCCTTTGCCAGGGTCTGAAGAGCAGAGCAATGAAATCAAATCAAATCGCGCGTGCCTCAGCGAAACGCAAAATGGCGGCCAGGAAGGCCCGTTGCGGCCATTTTGGTTGCGTTGCTTCCTCGTTTGTGAATTGAGTTGCCGTCAGTTGAGTTGTCTGCATGAGAGTACGGTGCAAGGGCGGAGTGCGGAGTCAGAGTGATGGTGCGGTGGGGCGGGGTAAATGGGGCAGCTAAATGCATTTGGGTGGTTTCTGTGTCTCTTTCTCCGTGTGTGTGTGTGTCTGCATGTGTGTGTGTGGGTGCCTTTTGACGTCATCAGCAAATACTTTGCTCTTGTTGCTGCTGTTATTGCCGTTGTTTACACAGCTGCTATGAGGGTCGCATTTAGTTGTTGCAGCGACTGGTTGTTGCAACATTTACATTGGCAATTTGCTTGAAAAAGCACTTACACCAACAGCCTCCTTGTGGGAGCACACATACACGCACACACACACCACTCATACATTGAGCGCACTGACACAGACGCTTACGTGCACACTTCCGGCCACAAGTCTGTGCTTGGGCCTAACCCGAACTTCCGACATTGCCACCATGTAGTGGATACACTTTATTCCATTGGGTCCACTGTCAGTGGAGTGGACACTGACAGTGGTCATGTATCGATTTCGCACTAGTTTGTTAAATATGCAAATTCCCGAGAGCTATTCGCAATTTATCTTTCTGCTAAGTCCCTGATTGCGGGACCATTGCGATAGACCACTTTTCAGGGGGATAGTGATACTCGTACAGTAGAGATATTTGTATTTATTATTTTAAAAGATATTCCATTTGAGAGCATTCAAGATTCGTTTAATTCACACTGTGATTGTTTTCTCACTTTTTTCCCTGCAACTTGATTCAACTTTTTGTTTTCTTTTTCTTTGCTCGGTTTCAGAATTTTTTTTTTCAACTCACTTTGTGTTCAAAAACTTCGTTTAACTTGTGTGCAAACTTTTTGCTTGAATCATTTTTACTTTCTTCTGTTTGACGGCAGCCAGAAGAGAAAGAGACGGCAAGTAGATATACAGCGAAAGCGAGAGAGGAGGAGAGATGGAGACTGGATGTGGGTAAAAAGTTTTGTTCAACATTCTGTTAAAGTCTGCAACCCTGGGTGTTTATTTATAGCCCTGTTGGCAAAATTTGACAATAGTTTGTTCGCAGTGGCAATTAGGAGCACGTAGCCACGCCGTTGCAGGTCATAAAACCCGGAATGAATTACGCTACAACGTTGCAATTGAAATGAAAATTGAAGTTTAATTGCTCCGAGCAGAAATCGCACAGAACCGAATGCTGGGCAGTGCAGGGGAGCGAGGGAATAGCTCAATAGTCGAGAAATTGTGTGCATAAAATGCGTCATAAATTCACTCAAGTGGCCAGGGCACGGACAGCACGTCGTATGAGCGATATTTGATGAAGCCCCCACGCAGCGGCGAAGGACGAGTGTGACGGAATGTTGGAGCCGTAATCCCAGCGACAACATTAATGCTAATTTAATTACAAAAGCGTGTCTATGCCTGCCTCTCAGGCATTGTCTCTGCTCTTCCGCTTCTCTCGTTACCCTCCTCCTCCTCCTACCATGTGTGGCTGGTACTTTCTTTAATGTTGCAAACGAATTCTCAAGGAATGCTCCCTTCTGGGCGAGTAAGCGACTTATTAGAAAGAGATTTCCTTTGTTGAAATACCTAACAAATATTCTCTGAAATTTACTCGTTAATTATTTGACTGAAATTCCCATTTGTTGGCTCAAAGTATAGCTATTCTGACAAATAACTTACGGAGCTCATTCATAGTAGAGCCTTGGACGATGGAGAAGAAATCTGCAGCATTTTGCCCCAAGACACCCACCATACTACGCGTACTATCTGCCTCTACCCCAAGGAAATGAAAAGAAATTTTGTTCGTTTTAATTAAATTGCATTCTCGTCGCTGTGCCACTCTCATCTGGCCGCTGGAGGGGAAAACTTTAAGACAACCTCCACCTCCACCATGACTACTAGCAACACCAGCAGCAGCCTCACTCCACTCCTCGGCAGGCAGACTTTCACTTGGCTGACTCGGAATTTCTGTTAATCAAACGCAGCGTTCAGTGTTCAGCATGAGAAAATGCTTAATTGTATTATTACATAACTTTCGCTGGGATGAATGGAGAGACAGTGGAGACAGTGGAGAGAATGGAGGGGCGGCTGTGCCCATAATTCATTTACCACTCGATACAAAAGTCGTTGGCCATTAATTCACGCGTTTGCCAGGGATAAATCGATGTGGCCTCAAAGGATAATTAATGCGTCACCCGAGCAAGGAGGCCTGCAAATGGCAGTTCGCAAGTCCCAATCCTATATGCTATATGTTATATGGTATAGTGCATCAGAGGATTATCAGTGCCATTACCTAAATATATGTTTATTTAGCATATCAGTGAGCAGCATATCATGTTTCGTAAATGATAAAAACGTAAAGTTCCAAATTGTAAATCATGGCTTTCGTATACCATTGCCAGTGCTGTGCTTATCGGGGCACTAAACTTTCTGTAGAGTGTCCTCTACACACACACACACACACACACACACACACACAAACACACAGGCACGCGAATCCTAAAGCCCACTGATGCATACATGTATTCTGTCTATATAACATATATATATATATATATAGAACAAGCGCAGTTTGTGCTTTTGTATTGAAAACAAAATCCTTGTTGAGCTAATGTACAGTTTTTTTTGTTTTTTTTGCAAAAGTTAGTGGAACCCATGGGCCGGGAGGGCTGGCTGTGGCATCAGACACATTGACGTGTTTGCTTATGTAAACAGGAAGTGGTGCGCTGCAGGCTACACAGAAACAACCAGCCCAGCCCATTGACAGCGTGAGAGCGAGTGGGAAATGGGAGGCAGAGTGTCGGCCATGTTTGCTGTCCTCCCTCTCCCTCTGGCCCTCACTGTCTGCCACTCTGGTATATGGCTCGAATGTGCCACAGCAAAAATATTTGCCCACATGAAATTATAGTAAAGCGAACATTTAATGAATGGCCACCACCTGGGTGTGTGTTTTTAATGAGCAGAAGCAAGGACTGAAGTCCTGCATCATGAATGGTTATTGGCAGGCGGATGTTCGCTGCGGATGTTTGGGATAGCGCACACTGCGAATATAATTCCATAAATATGGGGATACACGTGGCACAACGTGTACGAAGAGGAGATGAGCACAAGCTGTCGAGCTATGATGAGACAGATCTACCGGAGTGGTAGTCGCAATGAAATAGACAGGTTACACTTGCATGAATTGTTACTGAATGGTGACTAAGTTAAGGGATGACTGAATGTTGATTGATAAAAAACTAAAACAAACCAAAATAAAGATCGCCGGTGGGTCAAAAGTTTACTCTTGTGTCGCATGACCAGCCAGAGTGACAGAAGGCGGCAAAGACCTTGCACATTCATCTCAAGCGAAGAAATTGTTCCACACAGGAAACTTCTGAGCAGAGTCAGCAAATCGTAAGTAAATTTACTTATAATGGGAGTGCCAAGATTTTGTCCAAGTTTTGCTCGTGCGGCGGAAAATTTACGAGCCCGCATTTGAATCTCTGGCTTTTCACTTAATATTTGTTTATGGCACATATAGTTTGGCCAGAGACCGAAAAAATAGAGCACGACTGCCATAAATCAAACTAAAAAAATAAAGAAATATATATATAAGCGGGCAAACTCGGGCTAACACAAATATTGCCCCGGCAGCAGCAGCACAAAGAGAGCCTTGATAAACTGCTCTGAGAGGGGGAAAAAAACTGTAGATGGCCATAGCCTGTGCGGCAAGATAGGGCAGCGAAAAAGGAAAATATGTAGGTATACGTATTTCCGACGACGACATTCAGGTGCAAGGCAGTACGCGTCAAGGAAGTTGTCAAAACATTCAGATAAAATTTTCTGGCCAGGGCCTCAAAAATGACATTTAATAGCCGGTCAAAAGTGGGGTGTGGGGTATGGGGTATGTTCCGGCCCTTGTTTTCGGTCCACCTTAAAGCCCAATTCTTAATTTGCGGAGAAACCCTCGCTCGGTGGAAGCTTCGTCGTTGTGCCACTTTATTTTTTGCTTAACTGCGCAAACATTGATAATAAATTTTACCTTGGCGTTCATTTAACATCACCTCTTTTTTACCCTGAGCTGCCATCTACATATTTTCAAGGATTTTCCAGGAAAGCCTTCGAAAGAAATTAATCTGACCGACGCGAAATTTACGAGTTGCCTGGCTAAAGGTGCCCACTTTTTTTTCAGCCAATAGTTTCATACATACTATATATGCACCAGCTTTACCAAAAGGTTTAAACAAATTCCAGTATTAAACGACCAGCTCCAGGCCGAGAATTTATAATTTCTGATGTTTTGCATATGATGATTGGACTCATTTCGTTTATGCCAAATGCGATTTATTCAAATCATTCTTTTTGATTGGATAAACACAATTATATCAGTATTTTTATTCGTGCTACAAAGTAGCAGTAATAATGCTTCTTTAAAGCAATTTGTATTGCTCCTCTTAAAGCGCATTTGACTTATTAATATGGGTAAAGACGAGATCCATAAGCTGCAAAGATATCCCCGAGCATATCAGGGTCTGTTTTGCAAAATTCCTAGAAATTGACGGCAAGTCTCTCCATCGGAAATCGAGCCCGGGCTTGGACATGTGGCCCACATACTTTCTTTATCAACGATTTTTCTAGATAGTACTGATTGATTCGACAAAGAGTCTCAGATACGAGAATGGAAAGAGAAGCTGCAAACCATATACAAATACTTCTTCCTAGCTGTGTTTATTTCCATTGCATAGAATATGAGTGATGATGTCTGTACAATACATACATAAATATTCAGAATAAATGAAATGACGGATGAATTGAATTCCAAAGGGAATCAATTCAAATTCCGAGTCAAACAATAATATGTAGCTTTGATACATTTATTTCATGTAAGCCAATGGCTGCACACAATATCCATTCTTGGATAAATTGAAAATCGACCTCCTCCTTTGGCACCTGCTTGGGGCATGGGCAGGGGCAGGGGCAGGGGCAGGGGCAGGGGCTTGTTGGATTAGCTGCACCCTCGACATGCAGAAGTCCAACAAAGAGGGCAGCAGAATGGAGAAAACATAGAAATTGAAAGCGGCCCAGACAGCAAAGCCCCTTTGGCACCCGAGATGGCTCACAACACTGCTGTCAGCTTCCCCTCCTACTACCGCGTCACTGTGGAGGAGATGCGATGCGGCAGCCACCCCCACCCGGCTGTTAAGGGGGGCCGGGCCGGGCCTCCGCGCTGATCTTCCCGAGCCGCCGGGGAGGGGTGGCCAGAGGCGCACGTGTTGGCTTAATTAAATGTTTTGCTTTTAGTTTTCGCTTTTGTTGTGTGAATGTGATTGTGTGCATGCCCGTCATGTATATGTATGTATGTAGTACTTCCGGTTGAAAGCAGGGCGTTGATTTTGACGGCTTGGCTTTCATTTACCCTCTAGTTCTGACTTACTCGCAGAGCTTTTCTTATTGGATGCACACAGAGGCTATACAAGTAACTGAACTACATTTTGAGACTTCCATTAAGTTCAGTATCTAATTTAGAAGTAGTTGTGTTCCTTTCCAAATCTAAGAATATTCAAGGTACTTTTGAGGAATTTTGAAAGGATACGAGAACGATGCTATGGGCTCTACCATCTATTTGTTTTTCTAGTGCGTCTGGTGGCAGAAGAATGGCACGCCACTATGCCACCGAGCGGTGGCCGCATACCAATTATACGCAGACACCATTAGACCGCAACATAGCTGTACTGCTGCTGGCTAATGAGTCGTCTCCCTTTGAGCTGGCGCCCAATGTTCAGTTTCTGTGCTTGCCTCCGCCAAAGATGGGGTCAACTTCCGTCAGTGCTTTGTTTCCGGCTGGCGGCGAAGCGATTTCGGTGGATCCGAGACCCTGCCCAAGCGCTGGACTCTCTACGCCCTGTCGCGGGATCAGGGCATGATCCCTCAGAAACTCCCTCCTTCCCGTATTCCCCCAATGACACGTTTCTCTGCACTGGCGGGGGCAAAGGAGACTTTGTCTGTGGCTATGGCGGCATGGATGGAGTGCCCCTGATGTGTCCGTACCCTGGCCACGACGATCGCTTCGTTTTGGACGGCCTGCTGGCCGACGTTCCCCAGCTGCTTGGAATTTAGACGAGCTTGCAGCTCAACACATAGTGGATAGACCAGATGCTCAGGGAACGCGATCTCGACATACGGCAGTACATGGTGTAAGCAGATTGGGTATCGTGTGTAAGCAACCCGCACATAAACAATGATTATTCAACGGAACTGCTTGTGTGAGTGTGCTGCTTACTCCGATAGCGGAATTCACTTGATCAGTCGGACGATTCCAGGAACGACGATTAGATGCCTGTCGTGGAAGTGGCCTATAAAGCGACCAGTCTGGAGGGGTCTTCCTTCAGTCGTTTCGGGACAGAGGCAGAGATAAGATCACCTTTGCTGCCAACTCCAGCTTCAGCTACTGAATATTCTAGTAATTGGGGTCGATTCCTTGAATATGTTAGAACTCTGCTTGCTGATAGCGACGATTGGTCTTTCGCTGGACTCGGCGCAAGGAGGGCCATGGTCAATGGAGGATGACTTAGTCCTGCAAAACGATAGAGTTATCGGTGGTGGGAATAATATAAAATTTTCTGATTTTGTGGTCATCTTAGACCAAATCAGAGAAGAAGTGAAAGCTCCCATCTATCCGCGTATTATCTGCCTGTGGCTCTGCTTTGGGCTTGTACTGATCCTTCGCCGCTACCATCAAACAAAATATAATAAATTACTAAACTAATACCATGTGACAAAACAAATTATTATTTATACATTTATGGCGAAGATGCACTATTAAATTATATGAAAATTAATGTGAGATCGGTTCATGTGTTTATTAATAATGGGTTCTAATTTAATAATAAGTTATGGAGCTACTCTCGGCGCACCGCAGGTTATATCCCATTTGAAATTAGACAACCAATAAATACACTCCGGTCATGAAAGGATGTAGTGATGTGGGGGAGAGAGAGAACGAGGAAAAACTGAAATGAGAGATAGAAAGCGAGTGGGTGCGCGAGGCGGGAGAGTCATTCACAGAATATTGTTTTGCTTATTCTGGCTGTTCGTAATAATAATTCGTAAGGATTTCAAAGTTTGCACTCAAAAAGCACTATGCTCTAAAAAAGCAGGCGGCAAGGCCCTGTCTGCAAGTGCGCCGCTGCTGGGCTGCAGCTCACGTACAAGTGTTTCTGCTGTCTACACACACAAACGTACTGCAAAACATGTGAATGTGTGCGTGCGCTAAAACTGTTCGAAGGCCAGGAGTTCGGAGAGACAAGTGGCAGGTTGGCTTCAACTTATTTTCTTCATTCTAGCTATAGCATTGATCCGATCTCAGCGTTAATTCTTCATGATTTGTCGTTCTCTTATCTTAAAAATTGTAAATGCCATAGGAGACGGCACCACAGGAGTGGCTAAACCGACTCGGTCCCCGATGATCAAGAAAATATATCCTTGATGGGGTCGGAAATTCTTCCTTCACGAATTTAACACACTCCTGTACTCTTTGAGTACCGCGGACTACAAGGTCACACAATAGATAAAAAATATTAATATAAACAAGGAAAAATAAAATTTAAAAAAATATACACAGCCTAAACCCCAGGTGGGACTTGAACCCACAATCCCCGGCTTAGGAGGCCGGTGCCTTCTCCATTAGGCCACTGGGGCTTGTTTTGAAAATCTACTAAACAGCTTTTTAAATTCAATACAGATCCTTTTATTGTCCCACAATTCCATTGGATCCACTGGGATGTTGCATCTGACGTTGAAAACAATCTTCCCCTAAAAATTAAGTGGTTGTAACTAGAATTCTATCACTTCTATGCCTCAATGATGGCACTTCCCACTCGTACGCAACACTGGTTTCTTTTTAGGAAGTCGTCATTCGAAACGAATATGTCCGTTCACTTATCGGTAATTTGTACAATGTATTTCCCATCATTTGAAGAATGAATCGGCAGTAAACAGATATTTGTAAGAGCCATCGTTCGAGTGTTTAAGGCCTTTGCGTTCGAAGGTAACGTTGCCCTCTCTAAATTATGGATTTACATATTTCATTGGCATATCTGAGTGTTGTTGACAAGGAGCCCGGGCCCCTTAACTATTTTGGTGGCGACGAGAGGATGACTTTCTCAGCAGAAAGCATGCTCCCTGTATGGGTATGCTGGCCAGCACACGAGTATGTGTGACTCCCTTCCTTGCTACACTGGGAATTCATTGACTCTCACTTATCGTAAATCAGATGTTCATGGCTGACATTCTTGAAAAATCATGCTCGTAACGAGTGATGCACGACTCTGGCTGCGCCATAAAGTTGAATGGCATAAATGTACGATACAATGAAAATAGAGTATGCAAGTCTCACTTTGGTGGTGTTCTGCTCGCGACCCTCATAAATCACATAAATGTGCGGTAGCAACAACAGCATACCCACACAAACAAAAAAAGAGGATTGAAAAAACAAAACAAAAAAAGAAGAACTGAAAATACATCAGCTTTTGGTTCAATTAAGCGGTAGCGCCGACAGCTTCCCAGAACCCCAGAGCCGTAGCATATGCGTTGCATGGTGTACGGGTTAATTTATAGGTAAATATGGTAATGTGTGGGCTCGCGTGTGTTCGGGGTTATCTATGATTTATGCGTAAAATAATACTTAATTGCCATTTCATGAAGCCTCGGAGCCTCATTATGATCTGCCAGGAATTCACCGAAATTAAGCATACGCCACATGGACTGCCTTGCAAAATGTTAACTATGGACATGTGTCCAATTAACGTAGATATTTGTGGAATTTAAGCTGTCAGATTACCGCAAAGGCCTTAAATTCATTCAGGTAGCAAATCCCACAAACACACAAACACACACACACATTCAGATGTCGCCCATGTGCATTTATTAAAAACTAAAAATCACCAATGCATACGAAAAATCGGTTTTAATTGAAGACCCTGTACTGTGGTACAAGGCTATATAACAAGACATATCATATTAAATCAATCCACCCGTAAATATCGAAAATAAAACGGTTCAATCAGGTTCATTGCAACCACAAAATAAAACTATGATTGAAGAAATTCGTAGCACTTTTTCTAGCTTTCAATCTGCCACAAGTGATGCGTGTTCTGGGATCAATAAAGTCACGGAATGATTAGAAGAACGTTGACCAATGACGCGAAAGGAAACCTCTTTGAGAAGCCAGAAAATGGGGTGCCGATGAATCAGTGAACTGAACAAATTCCAGTTTTTAATCAGTCTTCGTGCGGATGCTTGCGGTATTTCCAATAAATATCGTTTTAAAACAGAAACTGTTATAATTGATCGTTTTGTTGTCTCAATCTAACGAGCGGAAACGATGGCGAAACAAATCGAAAGTAATTTCGTGTATTATTACATTTCCATATTATTGCCGTTCAACCAAAGGACACTGTGCCTCCGAGGACACCGAGAAAAAAACATAGGCAAAACAAAGTGGGGAAAAAATAGAAAAACCAACTAAAAGAGGTAAAAACAGGCAGCAAGAACATGGGCTCATGGACAGGCAGAAAGGACAGACAGACAGACAGACGGACAGACAGACATACAGATGGAGATGAACACAGCCCCACAAATGCAGAAAATGCGTTTCATTTGCTGCCAGCGTCGACGGCGCTGTCGCTGCGAATCAATATGGAAGCAAACCAAACGAAAGCGGGGAAAAATCAGGAAAAACAACGGCCATGGAAGAGCTAAGGAGTGCACAAGGGGTGTACAGGGGGAGGCTGGGGAAATATACCTACAATGGAATTCATGGCATATGCATCTAAAAGTATGCAACGATACCACGATGCTGCCGCTGAATTTTTGTTCTGTTTTCTGGCTTCGGGTTCGGTTGGGTTTGGGTTTTGTTTTTATTGTTTTGTATTTCTTCATTTGCCATTTTACGAGTGGAAGCGGAGACAAAGACGCAGCCACGTTGACCGCAATTAAAGCGAAATGCTCAGGTGATGGGGCTGCTGTCCCACAACGGTACTGGTGGAGCGGTAGGCGGACAGGCGGACAGGCGGGCAGGCTCGGTGCTTGGAAGCGGTTTTTGCTGCCCAGCTGGGCAGCCACAAAGGCCCCATCTATCCCTGACAGTTGAGTGAAAATTTACCACAAGAAATTTACTGTCAGCCAGAGCAAGAAATAGAAAATTCTTAGCGAAATTTTTTTCCACGGCAACGGCAACGGCAACGGCAACATGAAAATAAAAGACAAAGGCAGCCAGAAGGAAATGGTAGGACAATGTGACCATAGCCCCGGGAGGACATCTTTTCTCCGACTTTGTCACTTTTCGACGGAAGGCACAGTTATTGGTGGACGCTTAAAGGAGTGTTTAAAATCTGATGGCAAATGATATAAAGTCGTTTATGAAATCCCAATATTGAATCATTATGCATCAAGAAAGAGAAACCTCACTGGGAATTTGTATAATTTTCTTCGATATGGGGAGATATGTGAGTATACAATTAGTGTGTGATAAATGGTCTCCACAGGCCAATGTCACTCTCAAGATATTCAATGTAATGACAAGACCTACACCAACCACTGTGATATATCTAAGTTCATCTATTGAAAGTCATTGTGCTGCACTAACTCCTCTCTGCGACAGATGGCTGCACTTTCGTACTGGCCAACAGACCTCCCCATACCCACCATATCACCCGACCCTTCTTGACATATTGTGTGAGACGAGTCAGCTGCTTGGCCTATTTTGCATTTTGCGAGACGATGGCTCTGGGCTGGATGGATGAGAGTGGCTTAGGTTGCAATTAAAATTGCTAACTCTACTGTAAAATCGCATTGGGGCCGTATGTAAGTGCTGTTGCTAGGTCCACACTAGAACTAAACAGATGTCACCTCTTGGACTGGGGCCCAGAATTTGTGGCATAAATAATTAAGAGAAGGCAATTAAGTGGTGGCAAGGAAACTTGAATGAGGCTATGGCTATCGAACGAGGTTATTGACATGAGGAACTGCCAACACTTGGCCTTAAACAAGACAAGAGTGCTGGCGCTAGTGCCAGTGCCAGTGCCAGTCAGTCTGTTCTGTTCTGTTCAGGCTGTCCTTTAAGTCCTGTATCTGATGGGAGGGACATCAATTTTCATGCCAGGCCATTAAAGCTTAACTTGACAGATTCGTGTTCGTCCTTCAAACTGGTCCACCAAGCGGAAGCTGTAAAATCATGTCGGGATTGCTGCACAGAGGGATACGCCCACGGCCCATCATTGCCAAGTCGATATTCTCCATACATATTCGTATTTGTACTTGTTTGTTTGTTTGCACACACGTGTGCATGTACTCTGTCGATTTTATCGACCATTCAAAACTGCAGCAGCAGATGGACCGACTGGCAAACCGACAAGTAGTCCTGGCACATGTGGAGTCGAGGCAGGAACATGTGTCGCCTCGCTCTTTCGACTGCATCTTTGCGAAATTGAGAAGTCGCCTTAAAAACATGCAAATGAGTTTCAAAAAGTGCCATAGCCTCTGGATCTGCCGCCTGCTCTGGTGCGCCCTGTTCGGCTGTCATGTCGCCTGCCCGAGCCAGAGAACGGGGCCGGCGACAGTCAACGTCTTGTCGACGCCTAAATGTATGCAATACATTTGTGTTCTGCCCGCATATTTGCATGCTGCCCTCTGCAGAGGAACTTTTGTCTCTGCTCAGCCTTGTGAGTCAGACGGAAGGCGGCATACGGCATACGACATACGACACTGAAAACTTTTACTGGCAGTGAGTGCTCTTAAAAATAAGGAAAGTAAACTGCCAGCCAAACAATCGGCAAATATTTATAGTCTAATTGTGAGTGCGATTGAGATGGTATACTCGTACACCACCCCACCACACACACACCCTTTCGGGCCCTGCAACCTCCAGAGACCCACTTTGTGGCGCCGCACAAAGAAATCTTCAATTATGCCAGCACACAAAAGATGAGGGGCCGCTGCTGAGGTATGAAGCCCTGGGCTTCCTCCTGTTCACCTTCACAGTCTGTGATCCGGGGTCACATCTACACACTGACTCATACTTGTACATAGATATCCATGCATCCCTATCGAAGGCGCGTCTTTTGTGCCGCTGACACTTGTCAAAGCTTTTGGAATTCTCAAACAATCTATGTTGGCAGGAGCCGGGAGCCAGGAGTAGCGCACAGTGGTTAAGAACCTCCTCAAGGGGTCATATTCAAAGAAAGTTCTTGTAAATGTAAAACTATTATTAATCGCTCACTATCAGAGACTGAGAAAGTACTTTATGGTGTGAATTAAAGGTTAAAGTGAAGTTTAAACCAATCTACACTCAATTGAAATTGAAATACACACGAATAATGGTATTCCAACCACTGTACTTCAGTTTCCTCTTGTGCAGATGCCTATACATTCGTGCGCGTATGTATCTGAGTCTCGATACGTCTATAAGTGTGTTGTGTGTGTGTCTGGCACAGTTCGTTGAGCAGCTGCTGGTTGAAGAGGCCGCAATAAACTCACATTTAGGAACACTCTGATACCCACCCAAAGACACACACACACACACGCATATATGGTTAGGATCCTTAACTGTCATAAACTAGGATTATGTTGCATAAGCCCGCCTGGCCCATTGTGGTTCCAAAGTTATTGTTGTTGTTGTTGTGGTCGGAGGCGGAGTCCTATTGAATTTAAAGGAAAAATAAAAGTTGATGTTGCTCCGATGCCGATAATTACATTTTCGTTGGAAATTGATGGGTGTTTCACATTCGTATTTGGGTGCGGAGATTGTGCCCGAAATCCTTGTAGACTAATTGCTGCCTCCGGGGTGTGGCGGGGGATCGATGGTGGAGCGATGGCGCTCCATTTGAGAGCCAATTAGGCCGGTCGACATTTGTTAGTCAAAGCTTAAATGCGTAATTTGATCTATTTTCCAGATGAAAACAGGGGCCAAGGAGCAAGGACAACCAAGCGATGTTTCCATTACGCCAGCAACTAAATCAAATATTCTCTTAAACAGCTGAATCAAGAACATCCGGGGTCGCATAGTCAATACGTGTGTTTCTGTGTGGGAACAAGAGTGCCTGTGTGTGGCCGCGTGAGCTTGGGGCCGGAGGCAGGAGGCAGGACAATAGCGAAAGTTCGACTTGCTGCTTCATTAAATTTAATTTATAAACTTGCCATAAGCACTAAATCACTGTGTCGCAGCTGGAGGAGCAGACAGCGATGGGAGAGATGCCCGTACCCGTGTCCGTATCCGTATCCGTATCCGCAGGGTGCTCTTGGCCACTGCGTCTCCGATGCGTTGGCACAGAAGAAACTGCATAGAACGGCGACCAGTGGCCAAAATGGCGGTCCATAAACATCACTACCCTCGTCCTTTTTTTTTGTTGGCCATCATTTGCACAGCAGCAAACTACACAAAGCAAAAAAAAGGGGGGAAGCGGAAAAAGCCAGAATATTTATACATATATACATGCGAGTATATGCAAAAAGGCCACGCACAAAGGCCGCACAAAAATAAACACTTGAAACCGTTGACAAATGTGCAGAAAATAAAACTGAAAGTGAAACGTATATACTCTTTAAAGCTGTTCAAATATTCATTTTGTATATTTTAAACTGCTTTTGTTATGATTGAGCTACATATCATATTCTTTCCTTTTTATTTTTACACAAATGACTATTTTCCAGAGTCAAATTCGGCTTTAATCAGAATACTTTCTGATGTTATGCTTTCTACACATAACGATTGAAGGTAAAGAACATCTTTAGCCATGAGGGGTACTAAAAGTTGAAAACAATTTGGAACTAAGATGAGTTCTGAATATGTTTGGGCCCATTAATGGTGTTATTCATATACTAGTATATTTCTTAGATTACGAGTATATTGAAATGCTATTATACAAATTGTATATGTATTGCCGTTTTAGAAACATCCTTGAAGAAACTCCGCACCATTTTTCATATTCGAGCAACAGTGTATTCCCTGCAAGTAAATTCCAGCCATCGATTTCGACTCTGCGGTTTCATCTTTGATTCCACCCAATCCATGGCTTCGATGCTCTTGTTATTCTCTCGTAATTTAATGCCATTCAGCAAGCCTAATCCCAATAGTATAATAATCGATGGCTAGGGTATAACTCAGGACAGAAGGAGGACAAGGGAAAGGCGAAGCAAAAATCAACAAAACGCTTGACACACAGAGCGGCAACAAAAAAGCAACAAACATTACAGCAACAACAATATGTAGATATTGTTGTTGTTGTTTTCTAAGCCATTTGTTTGTTGGAGGCATTTCGTTTCGTTGTCATTGTTGTTGCTGTTCTTGCTCAAGCATTTCCTTTGGCGCTAAAATGTATGCTACATTTTTTGCTTTCTCTTGCCTCTCTTACAAGCCAAGCACAATCTCACCCAAACATACACACACTTGGGGACCGGCGACTGCTGCCTGTTTATGTCAGAGACCGTCTTTAAGGCATGGCAATTTATAAGGCCACGCCCACAAATGGCTGGCCCTCTCGCCCTCCCAGAACTGCGTTTGACGGGCGCGTGTGTCGAGTGATTTTTATGCGCGCTGACTTCTGATACTCGTTCCTCGCCTTCGGTAGTACGAGTAGTCATCACGTCCTAGGCACCTTTTCACTTGCCATTTTTGCCAGTGTGTGTTCGCTGTCTGTGGGCCTGCGTGTGTGCACGCGTGTTTGTTGGGGACTTTAATTAAGTTGCTGGCAGCGTGAGGACAGCTGAAAGTTTGCCTTTACTGACAAAATAAAGTTGAAAGTTCGAATGCTCTTGGAGATGCATATTCAGACATTAGCATCCTCTGCATATGCAGCAGGTATAAGCGGTATCTTAAATATGAAAACAGGAAATATACATATAATCAAAATACATGATCCCAAATTCTACAATTTTTGTGTAAGTACTGTAGAGTATTCACCAAAACATTCATTGTTATGATGAAAAATAAGTTCTCTTTTCATCTGCCAGGGCTTATAAAACTTCTGTATTTTGCATTCCATTTTTTTTGATTCGAATAAGTTGTGAAAGTTTGCCGATGGCATGGATTCCATTCCATTCCCCAACCGCTAATTGAAGAATTTCTATGATTTGTACACCCTTTGTACCCTAGAAGCCAAATAAAAACATTAAGCAAACTCTTGGCAGGAAAATACACACACCCATATATACACACACAGCACACACACACGCGAGCACACTCATGTTGGGACGTGTTGTAGGACGTTGCATAGTTATGGGTGCTTGCCAAGCAGCAAAACACGCAAAAGCCAAAAAGGGTCCAGGCCAAACAAGAAACATCAGCAACAAAAAAGAACAAAAATTCTAGGCGAATAAACTTTTACTGAGTTGGTGTGAGTGAGTGTATTTGCACTGGTGTGCGTGTGTTGGCTGCTCTTTTGCATGTTAATGCAAATGTTTTCCAATGCAGGCCATGCTTAAATGCGTAGGTGTCCTGCGGAGGATTGTGTGGCAGTGTGGATGCCAACTATGTGTGCATTTGGCTTGCATTTCATTTTGTGGCATCCCCAGGGGCATTCGGGGCACTCGGGGCAATCATTTGAGCTCTGACCGGAAAACTTTTACATCAGAAATTGGCTGGGATATCTTTATACATAAGATAGCCACCGCATGCTGCATAACCTGAACCATCCACATTAGTTGCAGAATGCACTTGCCGCATAGTAGACTACTGGTTTTATGAGCTGTATCAAAAGGTGCTTGAAAAAAATGAAAGGCATGCGAAATAGAGGAAGCATATTAGCAAGCCAAACAAAATCTCTTCTCCAGCGTTTAACAGCCAGTGCACCAAATGGCTGAGAATCATGAGTAGCCTAGAAAATGGTTACAAAAATGACCCCGGAGAGTAGGCGTAATGGTTTTTCCTAAGGTTTACTTAGTTCTAACTAAAAGGTTTTACATTGTGCTTAAAAGTCTTTTGGAATTTACATTGAAATGTGAAAGGCTGTTTAAAGCCTTGTTTTACAGTTTAAATCTGTTGAGCATTAGTTTTAAGGTATTTTAATCACGGATTGCTTAGCAGGTGGCAGGGCCTGTAAATTGTTTGTCTCTGGCCTGAAATTGAAATCAAACGGAACTGCAATCAACAACTCTTTGATGTCACTTTCAACGGCACTGTGCTTTGAGTCCTTCTGGACCCTAATTAGGATACCAAGTGCAGAAGTACAAAAGTTATTGCACACAGGCCATAATAGGCGTCTGACTGCAACGGCTTTGGGACATTCTGGCGCCCACTTGAGTTGGAGAAATAGTCGCCCTTCATTCTCCTTCTCTTTTTGGCAGACCGGACTGAACTTTAACAGGTAAAAGACAATTGGCGCCATCTAGCGACGGCATTTTGAATTATGTTAAGTGCCGGAATCCATTCTACCCATTCAATGCTAGGCGAGGCGCCTCCATTCAATTCTATTTGTTATTTGCGCGCACTGCGCCCGAAAGTAGGCAATGCCAGATGACAAAAACGACGCTTGACCTTAGGGCGCAAAAGGCGAATCCTGAGAGCCACTCAGAGCCACACAGGACGGAGGCGCTGGGGCTGGCGCTGGCGCTGGGGCTGAGGCTGGGAACATGTTTGTCGCCGGAGAAAATTCGCCAAAGTGACACACTCGCAGAGACGCTGCCACGCCCCGCGACCGACTCACTCACTAGGCAGGCGGTTAGCCGGGTGGGAAGGCAAGCCAGGCAAGCCAGGCAAGGCTCGTGTTCATAATGATGAGATGCTTTTTTCGCGCTGTCCTCTCACTCGCTCTCGCGCGCGCAGCCTGTTTTTCGCAACAACAGCAGAAATTTTCAATGTTGTACGCGAAATTGTTGACAAAGTTTGCCTCAAGGCAAACAAAGCGAAGAAGGCTGTGTGAGGCCGGGAGACGGGGAGGGGAGGTCGTCTCAGTTTCAAGGCAGCCGCCGCCTTCAGTCGACTACATAAAAATAAAATTACACAAGAAATTAAATTAGCGCAAATAAGTGCGCAAAAAATACGCATTTTTTTGTTGCAATAAAAGCGACTGCGACATTGTTGTGACACTTGAAAAGCGAGGCAGATGGAATGGGTGGGGAGGGGAATGAGAGGGGATGGGGTGCAAACAAACAGCAACGAAAACAATAAATTAAATTCAAAGGAGCACGGCCAGGCCACGTCAAAGGCGACTGAGCATCCCAAGTGGCAGGCTCAAGGATCTGTGGTCTCAGTATCAGCCCTCAGACTCGAGTGGCCTCATAATAAACAGACAAGTGCAACTGTGACGCATTCTGAGGCAGCCATGGTAACAGTCACAGTCACAGCACAGCAGCAGCAACAACAGCAACAACAGCAGGACCAACAACAGCTGCCCCAACGACAGACACAAATTGCCATTGCAATGGCTGAGCAGAAGGAGGTATGCCTGAAAGTCGGCAACGGAACTGGAAATTAACTTTTTTATGAGCGACAGGTGGACAGGCAAAGCAGGGCTGGCAGGTACAAATGGATGGATGGATGGGTGGATGTACAATAATAGCCAGGAATAGAAATGCTTACAGTACTTGACCCCTTGAAAGCGCTTACAGGATATCCCCGGCTCGAATCCTTAGACACTCAGATGCCACCTGCCAGTGCGCTTCTGGAGAGCTCATTTCATATTTATAAGCAGACAATTGATTACTTTTTGTTTCGGCAATTATGTGCAGAGCTAACCATGATCTACTGCTGAATCTCCCCCCGTTTCCCTGCCCCTCTGGCAGCGCGTATATACGTATGATACTTGCACAACTACTCGGAAATTGCAAGTTGGGGATGAAATGTTCTAGAGATGACCCACAATGGGAAAGTATGGAAAAAGATTCTCGAGGTCAAGTAAATGGAAAATTTCTGATGCTTTTAGTCGTTTTGTGTGGCTTTTTATTTTTCTTGAATATACTCCAAAAACATCAATATAGCATAATATTAATATGCTTCATAGATCATACATAGATCACTAAATACAATTTTCAGTAAGGAATAAGGAGGAATAAAGAGGACTCTTTGCCTTGACAGGTTTTATAGTTATCCGAACCATTAAATCGGAACCTAAGCGCCTGACTCATCTTAGCTATTGATCTATCTGCATTTGTGATTTTTCTCTGTTGGGTATATTCTGCCATCTCCACCCCGCCCGTCCACAGCCAGTTTGTAAATGTTGGCAACAAATTTGGCAAATGGATTTCACTTGACTGTTTCTGGCCATCCTTGCTTACCTCGGGGGATGCCGAGCCGAAGGACAGCAGAACTGTGTGTCACAATCTCTCTCCTTCTAGCGCACTCTATTTACCTCCTTCTCTTTTACTCCCTCTCTCTACCTTACTCCCTGGCTGTATGTATGTTGTGCAGTTTTTGTGCGTTTTACGTATGTCAATTTAAAAAGCGATTGGAATTGCGACAGCAAACTGCCAACTTCTCCCACTGGGGGGATCCGAGGCGTGGAAGAAGAGCAAATAGTTTTAAGCTGGCCTGGTGGGAATACAAAAAGGAGTAGGAGTTGAAAAGGGCGATGAGGATGAGGAGGTGCAAGAGTAATGAAACAGAGCGTCAAATGTTGGCCAAAGGAGATACAAGTTTGCAAAACTGCAAAACGAGGAGCGACAAAGGCCGCAGCACAGGCGCCATGGAAAATGTGTGCTGGCAGGCGAAATGCAGAACGTACGCACCCAGAAGTTCACAGATACAAAGATACACAGAAGTACATATGTATATAACTATCTTTTTGTATTTGTCGGGGCTCAGGGGACAACTTTCCACAGCGAGGTTATCTCCCCTCTCCCTCGCCCGGTTGCACTCCCTCTGACGCACAACGGTTCCCCAATCTTCAGCCTCCGTTCGCTCCCCTTTCACATGGCTGCTAAACAATTTAACAAAAATTGACATAGACGACGCCTCCAACTTGACAGGCTCTGTGGGAGGGTCACGCTCTTAGTTTCCAAATTCCTGACTATTCTGTGGCAAAATTGCATTCGACCACATACAAAAATACTTCATTAAATTATTTCCCAGAAAGATTCGCCCAACTGGAAACGAAAAAGAAAAGGGAAACGGAAACGGAAACAGAAACAGAAACCCCAAAATACCAACATGTGTATATTTGCACATTTAGCAGGAAGGAAACATTTCGAGAGCCGAAACTTTTAGTACCCTTGCAGGTCGATGGTTTAATGTTGCCATTAGAATTACTTTGAGAGTAGACAATGCCTTTTGGATCGAAATATTATACACAGCATCCATTCAGAGTGCCCTAATTATCTAGATACTTGACAGATATTTGTCCATAACTTTTATCTACGGCATAAAGAAGGATACAAAATACGAGCCAGTGGTTGATGCTGATTAAGAATGCATATACTTACGAAATTTTTAAGGATCAAAAATAATATCTTTCGTACGCTGGCAACTTTCGACAACAACCAAAAATGCCACCAGAAGGGTATAGTAGATGAAATGAGAAAAATTCAACGTAAATTATTCTACTATTTGCACACTTACAAATGAAAATAAAAATGAATATACCATATAGTAGTTATATAAAATGAAACAATTGTGCGTGAGGATTTATATTGCCAAGGGCATAAAAAATCCATTTGTATAAACTGTTGCCATTGACAAAATTGAAGAAACAAAATTTACAAGCCTCGATGTTGCTATTTCCAGGTTACATTTTTTTTTCCTGGTGATGATCGTAAATAACAAATATGAGCCACAGTCACAGAAATTTCAGGCTCGATTTTCCGTTCCAAAAAAGTGTCATAAAAACACATATTGGAAAAATACCAAACAACGTTTTACAGAAAAATGGTTTCCTATTTATTTTTCCTTTTTGCGGCGGAATGCCCTCTATGAAAACGTTTGAGTTTTCAATGCCAATTCAATTCTGAAGGGGATTATTTTTGTCAATCAATTCGAATGGATTTCATATAAATATGTATGAATTGAACAGGATATTTAAGATAACCTGGTGGCTCTTTGTTCGGAATGGAACTATTTACACTACTTTTTACACAGTCAATAATTCATTTTGATAGTGAAATATGAATTTAGGACTGGTGCTGCAGGTACGGATAGACTTTAGGGAGTTGGTTTTTAAATAAGTAATAGAATTTGAACGAGAGTGGGGTTTAGAATGAAAGAAGGATAGCTGGAAGTCCTACCAGATTTGGCTACATACTGTTTCTCAGGAAAAGCTGATAAATATCTCTTCTCAACTGAGTTTGGGCGAAAACTAACAAATATAGCATAATTTTTTTCTGCTGGTATCAAACTATTAGGTTCTTAAGAGTATGTCTGTGGTTTCTTTAACACAAATCATTTTTCGAGATGATTTTTCTCTGCATAAGTGAAGTAATAGGTTTTTAATTAAAGTACATACAGATATGAATCTTCATTTCAATGGTAGATACACAAATATGATCAAATACACACACACTTAGAGATACGAATTTCTGTCTGATTTGTTGGCTTAGCTCAAGGCACACCAACGGGGAACGTGATGCGATTGAACATTCCATCTCCTACCTGAAAACTAATTAAATTAACAAAAGCCAGGCTGGCTCCATCAGCCAGCGGAGGATCCAACCAGAACAGAAGGCAAACAGAATTAACCACAATTCAAACCGAAAACCGAAAGTCGAAACGAGGCACCAGAACATAGCTCAATAACAGTTCAATAAGCGCCCTACATTATCCTCAAACAATCCTCTCTGCCTACTGCCACCCACCATCACCATCAGCATCAGCATCATCTCATCCCTCCTCACGGTACCCATTCCCTTTTCAAATTATTTTTTTATGCAAACACCGCGTGATGCAGAGGAAAGCTGCAGGTAAATTTAAATTGAAACAAAATGTAAACGAATTCCGATAAACGGCAGCCGGGAGAGCGAGATGATGTTGAGTATTGAGCATTGAGGATTGAAGTGGATGCGAGGATGCGAGGATGTGGGGATGTGTGTGCGTTGCTTTAAAGCATTCGAGCATTCGAGAAGGTTGCCTACATTTTGGGGCTGGTGCGCAATCAATCATGAGCGAATTCAATTTCCATGCATACACAAATACACAGGATGCTGCGAGGGTCGTTCAACAAGTCCCTGGCAAAGCCTAAAAATGTATATTCGAAATATACGATTAATTCTAAAAGCAATTTTTCGAACCTGAAATGCAATAAACTTGTGTAAGCTTCTAACGATTCTAATCGATTTTCACAGTCTTTGTGAATGTTTAATCGACTCTCGTGTGCAAAGGGATGGATGGCAATTGCGTAGTTTTTCGAATGCCATCCATTCCCATGGACCCAATGCTGTGGCCTTGTTATTGTCTATCTTCGCAGATGCTGTTGATGCTGTTGCAGGAGCTGGAGATGGGCACAAACAATGCTCATTAAAATTGGCAAATCATGCGGAAAATGTGTAAATAGCAATTACAAGATAGACGCTGCGCAGCGCACACGGCGTATGTGTGATAATGATTTGGTGTACTGCGCCATTGTCGAGTCAGGACTGAAGGAACTGCACTCGATGCTGGTTGACATGGCAATGATAATAGATGGCATTCCGCCACTCACTGGTTATTGTCCGTATGCACCACTCCCTGAGGACCTACACCTACACGTACGTAGGACTACTGGCTGGAATCGGTTGATGGAGAAGTCATCTCGAGAGGATAGGATATACACCTGTCGCTTATAGGGAAACATTGGCTGTCGAGAAACAAGGGGAAAGTCCCTGGACTAATTGATAAGCCATAAGCTCAAGCGAGGCTACAGTAAAACCATAAGCCCACCACTTAGAATACCTATTCCCCCCTCCCAGCTCTCCTCAAAACATGTGCCAATTTCGCCGACTTCGATTTTGAATCACACTTTAAGCAAATTATTATCTCATTGATTGCCTCCTACTATTGTCGATAGGACACTTAGCATAACAGCTTTTCTTTGTATTGCTGCCTGCCGTCCGAATTCATTCGGCTTGCCGAAAACGAGGCCCAACAAAAAAGTTACACAAAATCCTGTGGGATTCCCTTCTTGTGGGTATCTGAGTATCTCTTCCTTGATAGAATTTGGGTGTTTAATTACACTTATTTGGGAGTAAAATGAAATAAAAGCATATAAAAGTCAGCCCTCATGATTGATTGTCTACTAAGCGGTTTTGTTTGTTTTGGCCAAGCGTTTTTTAATGTATGCAAATCTGTTTCGGTCTGTGTATAAGGAAAATGGCTGAAATTTGTTTTAAATTATAGTCAATTATATAACGGCACATTAGCTTTGAATTATTTTGGCCATTTACGCGCTTGACTGCAGCCTGTAATGGTCATGGAGTGTAGGGGGTTTGAGGTCTAATTATCTCTGTGGTAAGGTTTTTTTTTTTTTTTGGTTTTCGGGGGTATAATTTCTCAAATGCCGTTCTGTGTCAGGTGAATGAACTTGCAAAGTGGTTTGAGGGCTAATAATTATGCCCCCCTTAATGACTTGATGGACACAAATATATTCAGTCTGACCTCCCTTGACCTCTTACAAACAGATTCACTTTCATTTTAGTGGTTATGGGTCCCATTCAATGAAGAAAACTATTTAAAATATATTTAAACTGCATTTAAAAGTGTTTTGAAGTAATTCACTCGCTTGAAACACATCAGTGAATGAATCAATGGAAGACCGATTGAAAGGGAAAGCTAGTCTTCCTGGAATAAATCTATTTAATTTCCCAACTTGTGTCATAAAAGAAGCAGATTCGAAGATAGAGGATGTCATTTCTCCGTTTCGCTGGTAGTATTTTTAGATTTAATGCATTTCCACTGAGCGGATGCTTCATCGGACCGGATACTTGGCTTTTTTTATTAACCCAAACAGAAATCACATCGAAATCACTTTGTGCATCAGTTCTGCTGGTGCGTCATTTTAAGAATCGATTCAATAAGCAAACAGAGAGGAAGGTGTATTTTATATTTATCTCGATTTGAGTTTATTTGATGGGTAAATATTTTGTTTATTCACAAATATGTATGTATGTTTACCCACTCTATTCCTGCTCCACTTTCAGAGGCTCTTGCTTCTCACAATTCCTGGCAATTAAATACATAGATGCCTCTTGTTCGAGCATCATGGCTGCCCTTTCGCACCTATCCAGCAATTAATTTGGGCCGGCACTCGAGCAGGCCCGTTTGTGTTTGGTAGCAGATGGCGGCACTGGGCCATAAAATCAATGCCACATGTTAAATATCGTGGGAAAAACACAAACACACAAAACACAAAAGCGGAGAGCTGGGGCTGGGGCTGGGGCCTCTACGAAACAGGGTTAAATGTTGAATGAGAGATGGCAGCAAATTTGCACAGGGCAAAGCATAATGAACATTGTTGCCGCTCGCGCGGCTGTTGTTGCCGGGTCATAAAAGACGAAAATACTTGAGGCACACAAAAGCCAACAGCGTTGACGAAAAGTCAACTGCCCGGAGTGTGGGCTTGAGTCGTAGTCGGAGTCGGAGCTGCTTCGGTGTGTCCTGCCTGGCGGGCCGTAAAGTATGCAATATTTATTTTGTATAAAACGCGTGCCAGGCATAACAACAGCGAGAAAAGAGAACCCATTAAATGAGGAGCACATGGGCAGACCCAAATGTGTACACTCCGTGAAAGGATATTTCAAAATGATCTACAGGCCAATGTGCCTCAAGGAAGACACGTATTAGTATTATCATGCAAACATGAGATCTTTTAAAGATATCGAGCCATGTAATACCGATTTATACCGTTTAATCCGAAGTTTATGCCTAACAACTAGATACAAAAAAAACATTCTATAGGGTATCAATGGTTCTCCATTGTTGAGAGAAACCATCCACACTTGATTTTTATTTCTTCTTTTTTTGGAAGCATATAACAATTTGGCGTTGTTGGAGATGGCTGAGACTCCATATACCTTTGCTGCAACATTAATTGAAATATTTATGACAGCATTTCGGATTCAGGTTATTTTTAGAGTGCCAGAGTCGATGCCCAAGAGCAGATAATATTTTCCAGTAATTATTTATTCATCTGCCCCTCCGAATATGATTCCATCTCTCGGAAGCCCTAATTTACACGGAAATCCAGTCAACCATACAAAATGCCACGCCCCTTAACCTTAACTGATAATCTGGCCATATTATTGAACATTCCTTCTCACTTTTTATTTTTTATAATCACGAGTATTTGTATTATTTGAGTACATTTTATGTAAATGGTTTTTTGTATTTTGTTTTTTTGATTTTTTTGATTCATTTGCAATGCTCTTCCAAGCGAGTCAAAACAAGAGATTAAAGTTCGTAAAAAGAGAACAACAATTAAGCATTTTGTATGACATTAAGGGGTTGTGGGTGTGGCAGGGAAAGTATGACAGGTCATTCGAGCATGTAAAGGGTTAATGCAATGAAAACATATTTCTGCTATTTCAGCTGTGGAAGCAATCGAATCGGAAAATAGGCATCTGATTTATGGCCAATGTCAGCTGTTATTCTATTATTTTCATAAAGGTATAAACATGTATAGCATATAGCAAGTCTAAACAGGTCAGTACAAATGTATGTGTATTTTTCTTTTGGGTTCGAGATATTGTCAAAGCTCAGGTTGTATAAAAGCAACTGATAGATTGGGTATATAATAATAATGCCAGAAGATTGTTAGCAATTCTGCCAAATCACTCAATTGACTTCAATCCGTTTCGGTCAATTGAAATTGAAATTAATGTGTTTCCGATCGCACGCACTTTATTAAGGGTGCAAACATTTTCCCACAAATTTCGATTGCAATTTGGCTGCCATTTGTCAATATCAACAGATAATTCAATATATGCTTAATTGACTCAATTGAATCAGTTGGCTGTGCCCCTCATAAATTATAAATCAGGCCAATTATGCGAACTGATCGATCGTAGTGATCAGAAGGAAATGTATGGGAGGGGGATGTTGCTGGGGATGGATGGATGGGGATGCATTGACTTTGACATTGCCAGTGATTGATCTGAGCCGGGGGCAGGAAGGTAAGTCAGAGCGAGCATCGTGTCAATTGGAGGTGCTGCTTGCCACATGCGAGCGAAAGTTGCCCCCAATTTGGGGCACATTGATCAATCGAGCCATCGCGATCGTGATCGTGATCGCGTTCACTTATTGCTGTCTTGGTTCAAATTAATTGACCGTGTCGTGTCGTCGGTGACGGTGACGTCGCACATGCAATAAACTCATCGGCGTGGGAGCTCAGCCGGCCCACTCGGCCGACTCGGCCCACCCACTCTGCCCAGTCTCTGATCTCTATAAAGAAAGTGCGACACGGCTGCTGCGTGCCCCCAAGGTTGCCCAGATGTCAATTGAGAGCGACGCGTCTGCAGCACACGTGCAGCAACTTGCGCGAGAGGGCTTGCCGCAGAATTAACAAAATAAACGAGTGCAATAGCGGCCGAGCCTGCGGCAAATTTATGCCGACAGCTTAAATTATTCCCCGGTGCGGGTGGGTGGCCAAGTGCGGCCCAAGGACTTCCTGCCAGCGAGGGTCCAAAAATAGCAAGCATCCTGCAAAGTATGCAACGGCAGGCCGGCACACACTCCACTCTCCTGACGTGCACCGAACATTAAACCCCATTTTAATTTCATTGCGTTGCATTCCACTAATTTGTTTTGGTTTCAGCTCTGGGTACCGTTCCCTCCATTTCCATTTACAGTATTTTTTGAGGGACTTCTTGCACTGCCAAAACATTTCATTTTCATTTGTCGTCCATTAAAATGCATTAGGCGAAAGCCTGGGCCCCTGCGCCCCCCTGCCGAGTGGAAAACCAGGCAGAACTGTGGCTAAGGCTTTAATGGAATACTCGTTTATCAAGAAATTGAAATTTATTATATCCCAGTAAGACGAATGGAGCCGGGACTGAACCTCGAGAATTTGCGGTTTTCATTTGTAATTTATTTTCAGGGCATACTGTGCTATGGGCTGACGCTAATTACGAATATTTATTGGAATATATTTTATTATTTATTATTATTACATTATTTTCATGGCTAATGTCTGCTATAGAATTTTCAGGCGAACTCTCAAGAATAATATAAACATCCAACATTTCCAAAAACCAGCTCAAGTTCCTGCTTAATAATTCTCGCCCTAGGGTCTTGTTACCAACTACCGAGCCTGCCGTACTCTTTGATAACTAATCTGTGCAGGCAGGACAATCTGCAAAACAATTTCGCAAAATCAAATTTAATGACCAAAGTCCATGGCAGCTCATTGCCAAGAAACTGCCAACTAGCCTGGCATTAATTTTTAATTTTTGCTCTTTTTTTTACATCCAACATCCAGCATCATGGCTTCTGGTTCCTGGCAAATGAAAAACTTTAACAGACCGTACAGCAAAAGGAAGAAGGAAAAACTTTGCGCATTGGGTAATTATGCGCTTATCTTTGTTGCCAGCTTATCCTGCCGAGCTGGCCCAAGCCCAAGCCCAATCCCAAGCCCCCCGTACCCGCCATACACCATACACCTCTCTTAGCCCGGTTTAATTTCATTTAGCATGCAAATCGCGCAGTTCTAGCCAGCTGCTGATTGCTGTCGAGTCTTTTAAAAGCATTCCGCGTTCGATTGTTTTTCTACGGAAAAAACAAAACAAGGCAGGAAGCGGATTCTCAGTTGGAGAACAACGAATAAGTTTACCCTGGACTTTGGGATATTCATACAACCAAAACCAGTTTCTGTGAGGTTTTTTTTGGCAGATAAAGTATCTACATACTAGTACAAATTAGATGCAATTAATTAGAAGTATCCTTCTATCGGTAATAACGATAAATTATTTATTGTCCTCATTTATTGGTCTTGCATTTGATTTTGCAAATACATATGTACATATAAAGTAAATGTGGTTTGGTAGCTTGCAAGTGATAAATCTAGTTAGTCGTTTAGATAAATCCCATTCAACTGATTCATGGCTCATCATTATAGCAGAATATGCCGGGTGTATATATAGACAAATGAGAGTTTTTCAATACGCCAAGAAGTATAGATGTTTCTCACAATCAATACTCCAAGCAGACTATGCTGCTGTCCAAGCGCATATGCCTGTGACGCGAAGAGTATGAACGACTTTGCGCAAAAATCTCATTAAAAGTTTTCGGCATTTCTCGGCTCGTCTTTGTTGCGTCTTGAATTTGACTCACAATTATTTGGCATAATCAGCCAGAAAGTCGCGTGTTAACCTGGCCAGGACCAGAACCAGAACCAGGACCAGAATATGGCTCGGAGAGGAGGGAGGATAGCGAGCGGAATTGTTGGTGGCCATTCATGCGTGGCGGGTTGAGGCAGGGATCGGCACAGTGGGATAGCAGGAGAGCAAAGGAAGACCAAAAAAGGTTCACCTATAATTTGTTTTTATGTATTTTAATTTGTTTTGTTATTGGTCAGCAGCCGGCCACAGAGAAACTCGTGCTGCACGCAATTTTTGGAAATTCTTAAAAAAAAATATAATTGTTTTTTATAATTTTGTGGTTGAAGGGAAGCAACATTTTAAAGAAATTGAGAGTAAAACAGGGGTGGAGATTGGGAATGGGAAAGGCATTTCTAATATCCTCTGCTTGTTGGGTGCACATGCCCCTGACATTTAAGCTTGATACGAGCCACTGACTACAGCAACAACAGGGGCACCACTAGGACCAGAAGCAGAAGAAGCAGCAGCAACGGCAACAACGGCAACAACAGCAACATTTGTGGCAGCCAATGTCAGAGAACGCCACTCGCTGATTGGCTGCCTGCAGCATGCTGCAGGACCAATTGTTGTTGCCACTTCGCTTTCCGTCCAATGTTTTTATTCCCAGAAAGGAAGATGGCCCAGAAATCTGCAGCAAGTTTATCAATTTTCTTACCTGAACTTTTGGCGCTACATTAGATTCGGGAACGTCTTCTTGAAATGGTTTCTAAACGGATTTTGCACTCGGTTTTCACACGATTGGATCACTTTGCATGTTACATGCGTATTTATTGTTGCTGCGGTAAAATTATTCTCTTATTTAACTAACTATTCTGTCCTTTCGACACACACTTTGAAGAAAATCCTTCGAGGACTCTCAGCTCTCGGGTTGGCTGTCACCAAACATTTGCAGGCATTATTCAGATATTGTACACGGGCCACAGCTTTCGATGCGTCTCCCAAGCTCTCGGTTTCGTCGTGTCTAGCGTTTGCAGAGTCTGTCGCCCAACTGAACTCGAGAGCGGAGCAGCAGAGCGTTCCAAGCCAACGGTGAATGCAGAAAAGCTGTCACGAAGAGTGCGTGTTTCTGTTTCTGTTTCTTTTGGGTGTGTGTGTGTGTGTGGTGTGTGTGTGTGAGCCTGAGAGAGAGAGGTGAAAGTGAGGTAAGAGTGTGTTGTTGGTGGCAGGAGCCACGTGAACGTGCGTCAGCTGTGCCAGGGATGCCGAAGGGAGGCCAAAAGCATAATTGCCTCTTTAAGGCAAGCCAAGCCGCTCTCAAAGCTCGCTCTCTCGCCTTCTTTCGAGCTTCACGTCACCTGATGTGGCGTCCCTTTTTTCTACATTTGTTTTCTGGTTGTTGTTTTGTTGCAAAAAGCCGGTTCTCTGCACTGGTAGTGGTGGTGGCAGTGGTAGCTGGTAGCTGGTAGCTGGTGGCACTCAGCTACTGCTCACACCAGGAGAAGGGCTAGGAGGGATTGAGGATGGGAATGTGTCAGAAGTGGGGAAGTTTAAGGGATAAAAAGGCAACTAAATACATATATTGGTAGCTTTGAAGGGTAAGTCCGCATAACGCGATTTGAAGCAGGTGGGCTTATAAATGATGGATGAATCATTAGTCAGAAATGAAGGTCTGCCGTGCCAAATGCTGCAAATCGATTAAAGTTCCATACAAAACGTGGTGATGGCTTTTACCTAATAATAAGTTTAGCTTTCATCTGACAGTTCTTTGTGGCACAATCAGAATTAGAGTGTTACAACCCGCTCGAGTATTGCCATAAAGACAGGCCAGAGATACAGTGCTGTTTAAGATGACTTCAAGGTAGATTTTTCCATAAGTAGTTCGTCCCGGAGTTGCTAACCCTTCTCAGCCGATCTTAGCTCTAAAGCTCTGACTGTCTTGGCGCCCTGCAGAGACGCCTACAGTCCCCTCCAATCAATTCGGTTAGACACAGCGGCGTCTGCTCCCACTGCCACTGCCCACTGCTCTCTCTTTTCCTGCTCTCTCTCTGTGAGAGCTGGGTAGTCGAAAGGACGCCTCAGTCCCAGCACGTACCTGCCCCAATGTTCGTGCGTGCTCAATGAAAAGCTGCTTGGCTCTCCCGCAAAAGCTCTTCGCCGAATTTGATGTAACACATTCTATTCTGCCCTGGCCCATGCAATATGCAGGGCGCTTCCTGTCTGGGGAGGGCGGTGGCGTGGCAACATCGTCAGCGGCTGAAGGCCGTCGTAATCGTTTTTTATTAGGAAAGGTTAGTTGTGGTTGTTGTTGTTCTTGGCCCGGCTGCTGCAGCATCAAATTTTTAACAGACAAAAGCTGCGCGTTGTGCTTTTTGCAAGAGGCGTGGGCGTGGCTGCGCCGCAGACCTTGACTGCTACATCGCGACTCTGAGACTCGGAGACTCGGCATCGGCATCGGCCAGAGTTGCAAAATGTGGCTGCAACCGGGGAGCCGAGGAAGGTGGCAAGCAAACACAAGATAAATGAAGCTATCCTATCCCTTTGTTGTTTGCCCATCCAGCCTAGGCCAACGGATGGGTTGGAGGTAGAGGCCCAGGTCCTTCCGACAAAGTGAAAGTGCTCGTCCCTCTGGCCCGCAGACTTTCACTTTTAGCAGAGTCCTGCCCCAGCCCCTGCGCCTGCCCCTGCCCCTGGCTCGTGGCATCTCCGCTTAATTGCAAGCTCCGGCGATTGTTATCACTGCTGCGCTGGCAAGTGGGCATTGTTGCATTAAAATTTGATTAGCAGCCACTTGCCGTGGAAAAGCCTAGCATTGTCCGTAATTGGGAAAGTTTTCCGAAGTGTTCTTTTGAACACGGCAGCTAAAGCCTGGGAATAAATGGGGCAAACCGTTATTAAAACAAATGAATATATACGTGGAATAGTAGCTTTTAAGGCTATCCCAGCTCACCATTAATATCTGTAGGTAGAATAAATGTTGGTATATTGCCGGTACGGTTTTAATTTTGTTTGAACAAGTAACTGTCACTAATATATAAGCATTTACCAACACTTATTCCATAAAAAGCTGTTTTAAAGCATTCAAAGCTCTTTGAAAGTTAGTAAAAGCTGAAAGCTAAACGATTTGCAATGATGTGGCAAGGCTGTCATTCGTCACCTTAAAAGTTTGTTTAACTGTCAATTCGATTTAAATTTAAGATTCGATCAGGAAGATATGCTCTGGTAATAAAATAGAAGCCAGTAAGAATTCTATTCTATTCTGTAATACATAGAAAAATGTTCATATGCAGTTTTGGACGATCAAAGACGAATTTTTTGTGTAGGTATACACAATACCAAAATAGCATCTATCATGACCATTGTCGATGCTGGGGGACTGGGGCACATTTTGTATTGGCTCTGCCTCGCCCTGAGAGTGGATTTGATTTGGTTAAGATTATCGATTTTTGTACAATACAACAATTTACAAATAATTAAAACTTATTTTAAGAGTTGGAAAAAATTCCAGTAGATTTTTTGTTTGTTTTAATCTTTATTTTGTTTATACTGTCCATATGAATATTATATTAAGCCCAGAACCACTTTAACATCCTTCAGGTGGAGGATAGCTGCTATTGAGTACTCCCTACTCCGATCACAGCGGCCAAAGACGAGGCAGAAGTGGAACTGGCCCTCCTTAACCGGCGCGGTCCACCGCGGTGGTGGAAGAGCCGACTTCCCTACCTTCAAGTCATCGGTTCTGTCTATTCTGAGCTGTCCCACGCGCCTCTCGTACATATCCATCAACATTCTATATCTGTTAGGAAAGCAACATAGAAATAAACGAATATCAGGACGAATATAATACGCACCCAGTCAGATAGAGCCGTTGCGTTTTATAATAGTTTTAGGATCCACATTGTTATCCTTATTGTATTGTGTATTGTATTGTGAAGGAGCGCATATGATGCTTAAAAACAATAACGCAGAAAATCTTAGGATTAATGTACATCTGAAAGGAGACGGAGAGGGTTAGCGATAGAACATTACGATGTTTCTGGCAGCCTAAACTTTTCTTGATCTAGGAAATTAACCATTGCTACACTATCCCGAAAATAGACTATTTGGTCGGGATAGCATTTCCAGAACTGATGAGGAACACGCAAATACTCAAGGGTTATCGACTCCATGTCCTCAATCTCCTCCAGGGTTGAGCGTTGCAAGCGATATTGCACGTTAAACGAAGGCCATCCCATTGATTCCGTTCAGCTTGGAATATAACTTAAATAGAATATTTATCCTTTACACTGCTTGCTGCCTTTTGCTTCACGGCACGACACATGCCATCCGACTCACGTTTGAATTTGAGCGCATGTTCATAGCACCAATCAGCTCTTTCAGATGATCGGAATATTCAATATTTGGATCGTACTCGAATGCGAGACTCGATGTACTAGATGTATTTGTTGGCGTTGTCTACTATTTTCTCTGTGAGAGTCCGTTACGTCCCGGCGCGTTTGTCTTCGTTCCAATTGTCGTTGTCGATTTTTTTCAACAAGCATGAGTAAGATAGTATGTGTTGCGCATCAGGAAAAGGGCACCTACGTAAAAATCAGACACCATCAGAACCATTGAACGGCTTGCTCATCGGCACGCATCGAAACTCAAACCTCAAACCTCAACTCATTGGTTGATGTGGCAGCATCATGGCCGCCACCTGAACTGCCTGATCATAGCGCAGCGATAAGATACCCAGGAGTCCTGAAGATTGAAGAGAAGCAGAACTAAGGAACTGTTGAACATTCAGTAGCTGGGCATCATCGATGCGACAGTTCTATAGGCAAATAATTGTCTGTCAACGGCGGAAAGAAAAACCATATTACCCAGTGACCCGTTGTGCAATCAAACACGTGCCAATTAACGGTGGATTGGTTATTCGGTTTGGTTTAAAGAAGACAAAGTCCAATCTTGAATTTCTTAACAGATCTAGGACTGGAAATCTTACTACGTTCGACATCGGGAAAAGAAAAACGGCCCTTCCCAGGGATCAGCCATCGATTTCTTAGTAAAAAGACCAACGATAACTACAACCAAATAAACCAGCAAAAGCCGTCCGAAGATGTACTAGAGTGAAACCCGAAGTTATGTGGATGCATAATTAAACTGAAGTACATCTTGGAGGAAGACGACAAGAATGGTTTTCTTGCAAATTCGGAGAAACTAATATGCCGCACTCGTCACCCTTCTCGCTTATGAGTTAAGCGCGCGGCTAAAGCTTTCGCACGTAGTTTCTTCGTTGTGTGTGTGGAGTGGTTTTCGCACTGTGAAAATAAAACATTATTCTGCTGCGATCCACACTGCCGTTTAACAGTCGCCGTATGAGAATGTACCAAAGTATTAGTTTTGAGTCTCTTCACGGGATTTTCCATTTGCTTTGTTTTATTAAAGACTAAATTCCGTACTAGCTATTCATCTTAGTTCTGTATTGTATAGATGTAAAGAGAGAAACAAACAATGTATATAATTATATAATCACTAATAATTAAGTGAAATTAACGCAAGTGAAAGCAACATATTTTTAAGATCAGCCGTTAAGTTGCAAATCGTCGTCGGACTGGTATGGAAATGATAAAATCGGTGTTTCATCCGAATTAGAAGTGAAGACATGTATATTCATAATTTTCTCCTTTCCTCAGAATATGTTTCCACGTCGCCCCTTGAGCTCAACGGACACGCCGGATAATTCGTATAAAGTATGAGTGAGTTACGAGCTTCCTTAAACGGAGATCTCGAGTATTTTCGAAGTATATATACGTCTTGTAAAACTTCTATTGCGGTATGTTAAACATCCATATACATACGTGCCATAATTAAAGCAGATCGGCTAGTAATTTTTCTTTAACGTTTGCCTTCTAGTTATATTATTATCATATTTTCCTATTCTTTCCAATTTAATTTCTTTTACGCCATATTCTCTACACATAAGTCCTATATACAAATATATATACAACTAGATATAAATTGCTATTATTTCCTCTTTATTTACTTAATTATTTTGTACTAAGTTTATACATATCCCGAAAATCATGAAGTCCAAACCCGTAAATTTTGAATTATTAAATAATAATTAGTAGATAATAATGGAACATTAAACCTTTTGTGTTTGTCCTGAGTAGAGCCTGAGGAAGTCCGATGATCAGATAGAGATGCGCTTGATTAGGATTATGCTGTCGATTAAACGGCATACTAAAGGTAGGGAGGGTAGAGAAGGGGTCAAAGTCATCTGAGTTCCCCAAGAGCGACGGAATATAGCCTGACTATTTGTCGGTAGTCGGTTCACCAGTTAGTTAAAATTCCCATTCTTTTCTTTTTTTGATTTCTTTTATAGAGTTCCTTTTGAACATTAAATCAAGTGTACCTAAAACATCTTTGCGAATGTGTTCGTATAGCAAATAGGAGAGTAGGAAAGATCTATAGGCAAATAATTGTCTGTCAACGGCGACCCAACATGCAGATTTGGTTTGGAAAACGTAAACTATACTTCTTATATGATATTTAGTTCTATCCAGCTCAAAGATTTGTCTGCTGGCCGAAAGTTCGGAAAGACCGCGGACTTTAAAAACGTCTGGGGCTCTGCCAAGCACGCTCTTAGCTCTCAAATGATTTTGATATTGGATGATTGGATGATTAGTTCTCTCATGAGTTTTCTGCCCATTATTCCACTCAATATACTCCAATATATCTCCACATCGACTAACGGGCGATCCTTAAGGATGACCGATTGATAGAAGCCAACCAGAGCTTTCAAGCCATCGACAAGATGATAGGCTTTTCCAGGATCATAGCTGGAAAGTAGAAAGTAATATTCAGGGCCACAGATTCGTATTCGAACAATTGTTAACTTGCCAGTGGATAGGATAGGTATTACTTACCTCACTTTCGTGCCTTGGGACTCGCAAAGAAGTTTCTCCGCCGTGCTAAGAAGGCTAAAAAGGCAACGTGCATCAAGGATAAGATACGTAGTCATCCTTCACTTAACTTTTGGTGGATGCTGTTGTATGGGCTTAACGGGCTGTGGCCTCCCGACTTCTTGCTTCACGGCTACTGTTTTGTCGGCGTTCGGCTTAAATTTTGCGACCATAATATTTTATATATTATATTTATATTTTATTTTATTTATTTATTGTATAAATTTGGTACTTCAGTCACTATTTTCTTTTTCCATTTTAGTTTTGGGATTTCAGATCTATTCTCCACGAACTGTTTCGAATGATAAACTCACAGATGACTTAAGATTTTAGACTACAGTTTTGTAAATAAATAAAAAATAATGTTCCTAATAACTAAATATTTTAGATCTGTTCTCGACGAACTGAAATAACTATTTCTCGATGGCTGATGCAAAACTTTTTACTCTGAATGTGACGTGTGCTGCGTGATCGATTAACCTAATTTATTAAGTGAATCTGTTAGTAAGTGATTAACTGTCATCAGGTGTTCACTTAGTTATTACTTAAGAAATTCTGCAATTCAACGCATCCTCTGAATACAATTTTTCCTAGCTTATTAAAGAGATACCCATCAAGCCTCCAACAGCTTTATATTAAACACATACGTATGTAACATACTTGCCTTTATTTTCCAATTTAAACTTATGAATTATTACAAAACCAATATGAGAAACACGGACTTAAAATTGACTCACCCACACATCTGTAGAAAAAATGGCTTTGCGACGCGTCGAGCGACTTTTAAAAACAAAAACAATTGTAAAACGCCAAATTGATTTTTTCACTTTTTGACAGTCAAAACGATAATTTGACCCAATGGCATGTTTTGGTTTTCCAACTTGTTGGCTCTACTCACCATTTCAGACATAATTAAAAATTAAATAATTGTTTTAATAATACTCTTTCAAATTAATATACACACAGTGCAATGCAAGGTGTGTGTTAGGGTCTGTCTTGTGAAATTTTCTGCATCATCGAAGAGCCACCCCTTTTCATTCAGCCATATCAATTCAACACTTCTGGATACACCATCGAAATTTGGCTGCCACTTGAGGCCCGGCCTTGAAGCCGCTTTTGCCAACAATTGCCAGTTGCGAGACATCATATGGAAAACTTCCATGCCCCGAAGCGATGATGACAAATGAGTATGAGTTCACTAACATATTACTCTCTTCCTCGCTTTCCTTCTGTTGATTTAAGATGCATCTAGTGGAATCACTTGCCACGCCAAGTGGGCAAGAAGTTTTATGCTAGAGTATCTGCCAAAGTACATACCCTTAATTGGTATCTCAAAGAGAAACGGCATTGCGGATGACTATAGAAGATCGGTCTATAGTTGTAGTCCGGAAGACCGGATTTCATTATTTGGGACAATATTAAAATAATCATTAGAAAAAAATCAACAATCCCCAGACATTCTTCGACCTTGGAAGAATCCGAATACTCTGGAATATGGGGAAAGCGTTGGGATTAAACAGGTGACGTATTTACATATGTACAATGTACAATGCAAAAGAATATGCTAGTCAATATTCATTGAATAATAAAAATGGCTTAATTTAATATAAAAGTGGACTATTATCAATTTATTGTTGGCTTAAGTGTCGAGCTAAAATTTTAGGAGCTGGATTATATTTTAATATTATTAATAACAAAAAAAAATGCAACCCGATCAGTGCGGTACATACCATTGCTGCCATTGAAACCATTGGCCAAATATCGTATTTTTCAACTTTGACTTCAAGTCGGCACCTCTAAACGTTGTTATCTGTCAATAATGGTACTTAATTATCTAGCTAAAATTTTATATTTTATTGTTTTATATCAAAAGGAACATTTTTAGACCCTAATGTACATACATATGAATCTCAATTTCAAACAACACACAGCTTCGGTGTACAATCTACATGGTTTATGGTGTATTCTCTTTTATCAATCTGTTAGAACTTTGTTTTTATTTAAATATTAAAACAAATTTTCTGTTCGCATATTTCTTGAAATTATGGTCTTCACAGTCGCCGTCTAAAAACAGAAAATTATACAAAACTAATGAGATATTAGAACCTTATCTATGTATGTATCCCAGTAGTTTATCCCTAATATCCTTAGTAAGTCCCCGGCACATCCTTTATATATCCTCCTTGATATTTTATATTGTTTATATTATTTAATTATTTTATTTATTCATTATTCGATGTCAGTTCAGCCTCCTCGCCCCTCAAAAGAAGCATAGCTGGTGGATTGGATCCATTATCCTCAGTTCCATCAGATTGATCTTCCATTAGCTCTTGTAGGTCACGTGTATTGGGGACATGATGCTCCCAGTTGCGACGACTCAGCTTTATTTTGGAAATCTTTAAGCATATGAGCACTGATATTATATATAATGGTATGTCAACGATTGTATTGTACCACCTGTTGTAACAGCGAGAGGTCGGAAATAATGCCAATAAATCTGAGATGTCTGTTCATATATAAAAACGAGGGGGAACGTTGTGAGTTGCTGCTGCGACCGCAACTCTACATTTATACCCGATACATAGTCATTACGCAAAGAGTGCGTCCGAGAGAGACAGAAAATCAGTCAGAACGTGTCGACGGGCGCTGCGTAGCCACTGCAAATTGATTTGTTACTTTTGGCTATAACAATAATCCGATCTGATTCGGATTAGGCAAGATTCGGCAATCTGGTAGATATGGCCATTCTCTATGATTGTGCGTTTTTAATTTTCTCCTATCTTCAAAATTGTGGTTGCCACAGATTTTCGTTGTTTAAGGCTGCGGAAGGGGGTGGGGCGAAATTTTGAAACACACTTGTAGCAGTGAGCTATCAACAGTGAGTTCTGCAGTTGCGGGGGCGGAAGGGGGCGGGGCGAAGTTTTGAAATACACTTGTAACAGTGACATATCACAGAAGTCTGGATACAAAATGTCGTTGCTCTAGCTCTTATAGTCTTTGAGCACTAGGCGCTCATAGGACGGACGGACGGACAGACAGACATGGCTCAATCGACTCGGCTATTGATGCTGATCAAGAATATATGTACTTTAGGGGTCGGAAACGTTTCCTTCTGGAAGTTACACACATCCACTTTTATCACAAATCTAATATATCCCTATACTCATTTTGAGTATCGGGTATAAAAATAGTCGCTCCAAGTGGCAAAATATTTACTTGTTCTTAAAATAAGTTACTTTCCATAATTTTTGATATATTTGGATTGCCTACTTTTCCTTTCGATTTGTTTCGGACTATCTAAGATTAAACAATGTATAGATATGAAACCATTTGAAGCCTTGAAGATCGAATAATATATAAATAAAAATATTAAAAAAGCAGCTCTTCTACATCTGTAATTTTTCAAAGAAGCCAGCGAGTGGCTTTTCCGGCTTTAAGCCGGATAGTCTGCGCCTCATTTTGCCAGCCGCCATCAATCTACATCGACTGTTTCGTAAACCGATTCGGTTCGGCTGTATATGTAGTATGTAGTATATGCATATTTTGTGGCACTTTAATGCGCTTACGCCTAGGGCGATAGCAGACCAAATATTTATGTAATGCCGTATTACTCAATTAATTGATAAATACACCCATCTACAGTGCATCTATGAATACATAAGTGATGGGCATCCGAGTATGCGTGTGTACACATTAATGCAATTATTTTCTGCATTTGTCGCAGTGGAAATCAGCAAAATATAATTAAAATGCTATACAATTGGTGCTTGGCTTGGAAATTCGCATCGGACTTTTACATTGCAATAAATATATGTACATAAATACTGTTCTATAAATAATCATACTTTCATATATGCATAACGCTCGTATGTTTATTTGTATTTAATATTTTTCTTTTCCCTCCAAGATGAGTTCCACATATTTTTTACTGATTGCGTATACCTGTCTGTAGACGTATAACTTTTTAAGCCTTGTTTATTTGCACTTAAATCGTGTTTGCTGCAGTTAATTATATTTCACAGCTAATGGCGAAATGTCAAAATAATTAAAACGCCCGCCACAGTTCGGAGTAAAAGTTGTCCAGCCGATGGGATGGTAGGAATGGGAGTTCCAATGTGGAGTCCAATGCATAATTGACAGGCGGTTGCCTACTGTCAGCGCCGATTAAGGTGCAAAGCCGATTAATTATAAATTAAATTCATGATAAATAAATGCTGTAAGTCATCCCACTGCACCAACACGACTGGAAGCAAGAGTCGCAGCTATCATTCGAAGGGAATGTGTATGAATAAGGTGTGTAATATGCACATATAGCTGAGAATGGAAATCTGGCTTAAGTCTGACATCAGATTATCGAAATTGTTGCTTTAAAAATGCTTTAAAGGCATACGCAATCAGTAAAACAGAAAACTCCTATATATCGTCCTCCTCCTCTATATATAATTATATACTTTTTTAAATCTCCAGCTCCTAAATTTGTATGCAAAATGACGCTATTACGCTGTTAAATTATATAGATTATAGGAATCTGCCGCTGAAAAGAGTTCAACATTTTGTGATTGCATTGAATATTATATTTTAAACTTCGGTTTGAAATTATGTCCGAGACAAAGGACTGTTAGTGGACCAATGAAGCGGCCAAAGTTACGCCACCCAACGGGAATGGGGAATTTATTATTAATAGACAAACGCATGACCAGAGGCGCGTGTCATTTGAAACGTTTTGTAATTAGCCGACTGGAATAATGCACAGCGAAATAAAGCAAGTACGAAAAAAATTGAATGATTACACGGCATGAACCAAAACATATATGATTATAAATTAAAATCTAATTAAATTAGCAGTCGCGCAGACAATTGACAAAATGAATGAATATGCATGTGGACAGCAGGTGGAAAGGGAAAGAAACGAGAGACAGAAGTCGACCCATCACGCATCACTGAGAACGCATAAAGAACTGAATAATTGAATGAAAAGGGTTCGGGTTGACACTTAAACATTTGATTGTCTCTAACGTTGGTTCATGGCTAATCAGTTGGGTCCTGCAGGAATCCAGCAGGAGTGGGGAAAAGGCGGCTGGACCTCTTTTGAGCCGTCCAGGTTCTTTGGCTAATTGCTGACAGAGTTCATTACCAAGGCTCTCCATCTTTCATACGCCTGTGCATACGCATACATAGACGTGTATGCTAGTCTCATTAGCATAGTGATATTGATTTTCCGGTTAACCATCAATCAACAAAACGCCACTCACACATGTATGAGATGTATGAGATTGCTATGCAATTGAGGCTTCAAACCGCAGCACGCCATGCCCGAGTGCCTTAAAGCGCCTGCTTGGCATGCGTATGCAACAATTTATGTCCCACACACACAAAGTCCCAGCAATACTGGGACCCAGGGAGAGTGGGCGAGACGGCATCTGCGTTTGGCTCGGAGACTGGGCTCGGAATCGGTCTGGAGCTAGATACAGAGCTGGTTGTCTTTCCGCGGTCATTGGGTCTCGATAAACAATTACGGCCTGTGCTGCACAGCCAAGTAAATTTACAACACGACAAGAACAATTAACGTTTGCGCAAATGTCACTAATTAACTATTAAGCTGAAATTTCACTCAGATGGAGAGATATATGCGTGTATGGCTGTGTGCATGGGCATGCATTTCATCGATAAATTACAGACAGAGCAAATAATGAGCGCAGCGCATCGAAACTGACAGCAAAGAGATGACAACTTTGAGGGGGAATTGAGACCATCAATTGATTAAGGACAAAGGGCTTTCTCGTTCGGAAACGACATGCCGAATGTAAAGCAATCAGGCGATGGGCGGTATAGTAGAGTTGCTAAATATGCCATAAACTCGTAAGACTTTGGAACTGTGTAACATAAGTTCTTTGATTGAAGTGAGTTTGAGCCATTGTGTGGACCCTTTTATCACGAAAATATCGCTTCAATCCTTGAAATTTCCTAAACGATACCACAATATTGTTAGAATGAAAGGTATGCACTGCATTCCAAATGGAATTTATTTATTTATTTGGCTTCCAGGGGAAAACGACATGTTTAACTTAGACTTTTGATTAATGAACTTGTATTCTTTTTATTATATTAAATTACTAGGGCGCAAAGCAAATGATCGAACTGTGAAAACTGAAACCTGAAGGTTGCTTCGTTTTCCCTTGAAAGGCAAGTGATTGATATTTTGTGAGGCTGTTAAATTCGTCGAACCATGATTATTATTTTGTACTGTAAGTATATTATTATTTTAGCTATATTCACACCCAAATACTTCGGTGCCGTTCAGTCTTGCAGTCCCCGATGCATCCATCAATTCATTTATAGCCAACAAGTTCATAAATCATTGCGCAAGGCCACTTTAAATATGTAATTCATGTGCACAAAGCCATTGCCGTTGTTGCAGCAGTCACTCAGGTGCCATACGCTACCGTGGCATCGCACCACATTACCTGGCAGTCAAATCGGTGTGTCCTGCAGTGCATAGTGAGGCAGCAATTTAGAAGTTTATTATGGTTGAAATATGTATATGCCAAAAATATTTCACACACAAAACCACAAACTCGCAAAAGGAGAAGGCATTTGCAACTTGCATTGATTTCCACGCAGACACTTCCTTGCCTCTGGCTCTTCTGCTTCTCAGCTATTCTCCATTTCTCCATTTCTACGCTTCTCAGTTCCCTCTCATTCCTATAGTCAAAGACACAATCAAGTCGTCTGAACTTGGTATTGCCATTCGTTGACTGACTTCCGCTCTATTTGCTGCGACAAAGTAATAGTAAAATTTCATACTTCCGCAAAATCTTTGTTATCCGCACTTACACATACACCAGAGGGTGTCTTGGGTGGGTGACTGCCATGCCCACATTCTTGCGCCACCGACCGCCCTCTGGCTTCTGTCGCTCGTCGCATATTTCGTGCTCGCTCAATTATACGCTAAAATGAAGCTGGTTTTCAAGTCGCGCCCCGAGGCCAACGTCAGTCCAGTTGAGCCCTACCAGTCTCAGTCTCAGTCGCAGTCCCAGTCCCAGCTCCAGGACTAAGCCCCCTCTCCATGCCTGGCCCCTCGCTGGCATTCCTGCAGTCCTTACCCAAGCGATTTAACTGTTTGGTTTTGCTGGCATTTCATTTAAGCGCAGCAGCATATTTTGTTGCCATTGTTTGCAATGCGTCCGCGTCCGCATCCGCATTCAGTTCCACTTCCACATCCCTAGGGTGCCCAATTGCCTCCTTCTCTCTCCACTCTCTCACTTTTTCCGCTGTCTATCTCTCTTTCTCTGCTTGCAGCTTATTTGGGGCAGCTTTAGCACGAATGTAAATCAGTTATTGATAGTCGAAATAATGACCGATTCCATTTGCATAGTTAAGGTTTCAGTTACTGTTTCGGGTTTGCTTCAGAGCTGACTAATGGCTAATTGATCTTCTAGGGATTACGAAGGCACTTGGTAAAGTTGGATCCATCATTTACCAGGCTTATATATGTAATATATACCTACATTTTTACATCGTTGAGCATGCCTTGAATTGTATCATTCGTACATATTCAACCTCATCTTGTTATGAAATCAGATGAGCAAATGGAATTCCAGGAGCCACAACTGCGACTGAATCTGCATTTGCTTACCGAAAGAAATGTGTCAGACCCCGACACTTCATGTACATAAAAAGCCGAGCTCCTTTCCCGTGCATCATGCAGCGAAAGTGTGCAAAATGTTGCGCCAATAGTGTGAGAAACAAAAAACAGACCAAAGCACCATATGATGTACAGTTCGTGCATCCTTGGCACAAAATAAGGAGCAAAAACAGGAAAACCTTTGACAGGTGGTTGAGTGGGCCAGAGCGGGAAGGGGCTGGGACTGGGGCTGGGCTTGACATTGACTATAATATGCCAAACACAAGCCAAAGCCAAAAACCTCGCGTCGACCGTGCTAAGCCATTGCTTATGCACGAATCGAAATGAAAAAAAACATGTTGCATACTTCCAGGAGCGACTGGGATCCTATGTATGTGAGTGGTGCATGGATGTGTGTTAACTGCAGAGCGAAGAGAAAAACTTTAACTACTTTTTCAATTGTTTGTAAAATGCAAATGCGGCACCGCCCCTTCTCCTTCTCCGTCGGCTGCGTCTGTGTCTGCCTTTCGCCTTGTTGGTCATATGCGTTATGCATACAATATTCTTCGCTTTTTTGCCTTGGCCCTGTGCCCTGTGCCCCGCCGCCATGACATAAAGATATGATAACGCTTTTAAGCCATTCGAATGGCACTGTAAGTTACGACTGCGACCTCAAGTGAGTGCGAATGTCGCTGTCCGTGCTTGCATTTGCTCAGGGCTTATTCAATTAGAAATTTATTAGCAAAGTGCCTTCTTCCATTCGGTGTCTGGTAATGTATCTTTCCGCAACTCTTTTCTTTGGCAGCTACATACATACATACATATATGCGAAAATGAAAACCAATTCTGCGTTTAGATTATTTATTTGCTTATGTTACTTGTCAAATCCTAGTAGAAAATAAAATTTCTACTTTTAATTCAGGTAATGTTATTTAAAAACAATGGAGCATATCGGACACGTAAATTATAATTTATATAGATAAATATTTTAATTTTCATAATATTATTAATATAAATATGCAAAATATTATAATATCTATACATTTTACAGCCGAGCATATATCATTCATTAAAGTTTGGATCACTATATCAAATAGCTTGACTGCAAGCCTTTGCTTCTTGTTTTAAAATATTGTATGTGATGTTCCGTCAATTTTTTTGTTATTTTTAAAATTAGTTTTATATTTAAATAATATTTTTCAATAATAATAAAGATTTCGTCGATATGATTCGGATAGGCAACGCAACGCACCGCTCGTAATTTATTCATTGTTTGTATTCCAGTCTATGAAATGTAACAATATTTGCCCAATTAATGTTGAAAAGAAATTTCACGTGCCCCTTAATGTTACAGTCTGTTAATAATTTATGTTAATTTTAATTATGATTTTGTCACCAGCAGTTTTTGCGACTAAAAAACAAGTTTCAACAGACTTTAAAACTTTTGTAGTGCAGTCAATAGAGTTACCAGAAGGATACTAAACTTTACGCTTAAATGCAAATAAAGCAATGAAAAAATGCTTCCTAAATAAGGAAGACGCCCAGACATGATGGCTCATCATTGAAGCCGGCTCCCCGACAGCAAACATCAATCAGGCCGAGGCATTGAGCCGCCAATCGCTTTGCGCACACAAGTAGTCGGCAATTGGCACACAGATACAACCATACACACTTATATGCAGGAGGATACATTCAACATTCAGTAGTTCCATTTTGGAAGGGCCAATTATGGCTGCTTTGATCATCAATCAGCGGCCACAGTGGCAGACGCCAAACGATTGACCCCAAAGATGCAGACATCGACGATTCAGTTGGCCACGAACTAATAAACCAAAGACTCAAGGACTCGAGTGTCCTGGCAGCCAGTGTGCGCCGGTTTGTATCTGTGTCTGTGCCTGTGTGTGTGTGAGTGTTTGCAAATTTTTGACAGCTGCCAAACAAACGTTGCACATTAACGGCAATTGCTTTTAAATTGATTGATTTGCCTAGCCGAGGCGATAAGCGGCCTCCAGAGCCCCTGTCCCCTGGCTCGTGTTTGTGAGTGGGTGTGCGAATGCATAGGCAAACATGAACAGGTCGTGCAGGACGTGCAGTCCTGCCACTGACAGAGCCTCTTGATTGCATCCCGATCCCGCCCACCGCAATCCCCAGCACCGCCAGCACCACTTCACTCAAGCAGCCGCTGCGCCCGTCTAGCTTTTGGCAAACAAAATATGATTGCCTGCAATTAGGCGCAGCGATTTTGGCAGCCTTCAAAATCATTCTCACCTCGGGCCACGGCCACCCTCGCGCCCGTTGCGTCCACTGGCACCGGCTGGCGCATACAATAAGAAATTTGGCAAAATTTTCAAAAATGACCTCTCAACACGCCAAAAACTAATTACACACACGGTCTACGGTTGCATTTCATCTGCATGCTAATGAAGAGGGGCGGCTGTTCGGCTGTGCTGCTGTTCGGTGGCAGGTTGGTTGTAGCAAATGTCAAAGGCCCTACATAAAACAGTCCCAGAAACAGGTCGCCTGTGCCCACGAGCTACTTCGGACCAAATTAAGCGATTTTCACTAGCCACAAAAAAACATAAACAATCGACAAGGACCCGGTATGTTTTACTCTTTTCTATCTGCTACGATCTGTACACCTATATATATGTTATCTATCCATTTTCCATTTCAAAACGGAACGTTCTTCGTCCAATCGAATTCAAAACTGCTATACTAAAACAAATAAGATCTGTTCGTTTTCCTTTCGGCAAATACCCTCGCTCTACTCTCCTAGATCCCAAAAGGAGCTGCATTTCGTGTGGAATTCACGCCTAAATCGACGGCCATTTGCCATTTTCTGTGAACGCACTTTTAATCAACAAACTGATGAGGCAGCATCGGCTCTTGTAACGGTATCGGCAGACGTGCATGCCTACCATGGACACGCCCACTGGTGGCAACACAATGGAGTAGGGTACCCAGAATTGGCAATTTCGCCAGATCGGCAGTTTTGTGAGCAATCAATTTCGATGCAAATGCACTTGTACTTGACGACTCCATGAATGAGGCGAGACTCCACGTGGCGTATGAGTGATGTTGAATAAGCTGGAACCGCATCACCAGGATGAAGACAAAAGGAGACAACACGCGTCATCATCACTCACAACAGCCACATCAGAAGCAGCAACACAATTTATTGAGATTGATCCTTCTCTGCAGTAAAGAAGATACAACTGTTCTAAATAAATAACATATCATACTATAACATACAGTATGGTATTGTTCTGTCGCTGAAATCGCAATGATCAACTAAAGCGTATAAATAATTTGTATATTATCCTTTCCATACTTAAACCCCTTAATTTGGTCCCCTTTTGAACGAAGCGAGTAAGCTATTGCCCCTGTAGTTATTAAACAATAAACCAGCAGCATCAAAAGTGTTCAAAAATGAATTCACTGCATATATCCTATTATAAAGTATTATGTTGAAAATGTTTCGTAAAGTTATATTTGCATTCTTTCTTGCTCCCATGATCCCTCAAAACAATCACTTTCCTGTTCGGGTTACCTACCAGACGGCTGTAATTTTGTAAGCCACCATCAATTAAAATATTTTATAAGCAGATTATTGAACAACAAAATACTGCACAAGGAAAAAAAGAAAAATTAATTTCACTCTTATTTATTTTCAATTGTTTGTTGCTTTGCCGACAAAATATGGCCTAGACCAGGGTCCATGTGAGTGAATAGCATTAAACTTATGCGCAGGATGGACCGTACGGGACTGGACTGGACTCTACTGGCATATAAAATGCGCTTTAACTTAATTTTTATTGTTGTCGTGATTTTCCCACTCTCTCTCAACATCACCCCCATCCTCATCGCCTCCATCATCCGTGCCGCGGCATGTGTGGATTGCATTTTTATTTTAATTAAAAAGTCTCCGTCACAAAGCGAATCGGTCGAGTCCATTCCCCATCAATTCAAGTGGCCATCGTCCGATGCCAAATGTATTTATGGCTTCATTTTGTTTACTTGTTTGAGACTCCTGGCCGGAGTCCACTGCCAAAGTTTCCCGCCTACCCACATATTTGTGGATTAAAGAGGCTTTAGTTATAAATGCGATAAAAATATATATTTTTGCCTCTTGTCGATTATCGTTCAGGCTATCGTAGTATCAATTGATTGAATCGAATTGATTAAATTCTTAATTAAATGCACCCGGTCTCCGGTGGATGGAGTCGCTGCACTTTCCCTTTCCTCTCACTGATTAAGCAGATCTCTGTTACAACGTCTCCATACCCTATGACAGAGGAAGATATTTAAGTGATTAAAATGGATAAAAGTCCATTCCAGAGGAACATCTATAGAGTTATCAATAGCTAATATGTTATGAAAATATGTACATGCATGCTATATTTTTAGGGCAATATAGATTATTAAAATTATTATTATGATACATGATCTATTTCGCGTCTTAAAGTCTAAAATTAAATAGAAGAAACTAAAAAAAAAAAAAAAATCTACATAAATACATATGTATACATAAGCGTCACTATGATAAAAACCCCTGAAGGGAAAACATATCCCCTATCGTATTTATATTAAAAACTATTCCTATTAAGGACAACCTTTTTTCAGGACTCCAAGCAGAGTCCTTTTATATATATTCATTTGCTTATTGAATCCAAAATACCTGTAGGTTTATTGGGCAAAACAATCTGTTTAAAAATTTTTTAAGTGATTTTAGTCTATTAAATTTAAACTGATTTCTTCTCTGATTTTATAGTTTCTACAGCTCTCAATGTCCATGTGCTCCACTCAACGTAAGGATTCTCTTAAAATAAATGACTCAGTTTCTCTTATAACTAATGAAGAGCACGAATTTCAGTTCAGACTCAAGATATTCTCTTGAGCTAAAATAATGTACTCAAAACAGACACTCCGAGCAAAACTCGTTTGGATGCTTTGCCACTCGGCAGCATTTTCCATAGCATACATTTCAGCGCCAGCTTGCAAATATTGCAAGACCGCCATGTGGCATGTATTGAGATATTATTGCACCCCTACACACCCACACACAGAGAGAAAATCACACACTCTCGCCCACATGCATGCATGAATGCAGGTGAATAAAAAATTGTAGCAATTTGCAATGATTTATGATTTTGATAAATTTTCTTCAGGTGACTTTATTATTTTTCCTAATAATGATCTATGGCCCTGTGTGCCGGCAGCACAAAAAAGGGAACATTTGAATTTCTGTGCTATAAAAGAAAGGTAAAATAAGAAGATTGAAGAAAATGCACGCTATTTGGGATAAATTGGGAAAGCAAACCACAACAAAGCCGTACACAATTGAATCTTTATCATCCTATTGACAGAATGAACGAGAAAGCCAATTTAAATGAAGTACTATTCATTTGTGACAGAAGTTCTGTAATTGGTTAGTTATTTGTAATTTATTAATTATAATCCACAATTTACTTATGTTTTTACCTAAACAACTAAAATAAAATAAATAAAATAAATATAACCACTGAAATCTCCATGTTTGTATTTTCGCTTTTCTTTTATTTTCAACAATTGAATTGAATTGGAAATTACTTATTTTAGTTTAAAATAGTTCTTAGACATTAAAGTTTAAACTGTTAAATATCCCATCTTCATTCAACAACCTTGACCCAAAAAAAAGTTCAAACTGAAATTCCCACAATGAAAATTTAATTTATCAAAACGTTTCAGAGGAAAAAGAAATTTAATCATTTTGGCCTGTATCAAAACAAACATAAATCAAAAAAAAAACGAGGGGGAACGTTGTGAGTTGCTGCTCCGACCGCAACTCTACATTTATACCCGATACATAGTCAGTATGGCTACATTAAACGACAAAGAGTGCGTGCGAGAGAGAGACAGAAAATCAGTCAGAACGTGTCGACGGGCGCTGCGTAGCCATTAAAATTGATTTGTTTCTTTGGCTATAACAATAATCCGATCTGATTCGGATTAGGCAAGATCGGCAATCTGGTAGATATGGCCATTCTCTATGATTGTGCGTTTTAATTTTCTCCTATCTTCTTCAAAATTGTGGTTGCCACAGATTTTCGTTGTTTAAGGCTGCGGAAGGGGTGGGGCGAAATTTTGAAGCAGTGAGCTATCAACAGTGAGTTCTGCAGTGAAAATTACAAATAGTTGTGTAGCAGTGAGAGCTCTACAGTCAGGTCTAATAGTCTCTGAGATCTGTGGATGCCACAGATTTTCGTCCTTTGCGGGGGCGGAAGGGGGTGGGGCGAAATTTTGAAACAAATCTGTCAAGGTCCGATATCACAGGAGTGTGGATACCAAATTTGGTTGCTCTAGCTCTTATAGTCTCTGAGATCTTGGAACTCATATTTTTGGCAATAGGCAAAAGCCGGCTATGATACGTGTGTGTTAGAGAGAGACAGGGCGAAAAAAATGAAATTGTTTTCTTCATTCTGGCTATAATAATGATGCGATCCAATTCAGATTCTGCAGTCTAGAAGATAAATTTATTCTCTACGATTCTGCGTTTTTAATTTTCTCGTATCTTTAAAATTGTGGATGCCACAGATTTTCGTCCTTTGTGGGGGCGCAAGTGGGCGGGGCGAAGTTTTGAAATATACTTGTAACAAGGCTGGATACAAAATGTCGTTGCTCTAGCTTTTATAGTTTTTGAGCACTAGGCGCTGATAGGGACGGACAGACGGACGGACGGACGGACGGACAGACATGGCTCAATCGACTCGGCTATTGATGCTGATCAAGAATATATATACTTTATGGGGTCGGAAACGCTTCCTTCTGGACGTTACACACATCCATTTTCACCACAAATCTAATATACCCCAATACTCATTTTGAGTATCGGGTATAAAAATATTTGTGGCAAGGACGTTGTCGCCATCGATTCGTTGCCATCATTTCATGAATTTCACACATTGCATAAACAACAAATTGGTAGCAATAATAAATGCATTTTCATGTACAATAATTGCCATGTCTGCACCGGCCCTCTCTTCCCAACATTCTGCCAAAAATATCAAAACTTTATTGAGGAAAAAAGTTCGGCATGTCAGCAAAAAGTGTTCGAGGGCAAATACCAACAACTGCAACATCCGCAGGAGCAGAAACAACACAGTGAACGACATCCAGCCACTAAAGCGCATAAATAATGAAACATTTGAACTACAACCCAAAAGCAACCACCAACAGTGGGCACAAAAAAAATGACTAGATTCGTTGATCCAAACCTTACACACTCTTCCAAATCCATCGCTTATGAATCATAGCAGGCTGAGCAGTCTGATTTTGATCAAATTTTTATCTTTAATCCATCCATCTTTAATCGATTGTTCCTTTCACTACAAAGACTTGTGTGTCGACCGATCGTTGATGGTGGATCCTGCTCATATATTTAAATGTATGTACAGAGTGCAGGAAAACAGGATGTGTGAAAGGGTTATAGAGGCACTTTTGTAACTGTTAGAACAAGCCCCAGTGGCCTAATGGAGAAGGCACCGGCCTCCTAAGCCGGGGATTGTGGGTTCAAGTCCCACCTGGGGTTTTGGGTGAAATATATATGGTATATATATTTTTTTTTTTTTTTAACTTTTTTTTTATTATTATACCCGGTACTCAAAGAGCGCATGAGTAAAATTCACTACTCATATTCTTTAAAAATACCCTGCACACCATATATTTTTAGATAATTCATGTCAAACGAATAAAAGAAACTATGATCTGATATATAGATATCGTGTGGGGTCGCAGATGCTTCCTTCTGTTAGCTACAAACGTATGACCAAAGTCGTAATACTCTGGAAGGGTATAAAAACACTAAAACTAACAAAACTTGCCTAGTCAGAGCAACAAATTACGACAAAAAAACCGCGAAACAAAGCGACAAAAAAATACCGCAGAAACACACAAAAACACAAAAATAAACCGAGCACCGAGAAAATTTGATAACAATGTGCTAGAGCAGGGGCAGAGGTACTTTTGTACCAGCTGAGGCTACCAGCACATGGAAAATGTTTCAAAATCAAATTCGGCTGTTTTAAATCAAATTAACTGGACAACGCGTGGCCGTCGGCGAAGGAGAGTGGCTCAAAGAGGAATAACCAAAAGTCAACAGCAAAACATTTTGCACAGATGACTAATCTTGACTTTTTGATACCCGTTTCTGTTATTTTGACTGGTCTCTGGTTAAATAATAACCAAATTGTTTCATTTTATTTATTCATTATCCTGATTGAGTGGTAAACAAATTTCTAGAAAAATATTTATATCAGACACGAAGTATAAGACATACAGGATCCATCAACTAAAATCCCCTGAACTCTACACAGTGAGAAGTCTATAGAACTCAGATACCTTTTACCTTATTTTGTATGTGTGTTTCTTTTTCAGGAATGTTATGCCAGCGCTTTGAGCCAAACTCTGCCACGGGAATAATTCAAAAACGCACCGACAGAGAATGATAGAACGGGGCGGCAGCCAGGAGAATTCCAGCAAATAACCCAACGATCCAGCGATGGCGTGGTGCCAGGACCAGAGGCAGGACCAAGACCAAAACTCAACCTCGAACCCTATCCTTAACCCAACCCCGAACCAGTCACCAGGACATTTGGCATGTCAACATAATTGCCTCGAATTAACTTTTGTTTTTGCCTCCCAAAGCCCGTATACTCGTACCAGCGACAACATTTCTGGAACTGCTGCCCACTCAACTGGATGTGTGTGTTCCGGTCCTGTTTTTGTTTGGGCGAGCTGGAGTTGGAGCTGGAGCCGGACAGTTTTACATGCGCAAAATAATTTGGCTCTGACAAAAGTTTGATCACATTTTTTGGCCAGAGCTTGTTCGAGTCTCTCGGTCCCGCACTGGCCTGCCCTGCCTTGCTTTGTGTTGCCCTTTGTGCGTTGATTTATGCTGAAAAATTAAATGCCAGAACCACAGTTGTTGGCGTTTGCTAATTTAATTAGCGGCTTTCGCGTGTGTCTCTTTTGCAAATAGTTGGCCAACGGTTTGACCGGCTGCAGTCGAGATGCCAGTGCAATGTTTTTCCGGGCAAATAAGCTCTTCATTGGCGGGCTACTGGCTACTGGCGGGGCGGATGCCAAAATATTTGTGGTGCGCATGGGTGACGGACTCAGAAGATTGTTACAGAAAATATAGACTCGGATGTCTGATGGGATACATTGACGGAGCTATATTGTGTATATGTATCTTGAACTGGCTTTTCATTAACTACTCGTATTGTGAATGAATTCCACTTCTTATTATCCATTCACTGTCTTACGTTTGACACTATCGATTGGCCTTCCTCTCTGTGAGCGCGACTTTCCATTTTGTGCTCTTTAATAAGCGAATTTCGATACGCAGCCATTCGCAGAAATTCATTTATTGGTCGATTTTTTTTTTAATAAAGCCCCGTGCATGCACAATGCCAGTGTGCATATAGAGTCCTATCATGCGTCCAACAGACACGACACGGACCCAACGACAGCGACAGAGAGACGGAGAGCGACAACGACGAGGACGAGGACGAGGACGACGGCTCAGCTGCCCGGACCCGTGGGCTGATTAAAACTGATTTATTGCTTTAAATGCAATTTACATAAAAATCAGACAGTAAGTTTGCCTGAAAATGGCTCGGGAAATGGGGAAAAGCGGAACGCTTTTGAATGCGTAAGTTGTAAATATTGCGCATTTGTGTGAGAATGTTGTAAACCAATCCAAACATGAACAGGAATTTGACTTTGGAGACATGCTTTTTGGATTTAAAAATATATTTTGCAGAGATTCGGAAGGGTATGATCTCAATTAGGGAGGGAATAAATATCTAAATGAAACTTAAATAAGCACAAACATCTAAATGTATTGATTACATATTTATCTATGTTTTTTTTGCCTTCGACTTTTCGACATTCTCTTATAAGATGCCAAATGGATCCTTGCACATCAAGTGCCTCGGTCTCACCTACTTTAGCAGCTCGATTATAGCGATGCGCTGCTTTTAATTGCATAAATTACTTCGATTCCTAATTTTCGGCAATGCCGTATTTTGTAGCCCTTGGACGGCGCTGCGCAATTTTCGGATGCCGCAGGGAGGAAGCCCACAAAAAAAGTGATGGCTTCTGCGGCTGGCCGCATATGTGGGCCAACTTAGTGGCAATAAGTTAAATTAGCATAAACTTAATTAGCATAAGAGTGTCGGGCCAACAGGGAGCTAGGTAGAGACCAGGTGGGCGAGTGGGTGTTGTTGCAGCGTGGTTGCGGCAGATACAGCCACCCAGACACCCCCTCTGCATATTTCACAGCAAATCCGCAGCGCATTAAAAGAAAATACGTGGCGGGGAAAAAAGTGGAAAATAAAATGCACAGCTAAACAATGGCAGCGCGCGTTCAGAGTCTGGGGATTGTGCCAATGAAGTAACGACCGCACACACTCTGCTTTAGCAATGTGGGGATATGGCTGGGATGTGGATGTGGATGTGGATGGCTAAGGGTACGCTAAGTGACTGCTTTTACACATTCCGCCGAGGCTGATGGGATTGCCGGGTGATATGGAGAAACAGAAACAGAAAGAGCTACAGATACGGATACGGATAGGGGTACCGCCGTACAGCATTTAGAGGCGAGCATGCCCAGCTGGCACTTTCATATGAACAAATGTACACGGCTTGCTCTCCTACCTGGCGCTTGATCCCCAGAGCGAACAACGCGACAAGATAAAAGCTGCCATACTAAATCTGTTGTATGTGCGCCCAGGGACACGGGACCAGCTCAGCCGAGCATCACTGCAGTTCCCCGGCAGTTTCTTTGGCTCTGGCAACGCTGCGTATGAGCAATGCTCGGTGGGCATCCACCTGGATTCGGCGACTGGCCCTGGCCTGGCCTGGCCTGGCATATGCAAAATAATGCTCACACTATTTTTATGCTCGTTGAATTCACTTAGTCCAAGTAAATCTCAAAAAATTATACGTACGAGTATATCTGAGCGAATGCGCATTTCGTTCTGATTTGCAGACAAATTAGTATTTATGATAGCTAGAAAGTAGATTGGGGGAGCAATTGAGGGTGGGTACTTGGGAAGATGCTCAAATAATTACACACCTTTGGATTGCACGGTTTGAGCCGTAATAAATCATCGACCGTATCTGATTCCATATACACAGCAATTCCAATAAATTGCACATGAAATACGAAGGCCCATCATTAATGCAACCATTATTTAACAATTTTTGTTTCGCTTTTTATCTGCGGCAGGGGCAGGCCTGAAGAGGCCAAAGTTAATTTCAGAGAACACTTTACGTGGTGCAATTTGGAAAGTCAGTTGCATTCAGACCCACAGCCCGGGCCTGGCTCAGGCACCGGACCGGACCAGCAACACATTTGGTAAGCAATAAATTGACCAAGCAGCCAACGCCATCATCTACTTTAAAAGCATTTGTTGCCCCACCCAATCCGGGCACTCCACCTCCACCCACCATCCATGCCACTAGCAGAGATCCACCCGGGATGGCCCTCCCCCCATCCCTTTGGCCGCCTCCGACACTCGAAGCGGCGACGACGCTAAAAAGATACCGGAAATGTTACAGGAAACAAAATGACTTAATGGCCGCGATTGCCACGGCATGGAATCGTTACAGACATCGTCCTCTGGTCCTTGCTCGTTGCTCGTTGCTCGTTGCTCCTTGGTCCATGGTCCATCCTGCTAGCCATTCATTGCAGTTGCTGAGGTCAGCATAAAAGCATAATGGAAAGGTTATCGCTGCTATGGCATGACTGGTATGCTCTTTCACGGATCGAAATACTAAATACATCATTTATACGAGTATTCGAGAAATGACTTTTCAATGTAGAGTTTTAATTTAATGCTCTTTTAATTGTACACTGGGAGGTTGTTTAATCTCTAAGATCTTTATCAAATGATGGATATTTCTTGGGTATTCATATTTAGGAAAATTAAGCATTTTCCATTCAATAGTAGATGTGTAACTGTAACGATGATAATACACTGCGGTGCCATAAAATAAAGGTCATTCAGGAAGTTTGTGTTTTGAAGAATTGAAGAAAATATGTGCTGAAATAAATTCGAATATGATTTTATATGCTACTTATTTGCATACCAACATTACCATCCATGGATAGTATCGCATGACAAAGCAGGTGAGGAACTCCATATGCCCCATGGGCCAGGATCTATAAAAGTCCTATCGTTCAATGAAGCGCAGACGGCCGCCACACTGAGGCAGCCGCCTTTGAATGAAACCGATGATGAGCCGCCAAATGAGCAAGGTACTGGCTCTCGCTGGCCTGTGCATCCCCAGCATCCCACCGCTCAACAACGTAAACGTAATTGCACTGGCCGCATAATTATCATAAGCTACACTGGGCTGCATAATGTTGAAACGATTTTGAGGTTTGAATTTCTTTTGTGCCCAAACATATTTCTAATTAAATTAATTAAGCGAAGCGAGAATGTGGCAAGTATGCCAGCCAATTAGTGGAAAATGCAAAATTAAATGTCTGCTTTGGCTGTCTGCATAGAGTGGAGGAGTAGAGAGAGAGAGAGAGTGCTGTGGGTGGCAGGGGCAGGGCCATCTGGCACAGTCGACTTATGGTCGGTGCTGGTGCTGTCCTTGTCCACTCTTAGAGCGGAGAGCTCTTTGTTAGCCTCCTCCGCTCCGGCAATAATTGCGTTTAGACATGTAAGCTTTTCTTCTACCGTTATGCGTGTGTGTATGTGTGCACGGGTATCCGTGTGGGGCTGTGCGAGAGTATGTATGTTAGCGTATCTGTGTGACAAAGTTAATGACAGCATAATTAAACAAAACTAACAGCAGACTAATAAAATGAATGTATATGCTGCATGTCGCTCAAGGCCTTGCCACCTCCCCCTCTCCACCTCTCCCTCTCTCCCTCTCTCTTGCTCTCTCTATCTCTTTCTCTTAAACATTCTTCGTCTGTGTATGTCGACGTTTGTCAAGCGACAATTAAAGTCATAATGAAAGCAGACAATCATTATACCTGTCCTACTCCGCCTCCCCCAAAAAGGCCACCTTCCTCTCTCTCTCTCTGTCTCCCTCTCTCTCTCTCTTTTCGGTTAGTTATGCAGAAAGTTCAGCACAAAAGGGTATAACCCGAGCGTAAACATGACGTTGACGGTCGCCCCGCGTCATTCCTTTGTTTTGCAGGCATATAAATTTCAAAATTAAAGCAAAGTTTAACCTTTGCCTTTGTCAACGGATGTGTGGGTGTGTTCATACATAAAGGAATGTGTGCTGAACCCGCATCAAAGCAGTCGGTCAGCCCGGAATTCGCGCTATCGACAAATTCACTTTTTCAACGTCTTGCAGAACAAAATTATTATAATTGAAATTGGTCAATACGACTCTTGTAGATCACAAAAAAATCAAATAAATATTCGGTTCTGGTAATTTTGTCCCAAATATAAAGAGGAATCATCTCATAGTGTGGTTCCTCTTTTCTGTTTAGTCGAAACTTCTTTCATTTGACTGCATTCAAATTACTTCAAACTCATCGACATATATACATTCATATATATTCATATTCATATATATATCGGATATGATATATTTCTGTTGTTTCTTTAGCCAACCCGCATGCACTTTCCAGCATTTCACTCCATTACGTCAACATGGCCAAACAGCTGCTCAAATATTAACTAATTAAATAGATTTAAGCTTTGATCCAATATTGAAATAGTAGACGGCAATCCTATTGACCAAGCTCCCAGAAATGGTATAAAATGTCGGACAACTGTTGGAGGGAGAGTTTAATTTGGCTAACAGTCGATCGAGAAGATGCACTTGACCAAGCCAACGCTACTCCTGCTCGCCCTAACCATCAGCACCGGATGTGTTCTGGCGCAGCCGAAGCCACAACTCCTTCAGGGAGTGTTGGACGGATTGGGGGAGGCCGGCCAGAACATCATCGACGGTATCGCTGGTGCCGGGAAGAACGGAACGGCCATATCTGAGGACTTCCTGAACAGCCTGCAGAACTCCACCTCTCAGTTCGCCCAGGATGCAGCCAATTTTGGGGAACAGGTCGCCCATGCCCTCCACAAGGCTGTTGCTCAATCACTCTCAGAGTTCTCCTCGTTGGTGAAGTCCGGACTACAGAGTCTGCGTGGTGCCATATCCAAGGTGTCCGACCGAGTTAAGCGGAACGCCCTGCAAGAGGCCCTGAAGGCTCTGGAAACAATCAATTCCACTACAGTGGACCTGGAGGCCTCACTGGCCGATATTAACGAACGGCTGGAAGAGCAGAGTCAGAAGTATGCAGGGGAAATCGAAGAGCAGTCGTTCGACTGGGCAGCCGAGCAGCTGGATCGCGTCGATGAGAAGACCGACGGTGCTGGCAGCGCCGACGCCGAGGCCATCATCGATGAGCTGCAGAACCGCTATTCGGCCTATCTTCACAGCTGCCTGGAGGAGTTGCAGGTTCGCCAAGGACAGTACGAGCAGAAAGTCCACGAAACCATCTCCCTTTTCCACACCGCCACCAACGATCTGATCGAACAATTCGATAGCTGCCTGAAGCTCACTTCCGGACCCATCTCATGCCACAGGGGCATCAATGAGGCCCTCTCCCAGCTGCAGGGTGCACCCGACGAACTAATCAGCCTAAAGTTGCAGGGTCTGCAACTGCTAGCCGTAGGTCTCGATGCCAGTAGCTGTGTGGGCCAGACCGTAGCCGAGTATGCCCTCGAAAAGCCCAATGTGGAGCGCCAGCTGGAGGAGATCATTGAGCGTTATCAAAATGAGAATTCCACCTCTGGAGAGGACTCTACCACCGAAGACCATACGTCAACATAACTACGTGTAAATATAAGTTGGTGTGGGGAATAGTGCAGCAAAATAATAAAAACCACTTTCAATGCAACAATCGACGATTGTTATTTAATTGGAATTGTATTGTTTCATTGTATTGCTAATTTGGATAAACAATTATTCTGAAAATTCATATTATAGTTAATGTGAGAATAGGTTAGGTTAGGTTCAGGTGGTAGCCTGGGGGAGTGATGAAATCCCCCCAAGCTCACTTGGACCTGTAAAAAGGTCCGTTGTGATGCCGCATGGGCGTGTGCCCCTTCTCAATGCCTAAAACCCGTGGAGAACAAGCTGTTGCAAATTAAGGGCAGTCCCATCCGGAGGCTTGGATGAATTTGGACAAGGTCCCTGGTTTGATTTCGGACAGGTCCGAAATGTCCGTGAGGAAAGCGGCCCCGAGAATACGAAGACGACGATTTCCAAGGGCCGGGCAGTGGCAGAAGAAGTGGGGGACCGATTCCTCCTCCTCCTCGTCGCGGCAACTCCTGCAGAAGTCGTTATGAGGGATTGACAGTCTAGAGGCATGGGTGCCGATCTGCCAGTGTCCCGTAATGGCTCGAGTAACTGCAGAGCATTGTGCTCTGCTGAGTCTATACAGCTCGGCTGAGCGCTTCTTCGATCGATGTGGCCATATCAATCTTGAGACTTTACAGGAAACGGTTTGCTGCCATCTCCTATTGGCATTTTGCTCGAACAATTCGTGCGTGAGGAGCCTGCACGTAGCCAGAGGCATCGCTACCTGCTTCCTCTCCGATAGGAGAGGAATCGTTGTACCCTGCCTGGCTTCTCGTCGGCGGCGTCGTTCCCCTCGATGTCCCACGGCCTGGGACCCATATATAGGAAGAGATCTAACTGCTCTGCGATCTCGTGCAGAGACCTGCGGCAGTCATTTACAGTCGGCTGATCGACGATATTGAGCCTAAAGCTTTAATAGCTGTTGGCTGTCCAAGAAAACGCACACTAAGTGCGTGTCTACAAGTAGTTTGGAGACGATAGAAATGGCCTCCTTGATGGCTACAACCTCCGCTTGGAACACACTGCAGTGGTCCGGGAGCCTGAAGCAATGACTGATGTTCAGCTCGCTGCAGTAACTTTGGGCCATCAGTGTAGAAGTGAACCGCATTTGCGGGTCCTGGTTCGCCCATCTCCCAGTCCTCCCTAGGTGGGATTGATACCTGGAAAGGCGTCGAGAGGTGATCACTAGGGATACAATAATCTGTCCTCTCAGGTAGTTGCGGGAGTCTCGTCATTCCCGAGTGCCCAACCGCGGACGCTTTCCACAGTCTGGCTTCTCTCATCCTGAGGGCGGAAAGTGTTGCCACCTTCTTTCCCATGAGATCTACAGGGAGGAGGTCCAGCACAGTATCCAGGGCTTCCCCTGGAGTAGTGCGTAGCCCGCCAGTTATGCATAGCTCTGCCATGCGTTGAACTCTGCTGAGTTTATTGAGGCATGTCCTTTTGTCTAAGGCTGGCCACCATACGACCACTCCATAGAGCATGGCGAAGAACCACAAACACCGTGACACGAGATTTGTATATATTAGATGTACAATGTACATAGATACTATATATACATTCAATATATGTATGTTATCATAAATACAGTCGAACTTCCATGTAGCGAATCTCTAGGGAACCAAACAAAAATTCGTTGTACTGAAAATTCGTAATACTGAATCCGTAAAAGAGACATTTTTAAAGCTTATTTTACTTTAAAATAATTCGTAAAGACATTTGTTCAATTTATCCAACCATCCTACACTTGCCTCAAACTCTAAGTGTCCCAATGCTACAGCGAATTCTTTTGGCTTCTCTCTCATACGCTTCGACATTTTGCTTGCTGTCACCTCTACCTCTACATCCAATTCTAAGTGAAAACCTTTACAAACATAACTAGTGGTGACATCATGTTTATCCATTTTTAACGTGACATTAATAGTTAGGGACATCATACATTTTTACTCTTGTTTTTACTCAAAATAATTGAAAAATAAAACTTCGTTATAGGGAGATCGAAAGCGCAGGGGCAGTTACGGTCGAGTTACGGTCATAGAAAGAAATCGTAGTAAAGAAATATTCGCTATAAGGAAATTCGTTGTAAGGAGATCAAAACGTACCGAAAATTTAACGAAATTGCAGTGTTCTGGAAATAAAATCGTTATATAAAAAACTTCGTTGTACGGAAGTTCGTAATAGAGAAGTTCGACTGTATATTCAAAAATGAGTGCTTTCGCCTTTTAATTTTCCAATTAATTCGTTCGTCACAGTTTTTTTCTTGTTTTCTTTATTTTCTTTATTCTATTCTAATCTAAATAGAAATACCGTCCGTGGCATTGACGGAACTTATTTAAATAAACCGTGAACAATGTAAAAAATTTGAAAAACAACTAAGTTATTTCCAGGTATTCAATCGCTCAAACATGAAGTGGATATTACTGCAACTTGTCGTCTTTGATTTCCGGTGCTGGCCCAAACAATAGATCAAAGGTAAATACATAGATAAAAAAACATTTTTAAGTTCAAGAGGCAGTGCCCCATCTGGATTCATTCTGGCCATGATAACAAGTGCCTTAGAAGAGATGATTATAAGGGACCATAATTAAAACAGCATATTGTTCATACATTCTGACATATAATAATGTCGTCGACGAGTACAACAACCCGTACCTTTTGTAGAAACTCGAATTACGAATTATTGCATTATTTCTTCGACGATGCAACTGCGACCCACTTGCGTCTTGCCGGCATTGTTTACTGTAACATACACACACAAATTAACCAAATTGCTAATCTTACTGATAAAAATCGTTACGCAAAATTTGACAAATATTTGTATATAGCTCATACAAAAAAATTTAAGTCCCGATTTTAAAATGGTTGGTGGTAGTAGGAGAATAATCGCTACCTGCTTATTCTCATATCTATTAAACACAAAGAAGTTGCGGACCCTGCCTGTCTAAGCTACCGCCGCGGCGGCGTTTATACCGATCGATGTCCCATGGCTGGCCTGGGACCCATATAAGGAAGAGATCTAACTGCTCTGCGATCTCGTGCAGAGACCGAAAATGAGAATTTACAGTCGCTATCGAACGATATGCGAGCCTAAAGCTTTAATAGCTGCTTGGCTGTAATAAAACGCACACTAAGTGCTTGTCTTCAAGAGTTTGGAGACGATAGAAATGGCCTCCTTGATGGCTACAACCTCCGCTTGGAACACAAAGCAGTGGTCCGGGGTGCCTGAAGAAATGAACGATGTTCAGCTTCCTGCACAACCTTTGGGCCATCAGTGCGAAGTGAACCCCATTTGCAGGTCCTGGTTCGCCCATCTCCCAGTCCCTCCACAGGTGGGCTTGATACCTGGAAAGGCGTCGAGTTTTGATCGTTATCATACAATAATCTCCACCATCTCAGGTAGTTATGGAGTCTCGTCATTCCCGAAGTGCCCAAACACCACAGGACAGCTTTCCACAGTCTAAGTTGGTGTGGGGTATGAGGGCGGAAAATAATAAAACCTTTCTTTCCCATGACGACGATTGTTGTACTATTGGGAGGAGGTCCAGCACATTTGATCCAGGGCTTCCCCTGAAAATTAATATTATAGCCAGTTATGCATATATCTCTGCCATGCGTTGAACCATCTGCTGAGTTTATTGAGGCATGTCCTTTTAAACTAAGGCTGGCCACCATACGACCACTCCATAGAGCATGGCGAAGAACCACAAACACCGTGACACGAGATTTGTATATATTAGATGTACAATGTACATAGATACTATATATACATTCAATATATGTATGTTATCATAAATACAGTCGAACTTCCCCCAGTAGCGAATCTCTAGGTAACCAAACAAAAATTCGTTGTACTGAAAATTCGTAATACCAGAATCCGTAAAGGTCATTTTTAAATAGCTTATTTTACATTTGTAAATTTCCATTGAAAGACATTTGTTCAATTTATCCAACCATCCTACACTTGCCTCAAACTCTAAGTGTCCCAATGCTACAGCGAATTCTTTTTAAGGCAATTTCATATCGCTTCGACATTTTGCTTGGCTGTCACCTCTACCTCTACATCCAATCGTCTAAGTGAAAATTGCTTTACAAACATAACTAGTGGTGACATTTATGTTTATCCATTTTTAACGTGACATTAATAGTTAGGGACATCATACATTTTACTGGTGTTTTACTCAAAATAATTGAAAAATAAAACTTCGTTATAGGGAGATCGAAAGCGCAGGGGCAGTTACGGTCGAGTTACGGTCATAGAAAGAAATCGTAGTAAAGAAATATTCGCTATAAGGAAATTCGTTGTAAGGAGATCAAAACATACCGAAAATTTAACGAAATTGCAGTGTTCTGGAAATAAAATCGTTATATAAAAAACTTCGTTGTACGGAAGTTCGTAATAGAGAAGTTCGACTGTATATTCAAAAATGAGTGCTTTCGCCTTTTAATTTTCCAATTAATTCGTTCGTCACAGTTTTTTTTTTGTTTTCTTTATTTTCTTTATTCTATTCTAATCTAAATAGAAATACCGTCCGTGGCATTGACGGAACTTATTTAAATAAACCGTGAACAATGTAAAAAATTTGAAAAACAACTAAATTATTTCCAGGTATTCAATCGCTCAAACATGAAGTGGATATTACTGCAACTTGTCGTCTTTGATTTCCTGGTGCTGGCCCAAACAATAGATCCAAAGGAAATACATAGATAAAAAAAAACATTTTTAAAGTTCCGAGGCAGTGCCCCATCTGGATTCATTCTGGCCGATAACAAGTGCCTTAGAGATGATTATAAACTCACCATAATTAAAACAGCATATATTGTGGATACATTCTGACATATAATAATGTCGTCGACGAGTACAACAACCCGTACCTAATAGCCAGAAACTCGAATTACGAATTATTGCATTATTTCTTCGACGATGCAACTGCGACCCACTTGCGTCTTGCCGGCATTGTTTACTGTAACATACACACACAAATTAACCAAATTGCTAATCTTACTGATAAAAATCGTTACGCAAAATTTGACAAATATTTGTATTGCATACAAAAAAATTTAAGTCCCGATTAAAAAATGGTTGGTGCTTGTAGGGAGGTGAATAATATTTTACGACTTATTCTCATATCTATTAAATACAAAGAAGCGAGCGGACGCGTTGTGAGTCGAAGCTACCGCCGCGACTCTATATTTATACCCGATACTCAGTCAGTACGGCTCCCCTTCCCCAGAGGGCGCACATTGCACGACGTGGAGTGTGAGAGAGAGACCGAAAATTAGAAAGTTGCTACGCTATCGAAGCCACTGCTGAAGCCAAGCTTCAGATTCTGCAGTCTCCTGGGCATCTGGCTATAAAAATTATGGACCGATCGCGTCCTTCAGCGCCGACGCCGAGCCATAATCGATGAGCTGATAGAATGGGCATCTGTAGATAAGGACAGGACACACGAAACCATCTCCCTTTTCTTTCACCACGAAGAGTGCGGTATCGTTGGTGCCGGGAAGAACGGAACGGCCATAGCTGAGGACTTCCTGGACAGCCTGAAGATCTCCACTACTCGGTTCGCCCAGGATGCAGCCAATTTTGGGGAACAGATCGCCCATGCCCTCCACAAGGCTGCCGCTCAATCACTCTCAAAGTTCTTCTCGTTTTGAGCGTTATCAGGACGAGAACTCCACCATGAGACTCTATGAGACTCTATGATGAGACTCTACCACCGAAGATGATAACATAACACCACAGAGCACAGCGTAAATATGTGTAAATTTAAGTTGGTGTGGGGTATAGTGCAGCAAAATAATAAAAACCACTTTCAATGCAACAGACGACGATTGTTGTACTATTGAAATTGTATTGTATTATTGTTTTGAACAAAAAAAATTATTCTGAAAATTCATATTATAGTCAATATGAGCATATATCCAGAAACATTTTTAGGTTTATCCATTTGCGCAGTCAAAGGAGTCGAACGGGAAAAAATGGTTCCAAATTTAAACCAGAAAACAATTATAAAAGATGATACTTACATACAGTCACATGGCTGAATAAAGGACAAGTTTCACACCTCCAGTTAAACGTAAGAATACGTATGGTAGTTTCAGCTACCGATTAACCTCATCAATGGATCCACACCTTTTTTTGTGGTCTGCTTACGCATTCAATTTCATTGCAATTATGATGTCATTGAGCCGCCTTGCCTCTGGACACGAAATGGAGAAATTTTGCCTGACCCAAGCGCAACGTGCATCCCTTGTTTAAGGCAATTTCAGTATCGCCATTGAACCAGGAGTCAGCAGGGGATGCGATGGTGGTCGATAGTCGGGAGTCAACTTTGCACTTGCCATTGCGCCATGATTCCGACCATTTTTATTTTATTTCCATCGTTATTTTTCCGGTATCTTCGTTAACAAAACGACGTCGGTTAAATCTGAATGGGAGCTATTTGGGATTATACATGGCGGTATGAACCGTCGATGGTGTATTTGGTTTTATGAAGTTTTATAATGAAATCTTGCAGACCCCACCAATGGTTTGCAGTACTGTGAACTATTTATGTAATATAAATATAATCATTCTGTTAAATATGAATTGAATGAGCGAATTTACTTTAGGAATATGTTTTCATCTGCCAATCCGTGCCGACGGTAACTGAATCTATAGTTCTATCTGCTCAATTATAAGTAGCTTTTTTCCAAAGAGTCGTTGCATCAACATGGAGGAGCGTTTTGAGAATTCAACAATATATTCTTCTTGGGACAAATTTTGTCCAAAGTATCCATCAAGAATGGTCACATGAGGTATATATTTAATATCTGGTCATAGAAAGAAATCGTAATAAAAAATATTCGCTAATATTGTTGTAAGGATCAAAACATACCGAAAATTTAACGAAATTTAAGTGTTCTTGAACGTTGTCCAAAACCATAATTTAGAAGTTCGACATGTTTATTCAAAAGATTGCTTTCGCCTTCCCATTTTAAAAGCTTAATTCGTTCGTCATCAGTTTTTTTCGCCTTCCTTATTTTCTTTATTCTATTTACGGTAATTAAATAGAAATACCGTCCGTGGCAAACCGGAACTTATTTAAATAAACCGTGAACAATGTAAAAAATTAAAAACAAAGTTCCAATATTCAATCGCCTTTAAACATGAACGGATATTATGGGTGTGTTCATCGTAAATTGAATTCCTGGTGCTGGCCCCATCAAACAGTCGATCAGCCCGGAAATAGCCCAAGATCGACAAATTCTTTCCTTATCATCGTCTGCCCGCATGGAAAAAATTACGGCCAATAACCGTTGCCGTAAACCAGACCGTACAGATCACAAAAAAAAATAAATATTCGGTTCTGAAATTTTGTCCCAAATATAAAGAGTAATCATCTCATAGTAATTTTCCTCTTTTCGGTTTTATAAACTGTTTACTTGTTTCATTCAAACTAGTTTAAACTCATCGAAAATATAATTACATATTCCTCTGATATGAATATTTCATAGTTCTTTTTTTAGCGATTCCAATTGAGAAATTTTCTAGCAAATACATTCCGTCAACAATGCCAAACAGTGCTGAAAATAACTTAACTTCTTAAATAGGTTTAATCGCTCAAACATGAAGTGGATGTTACTGCAATTGTCGTCTTTGCTTTCCTGGTGCTGGTAAAAAATGTCGGAAGGAAATACAAAGATAAAAATTTTTAAAGTTCCGAGAAGATGCCCCATCTGGATTCATTCAACGGCCGATAACAAACCATCCTTAGAGATGATTATAAGGGACCATAATTAAAACAGCATATTGTGGATACATTCTGACATATAATAATGTCGTCGACCAGAACAACAACCCGTACCTGGTGCCTGAAAACTCGAATTACGAATTATTGAACATTTATTGCATTACTATTATTATTCACCCATTATGCCAAATTGCTAATTTTGGGGATAAAAATCGTTACGCATGCCCTTGACAAATATTTGTTGCATACAAAAAATTTAAGTCCCGATTTCTCCTGGTTGGTGCTTGTCCGGACTGAATAATATTTTGGTGCCATATTCCATATCTATCCAATACAAAGTTAAGCGCAACGGACGCGTTGTGAGTCCCTGAAGGCCGCCGCGACTCTATATTTATACCACTACAGTGGACCTGAGGCCTCCTCACTGGGCGCATATTGCACGAACGGCTGGAAGAGAGAGACCGAAAATTAGCAAGGGAAACGCTATCGAGCAGCCACTCGCTGAAGCCGAGCAGCTGGATTCTGCAGTCTGTAGAATGGGCATCTGGCATATTCTGTGCCGAGGTTCAAAATCGATGGATGCCAACCGCTATTCGGCCTATCTTGTGAGGGTGCCTGGAGGATTTTCAAATACACTAATAATATTGCGATATCACAGAGTCCACGATACAAAATTTGGTTTTTCCATACCGCCACCATAGTCTCTGATCGAACAATGCGATCACCGCGAAGGAAAAGCTACCTTCTGGGCGTTACACACATCTACTTTCATCACGAAGAGGCGGTATCGTTGGTGCCGGGAAGAACGGAACGGCCATAGCTGAGGACCCTGGACAGCCTGAAGGGTCTGCACTACTCGGTTCGCCCAGGATGCAGCCAATTTTGGGGAACAGATCGCCCATGCCCTCCATGCCCTCAATCACTCCAAAGTTCTTCTCGTTTTGAGCGTTATCAGGACGAGAACATTGACCATGAGAATAAGAATGAGAATCTATGATGAGACTCTACCACCGAAGATGATAACATAACACCACATAACTAACCTAAATATGTGTAAATTTAAGTTGGTGTGGGGTATAGTGCAGCAAAATAATAAAACCACTTTCAATGCAACAATCGACGATTTTTGTACTATTGAAATTGTTATTGTTTTGCTAATTTGAACAAAAAATTATTCTGAAAATTAATATTATAGTCAATACGAGCATATATCCAGAAACATTTTAGGTTTATCCATTTGCGCAGTCAAAGGAGTCGAACGGGAAAAAATGGTTCCAAATTTAAACCAGAAAAAAATTATAAAAGATGATGATTACATACAGTCACATGGCTGAATAAAGGCAAGTTTCACACCTCCAGTTAAACGTAAGAATACGTATGGTAGTTTCAGCCACCGATTAAACCTCATCAATGGATCCACACCTTTTTTGTGGTCTGCTTACGCATTCAATTTCATTGCAATTATGATGTCATTCAGCCGCCTTGTCCCTGGACACGCCTGGTGCAATTTTTGCGCTTCCTCCGAAGTGACGTGCATCCCCTTTAAGTGCAATTTCAGTATCGCCATTGAACCAGGAGTCAGCACCACGCGATGGTGGTCGATAGTCGGGAGTCTTGAGTCAGCACGGCCATTGCGCCAATTCCGACCATTTTAGTCGTTTTGTTTCCTGTTAGATTTCCGGTATCTTGTTAGCCATCGCCGTCGGGTAAATCTGACTGGGAGCTATTTGGGATTATACATACGAGTATGTGTGTGTGTGTTTGCGGCAGCGTCTTTTGAATGATCAAATCACTGCCCACCAACGCTGGGGCTGTACTTTTACTAATATAAATATAATCGTTCTGTTAAATATGCATTTGGAAATTGAAGTTTACCTGTTACATTTATGTTTTCATCTGCCAATATTTGCAATCGGTAGCTGAATCTATAGTATATCTGCGCAATAAAGTGCTTTATTTCCAAGAAGTTGCATAAACATGGAGGAGCGTTTTGAGAAGTATCATGTTTATATTCAAGGGAAGACAGTGGGGATATTCTTTTTCCATGGCATCCATCAGCAATTTCGGATTGAGCAGAATAAATATCTTGGTGTAAAAGAAATCGTTAAAGATTGGTCACATGCGGTATATACGGTATATACAATATATAGAAAATTTAATAAAAATGCGTGTAATGACGTTGTATTGGGATGCACCGTTTTCAAAATGATCAGCTGTAATTTAATATTGAACGACCATTTTTAAACCATATTTTAGAAGTTTAGACACAGTCTTGATGAGAACTGAAGAAGAAGAAGAAGAAAGAAATTCATTTTTCAACGTCTTGCAGAACAAAATTAAAAACAATTGAAATTGGTCGATACGATCGCTTGTAGATCACAAAAATTACTGAATATTCGGTTCTGGCAATTTTGTCCCCAAATATAAATCCGAAGGAAATAGATCATCTCATAGTTCACTGGTTCCTTTTTCCCGTTGGAAAAAAAAACTTACGGCCAAAACTGATTGCCGTCAAACTCATCGACATATATACATTCATATAACAAGATCAGATATGATATATTTCTGTTGTTTAGAGTAGCCAACCCGCATGCACTTTCCAGCGTTTCACTACATTTTACGTCAACATAGCCAAACAGTTTAATCAAATATTAACTAATCTAAATAGATTTAAGCTTTGATCCAATATTGAGTTTTTTACGGCAATCCTTTTGACCAAGCTCCCAGAAATGGTATAAAATGTCGGACAAAAGTTGGAAACCAACTTAATTTGGCTCACAGTCGATCGAGAAGATGTTACACAACTTGTCGTCTTTGAACGCTGGTGCCTGCTCGCCCTAACCATCAGCACCGGATGTGTTCTGGCCCAGCCGAATTCTGGTCACAACTCCTTGAGGGATTATTGGATAAATTGAAAACAGGCCGGCCAGAACATCATCGACATATCGTTGGTGTCGTGAAGAACGGAACGGCCATATCTGAGGACTTCCTGAACAGCCTGAAGAACTCCACCTCTTTAGTTTGCCCAGGATGCAGCCAATTTTGGGGAACAGGTCGCCCATGCCCTCCACAAAAATCGTCGCTCAATCATTTGAGAGTTCTCCTACAAAAATTGAAGTCCCGACTACAGAGTCTGCGTGGTGCCATATCCAAGGTGTCCAACCTAGTTAAGCGCAACGCCCTGCAAGAAATACAAAGGCTTTGGAAATAATCAATTCCACTACAGTGGACAGAGGCCTCACTGGCCGATATTAACGAACGGCTGGAAGAGCAGAGTCAGAAGTATGCCGGGGAAATCAAAGAGCAGTGGAACGATTGGGCAGCCGAGCAGCTGGATCGCGTCGATGAGAAGACCGACGGTGCTGGCAGCGCCGACGCCGAGGCCATCATCGATGAGCTGCAGAACCGCTATTCGGCCTATCTTCAGAGCTGCCTGGAGGAGTTGCAGGTTCGCCAAAAAGACAGTACGAGCAGAAAGTCCACGAAACCATCTCCCGTTTCCACACCACCACCAAAAATCTGACCGAACAAATCGATAGCTGCCTGAAGCGCTTTTCCGGACCCATCTCATGCCGCAGGGGCATCCATCAGGTCCTCGCCCAGCTGCAGGTTGCACCCGACGAGCTAATCAGCCTAAAGTTTTTCCCGGGTCTGCAACTGCTAGCCGTAGGTCTCGATGCCAGTAGCTTTGCTCGGGCCAGACCGTAGCCGAGTATGCCCCTCGAAAAGCCCAATGTGGAAAACGCCAGCTGGAGGAGATCATTGAGCGTTATCAAAATGATTTCCACCTTTGGACCGGACTCTTTCACCGAAGACCATACGTCAACATAACTACGTGTAAATATAAGTTGGTGCAGGGAAAGTGCAGCAAAATAATAAAACCACTTTCAATGCAACAATCGAAAAATGTTATTTAATTTTAATTGTATTGTTTCATTCCATTGCTAATTTGGATAAACAATTATTCTGAAAATTCATATTATAGTTAATATTAGAATAGGTTAGGTTAGGTTCAGGTGGTTTTAAATTGGAGTGATGAATATGAACCAAGCTCCATATTTTACCTGTAAAAAGGTCCGTTGTTGCCGCATGGGCGTGTGCCCCTTCTCAATGCCTAAAACCCGTGGAGAACAAGCTGCTTTTGCAAATTATGCAGTCCCATCCGGAGGCTTGGATGAATTTGGACAAAAATTATTCAAGTTTGATTTCGGACAGGTCCGAAATGTCCAGTGCCCCAAACAAGGCCCCTAGAATACGAAGACGACGATTTCCAAGGGCCGGGCAGTGGCAGAAGAAATCGTGGGGACCGATTCCTCCTCTTCCTCGTCGCGCAAAAACTCCTGCAGAAGTCGTTTTGAGGGATTGAAAGTGCAAAGAAAAAATGAATGCCGATCTGCCAGTGTCCCGTATATGGTTCGAAATAACTGCAGAGCATTGTGCTCTCCTGAGCCTATACAGCTCGGCTGAGCGCTTCTTCGATCGATATGGCCATATCAATCTTGAGACTTTACATTGAAACGGTTTGCTGCCATCTCCTATTGGCATTTTGCTCGAACAATTCGTGCGTGAAAGACTACACGTAGCCAGAGAATATGAATACCTGCTTCATCTCCATTTAGAGGAATCAACAAACCCAAACTTTTCAACTCGTCGGCGGCGTCGTTCCCCTCGATGTCCCATGGCCTGGGATCCATATAAGGAAGAGAGATCTAACTGCTCTGCGATCTCGTGCAGAGACCTTCGGCAAATTTACAGTCGCTGAGCTCGACGATATTGAGCCTAAAGCTTTAATATTTTACAGCTGTCAAAATTAAAACCAACTAAGTGCGTGTCTAAAAGTAATTTTTTTACGATGGAAATTGGGCCTTTGATGGCTGAAACCTCCGCTTGGAAAACACATTGCAGTGGTCCGGGACCCTGAAAAGTAATTTTCGACTGAAAAAAAAATGTTCAGCTGCTTTGAGGAAAAATATGCACCCACAAAGAAGTCCAACTTTGAGCCATCAGTGTAGAAGTGAACCACATTTGCGGGTCCTGGTTCGCCCATCCCCAGTCCTCCCTTCAAATGGGATTGTTTCCTGGAAAGGCGTCGAGAGGTGTTCACTAGGGATTGGTTAATCTGTTCTGAAAGTTGCGGGAGTCTCGTCAGGATTCCCGAGTGCCCAACCGCGGACGCTTTCCACAGTCTGGCTTCTCATTCTGAGTGCGGCCCCCCTTCTCCCCAAACATCAATTGGGACGTCAGTGGAGTATCCAGGGCTTCCCCTGGCCGAAAATTAGAACGCCAGTTATGCATAGCTCTGAAGCCATGCGTTGAATTCTGCTGAGTCTGTAGAATGGGCATGTCCTATTCTGTGCGTTCGGTTGAAAATTACCATACCACAGATTCCATCCGAGCATGATCGGTCGAATTTTGGCGATACACTAATTCACCGATCTATCACAGGGCCTGGATAAAAAATTTGGTTTCTATAGCCTTTATAGTCTCCTGCAAGATAGCGCTCACCGCAAAGGAAAAAGCTACCTTCTTTACCATCCTCTATGCTTTCACCACGATTTCGAACAATCGTTGGTGCCTAAGAACGGAACGGGCCATAGCTGAGGATACCTGGACAGCCTGAAGATCTCCACTACTCAGGTTCCCCACGATAGTCAGCCAAAGTTGGGGAACAGAACTTTGCCCTCCACAATGCCGCTCAATCAACCGTTCCGTTTTGCTTCTCGTTTTGACGTTATCAGGACGAGAACTCCACCATGAGACTCTATGAGACTCTATGATGAGACTCTTCCACCGAAGATGAGGCATAACACCACAGACCATACGTAAATTTGTAAATTTAAGTTGGTGTGGGGTATAGTGCAGCAAAATAATAAAACCACTTTCAATGCAACAGACGACGATTGTTGTACTATTGAAATTGTATTGTATTTTGCTAATTTGAACAAAAAATTATTCTGAAAATTAATATTATAGTCAATAAGCATATATCCAGAAACATTTTAGGTTTATCCATTTGCGCAGTCAAAGGAGTCGAACGGGAAAAATGGTTCCAAATTTAAACCAGAAAACAATTATAAAAGATGATGGCGGTACAGTCACATGGCTGAATAAAAGCGCAAGTTTCACATGTCCAGTTAAACGTAAGAATACGTATGGTAGTTTCAGCCACCGATTAACCTCATCAATGGATCCACACCTTTTTGTGGTCTGCTTACGCATTCAATTTCATTGAAATTATGATGTCATTCAGCCGCCTTGTCCCTGGACACGAAATGTGCAATTTTTGCGCTGACCTCAGCCCTTGGAACGTGCATCCCCCGAAGGGATGCAATTTCAGTATCGCCATTGAACCAGGAGTCAGAAGGATGCGATGGTGGTCGATAGTCGGGAGTCAGGAGTCAGCACGGCCATTGCGCCAATTCCGACCATTGAGTCGTTTTGTTTCCTGTTATATTTCCGGTATCTTGTTAGCATCGACGTCGCTTAAATCCAACTATGGGAGCTATTTGGGATTATACATACGATATGTGTGTGTCTGGTTTGCAGCAGCGTATTTTTGAATGATTTTTCATTGCCCACCAACGCTTGAGGCTGTACTTTTAGGTTATAAATATAATCGTTCTGACGAAATATGTTCCACGGATGGAAGCAATTGTTACATTTATGTTTTCATCTGCCAATATTTGCAATCGGTAGCTGAATCTATAGGAGAATCTTTAGCAATAAATTGCTTTATTTCCATGAAGGTGCATAAACATGGAGGAGCCCAATTTGAGAAGCGGTGATATTCAACAATATATTCTTCTTGGCATAAATTTCAGTGTAAAGTAATGTTAAAGATTGGTCACATGCGGTATATACGGTATATACAATATATAGAAAATATCTAATAAAAAATCGTATAATATTGTATTGGGATGCATTTTTTCAAAAATCTCAGCTGTAATTCAATATTGAACGACCATTCCTAAACCATATTTTAGAAGTAAGACACAGTTTTGATGAGAACTGAAGAAGAAGAAGAAGAAAGAAATTCACTTTTTCAACGTCTTGCAGAACAAAATTATTATAATTGAAATTGGTCGATACGACTCTTGTAGATCACAAAAAAAGAATATTCGGTTCTGGCAATTTTGTCCCAAATATAAAGTAGAAATATAGTTCCATATAGTCGAAAACTTCTTTCATTTGATTGCATTCAAATTACTTCAAACTCATCGACATATATACATTCATATATATATCAGATATGATATATTTCTGTTGTTTCTTTAGCCAACCCGCATGCACTTTCCAGCGTTTCACTCCATTACGTCAACATAGCCAAACAGCTTCTCAAATATTAACTAATTAAATAGATTTAAGCTTTGATCCAATATTGAGTAGACGGCAATCCTATTGACCAAGCTCCCAGAAATGGTATAAAATGTCGGACAACTGTTGGAGGGAGTGTTTAATTTGGCTCACAGTCGATCGAGAAGATGCACTTGACCAAGCCAACGCTACTCCTGCTCGCCCTAACCATCAGCACCGGATGTGTTCTGGCCCAGCCGAAGCCACAACTCCTTGAGGGATTGTTGGATAAATTGAGGGAGGCCGGCCAGAACATCATCGACGGTATCGTTGGTGCCGTGAAGAACGGAACGGCCATATCTGAGGACTTCCTGGACAGCCTGAAGAACTCCACCTCTCAGTTTGCCCACGATGCAGCCAATTTTGGGGAACAGGTCGCCCATGCCCTCCACAAAGCTGTCGCTCAATCACTCTCAGAGTTCTCCTCGTTGGTGAAGTCCGTACTACAGAGTCTGCGTGGTGCCATATCCAAGGTGTCCAACCTAGTTAAGCGCAACGCCCTGCAAGAGGCCCTGAAGGCTCTGGAAATAATCAATTCCACTACAGTGGACCTGGAGGCCTCACTGGCCGATATTAACGAACGGCTGGAAGAGCAGAGTCAGAAGTATGCCGGGGAAATCAAAGAGCAGTGGAACGATTGGGCAGCCGAGCAGCTGGATCGCGTCGATGAGAAGACCGACGGTGCTGGCAGCGCCGACGCCGAGGCCATCATCGATGAGCTGCAGAACCGCTATTCGGCCTATCTTCAGAGCTGCCTGGAGGAGTTGCAGGTTCGCCAAGGACAGTACGAGCAGAAAGTCCACGAAACCATCTCCCGTTTCCACACCACCACCAACGATCTGACCGAACAAATCGATAGCTGCCTGAAGCGCTTTTCCGGACCCATCTCATGCCGCAGGGGCATCCATCAGGTCCTCGCCCAGCTGCAGGTTGCACCCGACGAGCTAATCAGCCTAAAGTTGCAGGGTCTGCAACTGCTAGCCGTAGGTCTCGATGCCAGTAGCTGTGTGGGCCAGACCGTAGCCGAGTATGCCCTCGAAAAGCCCAATGTGGAGCGCCAGCTGGAGGAGATCATTGAGCGTTATCAGAATAAGAATTCCACCTCTGGATAGGACTCTACCACCGAAGACCATACGTCAACATAACTACGTGTAAATATAAGTTGGTGTGGGGTATAGTGCAGCAAATTAATAAAAACCACTTTCAATGCAACAATCGACGATTTTTGTTTTATTAGAATTGTATTGTATTATTGTTTTGCTAATTAGGATACAAAATTATTCTGAAAATTCATATTATAGTCAATATGAGCATATATCCGAAACATTTTTAGGTTTCTCCATTTGCGCAGTCAAAGGAGTCGAACGGGAAAAAAATGGTTCCAAATTTAAACCAGAAAACAATTATAAAAGATGATGATACAATACAGTCACATGGCTGAATAGAACGCAATTTTCACACGTCCAGTTAAACGTAAAAATACGTATGGTAGTTTCAGCTACCGATTCAGAACCTCATCAATGGATCCACACCTTTTTTTGTGGTCTGCTTACGCATTCAATTTCATTGCAATTATGATGTCATTGAGCCGCCTTGCCTCTGGACACGCCTGGAGAAGATTCTTCCTCCGAAGTGACCTCAGCCCTTGGAGAGGATTTTTCCTCCGAAGAGGATGCACGTACAACGTAGCTACGTGTACGACACATGTTGCTGAACTTTGTTCTTGAAAAAGGAGATGATTTCCCAGATGATTTTTATTTTATTGGCATCGTATTTTACAAGTGGAATCGTTAACAAAACCATTAAGATAGGTTAACCCGAATAGGGGCCTCTCATAGGCCTCGCATGGCGGTATGAACCGTCGATGGTGTATTTGGTTTTATGAAGTTTTATAATAAAATCTTGCAGACCCGATAAATGGTTTGCAGTACTGTGAACTATTTATGTTGCTGCGAAAGATGTCATTTGGAATCAGGAATTGAATGAGCGAATGGACTTCAGGAATAGGTTTGAATCTGGATCCGTGCCGACGAGCAACCGTTCAAAACTGGAGGTCGGCTCATTTATCCAGAGTCTTTTCCAGAAGAGTCGTGTCAGTCACCATCAGTATCATGTTTAAACTTGAACGGAAGACAGTGGGGACATTCTTTGTCCATAGCATCCATCAGCAATTTCGGATGAGCAGAATATTTAATATCTGGTCATAGAAAGAAATCGTAGTAAAGAAATATTCGCTATAAGGAAATTCGTTGTAAGGAGATCAAAACGGGGAAAAAAAAACGAAATTGCGCCGGTTCTGTACGTTTACGGAAGTTCGTAATAGAGAAGTTCGACTGTATATTCAAAAATGATTGCTTTCGCCTTCTAATTTTAAAATTAATTCGTTCGTCACAGCCTTTTTTTTTTTTTTTTATTTTTGTTACTATTCTATTCTAATCTAAATCCGTTTACCGTCCGTGGCATTGACGGAACTTATTTAAATTTTAAACCGTGAACAATGTAAAAAATTGAAAAATAAAAACTTCGTTATAGGGATTCAAATCGCTTAAACATTACGGTCGATTACGGTCATAGAAAGAAATCGGTAGGCCCCAAAAACTATAGATCCGAAGGAAATAGACCCGATTGTAAGGATGATCGGCTTTGCCGCATGGAAAAAACTTACGGCCAATTTACCGTTGCAAACCAGCCCGTGAAGAAAAAAAAAAAAAGAATATAAAAGTTCTGAAATAACGGAATGTTCGTAATACATCGGCGCGTAATTTTGTTCGGTTTTATATTCAAAAATGAAACGCCTTTTAATTTTCCAAAATTAATTCGTGTTCGTCACAGTTTTTTTTCTTGTTTTCATTCTTTATTCTTTTTTTAAATAGCGATTCCGTCCGTTAATTGACGGAACTTAAAATAAACCGTGAACAATGTAAAAGTATGAAAACCAACTAATTATTTCCAGGTATTCAATCGCTCAAACATGAAGTGGATATTACTGCAACTTGTCGTCTTTGATTTCCTGGTGCTGGCCCAAACAATAGATCCAAAGGAAATACATAGATAAAAAAAAACATTTTTAAAGTTCCGAGGCAGTGCCCCATCTGGATTCATTCTGGCCGATAACAAGTGCCTTAGAGATGATTATAAGGGACCATAATTAAAACAGCATATTGTGGATACATTCTGACATATAATAATGTCGTCGACGAGTACAACAACCCGTACCTAATAGCCAGAAACTCGAATTACGAATTATTGCATTATTTCTTCGACGATGCAACTGCGACCCACTTGCGTCTTGCCGGCATTGTTTACTGTAACATACACACACAAATTAACCAAATTGCTAATCTTACTGATAAAAATCGTTACGCAAAATTTGACAAATATTTGTATATAGCTCATACAAAAAAATTTAAGTCCCGATTAAAAAATGGTTGGTGGTAGTAGGGAGGTGAATAATACTTTACGACTTATTCTCATATCTATTAAACACAAAGAAGCGAGCGGACGCGCTGTGAGTCGAAGCTACCGCCGCGACTCTATATTTATACCCGATACTCAGTCAGTATGGCTCCCCTCCTCCAGAGGGCGCACATTGCACGACGAGGAGTGTGAGAGAGAGACCGAAAATGAGAAAGTTGCTACGCTATCGAAGCCACTGCGATGTCATTTGTTCCTTCTGGCTATAATAAAGAACCGATCTGCTTCAGATTCTGCAGTCTGTAGAATGGGCATCTGTAGATAAGGACACACATCTACTTTCACCACAAAGAGTGCGGTATCGTTGGTGCCGGGAAGAACGGAACGGCCATAGCTGAGGACTTCCTGGACAGCCTGAAGAACTCCACTGCGAACTGAGTGCCCAGGATGCAGCCAATTTTGGGGAACAGATCGCCCATGCCCTCCACAAGGCTGCCGCTCAATCACTCTCAAAGTTCTTCGTTTTGAGCGTTATCAGGACGAGAACTCCACCATGAGACTCTATGAGACTCTATGATGAGACTCTACCACCGAAGATGATAACATAACACCACAGAGCACAGCGTAAATATGTGTAAATTTAAGTTGGTGTGGGGTATAGTGCAGCAAAATAATAAAAACCACTTTCAATGCAACAGACGACGATTGTTGTACTATTGAAATTGTATTGTATTGCTAATTTGAACAAAAAAATTATTCTGAAAATTAATATTATAGTCAATACGAGCATATATCCAGAAACATTTTTAGGTTTATCCATTTGCGCAGTCAAAGGAGTCGAACGGGAAAAAATGGTTCCAAATTTAAACCAGAAAACAATTATAAAAGATGATACTTACATACAGTCACATGGCTGAATAAAAGGCAAGTTTCACACCTCCAGTTAAACGTAAGAATACGTATGGTAGTTTCAGCCACCGATTAACCTCATCAATGGATCCACACCTTTTTTTGTGGTCTGCTTACGCATTCAATTTCATTGCAATTATGATGTCATTCAGCCGCCTTGTCCCTGGACACGAAATGTGCAATTTTTGCGCTGACCCAAGCGCAACGTGCATCCCCTGCTTAAGTGCAATTTCAGTATCGCCATTGAACCAGGAGTCAGCAGGGGGATGCGATGGTGGTCGATAGTCGGGAGTCAGGAGTCAGCACGGCCATTGCGCCAATTCCGACCATTAAGTCGTTTTGTTTCCTGTTAGATTTCCGGTATCTTGTTAGCATCGCCGTCGCTTAAATCTGACTGGGAGCTATTTGGGATTATACATACGAGTATGTGTGTGTGTGTTTGCGGCAGCGTCTTTTGAATGATCACTTCACTGCCCACCAACGCTGGGGCTGTACTTTTTACTAATATAAATATAATCGTTCTGTTAAATATGCTCCACAAATTGAAGTTTACCTGTTACATTTATGTTTTTCATCTGCCAATATTTGCAATCGGTAGCTGAATCTATAGTATATCTGCGCAATAAAGTGCTTTATTTCCAAGAAGTTGCATAAACATGGAGGAGCGTTTTGAGAAGCGGTGATATTCAACAATATATTCTTCTTGGCATAAATTTCAGTGTAAAGTGTAAAGTAATGTTAAAGATTGGTCACATGCGGTATATACGGTATATACAATATATAGAAAATATGTAATAAAAATCGTATAATATTGTATTGGGATGCATTTTTTTAAAATCTCAGCTGTAATTCAATATTGAACGACCATTCCTGAACCATATTTTAGAAGTAAGACATAGTTTTGATGAGAACTGATCCGAACTGATCCCATGATAAGCTTAGATCTTTCCATCTGCCTTTTTTAATTATTTGTGTTATTGCATTATACATACAACTCCAGCTTCGTATCTTGCTATTCTACTGATTATAAAATGTGTTTACTGATTGTCCAGACGACGACAATTGATTCAATATTGAATCAAGTCAAACAAGTCGCAAGTACCCTTTAGTATACAAGCAACGAGCAGCAATAGTTTATATGGACGGAGAAAGACGGAAAATTCTCTCAATTAAATTCAATATTATGCCCCAAATGTCACTACTGTAGTACTAACTACATCTAATAATATTACACGAATGGCAGTATCAAAAGCAACAGAAAACCGCGATTTTTCAAGAATTAACGTGCAGAAAATAAAATATCTAAAATTTGATTTTCACAGATACATTTGTATATCACAGATTCAAATGACCGACTCGATAATTTTTGAAATATTATTATAACGTTATTATGTAGACCGAGAAAGCGAAAGTATGTATGTTGGTGTGTGTGTGAACGACAGATGGGGAACGATTCTGATGGCTACAAAGATCAGCTCGAGACTGACTAAGGGCAGGCGGACCGAATTGCCTGGGTCCTAATGCAAGCGAGCGAACTAAAGAATGCGATAGAAGGAGAGCGTTAGATCAGCTCGGATTGCTACTAAGCCGAGTAAGAGCAATATATAAAGATATAGAGCACGAGAGAACCGATAGATGCGATAGCTGTAGAAACGAAACGAAGAAGTTGGATAGAGAGCGGCCTAACAATGATGTGGTACAGTGGGCAGTACAAATAGTGGATTTACATTACTCTGCACCACTGGCTATTATTTAATGAATTATTTGACTACTATTGGGCTGGGAAACCCGACAATTATAATATTAAATAATATTATTTATATTATTTAATTTTTATTGGTATCCGGCGATAAACACCTCTGATTCGAATACAAATATGATTATTGATTTAACACCCGTAAAATATAATAAATATATGAAAATTATTTATACTAAAATCTTTTTTGTCTATTTTTATTTTAGTCGGGTCTATTTATATAATATTAAGGTGTCAAATGGTGACAAAATGTCACAAAGGTGACAAAAGGTGTGAAAAGTGACGAAAGGTGACATTGACGGGTAATAATAATGAACCTTTTGCTGGAATGGCAAATTTTTTGCCATTCTTCACCCAAAAATTATTTTGTGCTAGTTTAATAATTGTATAATTATTTTTAAGTTAAATTACCTTCCTGCAATTGATTTCAAAGTGCATGGAAATTTGTCATTTGAATTATGTATTAAAGATAAAGACAAATTTCAACATTCCTGTGGATAGCTATTATTATTAACTATAACTATAATAATACATTATATTTATGATTGTACATATATATTAGAAATATTTTAATTAAGTATTAACACAAAAATAAATGTCAATATTACTATTGATAACTATTTCTCTCTCTCTCGCTCTGAAAGAAAGACAGAAGGCGAGAAAGAAAAAGAGGTGAAGATACTAATTATTATACCAAATTTAAATTTAAAATGTGCATGCAGATTCTCTCAACGACAAAAAATACTAACAAAATTTAATTATTATTCTATTACTTTTTCCGCCAAAAGGTCAACCGTGATAAAAAAAAAGTTACAAGTATTTTCTAATTTGATTGAAACTTAACTAATTTAACCAATTGATATATAATTTCATTAACTATGATTTGAAAACCTCTTAATACATATAAGTTAAAGTTAACTTGTTCGGTTTTTTTTGTTTTGGTATTTGTATTGTCATACAATACAATAAAGGACAGTAAAATGTAAAAAATTCACGTTAATTAACTTTTAAACTTTTCAAAAAGTTGAATTTTCCAACGATGGGTTATTTTAGCTAAAATAATATTTAACAATGGTGGGAACTAGGACATTGGTCTATCCGGGAAATGGTCATGGCCTTAATCCGATCGAGAATCTTTAGCACATCATTAATGTTTTTATATGAAAGCAGAGACCCAAAACTTTATCTGAATTAAAAAAAATTATTATGTACATATATACATATGTATATTATGTCGCATAGAACAATTTTTCTAAAATATTACACCTGTTATTCATTATACATAAATAAATAAATATATATAAATAAATATAAATAGAAATAAACGGAATAACAGAAATACAAATACCAGTAAACACCAAAGTGAATTCTTTCTGACTTAAGGATTTTTTTGAATACAAAGAACATTTGTGTTTAAACTTTTTCTTTGTTTCGTTAGCCTTTTATATTGCTTAGTTACTTTAATGAGCTTTTTTCTTGAGATATAAACCACATTTCACTGTCCGCCACTGTATAACGGTTGCACAGCGCTTTGGCATAGAGTTAACCAAATGCTGGCAACTCTCTATGAAAATCGAGCTCCAGGACCTTTGTACAGCATCCCAAAGTTGGTTATTTTATTTATGATACTGCTCCATTTAAAATAATTTAAAACGAGGGGGAACGTTGTGAGTTGCGGCTGCGACCGCAACTCTACATTTATACCCGATACATAGTCAGTATGGCTACATTTAACGACAAGGAGTGCGTGCGAGAGAGACAGAAAATCAGTCAGAACGTGTCGACGAGCGCTGCGTAACCACTGCAAATTGATTTGTTACTTTTGGCTATAATGATAATCCGATCTTATTCGGATTCGGCAAGATTCGGCAATCTGGTAGATATGGCCATTCTCTATGATTGTGCGTTTTTAATTTTCTCCTATCTTCAAAATTCTGGTTGCCACAGATTTTCGTTGTTTATGGTTGCGGAAGGGGGTGGGGCGAAATTTTGAAACACACTTGTAGCAGTGAGCTAGCAACAGTGAGTTCTGCAGTGAAAAATTACAAATAGTTTTGTAACAGTGAGAGCTCTACAGTCAGGTCTAACAGTCTCTGAGATCTGTGGATGCCACAGATTTTCGCACTTTGCGGGGGCGGAAGGGGGTGGGGCGAAATTTTGAAACTCGTCAAGGTCCGATATTATAGGAATCTGGATAAAAAATTTGGTTGCTCTAGCTCTTATAGTCTCTGAGATCTAGGCGCTAATGTTTTGCGCTATGCAAAGCCGGCTATGATACGTGTGTGTTAGAGAGAGACAGGGCGAGAAAAAATGAAATTGTTTTCTTCATTCTGGCTATAATAATGATACGATCCAATTCAGATTCTGCAGTCTAAAAGATAAATTCATTTTCTACGATTCTGCGTATCTTTACGTTTTCTCGTATCTTTAAAATTGTGGATGCCACAGATTTTCGTCCTTTGTTGGGGCGGAAGTGGGCGGGGCGATGTTTTGAAATATAATTGTAACAGTGACATATCACAGAAGGCTGGATACAAAATGTCGTTGCTCTAGCTCTTATAGTCTTTGAGCACTAGGCGCTGATAGGGACGGACAGACGGACGGACGGACAGACGGACAGACAGACATGGCTCAATCGACTCGGCTATTGATGCTGATCAAGAATATATGGGGTCGGAAACGCTTCCTTCTGGACGTTACACACACTTTTACCACAAATCTACCCCAATACTCATTTTGAGTATCGGGTATAAATACGCATAATTTAAAATAACGCAAATAATTCTCAAATGGATTTAAATCGGTTGACCGATTTGACCATAACACTGAAACAATTCGCCCTCACCTTTATTATGGGGGCATTTTGTTGGAGGATCTAGGTGGCACCGGCGGCCAGTCCCCATCCTCGGGCGTCCAGTCAGCCGCTTCGCTGTCCAGGGCAATCAATCGCTGTCCCGCTCGTGCAACGACAGTGGCGGCATCACACTGATCTCGGTGCAATTCTGAGACTGGTACACCAATCTTTGGTACAAAAGGCCAGACGCTCGACCACATAAACAGGATTTTGAAGACGCTCCTTACACTGGACCGGCTACCTTTCGTCCAGCTCCGAGGCTCCGGGCAACTTAGGCTGCTTGTAGAAGGTTCTGGTGTTATTGCTGCCTACGAGTTGGACCTCCACCTGCTCCGTGAGGCGCTCGACGATCTCGTCCTGGTGGAGGAAATTCTCGTCGTGCTTGTCTCGAATTTGGCCTGCTTGGATGTGGCAAAGCGTTCACAGACTATTTCCTCTCTGAGTATCGGGTACTGTTGTACCAGACTTCACGTTCATCTAGATGTGGCTCGATTTAAGGTCCAAACTATTCTCCAGCAAGTCCTTCAATGCATTGGCCGGACGCTGGATGATTTCTAAAGCGGCAATGCGATTGACCACCGAGGTGGTCAGCTTCCGGATGACACCCGGTTCCAGATCCACCTGCACTATTATGCATGCTTTACGGTTACACTCTCATGTGTTTGTTTACAAATAAAATCCGTAACAATTTAAATTTTGTATGAAAGCAAGTAGGAATGGAATGTATTATTTGTGGGCCCTGTGGAGCTGGAGGAAATAACCGCAATATTGGATAAATCCGTTCTTGCGGAACAGAAATGCAATCACCATGTTTTTTATCTCCTTATAATTTAAAAAATTATAAAATCCATATAATCGGCTTTCAATCGACTGCTGCCTTAATGACATAAAATTGTTCTTCATTATTGCAAAAATTAATATTGGTATCTGGCAATCTGGCAATTGCATCATCGAGAAGCTAAAAGACAGGAGAGCATTGCGTTAATTTCACGGTCAATGGGAAGAAATAAATTATTAATAATTATTAATCTACTGATATTTTGGCGAATAACTTCGCGGATCGAGGGTTTACTTTAGGGTTCTTATTTGTAGAGATATATATATATATATATGTATATTCTATTACATTATATATTTCAATGATCGTAGCAACTGAACAACCAATGTTATGTTCCACCTCGACATATTTCGTTGCTTCTGAAAAAAGTCCTTTGATTAGATGTAGATGTAGATGTAAAGGGGAGTTATTCGTTTTAAGACTGTTAAATGGATTATTCATTTGGAATTTTATTTAACACCAAAAACTTTAAAAAATATGAAGTAAAACCGTTTTAAGCCAAAATATCTGACGTTTGGTTTTTCGCCTCTCAACCAATCAGATCAATGCGTACGTGGGGAAAAACCTATATTTTCCCCTGACCAAAATATTTTTTTTGCTAGTATGACATAATTATTAATCTCTGCTATAATCCTCGAAATATAGCAGAATTTATAATTTACAAAATTATGAGTAACAGAAACATTTAAGATTGTTATTTTGGCTTAAGGGTAAATAATTATTCACATATATATTTATACGAGTAGAAGTAAACCGTTTTAAGAAAATATCAGGTTCAGTTTTTCGCACAATGTAGATATTCGTACGTGGGGATTAACCTCCAAAATATACATTTATGTTTTAAATATAGCAGAATTTATAATTTAGTATCCAGAAACATTTAAGATTGTTATATTTGGCTTAAGGGTTCTAATTATTCCGCATATAACAATTAACAGAACAGGTTCAGTGCACAATGTACTATTCGATAACATACCAAAGCATATAACAGTAAAATTTCCTTAAAAGCTTTTTCGAAAAAAAATGTCCTTTACAAATAAAAAGCTTTTGGTATAACAATTAACATATTTTATAAAAAGGCATAACACTGTTATACTTTGAACGGAAGCCTTGGAACTCTGCAAAAGTCTACACATGTGCTTAGAAAATTTGTATGGCCTCTTAGGTGCCATAATTTACTTGGAAAAATGGTTGTTGCTTGAGCTAAAGAAAAGTAATGTTTGATGTAGACACAGTATGATGTATGTACCATTTGCTTTTACATGATAAATCGTAAATGAAAAGACTCTTTAAAGAATAATACTTTGGATCATTAAACGCAGACCAAAGTTTAAATTAACAATAGAAAAGGAAAATTCTTTAAGTCCATAGAATACTTGTGATTTGTTTTCCTCTTAAATTTTGTATCTTTATCTTTTTGTATTTAAGCAAATAAGTAAAATCCATCTTTAATGCCCATCAAAAACTAATCAACACCCAATAACCGTATGAGTACGTACACGTTTCATGTCCCTTGAAACTTTTGTGTTCTCTATTTCAAATTCAAAGCCAAATTCTGCATCAAAAATGCACAAATACTCCGCTAGCCGAGAATTGCAGGGACAGCCCCTCCAATGAATGGTAATCGAACTGCTGCTAATTGCATATTAATTGAAGGAAAATGGGCAAAATTTTCATTGAAACATTAACGAGACAGGGAAAATGAAAATTCAATATATAATGAATCACCCCTCTTACTTTCCCTCTCTTTCTCTTTCAGCCCCGCAATACCGATTCTAATTAGAAGTTGGCTTTTTGGCCATAAGGCCAATTCGATTACCGGATGAATGTAAGATAATTCAATTATTTCATTATTTCAACTAATGTAATTATATATTTATAGTTTTCCTATTTTCCTGCTTTTGCTCTTGGTTTAAATTGAAGAAAGAGCATTTTTCTGATAGGTTTTCAATTGAAGTGGAAAATTAAAGGATACTGCATAATTTTTGTGGATTTTCGAGCTTAAGGTAAAGGAAAACAAACATTTTACTTCCCATTTTAGTTGAATTTTCAGTTAAACTAAAAGGAAAAACAATTCTTGTGAAAACATTTAAACAAATGTAAAGTAAATCCCACAAAAATATGTTAAGCGACCTCGTTTTTCTGCTCCGCATAATTTAATTAAATCAAAGCCCATGGGGGGATATGGAAAACGGAAAATGGGGAAAACTATTTCCACTAAAGAGAGAACAACACAACACAGCAGCTGACTTTTAAAATCCGCTCAAATTTAATTAAAAAAATATAGCCCAGTCAGAGAAGTACAAATAGACGCGCTCAATCAATTGGGCCACAGCCACAGACAAATAAGCCCCACAGTGGAGCACCATACATACATATATGTTTTTTACTATTTCTATAGATATACTATGTACAGAAGTAAACTGTAGCTGCGGCTATAAAAATAGGCGCAAAAACAGAAGGAAATCCATCCACAAACAAAAGGGAGAATGAGGATCCTAAAAGGCTGGGCCTGCCCCATAAAACTAGGCTACAAAAATGCATTTTCCAAAAAATTGTGACAGCCAAAAAAGGACCCATAAAAAACCTGCTGTTTTTTGTTGGGTGGGAAGATGAAATTTTAGACCAGAGTTGAGTGGAAATCTGTCAGGGTTCCACATAGTAAGTGTGTGGCACATGTGTTTTGGGCAAACCCTCAAGGGTTTTTGATACGTAAACAAAATGTGGAGATTGAACTTAAAGTTTGGAGTGGAAAATGGAACCTGAACTGAAGCAAAAACCAAGAAATATTAGCCAGAAGAGAATATACCCCAATCATCTGTACAATTTAAACGAAAACTTGCAGAATTTATCTTCTCAATGAGCTTCCACCCATCGCTGGGGGAATCCTTCATCAATTATTACCCATATCTCCAATGAACATACCACCAAACAGGTAACCCAACAAATCCCCGTTGTAAGAATATTTAAGGATATTTACTCCGGATAAACTCTCTTTCTCTCTCCCCATAACAAGCCAAATAACACTACAGCTTATACAGTTTATATAGCCAATCCCCCATTCCCATTTATATGTCCATTCCATACCCACAGCACACAAACAATAAAATAAACAACAATATACATTTTTCAATATTTTCGTTGGCAAATTTCACATGTGACACATTTTTTTCTGGCCGCTGTTGCCAGGATTTTTTGTGGGCACGTTTTTATGCCATTTTTATGTGCAGTTTCGAAAAACTAAACGAAATTTTATGCTTGAGTGAACAGGCGGGCTCGCCGCGAGAATCGAAGCAACAAAAATAGCAACAACAACAATGTAAAGAGGGGAAATCTGTGGGTTTTTTATAGTTTGTACAACATTGATGCAAGGCAAGGTATTTTGGAAAGCCGCAGAAAACAGTTTTGAAGCAGTCACCGCTCTGGCGAGCAGGAAGGTGGGGGTAAACGAGCAGAAGAAGGAAAGGAACGGAACGGAACTTAAGAGTGCCAGGGGCAAGCGAGCAGTCTGCGCGGTAGCTAGGAGTCAGGATCCAGGATGGCTGTGTGGAAAATTCAACGTAAATGAAATGTGTGTTTGCGTGACGCTGCCAACGTCGTCTGTGTGTGCCTTCTCTCATGTTTGTGTTAGTGTGTCAACTGTAAAAACCGCACGTGAACACACACACTCTCCCATGTACACTGACACATACACACACTCATGCTCAAAGGGAAATGCCAAAGCCTGCACACAGCTGAAAGCAGCAGTCGCCAGTGTAACTGAGGAAAACATAAACTCAATTTCCCAAAACCGAATTGTTCGATACGCTGCAAAATCCAAAAATGCACTGTTTTCTTGCACCTTTCAACACTTATTTCCCACATTGTTTTTCCACCATATTACCCTTTGCCCATCTTTTAATATTGATTTTTGCACCTTCTTAATTATATTTTTTATCTCCGAATACATTTTTTCCCACCGTCTACTTTGTCACTGTTCTTTTTAGCCTTCCAGCATACCATCGGAGCAAAAGTATACCCAGAATTCAGTTCCAGCGCACCTGCTGTTTGGCTGTTTGAACACCTGTCTTTCGAATGATATTAGCGCTACAGCAATGAGCTTTTTATTTCATACTGTTAGGATGGCAAGATAGAAATGGAGACTTTGGAATGCATTCCAATGCCTCAAATCAATCCAAAGAAAGAGTTTTACCAACTGTTTTACTCTTACACCAAATGTAAAGCAAATTTTCAAGGACTTGAAAGTCAACTTCCTTTATATGCAAAATACAAATTTCCATTTCCATTGCCAATCAATATTTTCCTTAACCCAACGCGTTGCACAAGCTGTTGGATCCGGCTTTTTCCCCTGTTGCTGGTGCTGGAACATTGAAATGTCACATGCAACAATTTCCGAGAGCATTTTAAAGATGCTTTTTATGCGCGCGTGCCATTTTGTGCCAGAGAGTGAGTGCCAGAGAAGCGAAAGCATGCATGTTCATGAATGTTCCGTGAATATAGCGCAAAATTTTATTTGACTTGCGTGTAATGTTCCCACACTCTTAGGAGCACACATCGGAACAGATATATACATATATATATATATATATCCCTGTAAAGACAGCTCTGTAAATGGTTTGCCTATGCGGTTGCTTTAACAATTTGTCCCAGGATTTCTGTGAATGAAAGTAACTCGTATTTAGTTTTCCTTTTAGTAAGTTGTGCAAATTAAGCCGGAAAACCCAGCATAAGACAAACAGAAATGAGTCTGAAAGTGTGACAACGATCCTTGACTTGAATTATGTCTTCATTTGTGTGCATCCTTGTGCGTCCTGCATGAGTTGGTGTTCTTATGTGAATCATGCATTTTGTATAAATCCTCTGCTTAAAATGCTTTTTGGAGTGTCTCTCATTTTGGATTACAAAACCCCAGAAGAGTCTGGGATGCAGCTTTGGAAAGGATTTCAGGGCACAGAAGATGCGAATGTAATTACATTTTAAAAGCTACAGCTTCTGATTCATTTTGCCCAGAAAGGGGACAAAAGTTGAGACCACAAGCAACAGAAAGGGGCCAAAAGCGAGAGAGAGAAGTTCAGGTTAATAGGTCACAATTTTAATCACAAGAAAAGCCCAAAACGAAACTCTTTGAGCGTTGCAACTGCCTTCTGTCCTTTCTCCTGCATGCCCAATCGGGATCCCAATCCCTGCCTCAGGCAAATCGTTCCATTCAATTTTCCGCTAATACAAAGTTTAGCCCCGAACCACACAGAAGACCACAGAAGACAGTCATCGTCGTCGCCTAATTACGCGTAATAGTTTATTTCGCTGGCAGCTACATGCCACAACGCAACACCACAAAACCATAAACGACTTTAATCAGGGGGGAAACGATTTCTAATTCAATGAAAACAGTGGAATTTCGACAGAAAGAGATGCAACAGTGGATTACAGGAATGGGAAAATTAGGAGTCGTTGTAAAAGGGAGGAAAACTAGATGAAAAATGAGAGGAAAACTACGAGAATTGTAAACAGATGTCAAGGAAAATTGTTGAAATAGTGGAATATGTGATAATATCAGATATATCAAACACACATGAAAATCAAGAAAAATAGTTGATAGGCACTGAAAAGAGTCTAAAAATGAATGCAAATAAATGAGGAATGGAGAAAACTAATATAAAACAAGTAGAAAATAGTTTAAAAATCGAGGATAATAGAAGATAAAGATAAGAAAACCGTTTAAAAAGTAAGAAAAACGATTTAAAAGCTAAGTTATTTAAAACTTATAAAATAAAGAAGAGGTCACAACATGGCTGATCTCAACAAAGCAATCCAAAAACTATTTGTACTCACTGTAGTCCTTACACGCATCACGTATACGCAGTGGAAAATAATAAAACCGAAAACCGGGGAAAAACTGTAGAAAAAAGCGATTGTTCGCTTCCCAAAATGTAGTCCTGCCAGATGACGGCTGTGTCCTGTATAACACGAATACATTTGCATGGATGCATGCCGAAGGAGGGAAGAGGGGGACACGTACAGTCCCTTCAGTTCCTAATGAACTAGGGGCCGTCATAAACACTTTGTTTTCTCCGCCTCCCCTCTCCACCCCACCCTTTTGGGGTGCTGTCGTGCATGAAAGTGATAGTGAAAAGAGTTCTTCTTTTTTTAGAGTAGAACAGAAATAGAGACACACAGGCAGAAACACATACAGCTTAAAGCTCTCACATCCATGTAATTATGCAGACGGGAGCAGGAAGGGAGGAACAGGAAGGGCGGAAGAGAAGTGTGGAATGGTCTGAAAGTCCAACAGACAAATGAACGACCGAATGAGCACGACAGAGGCAAAGAGGGGGAAAGAGCATATCCTAACAGACACGAATACTTACAAGGCTAATACTAGTACACACGCATACACACAAGGATATATAAATGTATATATGTATAGCCATGCACGTGCCTCACTTTTACAGGGACACGCTGAGATTTAAGCGCTTGGAAAATGACACAAGAGACACGGGGGGAGAGTGGAGTGGAAAGTGGCAGCCGTAGAGCGGACAGGAGTTATGGCTGAGAGGGGATTACAGGGGTAGGTGGCACCCTTTTACAGGGCACAGATTTCTCTCCAGAGAGTGGGCTGGCTGTCCTCTAAGGTGGTGCCAAAAATATGATAAAAACTTAAAGGGGAACTGAGAAAAACTGATGAAAAAACGCTGCCATCAACCCAAAACCATTCAACTCTACCTTATATTAAGCTACTACTCCTACAACCCTGCATCCACTGTTTACAAAAAGGAGAAGAACATCTACACAGCGTTTAGAATCCACGATATAGCAACAGACATATCGGAATGATAGCAAAGTAGTAAAGAGGTTTAGTGAAGAGCATAAAATGTTGATTACTTTCTTTCCCTAAGAGTTCTCTGCAGCTCTCTGACTATATTGAAACCCTCGGGAGCCAACAAGCATACTTAGAGTACTTTTTCGATGTTTTTTGTATCCGGCATGAATAATTTTAATAGAATAATAGAATTTTAATATATATAGAAAAATTCCCTTATAAAATTTATTACTTCATGAACACCCAGTCTTGCCCCACTTCCACTTATATCTAATACAGATTTAGATTTATTCTGTTACATAAAGGACCTATACATTTTAGGACCACTCTGAGGACAGGACGGTAGATGTTCCGACTACACCTCGTACGCGAATGAACACCCTCAGACACACAGAGTCTGTAGCACCATATTAACTACGAAAAAGATATAGACAGGGGCACAGGCATCGTCTAGGCATTGTCGAGTCCTTCGCCATAAAGCTCATATGCAATCAGAGTAAACCAAATGGCAGCAGCAGAGGCACAGGAGAAACCCTGCTGGAGACAGCCCCAGGGCGAATGGTGGGGACATGGATTTTCCACCGTCGGAAATGCAATTAAATTCAAATAAATGAATCTTAATTGAAGCAGATTAACCCCTACAGCAGCAGAAGCAGTGCCAACACCAGGCGCCATGCAACAGGGGTATCCCTGATGCAGAGTGGCGGCCCATGCATGGGATGCACTGGGAGAAAAAAGAGTGTACTTAACGGAGGTATATGCAATGGAAATCTACGGGAAAACGGTGCTAAAATGAAATGGAAAATTAAATGTATGTTAAAGATTGATTCTGCAGTGAAGAATAACGAAACAAAATTTAAAGACAAACACCAAAAGACACCCATAAATCAACTCAAAATATTGTTTCTTTTAAAAGAAGAAAATTCCCGTTTCGTTAGATCGTAGATCAAAAATGATTTGCATAATAAATTCAGACTTCGAAACAAAAGATAGTTCTGTAGATCTTTTTTTGAGAACAACATTTCCATTCTAAAATATATCCGCTTTTTTCTAATATATATATTCAAAAATTGTCTGTTTAGTTTTCATTCGTTTCTCTCAGTGTTTGGTTTGCTGTGCACTCAATGTCCTTGTCGTTGCGACCCGTCGACATTTGCCCTGCTTTCACTTCCGTTGCCATATCCGTCGTCATCGTTGGAGGAGCAACGCCTCCTGCATTCTCCTACCGCCTCCTGCATTTTCCCCTTTCTGCTGTCAAGTGCTGCTTTTTCTTATATTTTTTTAATGGAAATTATTAAACGAAATAGTTATTTAGTAGCCCAGAAAAGCTCCAGATGTGGGGTGCGTGTCTTGCTCAAGTATTTGGGTTATGTGTGCGGTGGGGAGAAGGACGGGGACGTTGGAAAAAGTTAACTGCTTTGGCCCCCAGCCTATATTTCTTGGCCAGATTCCTGCCTGGGTTAATGTGCCATTCGCTTGCTGTTTCTTGCGCTCTCTTGTTGCAACTCTGCAACTGCAACATACATATAGAAACTGCAAGTGCACGCAAGTGCACCTATAAAATACCCATAGAGATTTGAGAGGCAATGAGGGAGTGTTCTCAGAGTCGGAAACGCTAAAAAAGAAGAAAATTAACGAAAGGTGGACAATTCGTAGCTTGGTTTTTAAGTCCGCGGCATGCAGAAGCGCCCTTTGGTTGGTTCTGCGTTTGTTGCCCTGAAGTCCGTGCATTTCTAACTCTCAAAAGAACATATGTCTACAAGTTGAGTAGACAAACGATGGGACAGGCGTATGGATGGCGATTCTGACTTGTCTGACAGCCAGAGCTCTTTATCATCTTCTCCCTCACTCCCAATGTGTCTTAGCATTGAACATTGTGCATTATATAAAGCCAAATAGGCGGAGTGTGCCAGATATTCATATGCTTGGATGTGCGTTAGGTATAAAGAAGAGTTTTACTGGAACAATAGTCCCTAAAATAGTGGCAGGAAGTTTATCACATAAATAATCAAAGAAAATCATATACCGAGAACACAGAATGCCTTAATTTTCACTTAATTTTCACACAAGTTCATTAAAAAAAATTCGACAGATCTTTTTAAAACTATCGAGAAAAATGCCTATTTTGGAGGCTTCTGTCTGTGGTTCTTTATTGATCTTCTCCTGATCCTTTGAACTTGAAGCCGTGATCTTCGAGGTTTCATTCAATCGAATGAGGGTTAATCGAGGTGCAACAATATAATTTTTCATATGCCGATAATCATAGCCCTCGCACACTTTGTACAGGTTGTCCTCCTGTATCATCAACCCAGCTTCGATTCCTGATTCTAGGGCACCACCCACGACAAAAAGTAGTTCTGAGAAATCCCGCCATCGGATGTTCCATTCTTTGCCCAGTGTCATAACAATATCTTCTTTTGTGGCAGGGCCACAATCTTGCAACACGCGAAGGACTCCAGTTGCCAGATGAACGGTAAGGTCATCCAGAGTGCTAAACTCCATTTTAATAGATTGTTTATAGATAATTTTTTTACAAGAAATTTGTAGAGCAACAAATTTTTGGAAGAAATTATTTTACGAGAATGATTTAATATTGAATGAGAGCTGTAGGGATACAACAGTGTGCCGATAGAACTGGAAATTCAAAGACAATCTGATAATCTGTCTGTCATGTTGATGGTTATAGAAAGCCATGGCTTTACCTATATTCAATTGAAATTTCTTTTCAGAACATCCTACCACAACAAAGGATATTTTTTTCTCATTTGAATAACATAAATTTGTGTTCATGTATTAATTTAATATTTCTGCTTTCTGCTGCAGTGCACAAATCGGTCATGAATATGTAAATATATATACCTATATAGTATATATCACACTCGCACACTCTCACGTGTGGTGTTATGCACACACTTGAGGGATTAATTGATGGCATGCAAGTGGCATTAAAATTACTAGGTCGGATAACCCCCTGGGGCAGGGGCCGGGGCAGGGACTGGGGGCTGGGGGCTTTAAGGGTTGAACGATTCGAGGGATTCAAGGGTTAAGCCGCATCAGGAGGGCACTTCTAGTGAAGTTATGGTGTTTAAATTGTAAAACATTTTGTAAATATTATATCGGATTAACAGAGGATTATATTTCGATGTGTAAATGCTTTCGATTGGCAATCCAGGGAGTCGTTTTGGTTTGAAGTTTGAAGAGGTTTGGAGTTTCGAATGGGGAATCGAAATGAATAGAAAGATATAAAAGGAATGCATCAAAGAGAAAAACCAGAAAGCAAATTGGCATACTATTTATGTCTTATTCCATCTTATTCCATTACTCAACAATCCTCGAACAATCCGTATAAAATGTATTCCAAAAATGTATATAAAATTCGGAAATTATTTTAAAAAACTTAAACTACTGAGTTCAAAAAAATTATTTATTCGAGAGATTAAGGAGAATACCGCAGTGAGACAAGAGAAGCCCCAAGAAGAGTCACAAGGGTCAGTCAGCAGAGGATCCGCAAGTAGGAGCTAAGCCCAAAAGAAATTCATAGAATGAAATTCACAATGGAAAAGTTTAATTTCAAAAATTAACGTATTATTTATTGTTAGAAATGAATAAATCCAGTTCAAAAGCTCCTTAAAGTTAAAGTTAGACGAATGTACACGAGCCCAATTGGGTTCCATCCATATCCCTATCCATATTGGTTTTTGTTTGAATAAAGCTCGAAACCTCTACCATTGAGGACCCACTGGAAATGTTCAAATGTTCAAATTTCAAAATTTGCGCCAAGTTTCACAGCTGCGAGTAATTTATTGTTACATCTCTGTTCGCCCATTTCATCGCTAGGTGTCGTCTCTCACAATTGCAGCCGAACCGTTCGCAATTCTCACACAAATGCCATAAATGGTTTTTCTGGAAATACTGAAATGACTAAAACACTGAATAAAAATACTAATCCGATTATAAACTCATCAAATGTAGGTAGTTTCATATAGTAATAAATAGACGCCAGGTAGCTTGAAAGTGAATTTAGTGACGTTTAGTATCACAATTTACGTATACAAATAGAATGTTGCTACCGCTGGATAAAACGTAACACGTGACGTAACTTACGGTTACATGACAGCGACAACGTCAAATTTTGACAGCGACAACGTCAAATATTGACAGCGACAACGTCAAATTTTGACAGCGACAACGTCAAATTTTGAGCGACAACGTCAAATTTTGAGCGACAACGTCAAATTTTGACAAAACGTCAAATTTTGACAGCGACAACGTCAAATTTTGACAGCGACAACGTCAAATATTGACAGCGACAACGTCAAATTTTGACAGCGACAACGTCAAATTTTGACAGCGACAACGTCAAATATTGACAGCGACAACGTCAAATTTTGACACCATTTTCAAATCTTTTTGAGAAAGTGGTCCCTTTCCAACACTACAATGAAACTTGAAAAGCTACGCCATCTGTTGGCGACATATTTTGGGCTACGAAATTCGCAACATTTTCGCATTTTGAAAATTTTTTAACGGACCGGAAACTGTCCTATGAAAAGTTAGGTAAGACTGAAGCAATTTTCCACTTTGAGTGCTCATATCTCCTAAATTTCGACTATTTTGAAAATTACATTCTTGAAAGCTCTGGAAAAGATCTGGAAGGCTCTGCGTATACATATCAGATATTTGCAAGTGAATTTCTGACTCCCTTTACATATAAGATTTCGCCCCGTTCGTGAAGATCGGCGATGGATACTATTACATTGAGAATAATCATAGAGAACTGGTATCTGGCGTATTGAGCTTGTCGTAAAATGGGCGCCGAGCTAGTCAGCTTCGAGACCCGCGAGGAGCTGAACGCCATGGATGCGTATATACCTATTAAACACTAATACTGGACTGCAGGAACCGACTTGGCAGTCAACGGCAAGCATTTCTGGTTCTCAAATTCTGAATCCATTTCCGATGATGTTTGGTTTCCCGAAGAGCCAAATGATAACGGTGGTAACGAAAGATGCGATATATTTATATATAAAGGACCAAGTGGCACTGCCATTAACGACGAGGAGTGCAAGAGGGAGCTATATATTTGTGAAGTTCCACTGCCGAAGAAAGTGTCTTTTATATGGTAAACATACTTCTCAAACATTACCATTTTGAACTCGAACGTTTAAAACAATTCGAGCAATATTCCTAAGGAAATTGATTATTAATAAATAAATAAATCGGTAATGCGTAGGAATCATGGTATCTTATCACATGTTGTTGATGGTAAGAATATCTTCGAAATTATTAGCAAGCACATAATCGGGCCTGAATACCTCAAAAAAAAAAACTCCACCATTTGTGCAGATCGGCAATGGATACTATTATACTATGTATGTATATATATACTATACTATACTGGTTGTATTGAACTTTGCAATTATGGAAAGCTGAAAAATTCGGGTATAGATCTTACCCGAAAACTTTGTAGCTTAAGCTAATCGTTTAGAAAATATTAAGCTTTCAATACAACCGGGTGGCAGATACTTAAGCAACGTGAAAAAAATTAGTACTACCTCTGAAAAAAAAGATAGCAAAATTTCTAGACTTAAAAATTTTTTTTTTAAAAACAATTAAAACTAAAAAAAGGAACAAAAACATTGTTTTTAAATGTTGTTAAGCCCCAAATCTATCAGTAAAAGTTTGTTTGGTTCACAGCGGAAATCTCGTGTTGAGTAGTGTTAGTTTCCGCTAAACTCGCCATGAAACGACAGAGTTTTCCAGCTGGAACGTTATATCACTCAAAAGCGCCGAAAGCACCGTAACAAATGCGAAACTAAAGAACTAAAATCTAGAAAAAATATTAAAAAAATACGTGAGATTGTACAATACGTATTGCAATATTTTAGTGTATATTTTGATGTATTTGCTCTATTTAGCTGTACCTTTAGAATACAGAGCTAATCCGGCTCGATCTAATCTATTTTTATCGAGCTCAATTTAAATTAAGTTGTTCACATACAAAGTAATCAATTCACAACAGTTTCTATGGCAGCAAAATTAAATAGGTCTCCAAATCTTAAATGTAGAAGAATCTAAGTATTGAGAGAATAGATGGCATACATGATGATCAAGAATTAATTTGCCTTCAAGGGGGGTGGTGGGAAATGCTACCCTATCCAGATCAAATGCTAAAAGAACAGAACGAATAGAATGGCATCACCCAGAGGGGCACTAAAAAAATAAAACAAGGACAAACTGTAACGATGACATCGAGAGGGAAACACTTGCCACTGCCATGGCATTGCTGTAACCGTTCGGACTTGGCGTTTGACCCAACTAGTTTTGTAGTAGATATTCCAACTGGAGACCAGAGGATACCCTGGTAAATATATTCTTTATTTTTGTGTGGGTCTTAAATGGTTGCATCTGAATGTTAGATATACTCGTAACAATAGTACCCTGTATCATTGTACATTCTATAATACTTTTTTATAGTTTTCCTGTTCTTTAACTTTCCAAAAATCGATGAAATTCAAATGCGCAAACAGAAAGGACTTTCAGCCAACAAAACCAACATTTCAATCGCAAACAAATACGAAATAGAGCTATCAAAAATTCTTCCATCTTCCCTTACAATAGGTATACCCCCTTAGTATCCTACATAAGCCCTATTGAAAAGAGTTCCATTCTAGGGTAAAAGTAGTGAAAAATAAACACTCTCCCGATCACGAAAAGTGAAACAGACAACAGTAGCAAAAGTTTTTGCCATGGTTTTTGTTATGGCCGCCGCCGCCGCCGTCCTGACGTTTATGGGCGACGCAATGGCGACAGAAGACAGAAAGTTCAAGGTCGGGTCACGCAAGTGCTAAAAGGGGTAAAAGAAGTCACTCAAAAGCCTAATAATTAGCTTGGGTCAGGGACCCCCGAACTCTTAATTGGAGCACACTTTTTAGCACTTTTCTGTGGTCTCTAATGTGATTATCGGTCTCTATCCAATAAGTGTCAATTACCAAAAGGATATCCCTCTTTTGGGATAAGGATTGGGAGTTTGGAGTCTAAAAAACTAAATGAGATTTCTCCCCCAAAACAATGAACACACAAATTTGCGGTTCAGTTCACAATTTACGTCACGAAAGTCTCTTAAAATTACCTCGTTGTTGGCTGGTAATTTGGCTGGTAATGAAATCTGACAGGGCTAACAGGGAGACAGGCAGACAGGCAGGCAAGCAGACAGCCAGCATATGGCAGCCAACCATATCCGAGTCTTTAAAATAAACGCCTTGTAAAAGTCGGGGAGGGCGCCGGCACCGTACCCCTACTGCTATTTTCGTCAGAGGGGGCCAATGACGTATAACATTCTGTCCCACAATTCCTGTCAGGTTCTTGGTTACGGTTTTACGTGTATCTTTGTATCCATATCTATGTGTGTTTGTCCTGTATCTGTGTATGTATGTTTTTTGGGTGTCCTCGTGTATCTGTGGGTATGTTTTTTTTGCCTGTCTGTCTCTCTGTGTTTTTGGTCCGATGATTCTTATTGGCATTGCTATTTTTGGTAAACGAGCTGCTGCTAGAGATTTTTCATTATTTTCTTGTCTCCTTTTTTATTTGGGTTTCAGGTAAAATCAACGGCAATCTTGAATTGGCTTTTGTGTAATTGCTTTACAGATAATTTGAAACGGGTAGAATGGGCTGAGGGAGGAGTATATACCAAGAGAAGGTTCAAAAGATCTATTGGATAGGAAATGCGAGTTTGAATTTGGCTAGAGGATGGAAGTAATTAAGGATTATGGACTTCCCAATTCTCTCTGGAAGTAAAAGGTTTTTCGCACTACTTCCTTCCGTTCTTTTAAGTGTGCCTTACCTATCCTGAAGAGTCTTTATCTTTTTCTAAATGGGTCCGAATACAAAGGAAAAGTCTCCGCTGGACTTTGAACCACAGAAATTCTCGTAGTTTGAGAAATATCGAAATGGCTGGACGTGCAAAAGGATGTACTCGTAAAACAACCTGCCTTCAATCGTATCTTCCTTCGCAAAGTAATCTCTCCATTGGTAAATAAATTGTTAGATGCTGAGGCCTGCTGCCTGATCCCTGGCCACACAAAAGTCAAGGTCATTGCCATCGCTTGACACGTGTGTCGATTGCCTTTCAATCATCATAAACCAAAGGGACGACAGTTCCGACGACCCCAACCTCGTGTGGCCTATTCCAGCTCATCATTATGCCACATCCACATCAGCATCCCCATTCAGCAGACCGCATTTCAGCATCCCCCCTCCTGGCTACCCCTCTTGGCTACCACCCAGCTTGATTATTAACCCAAAATGTATGCATTATGTTGTTTTGTATGTATTTTCATTACCATCACGCGTGCAATTATTAATATTTTATGCACTCTTCCTTTGCTTCCTTTTTCCACACGGTTTTCCCATGGGGGGAAAAAACGGGCAGACGGGCCTCATCAACACAATGGCGCAGACAGGAAGTAAAGCGACAGACAAGCGACTGAATGCTGAATGGGGGATGGGGACGGGGATGGGGGGGGGGTTGGGTACTGTACCTTAAGGTCGCTCCCCTCTTGATTCCACTCTCACAACCAAAGCATGAGTAAGGGGGAAAGCAAACACACGTTAAATACAGTAAAATAAAACAAAAAGAAGAAAAGGAATGAAGAAAAGAGAAGGGGATAAAGAGAATCAAGGGGTGGGTGGAGGAAGAACGCGAAGAAGGAAGGAAGATGCATAGGGTGAAAGGAAGGATGAGGAAATTGCAAGAGACGTGCAAGAAATTATTACAAGTAACATTTATTTTTATTAAAGACAGAACATGGCAGGAGGAGGCAGGAGGAGGCTGGCTGCAGAAGAGTAGCGTTGGGTGGACAGGTGAGGAGCAGCAGGAGCCACCAGCAGGAAGAGGCTTTTCCCCAGCACGTCGTCGTCGTCGTCGTCACACACAAAGTGATCTCATAATCATCTGCTGTTGCTGTTGTTGTTGCTGTTTCTGTTCCGTTGTGTATTTTCTCTCTCTTGGCAGCGATGCCAAAACGCCAAACAAGGCGCATAATTTTTACAAAAGGCTCCGCTTCACCCTCCCCCAACCCCATGTTGTTTTCCTTTTTATTTCCCCGCTTTTCTTGGCTGCAAGAGAGAGAAAATGTTTTAAGCGTGTGTCTGTGTACAGATTAAATGTTTGTCGCTCTCCATGGAAAATTTAAGGTGGAGGGGGCGGGGCGTGCTAAAGGTGCCAACGAAGGGAGAGTGTGTGGGGGGAGGGGGTATTCATGTGTGCCGCCCAAAGGACATCAGTTTATTACGGTTTATTAGCAAAGTATAGCAGCAATTTCTTTCATTCCCTGCCATGGCCTTGTCGCTTCATATACGCCTCTCGTTCCGCCTTGTTTATGTTGCCAGTTGAGTAGACACACGATGGGGCAGGATAGGCATGGATGGGGATGGGGATTCTGTGACTTGGCTGAGAGCCAGGGCTCTCTAGAGAGGCTCCAGAGCGTGTCTCTCTCGCTCTCCCAGTGTGGCTTAGCATTGAAGAAAGACCTTAAACATCATTAAATAAAGCTAAACAGGTGGAGTGTGCCAGATATTCAGATACTTGGCTGTGCATTGGGTTTAAAGTGGAGCTTAAGGGAATCATAGATCTCAAAAGTAGTTTAGGACTAGCTTAGGAATAATTAGATTTAATATAAAAATATAAATATATAAATTAACACAAGTTTATTAAAATTGTTTCGAGAGAAATTTGTATTACTATCCAGAAAATTGACTCCCTCGAGGTCATCTTTATCCTCACTTCTGATCTCTGGCCGAGCTTCCTTAATATTCTTCCGATTTTTGAATATGAAGACGTTATATTCGAGGCTTTATTCCATTTTAATGGAATGAGATCAGACAAGCAAATTTGTAGGACAAATCATTTTCCGAACTAATTAATGTACGGAAAAAAGAATGGTGATTTAATAATGAATGAGAGCTGTAGAGATACAACTGTACGCCGATAGAACTGAAAATTCAAAGATAATATAATGACAAGAGAATAAGTTAAAAGAAAACCATTTTAAAGTGGGAGATGATCAAATAATTTGTTTAAAGTCCATAATATCTGAATAAAAAACGATAAATCAGCTAATTTAGATCTTATTTCTCTCTCAGGGTCTAAGCATTGAAAAAGTGACTTTAATCGAAGTGAGCGCACCATAACTTTTCCTTTAGGTAATTTTCTTAAAGGTCAAATTCCTTTCAACGCCCATATATTTGATTACCCCACCGGCCGAACTGCTGAACTCTTGAACTGTCTGTCATGTCGATGGTAATAGAGAGGCAGCCAAGGCTTTTCCTTTAGATAGCTTTTCCGCCAAAAACCAAAGAAAATGCCACGCAGTGCTCGCGTTGGCGTCATTTGCTCAATTAAGTGGAGTGCCAAAGCCGACGGCTGCTTGATAAAAAAAGACTACAATTTCTATGCTGGATATTAAAGCGGAAAGGGGGGAAAAGTTCTATATATATATGTATATCCCTGCTTTAAAGGCAGCCACCACCGGCAGAAAAATGTCAGCTAAAAATTAGGCACGAATTGTGTGCAATTTGTCGTGGCCCCTGGACGTGTTGCACTCGGGGTACGGGGAGGGGTAGGGGGTCAGACAACATGTGTGTGTGTTCTGGCAAATATTTCCACTTGGTTGCATCGTTTGGGGTCCGTTTTGGGGTCTCGGGTGTGTGGTGGAAGTTTGGCTAATTGTTGCAACGCTCGCGGCATGCCTGTTTTTTTCTCAGTTGCTGTTGTGGTGCTTGTTTGCACCTTGCCTCTGCTCTCAGAGTTTTCTCTCTACTGCCATTTTCCAACAACTGTCAACGAGGTTTTCTTTTCTTTTTCTTGTATACATATATATTTGTCAGACCCACGAGGTTGTTGTTTTTTTTTTAATTGCCAGGATTTTTGCATGAAGTTAACTTGCAGTTGCAGTTCCTTTCCTTTCCTGCCCTGCCCTGGCACTGCCTCCCGACGGCTGCTGTTGGCATTAGTTTTCCTTCTTTGCATTTGAATGCGCATGAAATGTTTTTTCCCCCTCCCGAGTTGTTGGCAAGTTCCTGCCACACTTTCCTGCCGCCCATAAATGCCCCACTCCGCCCTCGGATTCAGGCCAGAGTCCGTGTAATCGACTTCTAATTACTTAAGCCAGTTGTATGCTTAACTATGCAGCATAATGGCCTCAACGTGGCGGACAAATCTGGCTGCAATTATTGAGAGACCCAAAAGCTGAAGGAATTTACCAGAGAAGGGGGAAGAGGGGAGAGAGACAGTGACAGAGTGAAAGGGAGTGGCAGAAAGCTATAGAGCGAAGGAGATAGTGCCAAAAGGAAGTATAAATGTACATTTGATGGTTCGTCTTAATATTTGCATTATTTAAAGGAGTTTCGATTGAATTTAAAGCTAAGACACAATGGGAAAGAGAGAGTGGGAAGGACAATGAGTGAGGACGTGAGTTGGAAGAGTCCGTCACTGAAAATTTTTTTTTCTGCTGGCCTTAAAACCTGATAGGAGTAGCTCTATAGAAAAACCAATCAAAATGTAGCCTCAAACGTTGCTCGACCTGAAGATACCAGTCACCACAAGTATTATTTCTCTCTCTCTCTCTCTCTCTCTCCGACACAAAAACTAATATCAATTAAATCGAAAACTTCCATCTATTTATTTAATAAAATTTGATGCACTCAAAAGTGAAATTTCGCTTGATTGTCCAGTGTCCAAAGTCCCACCACAATAGGACCCTATGGCACTATGCGGCGTGCATATCAATAATACCACACATCATGGAAAATATTGTGGCCCGAATGGGGAGTACACGAGTATAGTATCTAGCCAAAGTGGCCCGCGGCCGATTTACCCAGAAATTGAATCCCCCAATGCCCACCCCCGAAAAGTGGAAATGCTTTTATCAAGACAACGAAACGAAACAAATCGAAACGCCAGAGCAAGAGCCAAGCCAATCAAACAAATAGGCAAACAAATCTGCAAACTAAATAAATTCAAACTCTTTCCGCAAAAAAAAACAAAAAACAAAACAAAATTCTGTTAGGAAAATGTCCAAAGGCTATTTCAAAAGAACCGAGGGAAAATTGAAAGTCCTACCAAAACACTACTGGAAAACCGAAAGCCAAGTTTTTCCCCACTGCAAATTGTTGACAGAAAGAAAAGTGGAGGGGCGGGGCGGGGCGAGTCAAGGCGGAGGCGGGGAAACACATCAAAGGATTGTGTCTCTTCTATGTGTGGGTTTTGGTCAATAAGCGCCAGGGAAAAGTTTTTCAATTAGATTTATGTATGTATGTTCAAATAATATATGTACGTTTGACCAGCATATTTCCATACTTTTCCCCCAAGTGAGAAATTCAATTTCAACTTCATTACCACAAATGCAATGTTTGTCTGTCTGTCTGTCTGTCTGTCAGTCTGTCAGTCGCGTGAGTGGTGGAGTTTTTCGCGAGATTTTCCACTCGTCAGCAGCTACTTGCTTGCTTAAATTGACAAATGTCACTCAAATTGAGAGAAAGAGAGAGAGAGCGGTTGGGGTTTTAGATTTTTCGATGGAGTATATCAGTATGTGTAGGTGGTTTAGGGAATGTGGCATGTGGGATGACATCATTAAAATGCAAAACACACAAATTGCATCCATGGCAGTGAAATTGGCAAAAGAAAACCCGCACTTGGTAGAATGCGAGAGAGAAGAGAGAGGAAGAGTAGATAAAGGATGATCCAATCGATGAATAAAGATGTTTTTTTTGGGAAATACTTCATGGCTTACTTCCGAAAGGAAAGAAAGTTTTCCATTAGTTTTATTTACATATTTATTGAACAAGGATCTTGGAAGTCCTTATAGGTTTACAATCGAATGGAAAATAAGGGAAAAAATTAAACATATAGAGGATAAAGAGTACTCTTTCTTTTTAGGAAATAATGATATATTACCTTTACTTAGAATGGATTCCTAGCCCTACCTAAAGTCCGAATGATATTTTTTTTGTGGAAAACTTTTGGAACACATTGTCTTGGAATATTTTTGAGAATAAGTACTCTTTCTGGAAACATTTTTCAGCACTTTTCCATTTTCGGCTTTTCATTTATGTATTTATTATTCCCCTCTAAGTAGGCCTCAATGGAGGAGACGGACGACCTACCGCCACTCACTAAGTTATCACAAACAAGCGGGCCAACAAAGACCAACCTCGTGTGCGGGGGGAAGGGGGTCTAGGGGTGTCTGTCAGTGATTAGCATGGCCAATAAACCGATTCCGAATCCGAATCAGAACCACAACTTGACGCCCTTTCTGAACCCCATGAACAACAAACAACAACAGCAACAGCAACAGCCTCTATTCACTTAATCGAAGGGACAAACCTACCGCGACGATGACAGCAGCGACAACGACAACGTTGTCTGCCGTTGGGTCTTTTGACCTGGTTTAATTTATGCGGGAACTGGCTTTGAGCATGTACTAGGAGTGAAGTGGAGAGTGAAGAGTGAAGAGAGTGGCTTAGGTGGAGGCCAGACTCTGCGGCAGAGCAGCTCGATAATACATAATACCAAAGGCGATTACACTAATGGTGATTGGCTTTATGCTTTACGAGAGGAGTAGTGCTGGTGGCTGATGGAGGGGCCAGTGCCAGTGCCTCCGTCGGAACCTACTTAACGGTGGCAACTTTTGCCTAACTGTTGATCATCATCAACACACAAAAATCTTTTCACCGTGTAGGTTATCTTGGTACCTGGTGTTCTTAGAGGTCTTGGGGTATATGGAGTTTGTTGTGGTTTTTGAATAAACTGTGGTTTCAGGATATGACTAGGGTAAGGCTATATATTTTCCACCTATACTATTCCCAAAATCATCTCGATTGGAAATTTTAACAACCGGAAAATTAAAATAGCTATAGTTTCCATAATTTTAATGATATGCGACTTAAACTTGAAATATTTTTATATCATACTAATATCCACGCATATGCCAAAAATCATTACTATCGAAGGACTATCACTGCCCATAAATGGTGCTCTATTAGCGGTATTTCCTTTCGGAATATAAATCTGATACTTTTCAGTACTATCATCCTGGAACTCAGAGTTTTCAAATTGTTATTTATCTGTATCTACACTCAAGCATTATCATTATCCGAAATTTCCTTCCATTGCATTATCGTTTTTTTTTGGCATTCCATTTTAAAAGCTAGAGCCTTGAAATTCCACAATTATTTTGAGTATTTTTATAAAATTTCTAGATTCGACCACGCCATCGACCCCTGGAGCACCTCAGATTTGTTTAACATAGTCGAAATTAAAAGAGCTTTTTATTTTGTACAAAAGTATACTTGTACTTGTTCTTGTTTTTTTTTTGCATAAAGTCTGTTTAAATTACATACCCAAATTTATTACATTTTGTTGTTAAATCATTTATATAATATCTTATTTCAAATTATCTAAAAATCTTCTTCTTCTAGTTCTATGTCGTATACTTATAATCAGAATCAGAATCAGATTTCATTTTCGTATTCAAAGTCGTGACAAAGTCATTGACTTGACTGTATGGGCATTTGCATAGAAATGCAATTTTCGGCCAACAAAAACACACACCCCATACCCCACACCCGAAACTGAAAGCCAGGAAGACGTCGCCAAAGTTTTCTACGAACCCCTCCGCCCCCCGTTTGGGTTCCCCTTCCCAAAAACTTCCCAAAGTAATTTTGTATGGGCATTTGCAGAAATGTTGTCGAACAAAACAAATTGCTCGGCCGAAACTGGGGAAGACGTCCCAAAGTTTTCTACGAACCCTCCGCCCCACGCCCCTTCCCGATTCCCATAGCCACTAAATCTCTCCGAGGGGTCTCTCTCTCTAGCCACTATCTCTGGCTTTCTGGAAATCGATTTTGGCCACCGCTTAAGCTGGCAGCAGCCGCAGTGCAAAGGCAGAAGCCATTTAACAGTTTATCTGTATCTTTACCTCCATCTGTGCAGGGGAAAAGGTTGGGGGGAATTGGCCTGGCTAATAGTTGCCACACAGCATATTGACAACTTGTTTAATCATAAATTCCATAACCTAAGCTCTAAGCGAACGACAATTTGTGGAGCAGAGAAAAGTTCAGCGGATAAATTGGTGGCAAATTGGTGTTGGATCTGCTTATTAGATTGCAATTTTTAAGATTACGGTCGTCCAGCTTCAGGGGAAAATGTGTGTGTTTCTTTTCCTAAGAAAAATTATATAATTAGTATATTATAAAATTATACTAAGAAAAATTCAGTTTAGTAAATACCTATATTATAAGGGTATCTTCTATAATGATAATATCTATCTATCTATATGTATGTTCCAAAATCTAATAAATAAAAATCTCGTCTCACGGTGTTTGTGGCTCGACCTCTCAATCGGCTCGACCGATTTTTATGAAATTTTTGTTGTATATTTAGTAGATATAACAACACGTCGTAAAGAACATTTCAGCCTCCTACCACTACCCAACATTTCAAAATCGGGATTTTAGTACTTTAAATATGAACATAATCAAGTATGCTTTGATCTGGAACCAATATTGAGAATCAAATCGCATATTCCGCTCTCCCGAAATTGCTGATTGTTGCTATGAACAAAGAATGCCCATATTGTGTTGCGCATCGGTCCATTCGGACATTCAATTCATGCTTCCAAATGTCATCGTTTGGAGCAACAGAAATAGTACGAAATCATTCGCAAATGATTTGCTGGGTCAGCTAGTTAATCTTATATGTATATCAATTTATATAAATGTATAAATTTGTGTTTTTGTATACTCTTTAGATATACTTTATATCCCGTATGCAATCTACATTTCCCTTTTTCCCCATTAATGACTCCAGAATGCAATCAAACCGACAGTAAAAATCTATTGAACAAAAAAGCGAATAAAAAAAGAAAATAATTCCAAACTTTTGATCATAAAAATTTCAGATGACAAAAAATGCAATTTCTGCGCTGCCATGATGGCGAAGACTCTTAAAAGTATTTTTTCGCGTTTGTGCAATCATTGAATAGGATGGAGTTGCAATTTATTTTATAGGAGATTGAATCAGGGATTGGAGGATAGGTTGTTGTAGTTGACGTCACAATATGATGAAAATATGGCCTATAAAAAATATCTGAATAATCCACTGAATTATGAGCAATAAATGGATCATTATAAACTCCTTTATAACTATTTCCTTGACGTAAATATCGATTCTACTTAGAGTTCCCATAGCTTCTATTGGGAAGAAAAATTAAACGAAAGCCAAATGAAAATCTAGTGAAAAGTCTCTGGCCAATGCACAGGCAACATTTGACAGGTTTGAAATGTCTCTATCTGAGTGTTGTTTGCTGCCAACATCTGTTTGAAAATGCATGGAAAATGGTTATGGCCACAGTCATTAACACACACATAAAACACCCAAAAAGTCAGCCATGGTCAGACACGGGAAAAAAAGTCCGAAAAATAGTAAAAAAACAGTCTGGTCTGTGTGGGAAAACTGTCACAAAATCACATTGCCACTGCCGCTGCCGTTGCTGCTGTCGCGTGCAACGCGTGCAACACTCCTGCGATAAAAACAAACAGGTTTCCGATTCATTCATTATTTCCACAACGATACGCAGAAACGAAACGCTTTGATCCCAGAGGACCCCCAAAGCATAATAACAACGGAATAGTTTTCTAGATTTTTGGATGCCCTGTAATGGAGATTGTAGAGTCAAAGAATATAATGGAATGGCAGATAATGGCAGAATCTCTTTGAAAGTCCTTCTGTAGAAGGTTCTTACAGTAGAAGAAAGCTTCCGAAATGAGGCAGCCATTAGGACAGAACGTAGCAGAGACAAACCCAAAAGCGGCAGCACAACAAAGATATAGCGAAAGTCACAGAGAAAATCCAAGGAATTTCTGGATGTGTTAGCGGAAGTCCAAGAAACATCTCCTGAGGCCTTAAGGGCATGAATATGGAGGCAATAGCATTAGCCTAGTCCATAAGTTTAGAGATACACTAGAGAGAAAATCATTTCGATTTTTATACCTACATAAAATATTTTTTACTCCTTATAAAAGGGTATCCAATAGCAGTATTGACAACAACAATTTCCACTTATTCCTAGTTTTTTCTGGGTTTTTTTTATTGCTTTTTGTTGATTGGCGTGAAACTTTACCCCAAAATGGAGCCTGCAGTCGACATTTGACTTTTGAAATGGCCGCCGCAGCAGCCTCACGGCCTCCCCTCCAAGACCGTCCCGCCACCCACTCCGCCGCAAATCTGCATTTGCCGTAACTCGAGGCATAGCCAAAATATCTCTGCCACATTGACACAATGAGACCAGTGGCAGAGCAAAAGTACAGCGAACCTGCAATACTTTTTTTAAAACAATTGAATTTTTAATAGTATGTGCCTCCAAAAAGCAACCAGGGAGGGAGAGCAGCCACTATCCAGAGATGCAGAAGATGCACACAGGCAGACGAGGCAAGAGTGGCACAGTGGCAGAGGAGGCAGAGGAGGCAGAGTAGGAGGCTACTTCCCCTGGAGCCTGAACTATCGAATTGATTTTTAACATTCAGCTTAACCTGCACTCTGATTGTTTGGCCAAATTTGAATTCGTTCTCTCTGAACCGAGAACCGTACAGAACTTTGCCTTTTCATATAATATGCAAATCATTTTGCACATTTTCACTATGCAAAAATCATTTTTCGCAAACCCCCAACAATGAATTCGAGCTTGAAAAATACATCTATTGAATGCATACGTTAGAAATATCTAGAAAATCTGCATAGATTGTTAGGATTTTTTATTCGTTCAATTGGTTGATAAATCATTTGAGTGCAATGAAATTTTTATATCGATTTCATTGTTTTCTTGTATTTTGAGGTCTGAAGTATATATTTTGAATAGATCAATAGATTTTTAAGGTATATTAAAAGGGTTTTTTATGGAAAAAGCACCAGGCAAGGGGAATAATTTTGTTTCCCTTTTAAATGTAGAATAGATTTTATTGCTTAACAATCAAAAGTCCATGAGTCTTCTATAAATATAAAAAATTGTAAGGCTTTCAAAAGAAGACTTTATCTGAGAAAACTTTTGTAGCCAGAATCTCCAGGTGGGATATATATTGGCAAGGACTTAACCTTTTTTTTTTTGTGATAGAAATACCAAAGATTCTTACTCTTTGTCTCATTTTCTTACCTATACTTCATGCCAATCCAAACCTCGACCAGATACATTGTTTCCACAACTTTAAGCACCCGAAATCAGTATAATTTATGCTCCACATATAACCCAATCTCATGGCTACTGCTGCTATAACTCCTTGCTTAACAATTTCTTTGCTAAAAAACGCATCAACTTCCATTGCACTTTGTTGAATTCCCCTTGACACTGCCGCACATACAAAAAAGAGAGAGACAAAACCACTGCAAGAGCATGGAAAAAGCCTGAAACGTGCCAGACGCAGGTGGAAAAATCAGGCAAAAAAAGGAAAAGAACAGCAAAAACAACAACAACAGGATGATTTGGGCATTTTCCACCGCCCACCACAAAGACCGCAGCGCCGACATAACTTAATGACGTCGTTTTATGTTTCACTTTGGCGGCGAAAGCAATAAATTTACTCAGGTCTCAGGGTCTGTAACGTGGTACTACAGGGTGTGTGTGTGTGTGTGTGTGTGTATGTGTGGGTGTTGCAAGGAGGTGGTAGTGGCAAGTGCCACAAGAAATCCAAAGAATGCATTTGTGCAGCATTGGCGCTGGGATTGCGCTGTCGGTTGGGTGTCTGCTGCTGCTGCTGCTGTGAAAGTGAAATTCCAGGGGCTCAAAAACACACACCCAGACGATGGTCCGTTGCCGATGCCGATATGCCTGGGCAAATATTTCCACCTGACAAGCGGAAAGGTAATAAGGGGATGGTGTGTAAGGCTGGGAGGCAGGCTCTGTAAGGGGTGTTTAATGGAAGGGGGAATGCGTCTGGGAATCAAGGGCTTGTCGTGTGTGTTTGATTTGCACGGAAGTCACTTGAATTATGTTGTCATTTCAGTGGAAAACTGATATGCTTTGGAATAAGAAATTAGATAAAGAGTACCGACACAGAAAACTTAAAAAAATAGGAAAAAAATATTGGAATTTTCAACTGTATTTCTATCGACATTTCTGAATGAACACGAGTACCTAAGAAAGGATTTAAGATCTAAAAGAGGAGGATTGCAGGCTAAATAATAAATATCATTAGAAAAGAACATATCTTCCAAAGAAAGCAAAGAATGAAAGAATCTGGAATTAAAGATCGTCATAAAAGATGATTTTACTAAGTCTGCAACTTTTAATTATTGCAGATACTGGTAACCGAATTAAAATCCAAAAATCATAAAAAAAATTCACAATAATAATCTCCCAAAAATCCCATCAAACATCATCATCAACCCATCATATCATCCATCGGTGAACTGCGGCGGATGTCAGTTGCATTTTATAAAAATTATGTGAAATGTTCGTCGTTTTAAAAGTGTCGTTGACACTGCACACTGCACAAAAAGAGAGCTTCCAGCCTGCCTGCAGCAACTAGATATGTGGCAGACACTGAAAGTGACACAAAACAATGAGAGAAACAGAAAAGGAAGGAGTGGCAGTGCCAGTGCCAGTGCCAGTGCCACACACCGGAGTTGAGAGCTCCTGACAGACAGGTTGGTTCATCAAAAAACGTACCACAAAACAGTTGGATGAACTTATTTTCTGTTTTGTTGAAGCCAAAGGCTTAGCTAACAATGGTTTGTTTTGGGATTAATGAAAGTATATTACGAGTATTATCCGTAGATCTAAAAGCGTTTGCATACAAGTTTAAATGGCGGAAAATTGTGCAAATTCAAGCTCTTTTCACTAAATTTTCCTGTATACAAACTCTTTTATCCTTACTCAAGTAAAATGCTCACGTAGCTGGCCAAAAAGGAAGACAGAAATCCAAGCAAACTATCTGCAAAAATACCCCGAAAAAGAGAGCTACATTACACGGTCAATTGGGAACTGATTGAGAGGTGCAGAGAACGAGCTGCTATCCTGTACAGATTGATGGAAGAAGTCTCTGTGCTCTGGGGAAGAGCAACAACCTGGGAGACGCTTGAAAAATCTTCAGTGCACAAATACTAGTACATACATATGTACATGCTTAGCCGCTGGGCCGCCGCAAAGTATGCAACGAGTATGCCTGGTTGCTGCCTGCTTCGTGTCGTGTGTAATTTTGAGCGATATAAATAAGTAATTAGCACATAGTGCCCAGCAGAGGTGCACTGACATGTCAAACATTACACAATGTACACATACTCGTTCTCATACCACATTTAATGGCCTGCTTAAAGTGCAATTTACTTTCAAGTCCTTTGTTCTTGCATAATGATGATGCTTTGCTTCCTTCGCCTTATCTTTGTGCAACCAAGGAGCAGCGACCTTCTGTGTGGGAAACGAAAAAGTAATAGACCACCCAAAAGAAACAGTCGATTGTGGATTTTCCCTGCCTTTTGTGTACGTAAGTGTTTTGCGTATCTAAAATGCATGTGGCATAAATAGCTGTAGCATAAACCACCTCCGATGAAAGACGCCATGCAGAAGCCATGGAAATTATCAATTACCTGCCAGCAACAGTCCAGCCAGTCAGTTTCTGCTAAAGGATTAGCTTTGTGTGATGGAATGCTGGCAGGACTGCTTGTTGGATTTGCTGTGGGCTATTTCATTTCAATTTTAATTCCATAACTTTTCAGACACACCAAACCACACATAAGTTCTCTATCTAATGGGAAAATCGAATTTCCCACAGAGAGAGAGAGGTCACACATCAATTGCTGCTGAAGGATCGAACATTTGGCCATTAGCCAGCAAACAAGTAAGTAACAAGTCTCTCCACTAATTGCCCAGACACAATCGATAATGACACCAAAACTCCATTGAACACACGACCAAACACCAAACATCACTTGTCAATTGATTTAGCAAAGCTACTTATTGTTGATTAGAATACTCGCAGTCCCATGAATATTGAATGCAATATGCGAGGGAAATTTATCTAATATGTAGGAGAAATTAAAAGATAGATAGATAAATGATAAAATATATGGAAGTAAGACATGGACATATGGAATATACGATTAGTTTACTTGTAAATTTGTACTTGCAACTCGTTATTGTTACACGTCACTGGTTATTGTACCAATACTCTTATACTTTTACTAATACTTATAATACTAGTTCTGAAACTTATTATACCAATACTTATACTACTTGCAATCGTACTAATATTTAAATATTTGTTCCTGTTTCTTTCTTCTTCCTCAGATTATAATTACTCTATAATTCTCTATTACGATCTTCCGCATAACGAGTTTTCTCTATAATTTATTTCCAGTATAACGTATTCCCTTGAGATTCGCAATATGGAAGTTCGACTGTACTCACATTTATTCTCCTACTTCCACTTAATCATACACTCTTATATATACTTTTATCTACTCTTATACTTGTTCTAATACTTCGCTTTGATCTGTACGCTTTACATGGAAATACATCATCGTTTTCTGATTCTAGGCTATACAAAATAGTTTTGCATAAATCCCAAAAAAGCTTGTTCTATATGAGAATGAAAAATACAAGTAAAAACAGGTTGCTCAACAGTTTATTTGTTGCAAAAGTTTACTTTGTGGATTATATTTATTTCCACAACAACAAAAAAGATCTGAAAACAAACATAAATGTGTGTTTTATGCAAGTTAATTTCATTTCAGTTATAGCTTAAAAAATTACGCAACTGGCAAAGTGAAGAAGTGCAACTTTATTCCTCCTTGATTGATGGAATGTCCGTGAAATTATGTAAATGAAAGCCACAATGTGCCAGCTTCAGTGCCAGTGCCAGTGCCAATGCCAGTGCAAGGCAATAAGCGACCAATTTTCATTGCTCAGTCGAGTGAAATAAGCATCGTGGAAATTCCGGACAAGGACATCTGGGGATGGATGGTGTTCGAGAAAGGAAGCCGTCAGTCGTCTGTCTGTCTGGCGACTTAATATTAAAACGGATACGAAATAATGGCATTGAAGTGTGGCCCACTGCAGTGGCAGTGGCGTTGGATATTCCCATTGGTATTGCGATTGGAATTATCGCTGCATATGGCCATACACGGCCATTCAATCAGGCAATTAACATTAATTATGATATACGCTCGACGACTGGAATCATTTTCCTTTTGGCCATGCCATCACACATGTCGTATACTTCATTTCATTTGGTTTCGCATTAAAAGCATTTTTGCGGCTACAGCTCCCGAAATTCAATTTCTGCTTCTCCTTTCTACCCATTTCTCTCACTTGATACCCGATTGGCTCCCATTTCTGGTTTTTCTGCGACAATTTGCGCTGATGATTTCCCCACAGGCTTTTCCGGGGGGGTAGGGGTTACAGGAGGAGGTTTGTAATTAATGCGGATTCTCCTGCTCCCTAGCATGGGAATTTGTGAGGGAATCAACCATCAAATATGTGAATACGGCAATCGATATGACAATTTGGTGCACCATCCATTTTCCAGTCTGCTAATTGGAAGGTAAAAGCTCGGGGGATATGTGCATGTGAATGTGGCTACATTTTCGGTTGCTTTTGTAACACAAATATTACGTTTTGATTGCCCGGCATTCAATATTCGAATACCACATACAAAACTTTATTCAATGTCGATATATTTTCCTAATTAAAAAGAAAACTTCAAGTATTTAAAGAACGTTTTTGGGTCACTGCATTGATATTCGTAGATATATCTTTTGTTTTATTTCCATAGATGCATCCAAACTTTTTATTATTTGATTAAAGCTCGTCGCGAGAATGTCTGTCTCTCAATGGAGGTATTGACACTCACATCGTTAAAAAATGTATGAAAATGTGTCACATATAATTGACAGATGCATCAGATCTTGTTATAGAAACACTCAATGGCATAACAGCGGAGAATATTTATAAAAAAATATGAAATTTGTTTGTAGGAATAATATTTCAGGCTATAACCATATACAAGTTCTAACTTTAAATAACCGCTCTTGAATCGCTTCACAGTTAGAAACATATTCTAATCAATATTTCAACATCTACAAATGTATGGAAATTCGTATTCCTTTAACAGATTTTGTATCTGTAACGAACTCTTTTGTGGCTCAGTTTTTATGGCAGTTTCCATTGCCATTTCCATTTTTTTCTCTTTGAGGGTCACACAGCAGCGCGTATTCGGTTTGTTAGCTCTCAAAGTCAATTAGTGTAATTAATTCCTCACTTCATGCTGGCATCTCTCAAACAAAAAAATAGAGAAAACTCTGTGTGTGTGCATTTGGCCAAAAAGAGAGACATTTTCTATATATTCCTTTTTGCGTGTGTGACAAAAAATTTGGCCAAAAAAATGGCACAAAATGTAGCCATCGAAATCACTGCAGATCTGCTCTGTGATTGCAAAGACTTTTATTTATTTTTGTCAGTGATTTTGGCTTTAAAACGAAGCAAAAGATACAAGAGATACAGAAGAGATGCAAAAAAGAGCTAAGCAAAGAATCTTCTCTGGTGTACCAATAATTGGATAAGTCATTGGTTTAGTGGATTAAAGGAATGTTCCTAGACCCGTAAATATCAAGAGAAAGCGAAGCCAAAAGTTCAAGCAACAATTGAGATAATGAAATGAGTTTCTAGTTTCCTCATTAATGGGATGTGGAAAAATCTGCAGCAGAGCGAAGGGAGACTAACAATCAGGCAATCAGACAGCCACTTAAATCGCTTCCTGTGGCATGAGCAGCAGTCGCAATCCCCAGATTTGCTTAATAAATTATGCAAATTCTTTTGAAACTCAAGATTGATGCTCGTGAAAGAGAGTTCATTGAGAATTCCCTCATTTAAAGCAATTATATGCCTTTTGTAGAGGTTCCAACTCGAAAAACAGCCAAATTTAATATGCATTGATACATTTATTGCAATGTCTAAGAAAACTGAATCACCTCATGATCACTCCATTTGACCCATTTGAACTTTAATATGGGGCATCGCATAGATCAACTTATTCCAGAAATTGGGGTCATCTCGCTTGAGGTACGTGTTCAGCACCATGTAGGTCCGCAGTTCGCTGTCCAAATCATCAAAGTTCTCCACTTCGGGATAGAGGACCACAATAAGCCGCTTGCATCGATCCTGGGAGGTGGCATGCAGAGCGAGGCGGAACTCCAGTCGCCCCCAAGTGGACTTAAGGAAGTGGTTCGTCATCAGGATGATGATGCGCCTCGAGTCCTTCACAGATTGGCTGATGCACTCTGGAATGGACACGCCCAAAAGCCAGTCGCGCAGATAGAAGCAGAGTTGGAACTTCTGGGTGCCATTCTCCAGTCTCTCCACAAACTCTTCAATCAGATCCTCGTCTTTGTGGGTGAAGGATAGAAATGCATCGAACTTCTTCCGTTCGTCGAGTTCACGTCGTGAAGCGAGGCTCAGGCATACGCCGTGCTCGTAGAACCAGATCAGGAGGGGCTGTTTGAAGTAAATCATCAGGTTTATGGTCAGGATCATTAACATGAACGAAACAGTGAGAGTCACATAATGCACGAAGCCAGAGGGGCATACGTAACTCTCATCCGTTTCGATCAGGAGGTTCCCTGTGTCGCCGCAGGTGATATTTGTGGCATCTCCGATTCTGGGACCACCTCCCTTCACGAATCTCAAGAAATCTTTCTCGTCGCAAGTGCAAGCCCAGGGATTTCCAGACAGGAATAGCTTCAGATCTAACGATTTCGTTCTCTTTTCAAAGACATCTAGAGTCTTCCTGTTAATAACAGCAATTCTGTTGTTTCGTATGTCCAGATACGAGAGATTTCGTGGAAGATTATCGAGTCTCGTTAGTCGATTGTTGGCCAGAAAGAGTCGTCCCACATTTGCGTATCCTGGCATCGAATCTTTGGGCAATACGCGGAGCTTGTTGTTCTGAAATAAAAGGGTCGTTGGGCCGTACATCGGGATAGGTAATAGTGGTATCTCCGAGAGGTCTTCCCCACTGCAGTCAACGATAAATTCCATCGAGTAATAATTTCTGAGGCAAATGCAGTCGTCCGGACATTCTCCAACGAAGTGGGAAAACTCCAGGGCTGCAGCATATTTCCTCGCGTTATTTACGTGTCCACGCAGAATCATTAGGAAACTCGTCATCTTCCAGAAGCATTGCCAGGGATCATCCGTCAGGGGCATGCTTCTTCCACGTTCTATGAGAAAATTGTGAATCTGGGTGTGGCTTCTTTCTTGAAACGTTAAGGTAAAATTGTAGTAGTCCGAAGATTGCTTCTCATCGCAATACGGGAAGAACAGATTGCCAAAACTATTGAGGGAGATATTTTTGGCCATATAGTTCCACTAGCTTTTTATCGAGCGTGGAGATGTTGTTAAAGCCTATGTTCAGATGCTCAAGATGTACGGGGAGCTGGCTTATCTCTAGATTATGCAGTTTGTTATCCGAGACATCTAATCGAATCAAATGATTATAGCCGGGAGTCGATTGGCTGGGCAGATGCCTGAGATTGTTTCCGCGAAAATTAAGCGTAAGACAGCCTGCAATTGGCCTTGGCAAAGGAGGTATTTCGTTCAAGTTTCTTTCGCTACAATCAATTATAAACTCCCTCTCGTACCGCCTATATATGCATTCGCATACCTCCGGACAGCGTCGTCCATGGACTCCGCGTGTGAATAGGCAATAGAAGGAGTTCTCTTTGCACATAAATGCTGTGATATTTTCATGGGCATCAAAAATTGAACCGTGAATGAACTTCAGCTTCGAATAGCTCTCAAAATATCTCGTCTCGATTGCAATCTCTTTGCCGCTCATAACGAAATGCTCCAAAGACTTTTGCAGATTCTCAGAACTGAAAACAAAATATACAAACTTTTATAAAAAGAAACCATCCAGAGATCTTACGAACCTCAAGAAACTTTGATCCCTGACGATTGTACTTGTAAAATTTAATATTTTCAAGCTTTTCAAATCACCAAACGTATTCGATGTGAGATTTTCCATCTTTAATCCTTGAAAAGTAAGCAGATTTAATTGTGTTTTGCCTTTAAAAGTACCATCTTCCATCCAGAACTCGGGGGCTTGGGACTTTCCTTCATAACGAATCTGAATTGTTTTCAAGTTATCCATCGTCCTTCGAATATAACTATTTGCGGCATGTGAATTTATGGAATTCTCAATAGAAAAAGTGTAGATTAAAGCCAAATGAGAAGGTCCATCCTTTGAATCGGGCTCAGCTTCAAGTATTATCAGATCCCCAGAATATATTTCGTATTTGAGGACTTTGGAAGCCCCAAGATCTCTAATATAATCTATTCCAGGTCGAAATCTATCATCTTTAGAGCTCGGGATTCCAGTCACTGTTAAACTTTCGAGTTCCGTTCCACTCTCATCGGTAATTGCGGTTATATTCGATTCCATAGACCCTCGACTCTCTTTCCACTTGATCTTTAAATGCCCGGACTCCAACTCCATTTGAAAATGATTGGTTACGACTGTATTGTTCTTCTTAAGGCATGATTTATCATTGGATTCCTGACAATAGATGTCACAGTAATCCTCTCGGATGTGCAGCAAATATGATTCCGATTTGGGGATCGTACAGAAATATATCTCGATGGTTAAAACAAGAGAAAGGAATGCCAATGTATTCCGCGACATATTACAATGCAACTGCAGTATATGGAAGTTTAATTTACACTAATTGTGTGGGGCACAATCACTTGTATCTTAATGTTCTCCTATTTCCCAACAAATCTTTGCGGATCTCAGAGCGTTTTCCACTTGAAAAAGTAAACAACTCCCCAAAGGGTAATTTAAAATATACTTTTCCTTCGATAAGAAGAATTTTTAAACAAAACTCAAATCGAAATTCATTAATTGTTCAGGCAGAAGGCTTGAATTGTAATGCAATTTAAATCGCAAAACAAAAACACTTCCTAGATAGGAAGGACCCCAATTGGAACCGCAAAATAGGCCCCAGAACCCATCAAAATCAGCCACACATGTGGATTATGTGGAGCAAAACCAAGAGCACAGTAGTAGTCGGTCCTGTCAGAGAGTATGCGCCTATGTTTGTGTTTCTGTAGACGATGGTCAAGCGAAAATATGAAAATGTACGAAATGCAGGGGCCTTTCCATATGGTGGCTGGCTGTGGGTCCTGCACCTGGGGAAATCAAGCGGCAACGTGCATCTCTTGCAGGCCCTCATTCTGCCACTTGGAACTGTAGAGCTGTAGCTGTAAGTGAAATGAAAACTACCACAAAACACAACAATAAAAACAGACACACACGACACCAAGTTGGCTTTTCCGGCTGTGTGTGTATGAGAGTGTTTTTCCAGTAAAAGGTTTATGCATCTGACAGTAGCTCTGGAGAGGCAGAGAGAAGAGCATGAAAGAAAAACAATTCAACTTTTCATGCTGTCTTATTAGAGACACACGATGCTGAAAAATCAATCAATTATACAAAACACAAGCCTCAATCTGATATATAGACTTGATTTTTGGTTTGATACTAAATTTCCTAAGTCCTAAGGTTTCCCTCTCTCTTTCTCCTCATTTCCCTTCTCTCTATCTCTCTCTGCTTCCGCACTCACCTGAGTAGTATTCCAAATCATTCTCGATTCAGGGTTTACTTTCGTCAGCTTTGTTTGCTATTCGAAGGTTGCTAAGCTAATTTATGGACATGAGACTTCGGCAGGCACAGTGGTACCAAAAATGTATTGCTGAAAGGAAAAAAGCCAAAGTTCATAATTAAACAACCGATTTTTGTAGCAAATATTTAAAAATATTTTCCATTTTGTAGAAAAAATTTGACTTTTTTGGAGTCTTGAAGCCGAGGCTTTGCAGACTCTGCTGTATCCTATTCGATATTTCCAAGGGTGTGTGGTAGGAGACTGCCATCTCTATTCTGGGTTCAAGCTATTCTTTTCTCCCGTTCAGGCCATACGAAAAAGTTGCTCTCTTGAGAAAGCGCGCCGTTTGAATCGGCCCAGCCTGCAAGCAACGATATTGCTTATATCCAAACGAAAAGCGAAAGAGTGAAAGAGGAGTACCTAATATTTTTTTTGGATCTACCACACAACATTCTAAATTTTTTTATATTTTCAATAATATTCTACACTATTTTCTACATAATATAATCCTTTTCCCACTTTTCAATCACACTGTAAGCCCCCACAAAGAAAATCATGATCCGCATCGACTTTGACGTCAACCAGCCTGTCCCTTGGCCCCCTTTGGCCCTTGGAGAATTGTGCGAATGTGCAAACACGATACAGAGTCGAAAGCAGCGGCCAAGCACACAATCTGACTTTCAATTCCAGCTCCAGACCAAGACCAAGTCTCCCTTCAGTTGCAGATGCAACTCCGCTCGCTCTTCCTTCTCCACTGAATGCCTGTCGTAATGTATTAAATAGCCACCGTGGGCTGTGGGCTGTGGACTGTGGGCTGCCGGGGAAGCCTTGATGGGGGTAGCCGGGACTAGCTCTAACCGCAATTTATGTCGACTCCACTTCCGGTCTGTGGGACATAACTCTTGTTAGGCCGCCTTCTACCTCCCGCCTGCCAGAGCCAAAGTCCTGCCACAGCAGGCAGTGTGTGTGTCTGTGTGTGTGCGTGTGCGGAATTTCTTGTCATCATTTTCAGCTGCAGCAGCTGCAAATTAACTTGCATAATTTAAGCGTCAGTCGGGGAAATCGGGAAAATGTTGCGCTCAGTTCATTGGGGCATCCAAGACATGGTCCTTGTCCTCCTCCGTGCCATGCCATGCCCTTGGCTACTAAATTATGACTGTTCGAAGCGCATAAATCAACAAAACTCTGCCCTAATTAGTTTAGAAGGCAAGTATCCCCATTCTAAATGAAAGGGTAGCCAAAAAATCAACGAACATGGAGGCATATCCAAGGAAAAAATGGTAAATGATAACTGTTTTACTTAATACAAAGAAAAGTATTCTATGTTTGTTATATTCTGAAAAAACTATTGCAAAATTAGTTGAAAACTCTATTGCCTCTGGAGCAGGTTCAAGTTACACCTTACGATTACGATTAACTTATTCCAGAAATTAGGGTCATCTCGCTTGAGGTACGTGTTCAGCACCATGTAGGTCCGCAGTTCGCTACATCGATCCTGGGAGGTGGCATGCAGAGCAAGTCGGAGCTCCAGTCGCCCCCAAGTAGACTTTCGGAAGTGGTTCGTCATCAGGATTATGATGCGCCTCGAGTCCTTCAAAGATTGGCTGATCCACTCTGGAATGGACAGTCCTCAATCAGATCCTCGTCTTTGTGTGTGAAGTATAGAAAAGCGTCGAACTTCTTCCATTCGTCGAGTTCACGTCGCGAAGCAAGGGCCTGAGCCTCGTCGCGCTCGTACAACCAAATCAGGAGGCACTTGGCCAGAGGGGCATACGGCATCTCATCCGTTTCCATCAGGATCAATATGTAGATGGATCAATATACGCCCATCAACTCTTCAGAAAGTGCAGGAAATCTTTCTGCTCGCAAGTGCAAGTCCAAGGATTTCCAGAGATCAATAGCTTAAGCTAAGCGGAGGCGTCTATTCTCTTTTCGACGAAATCCCGCATCTGCTGGTTCAGCAGCGAAATGCTATTGTTTCTTATGTCGAGAGTTGTGATATTTGGTCGATCTCAGTTAGTAGATTAATGGCCAAGTAAAGGGCAGTGAAAAGGTGGACAATGCTGCTAGATAATTCCCTTCAAAACGAAGGGTCCATTGTCCAGATATCAGTGTGGGCAATGGATATATTGCTGGATCTGCAGTCGATGGTCAATGATGGAAAGGTCATGTTATCTAGGCAGCAAATGCAGGCTTTCGTACAAGTTGCGGAAGATATATTACAAAGATCCAAGGCGGCGAAAGGAAGACCCTTGCCCTGAAGTCGCATTTCCAGGGTTCCCGATAGTTTGATCCTCCTTTTGGTGCATCCTCACGATTGATCGATCATTGATCATCGAGCGCCTTCAACTTGTTTTTCGTGGATCCAAATATGTGATGTTCTTGGGAATCAAGTGGAATGACAAGTCGACTATTTTATTGTTAAACAAATTAAGATTTCTCAGGGAAGCATGACTCAATAAGTGTCTAATGCTGGTAATTATATTCCTATCGAGATGCAGGCTGGCAATGTAGGGTATTGAATGCGGAAGAAGGGGATAGGATTGCACATCATTCTTACAGTCAATCATAACGTCATCCGTGCTGCGGTCAAAGCAACAATAGCATCCATCAGGACACGGTGTATTTAGATGATGAAACAGGCTCTTGACTTCGAAGTAGGCTATATCTTAGAAAAATCAATATAAGATTGTAATCACAATTGAGGATCCATTGGGTGCCCTCCAGCTTAAAATCACGAACTTTTGAGATGTATTTTATCATACCTTCGTCGAGTGTTTGGATGCCATTGTGCCTGATGTCCTGATGTTTTTCGGTAGCTCCTCAATCCGAAGGCTAGTTAATCTCTGTTTGATGTCCTCATATCCACTTACTGTATTGTTTGCCAGCATCACAAGTTTGTTTCCGGTCAAGTCTAGACGAGTTTTTTCTCTAGTAATCAAAATTGGTTATGGCGGAATGTGTGTAAGTCCACGTCTTGAACAATTTATGCGTAAACCGAGACGTCTCGATGATCTACTCACGCATTTGGCAGGGCACTTTATTCCGTTGATTCCAGGGGTAAGTGTGCACTTATAATTAAGGCTTCAAGTCATGGCTTTCAGATTCTCGTTGGGTTGGTATTTATCATCCAAAATCGTCTCTAATTTGGAGTAGCCCTCGAAATATTTCAAGTCCCCCATATGATCGACTTCCAAACGAATTACCTTCAGCTCTTTTGAAGATTCGGACCTAAATTAGAAAAATAACAAATCTATAACACTATAAATAGTAAAAACAAAAAAATAACGAGCTGCTCCCGCTCCCGAGCTGAGCCGCAGCAAGGGCTGCGACTCCACTTTCATACCCGATACCCAGTCAATACGAGTATGTGTGTCGCTATCTCGCTCACTTCCGCCAGATGTCGCACACTGCACGTGGAAGAGTGTGAGAGCGAGAGAGAATGAGTAGGCGCGTGGACACTGCAATTTCAGTTGTTTCTTCTGGCTATAATAATGATCCGATCTGATCCAGACTAGGCAGTCTGGTAGATAACGCATTTTCTATGATACCCCGTTTCCGGTTTTATCGTAATTTCAAAATTGTCAATGCCACAGACATATTATATACATTATGGGGTCGGAAACACACATCCACTTCCTCCACAAATCTACTATACTTTTTGAGTATCCGGTAAAAAATCTATTTTTCCTGATAGATTACTTTCAATTATTTTCCAACTGTCGAGCATACGAGCCTTAAGAATGAGAGGTTCTTTACAGTGACACTAATAAAAGCTAATGACTGTAAGTTTCTCAAGCTTTCGAATACTCATAAATTTCTTCTTTCATCCGGAGTAAGGGATATGTCATTTGTATATATAAATCTCTTTTAGATGATTCGTGCTCATGTGAATGTAATCATTAATAAAATCCGTAAACGTGCTAACAATGCTAAATGATCCATTTGAACCATTTATGCGGTTCTCGGTTATATCAAAGTGCTCTCCAAGTATACGGTATTTCACACATTTTGTACACCAAGATCTCTGAGATAATATACTACAGGACGAAGTTTGAAGTTTTTAGAAACTCCGGTGACACTAAACACCTTTGGTCTGAGATTATCTGCATTGGTAATTGCGATGATATACCACTCTTTGGGGTGTATTTTAACCCATTTATGATTCAATAGTGATCCATCTCTGCGGCACGTTCCCTCACTGGAACAACTAGTTGTTGTTGTCATGAATCTTAACAGTATATTTTCAAAATAATCCTCTCTGATGTTATCCAAAATCATTTGATCACTGAATGAATGTATTGCCAAGAGATCAAAAAATATACGAAATATTTTAATCGACATTTTACGATGCGAGTGGCGTCCGATTCGTTCGTACTAACATAACACAGATAAATTATAAACTATTTTCATTGCTCAGATAAAATAAATAATAGAGCGTAGTGATTTTATCGAATGTATTTCTACACATAAATATGAACATATGTATATACATAAATAATCAAATAACAAAGTTCTAATTACTCTTCTGGGAGTCGTCTACTTTTTCAAGTTCTCAAATCCCCAAAGATTTGTTGGGAAATGGGAGAACATTAAGCTACAAGTGATTGTGCCCCACATAATTAGTGTAAATTAAACTTCCATATACTGCAGTTGCATTGTAATATGTCGCGGAATACATTGGCATTCCTTTCTCTTGTTTTAACCATAGAGATATATTTCTGTACGATCCCCAAATCGGAATCATATTTGCTGCACATCCGAGAGGATTACTGTGACATCTATTGTCAGGGATCCAATGATAAATCATGCCTTAAGAAGAACAATACAGTCGTAACCAATCATTTTGTAATGGAATTGGAATCCGGGCATTTAAGGATCAAGTGGAAAGAGAGTCGAGTGTCTATAGAATCGAATATAACCGCAATTACCCATGAAAGTGGAACGGAACTCGAAAGTTTAACAGTGACTGGAATCCCGAGCTCTAGAGATGATAGATTTCGACCTGGAATAGATTATATTAGAGATTTTGGGGCTTCCAAAGTCCTGAAATACGAAATATATTCTGGGGATCTGATAATACTTGAAGCTGAACCCGATTTAATGGATGGACCTTCTCATTTGGCTTTAATCTACACTTTTTTTATTGAGAATTCCATAAATTCACATGCCGCAAATAGTTATATTCGAAGGACGATGGATAACTTGAAAACAATTCAGATTCGTTATGAAGGAAAGTCCCAAGCCCCCGAGTTCTGGATGGAAGATGACACTTTTAAAGGCAAAACACATTTAAATCTGCTTACTTTTCAAGGATTAAAGATGGAAAATCTCACTTCGCATACGTTTGATGATTTGAAAAGCTTGAAAATATTAAATTTTACAAATACAATCGTGAGGGATCAAAGTTTCTTGAGGTATGAGTGTATCCATGAGTGTGACTTAATTATTCTTTTGATGTATTTTTTAAGTTCTGCGACTCTGCGGAACAATCTAGAAATTTTCATCATTCATACTGAAGCGGTCAAAGTGGAACTGGCACATTTCGAAAACTATTCCAAATTAAGGTTTATTCAAGTTGTAAATTATGAACCACATGAGAATTTAACTGCATTCGTCTGTGATTCAGGAACTTGGAAATTCGATTGCAAGTTCTCGCACGGCACAGACGGAAGGAGGTGTCCTGGAAAATGTAGATGCTTCTATGAGCTAAGAAGCATGGAGTTTCACATAGATTGTACCCAACGAAATCTCACAGAAATCCCGCCCTTACCCACTCCGATAGATGGGAGGCCAGTGCTTCGTTTTAGTAATAATCATCTCAGAGCTCTGCCCAGCAATGCCATGGAAATACCCGGCTATAACCAACTGCAAGCTCTCGATGTGGCAGCCAATGAGATCACGAGCCTCGGCATTCAACAGCTGCCACAGAGGCTGCAACATCTCAGCATTCGTTTCAACAACATCACAGCCCTCGGCAAGAAGGTGGTCGAACATCTGTCCAAACACGTTGCCATCCATCGCTTTGGCAATAAGTGGTTTGCCGATTGCGACGACAAAGTCCTCTTGGAGTACACCTACTCGATTATAAACTTTAGGGGGAAGAAAGATCCTGAAATCAATAATTTTCTTAGAGAACGTTCGGAAAGAAATAGACTTTCGGAAAATCCCTGGAGCTGCTTTTGGGAGACACGGTTCCTGATATCCTTTATGGGGAAACGCGAGTCCATGAAATATATAGCGCCACTGGACTATCAAGACTTTCGCGGCCCTTGTCCCGATGTTTGCAGCTGCCTCCTTACTTACTATCCCACGGAATTCATCGTTGACTGCAGTGGCGAAGGCCTCTCGGAGATACCACCATTACCCACGCCCAAAGATCGTCCAACGACCCTTTTATTTCAGAACAATAAGCTCCGCGTATTGCCCAATGATTCAATGCCAGGATACGCAAATGTGGGACGACTCTTTCTGGCCAACAATCGACTAACGAGACTCGATAATCTTCCACGAAATCTCTCGTATCTGGACATACGAAACAACAGAATTGCTGTTATTAACAGGAAGACTCTAGATGTCTTTGAAAAGAGAACGAAATCGTTAGATCTGAAGCTATTCCTGTCTGGAAATCCCTGGGCTTGCACTTGCGACGAGAAAGATTTCTTGAGATTCGTGAAGGGAGGTGGTCCCAGAATCGGAGATGCCACAAATATCACCTGCGGCGATACAGGGAACCTCCTGATCGAAACGGATGAGAGTTACGTATGCCCCTCTGGCTTCGTGCATTATGTGACCCTCACTGTTTCGTTCATGTTAATGATCTTGACCATAAACCTGATGATTTACTTCAAACAGCCCCTCCTGATCTGGTTCTACGAGCACGGCGTATGCCTGAGCCTCGCTTCACGACGTGAACTCGACGAACGGAAGAAGTTCGATGCATTTCTATCCTTCACCCACAAAGACGAGGATCTGATTGAAGAGTTTGTGGAGAGACTGGAGAATGGCACCCAGAAGTTCCAACTCTGCTTCTATCTGCGCGACTGGCTTTTGGGCGTGTCCATTCCAGAGTGCATCAGCCAATCTGTGAAGGACTCGAGGCGCATTATCATCCTGATGACGAACCACTTCCTTAAGTCCACTTGGGGGCGACTGGAGTTCCGCCTCGCTCTGCATGCCACCTCCCAGGATCGATGCAAGCGGCTTATTGTGGTCCTCTATCCCGAAGTGGAGAACTTTGATGATTTGGACAGCGAACTGCGGACCTACATGGTGCTGAACACGTACCTCAAGCGAGATGACCCCAATTTCTGGAATAAGTTGATCTATGCGATGCCCCATAGTCTACAGGGAGAGCAGCCCTAAGATAATTTTAATTTTGCAATTTAATTATTCTTATATTTTATATATTTTCACATATTTTCTTGGAATTTATTATAGATTTTCTAAGCTACTAGCACCTTTCTATCCCAATTTACACTATTTATTCAACTCAATTATTCAAAAAACATACCGTTTCTAACCCTTACAGCCATGCTTCTGACAGTTATAGCCAACCTTTCGTTGCCACAATGACAAAAAAAAACAACAATAAGGAACGATAACTGTGGGGTAAATGAAGCAAAGGTCAAAAGCAAAAGCCAGAGAGCCAAAAAGCCAGAAAGCAAGATAGAAAGGAAGGAAGGAAACCAGGCAGCAATGAAGATTGATTTGACTTGTGGACAGACTTTGTCCACTCTGAAAATGCATTTTTATTCACTTTATTCCCAATTTGCGCAATTAATCAAAGTACTCAAAATGTGTGTGTACGTGTGTTCGAGTGTGTGCGTGTGGCATTGTATGCAGATTGATTAATTGATTTTCCAATGCCAAATGCAATTAGTGGTTAATAAATTGGCAATGGGGAAAACTTTCAGTCGTCAGTCGCCAGTCGAGTGGTCCAGTGATTGGTAGTTGCCAAGGAAACAGACGACGCCTCAAAGATTATCCTCGATGAAGATGGAATGCTCCGTCAGAGAATGTCCTTTGGAAGAAGAACAGTACAGTACACCTTTTCAACACCTCTTTTTCCTCGCTTTTACCTTAGCTGTCGAATCAATTAATATTCAAAGGTGAACCCCAAATTCTAGCCAATTCCAGAGTAGGGTTCATTCGAACTCTTGGGTCAAAGTGTAAACCAAATCATGGTTCAACTTGGACGATAATTCAAATGTCCAGAGAGCCAAAACCGTCTCCTTTGGTTGGCACTCGAGTGTTTCCTCTTTTTTGCCTGCCTGCCGATTCCTGACCCACCGACGGGTTATTGTGCCATCATTTCGTTTTGGGGTTGCGCCTCGAGTGGATTTATTGTTTCGAGTGGCAAACACAAATACTCGTTGTATCCATGGCATAGGTCTCCTCTCCACCCAAATCAATTCTGGCCCGCACATTGTCGACTCCTGTCATGCACAATATTCTTCTTGTTAACAATAGTCGTAGACAGGTTTTTGGGCGGCTGAAAGGCAAAGACAAGACGTTGCCACCACACACTTTGTCACTTCAATTTTCGATGGGTCGAGATATACTTTGTATGTATATGTATTCTTTCTGTTGTTTGTTAATGTTTGTGCTGACACGACCATACATACGAGTATATGCAATGTTCGTGTTTGAATCGAAGGCTCAAACTGTGCCAACGTCCTGTGGCCTCATGAACAGGAGACAATATGTTGCAAATGCTTTTGTTTTTTTGTTGGCTTCTTGCTTTTCTATCTCTCGATTTGTCTCGGGCCTAGCTTCTATAGACAGTCGGGGGCGACAGACTGCCGCTGCTGCTTTGTTTGCGAATGGTCGTGAGAGATTTTATGTGGCTTTAAAGAGCTTCAGCTCCAGCTTAGGAATTGTCAGCAAGGGATTTGTACTTTAAAACGGGAACAAGAACGACAAGGATGGTTAATGCAAGATCTTTATATTTCTGTGTACATTTTCCTGTAAATTTAAAGAATATTTAAAGCTGCAAAACGCATAAATTGCTTTGTCCTGAAGATCGATTAAAATGGGATCGATATTATGGGATTTAAAATATGTTTCAAAGATATTTCAACTTGAAAACTCCTTTGGTATAATGCCCTGAGCCCCGAAAAGTTATTCTTAGATTTAAATGGAGAATGAAAATGTTAAAATGTAAGTCTTTTCCCTTAAATTTTGAAAGTAATATGAAAAAATTTGCTTAAAATATATTTCATATTTAAAGTAAATATATTTCATATTTACATTTATTTTCACATTTAAATTCAATATATTTCATGCGATATGTTTTTATACCCGATACTCAAAATGAGTATTGGGGTATATTAGATTTGTGGTGAAAATGGATGTGTGTAACGTCCAGAAGGAAGCGTTTCCGACCCCATAAAGTATATATATTCTTGATCAGCATCAATAGCCGAGTCGATTGAGCCCTGTCTGTCTGTCCGTCTGTCCGTCCGTCCGTCTGTCCGTCCGTCCGTCTGTCCGTCCCTATCAGCGCCTAGTGCTCAAAGACTATAAGAGCTAGAGCAACGACATTTTGTATCCAGACTTCTGTGATATGTCACTGTTACAAGTGTATTTCAAAACTTCGCCCCGCCCACTTCCGCCCCCACAAAGGACGAAAATCTGTGGCATCCACAATTTTAAAGATACGAAAAAACCAAAAACGCAGAATCGTAGAAAACAACCATATCTTCTAGACTGCAGAATCTGAATCAGATCGTGTCATTATTATAGCCAGAATGAAGAAAACAATTTCATTTTTTCTCGCCCTGTCTCTCTCTAACACACACGTATCATAGCCGGCTTTGCCTATTGCTAAATATGAGTTCCTAGATCTCAGAGACTATAAAAGCTAGAGCAACCAAATTTGGTATCCACACTCCCTCCTGTGATATCGGACCTTGACAAGTTGTTATTAAAATTTCACCTCACCCCCTTCCGCCCCCGCAAAGGACGAAAATCTGGAGCATCCACAGATCTCAGAGACTATTAGACCTGACTGTCGAGCTCTCACTGCTACAAAACTATTTGTAATTTTTCACTGCAGAACTCACTGTTACAAGTGTATTTCTTTTTGCTCAGAGAGCTCACTGCTACAAGTGTGTTTCAAAATTTCGCCCCACCCCCTTCCGCAACCATAAACAACGAAAATCTGTGGCAACCAGAATTTTGAAGATAGGAGAAAATTAAAAACGCACAATCATAGAGAATGGCCATATCTACCAGATTGACGAACCTTGCCGAATCCGAGTAAGATCGGATTATTATTATAGCCAAAAGTAACAAATCAATTTGCAGTGGCTACGCAGCGCCCGTCGACACGTTCTGACTGATTTTCTGTCTCTCTCGCACGCACTCTTTGTCGTTAAATGTAGCCATAGTGACTATGTATCGGGTATAAATGTAGAGTTGCGGTCGCAGCAGCAACTCACAACGTTCCCCCTAAATAAGGTCCGTATTAAAAAGACATTTTAGTATATTTATATTTAAATCAAAGTGAATTCTATTTAATTTTACTATTTTTGTATTTAAAATCCGAATATTTAATTTAAATATGTGTGTGTTTCTTTTTACTACGACATTTTTCTAACAGTGTAGCTTATGCTAATGACTCCCATCATTATTTGCCCTTTTATGTGCTCTAAATTAATAGTAGACAGCCTCCAAGTGGCATTCAAACCAAAAATCCAAATCGAAACTAAAACAAAATATAATTTGTTTAGCTTTATTCCCTATTTTTCTGTAATTTTAAGCTGAAAGTTTGCCAAAATATCTTTAAAAATTTCATAATTTTTCTTGTTATTAACCCAGCATTCTGTTTCCCATTTCCCGCATTTCTATTTCCATGCTGCAACTGCAATGCACCAAGAGAGAGAAAGAGAGAGAGCAGAAGGCCATTTGTGTCACTCGTAAATTTCGAATGGCGCCATCGCATTCCCATTTTATATTTTATTTCCCTTTCTGCCATCTCGTTCTCTGATATGTTGCCAAGTGGCAGTCATTGGGGGATCTTGTCTCTGCATTTTGGTTGCCGAATTTTCGGATTTGGCTTAACAATTTACGGATTTACTGCCAGAACAGAAAACTAGAGAAAACCGCACGCACCACAGAGAGAGAGAAGGAAAGAGAGGGAGAGAGACAGAGAGAGAGAGAGAGAGGATTTATGCATGTCTGAGACTGTGACTTTTTCCATGGGACTCTTGGGCGCCGCTCGCTCGCTGCCGCAAGGACAATGAGGCCAGTGACATCATTTTTATACTGACGAGGCAGCAAAGAAGTAGCCAGAAGATGGCTCAGAGAAGTTGAAATATTTATGCGTTCAGTAGATATCATCGCTCTCAAATATGTGGCTCTTCAAAATGGGCCTCACCTTTATTTAGGGCACCCTAGAGGTATCTTTACATATGTTTCCTCCATCGAACCTCTCTCATTACACGTACCAAACGTAAAAATATCAATAGAATATTCATTACCCATCAAATGATGTTAGAAAAATAAGTAAAATCAGAGTAAAATCACCTTTAAAAATGCTAAGATTGAGTGTTTTCTTCTGTAAATTTATTGATTTATAAGTACTAGAAAAGTACTTGAACCTAGCTCATATATTCTGCCTGCATTGTAATCAGGAATTTCTTCTTTAAAGCGCTTTCCCACAGCAGGAAAGGTGGAGATCCCTTTAATATCCTTCATATACAGTTAGGCCGCGGCCGTCGCTGCCTCGTTATTGTTGTTGCTGTCGTGTCGTCTGGTGGCGACACTTGAGACTGACATATAAAACATGTCTAGCTCGAAGTGCGTGTTGCCTTGCAGCTTGTTAGCGCAGGAAAATCGGCCCCCAACCCCCCCAACCATTTCCCCTATTTTCCCTAACCTGTCTCTATCCATTCAGATGCGCATGGTCTCACTCATTCTTACTCTCTCATTGTCACAGGCAATTTGATGCCCTGATATTTTTGCCCATTTAGTTTCAATCAATTTGCCACAATTTCCGCCCAGTGCATTGGAAAAGCGCAGGAAAAGCGCCCAGAGCCCCAGAGAACCGGAGCGGCAAAGAGCCTGAGCGCTTCTTCAATCTCTATTGAAACCTAATGGCACCGTAGAGGGGGCCCTGGGCCTTGGCCTGGACCGGGAGGGTGTCACGTAGGTCATTGATCAGATCTACGCGACAAACATAATAAAATGAATGGCACGTACGCCGAAAATTTGTAACTTGTTGAAAGCATTTCCCATTGATTTAACCCAAGAAAAAAACGATGATGTTTTAGGTGTCCTTTTTGTGTAAGAATATCAAGGGGATTCAAGGGAAATAAACTGGAATGGACATCTATTTGCGGTTCGTGGATACTCTGGTTCCATACTCTCGCTATTATATTTATAGCCTATTAATATCTCTCTTTTATGTACAAAAAATTGTGTCGTCGTCCCGATATTTTACTCGAAGCGAGTTTGCAGGGGGCTTGCCCCCTAGTATAGATATACAAATATAGCCTAGAGTATCCATTGATTGACTTTTGAAAGCCTATAACTTTCTTTATTTTTGAATAACACATAATTTTCTTTATTTTCTAGACTGGAATCGACTATAAAATGGCGATCTGGATATCATATGATTCAACAATTCAACAGCTATGGGTGGATCCTTTATATTGTTGTTTTTCACAGCCATGGCTAGATCCGTTTTTAAACAATAGTAGGTATTAAAATATATAACAAAAATTCGCAAAAATATTGTCTGAGTTAAATCCATTCTAGGGTTAATATTCCTTGAGCTATCACATGCCATACCAATGGTCCGCCACTATTCCTCAACCCTTTTTCGTCCTCACGTGGTGTGGAGGGAAGCATTCCTCTCCTCTTTTTTTCTTGGTTTATGATACCATTTTTAAGGCGAAAAACTGCAAACCGTTGCATACCTGCAGGCGCGCAGTCATGAGTTATAACTTAATGGCAAAACCCCTTCTACCATCTACCATATCTACCCCTTTGCTGGTGTCCTGCAGCAGAAGCATCTTCTATTAAAATTCAAGTGTGTTGCAGGGCAAATAAGTGCAGAGTCTTGTGCGATGCGGTGTGCGTCCCCACCGTGCGGAAATTACATAGTAAATTTTACCACAAAGTCCAAGGAGAGGCACAAAAAAGTGGCAGCCACTAGGCGAAACCCCGAAAAAAGAACCCGTCGAAAGCAAGTTAATTAAAACTGTGTGGCAAAGAGAGGGTCAGACTGGGCCAGACAGCCATATTGCCCCTTAATTAGATGACAATCTGTATCAAAACGGTCAACAAAAGGTGGCAGACGGTGCCCAGGTGCAAGGAATCTTTGTTCTGAGCTTGAAATGCACTCGAATTTACGAAAGGAAACAAATAAATATGTTGTATCTATGAGTAGGTAATCATCGTCATTTCCCCCAAATAATTCACATTTCAAGGACAGTTTTCACCCGAAGGCTCTACAAAACTCACTGTCTTTTGGCACTACACCATTTTCTATAGACATATGTATATGTATACGAGAATGATTTAAAATAAATTTCTAGAAATATAATTCATGCAGTAAAGTAATCTGGAAATTGAACCATAAAAGTGAGAGAACACCACTCTCTACTCCATTTCCTACCATTCGTTTTTCACTTTAACCGGTTTATGGGCCTCCGTCCCTCTGTGGAAGCAACTCTGATAACTCATTCATTGATTATGCTACGGCTAGTGGCGCCACGAATTAAGATCACTCAACTCTAACCATTATTAAGCACTAAAAACTCATGGGAACGGACTTTGTGGCACCGAAGTTTGTATACTCTTACAATTCGGGAATTATTTTAAGAGTACTAACGCGATTTTAGTTATAGATGGTGATCAGAAAAAATTAAATAGTTTTTCTGTTGAGTGAATGTAAAGCTACATCGGTGAAAACTAATTAAATTTAAGTATATTTATAAAGTGATATAGGATCCTTAGAGGACCTTTATCCACAAGATTCATAGATTTAATCTGCCTGCAAAATAACGAAGATATGAAGCTGCATCCCTAAGCTTGTACTGAAGAACCAGAATAACTCTTCATAGGTATGTGTGTCCATATAGATATATCTGTTTGAATGTCATAATCAGTATCCCTTTTATAGGAAAGTCAGAATCAAGAGTATTCCTGATATTCAGCCTAGAGGGTAGAGTATTTTAAACGCCGAACTGAGCAACGACGAAGAGTGAGACGCATTTTTGTTTTGTGCTAGAATAAATAGGTTATACTATAGAAAGAACATTATGAATTTTCCTAAAATAAACTTTAAATCAAAAATACTTTGAATAAAGTATTGAATCAGCTGAATTAAAATCAAAAGTCCTTGTTCCTACTACCTACGGGGCAGACTGTACCCGAATCGTAGAAGATCCCCCACATAGATTCTAACTTTTCCTTACCAACATCTCATCAAAGTTCAAATGCCTCTTGAAAGAGTATGGTTAATTACATAACAGCTCCAACAGTCGAAACAACACACAGAGAAACACGTATAGAAATTTGTCCCCCAGTTAAGCCGCCACCTTTTTTTTATTGAGCACTTAAAAAACCTTGATAATCTTCCACGTAGGTAAGGGAGGGACGGTAGGAGGAAGAATGTTAGCGAGCGGTGAAGCGGGGTGGTTTGGGGTCATTTCAATCCCATGTCTGGCGGCAGCTTTGGAAAGGGTTAAGCAAAGTGTTTTGTTGGTCGCTCATCGCATGTTGGGAGCCCGCTGGCCATCGTCTGGGTCATTCGGCTAGTCCGGCTCAAAGGGTCTCCCGCCAACCCCGGGTTCCCATAAAAAGCCAAAGCCAAAGGCAGAGAGCAGACTGCTGCACGCGTCACGCGATTTTCACGATTTTTTTCACGTTTATTTTTGTTCCATTTCCCAGTCGCAGTCGGTCTTTGCTGGGTGTGTGTGTGTGTCTCTGGCACACTTCTGATATATGGCAAATGCTTCCCTTTTCGACTCCACATTGTGCTGTTCTGTTCTATATATACGAGTGTATCCGATTACTAACCGTCGAAGAATTGGCTGTTAAAGGGACAGGGGAAGGAAGCTCTTACTCTCACTTTTTGTCGTCGCCCAGATTCGCGGTTATCCCCTCTTGGCTGTGTCTGTGTCTGAGGCAATTAGGCAACAAATCCGATTTGGGGCTTAAATGTTCTTTAATTTTTCATTCATTTTTAAAGAGTTTTAAGAGTCCTGTGTTTAAGGTATTAGAGATAAGAGAATCGAAAGGAGAAGTAGAGAAATATACTCGCCAAAAGATCAATAAAGAAAGACAGATAAATCATTGCCTGATATAATGTAGAGGTTAGGAATTCTCCATGGAATCCCCCTTTTCCAATCCGTTAGGATACTTCAAGATATTTTAAAATGTTAATACTTCATATAATTATACCTGTATTTTGAGCATTTCTTTTAAAACTACAAATTTTAAAGGAGTGGCTTACATTCAACGGAGACTGCAGAGAAGACAGAATCTTGATGTGGTGTAAAACCTCCATGAATACCTTCAAAAGTTTTGAATCAGTCAACTCTTTTACACGGTGCCTATACTCTGGAAAGACCCTCTTTTCCACATAATATTTCTCATGTTCAACATCTCTCCATTTCTCTCCGGTAACGGCGCTATTTTCCCCAGAACTTCTCCCGCTGAAAATTCCATCTCCATTCTTGTACAAACATCTGGTTTCATTAAGTCCCCATAAGCCTCTTCCAATCTTTCGATCCATAGTTATTAACACCCATTATGGATACACCAAAATGGTAAACTACTAAAAACTTTGCTTTAAAAAAAATTTTAAAAATATGCAAAATAAACCATAAAATGAAGCGAGTATTCACGGCACTTTGAGGGAAACATTTTCGAGCAATAAATAGTTGCCTTTTACAGCTTTATTATAGACCACACAAAGGGCGCCATCAAAATTCAACAGAAGAGAACAGAAAACAAAAATTCACAGCGAAACAGAAACAAAAACAGGAGAAACCATGGCGTATGCGCGATATTTAAGTTTTATGACTTTTACTTTGGTTTTCAGTCCCCGTTCGCAGTCGCTGTCAGAAGCAATACTCACTTTCACTCGACTTACGAGTATTTTCCACCATCCACCATTTCCACCGTTGTGTTGTGGCGTATAAATATTTCCCTGTCTGGACAACTTTATGGCTTATAGCTCCATTATCATTTCTGGTATATTATGGAGAGGCGGAGGACAAGCCTGTGGAACTGCTGCTTGGACCAATTAGAAAATGCGACAATTAAAAATTCTGTAGTCACGTGTTAATAATGTCGCTGCGGGACACACCTGCCTTCTCGACTTCTCGACTTCTCCACTGACTTCTGTTCTTCTGTGCCTTCTGTCGCTCCGCTCCCACCATTCGTAACACAACAAAGTTATACTATAATTGCCTTTGGTCGGTGTCTGTTGCTGTTGCTGTTGCTGTCTTGAGTTGCCTGAAATATGTATGTGTATGGTGTACTCGTAATTCTTTTTCAATTGAGTCACTCTGTCATTGTTATTCAATTATCTTCAGAGTCGTCCCCTCCTAATGGTAGATACATTACCTGTAACTACTTAACCTGGACTGCAACACACCTTGGTTTTCCGGCAGGGACTACTAAATGAACTTAAATTTAACTTATTTTAAGGTACATATTGCCTAAGAGTTTAGTATGTTGTGTACCAATATTTGGGATAACATTTCCTACATTTTGATGTGAATTTTGGATGATTAAGGATAATTTTCCTTGGATTAAAATTAATTCTATGTTCCTTACAATAGCAGGTTTTTTATTTGTCATTTTCGGTAGTGTATTTCTATAATAATTTTTAAATTTTTTAAAAGTTAATACATTTTTTTTGTTTCTTTTTGGACTGCATTTTGATGCGATTTTAATGGACTTTCACTAATTTTACTAAAGAAAAGACCCTCAAAAAATACTAAACCATGCAGCTATAATTTTTTTATAAATATTTAGTTATATTTTTAATAAATTTTTCCTATTTTTGTTAATTTTTCCACACTTTCTTCATCTAAATATCTTTCAAAAATCATCGGTAAAGTAGAGCTACTTTTATTGTGTCCATTAATCTTTGTTGCCTTATTGTTTTAAGGTGATGTTAGCTATGTTTCTGTTGTCTCCATTTTGCCTCAAGCCTAAAGCCTCTTCAGGCATTAATTGAACAAACACACACACACACACAGCTAGCAGCTGGCAGGCAGGAGAGTTGCAGGGACATGGATAAATGGCACAAGCAGATGAAGAGCCCAAAAGGACAACGGAGACGATGCCTCTGATGACAAACAGAACTTGAAGCCTTCAAGGGGCTTCACACGAAGAATGCTGCCGATATATGAGAGGCGGCGAACGAAAGCCAAAAACTTGTAAATAGCAGGAGGAGGGGGATGCGGCAGCTGCAACTCACATACAGTGTTGCCGCCCCGTACACTGTACACAAAAGTAAAAGTAGTTTTCAAGTGTGGTACCGCACAGAGCAGCACAGCACAGCACTTCACTTCCCTTTCCCCGTACAAGACGAATCTGCAGGCAAAAACAAAGCACAAAAAGTTGCAAGAGTCAGAAGAGGAGACAAAGTGGGGCACAGACCCAATAAAAAGAAGGAAAAGTAAAAGAAACAACAACCTGGCGCCAAGAACGAAACGGAAGATGCAGATATCTCTCACATGCAGAATTTTTCACTTTTCCCTTCGTTTTCGGGGGAAACCGAGAAGATGGCGATGCCAGCGACATGCTTGTGGGAATATGCATTATGGGGCGTCTGTCCACAAGAAGGACAGACAGACAGACAGCCAGAAATTCAAGTCAACACTCACAAGTGGAAATTAAAATGAAATATAGAGAAGAAAAAAATGAATTTCCACCAAGGAAAATGCAGCATGAATCGGAATATATTCATGCGAACTACAGTGGGACTTTGGTATGAGGGAAATGATCAAACAGAGAAATTTTCTTCAATTTCTTGAGTTTTTTCTTCGATTCCATCTTAACATTTTTTGGAGGCTTTTGTGCACTCATGGATTCAGGATTCATTCGAGGCTTAAGTGGATCCTTTAAGAGCCATTTCCACTGTACACTGGTTCCACGTTGCATATGCATATGTGTATTACAGCGCAAGGACATAACTCGGTTCTCAACAGCTTGTGTGGCAAATGCGTACGTACAAGAGTATGCAACTTTTGCAGCAGCCACTTGCAGCCCGGTAAATGTCATGCTTACATAGATACGCACACACACACACACACAGATGCACCAGCCAAACAGTGGCAAGAAGCAGAAGCAGCTGTGGCAGAAGGCAGAAGGCAGAGCTTCTCTTGCAACTTGATCCTTGAGTTTTCGTATAAATCTTTGAATGGTTTGTGCTACGTTGGAACCGAAAAATACATGGATATACATGTGTGTACATATAATATACATATATTATGTATATATGTGTATGCGACACACACACACACACACACATAGAGAGAGAGACATCTGGGCCAACTTAACGGCATTTTATAGTTGAATGGCCACCGATTCATCTCCATTTCCATATATCGAAACGATCTAAATGTCTGAGTGGCTACTGTATGAGTGCCTCCTCCCCGCGTCTGTGTGTGTGTGTATGTGTATTTGTCTACTGATTGAAAATAATATAGATACTAAAAGAAAATGCAGAGGAAATTCCTACACTGAACAATCGATGGTACTGGGAGCTTTGGCTTTGATTTAAGCACAGATTTTAAATAATGCGAAAACGGGTTGAAGTATTCGAATAAAAGAGAGAGTGTAAACTTTAAAGGATCTTCCATTGGTAGAAATTCTAAAATTACTACTTTTTTTGAATTGCAGGCAAACAAGATTGTGAAATTATTTCCGCGCGAAAATGTTTAAACTAAACTGAGGAAAATGCCAGAACCAATTCCCGAAATGAGAAGAAGATCGACCCATCCTCCTCCTCCTCCTCCTCCAGCTATGGAGCAGCGGAAAAACTTATAATTTCCATTTTCGTAAAAGTTTTTCGCAGCTCGTTCCTTGGGTGGCTTTTTGACCAAAAAAAGTCTAGCAAATAATTAAATAAGAAAAAAAACCCAAGCTAGAATCAACTGAAAGCCAACAACTAAATGCTAAACGGGTCCCCAATGGCAGTGCCGTCCCCCGAGTGAATCGCGACAAATGAAAAGAAATTCCGGAGAGAGAGAGAGAGGAGAGAAGAAAGAAATAATAATAGTAATGCCAGAAAGTACCGTACCACAGCAAGTGCAACTGCAACTGCAACAACTGCCAAACAATTTCATATGCACTTGTATCCATTTTTGGGTCCGTCCGATTCTTCCTTCGGCTCGAAATCTGAACCATTCCCCAAATGCAAAAGTTTTTCAATTAAATTTGTTTAGAATTTAACTTTGGAAAATTGGCTAGTGCGCCGAAGAGGGGGGAGGGGTTGCAGGCGCGGAGGTCCTTTAAGGGGTACTGGACTCCCAAAAGGAAGTCAACCCAAAAGTTGAGCACAATTCCACAGTGCTCCTGAATGGAGGTCAAAAGTGGAGTTCAAGAGTTCTTGGCCCCCGCCCCACTCCAAAAAGTGCTGCGGCGAAAAACTGCTACAAATGAATAATTAATCCCATTTGGACATTCCACATTCCACATTCTGCTGAAATGTGTGTTGTGTGTTCAATTAAAAATTTATCGGCTGCATTTGTGTGGCAATAATTGAAAATTGAACGTGAGTGGCATTCAAAAATGTCTCGTCACGGATCAATTAGCGACTGATTGAAGGTTGTCCAGTGTCCCTTTTACAGCTCTTTTAAAGATCTTTAAAGTGCTGAAATCAATTTTAAATTTTGTTATTTATCCCTTTGGGGGGAACCTGTTGAAAGAACCCAGGAACCATTTTGATGGCAGTGCTCTTTGGATAAATATGGCTACTTATGATTGATTACCTTCAATCGTACTCTGTACAATCAGCTTTACCTTTTGAGATACTATCCTTCCTTTCTCATATCGTCGGGCATAATCCTTTGATCCCCTTGTCATCCTAAGGATTGTCGCTGTGTTCTCGTGTTCGTGTCAATTTCCTTCTGCAACTTGTTGTCACATCTGTTGGCATGTTAGCTCTCTTGTCTCTTTGCTGTTCTGCTACAGGAAGGAAGAGGAGCGAGAGGAGGAGCAGGAGTGTAAGAGTACTGCCCTGTAAAAGGAGCGACATGCATCCTTGTACAGTTGGCACTTTTAATTAGTCGCTCAATATGCTGCCAGATAGTTGTACACAGAGTACTGAATGCTACTCGTAGTTTGAAAACTGGTTAAAGCCAATCCTTGTTTTATGTCCAGTCAGCACTCTCTCTCTCCCTCTCTCTTTCTCTCCTAGTATCTCTATCTCTCTTTCTACCTCTCCCACACTCTCTTTGTCTCGGTCAGGACCTTATCAGAAGGGCGTTAAATCCATTTTACATGCTTCATGAAACAAATTGTGCCACACACGGCGGCATTAATAAATTACATGCAATAATTTTGAGTATCTGCTGTATCTGTGTGTGGGTGTGGGTGTGTGTAGTATCTGTGTGTAGTGTCTGTGTGTGCCATTAACAATTCCCATTGAATTTTACATTTTGCATGCCAAAAACTATATAAAATACCGACCCGCGTCTGCGTTGCATATTGTTTGCTCGATGCCACGTATGCCACGGCCTGACACGGCCTCTCTGTTGTCCGTTGAATTAAGGCACAAAATTGAATTATAATTACTAAATAAATTAAAGTTAATTAGTATGAATATATTTATTGTATATACAGATATTCAATATGCTTCGAGCACACGTGAGGGCTCTAATTAAATAAATTAAGTGCCGCATCCGTATCGCATATCCGAGTTCGAGTACTAGTGTCAATTTCAACATTTTATGATTTATACATTTTTTACAAAATAAAACAATGATGGAGCTGGAAATGATATCTTCTACTTATTTTACTCTACACTTGACGTGATGATTAATTATATCCCTGTATTCATAACACTTTACCTTTCTTATGGAGCATATCTCTTAGGCCTGTAGGTCTCTCTATCAAAGAGAACTTAGCGCTTTCATTCCTAAAAAGTACGCATAATGTATGAGTAGATATAGTGCATTCTGTAGATGCATTCTTTACTCAGCATCAAGATTCGGATTCCTATATCCTCCATTTACAAACGGAAAGATAGATCTGCGCAGAGATCTAAAGTAGCTACAAAACATTGTACAGTCGAACTTCCATATTGCGAATCTCAAGGGGAATTCGTTTTCGGAAAATTCGAAATACGGAATTAATTTTGGCAGAATATAGCATTGCAGTTTTCTGGAAATAAATTCGTTTTATAAAAAATTAAATTTGCATTATAATATTACTAAAATTATTAAATACCCTACTCTCTAATACTATCATTTTTCATTTCTACAGAAAGAACAGAACTGTTCCCTTAAAGATTTTTCACACCTTCAAAATTTATAGATTGCCATTAAAAACTTTCCTTAAAAACTTTTCACAATCCTTTCGGAATGTCCCATTGGCTCCCATCGTTTGCATAAATATACAAAGTTCTTTCGCAGAGCGGAAAAATTAGACAATGGGGCATCAAGAAATTAACAAGAGACTAATGCCTTGAGCAGTGGTCCGCCATCTAGTTGATTGCCCCAGCAACAGAGGCACCAGCAACTGGAGCAGCAACAGTAAGAGGAGCCATAAACATGGGCCAATACGACACCCAAGGAATTACAAACAAAATGCTGAGAGACTGGCAAAGGACATTGCTGAAAGTTTTCCCAGAAAGTGAAAAGAGAAACGCACACAGTAAAAAAGTAAGGGAGTGGCAAAGAACTTTATGCTAATTTCACTTTTCTTGAACGCAGCATAACCCAATTTTTCTCCGCTGCTTGTCTGAGTTTTTCTTCTCTCCGCCGAATAAATGGCGCCAGAAGACGTCGCGGAGGTGAGTGTGAGAGTGGAAAAGCTGAAAAGATATTCGTAATTTTCAACATTGAAGGCCACACGCAGATGGAGCGAAGAGGGTGACGGAGACCTCGAGTCGAACGTGACAGAAAAATGGAAGATGATGAATCCCAGGGCTGCTGTACTTTTGCATTTTTTGAGCGAAGGTTATTAAGCCGCATGTAAAAGGAGACTTATATTCAAATCTAATGTAGGAAATAATGCTTCAGATAATTCCCTCCCCTTGAGACAAAAACTCTCTAAGACCCAGCAATTGTTTGCAATGAAACATACATTTATTTATAATTTTATTGAGGCTGCACTGCTGCGGTTAATACTGGAACCCCTCTACCGAGCACCGGAATGTCCCGCCGTCCCAGCAGGGCCTGCAAAGCCGACAGCTTTCGCAACGTCATCGATGTCCATTACTGCGTTTGCGTTATATTTAAGCTAGTTTATTAAATATATAAAGAAGCACTGCAAGGCAAAATAAGATCTAGTGATCTACTGGTTCAAAGTGTCTGGATCGTCAATCGGCGCGCTGGAACCGTCAGGTATAATCATGTTAGAGCTTATTTTTAACCAAGATTCTATTCTTCTTGCTGGATTCTGTTAAGGAAACGCTTATGGCCCATTGTACCAATCTATTCCTCCGCTGCTTTGTCATCGCCTGAAATCAGTTATACTTTCAGAGCTGAGCACAAAATTTTAGGTGTACAGTCGAACTTCAAGGGGAATGCGTTATACGGAAAATTCGTAATATGGACTTAATTTTTGCAGAATATAGCAATGCAGTGTTCTGGAAATAAATTCGTTATATGGACAACTTCGTTGTACGGAAATTCGTAATAGAGAAGTTCGACTGTATCATAAATAGGATCCTTGGGGCATAAGCATCCTTAGATCTTCCATCCCTGAGATCCAAAGTTCAGTTAAGAATTTTCGCATTTGAAATATTCACGGTGTCCATGAGATAAAATACAATATGAATAGCTAATTAAAGAGTGGCGCTCGACGAAGAGCAAGAGATGCTGCAGGGGGGAAGGGAAGAGTGGGGGCAGAGGCTAAACAAACAAATGCGGCTAATTAACATTTTTTTTTGCGCCTTTTTAACGCCGCCTCATCAGTCAGTCGTCAGGTCGGAGGAGTCCGAAAGTCGAGAAATTTTGATCTGAGGGTCAACGTAACGACAATATAACGGTTTAACGTTAGAAAATTTCGTCCAATTGGAGTGGAGTTCCGACCGAAGTGGAGTTTGGTTCGTATCACATGCGCGATTCAATGTTGCCAGCAACAGATTCTAAATGCTGCCAGCAGCCTTGTTGCAGAGTTTGAGTGGAATGATTTCCCCTCCATGAGGTGAAATTGTTTTCACCACTGTTGCTTGGTGACTGTTGCTCAACATTAAGGGGTAACGCTGCTAGCAACAGAATGCTGCTCAACATCCGCTGAAAAGAACTTGTTTCTGAACATGAATCTTATGAAGGGGTAATGTTTCCTAGTATTTTGTTTTCAACATCTAACAATTGTAGCAGAATACGTTTGTTTCTCAACACCCCTGGACGGACTAAGTTAAACATACATATACCCTGTAATCGTTCTTCTCATACCAAACAGATTTTTTACATTTGATTTTATCTCTGATGGATGTGAGCAATTGGCTTTGGGCTGGGGATTAGCTAGGAGAATGGATATTCTGTTCTTTGTTTGAGGTCTTTTAGAAACCGTGTACAATTCTTCACGCAAATCAAGCAATTAGGGTGGGAAAAGACTTGAGTGGAAATTATATTTTTAGCTTGTCACTCAAGTTGCGTCTCAATTTAACAATTCAAAAGGAAATTGAGTTTGTTTAACGTATCATGGTTCTCTGATTAAGAATTTAATTACTTAGTTTTTTTAACATCAAGCGTTATCAGAAATTATGTCTCTGTGGAGCTTTTAAGAACCTATTTTATCCGATAAATGATTAAAAAAAAATTAAAATTAATATTAAAAATTATAAAAGTAGATTAGTTTTGTTGCTTGAACTTCTGCTACATGGCAACTACACAGAGGTAAAATTACAACAGCGACGCCGGACGAGAATTTAACCTAACTAAACCGTTTTTCCCCATAGAGTGCGGCACCACTGCAAGAAACCGCCAATAGGGGCCGCTTTATTATTCTTAGTCATCGATGTATATTCCTCCATGGTCTCATTAAATTTCATTTTCAAAGGTATATAGAAATCCAGTAAAAGCAAGTATTTAGAATAGGCCAGTCAAGTAGAAAATTGATTCATTAATCGTATAAAATTATGTGGGCAGGGCTGAGAGATCTATCTTGCTAGTAATATTCGACGGAAGATCAAAAACGAAGAATATTTTCGAGTATTTTCGGTATTTTTCGGTATATTTTAAAAGTGTCAAAATTACATGAAAATTTCATTGCAAAAGGAAGAAGAAGACGAATTCATAGCAAATTCACACCAAATTCACACCAAATTCATTGCAAAAGGAAGAAGAAGAGCAGACCCGGACTGGGGGTGGGGGTGGAACAGCTGTTCGTCTGAAAACGGAATCTGGACACCGGCGTTTTCAGGATTCTGGCGTTATATAGAAAATCCAATAAATGCAATTATTTAAATTAAGCCAATCAAGTAGGAAATTGATTCATCATTCCTATAAAATTATGTGGGCATGGCTAAATGTTCTATATAGCTGGGAATATTTGACGGAAGATCAAAAATGAGGAATTCGTCGTATTTTTTTTGACGATTTTCATTGGCCGAAAGAATCGGCTATGGCCCGGTTGACAAAAATGAGTCCCATTCCATACACACTGCTGCGGCAACATTAATTTGAAAACTGTGTTTTAGTCAAAATACAATACATGCCAGTAATTAAAATTAGTTAATCTTGAAGAAAATGCATTCGTCAACGGGATAAAATTAAGTGGGCAAGGCTGGAAAATCTATATAGCTTGTAATATTCGACGGAAGATATTTTTGGCAATACCCGGTTCACAGCAAATGAGTCCCATTCCATACACAAACATTTTGCTAATTCTTCGCACACTCATACCCTGGGGGAAATGGATGTTATGGAACTGAGAAAATGTTTGTCATCCTAGGCTCTTATTAGTGCAGAAACTAGTCAGTCTCTGTTTTATACGATATTTTGCAGCTCATCGTCTTTCTACAGAGACCAAGAATTGGTACATGGCTCAGGATTTATATACAAGAAACTAATCAAATGCATGAATAGGCCAACAAAATGCAATCTAAGACAAGGACTTTATTGATTACGTTTGAAAGCAGGTTGGAAAACAGTATCTTCATATAATATTAACAAAATAGGGTATACAAATGCCCACACTCTGGTTAACAAGAAATGAGTCTGCAACACTGACGTCACAACACTGCGACTGTTTTTTTTGTTGAACATTTTTGTTGAAACCGTGTTTTTGACAAAATACAAAACATGCAAGTACTTAAAAGTAAATAATATTGAACAAAATTGATTCATCATTCATATAAAATTATGTGGGCAAAGCTGAGAGATTTATATAGCTAGTAATATTCGACGGAAGATCAAAAGCGATTATTTATTGGTAATAACCGGTTGCCGACAATGAGCCCATTCCCACGCACAAATGTTGCTAATTCCACGCACAATGTTTCAGGGCATACCCTGGGGAAATGGATATTATAGAATTGAGAATATGTTTGTCATTACAAGGCTCCAATTAATGCAAAAACAATTTAATCTCTGTTTTAAACCTATTTTAACGATATTTTAAAGCTTATTGTCTTCTTACAGAGACCAAGAATAGGTATCAGGATCGATACATATATACAAGATACTAATAATATACATACATGAATATGTCTAAAATATATTAATCTGATCAAGGGTCCTTCTTCATATTAAATGAATGATATAGGGTGGGGAACGTGCGTGGCCTATACACGCATCATGTGGACACCGGCGTTTTTCGACCAGATTCTGGCGTCTGGTGCGATGGCAACAAGACCGGTTGGGAACTGCGACCGGCGTCTTCAGGTGCGATGGAAAGCCAGCTCCAACCGTGCGTGAGCCTGGGGAATGGGGCCTGCTCCTGTTCTCCCGCCTGGAGCACATTGGCCGCATCTCGACCGAATACAGCGAGGGGAACGGAACCACGGCGACGAGCGGATACCCTCAAGGATGTGGGCGATGTGCACGCCCTAAACGTGTCGGTGGCTGAGGGGTGCATTTTCTGGACTGACCAGCAACATCTACTGGTCCGATGCGGAGGGCTCGTCTCTTTGGGGTCGCCCGCCTGGATGGCAGCAGTCGGCGCGTGCTCTTGTGGAAGGGGGTGGAGAAGCCGCGTTCCCTGGTCCTCGAGCCACGTCGCGGGTACATATACTGGACAGCGTCGCCCTCGAACTCCATACGCCGTGCCACAATGGACGGATCCGAGCTGCAAACCATCGTAGCGGGAGCCAATTATGCGGCCGGACTCACATTCGACCAATAGACGAGACGCCTCTACTGGGCCACCCAGTCGCGGCCAGCGAAGATAGAGAGCGCCGACTGGGATGGTAAGAAGCACCCGATACTGGTTTGCAGCGACACCGATGAGCCGTACGCGGCTTCCCTGTATCAGGACTGGAGCGACTGAAACACCGGGGACATTGAGCGGGTGCACAAGACGACGGGCGAGAACCGCAGCCTCGTCCATTCGGGCATGACTTACATCACTTCGCTGCTTGTGTGCAACGACAAGCGACAGGGGGCTAATACGTGCAAGATCAACAACGGGAGCTGCTCCCACCTGTGCCTGGCCCAGCCCGCAGACGGGGCATGACCTGTGCCTGCCCCACCCACTACCAGCTGGCCAAGGACGGGGTCTCCTGCAAGAACTACATCATCTTCAGCCAGAGGAACAGCTTCGGCCGACTGCTGCCGAACACGACAGACTGCTCGAATGTGCCGCTGCCAGTGTGCGGCAAGAATATCCGCGCCGTTGACTATGATCCGATCTCGCATTACATTTACTGGGTAAGGAGGATTAGCAGAAGCCCAGCGCGGTGTCCCCTAATATCCCTAATCCTTCTTTTTCTTTTTCAAGATCGAAGGCAGGAGTCACAGCATCAAGCGTTCTCTGGCAAATGGCACAAAGGTGAGCCTCTTGGCCAACTCCGGACAGCCGTTCGACATTGCAATCGACATCATTGGGCGGCTGCTCTTCTGGACCTGCTCCTACTCCAACAGCATTAACGTGACAAGGTGAATCTCTCTCTCTCCGATTCATCCGCACAATTGTGTTCCTAAAGCGTTGCCTCTTTTAGCTTCCTGGGTGAATCCGTAGGCGTCAACGATACCGGGGACTCGGAGAAGCCTCGCAACATTGCCGTGCATGCCATGAAGCGTTTGCTCTTCTGGACAGATGTCAGCAGCCATCAGGCCATCATTCGGGACCGAGTCGATGGCAATGAGCTTGTGGAGCTGGAAGGAGTCACGGCGCTGGCCCTGGACCAACAGTCCGATATACCATGCGTATCGAAGTTATAGAAATCAATGGAAAGAACAAGTAAGCAACCAATATGGGGACCCGACCCTCTGGACACATGTGTAATCTCCTGTTCCCTCTCTACAGAAAAACCCTTTGCTTCCATGCATATCCCGCTGGTGAACAACATTGCCGCCTAGGGGGGATTTGTGTACTGGCTGGACGACAAGACCGGACTGGAGGGGATCACTGTCAACGGAGAGCGTCGTTCCGTGGAGCTGCAGTCGCACAAAGTGTGTTCACATCTGCATAGCCAGCGGGGTGTGACACGCAGTACGTACGACGTCTGTTCGGGCCCCCAAGCATCTGATGCTACTGGAGGACAAGGAGAACTACGGCGTGTATCCGGCCAGATAATTTTAAGTGGCGGGAATATTGACATGAACAACGGCAGTATATTCGCCTCCTGGCGCTGTGACGAAAGGACTGCCCGGCGGATCAGTTCAGCTGACAGTCAGGCGAGGGCAGCTGGATTTATCCCATTTATCCCAGCAAATCGAATTGAAAAAACATTAATGTCCTTATCCTTTCTTTCACTTTTATAAACAACTTACGTCGTATTCTTACATCTAAACAATTTTTTCTTAAACCACATCCCACAGCGGACTGCTGATACCATATCCCAGGTCCTGATGCGTAAAATGGTGTTGGTAATGACGGTGTTGGTAAGACGGATTGCCATAATGTAGGTAATAGTGCATCATGTCGTAACACAGGTAGCCGGCGAGAGCACCTGATAGGACAACTCGCGGTTGGATGAGAAAATAACTAAGTGGGTAATAAATAAGCGTAGCAAGAATGGCGCCCGGAAGTGGGGAAACACGAGGCGCATGGGATCGAAAGGTACTTTATGATGCAGCCCATGGATCATGAAGTGAAAAGTACATATCCAGGGCCCACTTTTGCTCTTCAGTTTAATATGAAACACCCAACGATGTAGAGTGTACTCCAGAAATGTCCACAGGAGCACGCCGAACAAAAAGTAGCCAGTGAGACATGCAATCTGTAATATTTAATAATGGTTGGGAGATTGTCTTTAATTGGCACTCAAATATATGCGTACCTGACTCATGTCATGCCAACTGATGAGAGTGTCTCAGGAGCTGGAGTAGATCCAGAATGTTATTCGGCGAAAATTGGACCCTTGATGGTATACCATTCAGGCTGAGCCACTTTAATAGCCGATTAAATATTAAATATATTAAATATATATATATATATATATATAGAGGTGTGCGTATATTTACCTGTGCCACTGTTAAGCCAAAGGTGAATGCAATCCGCTCGCTGTGCTGCCAACGCCGATGGCGATCAAGAAAAATGTGCCGAACAGCATGCGCAAGATATTCGACAGTACCGGATTCGAGAGAACGACATTCGGACAGTCGCTAAGGGGGACTATGCCGCAATTATTGGAAAATATTAACTCGACACATCCGGAAATTCTGTCGAGGCCGTTTCCTGCCATCATTCTATTCAGCAGGGTACTTGCCATGTTGGTCAGTTTAACGGGACTAGTATTAAAATTGGTACTGATAAGTTAGTTTTAGTATGTATTTGATATACACCACTTATAATATATCCATATAAACTTAGTTTTTCATGTGCTGGGTTTAAATATACCGCCATTAGGAACCGGTTAAAACGGGAACGACGCGAAGCAAAAATCGCGTTCTATGTTGCTGCAACATGCATACCCTAGGGAACGGATATTATAGAATTCAGGAAATGTTTGTCATCCCAGGAAAAAACAATTTAGTCTCTTCTTACAGAGACCATTTTGCGCATTCCATACACAAAAATTGCGGCAACATTAACTTGTAAACCGTGTTTTAGTCAAAATACAATAAATACAAGTAATTAAAAGTAATAATCTTGTAGAAAATCTTTTCGTGAATGGGATAAAATTAAGTGGGCAAAGCTGAGAGACCTGTATAGCTTGTAATATTCGACGGAAGATAAATTTGGCAATACCCGGTTCACAGCAAATGAGTCCCATTCCATACATTTTGCTAATTCACAAACTATAGAATTGAGAATATGTTTGTCATCCCAGGCTCCAAAGAAGGCAAAAACAATTTAGTCTCTGTTTTAAACCTATTTCAACGATATTTTAAAGCTTATTGTCTTCTTACAGAGACCAAGAATAGGTATCAGGATCGAGATATATCTACAAGATACTAAATAATATAAACATGGATATGTCTAAAATATATTAATTTGATTAAGGGTCCTTATTAATTTCGTTTTATCTTGATATTCTTCATATAAAATTAACGAAATAGGGTATACAAAGGCCTATACACGCATCATGTCTTCAAATACCAGCAACATTGCGACTGTTTTTTTTTGTTGAACTATTTTGTTTAAGCCTTGTTTTAGTCAAAATACAATAAAAGCAAGGACTAAAAAGTAGCCAATCTTGTAGAAAATTTATTCATCAATGGCCCAAAATTATGTGGGCAGAACTAAGAGTTTTAGTTAGCCAGAATTATTCCACGGAGTCCCTAAATTGAGTAATATGAACGACTATCCTCTTTCGTTTTTTTGTCTTGACCTATTTCGCTAAAACCTTGTTTTGTTTGACCATTTTCGCTCAAACCTCTTTTTACGCAAAATGCAATGAAAGCAAGTGTTTAAAATAAGCCAGTCAAGTTGAAAATAGGTTAATTAATCGGATATAATTATGTGGGCATGGCAAAATGTTTTATCTAGCTAGTAATATTCCACGGAATATCAAAATCGACGAATATGGTTTCCAATGCTTGACGGAGAACGATTAGCCCATCGTAGACCAATGGGGTCTTTTAATATTCCACCGAAAATAATGAATATTGAATCATGTTAGCACAGTTCAAGTGAAAGATAATTTTTTGTTGTTGTTTTTTTTAAAGTTTTTTTAAGTTTAGAGGAAAGATGGCATCTATCTGCAAGAAGAATTTACAATCAGTAATATTTTCCGCCGTTTATCTTAAGTCGTTGAACTGTTTAAAAAGAGGGGGGTTAAGTGGGCTAAGTTTGATTTCTTATCGATACACGAGATACCAAAACATCGTTACTATCGAGAGTGCCCTCGATGGTTTGACACCTCTACCATCTCGCTCTTTCCTGTCGATACGCCAGTGCAGGCGTGTAGTGTTTTTAAAGTTGGTCCACGAGAAAATCTCTAAACATCCAAAATGGTAGGTGGAAATAATGGATAATATTTGCAGCAAATGGCGCAAGATAATTTGCATGCGTGTTCTCTGCGGATATTTTCGATGTGTCGGCGGGGAAAGTGCGTGGGAATGGCCGTAGAAAGTGCAGACGTGACACCCAGTTACCTGGTCCTATGTCTATGCATACGTGTGTGCATGAGTGTGTGTGTGTGGTGGTCCGGTCTGGTGAAATGCAAGACAAAGAAATAGCGCAAGTGGACATCGAGGAATGACGTATGCAGTTTGCTATTGAAAATTCAAACGAAATAGAGAATGCTGCATAAGTGTGAGTGTGTGAGAGTTGTGAAATATCTTTGCACAGAAGAATGAAATACCTCTTCTAATTATATAGCATAGCCTATGCATAGCCTATAGATATGTACGTACATGTGTGTAAGTGATGTGACTTCTGTAAATAGGCGACGCAAGTGGTTTCTGTACTTATCTAACCTCAAAGTCCATGGCATGATTGCGGATTCTGCATGCTTTTGTGTGTGTGTGTGCGTTTTAAGTTTTTGCTCTAGTGCGGACGCCATTTTTAATAAATACATATGCAGTCGAAACTCCTCTCACCCTCGCCTTTCTTTCTCTCTCTCTCTCCCCCTCCTTCGTCCAACACACAAATGTCTCTTTTTAGGTCAACTTCACCGTCGACGAAATCCGTGGCCTCATGGACAAGAAGCGTAACATCCGCAACATGTCCGTGATTGCCCACGTTGATCATGGTAAATCCACCTTGACCGATTCGCTCGTGTCCAAGGCCGGTATCATTGCTGGTGCTAAGGCCGGTGAGACCCGTTTCACCGACACCCGCAAGGATGAGCAGGAGCGTTGCATTACCATCAAGTCGACGTAAGCGTGGATAAAGCCAGCAGCGTCACACCCTGCTTTCGAGACTAACCATTCGATGTATTTGCAGTGCCATCTCCATGTACTTCGAGGTTGAGGAGAAGGATCTGGTCTTCATCAACCAACCCGATCAGCGTGAGAAGGAGTGCAAGGGTTTCTTGATCAACCTGATCGATTCCCCCGGTCACGTTGATTTCTCCTCTGAGGTCACTGCCGCTCTCCGTGTCACCGATGGTGCCTTGGTCGTCGTCGATTGCGTGTCCGGTGTGTGCGTGCAGACCGAGACTGTGCTCCGTCAGGCCATCGCCGAGCGCATCAAGCCCATTCTGTTCATGAACAAGATGGACCGTGCTCTGCTGGAGCTGCAGCTGGAGGCTGAGGAGCTCTACCAGACCTTCCAGCGTATCGTTGAAAACGTGAACGTCATCATCGCCACCTACAACGACGATGGTGGCCCAATGGGTGAGGTGCGCGTGGACCCCTCCAAGGGATCCGTCGGTTTCGGTTCCGGTCTGCACGGCTGGGCTTTCACCCTCAAGCAGTTCTCCGAGATGTACTCCGAGAAGTTCAAGATCGATGTTGTCAAGCTAATGAACCGGTGAGTCATCCCTCGTGTCGCCCACTCCATTCCTAACACGCTTCTAGCACAAAACGTGTGACGCTGAGCGTGCGACATCTTGAAAGTGCCTCCGTACGGGGGCCACTTTTTTAGAGTCGCGCGTGCTGAGGGCGCTACAAGTGCTATAAAAATAGAAGTAGAGCAAATTACTTGGGAAGCTGTTGAAACGCTGCCTTAGGACCTCTTTCCTAATGTCCGAACGAGGCATGCTAAGGCAGCGACCCCACATTCACTCCACACCTTGGGGCGTGACGGAACCGTTCCTTCAATATTTCTAACTTCAAAACCATTTCTATCCGACAGTCTGTGGGGTGAGAACTTCTTCAACGCCAAGACCAAGAAATGGCAGAAACAAAAGGAGGTCGACAACAAGCGCTCCTTCTGCATGTACATCCTGGATCCCATCTACAAGGTGTTCGATGCCATCATGAACTACAAGAAGGAGGAGATCGGCACGCTGCTCGAGAAGATCGGTGTGACCCTGAAGCACGAGGATAAGGACAAGGACGGCAAGGTTCTGCTGAAGACTGTGATGCGCACCTGGCTGCCAGCCGGTGAGGCTCTGCTTCAGATGATTGCCATCCACTTGCCCTCGCCCGTGGTGGCCCAGAAGTACCGTATGGAGATGCTGTACGAGGGACCCCTCGACGATGAGGCCGCCGTTGCCGTGAAGAACTGCGATCCCGATGGTCCACTCATGATGTACATCTCCAAGATGGTACCGACCACCGATAAGGGACGTTTCTACGCCTTCGGCCGTGTGTTCTCCGGCAAGGTCGCCACCGGACAGAAGTGCCGCATCATGGGCCCCAACTACACCCCCGGCAAGAAGGAGGATCTGTACGAGAAGGCCATCCAGCGTACTATCCTGATGATGGGTCGTTATGTTGAGGCCATCGAGGATGTGCCCTCCGGCAACATCTGCGGTCTGGTCGGTGTCGATCAGTTCCTGGTCAAGACCGGTACCATCACCACATTCAAGGATGCCCACAACATGAAGGTACACACACACACACATCCTGATTGATGAAACTATAGGACATCTTGCTAATCCGCTTCTCCACTCTCACAGGTCATGAAGTTCTCCGTGTCGCCTGTCGTGCGCGTTGCTGTGGAGCCCAAGAACCCCGCCGATCTGCCCAAGCTGGTGGAGGGTCTGAAGCGTCTGGCCAAGTCCGATCCTATGGTGCAGTGCATCATTGAGGAGTCTGGCGAGCACATCATTGCCGGTGCCGGTGAGCTGCACTTGGAGATTTGCCTTAAGGATCTGGAGGAGGATCACGCTTGCATTCCCCTGAAGAAGTCTGACCCCGTTGTGTCTTACCGCGAGACTGTCAATGACGAGTCCGACCAGATGTGTCTGTCCAAGTCCCCAACAAGCACAACCGTCTGCTGATGAAGGCCCTGCCCATGCCCGACGGTCTGCCCGAGGACATTGACAACGGAGACGTGAGCTCCAAGGACGACTTCAAGGCTCGTGCCCGTTATCTGGCTGAGAAGTACGACTACGATATCACTGAGGCCCGTAAGATCTGGTGCTTCGGTCCCGACGGCACCGGCCCCAACTTCGTTCTGGATTGCACCAAGTCCGTGCAGTACCTCAATGAAATCAAGGATTCCGTGGTCGCTGGCTTCCAGTGGGCCTCGAAGGAGGGTATCATGGCTGACGAGAACATGCGCGGTGTCCGCTTCAACATCTATGATGTGACACTGCACGCTGACGCCATCCATCGCGGTGGTGGCCAGATCATTCCAACCACCCGTCGTTGCCTGTACGCCGCCGCCATCACTGCCGGTCCCCGTCTGATGGAGCCCGTGTATCTGTGCGAGATTCAGTGCCCAGAGGTCGCCGTCGGCGGCATCTACGGTGTGCTGAACAGACGTCGTGGACATGTGTTCGAGGAGAACCAGGTGGTCGGCACCCCCATGTTCGTGGTCAAGGCATATCTGCCCGTCAACGAGTCGTTCGGCTTCACCGCCGATCTGCGCTCCAACACCGGAGGACAGGCCTTCCCCCAGTGCGTGTTTGACCATTGGCAGGTGCTGCCCGGTGACCCGTGCGAGCCAGCCAGCAAACCCTACCAGATTGTCCAGGATACCCGCAAGCGCAAGGGTCTCAAGGAGGGTCTTCCCGATCTTTCCCAGTACCTGGACAAATTGTAAGCTGCTGCTGCTACCACAAACACCATCCCCCCCACAGCAACAACAACAAAAACAACGTACTGCTGGCTGAGAGTATGAGGAGAAGGATCAAAGCGAGCGTCCACCCAACTAAGCAACTCCCTACAACATCGACGTCGCTGCGGCCGCTGGCAGCGTTTTAAATAAAGTGAAACAACAACCACATTTAAAGAAATTTTGATTATTAATTGTATAACAGTAACACCATAATAAATCACGTAAATGATTATATCTTTAAGTTTATATAAAACAAAATACACATGGTGTGGTCGAAACGAAAATAGAATGTCCGGGGGTGGGGTGAGGAGAGATCCAAGGTGAGATGGCAGCTGTTCCGTAACAACGCATTAGAATCTCTTCAAAATCTCATCAGGCATGGGACTGACATTGCCGTATTTTTAGAAATACGCATTCCCATAGATAATACAAGAAATCGTGTTTTCATAACCCCAAAACACCGTTCAATTGTATTTCGAGTTCGTATTTGTGACTTATTATAAAGTCTGTCAGCTTCAATTCTGGGATTCAAGTAGAGTTCCGTTCTTTTATATTCGCCATCATCCAAAATATAAAATTTTTTTAATTTCGCCGTTGTCCAGTCGAAATAATTGAGCGTTGACTCCACCCGGTGACTGTATACGGACGGATGAGTTCTACCTATGGCCCCAATTACTTTTGGAAACTCAGAAAATTGATAAATTCTTTGCTCAGCTTCGCAATCGCTCGAGAGACTTCTTTTACCGCTCTGGATGCTGAAGGAACGCTGACCCCACAGATGTCTCCGTCTCTCTGAATTTAGCGTATAATTTTTGTCAATGATTTTCTTATTGATATTAGTTTAGATTAAGATGTACGTTGCACAAAGTTCGCCTCGTCCTCGGACTCGTTTGCGGACACTTTTCCGGTCCGAGAAATGCTAACCCGAAGTCGAGAAACCGGCCCTAAATATATTCGAATCAATTTATTATATTCTTAGGTAAATAGCTTAACTTTGGTTAAATAGATTTAGATTTGAAAAGTCCGCCACATATCGATAGCCTCGTTAGTACAACCGTGAAAGTGCATCGACTATAACATATCGCATGCAACTGTAACCTAACGATAGCTTCAGCAATGCAACCGCGGAAATGGAGAAAAATATAAACATGGAAACAATAAAAATAGAACCTGAATTAAATGAAGATGACGCGCAAAATGACACTGAAGATGCTTCAGGATCGGATAAATGCAATCTGGAGATCAAGACTGAACCGGAAATTGATATAGGCCCAACTTGTGTGGAGGAGTCCAAGAGGATCTATGATATCAGCCGGCTGAGAGCATTTGGCGATGTGCCTTTTGTTATAAAGCGCATGGAGCTCAAAGACTTTCCCCTAAGCTATAACAAGGCTGTGACCAGCGTCGAGAAGCTACTGGCGTGGCTGCGACGCAATAAGGTGCCAAATGGAATTGGGATTGCCTTTCGCATTGCCCAGCACATGCCGTCGTCGTGCATTCTGATACTGGCGTAGGTGGAGATTTGTTCCTTAAATATATACATAAACTAATCGCTTCCAATTCCAGGATCCTCAACCACAAATGCCATTTCTTTGCGACGGACAAAATGATGCTGTCGAAGGCTCTGCACGGGCAAATGTGCACCGCTGGTGTGGATTATCTGGTGGTCAGCGGGCATATGTCCGTCGGAGCTGTATATTTCGAGCGGATCGACATATGTTTGGTCTACAACGAGGAATACAAGCTATTCAAGCTGAAACGCACTCCTACCGATCCCCCGGTGCAGGCGAAGAAGCCTCTGCCTGCCAACATGTGCTACACAATCACGACAACAGGTACGACGGGAACTCCCAAGCTGATTCACGTGCCCTATGAATGTATTGCTCCTAATGTATTGGCGCTCAGGTAGGTGAATATGAAAGCTGAATGTGCCCAGTGATACTCATGCTCTGTCAGCCAGAAGCTGAATGTCTCCATGGCCGACATAATCTTCTTGGGCACCCCCTGCACCTTCGATCCCTTTGTTGTGGAGCTCTTTCTCGCACTCCAAACCGGAGCCGCTCTTCTGGTCAGTCACCACACGATGAGGGAAGCCCCATCAAAGGTTCTTAGTGCGCTTTTTCCCACCAGCGTGAACACGACGGGCGTTACCATACTGCAGATGACGCCCTCGCTATTCAGGCAATTCGGAGCGACTGCAATACGCGAACGAATCTTAAGTAACTCCAGTACACTAAGGTGAGTGTATATTTATCCATTCATGAAGTTCTTACCACCTTGAATCGATTACAGAGTGCTTCTCCTTGGTGGTGAACCATTTCCGTCCAGTGCAGAGCTGATCACGTGGATGGACCCACGTGTTCTGTTGCAGAAACACATTTGCAACATCTACGGAATCACAGAAGTATCGTGTTGGAGTCTACTGCACATTTTACATTCCCTGCAAACGCAAATGCCACTGGGCACGCCCATCGATGACGAGACGGTGATACGGATTCAATACCAGACCGATCGGAATATGGAGCACGGAGAGCTCTTCCTCGGCAGCGCCACTCGGCTTTGCTATATCCCGGAAATCGATGACGTGGAAAAGGCGAAAGAGGACTCTGCCATTTGTTTTCGATCAACTGGAGATCTGGTTATCCGTTTGGAGGATGGAACAATATGCTATGGCGAGCGCGCCAATGATGTGGTCAAGCGAGCCGGCAATCGCATCAGTTTGGGTGAGTTATGGAACATTCATTTGATACAGCTCCATTTAAACCAAGTCCAAATCAAGGCTTAATCACTCGTAAAATTGAGAAATGTCTGCCCAGCGGAGAGCTGGCTACTTGCCTGTGGCTCGAGGAACTCCAGAAGCTCATCTGCTGCATACGTACGTTGGAAATTAAGACCAAGGTACAGCAGCGGGCCCAGACTTTCGATATACTGTCCAAGCTGTTGAATGCGGAGCAGCCAGACAGATTTATCTATCAGCAGCACTTCCCCTGCAATGTTCACGGGAAACTGGACAAGGAATTGTTGCTCAAGGAGTGCATACCCCTGGCTCAGCCCGCCCAGGAAATATTAAAGAGTTTCCTGCACGACAGACTGGAATGTGTGGACGTATCGAATGAGAGAATGGCCAAGAAGCAACGGCTGGAGCACAGCCAGCCCTGTGGGTTTGATCTGAGCTTTCGTCAGGCGGGAGGCACCTCCTTTCATGCCATTACGATTTGTCGAGAGATTGGCCTGCAAATGTGCATCGACGATGAGCAGCGACACGTGTTCGAGATGCTGCTCGACGAGAATGTTCCACTGCGCACCGTCCTGCGCTTTCTCGATACGGCCAAGCTGGTGGCAAATAATACCAAACTGAAGCCGGTGGAACCGTTGCCAACCAAGACGGTAAACTGGGCTACTGGAATCAGTGGCAGTTGTGGTCTTACCATCACCCGTATCGAGCAGCCGGAGATTAAATTCCAATTCCATTGGAAGGTCAACTTCAGCAAGTGCATCGATTCGCCCGTGTCACAGTACGAGGAACGCTACATTTGCGTGGGCGCACATTCCCAGATTTTACGCACCCTGGATCCTCAAACCGGTATCGAGCTGAGCAACGTAAAGCTGCCGGATCGGATTGAGTGCAAAGTGACGTTCCTCAGTGAGCAGCTGGCCATGGTGGGCTGCTATGATGGTTGCCTCTACGGCTTCAATCCCCTCACTGGCGATATTGTGTGGCGCGTGGAGATTGGCGGCATGATCAAGGCCCAGCCATTGCTGACGGCCGACGGCTCCCGAATCGTGGTCTGCAGCTATGCCGAGGACTACAATGTGTATTGCCTGTCCGCCGAGCGGCAGGAAGTGCTCTGGTGCATGAGGATTGGTGAAAAAGCAATATTCGCGAGGCCCCTGGAGTTGCCCAATGAACAGTCGCTGCTCATCTGCACACTGGACGGTGGTTATACGAGGGTCGCTCTCACCGACGGATCCGTTGAATGGGCGCAAAAGTGCAAGGAGCCATTGTTCTCCACTCCTGTCCTTCTGGACTCGAAGCCCAGCCATTTTCTGTGTGCCGAAGTGGCTGGACGTGTGCATGCCTGTCATGTGGGCAATGGAAAGATTGTAAGTTAGATTTCATTTAATCCCTATATCTTTAAGCACTCATTGAATTCCAAATATACAGATGGCTACGTACGCTGCAGAGGGCAACATCTTCTCCTCGCTGGTCGTCAAGACGCCACCCACACACATGGGCTATTCGTTTGTGGTCTTTGGCTGCATCGATCGTCATGTGTATTGCCTACGATGCAACACAGAACGGGTGCGACAACCGGTCTACTTCGAACTCCAATGGAAGGTCGATATAGGAGCCCCTATATATGCCACGCCCACACTACTCACGATTCAGCTCATCGGCCATTTGGTTTGGAGCTGCGCCACCGACGGCCGCGTCGTTTTGATGAATTTTCACAATGGCCAGATTCAGTGGTCGGCCAAGCTGCCTGGCGAAATATTTTCCACTTCCTGCTATATAGAGAGCCTCCGGCGAGTCTACGTGGGATGTCGAGATAATTATCTATACTGCCTGGGCGTCTAGGCCACGCGAATACAGATGGATTTATGTAGATCTCGACATGGCAGCAAACTAACATTACATATGTTAAAATACGATTTTATGAAGTGTGAAATGAAATTAGATTCCATTAGTCTGCACATTTTTTTTGTATGTAATTGTAATTAATTATTAATCATGATTTTGTATATAATTTGCCCATTAAAGATTAATCATGAATGAAATAAGGCGTAGGTATGGTCGGAAACGTCTAGGGGAGCTCACACAATTGTCACTTTTCGGCTAAGCGCCTGCCCATTGCAGCACAAAAAGCATTACTGAGAACAGATCTCTGAACCTAGTGCAGCTTGTTATTTTGATTGCTTGGATGCTTCTCCTTACGCTCTTAATCGCTGTATTTCTCTTTTCTCATCGGTCGTCACAGGCTGCGAGGGAAGCTCAGCATTAAAAATCGAAATAAAACAGATTACTTTGTCGAAATCTTTGTTGTGATTATTTAAATCTATTGAATTACGCCCCTGAAGAAGCTCAGTGGCTCAACAGTCACAATTGGACAAAAAATGGCGAAGAATTTTTTAAATTTATTTTTCAAATTACAATCCTTATTGTCTTTGATGTTAATCTAGTTTAAAGCGATCCGGGAAATTATCCCGACTACAAAAAAATATAGCGTCTCCAGTTCGGACAAGAAATAGCGGTGATATATCGAAAGGACTAAAAAATTCCTTAAAGAATTCAGCTAATTTAAAAATAACATTAAAAATGCATTATCCTTGATGTAACTAATGTCAATCTGGTTGTAGAATATAGCGGATTAATCGATCCACTATCACAGAAAGGCGTCTCACGCCCAGATCGGACAATAAATGGCCGATTTCTGCCGATATAACCAAATCAGTCGAAAGAAAAAGAAAAATCCTTGATAAGGGCATCAGGAACATTTTTTCGATCACAGGAGAACGTCACACGACCCAACAACATAGTTACTACAACAACAACAACCACTTTCAATTTGGTGGCCCTCAAAATCGAGATTTTTCGATTTTCAGATCTGGCCCACCACGATCTAAATCAGCAGAAAGGTGCTTTTTTGTTGCATACTTTTAAGGTAAAAACGGATAAAATTAAATACAAAATTTTAAAACCAGCGACCTACCACTGGTGATTTCAGTTTGCCTGGTATCCCAGATCTCAAAAACTCGTTTTGGTCTTTTGGAGCGGTCGCAAGTTAAGAGTTGTTCTACAACAACAAAAATTTGTTGTACAACTATTAAAAACGTTTGTTGTTTTCTCCGTTATTTGTGGCTCGATCGTGACGTGCGACGTCTTCCTGTGATCGAAGAAATATCCCTGACTTAATGGATTCCTTATCAAGGACCAAGGATCAAAGATCAAGAATATTTTCTCCAGTCATACATATGTTATATATCTTTTCTCACTTATTTGTGGTCCGATTAGTGCGTGCCATTGTTGCCATTCCTTTGAATGGAAAAATATCCTTAATTCAGAAATGATATGATGCCGTTCCTGCCATCTCCAGTAAACCATACACCGCACATAATAGTAGTTTTCTCTAAACCCTCTTGTACATATGCTAAAGTGAAATAATAAATAAAGAAAAAAAAAATTGAACTTGTTTGTGAATTTATTGCCAAAAAGTACCCAAACTCGACATATGTATTGATGTTTTTTTTAGTACTAATAATTTTGAATATATATTTTATGCCGAAATTGAAAAACATGACGGCAAAAGTCGAGAAAGATGCTGAATGCGAGGTGGAAAATGTACGCATCATGACTTGAATTTTTGGCATCTTCCTTTCATCCACGAAGCCCGAGCATTGTTCTCCTCCGTCGATGTTCTTCTTTTTGACGGACCTCTGACCAAGATGCCACTGGGTTCCTTTCGGGCTCAACTTGCTTCCAATTTAGTTACCACCAAAAATGCGCTCAACAAACACTTCAACATGTCCATTGCAATCACAAACTGTTTTTTGTTTGGAATGGTTGAGGACGTGGGATGGAGTATCTTATAGAAGTGTGTGTGTGCTCCCTCCCAGCCACTCCCAGACCAGGGCCAGAGCTAGTCCGATCCTAAAATCCACCTGTGGGAATAGGAGGATAAGCATAGATGAATACGACAGCTACATAGCCTACTTACGCGGGACGGGACTTTACGGAGGGGCTTGATTCTAGTGCGGACCGAATGAGGAATACGGATGCTCGGATGCTCGGATGCTGGTCCTAGCAGCAGCATTTCGGCGGCGTATTGTAGCAGTGGGCCTTGCAGGGCGCACACCAAACGCAGGGCCTGTTCTCCTCCTTTCTCGCAAGGTAGCGGGCACAGCAGGGAGCTTTAGGATACATCGGAGGTTACACCACTGATCTTTTCGGATCCAAGTTTGTGGTGCTGTGGCACGCTCAGTATCCAAACATGCGGAATGCTCCTCACCACTACGCTGTCCCATACGATGCACGGACAGACAGGACAAAGAGACGACACGCGGAAAGGAATAACACGGAGCCCAGGATGGAGAGGTCCTGGGCCAAGGCGGACGAGAACTTACATGGATACGATGGGGGGGTATTACAACAATTCCAGACCCGGGGATCGGGTATGCCACCCTCGGGCAAGGGGGGGCAGCAACAGCCCGGCGCAGGAGAGCAAGGTATAGGCGAGGGAGCACCGCATGGAGGACTGTGCGGGCCACAACACGCAGTTGTATTACAGGGCCCACAGCAAGGACCAGGCGATGAGCATGGTTGCCCACAGCATCCACCGGCGGCACGACCACCGCAAGCACCGCCGCCACCGCCACCGCCACCGCCTGCTCCAGTTGCTTGACAACGCATCCGCTTGTTGTTCACGCCCATCGTCATATTGGCGTAGCGCAAAGGGAATGCTGATGGTCCGCAATTCGGGTACGGAAAGCACAGGCACGCCGGACTTCCCTGGCAGGCCGATCGCGGACACTTATCCTGGAGCCCATTGCGCTTCACACAATCGCAGGTGGTGTACATGATGCCGCACCGCAGTTCTCGGCTGCGACAGCCTCGGGGCTGTAATGAAAGAGGATGCCAATGAGTACCAGAAGGCAGGCTACGATGCAACTGCAATTGTCTTGATCGTCGCACACACGTCGGAGGTTGGGTTTGGTTTGGTTGGGGCTATTGTTATGGGCTATGGGTAGCGAGCAACATGAGGGACAGAATTTCCACCCAAATCCAATGCCAACATGTCGCTCACACTGATGCATCTACTAGCGTCTACAAGCTGGCCCACAAGGACCACACGGCCCACAAGGACTGCACGGCCCACAAGGACCACATGGTGCACAAGGGCACGGCGGCTGCGGTAAATAGTTGATCGGCCCATTGGGGTAGCAGCAGAATTCTCGGGGCGGTGGGACATCTATCAATTGCGGCTTCGGCTGGCACAGCATCGATTGGCACACCTCACGCGGCTCACAAATCCGCTTCGGATAGCACACTACATACGGATCAGGAACCATCGATGGATAGTAGATGACCCGGGGCTCGCGCACCATCTGCGACACCCACACGAGCTTCGGCACCTGAATGACCCGCGTCACATCCACCACCTTGGGTATGGTTATCTGCCGACATCGATTGACCACCATCGGTTCGGGCACTATCTTCTCCGTGAACACCACTTGCTTCTTGCAGATCATCCGCGGCGGCTGCTGGACCGTGATGCAACCCGGACAGGGCGGCGGTATGCGTGGTGGACACTGGGGCATCGCCTCCAGTTGAGCGGCATTGTAGCAGTTGGGCGAGCACTGGACGACGACGACGGATGCAGTTGCAGTCGCAGGTGCAGATGCGGATGGAGGATACCGGATGGGGTACGCGACACAGTATACGGTGTACGGATCGAAGACAATTGCAGCCGAGGTCACTTACCGCGAATGGTCCACACGGATCGCACATGATTATCTTTAGAGCGCTGCATAATGAAACAAACAGACAGAAACGCAATTAGCAAAATCGAAAAAGAAAAAAAATAGGGTCTTAATTATTTGTATGCTTACAATTTTTGGTTGGTTTTTCCGAAAAATAAAATTTAGAATTTTTACAACAAATTTAGAAGGCGGCCGAAATGTTTGGATCGAGAGTTAGGAAACGAATGAGAATTTTGAGAGCTCCAGAGCTACATCATTTTTAAATTTGTGCCTTTGTTCCGGCAAGGATTACTAGATTACGGACCAAAATTTGTACAACCACCAAAGTCACATATCTTGGGATATGCACATAGGCCCTGAATTCTACTTGTTTACCCTGCTTCTGCTTAAAAGATTCATCCCTTTGTTCTATTAACATTAAACAATAGTCCATTTTGTTGTTTTTTTATGCTTCTTTAGTGTCCAGCTTTCCAACTTCCCTCGTTGATCCTCGATGATAGTGAAGATATGAACTTAGTGGGAGCTTGTAATCCTCCATAGTGGTTGTATTGCCTGTCGTAAGCGATTCCACTTGACTCTTCCATTGCACATTGGGCCAGACATTGGGCCGATATTATGGCATAAATTCGGAAAATTAAGTAGAGACTTGAAAGTGGGTTGATTGTAATGATATATGTATATATAAGAAGTAAGATAAATTTCAGACCGATTCAAACACGCCCATCTCTACCGCTCATATAAGGCTTTTGGTAGTTGTTTTTGTTGTGTATTTATATATTTCTTTATTTATGCTTATCTAAGACAATAGCCATTAAAAAAGCATCTCCTTAAATTTATCATTTGGCATTTATTACTTTTTGTAACGTTTTTCTCCGTGGTTGAGTTAAATATATGTCTTCAGTTGCTTAAATATCAAGCTCGCAACAGTGGAAGCATTTCTATTGATATCAATCCAAATACTGAGCGCTTTTTATAGAAAAATTCAGCTTAACCTACAAAATGAAAATACCCGTAAAAGTATAACGGTCGCAATTCATTTAATATATGTAAGTTACTAACTAATATACGTTAGTTATTGTGGCACAAGATGGCACAAAACACAGTACACTGCCAAAATCAATAAACAGAGCTAACTAACTAACAGATATGAACCAACTCGTAGCTGATCAAACATCTGACTTTGAGGGGCTGAAAACCTTTCAGGGCTGCATTAAAATCAAAAATAGTAATGTATGAGACCGTATCATTTAAAAAAGATTTTTTTTCGATGACATTTTCGAATTTTTGTCAAAATAGGTGGGTGGCCTAGGTGCATTGGATAATCTCCGCAATGGTGTTAAACAAGGTACAAAATAAAATTAATTTGAAAATAATGCGTATAATTACGTACAAATTATATTGTATTATATAAATCATAAGCTCATATATGTCTGTTCGGTCAAACTCCTTTAAGGAACAAAGTACTCAAATGACCCTCGTAAAATAGAGAGCCTACGCTCACTTTTTGTATTTACTCTCACCATCATTGTACTAAATTCACCACTGTATTCTCTCTCTTATGCCCAGTGCTCAAGCACTAAGATTTGTAATAAATAGTTATTGCCTAATGCTCAACTGGATCGATCGACTTTTCTCTTTCATATATAGACTTTAATTCGTTTGCAGAAAAAACTAACACACCCCCATCCGTGAATTAACATTAATGCGGAAAACGCTCCGTGTATAAACAATGTCTATACTGACTGAGTAGCGGGTATAAATGTAGAGCAGCGGATCTTGCCGCGACTCACAACGTTCCAGCGTTTTTCATTGGTAATGGGTGTTTCTGTGTTAACCGAATCAATTGATTCAAATGGCAACGGTGATCCAGGGCGGAATAAGCTCACGATTCCTCAATCGCAATCGCAATCGACATCAAAGCAAAGCTCTGTTATCATCATCAGTTGAGTCTTTTGTGCTGCCTGATAAGCGGCAAGCTCTTTAGTTTGCTCTGAACTTTCAATCCGAACGGAACGTCAAGAGGAATGCCGAACATCGCTGTTATCGGGGCTGGCGTCAACGGTGTCGCCAGTGCCATAAAGATCTTGGAGCACTACCAGAAGGAGGGTAATGGCATCCCTGTGAGGGTGACGATCATCTCGGAGGAATTCTCGCCAAACACCACAGGAGATGGCTCGGCGGGTCTTTGGGGCCCTTATCTGCTGGGTGGCACGGAAAAATCTAAAGTCTAGTAGGATAATCCAATTGATAGCTCTAATAAAGCCCATCTTAAGATTTTATTTCTACAGCAAGTGGTCGAAGAATATGCATAGTTTTCTGGAGCAGATCTGGCTAAGCGAGGATGCAGGCGAGGCTGGTGTTTGTCTCGTGCCCTGCATCCGTCTGAGCACTTCCACAGTGGATACCGTTGAGGATTTCTGGCGTGACATTGTCTATGGGGCTCTGGACCTAACCGCTGAACAGCTTGCAGTATACAATCAGGGCAGATCGGTGAAGTTTACGTACGAATAGAGAATACTCGTTTCAGAACTCTCGTTAACTGGTTCCGATCTATTAGATCTGGTCTGTCCTTTGTCACATACACCTCGGAGCCCGTGAAACTGCTGCCGTATCTCATGAAGCGTTTCGCTCGGAACGGAGGCGCAGTTGTGCAGCAAAAGGTGACAGATCTGGACAGATTCATCACTGAATCGCCCTACGATGTGATTGTCAACTGTTCGGGTCTGGGCTCCCGCGATTTGCTCAACGATGATCAGATGTATGCCGTGCGTGGTCAGGTTTCCCGAGTGAAAGCCAATTGGATGTTCTCAGCCGTACTGGATGAGAGCGATGACGGCAACTATATAATACCCAAGTATTTCCAGACCTAATATACTTGGATATCCTTTCACATGACCTTTCTTTCCATCCCGCACAGCACCGAGAGTGTCGTTCTGGGCGGCACCCACCAGGAGAGGGACTACAACACCAGGGTCTGCGAGAAGGACAAGAAGCTTATTGTGGACGGCTGTCGTCGGTTTGTTCCGGGCCTGTGCCACACCAAGCCGCTGTTCGATTGGGTTGGCCTCCGCCCAGGACGTGGAAATCTGCGCCTCGAGGCCGAGCGTCGTGGCCAGAAGCTGCTCATCCACAACTATGGACACGGCGGCAGTGGGGTGACGCTGTGCTGGGGCTGCGCCGATGATGTTCTCGATCTCCTGCTGGCTGCCAAGAATATTTCAAAGTTGTAAAGCCCACACATTTGGATACTAAATAGACTCTTCCTTCCATCCTTTTCAAAACTCTGGTCAGAATACAAATACCCCTCAAAAAGGTGTACAAAAGCAGGGCATTATCAGCACAATCACAGAGTGCAGTGCATACTGTTTTATGTTCACTATAGTGCGGATCGTATTGACGATAAGCTTATCGCTGGCTGCTAGATAACGTGACCTGATGGTCCGACACTCGACACACTCTGACAGGGAACAGCCCAAGAATATGCTGCACATTTATTAAGTGAACAATCCTACTACAGCAGAAGAATCTAGAATTCCCCATCATCATGCTTCTCTGCAGCCTCCTTGGCCAGTTTTGCGGCCAGAGCCTCGTGGAACGCCTCGAATCCGGGCATATCCATGTAATGCACTATCGGACTGACGGGCAGCTCGAAGATCAGGGCGTACATCTCGTCCAGTTCACGCAGTATATCGAAGGGTCGGTTACTACCCACCTTGTAAATGGAGTAAATGGTGCGTCCGATTTCGTCGTACTCGACCATGCTGGCTGCCGCCTGCTCCACGGTGCTCAGGGCTATGAAGCACACTCGGGGCATGTGCATGTGCTGGGCGACTGCACCGAAGGTGTCGAACATGCACATGAGGAAATCCCTGTTGAGGGACAGGTCGTCGGGGAAGCCGATCTCGTGGACGGTCAGAGCATCGTAGATGGCTATGCCGAGATTCTCCTTGGTGGCTGCCACCAGTTCCTGCTTCATCATGATCAACTGCTTGAACAGGCTCTTGGGTATGGACGAGGGCAGGAAAACCCTGCAGAGGCAGTTCCAGTTCTCTTATTAGAGAGATTGAGATGGTGGCAGATGGAATCCACTCACCAGGAATGCCACTCCTCTGTCATCCATTCGAGCAGGCCCACAGCCTTTATCTCCGTCTCATCCGCACTGAGCATCATCACCGAGCACTCGTTCTGCAGAATGTGCCGCACATAGTTCGCATAGATCTGCCTCATTCCCTCCACTTCGAAAAGGCCCAGACCCTCGAAGACCAAGCTCTTCAGAAAGGAGTTCTCCCACATGAAATCGATCACCAGATCGTAGTGCCTGAGGTAAAGGATTGTAACGAATGGGTTGTCATCCTGTCAGTCTGTCGGGGGATCTACTTGCTTAAAGTTGATGTCAGTTACTGGCATCCCTTCGTACTCATCCCATTTGATGTCGTATTTCAAGCTGCGTATATCGTCCATTGCAGTTCTCTGTCCTCTGTCTGTAAAGTTTGGATAACACTGAAGATTTGGCGGATTTCTTGTCGAATTTTACATAAAATTTAATAAAATAATAAATAAACCGAAAAATACTGATACAGTTTCTATTTTGTCTAAAGAAAGTTTATAAATTGAATATGCCAAGGCAAAGCATACTTCTGGGATGTGGGAATGCTTAATCTTTTTAGCAGATATATGTAGATCTTATATAGATCTTATGGATTTATAAAATTTGCAATAATATACAATAAAATCGTGACCAAAATAGTTACCAGAACACCCATCTTGGATGCTGAAAATACGGATTTTAAAGCATCTGTTCAGGATATGAATAAATTGCATTATCCACCCCAAAGAATAACAATAAATGTTTATTTGTACAACAAAATGCAAATATTCTGAGCGAGGAAACCTTTTCGAAATAATGTCATAATTAAATGCGATATACAGGCGATAACAATCAAGTGAAATAGGTGTAAATTTAATTTGTCTAATGTCTCAATTTGAATAAATTTCCAGCACAAAAAACAAATGCAGCGAAAGGAATTTTAGGTGGGGCCTTCGGGAGTGTGTGGAGTGTGGGAGTTGGACTGAAACCAAACCAAATCCACCCCCAACAGGATATACATAAATTCGGAAGTGAAAACACGTCCACGTCCAGCCACACACCTTGGATTCCATTCCTGTTCGGTTCGCTTGGATGTTGGGTTTTTTTAAAATTCAAAGCCCATCGAGTGTCATTTACTAAACAGGCAACAACCAATTGGCGTCTGGCATCTGGCATTTGGCATTTGGGGATAACTAAATTTGGCCTCGAGTGCCATGTATCCTTCGGAATATGACTGAGGGATGAGGATGTATCAGGATGTATTGCCACCCCACCACCAAGCGACAAAAGGAGCGCATTTTTAAATGTTTCACATCCTTGTCCGTGAGACAATTGGATATTTAAATACAAGCGACACTTTTAATGCCCCTTCCCCGCAACGGCTGACACTTGAGCTTGCCCCATCGCTTCGTCTGCCAGTTGTGGCATATCTATTCCGAGCACGTAGTCGCCACCGTCTCATGTCGGCGGGATAAATTCAATATTGAAAAGAAATAACTTAATTTTTCTTTTTGACATCATACTAAGGCTTGGGAGTTCGATTTAGAGTGTGGGATTTCGGTCATAGATGGAAACTGAAATTACGGCCAGCGTTTTCTTTTAAGATAAAGATTCCCCACACATTCAACTACAAGATAAAGACTGTTAAGGTTCATACTGTATCTACTGGTGTAATGCTGTTAAGTCCGCCGTGGACTTTATGATGTTGCATAAACTGTTCCGGGCATAAAAACGTCTCATTTGGGACTCATTTAATCCGCCAAATTGTTTACACACACGTGGCACTCAGTGGATCTTCCCTCCTGCCACAAAACGGTGAACCCCTAACCCCCTAACCACAACTCCAAAAAACAACAACAACAACACCGGCCAGCATTCGGAACAATCGCGAATTTGAATTCATTCGAAAATCGTTTACCATTCGTGGGGCTGCAGTGTCGGAGGTTTTTTCCCAGCCAAAACACCTGCGCATTCCCTGAGCACATTTTGTCCCGGTTTGGGGCTGGCTCCACTTGGCAGTTGGAAGAGCTGCGCTGGTCCGTTCCTGGCTCCCTTGTTAGCCGTGACTTGCATTCGCTAGCAACATTCATTCATTTATTCGCGGCTGTCCTTATAGCGCTTTCATTTAAAATCGAAAATGCGCAAATACAAAACCAAATGAAATGCAACAAAAACTACGAGTATGGCGCACAACTTCGGGATCGCCGAAGTTTATATACCCTTGAAAATACGATAGAAGACCAGCAAATCTATATATTTTAGAAAGGATCTTAAAACGAACAAGAAATGGCAAAGAAACTGACAAAAATTCAGACAAATATCGCTATATCGACTCGGCTTTTCGTCCTGTTCAACAATATATATTCTAGTGTGGTTGGAGATGCTTTCTTGTGGGATTGTGACTTGCTTTGTGACTAGTTTTTTAAACTCATTCAGTATGGTTTCTGTGTCATTCGGATCCATCATAACTGATAAGAGATTACCCTCTGAGATCTTTTTCTGCCAGATAAGTAATTACTCAATTTTAGTATTATTCTTCTAGCCTTTGCGGTAGAAAGAAAGCCAAAGGTTTGGTTGAACTACCTTCAGAAACAAAAACATTTTTCTCCCAACATCTAGCATAAAGTGATACGATCCGGATGATTTCAATAAATTATCTGCCTGTACTACCTACCTATATTTATAATATGACTTAATATTAACATAATCATGGCTCTAAAGGGAATATATTTTGTGTAAGCTTGAACTATCATCAGGATATTATACTGTCACAGAATTATACGAGTATTTCTGTACATACGTAGTTTATGCTGATAGTATACCCTTGCTTCTGGCATGCACCCTGCAACCCTTTCGGTGAGAGTATATTCACAACAAACGTTTCTTGATTGTCTGAATGGCTGAAAAAGCCGCTTGACAATGGAATGGTGGCAATTGTTGGACTGGCACTGGGACTGGGTTGTATTCGGACTGCTTTGAATTGCGTTGGGTTGGTTGGCGGTGGCAGGGATGCACTTGTTAGCCGCAAGGTGTATGCATCCTCATCATCATCGCGGCCCCCCCGCCACCATTTGCGTGGCGTGGCATGGCGTTTCGTGGTTGGTTGTCGTGTGGCAAACAAATAAACAAACAAACAGACAGCAAGGGGTTTCCAACAAAAGCAAAGGACCAAAGTAATTCAAAACAGCAGAAATGTTTGAGCGGAATGAAAGAAGCCACGCGGATAATCCTTATCCTCACCCTTTCCCTGTCAAAGGAAGCACTGGATTGTTTGATTATTTAGCGCTTAAATGGCGAATAATCTACAGTGAATGAGAACAAGTATCTTTCGGATACAGACACAGAGCAGCTGTCAAAATACGAATACATCTAGTTAAACGAAAGATTAACTCAGTCATCCACTGCCGCATTTATGGCCTGGGCTACAAGTATATTTGAAAAGTTTTCTTCTATAAAAAAAGACGATGAAGAATCCCATGCCCCATTTGAGAGTCATCTTTTGGCCATAATTGTGCTTGTAAAAACAAATTAAACTTCAATTTTGGGCACGGCACCGACTTGGCTGTTGGCTGCTGTCTGGCTGCTGTTCCACGAATGACTTCTCCAGGGATCAGAGGGGATCCATTTGCCCATCCCCTTTGCCGATGTCCTGGTCCTGGTCCTGGTCTTCGTCCCGTGAAAGACGTTAAGCAACTTCCGTTTCCGTTTCAAGTCACTTAGCGGGTTGGTTGCGAGACTTGGGCAAAAGTTTTCAATTGCCTTTTATTATTGTTGCTCCTGGTGTTCTTGTTGCTGCTGGAAACTCAAGTGAAATGCAAATTTATTCAAAATGGAGGCAAATGGAGGAAAAGTTGCCGCCTTTGCTGTCCTGTTTGAAAATTCGGAATGTTGGAAGGGCTACGGCTATGACTGCGACTGCGACTGCGACTGTGAGTGCGATAATTAAATATCATTTTTTGCCCATTTATATTTGCATTTTGTTGAATAATTGTATTACATTTTAGTCTCCTCTCCATTTATTTTACCTGGCGAAATTAATTCAATTAAAGTCTTAGGAATCTTTGTTCCTCTTTAAAGGGGGTACCAGGACTGTGGCTGAAAGGAAAAAAAAGCCCGGCATTTCCCATTAGCTGCACGCGATTTTCCAATAAAATTCTAATGGCCAAATCAAATTCCCAAAGGAGGAAGGAAACCAAGGAGAGAGCTCTGTGCAAACTAGACAAAAACGTTGACGGAAATCAGATACAACTATGGATAGTTATCTCAGCGGGTCATCTCTTCACGAAAGGACAATTATTGGTGGACATGCTAATTTGTGCGTGGAAAGACAAGGAGAAGGACCCTCACCTCACCCTGGTAAAGCAGAATACCTCAATATTTGTTGACGGAACGTGATTTGGCGCATTTGCCGTCGCCAGACGAAGCCATAGACATGGACAGGACCTGAACATGCGACCGCGCCCAAGAGCAGCATGTCCGAAAGGCAATGGGCGCACCCACAAAGGACTCCGCCACTCACCTATAGAAGAGGATCGCCCGCAGTGCGTTTCTGGAGTAAGGAAATATGCAAAATGGTATGTCCAGGCTGCACAAACAGGCGCTTGACCAGAAGGAGATGGAATCACGAAGCGTAACCCTTGAACACGCAAGCCCAAAAAGGGTTAATTAATTTAATGCCATAACCCGATGGAGAGCCATAGTTGGAGTTCGGCTAACTAGACTTATTGAAACGCCATCAGCAGTCACATTTTTGTATCCGAACGCAACAAAGTTGCTGCAGAAAATGCAGGAGAAACCATCAACCATCTACGGGTATATCTCGTATCCACAATCCATATCTACTCGTAATAGACTCCGCCTTCAAAGACGTGGAAAGCCACACCCACTTAAGACCACTTCCGACCAGCGTAGCGTCTTTGATGTGAACTTCGATAAAAAGAACTTTACTTTCCGAGGAGGGTGGGGATTGGGGGTTGCGGGAATGGGAAAACTGCCCCTCGGGCTATGCTTTTGTAATTTTCTGCCACACAAATTTGACTTTAACCTGGGCCAGAGGAAAGTGGAATTTCCCTTTTCCTTTTTTTGCCTTTTCGAGCCCCAATCCTCCCTTCCTGTTGGTGGGGAGGGGGAGAAAAAAAAAGGAGGAGAAGTAAATGATTTTCACAACATGACGTCAATTAAAAGCACTTAGCTGCTAATTAGAAACTCATTTTCGATTAATCAAACCCTTAAGAGAGAGGAGAGGGTGGCTGTCAGTATCAGAATATTATCATCTCCTAGAGGACATCGCGTGCCAGGACGACCGCGATGTCAACGCCAATTGATTACCGTCGCTGGCGTTTGCCCCATTAATAATTCATCTGCAGGATATCGGCTGTTGCCGTTGATTTCAATTGAAGGCGAAATGTTGAGCATCGTGTTTCGTGATGCTGCTCCTGCTGCTCCTGCTGCTGCTCTTCCTTCCACTAAATTATCCTAAAAAATTCATCGTCTTCGACATTCGATGGGGAATTGCTTGGGGACAGGCACAGAACAGGATCACCATCAGCATCAACAGCCTATCCACCTGCCCATTAACTACGCTTAACCTGACGGCATCCTTAGAAGAATACGGGATGCGGGCATCCGCAGCACACAGGACACCTATAAACATTAAGTTGTCAATAAAGGTAATTCATTATGTCGCACTCGAATACTCTGGGGAACAACTCACATCCTCGCTGTATCCTGTATCTTTGTATTTTTGTATCGCTTCTTTTTCGCCTGTTCCGTGTTCCCATTTGACATTCACACTCAACTGCGGTTTCGAAGAATAATAAAATATTCCACTGGATGGGTAATAAAAACGCTTATTGCTGAATGCTCAGGGCTCTCTCTATCTCCACAGGCAAACGCGATGCGGTCGAGGTACTTCGAAGGACTCGAATTGAGTATTAATCGTGACAGGAGACTGTTGGGAGACTGTTGGACAGAGATACACAGCTCCTTTGAGGAATACAAAACTAATGGAACGACTAATGTACATAGCTAAAATTTGTTTGATTAAAATATATGTTTGAAAATTCTGTAGGATGGAAAAAAAGGATTGATTTGAAACACCTTCAAGTGCTGCACTAACACAATGTTTCATTTAATATTCTAAGGTTTTTCGTTTAAAGAAGTTCCTTATTTTCTCCCCAAGAGCTTCCTATATCCATCAGGAACAAAACAAGAATATGAATGGTAAACTACCAAAGAGTCTAAATATATTTAAAAATACTCTTGAACTCCAATCAAACTTTGGTTAATCGTTTCATCGATTGTTATATTTCAAAATTCTATCCCTAAAATGAAAGTAGAAATATCTAAGAGCATTCTCTTACCATTTTCTTTTACCTGTTGGCTTGGATGCTGATGCTGGATTCTACTACTTCTGCAGCACTCGACACTCGCGTGACACGTCAGATCAATTTATCGAAATATATTTTCTTGGAAATTTATTTGCCTGTCATTAGAGTTTTTGCAGGACGTGCTTTGGTCGCATTTGCAAGTGCTCCACTGGGGACGACTATGTATAACATGGAAGAGCCAGCCAGCAGCCACCATTGGGAGGGGAGAGACTGGAGACTCCAGCAGAACGGTGCTCGTACGAGTATCCCCACAAATAGTCACACGATGCGGACGCGGTGAGGTGACTTTTTGCCATCGATTAGGGGGCAGAGGGAGAGAAAGAGAAGCTATATGGCTGATACTTTTTAACCTCATGGATACGTGTGGCAGACGGTACAGATACACACCCACATACACGTGTGTGTTTTATGAAAATTGCATTTCAATTGACAAAAACGGGGCGAGTGGAGCATAAAATATGGCAATTTACCGCCTGCTCGCCTGCCTGCCTGTCATCCGTGGCCGGTGCTCTCTCCAGGACTCAACTCTTTCTCCTTCGTGCTTTATGCCCCTCCATGCCATATTACGTTGATGAAATTGTTTTCGTTTCGACAATTTTCGTGTGGTGCAGAGGTAGGAGGCAACGCCTGTCCAGGATATTTATTATTTTATTAGCGGCGTGTGTTCCATCGGCGGCAAACCCATCATCCATCCATCCTTGGGAGTGGCGCAGTTTTTTACGGGTGGCCTCTAAACCCTTTTCGTACGCGTACGCGTACTCGTACTCGTATTTGGCCAAAAGCCGTGGCCAGGTTGTTATGATAATTAAGTAATGGCTCGGTTCCGTCGACGCTTGGACAGGCGGCCTTAAGTGCTGCCCACTCGACCGTCACACTTTATGCAAACAGGATTCAGGGACTTGGACTCTCGAGTTCTTGTGTTTGTGTGTGTTTTGTTTGTTTGTTTGTCTTGGGTTTCTTTTTCCTGTTTTGGAATTGAGCTGTTGTTGTGGTTGGCATGAATAATTACTTGGAAAAAATCGTAAATTCAAACATAAGTTGAGTCAAAATATTGGAAAATAGAGAATTATGAAGGAAAACTCTTTAAAAAGTGTCCATGGCTCCATAAAATATGCCAAGGAAATTACAGAGCTTCAGAAATTCGTTTCAAAAAGATTTTGCTCATTTCCAGAACTGTTTCCGTTGGAAGCAAACGCTTTGAGTACATTTCAAACATTTCATTGGGCAATTATCAATGCAATGTGTTCTTAGATGGCCACAAAACGATTTGTTAAATGATTTTTATTTATGATTTTATGCCCACATGCCACCTCAACAACCAGCCACCAACCAGCCACTAGCCACCAATCGATGATAAAAGAACTGCGCTACGATAAAGGCCGGCCCAAAAGTAAAGCAGAAAACCCTAAAAACAAACCGCAGAACTTTTGGCAGGCAGGAAGGCGGAGCGGATGGAGCGGATGGAGCGGAGTCAGGTGATGGTGACTGCCGCCGCCTTGGATTGGGGCTGAATGGGTACTGGGACTCTGAATGGACTCTGTTCGGGTGTTCTATTGGTGGCAATCAATCGCTTGTAATCGCAACGTGTTATCACTATAGCTTAACACCTTTCGTAAGTCGTAAGCTGGTCAGCAGCGTGTTGTGTTATGTGCTGTGTTGCTACTTTTTATCATCATATCTGAACACAGCTGAATGGTTGAGAGCTGAGAGCTGCCGAGGGGCCCCACACACTCGATGGACTGGGACTGGGACTGGACTGGGGGCCAAAGTTCAGAGCGCGGCATGGAACACAAAAGACCTTAGTGCTTCCTAATTGCGCACTAAATTAACCCAACCAACCACAGAGGGAAAAATATATACAAAATAAGAACACACTGAAAATAATAATGAATGGAATAGCGAACGGAATGGAACGGGACGACTCGGAATAATATCGGATCGTAAAGCCGTCAGCGCGCACTGAACATGAAATGTACCGCCAATCAAAAAGGCGCACATAAAAATTACCCACCAAATTGCCGAAAAGAAATTAACTCCAAGCCCATCATCCACCCCCCACCACTCGCATGGGAGTATTGTGCTTCTCCTTGAAAACTGAAATTGAAATTCAACGTTTGGTGGCTTGCCTCTGGACTGAAGAGCACGAGTACGTATTGTATCTTGTGGCACCGCCTCTTGTGTCAAAACTGCGGCTGCTGATTTCGAATGCAGTCCCCGAAACCAGCCATGAAGCGAAACAATTCAATTCGTCTCCTCAATGGGAATTATGATTAAACGGGGCCATTCTTTGGGGGTAGTATATCTTATAAAATGTAGTTAATATGCAGATGAGATAACGACTAAGAGATACCGCTTAAGCAGGCAGCAGATGAGGAAAGCATATTTTTGGATGTGGGACAGGATTCCAGTACGAATTATTCAGTTTATAGATGGATTATTAAAATTAAAATTTACGTGGATGTCATATAAATATAGAGTTTCATAAAGAGTGCGATTCATGCAAAATATCACTTTCTATAAGAGAGCGAAGAGAGTAGGCCGGGGGTTGGCGCACGAGTGAACCGCGAAAGCACCTCTAGTATATGGATATGTATATTGATGGAAAGTTTTATAAAATGATGGTGATAGCTTAATGATTCAAAGACAGAATATACATTTAGATAATTATTAAAACTGACAGACAAAATATATATCAGATCGGTTATGATACATACGTATACGTAACCTCGAAAAGACCCTAAAAATGTCCAATAAACATGCTCAAATTCCTTCCCTTAAAAACCTTTGTCAATCCCATGGATACCCTTAACTGCCTGATATACGAGTACTAACCACTTTTGATCTCCGGTAATTTCAATAAAGCGTGGAGGAGAGTGTGGGATCACTCCCTCCTCCTCCCCATCCTCCCCATCCTCCTGCATACGCCCCCACAACAACACAACAATCCGCCGACGACGCTTCGGCCGCAATGTCATTGAGAAAACATTTCGGCAGCGACTGGGGCGATCAATTTAAATTAAGCTGAAGATTTTGCTTTAATTAAAAATCTTCAAATACGCTTAATGACAATTAATTGGTCAACATCAGCATCAGCCCCCATCATATCGATGGGGTACCAAGCGGTCTCGATCGGGATTGCAGTGTCATCGCTGTCTATATGTCTGCATATAGGGTCTTGTATGGTCTGTTCTGGTCTGTAGAGTTGTCTGGGATCACCGCCAGATGGCCAACAGTCACGCAACCGTCATAAAATGATCCCAGGAATCGGAATCGGGGGCTTTTCCTCTTTGAAGTTGCGTGTTCCGAATGGAGATTTCTTCGTCGGTTCTTTACACTCGATTTTTGCTTCAATTGAAACAAATCAAACTTGGGTGGCGAAGAGAAGAGCACCGCACCCTTGAAGAACCATCTACTGATTCAATGTTCTGTCAAAGATTGGCTTTAGATCTCCTGCGTTTACTGTAAGAATGCCCATTAAATGACTCCATTGGATATTCTTCATTTTCTAAAGACAATAATGAATGCCTCTTGAACTCAATTTAATCTCCTTATGCGTATATTAACAAAGACCTCGCTGACAGTTGGCGAGCATTACTAACCTCGTTACGTTTAATAAATGGTTCCACAACTTGTTATTAACTTTACGACTAAAGAGCGTGTGTCTCTGTTTTAATTATGCCAACAAAAGGTGACTCTAATGACTAGTTATGCACTCTGTGGCCCAATTGGGGAAATGCACATGATAATCTCTGAACTTTACACTCAGCAATGGGATAGGGCTTGATGCCATCACCCACCCAATGCCATTTCCGACCAGCTGACGGTCGGTCGCTCGGTCCCTGAAGACAACACAACTGATGGACTGCTGATGACATAATATGCAAATAGAGAGTGCCACAAACCACAACCAACAACACATAAAACACCCTTGGATATATGTATGAACAACGAGTAGATGTATGGGGGGTTATGGGTACACCTTCTTCTTCCTTCTTAGTCTGACCTGTGAATAGTTTTTAGCTTGATTTCTTTGGGGAATTTCCTCGATGCAGAGCTCAGCTCAGAGCTCTGGCTGAGCTGACAAAAAGAAGGAGTTACTGTATTTTATACCGAGTTAGAGATGGGACCGTCAGCTGTGACTGGTTTACTCTATCGCCTTTCAATTCGTGAGAGTTTTTAAGCACATGTGAATAACTGATTTGCCACCCTTTGTTAGGTTACAGGTAATTTCTAGATATTTGAAAAGTTTTGAGTTTTTGAATCCATTTCCAATACTCGTACGCGATATCCAAATAAAGACAATGGGAGGTTCCAGTTCAGTAAAGGACTGTAAACTTTATCAGCCGTTTTTACTGGAACAAAAAGCATTATAAAGGCATTAATTTAATCAAATTAAATCTACCAAATATTATTCTGGGACCAGCAATAAATACTGCTATCCAATGGAACTCTATCCAGCAATAGAATTGGTAATATTTTTCAATATATAAGACAATATAAAAGACCAAATTCAGCAGATAAGTATGTACATATCATTGCTACAACTAGGCGCATGCTATCATGACAAAAATGGAATATTTTTAGCACACATAAAAAGCGTACGCTCCTAATTCTTTGGTATGATCTTTCATGTTTCATTTCATATTTAATTTGTAGTAGAATTGGCTTGAATTTATATTTCATTTAAATAATAAAAAAAATATATCATTGAGGATTGAAATTACCATCTATCGCTCTTTAACAGAATTCGATATCAAGTTCTAGTTTCACGCTCCCATCTCCAACTCAGAGCCACATTTCCATGGTCCTGCAGTTCATTCCCTCTCGCCGCCCGTTTTACTCCTCGTGGTGGCCTTAGTAATTTGCTTAATTACTTTAGCTTGTTAAAAACTGTTGCTAAACGTACAATCGCCGCGAAGGTGCGGGCTAATCGCCGCAGCTGAATGGATGAATGAATGAATGTCTGTCTGTCTGTCTGTCTGTCAGCGAGCGAGCTGTGGCCAACGGTATTATTAGGTGACATTTTTGCATAAGCAAAGCGTTCTGGCTGTAATTAAAATAATTACCCCTTCCGATTAACCCAGTTTTGAGGTTCGCTGCTCAATTTGTTGCATTTCGGCCGACAGTCTGTTCCTTTTCCATTAGCCTCCGGAGGTTTTGGTGGCTCTTGGCCCACAACCACAACCCCCGATGTTTTGTTATTATATTGTCACATGTGAACTGAGGCGTGAGCAAAGCGATTACAAAAAGGGTGTGCGGTACAGGGAGAGAAAACAGTGGCAGGATGAGGCAGGATACGGGATAAGGGCCAGGATATGACGCCTTGCGGCGCTGATTGTTCCTTTTGTTGCCTTGTTGCCTTGTCGTGGGTTGCCAAATGTTGCCGAGACTTACCCTTTGATCCCAATCTGGCATAACTCCCACTCCCACCCCATCAGCCCCCCCATTCCCGTGTAAGCCCAACCCCATCATCGGATCGAACTCCGACATTATCCCATAATTATAGGGCTACCTTATGTTGGGCCGGACCAGGCCGGTGCCACGTGCGCCTTCTGTTCCGCTCTGCTCTGCTGATCCAATACTCCCGTATTTATGCAACAATTTAACCGCAAAATTTATTCATGATTTCGCCAAATTGTTTCAAAGCTTTGTTCTACTCCGAAAAATGTTTTGGGTTGGGCCAACCCTTTTGTCATGCGTTCATGTTGTGGGTAATTTTCAGATTATCAGATTTTGTTTGGCATTAAACGGTTTAAGCGATTGTTTTGGGCACATTGTTGGAGTAAATTGAGAGCACCAAACGGAAGCAGCCGTACTTGTATCAAAGGAATGAAAGGATACAATTACGAAACAGTTCCGCCAAATAATTATATGATGACAAAGGTTTTACAATACCTTAGAATAACACATACATACAATGTACAATAAAGACTTCACTTTTGTTGTACATAAACCCTAACTATGCATTACTTCGACATTACTTGAATTTCTTTAGTTTCCCGATTTTACAACTCACTCAACTTCACATAAGCCTTAGCTAATCTGCCTACTTTAAATCACCGTTTAAGCACTATTAGATCTAAGTTTCTCTAGTTTTCTTTGACACAAATTTACAATCTTTATTCCAACTCCTAACGATCTACTCACTAATGAAGCTCTCTTTCAACTCTTTCAACTCGCTCTCTGACTTGTTGAGCAGCATAAACTTCACGATTCCTATTAGATTAGATCCACTAGAATCTATATACCGTTGTCCCTTCCGATTTGTAGATCGAATTTTTCCTTTCATGAACGCTTTTGGGTGTTATGGTCGGATTATAATTCATTTCCCTCCTCTTCTTAAAATACTTATTGTAACATACCTTTCCCGTAATTAGTATTAGTAGTTGTATTTTGAATTCATGCTTAGATTTTTTTAAGTAAGTTTAGTTCTAATTTTCCTCGAATATTAGTCGGCCCTTGGTCGGTTGCGTTTCTGCCTGGGATCCGCGCGTAGCGAGTCTTCGCCTTGGTGTCGCATGGACCACTTTATGGTGCAGTCATTGCATGTCAACGACAATAAAGAATCGGCTTCCTATCTTATATCTATGTTTTAGTTTTCTTCGGGGATAACTTTAACAATGTTTCCCCAATAATCGACCTCGGTTTCAGCACTCTCATATTCAAGTTCCTCCAGCTTTCTTCCAGCTTAACTTTCTTTCACACAACCCCCAACTATATATCCCCTTACTCGTATTATACTATGTTCCTCCCAATTCAACTCCCCCTTCTACAAGTTTCTCTAGACGTGGTGTCATTTCCATGAACTACTGCAATACTGCAATTACACTTACGACTTCTGCTCCCAATTCCTTTCTCCTTTCAGCTCCATCCGAATAAGAGAAAAAGACAAATAAAACAGTTAAAAACAATTAAGTTTTTGAAATCATGCAAAAGTTCGAAAATGTCAAACTCCGAAGCGTGAGAAACATTTTTGCAGTGAATGAGATGAGATGATGTTGAATCAAAACTCGGGGAACCGGGAGACCGATATTTTTTACAATTAACCAATGCGAATCCCCAGCGTTGCGGGGATTGTGGGAAGCAAAATGAAAGTGAAAGAAAGAAATGCCCAATGCACTGAAAGAACAATTGGGAGACAACTATTAAGTGAGGATATTGGATATTGGTAGTCTTATATAGTGGATGTAGAATAATATTCCTGAAAAACATATCTACACATTGTATATTTTTTCTTGATAATCCTTCCATATCTAAGCTCCCTGCTATATCTCTTGGACCAGATTTCTTTGTTGCACTTTTTGTGAACAGTGTGAATGCCAAATCGTTTCAGTCATGCGATTTTTTCGCTCAATCAAACCCAACTCGGCTCCAGTCACCAGTCACCAGTCCGATCCGGTCTGGGTTTGGCCTGGGCCTGGGCTCTGGCATTGGTGTCTCCGGAACGTCATGTATCCGTTGGCACTGCCACAGATATATAGATACAGATACAGATAGAGATACTGTAGCCGCATCGTAGTCATGTCACCCTTTTCATTACGTTCCATTAAGAGTGTTGGGGGATTAATTGAATTTAATTGATTTGCCAAAGCAGACTAAATTGGCCACACTGTCTAGATTCCGGGGGCAACAGCGCAACAGATACTCTCGTCTCGGCCCAGACAATTATCCATGAGATACTCTCGTCCGAGTACGAGTACGAGTACGCGATACATTACACAGTGAGACGAAGGAGACATCCATCGCATGCAATGCGAGCCCCATTGGGGCTTCCATCTCTGTGTTGCTGTCCGTCGGTTGGTGGCTGGTTGGCTGGATAAATTAATGAGCACATGAATTTGGATTCCGACTTTGGGTGCTGCTGTTGATCATCTCACAGTGGTTGCAAATAGTACACACTCACACACACACACACACACACACACACAGAAATATATCTAGATATACAGATGTGGCCTATGCACATATGACATCATCAAAACAGTTTGGCTTTTGTGCGGGTGTCTCTCGGTCTCCCATCAGACATTCTGTTCTGTTGTTTTTCTGTGGTTTCTCTTAATTGCACAACGAGCCGTCCACTGTGTGAGCTTCAGATACTTTACGAGCACTCTCCCCATATATATATATATATATATATATATATATATATATATAGTTACTGGGATACTCGCACCCTGCGGAGGCGTGAGATCAGCCCAGATGGAGCCGAGGCTGGAGTCGTTGCCTTTTCAAGTAACCGCCTTGACACTTTTGACAATGGACAAATGTTAATTATCTGGATTCAGCAGCTCACTCCATGGGACAATTAATGCCAGGAGAGCCCTTCAACGTCTTGGATCTAAATTTAGACTCAAATAATCAAATGGGAGTTTGTTCTAATTATCGTATTGTTGTCAGATCTTTATCAAATTAACTTTCTGAGATCAGCTAATCAATGGACATCTTCATTTTTAACAAGAGCAACAACTTTTTAAACATTTTCCCCGACTATTTTGACGGCGGTGCACGATGACTTTCTTCAATTCAATTGAGGAAAGATAGGAGCACCTTTTGTCTAATTGACAGCAGAGTCTTCTCAATATTTCAAGACTTGACGATCCAATACTAGTTAAGGATATGATAATATATTGTGTGCTCTTAAATAAAAGGTGTTATCCAATCTGAACTACTCTGAAAGTAGAAAAAGCTTGGCAGTTTCTTAACTTCCATCAAAAAAGACACATAATCTTATGGATCACGTAGCATGGATCATGGAGCATGATAATTTAATTAAATAATTTCAACGATTATTCTCAACTTTTTTTGGCTAAATGAGAGAGAATTTGTATTTCCTAAAAATTTTTTTGCAATATTTTCATTTATTTAATTAACAATTATCTGCTAATAATGGAACTTAGTTACAAAAGGAAAAAAGAGAAGTTACAAGTTTGTTAAATTTAGGTGAATATAAATATTACATGCTATTAGCTTAAGGGATAGTTCAGGGGATAAGGTATGACATAGGGAGTTATAGTTGTGGCATACAATCCTAAAAGGTTCATGTTGGGCATAATTAGACCTACTTATGGGTAAGCGGATTGGCCTAAAAGTACGGGTAGGTCTAGATGGAACGGCAAAAGTCAGGAAATAATCAACGACGATTGAAGGTTTGAAGGATCCCTCCCACTACAGGAGTTTTGATTGATTCTGTAATTTCTTCGAATTAAAATAGGACCACTCAGACGATATATAATTAATAATCCGGTTTCTCTTATTTAAAATAAATTCTTAACAATATCAAGCAACTTCCATTTAATTGTTCCATAATGAATGATGGTAACAACAGTCATTTAATGCATATTTTGATAGTAGCTAGCATTCATATTATTGAAACCAAAATTTTAAAGATTTGAATTCTTCAAATATGCTAAATAATCCTTAAATAAATGTTCAAGCTTTCAAAATGTTAAATTTCATGAAGTATCATCAAACTGAAGTCCTGTCCGTAAATCATAAATATCAAACAAAACTCTTTTCAATATACAGTGAATATTTTGTGCATTTAACTCTCCTTTGATTGCTTTTGGGACCTGAAAACCGTGCACCAAGCCCCATTCATTGTTTACATTGCAATCACTATTTAATTATTTAAAAGCGCAGCGAAATGGAGAGACAGGACAGGTATAAAGAGAGATACATATGTCTGTACAGCTGTATTGGACATATAGAGCTATGTATTTTTGTTGGGTTCTGCTAACTAAATAAAGCAGAATGTGCGCAAATATATTTGTTCGATTTGTATTTGTTTTACCTTGATTTGGTGGAGCAGAAGGCCCCCAAACCGATGATGGCTCCGCCCAGAACATGGCTCTACCATTTGTAGTATTTGTTATCTTTCGGTTTTCGGTTTTCGGTTTTTATTTTATATTTTTTTGTATATATTTTTTGGCATAGGGCTGTGCTCCTTCCGCACACAGAAACGAATGTGGGGCACCTCGCACCTCCCATTCCCACCCACGGACGCTGGTCGGCGGCCACCAATTGGGGGTTCCACTGTGGGGCCGGCTCCTCCCACTCGGCATTGGGGCAATCCAATCACCGCTCACTCGGCACTGCGCATGGTGGGGCTGCCGTCTGAGGAGGAGGGCCTGTTGGGGGTGGGAACGGTGACTGCGATTGCGCCTCTGTTTTCAGTGATAACAAATCTTTATCGGCGCAATGGTTGCTTATCTGGCCACGAATCGAAAATCAATCGATTCAATCGAGTTTCGTTTGTTTGGTAATTAGCTTTTGGACACTGTTGTTCTTTCTCTCTCTGCCTCTCCCTCTCCCTCTTCCCCGTTTCGTTTCGTTTTCTTTTCATTTTCCATTTATTTTTCGGTCTCTAGATATTGTGGGGGGAGGGTTAGGAAAACATAAAAATTGTTATAAATACACGGGGATCGAAATCGGGTCAATAGGTTTAATTTTAGTGTTTATATAATCGATTTGCGAACAGCAGATGAAAGACGACTACAAATTTGATAATGAAAGTAATCTTCATACCCAGACTTGGATCCTTTCCGACTTAGGGAAATGTTCCACTGTATGTATTCCACCTTAAAAACAGAGTATATGTTTAAATTAGACTTATTAAATTGCATCCAAGGCAGGCGTTGAAACTGTCCCAAAAATAATTAATACCTTATATAGATTATAGATCATCTGAAATAAAAATCTATGGATCAGGTCTTAATATTGTGATTGGGAGATGCTGGGGAAGATATTAAGGAAGATGTCGACAGAGGGAGATATCATTCCGGTACAGGAGCTTAAAGGGATCCATAAATGCCTCTGAAACCTTAATCCATTAAATAGTTTGCTCCCGAAAGAATGGATCAATCTGTAAGCTTTTCCACTAAAACCCAATCGCAAAGCAGAGAGTAATTCCTTCCACCACAAACGTGTGACCATTAAATAAATACCACAGTTACAGTTACGAGTATATCTGAAAGTTTATCTCTCTATCCGCATGGCCAAAGGTAGTCCCAGCAAACAGAACAGAACGTAAAGAGGTCGTAAAAATAATTACAACTTATCAATAAATTCGAGCACTAACCTCTAGACCGGTAGACTCCGTGTCGCCATCCACGGAGTTCTCCTTCCCTTTTGCAGAGTACTTTACGGAGTATGTACTTCTCTCTGCTCTGCCCTGCCCTCTTCCCATTCTCTATTTACATTGGGTGGTCGGTCGCGTTTACATGTTGTAAATTATACAAATATCGATCAACAAAGGTGCAAACACATTCACCCACCAAGTGGGAAGTTCCAGCGCAGATCTATGGGATCCGATGGTGGTACCATACAGGGGCTTCATTCGAAAGCTTTAAAGATCTCTTGATGCGGTTTGATGGGGATCTGAAATAAAAACAGAACTGTTTGGAAATATCCATAGATGGTACATTCTTGGTCTTGCAATTTCCGATTTGGCCTAAGCTTAATATTTAACAGACTACAATCAGCCTTTGTAAAGGTTTAAGCAGCGCTTCATTTCTCATTCGAGGATTATCTTATTGTTAAGGAGAGCCTGCAGCAGATACCCTATATTTGGGCACATAGGAACAGGAACCCGTACAATGTCAATAATTACAATACAAATTGCTGTTTGTATAAATCGGGTCATAAATATTTATACACATTTCCCATTTACGCGTTTTCTCTTTCGATCTGCGGTGCAAGGCAGCAGTACCAGTACTACTATGTAGTTACACCCATGGCTTACAGGGAGTGGGGGTAGGGGGCTGTGGGTGCTATAAAACCGGAGTTTTATTTCAATCTGCCGCCTCTAGGTTAAATATATGGGCCTATCGACGGCTACAGCGCAATCGATCTGTAACCCACCATCGCGTACCGAGGCTCTGATGATTAGATAAGACCCCCCACCCAGAGTCAGAGGCAGAGGCAGAGGCATAGGCAGGGGCAGAGAGGCTCGTCCCCAACACCCAGGCGTCCACGCTTTCCACGGTTCGAAGTCAGTCACGAGTCAGTCAGAGAGTAGATCCAGAGGCAGAGGCAGAGGCTACTCATCCTGTTTATGCATCTAGAGCCCATCCCATGGCTGCGTTGAGCCCACGAGCACAGCCCTGAGCAGCAACCAACTATCGATCTATAAAGAAGCACTAAATCAACAGTCGAACACCGAACACCGCCGCAGCGGAATGGAGTGGAGTAAGAGCTATAAATAAATTATTTATAGCTTCGGTGGTGGAATGGAATGAATATTGCCACCACACAGAGGTACATAATACGAGTAGATGGATCGCTGACTGGTATCGGCTCCCTCCCCGGTCTATCCGTCTCAGGTTCCGGCACGGGTACGGGTATCGGGTACCGGCTATATGATGGTTGCATAGACCAGACGCTGAGGCAGAGGCGGAGGCGGAATGCACTGCAGACCAAAAGCGAACAAACGAAAATTACTTTGATAACCGATTGTTGAGTGTGTGCTGATAACTGATAGCCATGTTATTATTAAGGGCTATTAAAATTCTGATTGAAAATTCATGTCAAAAATATATTTTATTATCCATTGTAAAAGTTCATTTCATTTTAGTTCAGTTCATGATTACAACCGGGCAATATACGTATAGAATCCAATCGCATCGAATCGTATCGTATTGGATCCAATCGAATCGAAACGTTTCTGCTTACAGGCGAGTATATAGATAGCGTTTTCAAATAAAAACCTGAGCTATACAGTTATCAGACTACCTACCATACATTCATACATATGTATATGATGTCTGACTTAAACACACATTGTAAGACCCGTTATGGGCTATGGCTTGATCATATAAAACCAGAGAATCATCGAAGATATCGTACTTTTTTTTAGGATACTGTTTAATTCGGTCGAACTATCTTCTGATTTGGCCAGGGAGCACATTGGAGTATCATCCACCATTTATGGCAACTCAAACTACTCAAAATTAGGAATAATATTACACAAATGTGATCAACAGTAATCAGAGCTCTTAGTAAACGGGCCTTCCATACTCTATAGAAGATTTCTACCTTAAGCCTTCAAATTTTTGGCCTCTGAAGTCTTCAGTAAAATATAATCAAATCTGATCTGCAATGTAATCATCTTCCCCTTTTAAACGTATTCAAAATAGATCTATATCTTCAAGTACATCCACTTCATCAGCACGAATGAAAAATCCTGTCAATAGTCGTACAATTCTATTAATTTTGTGGATAGCCGCTCTGCAGATCCCGATTAAAAATTGTAAAAGTGCGCAAAGTCCTCAAGACGAAGTTTTTTAATTTTAAAAAAAGATTTTTGCGGTATATAGCAAAGTGTAAGTATGAGGAAGTGATCTACTCATCTAGGCCTACAACCTAGTTTTTATCTCTTGCTAGACAAAAGATCATCCCAAAGAACTGTCACATACCCTATACCAACTTCCTCCACACCATTCCCTCAGACATTTTAATCTCTTTTCTAGTTCCACATACATTCCTTTAGATCTTAATGGATGCACGTCACTCTGTACCGATTCTGGATGTCAGCCAGATTTGTAGTTCTCTAATTGGATCTTTGGCGGAGTGACAGAGTGGGAAGAATGGAACCAAATCGAGGGGAATCGGAACCAGAGCAGACCTCATTTTGTTCACACTCCACTCTCCAAGCCTCGCTATACTAAATTTAGTGTGTAATTCTTTAAATCGTTGCCATGTGTTGGCCAAAACTGAGTGACACAAATACTCTACACTCGAAGCTGGGATCTGGAACGAGCCGGCAAATACTCGTATTCAAATCTGTGACGAAAACATCGGGAGGAATGTGGGAGCTCGGGGGCTCGTAACACTTATTTATGTGCCCGATGAAATGGGAACATTAGCTCTGTGTGTTTTGTAAATATTTGTCATAATTCCGAGATGGGGGACGACGACAACGACAACATCGAGGCGACATGTGCGACGATCCACCAGACAAAAAACCAGACGCCCGGCCCTCTCTTAGGGGACCATTTGGGGAGAGATCTGCCACTGCCACTACCACTGCCTCTGAATATTTGTACTCCAAGTTGTGCTTTTAATGTCGCAATTAAATGCATGAGTTTTTAAAAATTAGATGCCTGTCAAAAATTTCTTATTTATGGGATACAAAAAGCTTTGTTCAAAAGAAAAAAAAGAGTCCCCCTGAAGCTTAGAAACTAAAACAAATGATTGGGGTTGCATTATAGTCGGATCTGAAAAGATCCATGAGAAATCTGTGACTTGTTGTGCGGTAATTCTCATCATGAATATGGAGATCTAGCAGGCAGGGAAATATTGATATTTAAAAGGGGGCTTTCTAGGTCAATCTGAATGATTTCAATGTGCTACAAGTTCTCCTAACATGTTTGAGTATCTAAATTCGAAATACAGCTTTTAATATAATATAAACTAAGAGATTAAATAGATATTTTCTCATTCACAGTGAAACTTTTAATGTTCAGAAATACTCAAATCCAGTTTCGGGTTCTAGAAGCGCCGCTTGACCGAACGAGAACATGCAGGAAAGATAGCTGTTAGACAATTATTCGAGGAAAATTAGAGCTACACTTGCTTAAAGAACTAAGCATGCATTCAAAATATAACTACTAATTCTAACTGCGAGAAAGATATGCTAATATTAGTAATTTAAGAAGAAGAAGGAAATTAGTTGTAGATATTATACGGTAGAGGGAATTATAATCCGAGCATAAGATCCTAAACGGTTCATGCAGGGAACAATTCGATCTACAAAACGGAAGGGTAAATGGTAAATAGTAAATAGTTTCTAGTGGATCTTATAAGATTATGCGGCTCTACAAGTTGTGCACAAAAATTACACCAAGTATTATTTTACGATTACGAGGATGGAAGGCCTATTAAAAGCAATCTACTAGGGTAAGATGGCAGTCCCACACTTGCATCTGTTTTTCTGCATTGTTTTTCTGTACTGATTCAATACGGTCTTGGTGTACTGTGCACTGAGGGCACCATTCACAAGAGCCGTATTCTAAGTCTTTGCTATATAGGGGTCGTCAAATTCCTTTGACCACCTCTTTATAAGCCCAAGCACGGCCATGGCCTTATTTACCTTGGTAGAAATGTGTTCTGACAACTTTAGGTTGGCGTCTAATATAACCCCAAGATCATCTACCAGGGTAATTCTCTCAAGAGAACCACCGCGTAGGGTATAGAGAGCCAACAAGCGGCATATCAAACAAAAAGATTACTTAAATTTAAAAGGTAAGACATTTGAAAGATCTGCCATGTCCAACTTAATTTAAACGAAACTTCTGTCTATCTGTAATATTTACCCAGAATAATGTAATAGATAAAAAATGTGCAGATATTTTCTGAGTGGAATGAGTGGAGTGACTGGAGTGACTGGAATGACTCTCCCTAGTACTATTATTATCCACCTCCTATCACCATTCCTGAAATTCTCCCAACTAAAATCACTTAGCACCCCCTCCAGTTTTTATCGAAGAAGGAAACCCATTGAAACCACCTCGTTTTATGGGGGAAATGGTTTCCATTTGAAGTTATGGCCAGAAACCAATCGCGAATCGCGAATGCCAATTCAAAGTCACACACACAAAGCGAAAAGGTAATTGGGGGATAGAAATGCTATGCTCTGTAGAAGTGTGAAAGTTTTTGCCGTGTGGCGGCGCAACACTTGAGTGCCGTCACGGGGGGTGTGTGGCAGTGTGGAACCACTTGAAATTAAATGGCGTGGGGCACTTCAAATGATACTAGAAGACAACAGCGATTACAACAAAGCGATGGATGGCCACGAAAGATCGAGACGCGGTCAGAACGCCCACCGTCCCCCTACCCTTCTTAGATGAAGGTAAAACCAGAGGCCAACAAACACGCGCCACGCACAAGCACACATGCCCCGGAACCCCCACCCTCTCCGCACACTCTCTGAAGACAGACCCCAACCACCAGTACGATCCAGAGCGAAACCATTGTTCGTTCTGGCCGGCGCATTGATTTTTGAACGAATCAAAGCGGTACGCGCACTAAAAATACCAACAACAACACCAGCAACAGGCATACCAAATCCAGATTAAGTTCCAAATATGCTGGAAAGGGGGCGTGGCCTCAAACAGGGGTGATAGAGAGAGAGAGCGAGATAACAGGCAAATGCAAGTGCAAGAGCAGGATGGACAGCATAAAGCACCAGCAATATGGTGGTGTGTGTTTCAATTCCATTTCGTTTCTGAACAGCACTATCATTGGAAGTATAGTAGGTGGTGCCGTTTCACTCGCACCCATCAAGATAGCGCTTGTGGGGTTGGTTGCTTGCTTGAGTTGGAATAAGTTGGTCTGGTTGGAATGGAGCGCTCTCTTGTTCTCTTGTTCAGTTCTGAACAGACGTTGCGCTCGGGCGGAAACCGAAACCACGGACCTTACCGTTAAAATCGCGCCAGCTCTCTTCTCATCTCTCTCTAGCAGCACTGCGACGCGACGCGACGCTGACCAAATCCAGATTTCTTCCAATCTTGGCGAAATCGCAATCGAGAATTCAGAGAGCGAGCGAGCGTCGTGTGGTGTTCCGATAAACGTTCCGGACAGAAAGTCAAGTGCACAAATCCGACGTCGAAACACAGATTCACTCTCAGCCCAGGCGCCGGCGTCAGCAGCAGCAGCAGCAACAGTACGCTCCCAGTGTTCCATTGGATTCCACTCTTCGACTTCGACTTGGACTCGGAATCGGGGCCGTGATTAGGTTTTACGGTTTAGTCCGCTCGATGCCTCCGAACCCAACAGTAGCTCCTCCAATGGCCAGCAGCAGCAGCTGAAGCTGAAGCTAAAATCTGAAATCTGTGACACTTCCTCCACAGTCGTGCGCGTGAACACAGCCCGCTTCCGTATCCGTATCCGTATTCGCATTCGCATTCGTATCCGTTGCCGTATCCGTGTCCCATGCCGTCGCGTAAACTCCCAACAGTTCCAGTGCACAAGCCAAAGAAGAACCAAAGTTAGGAACTAAGAATAGTTCCAAAAATATATTTTAAAAACTCAATCAGTGCCCAAAGATGGACGTGGCCAAGCTGCAAGCGAACCCGGGCCAGCATCTCCTGCATTCGGCTGCCTCGGCGGCACCGCCCGCCCATCAGCACCACCTGCCCCTCGACTACAGTTTGGGGAATTTCAAGCCTGCCATTGCCGCCGACTTTCCTGGAAATCCCTTCTTAACCAGTCCGCAGCAGCAACAGCAACAGCAGCAGCAGCAATCGTCATCGTCAACATCTTCCTCCTCGACATCGTCCATCGCATCGCTGCAGGTCCGGGATCTCAGTGCGTTGACCGCCATGGCCACGATACCCTCGCCCACCCAGCTGCTCCACCAGCGGATGCAGCAGGCCCAAATCTCGGTGGACGCCGCACTGGGGCACCACCAGCACCAGCAGCAGCAGCCCACCCACACCCACCCACAGCAACAGCCACAGATGCCGCCGGCATCCACATCGCCTCGGGACTACGCGCCCATGTCTGCCTTCAAGGCGGTGCTACCCAAGAAACGTACTCCCGACGGTAAGTACTCGGATGAAGGGATTTATTGAACTTCTGGTTAAAAGTGTGTGTGTGTGTAAAAATGTGAAAATTTAAAAAATTGGGGAAATTTGGGAAATATTGCAGCATATAGGAAATCTAGTGAAATTATAGTGGATTACAGAAGTTATAAATAGGTACACATGTATATTATGATCCTTTCGACCTTATCATAGTTAGGAACATGGAAACATCAGTTTTATTTCATAAAATCAAATAAATCAGATCGATAAAATCAATGGGATAATTGAGCATATGTATGTATCTCAAGAAAGGCAGGAAGATTTAGAATAATTAAACTGGAGTACTTTCCTATCAAGGATTATTATTATTTTCAAACTATGTAGTACAAGTTTTACTTCTATATATTTTGATATTTTATTCATTTGATTATGCATTTTGATATGACATGATCTATGATCTATCTGTATAAAATATTCTTACGTATCTCTAGTTGATTAGTTAAGTAACACATGTTGTGTCTATGAAAAATACTTGAAAAATCTACATTTTTACCGTTCCATAATTAATTAAAACAATTTTTTAAATTTCCTTGGACTTTGATAAGTTTTTGGTGTTTTGAGATAAGTTGAACTCAACTTCAGAGCAATTTTATTAAAATTCATTTTGGTATACGATTTTGATAAGATTAAAATACATGTTTGATGATTCCAGCATGATTATACAGATTTCATTAATAGAACTAAATAGTTTTGCAATGATAATTATCATTATTATATTATAATTTTAATATATATATATATATATATATATATATATATGTTATATATCATAATTATAATTATCAGAAACGGTTGAATCTTTCAAATTGTTTTTAGAAAAATAAAAATACAAAGCAAAGTAATTTCGGGATAAAATATAAAAATACTATTATGATAAAATGATTTAAGAATAAAGGAAATATAAATATGTATACTCGTACATAAGATAAAATATCGGTTTGCTATTAAAGATTCAACATTGCACATGGTTTCGCAAACAATTTTTATCCCAAGTACTTAACTCAAAAATAAGTCTCAAAGATCCACAATATATGTAGGTATATTCCCTTAGTATTCTCCTTTTAAAAATGTTCCAATTTTAATTTGTTCAGCCCCCAAACAGGTTGCAACCAGATCCATATTCCCAAAGTTAATTACAACAACAAAAACAGCAAAACCAAACCATGAAACATGGGCCCAAAACGAGCTGCGACAAAAATCCCCCAACATGCCGAATGCCAGAAAATGTTAAAAATTTATTTGAATAATGTGTGATTTTAAAATATTGCAATGTCCGAGTGGCAATGTCCGTGTGGCAGTGGCAGTGTCCATTTCAATGGTCATCCAGCAGCCATCCAGCGAGAGCTTCACGTGGTGTTCGTTTAATTGGAAAAAAACCCCAAGTTCAGTTGGTGGGAAAAGCGTGGAAAACAAGAGCAGGGCAAAGCTGGAGGAGGAGGATATGGCAAATATTCATTATTCCGTTTGTGTATGGGTGAGAGTACTCTGTGCTGTATATGTGTGTTTGTCTGTGTGTCTGTGTTTCTGTGTGGGGCGCTTAATGTGCAAATCTTCTGTGCGGACATTGGGGCGGACAAATGGATATCGGGGATTGAAAAATCCATAGCTGAACCACAGATACACAGATACCCGGATACGGACAAAACACGGTCCAGTCGGCTTTATAAGTATGAGTGTGTCAGTATCTGTGTGTGTGTGAGGCAGACACGCCGTTGTCATCGCCATCGCAGTTGAATTTCAAATATGAGCATTGAATGAATGAATGAGTGTGCTTGGCTCTCTCTCTCTCTATCTCTCTCCCTCTCTGCGTCAGTTACATATACTCTCACAAACACACACTCACACAGATGCGGATGCAGATACAGATACAGCGGAGTGTGGCATCAGAGGCAGCGACAAGCGGATTTCATTTACCGGCATTACATGTATCCCACGGATATGTTTTTAGCTCTATCTCTCTCTCCGTACTGTTTTGGCCCTCCCCCCCCACACCCGACATGGATATGCGGAAAAGCACAGTCTCAACCACACACAGATACTCACACACTCATACAGTTGCACTGAATTTTCAATTCCGTTTGCCGCGACATGCTCTCCTCTGACGCTTTTCCTCTTTCCGTTTTTTTGGTTTTGTGTGTGTGTGTGTGTGTGTTGGTTTCATTCTCTAGCGAAAATGAATTTCGCTTTGTTTGTGGAAATATCTTTTCCGTTTTTCCGTTTTTGCTTTTTTGTTGTGGAAAATATTTGTTGATGTGGCCTTACCTTCTCTCTGGGATGGGATATGGGATATGGGATCTGGTGACTGATTGGCCCCAGTCCTGCGTGTGCGAGACTGGAATCCATGTGGAAATCTCTTTGGCTTTAACTGCAAATCCCAGTAACTTGATTACTTTTAAAGATACATCATACGAGTATGGTGTTCTGGTGTTCTACAAATGTGGGCCTTAATTGTGCAAATTATATCGTTTCCCAGAGTGCGAAACTAATATGATATCTCATACATAATTACACAACCTTGCCCCCGAAAGGTCAATCGAATATTTCATCTCCCATGTGTGTGGGATCATCTTGAGTGTTTGTCATACTCGTTCCAGAACGCCTTCCTACGGTGTGTGACTCAATTAATGTGACTCTTCCTCTAATGCTTTGGACACACAAAAAATATAGAACTTTGACACCGTCGTCGCGACGTGGGTGACTCACGAATTAAGTTAAATTACGAGTATGAATATTGCTCAGACCCCAGACTAACTGCCAACTAATAGTCTGCGCAGGTCAAAAGTTAAATGGCTGAAAGAACACAAATTAGTTGAACGGAGACCACAGCACTGCATTGATTCATAGATACAAAGTACAAGCCAAGCATACTTTTCGAATGATATCAGTCCAGAAAAATCAGAATAGAACCGGGGTGGGGTGCCTTGGAAATCAGAAGTAAACATTCGCCCCAATAAATTATATTCATGATTTACTGTGACTCGACTATCGTCTGATAGATGTGGTATATAGCTTATATATGGTACACCGAATTCATCGATATAAATTCAATAATAAATTTGTTAAGCCATTTTCAATCACACCAAACAATTGAACAGCGATTCGAATCAATTAAAAAGGCAATCGAAATATCCTATCGAATAAATAATCCGAACCGCTTGCCAATCGCTCACTCACCCATACAGTTCCACCTATAAGTACACGTACGACACGTATGTGATGTGTCGCTCTCAAGAGGTTTGCTAATCAGAAGAATTATAGGGGAACTTTGCTTTTAGCAGCGTGAAGTGAAATCGCTGGAAGATTGCTATAAATTTCGAGACTCTTACGATTCTAGAAGCGGCAGATAATTGGCTCGGGGACACTCCAAGAAATCGATGAAAAATGACTAGGGGGCAAGACCACTACACACTAGCCTCGCTCGTGTGCCAACCCCCGGCTCACTCGCTTCGCTCGTTCGGCTCACTTACTCCCGCTACGCTCACTAGCGCCGATATAAGTAAGGGATCGGTTTTATATAATAGAGAGATAAATTTAATAAAAATAAAAATATAATAAAACGAGGGGGAACGTTGTGAGTTGCTGCTGCGACCGCAACTCTACATTTATACCCGATACATAGTCAGTATGGCTACATTAAACGACAAAGAGTGCGTGCGAGAGAGACAGAAAATCAGTCAGAACGTGTCGACGGGCGCTGCGTAACCACTGCAAATTGATTTGTTACTTTTGGCTATAATAATAATCCGATCTTACTCGGATTCGGCAAGGTTCGGCAATCTGGTAGATATGGCCATTCTCTATGATTGTGCGTTTTTAATTTTCTCCTATCTTCAAAATTGTGGTTGCCACAGATTTTCGTTGTTTATGGCTGCGGAAGGGGGTGGGGCGAAATTTTGAAACACACTTGTAGCAGTGAGCTATCAACAGTGAGTTCTGCAGTGAAAAATTACAAATAGCTTTGTAGCAGTGAGAGCTCGACAGTCAGGTCTAATAGTCTCTGAGATCTGTGGATGCCACAGATTTTCGTCCTTTGCGGGGGCGGAATGGGGTGGGGCGAAATTTTGAAACAAACTCGTCAAGGTCCGATATTATAGGAATCTGGATACAAAATTTGGTTGCTCTAGCTCTTATAGTCTCTGAGATCTAGGCGCTAATGTTTTGCGCTATGCAAAGCCGGCTATGATATGTGTGTGTTAGAGAGAGACAGGGCGAGAAAAAATGAAATTGTTTTCTTCATTCTGGCTATAATAATGATACGATCCAACTCAGATTCTGCAGTCTAGAAGATAAATTCATTTTCTACGATTCTGCGTTTTTAATTTTCTCGTATCTTTAAAATTGTGGATGCCACAGATTTTTGTTTTTTTTGGGGGCGGAAGTGGGCGGGGCGAAGTTTTGAAATACACTTGTAACAGTGACATATTACAGAAGTCTGTATACAAAATGTCGTTGCTCTAGCTCTTATAGTCTTTGAGCACTAGGCACTAATAGGGACGGACAGACGGACAGACGGACGGACGGACAGACAGACATGGCTCAATCGACTCGGCTATTGATGCTGATCAAGAATATATATACTTTATGGGGTCGGAAACGCTTCCTTCTGGACGTTACACACATCCATTTTCACCACAAATCTAATATAGCCCAATACTCATTTTGAGTATCGGGTATAATGACTCAAATTTCTGAAACCACGTAGCAGGGCATTCCCCGGTCGAATGTACCATTCCATGCATTTTGTGCGATTACAATGTAGTTCGAGTATCTACACCTCCTTATTGATCAATAACAAATTGTCGCAACGAAAATCAGAGCAATATTTATGAAATGTTTACGACACACGTCGTAATCATTGGCAACTCATCGCCTGTCATATATTTTTCAACTTCTCCTTCTCACAAGTAGACGAAAATTGGGCATTGTAAATCTATAATAAAGATATCCGAAAACCCACCAGCCAGACAGTACGCCAAATAAAAAGAAAGCCACTCATGCCATAGAGAGCCCAGTGTCTCTGCCTTAAACTCTTGTATCTGCCAGATACAAACCTACACACACACAAACACACAGATAGGAGTGGCGGAGAGGTGGGTGGGGGCGCACAGGCTTGTGTAGACAGTTAACGAACGCATACACCGCACCGCACCGCACCGCACACGCGTTATGATTTACGATCCTGAGGTAAATGGTAAATACATAACGACAGCTAAACATGTCAATATCCTCTCTGAGGCCAGTTGTAAAATCGAAAGAGTAAAAGTATCATAAAGTAAGCGACGCGACCGATAGGTACACAAAGGCAAAGCCAAACCACAGGGAAACCCTTCCCTGCGGCATACTAGATCATGCAACATTAAGAAAATATAAATACTACAAGTCGAGTCCAGCCACAATTTTTTCTTCCAATATTTATGGCCTCGATTTCGTTTCGGTTTATCATCGCTTGGAATGTTTGACAAAGAAAAATCAATTTCCAAACCGAACCGAACGAACCCTTGCATTTGTCACGTTCGCTGTTTGAATATTGAAATCAGGATTCGACCCGATTCGATCGATTCTTTCTCTTTCTCCCTCGCTGATAGTATGAGAAACTGCGATTTTCGATATCAAATTTTTTTTGTACTGTCATAAAAGCTACCAGTAGATATCAGGCTTATGGCAATCATAAAACCCCAATCGCAGATATCAGGAAATGCGAGGCGGCACTCATCGTACTCGTATTCGTACTCGTTCTCGTATGACACAATGGAACGACTTTGAACCCCAAATCCAAGCCCAAAAATCAAAGGAATTGATTAATTCGCATTGAGGCAAAAGTTATTTATAAAAGTTATTTAGACGTTGCGTATCATAGCTGTAATACAGTGGAAAATGCTATGGGAAAAAGCTATAGACTATAGCTTGTAATAAATATGATAGCTCCATAACTATACGATAAATAATTTAATTAAAAAGATCCATCATATTAAATCCTTTATAAACGAATCTTTTTTACCATCATCTGATGCCATTCTATGGCAATTAATCAAATTTTTCAGCATTTATGGGGACTCTGCTATCTTGAATTGTTAATGCCATACCCTGCCGAAACGCACTGTATAATCTACTGCTCGAAATCACGAAATTCTTTCACAAATTCTTTCCCTGAGCAAAGTTCGAGGACAGGAAATAAATATATATAAATTCGGAAATCGAAAGAAACAACAAAAGTACACAAAATGACCAAACCACCAATTAAATGTCATTTATCAGCTAGAGGGGCAAAAAGAAGGTACAAATTGTAGTTAAAAGTTTAGATAGCCTTCTGATTTATGGCCCCCCAGCGATAAGCAGACGGTGGAAAAGGAAAGGGGGCATGGGGGATTGAGGGGATTGTGGGGTAGGGCGCTGTAGGGTCTAGACTACATATAGCCATTCGATTGATTTGCAGTGTAAAAATAAATAATGTAATTGCAATTGCGATATTTGCGAGGTTGCATCAAAGGAGAGACGCCGCGGATCGACTGATAGCAACGGGACAGTTGACAACTGTTCTACCGTTCTACCGTTCAATCGTTCAATCTTTCAATTGTTCAACCGCACTAGGGGATTCTCTGGGAACTGCCAACTGAGTTGTGAGTGGTGTTTGGATACGCAATCCCCATCTAATGCCACTCAACGAGTGGAGCTTATGCCAGGCTAAAGAGCTCTGTCGTCCTACCACTGATACGAGTATGCTATCGACATCGATAGGGATAGGGGAATGTGAATGGAAATGGATTGAAATTAAGTCCAAATCGAAATCCCAAATGAAATCCAAATCGAAATTGAAACCGAAACCGAAATCGAACGAAATCTCAACGTATCCGTTAATCATGAGCACTCACACATTCCACATTCTGGCACTGGCAACACGGCAGACCACAGACCGACAGACCTGCACAGACCAAATCATGGCCTAATCTATCTAACCGTTCACAGTTTATGGCCCCCTCTTCTGGTCATATCGCTGATTCCATGGCCCTCCGGCCTCCGGTCTCTATATTATTTATATTGCTCTGTTTTCTTTCATATTTTTATGTGTCGTATTACCACTTTCATATTTGCCGAAAGCTGAATTTGTTTTTATATTATTATGGCCCCAGGCAGACCGGTCTCTGACTACTGTTGCCTTCCTCCCGGTACTCTCTCCTAGTACGAGTATTTCTAGAACCCATTTGATCGATAACTTCTTTGGCAATACTACCTGCAAAATATAATACACACACTTTGCTCCCGCTCGTGTGGCGCCTGGTAACGGTTTCACTTAACTGATTTAGCACTCAAACGAAGAGGGTGTTGTAAATTCTGGAAAGATTGAATATGAAAATACACCCAAAATGAGCTACGTTTTCAATGGCATGTGCGCCAATTCCGCCTAGATTTATTATTTAAATTTTGAAAAACATTTTTCAATCTAATTATAACATTTCTTTGGAACAACATCTTTATTGTTGGGCTTAAGTTCTCCTTAAAAAATAATAGGTGCCAAGTCATCCAATGACTTAAGAGTTTTAAGGTGTATTTAGCATACTGCCTCTCCAAAGACAACTCAATCGTTAGACTCTTCAAAGAAATGTCTTCCAATTAGATATTCCAATCTTCAACACAACATACCATAACATACCGATTCAAACTCCCAAAAAAAACCTTTCATAATTTCCGAAACACTTCCATAAAATTATAAAACATATTACAATAATTAACACCTCCTCCAATATCAGCAGGACGAACCCCAAGCCCTTTCGGCAATCGTTAGCCCCAACCAAAACAGTAATGGCTGCAAATCGCCCCAAAACAATAATAATCCTGGCATAAGCCTGACAATGGCCCACAGCAGCCATCCCATCCGCCCACAGACTGAGTGTGCGGGGGACGGGGCCAAAAGGACACAAAACAGACAGACAAGAGGGTGAGAAGAGGCCCTCCCATCCTCCGCCCACAGGATAACAATGATTTCAATTACCATGCAGTGTCGAATAATTATTTTACCTTCTTCTTTTTTTGTTGTGTTTGTTGTTTGTGAACAAGTGCGTGGACTGTGCGTGAATATTGCTCCCGGGCGGATAAAAACAGATGAACATCGACGCACCCACAGCCCAGAGAGGGGAAGAGGATTTGGTTTGAGGATGAGGATGAGGGTGGACGACGGCTATGTCTAATGTGCACAAATTTATGACTTTACTGCCGGCCGTTGAGGGGTCGTTGAAGCAGGAGCTGTGGCAGGATGAGGGCCCAGTACTGTGCCACTGCCACTGCCACTGCCACTGCCACTTTGTCAGCCTCCCAGCTTCATCCCTGGAGCGGCATCGGGCACATGCTTAAGCTCATTATTATCATTTAAAGAAGTCGGCTCTACGTGAGCCACCCAGGAGCCACCCAGTAGCCAAGAGCCACTCTTGTTCCGTCCTCTTGTCTTGGGGTTGGCTTTCGTCCTGCTAGTTTTTCGCCAGTTGTCAGCCGACAATTTTCCAAACGTTAAACGTTTCCAGTTTTATTTGTCGACCGAATGTTCCCCCATGCCATCATCTTTCCTCCCCACACAAGAACAGGTCCTTGGTCCTGGGTTGTGTGCTTCTGGGCACGTTTACGGGTACGGGTATGCGATTCCTCTCTTCGATTCGTATTCGTTTTCATGGGGCAATGCTCTCGGGACGATTGTGTGCATAATTAGAATGAAAAAGGGTTGGACGGCAACTGGGACTCGGACTTTTTATACTGGAGCAAAGCAAATCGACATTTGCCGTAATGTCAATGATTAAAATTTATATATTTTTTGGTGGGTGGGGCAAAAGATTTGGTCTGTACTTAAACAAAATAGAAAACGCAGAAAATTTTGCTATTTAATCAAATTAAAATTACGAATTTAAATTTAATAATTATAGTTAGGAAGTTCTACAAAATACAGTCCATATTAAGAGATTTAAAACTCTTGGAAATCGCTTCCTACTCATTTTGTAAATGTGATCTCTAAGAAGTGATTTCTTGTATTTATGTCATCTAAAATGCGGATCGGAAGGTATAGTACCAACGAACTAACTCTTGTTTCACTTTAAGACCTTTCTTTAAAATCAATTGTGTCTACTGAAGCTCCTTTCCTCTCTTCCATTCTGACGATAATTTTGATCTTCCTTGCTGTATCTAACAGTTGCCTAAATTGTGGGGTTCTGGTGGATTTCCATATTGAAAAGCACTTAAAACCAAAAACCAAAAATCCAAAGAGAAACAACACCAACAGAATGGCAATAAAAACACTTGACACTGTGGCACGAAAGAATGTAGCAAGAAGCACAGACAGAAGCACACTCCGCTCACTCCCCTTACTCCCCTAATGTATCTGTGTATCTGATGGATACAAAGAGATTCCCATTCCCGTTTGTGCGTGGGGCTTTTTGTTTATATTTATTTGGCTTTGCGTTTTGCCGCCTCACCGACATTTTCCAGAATCAAAGTCCCGCCCCTGTCTTTACCTCCGAGCATATTCTTCCATCCAAAACCTGAGGCCTCATCTCATCCCCGTCATCAAGGGGTCTTTGCTCCGTTACTTTTATCTCCGTGGCGAATTAGAATGTTGTCAAATTGTTATTCTTTTGTAGCGATGCGGATTCATTCATTCATTCATTCATTCGACTCGCCTCCGGGCCCCGTGTCGCGGTTTGTACCGTTCCGCGCCGTTCCGTACCCCTTTCCCGACACATCCTACGCCTGCGCCTGCGTCAATCCAATCCTCAGCGAAATGTCGCCGTTCTTTTCTCTACGATGTGTGCGTGTGTGTGCCGCCCTGCTTTTCTCTGTGTGTTTTCTGTTTTGTCATGCTCCATTTAGCCGAGTGTGGACCGAACAGATGTTCTATTTAAACGCACATTATTATTATTTCATTTCGACAGGCGATACGATAGACTCGACTCGACTCGACTCCGAGGATGCGGAGTGTACGTCTTCTTTAGCGCTTTGCGAGTTGTTGTGTGGGCACCACACAAAAGTGTCGACTTCGAGATGATTGTGATTGTGGTGGCCAGGCTTTATACGATTTAAGTTTAATTTGACGCGTTTTTCTACAAGAAGAATCTCCCCTTTCGATATGATTTATAGGTTCAGTTTCCACAGACTCAAAATCGTATACCAAATCTCTTCTCACTCACTTCCATTTTTCCCCACTTGATCTGTTCGTTTGCGACATTCTTGTCGGGTGGCTGGCTCTGGTCCAGGGGCGTGCCATCGTCAACCCTGAGCGCCGGCGCCATGTCCGTCCGGAGGCCGTCTCCCGATGCCCAATATCTCGGGGTGACGATGCCGAATGATGATGCGTTGATGTCAAATGCGGGACGGGAAGGGGAAGGGGAATGGGCAAAAAAAAGGGGCAGGCAGGATACGTTGATTAGGGTGGAATTAATGGTCATGTAAGGTGGATTAGCGATTGAATACGAAAATAATTACATTTGAAATTCGATATGCTTTGTGCGATACAATGTGTGCGTGTGTGTCTGTGCTAGAGGAGATACAGGTGGATTTCCTCCTCTCTCTCTCTCTTTCCTCTTGGGTGCATGATTGATGATTGATGTGCCACATGCCTAAGCTCTGATTTCACTAAACGTTTTCCCTCTCTGCTTCTTTCTCCAGATGCCTCTCTCGCCTTTAGCATTAGCAGATTGGTCAAGACTGAACACCTGACGGCGATGGCAGCCGCCGCCGCGGGACTGAAGCCCCCAACGCCCCTGGAGGACAACAACAACTCCATCTCGATGCTGAGCAAAAACCATCATCATCATCATCCCCAGCATCAGCATCATCCCCAGCAGCATCAGCATCAGCATCATTCCCAGCAACAGCAGCATCAGATCCAGCAGCGATCCAAGACCACATTCCTCAGTGCCAGCGAACAGTTGCGCCAGTCCCGCTCGCGTTCCCGCTCGAGATCCAGGACGCCGTCGCACAGCTCCTCGCAGATCGACATGGAGGATGCGGACTCGCACCACTCGCACCGCTCGCTGCACTCCCGCTCTCGCTCTCCCAGGTCCCGCTCGCGCTCCCACTCGCGGTCACGCTCCCACTCGAGCAGCTCCTCCGTGGAACTGGAGGTGGACTCCCCACCGGGCAGTCCCAGCATCAGCTCCCCGAGTGCCGCCTCCGCCTCTGAGCTGCTGATCACGGCCAACAGCAACACCAGCAGCATCTCCATCTCCAAAAAGTCGGATCTCTTCTCGGTCTCCGCCCTGCTACGGCGGGACGAGCCACAGCAGAGGCGCGCCCGCAGTCCCCCACTCGGCCACCTGGCCAGCTCTGCCTCGGCTCTGGCCATGCCCTTCAATCCGTTGGAGGCCATGCGGCAGGGCTATCCACCCAACTACGAGGCGGCCATGTTCCAGCGTCCTCTGTTCTCGCCCGCTCTGCCCTTCTTTGCCGCCGTTGCCTTCCACCAGGGCCAACAGCAGCAGCAACAGCAACAGCAGCAACAGTCCGCACTGGGAGCAGGGTAAGTTGCGAATTGTGGGAAGACTATCGTAGAGGGAGGGCTTTTACATGGAGTAGGGAGGGGCCCAGATAATTTGAAGTAAGATTGAACCACAGGTGCATACAAAAAATAGGTACACTCAGAGAAAACTGGCATAGTAAAATGAAAAAAAACCTATATTTACATAAAATATTCGGTTTTTAAATGCAAAAATAGGGAAAATACCTTGATTAGATATAAATGTATTAAAAAGTCGATTAATCCAAATATAAAACACCTTAAAATAAATATAGTATATTAAATTTGTAGGATATATGTATATTTGATTAAATAAATTAAATTTAATTTAAAAAATTTTAAATTAAATTAAATTAAAAATTAAAAGTTACATTAGATTAAATATGAAATATATTTAAATCAAATATTTTCATATTAAAGTAAAATTTTCTGGAACGGAACAAATTTTTTAAATATTAAATATTATTTCCAAAATCGAAGCAAATCTCAGCGATCTTTTCATTTGATAGATAAATATATAGTAATCGTATTATCTGTGATTTAGTAGTACTATCTATTTCCATATTATTCATTTTTAGATACCCTTTGCATCACTCTGATCATGAAAATATGTAGTTTCTGCTGTCTTTATGGGAATCGAATAGATATAGAAGATATAGAAGATACAGATATATGTACAAGTATAGAGAATAAAGTGTTGTACCCTAAAGTATTTAGTCCTTTAGCAATCCCATACCCTTTCAGCATTAGGTAGATTTGGTCCTCATTGTTCCTGCCATTAAATTAGTTAGTCAAAGACACAACATAGACAGAGAGAGGGAAACGGAAAGGGATGAGTGGCTAGTCCCATTCTTAATTAACTCGCCTCAATTAAATGTATGTTTTTCCATTTCCATTTCCCATTTGCAGCTACCATCCGGACTCGCAGGAAAATCTCTTCCGTCTGCGGAGTCTCATGGCACCGCTGCAGTCCGCCGGACAGAACAACTCAACAGCAGCGGCTGCGGCAGCGGCGGCAGCAGCGGCCGCCGTGGGTGTGGGCGTTCCACCAAATGGCGGGCACTTGGGTCTGCCGCACGCGCCGCATCTGCATTTCCATCACATGGCGGCCAAGTGGCCGGGCCTGCACCAATTCAGCGACCTGTACTCGTGCATGAAGTGCGAGAAGATGTTTTCCACTCCGCACGGCCTCGAGGTGCACTCCCGCCGGACCCATCACGGCAAGAAGCCCTACGCCTGCGAGCTGTGCAACAAGACCTTCGGCCATGAGGTCAGCCTCAGTCAGCACAGGTATGTGGAGAGGCATTTCGGCCACAAAAAGCCACCATCTGTGAGGGGGTGGGGGGGTCCTGCATACCTAATGAGTGGACTCCTGTCTGCGTCCGAAACGGAATGGACTCCTGTGCAGGACACGGGACACTTTGCATTACTTAATTTAGCTGAAATGGCTGGATTTTAGCCTGACCAAATGTTTGCCTTTGTGGCAGTAGTTAAAACAGGACCTCTCTCTCCCGCCCCTTGGGGAATGGGAATGGAGTTTGGCTTTAATTACAGCAAACGCTTGTTAACGTGACTCTCTCTCTCTCTCTCCTTTTTCTTCCTTCAGGGCGGTGCACAACGTGGAAAAGGTGTTCGAGTGCAAACAGTGTGGCAAGCGCTTCAAGCGCTCCAGCACATTGTCCACTCACCTGCTCATCCACAGCGATACGCGGCCTTATCCCTGCAGCTACTGCGGCAAGCGGTTCCACCAAAAGAGTGATATGAAGAAGCACACCTATATACACACAGGTAAGCATTTACTTTAAGAGTACATACATATATACAACTTCAATGGGTTGAGTTTTGGGTTAGATCTATGGGATTATGATTCCACGATGCCTCTTTAGAAGTTCAGTTCCTGGGACAATGATCGTGAATATACCTATACTTCTTATGGGGTGGAAAACCCATTCATTTGTGAATTGAAAACTTCTGATCTACATTATAATGCTCTCTAGAAAAGATACAACAAGAACATCCCAAAAATATATCTGTTTTTTTCCTATTAGGAACATTTCTGCACTTTAAAGATTTACCATACATGAAATTTCAGTTCATAAGAGATATTTTTATAGCTCAGCCGCCTTCTCCTTATATGGGACCGAAGTTTAAAGTATCTGCCATAAAGACAAACCAAGTAAAGGGGGCGAGAATGGCATGAAATGGGGGCACTATCGAGGACAGGAAGCGTAGCCATTAAAGCGTTGGACAAACCACCACCAAAAGCCGCATTCAGTCGCCAGTTCCAATTACAGTTGCCATCGCCATCGTAGAGCCAAAAACCATCGCCAGCACCCAGCACCAGATAGAACAGATTCGGTGAGGTGGGAAGGGGGAGGCGTGCAAAAAAAAAAATGGAGCAGACGAAAGAGCCCCACGGCTTACTCTCTCGAAAATCGCAACGGAGAGAGAGAGAGGGAGAGCAGAGATAAGCCAGAGAGAGGTAGAGATAGAGAGAGAACAGAGAGAGAACCAGAACTATAAAATCAGTGAGCGAAAGAGAGCAGACGCACATGCTGATAAGAGGCTGAAAGTGAGGAAAGCAAGCAAACGGACGGACGGGACGCTATGTACAATACTTTGGGAGCGAGAGACTGGAAGGTCTGCACACAGATACGATACACAGACACACACATGCAGAGACAGATACACAGATACAATCGCGAAACGAACGAACGCCTCAGTGAGTGAGTGAGTGAGTGAGCGAGAGTGAGAGTGAGAGAGTGAGGCAGCAAGAGCAGAAGCGGACAGAGAAATCACAGCCGACCAATGAAAAATTTAGTCAAGAGATTTTGATTTTCTGTTTTATACGCGCGCACACACACGAATAACAAATACGAGACTCATACACACACACACACCCCCCCCTCACATGCATATATACAAATTGTGCTGCTGTATGGGTGGCGCATATACACACCCTTAACGCAGGTTGGTCTCCGCCATTACGGACCGAAACTGAAACACGGCTAAAGGGGAGCATGGCCAAAGGGGAGCAGGGAAAGGGGAGAAGGTCACTGGGTGGTGGGTGCCGCTGATGGGGGAGGCGGGGTAGGGCATTAGCATCGATTTCAAGTTCTTGATGTCTACGTGAAAATTTCTAATCTCAAATGCGATTTATTCTGGCTTACGCTGGATGTTTAAGTTTATTTTAATAAAATGTTCGCTTTTGGTATTTTTTTCAATCAAGACTTTGTCATCGAATCAATTTGAATGTGCAATTCCATCTGATTAGAAGATTTTCTGGAATGTTGGAAAGTGTAACAAAAAGTTAATAACAAATAAAGAAATAACTAATAGCTTCTTCTAGATCCCATCTTTGAATGTTCCATATCTGAATTAAGCATGTTTCCATATGTACTGTAAACGATTCCTAAATCCACTTTAAAAACTTGCTTTGATATTCCCTATTTGAAAATTTAACTTTCCTTTTCAAAATTCAATGGGATGCCTAATAATCTTTTAGATTAAAATTTCTCATAACTGAAAATATTCATTATTTTGTAATTTTGCAGAAAATTATTCTATTATCTTATTTTTGATTCACTTGCAAGATTTTTTTTTATATTTGTACTGTATGTAGATTCACTTCTAATATTTATCCATCCAAATCTGTTAGGTTTTTTTGGAATTTCTTCATATGGAACAAAATACCACAATTAAATATACCCTATTCAATCTTCTATATCCAAAAATGTAATTTTTGTCGATTTCCAAATGGTTTTATATCCCACAACAAATCTTTTTTTTCGTATACCCATTCAATCCTCCATTTTCAACCATAACATCTTTATTGATTCATCTGATTTTCATCAGATTTCCCTGCTATATACGCAGCCTGGATCATTAGGCATAAAAAGCGTAAATTCCTGTTGCCTTCAAATCAGTTTACAAATGGCAAGGATAATAACCTCTAATAAGCAGGAGCTCCCTCGCTGCCTGCTGCTCCTCCCACATAGCAGATGTCTGGTAAAATCAGTGGAAGAGAAATCTGCACATACACACACACACCACACACATACTCGTCCATACAGAGCGAGAAAAGCAGAGAAAGAGAGAAATATTCCAGACATTTTTATCGTTTTGCCGTCTTCGATTTAGGACGTGTGCCTCCCTTTAGACCCCAGACCCCCAGACGTCGACCCCGACCCCGTTCCTCGCTTCTCGTTCCTCTGACAGCAGTCCGCACATGTGGCGATGTTGGCTTCAACATTTCAAGATTTCCCATTTGCCATTTGCCATTCAACTGTTTTGGTTTTCTCCTCTGCTGAATTCTTTCTTTTTCTTTCTTTACGACTTATCCTTAATTTTCCTTCTTTTCGCTTTCTCTCTCTCTCTCTCTCTCTCTCTCTTCTGTTCGTTTGAGACGTGTTTCCATCCAACAGACAGCAGATTTTTCCTCTTTTCATATGATGTGATTTTCCTGAACAATTTTCTTTGCTTTTTTTCCGTTCCGTTCAAGTTCCTTTCTTCATTTTCGTATTTACTTTTTGGCCAAATGTTTTTATATCCTTCTCCTGTGTTTTGCTACCGTTTTCCACTTGTTCTTGTTTCGCTTTTATTTCCCTGTCTCAGATTTTTCCGTTTCCCCAAATTTATGCGCCATAAAATGAAGGAAGAAAGAGGAACAAATACGTTTCTTTTTTTGGGATATTTTACTTATTCATGACTTTTGTTTTTCCAATCGAAAATTCAATCTTATTGTGGTCCAAGGTGCAGAGGTGTCGTTTTTTTTTCTTTGTTTGAAATAAATCGATAATTTAAAAAGGTGCGATAGCTTAAATGAAAATTTCTTAAAGGCTGAAATGTTCACTGAAATCCAAAGAGTTCTTTTCTATTTTAAATGGAAATATTAAGTGCAAACTTCTGTTATATTGGGATTCAATTTTAAAGCCTTTTAATTCTTAAGGAACGCCACTAAAAATGTTGTATCTAAGTTTCCCAAAAATATTTAACAAAACCTTAATTGTTTATCGCTGTCATTATCTTACTATAAAACTACATAAATAAATAAATATTCTACAAATGATGAAGATAACAATTATATAATCCAATCCTTTCTCTATAATTTTCTTTAACCCTCTTCCAAATGATATCTGAAATTTCCACAACATTCAGTGTCCCTCCCACCCCTCTGTGTTTTACACAAATCAAATCCAAAAACCCAAATCCGTTTTCCCTCTGTTTCGCCGACGGTCCACATGGCGTATGCGTGATTTGATTCCCACCGAAAATACGCTGGAACGTGTTGAATTAGAAAATAGGATAGCCAAGTGGGAGGAGAGTAGAAGAGCAGCAAAACTAAAGCATAAAATACTAGAAGGCTAAGAGGAAAGCCATTCAGAAGGGCAGCCAAGATTTAAAAGTATTTCCTACTTTCCACAATGTGATGCGATAAAAATCCTTGAAAAAGCAAACGAGCAAAAAACTTATACCCATATACATAAGCACCCGCAATGGGGCTCTATGTACAAGACTCCTCCAGTACATCTGCCCCCAAAAGTTTTTTTTGCATTGGAACTGCCGACGGCCGTCGGGATTTTCCTCCATTGGGTTTGGGGTCTCGTTAGTGTTCCGTTGCTCGTTGCTCGAGCCGTGATAAATAATAAAAGCTGCTCTATAATCTCTGCGACTACGTGACGTTATTTGTGCCGATAGTGCACGAACGTGCCCCGAGCAGCAGCAGTACCACCAGCACCAGAGAGCCTGGCCTCGAACCCAAAGGAGAAGGAACCCTTCAGCATTCAGCATCAGCTCCGTGTCTGTGCCTGTGTCTGTGTCTGTGTCAGTGCCAGAGGCATGCTCTCGGTGAGGCCAACTGAGAGCCAACTTTCGCCTGACTACTCAATTTTACTGTTGCTCCCCCCATCCCCATTGCCCATCCTCCCTCCTCCTACCCTCCCTCCGCACAGATTCTTAAGCAGGAGAGGGAAGAAATTCTCATGCCGCGGGAGCTAAAAGTTGAATCAGAGCACATCCCTACGGTCGAATGTTTCACAATCACGTCGCTGCAATTCCATTATATACAACGAACCGAAGCTGCCTTCCGTTTCGGTGGGTGTGCAGCTCTCTCTCTCTTTCATATCCCTGTCTCTCTCTTTTCTCTTCGCTGTACATATCCCTCTGAGAGTATGTGTGTGTTCTGTTTATTTTATATATATGTACATATACATTCTGAAACCACTGTAGGGAGCCCAGAAGCAAACCAGAACCAGAGTCAGGTCCTCTCCTCAAGTTAGCATGTTGTCGTCGTTATTTTGTTGCTATCGCCCTCTCAATCTGTTTCACTGTCTGTGTGGTAGTATATATGTATCTGTTTGGTATATAAAATCTAACCCAACAAGTCTATGCCACTATCTGCCACCAGATAAGCACAAAAAATATATATACATTCAGCTACCATTACCATTCAAACTACCAGCAAAGCAAAAGTTTGTGGCTGCCACAAATAAATATAATCAAAGTTTTTCTATAGCTAGGGTGTGCCAATGAAGGTAGTAGATGACTAATACTCGGAGTTCTGCGAAGAACAAGAGCTGTTCGGATTAATTAGAGAGACTCTCTGATAATAGATACTACCGAAAGCAGCGAATGGGAAAGGAAAGAGGATTCAGTTACTAAAGAAGCACTTTCACAAATGATTTTGAAATGGCTATCCGTACATCTCATAAACTCTAATGAATAAACCTCGAAATTCTCGAAATAGTGAACACAAAAAAGCATCTAAGGGGGTTCCGCTAGTGTTAGGTTTTGAAAGAACTACAGGCACAATAATTTTCCTTAGCAGAAGCTCAAGATTTTCCCCCTAATTCCCTCTAGCAAATAAAATTTTGTAAGTCATAATGCCTCTTCCTTATTAAACCTTTTCCGAAGCGCATATTAAACAATATGACCTGTCTGTATTAAGCCCTAAAAATGTGCCCTTTAATCTCCGTAATTTTAATCTTCAATTCCTGAGATTTGATTACAAAAACCACAATTTTGATGGCCTTTCTGGCGACCAAAAAAAAAATTCATTTCGAATTGTGGTTTTTTTCTCCCCAAATCTCTAATGAAAAATTTAACAGAATGAAAATTGCACAATAAATGGAAAATAAAGCAGAAACGAGGGGCGATACGGAACAGGGAAGGAAAAATGCGAAGAAAATTACTTTAAAAATGTTGTCAAAAGGAAACGGAAAAATATTCGGTTCTTTAAGTGCCGGAGCGTAACCACAGAACATCACACAAAACATCACCAACAAAAAAAAGTTGAAATTTAAAAAACTCCAGGACTCTTCTGCCACATTTCCTTACCCCAGATGAGTCTGTTTAGAGTGAAGGATGCAAGAGGCAGGAGGCAGGATGGGGTGTCGGATGTTGCGTCCTGTGGTCTATGGAGATGACTTACATGGAGTCCCGGTCTTGTTCCCATGTCTGGTCTGGGAGAAGGGACCCCAAATGCTTTCTGTCTGGCGACGATACGCTTTTTTTGGGGGATGACTCTGCCACAAGGAGAGTCGAAGCTTTCGCATGTGTGTGTGTATGTGTGTGTGTGGGTGGTTGGAGAGATTCGGGGGATGCGGCCATGAAAGCAGAAAAGATACTTAAAATGGCGCACACTGGTTGAATATTCAGACAGTACACATTTGTCGGCCCAAACTGGACTTGTGGGACACCCTATCGAAAGAAACATACTCTGATTAGAATTTAGAAATATAAAAAGAGAAACCACAAACCTTTACTTTACTCTAAAACCCCCTCTCTTGTCCTTCCTTTCGATTGCAGGTGAGAAACCGCACAAATGTCAGGTGTGTGGCAAGGCCTTTAGCCAGAGCTCGAACCTGATAACGCACTCCCGCAAGCACACCGGCTACAAGCCCTTCTCCTGCAAGCTCTGCCACAAGTCCTTCCAGCGCAAGGTGGACCTGCGCCGCCACAAGGAGACCCAGCACACCGATCTGCGTGTCCATCTCGGCAAAGTGGACTTCATGTCGGCGGCAGCGGCGGCGGCAGCAGCCTCGGCCGAACTGGCGGCCGGTGTGGGTGTGGGTGTGGGTGGTGGCCAGCAGGCGGGTCCATCGCCAGTGAATCAGGGGCCCAATGCGGTCACGTCCGGTCCGCCAGTACAGGGAGGACCCCCACAGATGGGGTCCCTCAACTGCCAGAAGGTATCGCTGCTGGTATAACAGCAACAGCAGCAGCAGCAGCATGGGGCAGGTCAAGTCCAAATCAACCGCAATCATTGTGCAATAGATGGAAGTGAAAATCGTCATCGTCAGGCATTTTCCTTTGCCGTTTGAAATACACCAAAACCAAAAACAAAAAAACCCAAAAAGAAAAAGATAAACTAATTTAAATAGTTTTAAGCCAAAAGACAGTTAACCAATATTTCCCATGTTGCCAAAAAAGAATAGTAAAACACTAACACGAAATAATACCAAAGAAAATCGAAGAATTAAACAGGAAAACATTAATATAATTAAAGACTCCAATTCTCATAAAATCTAACAAACATACATAGATATTGCCATATACATAGCTTTCTCTCTTAACTCTCTCATCTCCAAAGCAAAACCCAAGAACTATTCCAAACACACACAAAGTTAAAGAGTTTCCAATGTTTTTCTTTATGTATGTGAGATTGTATTTCGGTGGATGGATGGATGGATGGATGGATGGATGGATGGATTTCCAATCGAATGAAAATCAAAATAAAAATAAACTAAAAATTCCATCAATATGTCGTACGTGTCGTACTTTGTAAAATGTAACAAATAAAACAAAACAAAACAAAACAGAAAAATAATTAATTCAAAACCAAAACGAATGTTCCAAGTTTTCGCTTCTAGATAGTTGTGAAATTTTAAACAAAAATCGCTGTAAAACTATTTTGATATTATATCATTCCAATGAATTTAGTCTAATTAATAAATTTTTTAACTTATTTATACATATATGTAGTACGTGTATGTATGTAAAAAATGCTAAACAAATATATATACATATATATATATTTTCATTTTAATGTTCAACAAAACATAATATATGTATGTAATATTATTATAACAAAATATGAATGGAACAAAACTAATCTAAATTCTAAGTATTTTTATGTTTTCAAAATAAATTAAATTTATTAAGCAAATACTGAAAAAACACTTTTGATTGTAAAAGGGGGGTGCCCATTCATTCGATGCCTTCGAACATTTCTCATTTGTTAATTTCATGATAAACCTTTCAATCATCAAACTCGATACCAATATCCTGACATTCAGGCATCATAAATATATAATTCGATGGCTGAGAAAGTTCTCCAAGGATTCGAACCCGTTTTCAACATTCACAAGTCAAACAGTAAAGGAAATATGTCCGAAGGACATATGCCAATAGCCCTGAACGTCAACACAAATATAAAGATATTAAAAAGTCATACATGCATATACCAGTACCAGACTTACAGACACATATGAATATTCCAATTCCAATGATTAACTCATGAGTGAATTTGGTTTCCTATTCCCCAAAGTGTCCGGCCGCAGATATCAAATATCACGTACCAGAACCAGACAAGGGTTACCTTCTCCGTTGTCCCACTCAATCCAATCCAATCCTCCGCTGCCATTTTCCATCTTCATCTTGGGGTCGCGTTCTGAACAAAAATTTGACAATAAAAAATATATATAAATTGCAAACGCAGTTCCCAGGGAGCATACGCTCGCACACTCCTGCTGGTCCTGGTCCTGGTCCTTTGGTCTACGAGTATTCCCCAGTCTGCAATTTGCACAGCGGCACTTGTCTACTTTGCAAATGAAGTCTGTAGCTGTAGCCAAACCAATTTCATCAATAAAAAATATTACTGTCTGCCCCGCAAAAAGCATATGCATACGGGTACGGGTATAAACAGCTAACACTCACCTTTCTCAATCCTTTCTCCTCCGCTTTTGCATATGACAATTTCGGTCGCTGGTTTTTCTCGTTTATAGATAAATGAAAAGCTGGAATATTCGCACGTGAGGAAAAGTCTAGCTTGTAGCGGAAGAGATGGAATATTAAATGAAATGGTTAAGTAAATGTCTGAATAGATTGGATAGAAAAACGTCAAAGACTTCATTCTGACCTTATCTTTATCTGTCTGTGGATTGTATACATTTGAGTTTCTCTTTACTAAGATATACGAAGGATCAGGATCGATATTGATAAATCTAAATATTAGGTCTACCATATTTTGGAAGCAAAGGCCATACTATCTAACTCTACATATATCCCTTGGGATAAGTCAGAGATCCTTGTACGTGAAGAGTCTTATTTTGAGCTGTTTCATGGATTTTTCTTTCAAAGTCCAGTAGGAAGGCCCTGTTCCTCTTAATTGTGGTGGTATTTTCCTGGAGAATCAGTGACCTTTCCTCTTCAGACTTTCCTTTAGTTACATTCAGAGAATACAACTATTTTTTGTACTATTTTTCTTAGCATTTGTGGACCAAATGTTTTTTTTTATTTTAAAATGTTTACCCATTTTTAAGACCTAAGTCTTTGCCGCTTTTGAAAAACCCCCTGCCATTTCTAAATAGACAAAAGTCTGAATAAGTTATCCCAATATTTCTGCACCCTTATTCAGTCCATGAGTCCCGCTTTTCTTCCCACGATTAGTTGGTTCCCTAATCACATGGTGATTGTATCACTTAGCACATTTTCCACTCGGACTTTTCCAGCGGCAGCAATTACACACAGTGGCAATAAAAATTAATAGAAACTTGACAGAGAGCGAGAGCGCGGAGAACATTTGAAATGGAATGGGAGGAAAAGTCGTATGTTAATTTATGCAATGATCGATAACATCCTGCGATTTAATCAACAAACGCTTGTGCCGCCCCCAACAAAAGCAGAGTCGAGTCCAAGAGCAAGACCAAGATCACGAGACCCCCACAGGGCGAGTCGTTGACCGTAGGCTTAGGTGATTGTAAACCATTGATCAATCAATCTTAAACGATCAGAAAAACGGTCACAAAATCAGCAACTTCCGTCGGGAACAGCAACGGGGGCACGAGTTGAGCGAGTGGATTGGAATAGAGAGAGAGAGAGAGGGAGATATCTTTACACATTATTGATTGAACGAATGTTTTTATGATTGCATAAAACAAAAAAAAAAAAAAGTTATGGGAGTCAGAATGCGGGTTCTTTGAACGAATTAAACGCAATTAGCTGAAGGTACACCCGAACCTAGATGATTGTGGAGGCTCCCGAACCCCGCCAGGATCATCGGTTCTCGCTTCCAAAAGTGCCTATAATTTTTAAAGTCATTCTACCATAAGATCATCGTACATCGTACATCGTACAACATCTGCGTGCCATCGAATTGACTCAAGGCGTTCTTAATGCGAATTTATTGCCGCCATCATTATGGCTCTGAGACATGAAAATCATTTCTGGGCGATGACTAAAGACTTTTCAACAGCTCGCACCCCTTTAACGTACTTCCAAATTCTGCTGGCCTTTGTTCGACTGAGGATAGGATGAACATGAGAGCATGGGATAAGACAATGGATCTTAATTATACTTTATTTGCGGTAAATGTTTCATTAAATAACCCAAAAAAAATGATCCCTCAAGGTGGGAATTAAAAAGAGTCCGTTATGGGGGCTTCTTGGGCTTCTGTGCTTTGAGAAGTTATTGAAAGGATTCCTCGTTCCATTTTTCCCAATATGGACAGCATATAAAAGTTCCAATACATAAACTATTTTCAATAGCTCAATGGAGAGGCAACCATTTGTGAAAAGTAAAATGAAACTCGAAAACGAAAAGTACGCTGACAGATAATCAAATGAATTACAGTATGTTATCCGAATATTAATGCACATTTTTAATATCAGCTTTTAATATAAAAACAGATACTGTAATCCTTCAATTAGGTCTTACTTTTTCAATGAAAATAATATACGAGTATTGAAAGACCTCCTAAAATATAAACGAAAGTTCTCCCCCCAAAGAATCTCAATTGGATTGACTTGAACCTCATCTTGAACGCCTTCATAGTCGATAATACATTCGGCCTTTTAGTGTCTGTCTCAGCTGGTCAGCACGGAGCACGGGGATGTGGCATATATGTAATCCCGCCTCCGCCGCCGCTTCCGCCTCCGCTTTGGATCAACCATCTACAACCCCCTCGGACACTTAATGGGAATTGCATTTTTATTACACAAACAGACGACGAAATGTTTATTAATGGCCCAAACATACAGAAGGCCTTCATGGTCATCATCATCTCATTCTCATCCTCGTCCTCAATCCATGGCAATCGGCCGACAAAATGCAGTTAAATTGATTTCGATTTCCAGCTGCAACTGTAACTAAGTAACGGTATAACTACTATATCTATGTTGTTGCATTGCCAGGGGACGGGGAAAGGCACCTGCTGACAATTTCAAGTGCAGACCAACAACAGGAACAACTGGAGTGATTTGTGCAGGGAATCCTCCCCTGAATCCGACTGTGACTCCAGGAGGAAACCGCAATTGTAATTCACGGATGCGCCACATCGGGTGGCAGCTTCCCAAACTAATCGCTCGCACAGCGGGACGGAACCGGGACAGACAGCGGGGCAAGTGTTGGTGGGGTGGTGGTGGCTGTAGCCTTATTGCCCCGGTGGTTGTTGCCGCATGTTGCCAATTGAATATATCTCAATTGTTGCAAGGCCAGACAGTGGCAAGAGGCTGCGCCTTTGACAAAAGCAAACAAAACGCCTTGTCCTTCTCGCTTCGCTCTCAACCCCTCTGGATCCCGGTGAATCGGAATCGGAAATCCCTTTGGACTAATTCAAGTGTAACCCCTTGTTATCCCGCACGCACCCTCCTCTCTGGAACTGTGGACCGGGGACTGGGGAAAGCGCAACGCCTGAAAATTGAGCAGTTAAATATTTTGGTGTCATAAGTCGACATTAGGGCGGTTCGGCCACGCTGGAATAAGCAGCAACAATAGAGCTAGAGACAGAGGCAGAGCCAAGGCTGGGCTATATTTGTTTTAAAACCCACATAGTCCACACATTGTAGTGCCAGACAAGTGGTTTCTGTTTCTCCACAAGAATTGTATGATTTTAGGAGAGAAATGTAAGGGATTTCGGATTAAAATGACATAGAAGTACCTTTGTTAAAAGCCAAGAAAAGTGAAGGAATTGAAGGTTGATGAATGAAGTATGTATTAATTAAGGATTGTCCATGGAATAAATATTCAGATTTAATTCGAAAAAAGAAAGGTTTTCGTTCAAAAAGTAACTAGAACCAAAGACTATTAAAGTCTGTGTATTTTGTTGTTGGATTCTAGGGACCGACTCAGCTTCCAAGGCATTTTTTTTTTTTTTTAGAAACGAATCATAAGTGAAAAGTGCGCCCTCTGTCTACAGGGCATTACTAAAAACCCCGCCATAGAACAGCTTTATGGAGCCTTATATAAAATCTTGGTAATTTTATAGTCTTTTATAAAGATTTGATTAATATTCTATTAAAATTAAAATTTTCTCCTTAACTTTTACCAAATTAATAATTCCAAACCTTTAAAAATCGCCAGAGGTTTTCATTTCAACTTTAAATTACACCTCCGATCCTTAGCTTCCAAATATTCATCACATTAAAAACCTGGCAATATATAAATTTCGTTGGCTTTAATTAAGAACAGTGAGGGGAAAGAATAAAAGTGAATTAATTTAGTATTCCTGATTTATTTGTCTCATGATTTGTCCCCGTGCTCTCTTCTTCTCCTTCTATATCTGTGTCTGCGTCTGGGTTTGGGTCTGGGTTCGGGTGATGAGCACGATGAGTTATTGCCGTAAATCACGTAGAAGGTATAAACTCCCAGACAAACTATGAATAAGCAAAGAGGCGAAAGGTCCGAGACCAGAGCAGCAGCAGCAGCAGATACACAGAGACACAGAGACAATGGGAATACGAGGCTGTTGGATGGCAGGGTGGTGCAAAGGACAACTGCGAACCTGTTTATTAGTCCTCTAATGCACAATAATACTTAGTGCCAAGGGTAGGAAATTATTCGGATCCTCTGGGAATACTTACCGAGTTGGCTGCCAAATGTGACCTCTGAGCCACTGGCTCTCCACTCCCCTCGACAGTGCATCTTTGCTGTGTGGATATTGGATTACGGAACACGTCTCGACTTTCGGCAGGGATAGGCCCAGGATCTCTGGCCTCCATCACTCCTCCCTCCTCCCACATTGAAGTTAATTTGTGCTCTGCTCCTGGAATTGTTGCTGACATTTCTACATAAAGCGAAGGGCATAAATCACATTTATCCATTGCCGAGTGGAGAGACCTGAGCAGAGCAGACGAATCTGAATCTGAATCCGAATCGAAATCGAAATCAATTCCGTTCTTATATCCGCACTTGATTTGTCAGCGATTGGAATGGAAAGTGTTGCAAACACTCTGAAATATGAAGCTCCGAATGGGAATACGATTATGCGATGAGCTCGATCAGAGGATTCCTCCTATTAGCACAAATGTCCACAATTTGCTATAGAAATGGGAAATCTAAGTACGAGTATGTCCAAAGCGGCGTAGAATTACAAATGACATTTGTGGCCTGCCAGTTGGCCACAGAATGCGGCAGAAGGAATGGTAATATGATTTCCAGTATTCGGACAACAAACATTGCAACATTATAAATATATGCAAAATGGTTAAAATTAGCATAGCTTTTGAAAAGTGTCAATATGTCTCTAAGAAAATGTATGCTATTTGTCAGAATGGATAATGCAAGAGATGATCTGAAGAATATTATATGGTCTATATCTATGTAATCCATGACGTCTTGACCCTACAATATGATGGTTTATTTTAAGTTCATAGAAAAGACTACTTGGATAAGTAAATTTGATGAGTATTTGTATCTAGAACTGGTCGCAATCCACAGGATCATCGCACAGATGAACTTGAACTGAAACTCGCCTTTTCTCATCCATTACCTATTCAGTACCATAGGCCAGGAGCTCAATGCTTTTGAGAGTCTTCCGATTGAGAGTCAATCGGTATCAGTTTTATTAATAAAATCCTTTTTTACTTGATATAATTTTTAATAAATATAATAGAGATGACCTCTCCACTATCCCAACTCTTTTACGAGTATGAGCCCAAAACCGAATCTTCCCACAGTATGCTATGGGATGACAGTGAACTTGTCCTTGTACCCAGGTTTTTCTCCAGCAAATATTTGCCATATATCTGTATCCCGTTAAAGGAAATCTCGTTACTTTCGACGGGTTGAACAAGTGCCTTCCATTAGCGGCCTTGTGCCGGCCAGAAATCAAACAGAGTCATAAAAATGTGACACTCGCCAAGCCGCTTCCCACAATCCGCACGCGTCAAGTGGACAGGACCTAGTCCTCTCTCTCTCTCTCTCTCGCTCTCTCTGCCGAAAAGTCGGGTTTCAGTTTGTATAATCTGCAATCCGATATTGGTGGGTGCTTCTGCTGCTGGTGGGCTGGTGGTGGGTGGATTACTGCCGCTGCTGCTGGTGAGCTGGTGGTGCAGTTATGAGGGTTACGGTGGGAGGTGTAGTGGTGTGGTGGTTCAGGGGTCTAATCAAAGTGCGTGCCCAGTCACGTGTCGTAAAAATGGAGTTACAGTCGAGAAATTCCCATGAAATGATTGCAAAGATTCTTTTTTCCCAACTGCTATTATGATTAGTTATTATTTTTGAACAAGTGCATGCAAGTGGATAAAGATGAGAATAGAGCCACTCTCAAGCTAAATGCCGATGAGATTTGCGAAGCATACGCACTGGGAGTTGACTTGATGAGCACCGGGCACCCACCCAGAAAAGGGAGGGAGTGATTCTCACAAACGAAAAATCAAGTTGTTATAATCAGTGGAAGGATGCTGTTCGGCAATCAGCTGGATGAAAGGGAAAATCTTTTTACCCAATAACTGAATAAAAATGGATTTTGAAAATTTATTTTACTAAAAGAAAATAGCTAGATATCCTAGATATTGTACCCCTCAGTGCAGATATTTCAAAAATCATTTAGTTGTTTTTTTCTCAATAGAAAGCGTCTTTGACCCCAACTAAAGCTTCTCCTTTCTCTCCTCTACTTTCTCCAACAAATTAAATATAAACTCAAATTGGCAACAGACTTTTTCGGGGCGGAACTAAGTGAATTTTCCGTCATAATTTGACAAATTTAATTAAAACTATTTGCACTTAAATTTAACGAACGGACATTTTGTGGCAAACGAAACTTTAAATGTGCCTGCGGCAATTCGAGCAGAAACTTTTTACATAATTGCTTTAAATTAGTTGTTAGTGTCCGTTTCCTACACACCCCTCCCCAATGCCATTCCCCTTCCTTTCATCATCATGATGGGAGAACCGCAAGCCAAACAACAAGAGTGTAAAGTGCTCGAAAGGCAACCAACAACCAGACGAAAAGTTGTCAACCGAAAACAAACCATTAAGTGGGTCCAAAACACTTTTTGGTTTCTCCTTAAATTAGCAAAGGGATCTCCCCTTCTGCGGGAATTTCATATCCTTTCCGGGTTCCACTGTCATATTGTCAAGTGTTTATGTTCCTCAGCCTGTGGAATCGGCCATAAAGATGAGTGGTGTGGCAGGGGGCCTGGAATCGAATGGCTACAGCAGCCCTTGCAACCATCTGTGCCACGAGCTTGAGAATAGAGAGTTAGAACATGAACTAAAGTGACTGTTAAGTGGATATTCTGAATCTGTTGGGATATATAAAATATACGAATGGTATTGGAGGAAGAGCAGTCCAGGAATCCTAGTTATACTTTGTTTTACAAGAGAATTAAATCAAGTACGATTATTAGGTGGATTTTTTCATATTTTAATAATTTTAATATTGAATAAAATATTGTGGGTGCTAGTTAAGAATAAGTAAATTATTTACCCAATGTTCGAGAGCTCCTGGTGCATGTCCTTTAATTAGAGAAAGTTCTTGTTGGTCTTATAGCAGAGTGAATGTAGCCATCTTATATAAACAATAGTGTTTATTTGAAAGGGTATTCTTTTAGATATTTAATGAATGAAGAAATATAATTGGTTATCGAAATCACAGAATTTTTAGGACCAGACTAACTTTAACGACCCTTTCCACCGGATAAACTCGTTCTGTTCTAAAAAAATATTTATAAATCCATCCAACGAATTCCACAAATCTCCTTCTGCTAATATAATCCTGTTCCTTCTCCTGCTCTACTTATCTAAAACAACTCCAAGGATATAGTCCCCCACTATTCATCTACAACCTCCCACATCTAATATCTATACTATTCGCCCATTAATAGCGATGGATTTCCCAAAACACCCGACACCTTTCACCGCCAACTCGAAGCGAGGCAAAGCCAAGTGTGGTGTGGTGTGGAATCCCCCTAATACGTACCTAATACCATTAATGGCTTTTCCATTGCGGATAATTACGGGGGTTGTCTACAATTAGAGTTCAGGAGTTTGCCTTTGGCTTATTCACGCCTTTAAATTTGCATTTACCCCTCGTCCTCGATCCAGGACGAACCACAGGCGTAGACGTCTCGTTTCCCTCGCTCTCCTGCTTTCCGAAACATTTTGTAAGGCCATGTAAATCATGATGCCAGGCGGTTGACAGGAAACAGCATTTGTTCTCTCGGTGTCTGTGGCTGTGTGTGTTTTCCTGCATCTCTATGTGTGTATGCCTGTCTATGAGGGCGAGTGCGCGTGTGTGTGTCAAGTCGAAGAGTTGCTCTCGACGCTTAGGAAGATTCGTCAGATTCGCATAATTAATTGCAAAGCTTTCGAATGGGAGCTCGAGCTCCCCTCCCCGGGAGGAGCTTACGACCTCCTCTCCTGTGGAATTTTGATTGTGTGTTGTGTGTCCAAAAAAAGGGCAGGGGGATAGAGGCATGGGTGTTTGCTGTAACGATTTGTGAACGTAATCAGAAGGGGTTGCCGTTGTCTGCCAGGGTGGGAGAGATCACATCACCCCTTTTGCCAGGGGCCTCACCTTTCCGCCCCGCTCCGTTCCGTTCCATTCCGTACGATTCGCCCGGGCACACACAAAATTAATTGCTTTTGTCATTATACGGAATCTTGACGACGCCTCGTTTCTAATTTAATGTAGTTCATGGAACACCTTGGAGAGTGTTTTTCCCTAGGCCCCCGCACAGCCCCTGCCTTTGCAGGTTGTCGTCTCTGATGTTGATTTGTGATTTATGAAGATTAATTTATTGCTAAATAGTTGCAGATAATTTATTTAACATTGATTTCAAAGGAGATTAGTTTTAGAGTTTAGCGGAAGGTTTTACAGAAAGGTGTGGGAGGAATGGGAGAACAAGTAATTGGCCTGTCATCAACAAAAGTATCTCGAAGATGGAACTGAAAGTCTGTCTGCCTATGCAAATATCATCTCAAAGTTATAGACAAAACTGAACCGTTTAAAAAGGCTCTAAGAACTCCAATGCTTTCTTGGCTAATTTTTCGTGAATTTTCCTGAATTCTTTTTCAAACAAAATACCCATTAACGATTACAAATTTGCATTTATCCACTAAAAAATAAAGCCAAGAAATAAACAAATATTTTTATAAAATCCAAAAAAAATAATAAAATAATAAAAATACAAAAAAACGGACTGCAAAAACAATCAAAATACAATACAAAGTACAATTTATGGTAAATCCTTGTTATATATCGTTTCAGAACCATTTAAAACTCCTTAAGACCTGTAAGATTACCTTGGCTTTCCCTCTTTTAATTGTCAAAATATCTTTTGTATTTATCCAATTAAACATAAAGCCAACTAAAACTCCTAATTGAATAAGAAAACTCTGCAGGAACAAACAGCGATGACTTAAGATTCTCCTCCAGACCAGACCTAATTCAATCCACACAAGTTGTGGTCCAGTTGAGGTCGATGGTAATTCATAGAAGATGGCCTGGCCTTTCATCCTTTGAGCATCCATCGAGAATTGTACATTGTAAATTGTAAAATGAATGCATTTGTTTTATATCTTGTACAAGTGCTTCTCCAAGTATCCAAGTATCTTGGGTCTTGTCGGGAGGGGAGGGGAGGGGGCGCAACACACACACACAAAAGTGAAGTCAGAAATATGCAAATTTGTTTGCCTTTCGAAGAGCTAGAGCTGACTGCCTAAGTAGTTTCAGTAAATTGAAAGCAAAACATTAAGAATTATGCCCAAATGCAATTCCAGACAGAGTGCATCACAGGGGCCATGTGCCTGACACTTCTTACATGGCGTTGCACAAGCTGCAAATTGCCTTGCATTCGATTCGGATTGCGATGCCATGCGATTGTTGTTCGGACACAGATTTTCAATTGTAAGCACAAACATAAATTGCACTTTGGGGGAGAGTGCAAAAACGAGAGACAACATCACAAAAAGTATGATATTTGAGTTCCACTTGGGATAGAAATTTCCACTCATAAATTAAGAGACGAGACTCTTCAAAGAGGGGGAGCCCACTTCTGCGGGTAGGAATTAGATGAGTTTACGAAATTCTCGAAACCTGAAAAACTTTTAATTGAAAACCAAGGAACTCCGACTTTCCAACTTTAGAATTCCGCTTAATCAGCAGGCCTTTAGCCTGCCAGACGGGACGCCTGACTCTGGTGGCATTTTAATTTATGACAGACACACAATTAAATGAAAGGATTTTTGCCCTGAACCAAACCCCCAGACCCCCTTTAGCTTGACTCTGCCTCTCTTTATTTTTATTTGTATTTCTTTCACAACAATTTTAAGATTGTCCCACATTGAGATTCCTAGAGTTTTAGCCAGGTCTTTTCTCAGCTTTTAGTGGCTAGGCTCGTATGGCATGAGAATGGATTATAAGAATTGAATAGCTACCATCATGAGACTCTTCCCGTAGCTGTACACCCTGCAACCGTCCCTCAATCATAAGTTAATTCTAGAAATCCATAACCTTAAGTACGATTAAGTACCTTGGTAAATTATCATATATGTGTATACAATATACCCTCCCTCAAAGGACAGACATCATCATGAATCTATAGTTTTTGGTAAATAAAAATTGAATTCCCGCATTGTTTTTTGTGACGTGTGTCGTTAAGTGTTTTCATTAGGAAATTTATGGAGTATTTACTCTAGCAATACTCGTAATAAAACAGCGGCATTTCGTCTTAATTAAGTGTTTAGCTGACAAAAACTTTCCGGAACTCCAGGGTAACCCAAGAACCGGATCTTAGGAGTAGGAGTAGGAGCCAGACACGTGACAAAAAACAGAGGATTGGCAATTGAGGATTGGTAAGATAGTGTGACAATCGCTCGACTGTCATTGGAAAAGTCAATAAAGGAAGAGAACTCTCATGCTGCACCACCACCACCACCATCATCATCATTATTATTATGGAAAGGAAAAACAATAGGAATACAAACACAAATATTGTACTGATGACTTAATTGATTAAATGCATAAAAAATATAGAGAAGGAGAATTGCGGGACGTGTAAGTGCCACCACCATGAGAATATCTGTCTGAACAGGGAGTGTGAATCCCGCGTGTGACCCTAAGGAGGTGTTAAGGTAAGACCCCGACGACCCTTCGGGGGGCGTTTTACCAATCAGACAGGCAAACAATCATTCGATGGGAAACGAAACCCATCGCAGGGACAGAGCGAATGAGGTAATCATCGTCGATTTAGCGATTATGATATCTGGTTACAGCTTATGCTGGTTAAAAGCATTCTATAATTACGGGTGACTTACGTACCCAAGATCTAACGTGCAGAATAGTATGTATAAATCATTGTGGATATTTCTTACAGATCTATAGAATAATATGGTAAAGATAATTCTTGGATCTACATTAAAAACCACACAAATTGGCAACATTTGGTCAATTTAAAAGTACATATATAGAAACCCTGTTAATAAATCCCCATATAAATATACACATTTAACCTTCAATTCTCATCTGTTGTTCATCCAATTAATTATGAATTTGAGCTTAAATGCAAACAGCATTTATAGCGAGAGCGAAACCGAGTCCATTTCCAAGTCCGAGTCGTACCAGCAACCACTTCATGGTTCGGAGCATTTGTGGCCACCATAATCAGCAGCAACAACCGAGGGCTATACACACAGACATATATCATCAGCGGGCACAGAGCAACATATGTCCAAATAGTGGTGGGTGGAAGGAGAAGCAGAAACCCATAGGAATAGGAGGGGAAGGAATCCGTCCGTATGGGGTGTGTGATATTTTGATCAACCAAATGTGTTAAAGTCATGGAACAAATCGAGGCTCGTTAATAGAAAACAATTAAGTTTTCCGCATTCTTTTTTTGTGGGGCAAGAGTTGAACCAGGTGGCTGTGGGAGAAGGGGCAGGGATTGACATGAACTATGTGAGGCACGTTCCAGCTAATATACGAAATGAAAAGTCAAGTTTTAAATCATTTATCTTGTTTTTTTCCATTTGCTGCCGCTGAAAAAGGTTAGAAAAAATGACAAAGGCACGAGCAGAAATGATGCCGCTAAATGAAATTGGCAAAGGAGTCGCGCGACGCCTTGAAGCATGGTCTGAATGCGAAATGAACTGTGTGACAGTGACACCCTGACGGAAACGGACACAGCACAGAATGTGGCATCCACACACACATACCTTGCCACCACACTAACTGCTGCTGTCAACCCTTTCGGGGCCCTACCCATCCCTTTCGTCATATTATTCAAATTGAAACCGTTTTTCTGTGTACTTTTCACATTTTTTTCACTCGAAACTGGCACTGCCGCCCCATGATTAATTTACGCAATTGCGATTGGGTTCGGGGTTCTGAATTCTAGGTTTGGTTGACCCTATGTTTAAAACCCTTCTCCTTTTTGGACACTTGACTTTGGCAATTGCTTCTTTGACAAATTGTAGTCGTGTGCGAGGGGGCAAAGAAGTGCTTCTAGAAATTAAAAATAGTAAAAAGCGAGCCGGTACGTGAATAACTATAAGAATGGGAGCAAGAGGGGTGGATACAAGACTTACACTGAGAAAAAACGGAATTTAGCGAAAGGAAAAACAGAAACAAAAGCTTTGTTCTCCTTCCTTTTGCCTGTAATAATGCACTGGTACTTCTCCTAGCTGCATTCTTTCTGTTCTTTACTTGCTGTTTCCATGCTGTCTCAATATATTCACAGTTTAATTATTAATGCATCTTATCTTCTTCGATCTGTTAAATTTGTAACCTTTTTCCCGATGTTCATGTTTCATGATGTCACCTGTTGTCACCCATTGCTGACATTTACATACATATGTATGTGCGTATGTGTGTATGTATGTAGATTGAGAGCGCGCCGACAATATGCACTCACTGATTTTTGTTTGCTCTTCTTTCTATGTACATGTGATGCAGTGCTCTCTTGGAATGGAGAGTGGGAGTTAATGGAGAATTGAGGGTCTTGAGGCTTGGAGGGCAACTCGCGTGCTTATCTTTTACATCCACACACAAGTACACATCGAAAGACTTCGCTAACGAAAGGGAAAAAAACATGAGACACCTCATGGCACAAAGCAAGCGAGACTGCTCCGCTAAGTAAACATTAATTAATCCACAAAATAATATGTTTATATACATGAGTATGTGCAGTATGAATATATAAAATATGAGACACTTTTCACACTTCGCTTGGACATATTTCCGCACCTTTGATTCGCATAATCTGCCTTTGGTTTTGTTTACCATTTTGCCTTGTGGTCCGCCACTGGCACTTGATCACGCAGTGGCGTTTTTTCAGCTTCTTCTCCCACTCTCTTCCTCTCGTACTGTAAAAAGAGCTTTTGCTTCACCGTGCACTTGGACCAATGCTCACAATATGATCGATCGGTGCCAAGCGATAATAGCATAAAAGAAATTGAAATTACAAAATTAATTGAAGAAGGGAAGGAAAACACCTCTTTATATTAAGAATAGATTGGAATACCCAATAATTTCAGTGTTTTCCATTGTATTTTATGCCCAAGTCGTGGATCCAAACCAACACTCAGTTCCACCTCAGAAGAACAGCAGAAGCGCTCATATAATAAAAAAGATGAGAGAATATCTTTCTACGGAATCAGACGGATCAGACCACTATATGATATAACTGCCATAGGAAACATACTGTTTTATTGAACGTCTAATTTCAAGGGTATACAACCTTAGCGCCCAGAACATAGCTTCCTTACTGCCTAATCTGTTAATTGAAAAATAACAAAAAATAAAAATGATTTTGCACATCTGAGTTCTCTGCCATTTGTCATGTGCATCGCACGTGTCGCAGTCAAAAGGAATATATTCGCACGATTGATGGTTCAAATTTTTTAATTTTTTAAAATTTCGCAAATTGCAAATCAATCAAATTTCGCGAATTGTCTGCAGAATATTTATAGAACAAAAATGTATCAAATTACAATTTAATATCAAGTGCTTTCAAACATACATTTTTCAAGGTGAATATGAGGAAACTGAAATCGGATCAATTCAGATCAATCTTCATTGATTGATGCTTATGTGCCAAGTAATTTTATAAAAACCTGAATCATTCCTATTTTCACAATGGAATCATAAGTGTTTCTTTGCGATTCGATTGATCTTGTGAATCAGGACCAATAAAATTAAAACCAGGACACACCCTACGTTTATACTCTCGATCTAAAAATAGAATATGGGAAATTACTTTCCGTCCGGAAGTTCAAAGAGTTTGGAGGGGAAGAAGCACGGACCATAATCTAGCAAGCGGACTTGGCTTTTGCGCAACTCCCGGCTCGCCCAAGTCTGGAACAGCGAATGCATTAAAATGATAAATGAGTGCGATTATTTCCCTATTACCATCAAATTAATACAGCTCCTCTGGTTAGCGCCACTTGGCGGCTCTGTTACCTGTGTTACGGCCGCACCCTACTGAGGCGACGACCAAGCGATTTATTGGCTAAAAATGAATTACCAAGCACAAAAAAGGGGCCAAATCAAACACAATCAAGCGAATTGGGTTCAGCTCTAGTTCCAGTTCAGGTTACAGTCATTCCTTCGGGGATGGCCTGTATTGTTGGTTAAAAATAATCAGACCGTTTCGTGTGCCCCCCAAGGACACCATCCACCCACACCACCGACAACTGGTTCCTGGTGGTAAACATCGTTTGTCAAGGACTGGACACTCCAGTTGCACTTCGCGTCCAGGTGGGGTGTGGATCCTTTGACTCGCGGCAGGGACCCGCGTGTATAGCGGCCGTGCGATAAAATAGCCGGTTACAAAATATTTGTTGACATTCCGCGGGTAAATTACCATAATTAGTTGATTCGAGACCGACCCCATGTTTGATCTGCTGGGGTGTGTGGTGTGTCTCCCATGTCCGTTCTCCAGTTAGTCAGTCAGTCAGCCAGTCAACATAATGCCAAAACAGGGCCACTGCGACTGCCACTGCCACTGCCCACAGCTAAAAGGATAATAATTAGAGCATATGTACGGATTGAGTGCAAATATTGACTAGAGCTCTCCTTCGCTGGCCTCCATTTGTCATCATTCCGCGTCGTTCTGGTGCGTAAACCCAAATTAATCAGTTTGGTATCAATATCTGTGCAAACATTGCTTCACACAAAACATATGTATGCATATAGAGCATACAATATGTCGGAAATGGATACACTAAAAGGATTTGAGGGGGGTTGAACTATTGTGCTTAGAGGCTATGGAACATTGGAAACTAAATATCAGTGAGTGACCCCGACATTCTATTCAACCAATATTTAACAACAGCTTGATTTCGTCTGGTGGTTAGCATTTAACCAACTGTTTCTTAAGCCTATTTGGGTTTCTACTTACTCCTACTTCTTTATAGAGTCCTAAATACTGGTGAAGCACTCCTAAACAGTGAAGATCTAAGCATCGATCGAGGGCAAGCAAACGAGGGCATTGTAACCCCATATGAGGAAATATTCTGACAAAACTTCTGTTGATGGACAAAAAAAAAAAAAAGTCGATTTTCTTAGACGGAAAACTGCCTTCCATCGTTCTTAAATGGCTCAAATAGATAACTATAGTAACAGTTATTCAACAGACGGACAGATCTCTTAGACAGAAAAGTATACATCTTATACGAGAAGTTTCCTTAAATAGAAAACGTTCATTATACGCTTATATATAAAGAGTATAAAGTAAAGTAAAATATAAAATATATATTATATATAAAGAAGTGTTATACCATTTTCATCAGATGGCTTCGCATATAAAAAGTCATACAAATTTTAATTAGTCATGGCACCTACAGATACATATATAGAAAGATAGATGCGAGTTTATTTTGCACCAGCCAGAAACCAAACCAAAAATCACTAGAGCTCTTCAGGGCCCAGGGCCCAGATAAGTTTCCTTCAGTTTGACAATGACAAAGTCATTAGTTGAAACTCCGACAGCAATAAAAGCCATGTTGACAGGGAACTGTGATGAACCAATGGACCGCAAATTAATCCCAATTCCCTCTGTTTCGAGCCGCAACCACAATTAATATGCCAAACCACCGCCCCACGCCCATATCATATCCGGAGAGAATGAAAGAGAGAGAGAGGCAAAGAGATTAGGACAGTCAAATGACTTTAAATTAAGCCGATGTGCGTCTGTCGATTTAATTAAAATCAAAACCAAATCTTTGCCCCTGCCCCGCCCCTTTGGCCAACCCAAATAGACAAATAATAAAAGCATAAATAATGCAAAACAATAAATGAGCAAATATTCATAAATTATTAACGCCCCTGCTCGAGACGAGTCGAGACTCCTGAAGGGGCGACTGCGACTCCTGACAAAAGACTGCACAAATACCCAAAATATTTTGGCAAAGCATTTAGAAGGACAATGAGGCACGAACGAGAGCCAGCCCAGCCCCGGAACCGAAGGCCAGATGACAGGAATGGTGGAAGAATAGCAAATCCCCGCAACAAATAATTGAGCCTCATAAAGGAAATATCATTCATTGATTTTCCTCTTCCGACCTCAACAGACTCTCGACCTCTCACTCGCTCTCACGCTCCCTCCCTCTTTCGCTTTTGTTGGGTCGTCCTTTGGCAGCAGCAGCAGCAAGTGGATGAAGTCTATTCCTTGGCCGAGTATAAAATGGGGTGCCAAACGCTTGGTGGGGGGGTGTGGATTTGCCGCCAGGGGGAGGCTGTCAGCACAGAAACAATATGGACAGCTGACGAAACTACTATCACGCCCAGGCACTGGCCACGCTTTATGGGGAAGATGTTCACATGAATTCGAAATCTATGCCCCGGCATGATTTGCACAAAAAATGAACTTCGCTTAGAGACAGAGCAAAGGGACTAGGCAGGATTTTGTTGGACAAGGGAAACCACAAAAAGAACAAATGATAAATTATGAAAGGATTTTTGTTAATTTGATGACATTCATAATGGGCCAAGACCAGATTATCCCAAGTGTTCAGCACTGAGGTTAAGAAATTGTATTCGAAATATTGTTTCTGGGTTATTCCGGTAAAAAAAAATAGTGGAAAGTGGAAATCCCGCGCCAAGGAAGAAGTATAAGGGAATTATTTTGACAAAATAAGGAAGTTCCATGGGACATCATATCACAGCAGCAAAAAATTGATTTTATTTAGGAGTCAGAGAATACACATATTTTAAAGCTACTAATAATTGAATAACAATTGATTTTTAAATCGAGCGCCAAAGTGACATAAGATTCATCTATCCACAGATTACACTTTTAAGTATCACAGCAACTAGCCTTTGCAAGGGCCCTCTTCTATACACACTTACGTTTTATTACGTGCACTCTACGTTCATCTGTACCAACTACATGGTTACCGAGTAGTTACCATGTAAGAAATGACTTTTTGTTGACCCATTTTTTTAAACCTTATTTTAGACACAATGCTATAAAAGGGATCGTTAAAATTAGCCAGTCTTGTAGGGAAATTTATTTATTAGTCAGATAAAATTATGTTCTTAAGGCTGAGGGTTTCAAATCGAATATAAAAATCGAGGAATATGCTTTCCAATCCTTGACGGAGAACAATTAACCCCTTGTAGACCACGGGAGTGTTTTAATATGGCAACGAAAATAATAAAAGTTTAGCCCTCTAGCCCTAGCCCTCTAGCCCTAGCCCTAGCCCTCTAGCCCTAGCCCTAGCCCTCTAGCCCTAGCCCTCTAGCCCTCTAGCCCTAGCCCTCAGCCCCTAGCCCTCTAGCCCTAGCCCCTAGCCCTAGCCCTAGCCCTCTAGCCCTAGCCCTAGCCCTCTAGCCCTAGCCCTCTAGCCCCCTCTAGCCCTAGCCCCCTAGCCCTCTAGCCCTCTAGCCCTAGCCCTCTAGCCCTAGCCCTCTAGCCCCCTAGCCCTCTAGCCCCTCTAGCCCTCTAGCCCTAGCCCTCTAGCCCTAGCCCTCTAGCCCTAGCCCTCTAGCCCTAGCCCTCTAGCCCTAGCCCCTCTAGCCCCTAGCCCCCTAGCCCCAGCCCTAGCCCCTCTAGCCCTAGCCCCCCTCTAGCCCTAGCCCTCTAGCCCATAGCCCTCTAGCCCCCACTAGCCCTAGCCCCCAGCCCCCCTCTGGGCCCCTAGCCCTAGCCCTCTAGCCCTAGCCCTCTAGCCCTCTAGCCCTAGCCCTTAGCCCTCTTAGCCCTCTAGCCCCCCTAGCCCTAGCCCTCTAGCCCTAGCCCTCTGAGCCCTCTAGCCCCTAGCCCCCTCTAGCCCTAGCCCTAGCCCTCTAGCCCCTAGCCCTCTAGCCCCCTAGCCTCTAGCCCTAGCCCTAGCCCCTCTAGCCCTAGCCCTAGCCCCCTAGCCCTAGTCTTCCTAGCCCCCTAGCCCTAGCCCTCCCTCCCTAGCCCTAGCCCCCTAGCCCTCTAGCCCTCCCTCCCCTAGCCCTCTAGCCCCCCTAGCCCTAGCCCCCCCCTAGCCCTAGCCCCTCCCTAGCCCTCTAGCCCTAGCCCTCTAGCCCTAGCCCTCTAGCCCTAGCCCCTCTAGCCCCCTCTAGCCCTAGCCCCTAGCCCCTAGCCCTCTAGCCCTAGCCCTCTAGCCCTAGCTCTCTAGCCCTAGCCCTCTAGCCCTAGCCCCTCTAGCCCTAGCCCTAGCCCCCCCCTAGCCCTAGCCCTAGCCCTAGCCCCTCCCTAGCCCTAGCCCCCTAGCCCTAGCCCCTAGCCCTAGCCCTCCCCTAGCCCCCTAGCCCTCTAGCCCCCCTAGCCCTCTCCTAGCCCTCTAGCCCTAGCCCTAGCCCTCTAGCCCTCCAGCCCTCCTAGCCCTAGCCCCTAGCCCTCTAGCCCTCTAGCCCTCTAGCCCTCAGCCCCTAGCCCTAGCCCCTAGCCCTCTAGCCCCCCTCTTTGCCCTAGCCCTCTAGCCCTAGCCCCTAGCCCCCTCTAGCCCTAGCCCTCTAGCCCTAGCCCTCTAGCCCTAGCCCTCTAGCCCTAGCCCTCTAGCCCTAGCCCTCTAGCCCTAGCCCTCTAGCCCTAGCCCCTAGCCCCTAGCCCTAGCCCCTAGCCCTAGCCCTAGCCCCTAGCCCTCAGCCCCCTCTAGCCCTCTAGCCCTAGCCCTCCGTCCCCTAGCCCTAGCCCTAGCCCTAGCCCTAGCCCCAGCCCTCTAGCCCTAGCCCTCTAGCCTAGCCCCTGAGCCCCAGCCCTCTAGCCCTAGCCCTAGCCCCTAGCCCTCTAGCCCTCCCCTAGCCCCTAGCCCTAGCCCTCTAGCCCTAGCCCTCTAGCCCTAGCCCTCTAGCCCTAGCCCTCTAGCCCTAGCCCTCTAGCCCTAGCCCTCTAGCCCTAGCCCTCTAGCCCCCAGCCCCTAGCCCCTAGCCCCCAGCCCTCCTAGCCCTCTAGCCCTAGCCCTCTAGCCCTAGCCCTCTAGCCCTCTAGCCCCTAGCCCCCCCCTCTAGCCCCTAGCCCTCTAGCCCTAGCCCTCTAGCCCTAGCCCCCTCCTCTAGCCCTAGCCCTCTAGCCCCTAGCCCCCCCTAGCCCTCCCTCTAGCCCTAGCCCCTAGCCCTCTAGCCCTAGCCCTCTAGCCCTAGCCCCTCTAGCCCTCTAGCCCTAGCCCCCTCCCTAGCCCTCTAGCCCCCTCTAGCCCCTAGCCCCTCTAGCCCCCCCCTAGCCCCTCTAGCCCCTAGCCCCTAGCCCCTAGCCCTAGCCCTAGCCCTAGCCCTAGCCCTCTAGCCCTAGCCCTCTAGCCCTCTAGCCCTAGCCCTCTAGCCCTAGCCCCTAGCCCTCTAGCCCTAGCCCCCCTCTAGCCTAGCCCTAGCCCCCTAGCCCCCTAGCCCTAGCCCCTAGCCCCCAGCCCTAGCCCTCTAGCCCTAGCCCTCTAGCCCTAGCCCTCTAGCCCTAGCCCTCTAGCCCTAGCCCTCTAGCCCTAGCCCTCTAGCCCTAGCCCTCTAGCCCTCGCCCTCAGCCCTAGCCCTAGCCCTAGCCCTAGCCCTAGCCCTCTAGCCCTAGCCCTCTAGCCCTAGCCCTAGCCCTAGCCAGAGCCAGAGCCGTAGCCTAGAAGAGAGAAATTAACTCGATTGCGCCTTAATTAGCCGCTCCGTCGGCGTTTAATGAACTCAATGCAACAGCAGCAGCAGCAAACAGCAGCAGCAGCCCTCAAGTGGTCAGCAAGAGAGCGAGAGAGAGCGACAGAGAGAGAGTGGTCGGCAATGATTGAAGCAGCATCCACATTGGGATTTCAGGCTTGGAACATATCAATAAGACGGAACTAATGAATGAAGTGATAGTTGTGGCTTGATATATAGAAATCTCGTGTCACGGTAGTAGAGCAGAAAGCAGAGACGCATATGGCAATTCGTGAATCTCCGTTAGTGCTCAAAAGTTGTTGGAAAACATCAGAGAGGATTACTGTGAAATATACTGTAAAGGTGCATGCAATAACATTTAGTCAATATTTCGAAATATATGAGAACAATATAAATTATTTAAATGGATCAAAGTATCTAACGATTGCTTTTGACAGGTTTACATATTTTATTTATGACTACATTCACATGAGCCTGAATCACCTAGAAGGCATTGCAATTTTTTATTTCGGACCATACGAATATTCCATACTCTGGATGAACAGGACTATTTTTGCAGGAAAAACAAATTCAAAATTTCTGAAATTTAATGGTATAGATATTCAAAACCTTACTGCAAAAGTATTCAACAATTTGAAAAACTTACAGACATTAAATTTTACCAGGACCAATGTAGGAATCTCTCTTTCCTAAGGTTCGTAAAAGGTTTCAAAAAACATATTATAGAATTGAGAAAATGTTTGTCATCCCAGGCTCTAATTAATGCAGAAACGAGGTCTCTTATAGAGACCAAGAATGAGTATGGGCTTCAGGTTTACAGGAAACTAATCGAATGCATGAATACGTCTAAAAATATCAATTTGAGAAAATTTCTTTATTAATTATACCCGATACTCAAAATGAGTATTGGGGTATATTAGATTTGTGGTGAAAATGGATGTGTGTAACGTCCAGAAGGAAGCGTTTCCGACCCCATAAAGTATATATATTCTTGATCAGCATCAATAGCCGAGTCGATTGAGCCATGTCTGTCTGTCCGTCCGTCCGTCCGTCCGTCCGTCCGTCCGTCCGTCCGTCCCTATTAGCGCCTAGTGCTCAAAGACTATAAGAGCTAGAGCAACGACATTTTGTATCCAGATTTCTGTGATATGTCACTGTTACAAGTGTATTTCAAAACTTCGCCCCGCCCACTTCCGCCCCCACAAAAGACGAAAATCTGTGGCATCCACAATTTTAAAGATACGAGAAAATTAAAAACGCAGAATCGTAGAAAATGAATTTATCTTCTAGACTGCAGAATCTGAGTTGGATCGTATCATTATTATAGCCAGAATGAAGAAAACAATTTCATTTTTTCTCGCCCTGTCTCTCTCTAACACACACATATCATAGCCGGCTTTGCATAGCGCAAAACATTAGCGCCTAGATCTCAGAGACTACAAGAGCTAGAGCAACCAAATTTTGTATCCAGATTCCTATAATATCGGACCTTGACGAGTTTGTTTCAAAATTTCGCCCCACCCCTTCCGCCCCCGCAAAGTGCGAAAATCTGTGGCATCCACAGATCTCAGAGACTATTAGACCTGACTGTAGAGCTCTCACTGTTACAAAACTATTTGTAATTTTTCACTGCAGAACTCACTGTTGATAGCTCACTGCTACAGTGTGTTTCAAAATTTCGGCCACCCCTTCCGCAGCCATAAACAACGAAAATCTGTGGCAACCAGAATTTTGAAGATAGGAGAAAATTAAAAACGCACAATCATAGAGAATGGCCATATCTACCAGATTGCCGAATCTTGCCGAATCCGAATAAGATCGGATTATTATCATAGCCAAAAGTAACAAATCAATTTGCAGTGGTTACGCAGCGCCCGTCGACACGTTCTGACTGATTTTCTGTCTCTCTCGCACGCACTCTTTGTTGTTAAATGAACCCATACTGACTATGTATCGGGTATAAATGTAGAGTTGCGGTCGCAGCAGCAACTCACAACGTTCCCCCTCGTTACGTTTTAAAATCAGTATCTTCATATTAAATTAACGATATAGGGTATACAAATGCCCCATACTCCGGTTGAAACGCAACAAGTCTTCCAATACCAGCCACATTGACGTGACAACACTGCGACTGCTGTTTTTGTTGAACTTTTTTGTTTAAACCTTGTACTAGTCGAAATACAATAAATGGGAGTATTTAAAAGTAATTAATCTTGTAGAAAATGTATTCATCAATGGGATAAAACTATGTGGGCAGGGCCGAAAGTTTTAGTTAGCCAGCATTATTCAACAGAATATCAAAATTGAGATTTGGAACGATTACTGACTTACCTTTTGCTTGACCTTTTTGCTAAAACCTTTTTTTAGACAAAATCCAATAAAAGGGAGCATTAAAACGAGCCAGTCAAGTAAAAAATTTTTTCATTAATCGGATAAAATTATGTGTTCAGGTATGGAAGTCCTAGCTAGTAAGTACAATCACTAACCATACAGTATATAGATGTGCCACTTCATACTACGAAAGCGTCACACACGGGTTTTGGTCGGGGCACCCCAGAGACTTCGGCTCTGGCGTTCGGGTACTGACGCGTCATCAGAGAGAGAACGCAGAGAGAACATCTTTGCATGTGTTAGTACACACGCAATATGTTTCGACAAAAATATGTGATTGTATGGTTTTTTCTTTTTCAGATTTTTTGCTTCCAGCATGTTTTAATGTATGGGTGCACATGCATTCTCACGTATTTTGCGTGTGTGTGTTTAGTATTGCTGGCCGCTAGAACTGAAATTTGAGTTTGGTTCTTCTTTTGGGTCTTTTGATACAAATAAATGAAAAATGGGCAGGGGGTGGGGGTATGGTACACTAGGGCGCGGGAAATAAAATAAAAGCTGTTATTTGTTTGATTTATACTACAAAATATAAAATATTACATTAATATAATTACACATTTATTTCCTTATTTTAAACAGGTTGATTATAAATTATAAAAATTATGTAGACGCCGTCGGTTCTCGACTTCTTTGTTTATTAAAACTAAAACAATGATGTATCTAAATATACGATTTAAGAAACAATTTATATACATATACTAAAATAAATATGCATACATATATATGGAATTGGTTTTACATATATTTTGAAGCAATTGTCAATCGCACGCTTTCCGACGGGAATCTGCAAAGCAAAAATTTAGATGCCGGTCGCACCTTGAATACTCTCATGGACAATACCCATAAATTTTCTAATTCAATTATGAAATATCTTATGTACATACATATGTACATAAATATATCAGTTTATTACATTCGTATATTGCATGAGGGTATTCAAAATTACAGTTGTCTTGATGTTAGGTGACAAGCTTCTTTAAAAAGTGTTACTACCCTAAAATACTGTAAGTCAAAGCAACGAACCAGAGCAAAATTCGAATTATGTACATGTCTTTCTCACAAGATTCCGCGATTGCGCGCCCTTTAAGAGTATTCAAACAGCCGCGGCGGGTTGTTCCCGAATAATCAAGGTTCTATCAATTCAAACAGGGTCGGGTGTATGCTCCAGAAAATAAGCTTCTAAACACACACACGCAAAGTACGTGAGAATGCATGTGCACCCATACATTAAAACATGCTGGAAGCAAAAAATCTGAAAAAGAAAAAACCATACAATCACATATTTTTGTCGAAACATATTGCGTGTGTACTAACACATGCAAAGATGTTCTCTCTGCGTTCGAACGCCAGAGCCGAAGTCTCTGGGGTGCCCTGACCAAAACCCGTGTGTGACGCTTTCGTGGTATGAACTGGCACATCTATATACTGTATGGATAGTGGTCCCATTCCATATATGCGCATTCATATAAACCATACCCGATACTCAAAATGAGTATTGGGGTATATTAGATTTGTGGTGAAATGGATGTGTGTAACGTCCAAAGGAACCGTTTCATATATATTCTTGATCAGCATCAATAGCCGAGTCGATTGAGTGTCTTCTGTCCGTCCGTCCGTCCGTCCGTCCGTCCGTCTGTCCGTCCCTATCCCTAGTGCTCAAAGACTATAAGAGCTAGGGCAACGACATTTTGTATCCAGCCTACTGTGATATGTCACTGTTACAAGTGCCCCGCCCACTTCCGCCCCACACAATTTTAAAGATACAAGAAAACCAAAAACGCAGAATCGTAGAGAATAACCGTATCTTTTAGACTGCAGAATCAGGAATGAGATCGTATTATTATTATAGCCAGAATGAAGAAAAACATTTCATTTTTCTCTCGCCCTGTCTCTCTCTAACACACACGTATCATAGCCGGCTTTGCCTATTGCTAAATATGAGTCCCTTCCACAGGCCTGTGATATCGGACCTTTTTTCCACAGATCTCAGAACTATTAGACCTAACTGTCGACACTCTATTTGTAATTTTTCACTGCAGAACTCACTGTTGATAGCTGCTACAAGTGTGTTTCCCCCCACCCCTTCCGCAGCCATAAACAACGAAAAATCTGTGGCAAACCACAATTTTGAAGATAGGAGAAAATTAAAACGCACAATCATAGAGATCTATTGCCGATACGAATCTAAGATCGGATTATTATTATTAACAAATCAATTTGCAGTGGCTACGCAGCGCCCGTCGACACGTTCTGACTGATTTTCTGTCTTTCCGCACGCACTCTTTGTCGTTAAATGAACCCATACTGACTATGTATCGGGTATAAATGTAGAGTTGCGGTCGCAGCAGCAACTCACAACGTTCCCTCTCGTTTTTTTTTTTTTTTGTTTTCAAACATCTTAAGGATGATTGGATTTTGATCCCAGCAATGTAGCCACATTGATCAGATACTGGTGAGGTAGTTTGGCGAGTTTGACAGGTCGGTATATAAAACAAAAAAGTTAAAAACTGTTTTAGAATATAAACTGAATTTACTTTATAACGTGATGAAGAAAACAGGGGTCAAAAAGTTTAAGTCAGCAGTTTTGATGAAGATTGCCAGCTCTCTGAGATGTAGCGGCTCTTTTTTGATTAATAATTGATGTAAATTGTTATAATATTTAAAGATTTTGAATTTCCTCCTGAGCCCAGCAAATCTTTGGCAATCGAAGATCAGGTGTTCGGCATATTCAGTTACATTGCACGTTTCGCAGATATTTGAGTCAATTGCTTTGATTCTGTGTAGGAAGACTTTGTCGTATGTGTGTCCTGTCATAAGTCTGTTAATGGTCTTGATGCTTTTAGCATTCCATTTAAGAGAATAATGCCAGGGTTTACTGGGTATGTCTGGAAAAATGTCTATGAGGATGGATCCCTTCATCCTGCACTTTATCCTGTAGTCCTCATTCCATTTGTATACTAAAAAGTTCCTAATTTCTCTTTGAGCCTCCTTGTAGCTGTATTTTATATTTATTGTAACCCCACACTTAGCAGCCTTTGCTGCTAAGTCAGTCTTTTCGTTTATGGACACACCTTTGTGACCAGGGACCCATAGAATGTCAAGTTTCTGAATGTCTGATTGGTTAATTATGTTGTGAATATCATTCACTAGGTACGAGTCTGTATTCTTATTTTTAATTAAATTAATAGCTCCTAATCCATCACTTAAAAATCACAGCCTTTTTGTAATTATAATTAAGACATAGTTCGCAGGCCTTTTAAAGCCTACGAGTTCGGCACCTACTGAGGATAATCTGTTTTCTATTTTGTACTTGTGGATATTTCCACTAGGCCATTCTAATATTCCTATGCCACATGTACTTTCTGTAACTGAGGCATCTGTTGATAGAATGTTCCAGTCGTCTTTTTTGTACTTGTTCAGAATCTCATAAAACGTAGTTTTTATTTCTTCATTCGAGTATTCATCCTTACCCTTAGTTAAAAATTTGTCTAATACATGGATTTTGTTACATGTGTTAACACTATCACAGTCTTGAGTGTTTACAAAGATGGAATTAAAATCTCTTAATGTACGTGTGTAACTCGTATCAGCTTTTGAGCGTATTAGCTCGTCAAACATTGTTGGATTGAACCTTTTAACTTTAAGCAGTTCTTTGGCTGTAAGCCATTTCGCACTGAAAACGGGTGGCATTACACCAGCGAGGACAAAAATTTCGTGTTTGCTTGTGTCTATTTCTAAATCTTTGCTTGCTCCAGATCCCATGTCTGAAAAACTTGTGATAGCATATTCTTGTTTTGTTCGTATAAAAGCTTTGAAGATGTTGGTACTTGTTTTAGGTTTTAGCCCTGATTTGATAGTAGTTGCAAGCTGGTAGAGTCTGTTGTCTTTTTTGGTTTGTTCTTTGACCATTTTTACATGGCTGACGTTTGACATGTTTGCGCTAATCAGTCTGCCTAAGAAACGGATATCTTTTCGATTTGGTTCAGGCACATTTCCAACAGAAATATTTACCGCTCTGACCTGTCCTTTTCCTATATTCATAGCTGCAGATTTGCTTGGGTTGAAGCTAAAACCGAGATCACCACATAGAAGGTTAAAGTCATTTAGTTTGTTATTAAGGTTTTCAACCGCTACAGTAAAATCTCTGTTGTGAGAGATTATAACAAAGTCATCTGCAAATTGCATCATATGAGTATTTCCCTCACTGATCTGATGTAATCTTTTCGTGTAAACATTAAAAAGGAGGGGCGACAGACAAGAGCCCTGTGGGACTCCTCCCTGAACTACCTGAACAGCTTCTCCTATTTTCAGTAGTCTCATAGACATAAAACTGATAATCCAGTCAATGTATGTTTTAGGAAAACGCTCATTTTCCATTAGTCTTTTTAGGAATTTCAGGTTGACACAATTGTAGGCATTGTTGAGGTCAACAACCACAAGAGTAACGTGTTCCTTGTTCTTTTTCTTTGCCGCTACCACATTGATGACATCATTAATGCACATCACTGCAGACTTGTTTTTTTGGTATGCATAAGATCTGTAGGGTATAATCTTGTTTTCTTGTATATGCTTTTCAAGCCTGGCTTTCACCATGCCGTTTACTGTTTTGGCTAGAACCGAAATGAGGGATATGGGTCGAAAATGTTTTAAGTCAGTCAGATCCATGTTTTTTTTCGGTATTGGAACAATTCTGATAGATCTCCATTCAACTGGAAAATCGCACATAGCCACTCGACGGTTGTAAAAATGTACAAGTTCTGTCTTTATACTAGTGTTAAGAGCACTCAGCATCTCGTATGTGATGTGATCTATTCCTCCTGCCGTTTTTCTGTTTCTGACTAACACAGCCTCTAACTCTTCCAAGGAAAAGAAAGGATTTTCATTATTCTTGGTTGAGTACATTTCTTCGTCTACATCCTTTGCTTCTGAGGTTATTTGTTCGTTAAGGAATTCCAGGTATGGCCCAGCTTTGTCAGGGTCGAACATTTCTGGGGTGTCCTCTTGACAGTTTTTTAGATTTCTGAGGAATCTCCAGGCTTCTCTTGTGTTCGATTTTACATTTAACTCTGTTAACTTCCTGGCATAGCTTGTTCTTTTGGCAATTTTAACAGATTTTTTCCATTTAACCTTGAGGTTAACAGCAGAACAATAATTTTGAAAGGAGGGTTCTGAAGCTGCCTTCTTCTGCGACTCTGCAAACTCCCTGAATAATTTGGCTAAATTCTCGTCCCACCATAATTTTGGACATTTGTTTTTGATTTCATAAGTAGCTGCTTTTATTTCCTGTTGGATGTTCTTCGCTAAATTATCCATATCTTTGTCAGCCTCAAACTGGCTTAGCTTTTTCAGTAGCCTGTTTTTGGCAAGGAAAGTTTTGAGTTTGTATTGATATCCTGCTGTTTCAAAGGTTATTGGGTGATGGTGGCTGCCTCCTAGGAAAAAATGTTCACATTTCCAATTCTCTATACGAATACCCTTTGTGAAAGTTAAATCAAACACAGACCCTGATGTTGAGTCGATGTGTCTTCTGAATGTGAGTCTGTGGTCATTTGCTAGACTATAGCCAGCGTTTGACATAGCTTGCATGAGAAAAGTTCCCTTTCCACTGTTGGTTCTGTCTCCAAAAAAGGTATGTCTTGCGTTGAAATCGCCTGCAATTATGACTTTTCCGAATGCGTCTAAATATTCAAGGAGATTGTCAATCGCTTGTTTGAAGGATGCAAGAGACAACAAAGGTTCAAAATATACTGAGGTGATAAAAAATTGATCTTTGTTGTTGATGGTCCTTGCTATAATTATATCTTGCTCTGTCTCATATATCAGTCTTTTAACTCTTAAGTCTTTTTTATAGGCAATCGCCACTCCTCCATAACCGTCCTCTCTATGTTTTTCTAACATATTGAAGTTGGCTAGTTTCCTAAAACGGAGATCGTGAGAGAAAACTTCAGCCAGAATGGCAAAGTCGAGGTTTTCATTGTTTAAGTAGAATTCTAGGTCGTTTTTATTGGCTTTAATAGATTGAATGTTATGTTGTAAAAATTTCATATTTATTTAGATGTTTTAAAAAGGTTCGTTTCTCTCTGTTTGTTCATGTTTCTGTCTACATTATGTTCCATATTGCTATCATTTGTACTGGTATCTTTTTTTGATGGATGTGACATATCACTTGAGTCGACTAAACGAGACAGCATGTCAACCATCTGTTGAATGGTAAATTTGTTTTCTTTTAGTTCTTTGCTTTCGAAAAAAGGTACGTGATCACTAGAATCGTTGGTATATGATTCTAAGTGATAGTGAGGTTTTTGTGCAGGAACCAAAGGTCTCTGCACTAACCTGCTCGCATAACTGTGTTTTTTTAAATTTCATTTGCTTTAACGTTTTTGTTTTGAACATTTCCCTCATCCTTGTCTAGTTTTGGATAGTTTTTTTCATAATTGTCTAACAACGAAAAATTTGGATGAATTGAGTAAGTACTAAGCACTTCTTTACGCGCGATTTTTTTGATTGTCATTATTTTGTTAATGTCCATCTCCTTTTCCCATACCGGGCACAACAGTCTGTCCCTAGCTGAGTGATTTTTCCCATTGCAAAGGATACACTTGAGACCAATGCACGACCCATTGCACTCCTCGACTCCGCATTTATTGCACCTCCTAGCTGATTTGCATCTGGCCGAAGTGTGACCAAGTCTGCCACAATTATAACATTGCCTTACTCTGGGAACATATGTATATGCTTACTTTCATCCCACATATCCCAAAAAGAGATACCTTTTCTGGGATGTCTGAACCCTCGAAACCAATTTTGACTGTTTCTAATGGTATGAGCTTGAAAGTTTCGTTGTTGTCATCGGTAGTAATTTTCTGCCTTCTTGCTAATCTTTCAATTAACTTAATTTTTATGTTGGAGGTAATATTATCCATAATTTCATCCTCTGAAAAACCGAGGGGCACCCCTTTAATTACTCCATAGGATTCCACATAGTCTTTTGGTATAAATACCACTAAATTCATTTTTTTTAACTCCTCATTTAAAACTAAATCATTTGCTTCGCTGAAAACCTTAAAATAAATCTTGTATAGTGTAGGCGCAAGAGCTACGATTTCTTTAATTCCTTTGATTTTAAGGTGTCTTATTTTTTCAAAAAAGAATAAGCCATTTTTGGTGTTTTTGTTTTCGAAGAGGCTACTCGAGCTCAAATGACATGAGTTCAGAATTTTCCCCCACTTTATCTGTCCACCAAAATCGTCGTCCTGGTTTATAAATATGTATATATGTATATTATATTATTCGTTTTAAATAAAGTCTTACCTATTACGTAGTATAATCTCTTCTCGTAAATTTTCATTCTGGGCAAGGTCTTTTTATACTGCATTTCAGCGACAGAATTGAGGTGAAAAAAGTCGAGAAAAAAGAGGTGAAAAAACAAGAAAAATGAGGAGAAAAAAGAAGGAAAAAAAGATTTGAAAATGGTGTCAAAATTTGACGTTGTCGCTGTCAAATTTTGACGTTGTCGCACCGTCAGAAGCCTCCACCATGTCATCGTCTGTCAGCATTTTGCAATTTATTTACAATTTAAAAAATCACATAAAACTACATATACTAATTTTAAAGATAAGCGGCTGAAAAATATTGTATTTGTAAGCTGTTCTATTGCTGGCCTGGGTTCAGTAGTATTTCATCATTGACGCCAGGCGGATCAGGAATCATGGGACAAGCCAAGAACGTACGCTTCAGCGAGAAGCCCAGTGAGGGTCTGCCGTACGACTCCCGTCTCTATGCGTACGATTTAGAAGCCAGCAAAGCCTATGCAGAGGCTCTTCAGCGCGCAGGGTACCTAAACACCGCTGAGGCGGACAAGCTGGTGAAAAGTTTGGAGCTGATTCGGTACGATTGGATCGAGCGCACCATCAAGTTCCTGCCCAGCGACGAGAATGTGCACACTGTCAACGAGCGGCTGCTGGTGGAGATTACCGGGGAGCTGGGCCAGCGACTGCATACCGGCCGGAGCCGCAACGACCAGGTGGTCACCGACATGAAGCTCTGGCTGCGCAGGGGCATCCGAGAGACCCTCGGTCGCCTGAGTCGCGTTATAAAGGCTGCCGTTAAGCAGGCCGAACTCCATCTCGGGCTCCTAATGCCCGGCTATACGCACATGCAGCGGGCCCAGCCGGTTCAGTTCTCCCACTGGCTACTCTCGCATGCCTTTGCCTTGCGCGAGGACTGCCTCCGTCTGGTGGAGCTGCGTGATCGGGCGAATGTCCTGCCCCTGGGCAGTGAAGCCCTGGCCGGCAATCCTCTCGGTATCGATCGTCTCTGGCTGGCCGAACGCTTGGGCTTCTCTGGCGTCACCGCAAACAGTATGCATGCTGTCGGAGATCGTGATTTTTTAGGTGAGTACAGATTGTACTTAAGCGTTTGAATAAGTCATTTCAAATTCGTTGATGCCATAGTGAATTTGAATACTTCGAAATTGATCGGTTTCTTATCAGCAAACAGACGTCAAAGAATCGGTTGATTAATTAGACAGGGAATATTGATAAGGAGTTGTTGTACCCGGTATTGGAATAGAGAACGTGCAACAGTATTATAATCATGTAAATAAGGTGCTTTCTACTGGGCCGTTTAAGCACCTGTCCCCATCTGTTCCTCAGTTTCAAAGTTCCTTTCACTCTAAATCTTTTCAGTGGACTTCATCTATTGCTGTTCTCTGGTCAGCCTGCACCTGTCGCGTTTTGCAGAAGATCTGATCATCTACAGCACAAAGGGGTTCGATTTCATTCGCCTCCATGATAGCCTCTCCAGCGGCAGCAGTCTGATGCCACAGAAGCGGAATCCGGATAGCTTGGAGCTGATACGCGGCATCTCCGGGGTGATTAGCTCCAATCTGACTGGCATTATGATGACCATCAAGGGCACACCGTCCACCTACAACAAGGACCTGCAGTTCGATAAGGAATACTGCTTCCAGTCGTTCGATAAGCTAAACCAGGTGCTCGATATAGCTCAGGATGTTGTACAGACGATGCAAGTGCAGGGGGATACGATGGAGGCGGCCCTCAGTCCGAAAAGGGTGGCAACGGATTGGGTGAGTAGAACCGTCTGCAATGGGGTCTTAATGCTTATAGACCTCTTTATTGCAGGCCTACTATTTGGTGAAGAAAGGCATGCCCTCCCGAATGGCCCATCATTTCATTGGTCGCGTAGTCTTACTAGCAAAGCAGCGCGGTGTGGGAATTACCGAGGTGCCGCTGGGTGAACTGCAGAAAATCTGTCCCGCCTTCGGATCGGACATTGCCAGCGTATCCGATTACGCCAAAAATGTGCAGCAGTACGACGTGATTGGGGGCACGGCCACGGCCAGCATCGAGGAGCAGCTGCGTCTCCTGAATAACTTTGTCGAAAATATGCGCAAGCAGTCCTAGAGCACAGGCGCTTTATTTGAACGTGATGTTACGTTTGGCTTTGGTTTTTGGTTAACAAATGAAAAAGATTTACATTGACAACGTGGTGTTTGGATTATTAATTGAATAGATTAGATTAGTTGATATAGTACTGGTTCGATCGTTGAGGGCTCCTAATTTACGCTGGGACTCTGGGGTGTGTAGGTGTAGGGCTCGTGGGTGCCCTGTTCGCCGTTGCCCAACTGCTGGTAGCCGGCGACCGCCGAGTTCTGGGGGAGACCCATCTTTCCGCCAGAGATGAGGACGCCCAGACTCTGCTGGAGCTGCCAGCGCCGAGCCTCGCGGATCGACTTGTTGCGTCGCAGCGTCTTGGCCAGCATGAAGGCGCAGAGCACGCCCAGCAGCTGGACAAGGCCACTGTAGTAGCCCCGGTGGCAATGAGCATGGCGCTCTGCGAAATGATAAAGTTCATCTTGCGGAAGCAGCCGTAGTCGAAGGTGTCCAGGCAGGTCACTTGGCTGGCATCGTTGATGTCCTGGGCCAGGCTGCCGCAGCAGGAATTGGGAACCACCACATCGTCAGTGTCCAGGGTCTCGTTCTTGTTGGGGCTGAAGTAATCCTTCCAGTCCTCGGGTTTGTTCACGCCGCAGCATTCCAGCTGTTGAGGATGATCTCAGTGATTAGTGATTGATGTCGATCTTCACCAGAGCTTGGACTCACCCCGGATTGCATAAAGTCCACGCCAGATTCGACATAGGGATCGCTTTCGTAGTCAGCCATCGATTGGTACATGGTCCGCATCAGCATATCCCTCACCTGGGACTGCATCACGAAGGCAGCAATGGCCGCAGACACCTCCAGGATGAACACCAGGAACAAGCAGACACCGTACTGAAAACAAGCACAGGATTAATAGCATGAATCATTTGGTGGGTGGGTGGAATCCACACTACTCACCAGGTTGATGACCATCACACTCTCCTTAACAGCTCCGTAGGCCCCCAAAGCGGCCACGGCAATCAGTATGAATCCTATGGCAATCAGCAGAGCCGGCGGCGATGCAAAGTGTCCATCGATGAAAATGCTAAAGTCGCCGAAGATCGCTTGGATCGTAGTTCCCACCATAATCAGCAGGATGGCCGTCAGCTGGAGGGGAAAGCGTCGTCATGCATTGCAAGTTAAATCTAATTTTATGACTTTGCGAGTGCTGGAAATGTGGTGCGGGGTGTGGTACGGAATAAGACTGCATGTAATAGTAGACATTTCTCTGTAGTAAAGCAATCCATTTCGGATGTCATAACATTAGGGCCAGCTGTTTGGAATTATAGAATTTCACATATTCCACTATTTCTATTTCCTCATACTTCTAAGCGTCAACTTTGTAAATCGTTGTTGACAACAGAGTAAACCTGCACTTTTTTACGTCGTTTACGTCGTACCCCCCTTTTTTTTATTTATTTATTTATTTACAGCGAGGTTAGAGTTAAAACTATTAACCTAGCTTATTTATTGATAGCACTGGTTACTATGACCTTCGGCTATGTTGTTATTATGTTATGCTTATTATATTATATTTATTATATGTGAGATGTATTACATGGGTTTTATATTAGAGTTAGATTAATGGATATAAGTTGGTTTCTTTTAGATAATTTATGATTAGGTCGATTTCAGTTTTAGTTGGGTTAGAAAGAAATGTCAGCGGATTATTGTTAGCGAAGATTTTGAAACGTATGTCTGTGAGTTGTGAGGAACGTTGTTACTGGAACGTTGTTCAGGCAATGCGTACAAGTATTTATTTTGGTAGGGTCTAGGTAATGTTGGTGAGTTATTCTTGTATGTCCTAGTCTTAGTCTAATTATTTTTGTTTGTTTTATCCTTGATGTGGTGTTTTGGTCTAGTCTTTTGGTGAATTTGTCGGCTGTTATTTGTTTGGGATTGATAAATTGATACCAGTTCGAAGTTTGTTCTAGTTTTATAAGTTTGTCTTTAAGCATTTTTGTCTTGAGGTGTTTATTAATGTCTGATATAATGTTATTGTGTGTGTATGTAAGGGGCATTATTGAAGCTGATTTCGCTTTTTGGTCTGCTAGTTCATTTCCTTTTATGTTTTTATGACCTGGGATCCAGAGTAGTTTTATTTTTGGATGTAGTTGCATTAGAAGAGATCTAATTTTAGATTCATAATAGTTGAAGTTATCGGGGTTGTCTATGGCTTGAAGAGAGGATAGAGAGTCTGAACATATCATATATTTCCCGCGCATAGATTTAACTATTTGTATTGCCTCGAATATGGCTATGATTTCGGCAGTGTAAATTGAAGAAAAATGTTGTAGTAAGCCCACTTTTTAGGTGTTTTTTTCCGTTGTGATTGATCCATCCGTTAACAGAAAGGTGTGATCATTAAATTGGTTTTTGATGGTAAGAAAGTGTTGTTGGTATATAGAGTCGTGTGTATTATTTTTGTCTAGTTTGTCAAGTTCGGTATTTATGGTATTTGGTTGGAATTTCCAGAAAGGTAGCTTAGTTTTTATCTCGGGTTTTATGAGAAGGCTTATGTTTTGTTTTTTGCAATGTTGTAGTGAGTAAGTTATTGCTGAAGGTATTTTGTTGTTGAAGTGGATTCTGTTTTGGAGGGACTTTGAGATTTTGTCAAGTGGTGAGTTGTTTCGAAAATAAAGGTTTTTTATTAGTTTGGCTTGTAGAAAAACACGTCGATCTGCAACTGTGTTTATGTTAGCTTCCATTAAAAGATTTGTAATCGGGGTTGTCCTGTATGCTCCCAAAGCTATCCTTACTGCACAGTTTAGGATGGTTTGAATTTTTTTAAGCCAAGTTATTGAGGAATTGCCGTAAAATACTAGTCCGTAGTCAATTTTAGAAACTATTATTGCTTTTGTGATTGATATTAGTTTGTGCGTATTGCAATTGAACTTGTTACTGGAGAGACATTTTATTATATTAATTTTGTTTGAGAGAGAGCTAGCTAAGTCTTCTATGTGTCTAGTCCATCTATATTTTGAATCGAATGTGAGTCCTAATATTTTTAAGTGGCCTACGCTGGGTATGTTTAGGTTTCTCGTTGCTATTGTGCATTTACAGTTATGTTTACGGCATATATGTAAGTGTTTGCATTTATCAAATGATAAGGATGAGCCTGAAAACGAACACCATTCGTCGATTTTTATACCCGATACTCAAAATGAGTATTGGGGTATATTAGATTTGTGGTAAAAGTGGATGTGTGTAACGTCCAGAAGGAACCGTTTCCGACCCCATAAAGTATATATATTCTTGATCAGCATCAAAAGCCGAGTCGATTGAGCCATGTCTGTCTGTCCGTCCGTCTGTCCGTCTGTCCGTCCCTATTAGCGCCTAGTGCTCAAAGACTATAAGAGCTAGAGCAACGACATTTTGTATCCAGACTTCTGTAATATGTCACTGTTACAAGTGTATTTCAAAACTTCGCCCCGCCCACTTCCGCCCCCACAAAGAACGAAAATCTGTGGCATCCACAATTTTAAAGATACGAGAAAACCAAAAACGCAGAATCGTAGAAAATGACCATATCTTCTAGACTGCGGAATCTGAATTGGATCGTATCATTATTATAGCCAGAATGAAGAAAACAATTTCATTTTTTCTCTTCCTGTCTCTCTCTAACACACACGTATCATAGCCGGCTTTGCTTAGCGCAAAACATTAGCGCCTATATCTCAGAGACTATAAGAGCTAGAGCAACCAAATTTTTTATCCACATTCCTATGATATCGGACCTTGACAGGTTTGTTTCAAAATTTCGCCCCACCCCCTTCCGCCCCCGCAAAGGACGAAAATCTGTGGCATCCACAGATCTCAGAGACTATTAGACCTGACTGTAGAGCTCTCACTGTTACAAAACTATTTGTAACTATGTTTTGCATTTCATTTTTGACGATTTTCATTGGCCGAAAGCAAAAATCGCGTTCTATGTTGCTGCAACATGCATACCCTAGAGAAAGGATATTATAGAATTCATGAAAGTTTGTCATCCCAGGCAAAAACATTCAGTCTCTGTTTTAAAGCTATTTCCTCTTTCGTTTTTTTTTGTTTGACCATTTTCGCTAAAACCTCTTTTTACGCAAAATGCAATAAAAGCAAGTGTTTAAAATAAGCCAGTCAATTAGAAAATAGGTTCATTAATTTAGTAAAATTATTTGGGCAGGGCTAAGAGATCGGGATAGCTAGTAATATTCCACGGAATAACAAAATCGAGGAATATGTATAATAGAACTTGAATTCGTCAGTATATTCACGGTATATTTTTAAAATGAGGCGGTATGTTTCGGTATATTTCTGAGGGTCGGAAAGTATATTTTAACGATAAATCCGCGGTCACACTGTTCACATCTCTAGCATCAATAAAAAAAATAAAGTAACAAATGCCTAAAACGTAAGAATAAGTACACCATATTCGAGCAAATATGAGTGCCTACAATCGGAAGATGTTGAAAAAAAAGAGCCCAAACTTGGGGGCATCGTCCGATGCCGAGATGGACGAGTCCGGCTACATGTCCTTTCGAGTGCAGCACAACTCAACCGCGGAGGCGCCATTTTTGTTGGAACGCGACTGCGAAACCGAGAACTGTCGCAACAACAATGCAACAAATACAACTCTCCACAGAGGCTTTGCCTCGTCGATGTATCAAACGCCCAGCAGCCATCCGAGAGATCAACTCTGGACCAAGAACTACCCGCTGACGGTCCCCGCCAGCAGCGGCTTCAATAGCTTCGACGATCCCTATGGGACGCCGAACCTGCAGGAAGTTCAGAGCATTCCAAAGCGCCGTAAGAAGCACTTTCTGGTCCCGCACAGCAGCCCAAAGAAGTCGAAGAAGCTACTGTTTCCACAAGCGGACGAGCCACTGAACAAGAGACGCTACTTCGATGGTTTGGAACATTGCGACATCTTCAGTATGCTGAGCCAAACCCAGCCGGCCCTGGAGTGCATACTGAAGCATGTGAATGCCCAAACGCTGGACGTAATGACCAAAGTAACGAAAAGCTGGGAGCAGACTGTCTACAAGAGCCAGCGGTCCGTGGAGCGTCTGCACAATCATCGTCTCAAGATGAGCCTCACCAAAGAGAATCCCTATCTGCCCAAGAGGAGACACAATGTGTTCAAAACCAACTCAACAGTGCCATTACAAACTTCGAATAGTATCAACAACGCCAACAACACCTCATCTCTCTTCGATACAGCCCACAACAGTCTGCAACTGATGGAGGCAGACGCCGGCCGGGTATTGAAGGAGCAAACCCAACGAATCAAATGTCCCCGCTGCGGCAAGAGCAGCCGCGTCTTCGTCAGCGAGGCTTCGCGGGAGCGAAGCGATGGAAGCCTGCTGCTGTCGCAAACACTGCCACCGATTAGAAATTCATTTGCCATCAGCGCGAGGCCACCCATGTCACGCTTCCTGTCGCTGGATCTCGAGGAGATCAAGGGCTCGCAGCCGACCTACAATTTTGCCGAATGTACCAGTGTCATCTGCAAGTTCCGCTTCTGCATCAACTGCCTGTGCAAGTCTCATCCGGGCGAGCGATGCCTGGTCACCGAGCTGGGAACACCCTCGAAGCTGATGATGCCCAGCGAAAGGCTGACGCCACCGCAGCGCAACCAGAGGCAAGACTACAAGCTCAAGAAGAAAAACTCACTGAAGCGCTTGTGCTTTTAATTCCATAGTTTTAATTAATTGTAGTTTGTAGTATCTTGAAAACGTTTGCCTAAGTTCTTTTTACGTTTAGTATTCGAGTGAGTTCGTATTATGTTTACTTTACTTTGCGTTTAGTTCAGTTTTTACCTGTTTGTCATCCATCACCCATGCATAACGAAAATTCCCATTAAGACTTACATTTTTAAACTGTTCTCGCTTCAAGACTCGTGAACAATCTGTACCTCTGTGAGATTAAGCACACATACAAAAGTATTTTTTACATTTTCAAAATATAAGAACTATACAAAAATGATTCAAGTTGTGTTGTGTCTTTGGGAAGGCTGTACCAAGTATATTGCATTTATTTTTCTATATCAAATGGAAGGCAGCAGTGGCCACAGGTTTCGCGCCTATTGGAAAAACACGATAATCGTTCAATTTACCCTATCTAGGTCATACACCTTGCAACTTCTTGGAGATACTGCTGATCAAATATATCTGTTGTTACGAAACAAATATATCCGTATGAATGAACTCACCTTGTTGTGCTAGTCCGCCAGCCCTCGTGGAATTCAAAATATCAAAAAAATGACCAAAAAACGATAAATACAATACAATATTTTATCACGGAAGCGCCATATTCGTCATACCCTAGGGAAATGGATATTATAGAATTGCGGAAATGTTTATCATCCCAGGCTCTAATTAATACAGAAACTAGTCAGTCTCTGTTTAAAAGGTATTTCAACTTTGCAGTTACACAGACCAAGAATAGTTATCGGGATCGAGAAATATATACAGGAATCTAATTAAATGAATAGGTCCAGACCATGTCAAAACGAGAAAAAGTCATTATTACTTACGGTTTCGAGCTGCTTGGACAACAGAATTTCAACAATAGTTAAAGGAAATAGGGTATACAAATGCCGGTTGATAAGCAACAAGTCTTCATTTACCAGCAACATTGACTTGACAACATTGCGACGGTTTTTTTTTTACTTTTTTGTTTAAACCGTGGTTTAGGCAAAATCCAATAAAAGCAAGCATTTAAAATAAACCAGTCGAGTAGAAAATAGGTTAATTAATCTGATAAAATTATGTGGGCATAGCTGAAAGATCTATCTAGCTAGTAATATTTGACGGAACATCAACATGGAGTAATATGGGTTACAATCTTGACGGAGAACGATTAACCCATCGCAGACCACGGGGGTATTTTAATATTCCACTGAAAATAATGCAAATTGAATCATTTTAGCGCAGTTCAGGTAAAAGATATCGTGGTTTTTTTTTAAGTTCAGATGAAAGATGGCAAGGATCTACAATATTACAATCGTTAATATTTTCCGCCATTTACCTCAAGTAGTTGAACTATTTAAATAGAGGGGGCTCAAGTGGGCTAAGTTCGTTTTTTCATCATATTGTTTTTAAGGAACACGTGTGGCGTGTATTAGATTTATTTCGTTTTATGTTGTGCGAGGAAAACTGATTCAAAATGACAACTTCACTAGCCCAGCAGCTGCAGAAATTGGCAGCACCGCAGACAACGGTCACCCTCGTTGATGCCCGGAGTCGCGCTTCTATATTGTTCGACCCAAAAGCGGCGGCCACCAAGGACAGGAGGGCCATCTATGAGATCGGACTCAGTGGATTGCAGGAGTTGACAGACTTTAATCCTGCGTTCAAGGAGTTCCAGTTGACGCTATTCGATGAGGCCACGCTCACGCTGGAGCGCTCTGTGGAGCTGCCGGAGGTCAACAAAATGCTGGATGCGGCCATAGCCAAGTTCCTGCGTCTGCTGTCGCCGTATATACTGCTTAGGCCGGCTCACATGGCGTTCGAGTGGCTGCTGCGTCGCTTCCAAGTGCATGAATACAACAGGGGCGAGGTGATGGCCTTGATTCTGCCCTACCACGAGACAAACATATTTGTCCAGATCCTACAGACAATGAGACTGCGCGAGGCAGACGCCGAGTGGTTCTGGCTGCGTCCCCTACAGCGACCAGGCGTGCCACTGGCGAAGACGGCCCTGATCAACCGAGCAGCCAGCAATCCAGCCTTCCTCAGCTTCGTTTGCCGCACCACTCGCAAGGCCGTCAAGGAATTGGGTCCGCGAGCCCATCAGCTACAGGCGCAGATTAATTTCTATGCCACCATCGTTGTGGGTGCCCTGCAAACAGCCAAACCACTGGAGGATTGGCATATAAGTACCATATTAGAAGCACTGCTGCAAGGCCTGGTCTCCGACACAATCGATTTCATGGCCGCCTCCTATGTGATTGTGGCCCAACTGGTGTCTCGCACCAAGCTGAAAAGCAAGGTCTGCGATGCCTTGCTGGAGCGTGTTGCCAACTGTCCATTCGAGCGGCTGCAAACCGAATCCCTACTGCTATTGGTGTGCATCTATGGCAAGCAACAGGCTGCCGGGCCACAGCTTAAGCCGGAAACAGTTCTGAATTTTATTGGCCAAAAGTGGCTCATTGCTGCCCTGGCATCGCTGGCGAATGGCAATTTTGCCATCCAGTCTCTATGCATGCCACTGATGACGGGCGCTGTGACAGCTATTCGAGAAGATGATCCCTCGTCGAATTCCTACAAGCAATTCCTCGATAATCTGCTTTCCGATGTGCCCTTTCCCAAGCCCTCTGCCCAGCAGTTAATCAAGTGAGTATTTTGAAGACCCTCATTCTAGTAGGTAAACATTTGAATGGCCTCTCTTTTTGCAGTTGCTTTTTGGATACTTTCGTAAATACCGAAATAGAGGCGGCGTCACCCCCACCAACACCCATGGATGAGGATACAATTGTCATAGATTCGGATGATGAAATCGAGCCCGAGAAGACCAGCTTTCAGACCTGGTATGCCGCATACCTGGAAAAACTAGAGAAACGCTATCCGGAGGCCTTCGATCTCAGTGTTAAAGAAGCCCTAAGAGCCAGATCTACAAGCAGCAATCGCAAGAAAGCCCTGAAATTGGCTTTGGGTGAGTTAAAATCGACTTTACATATATTCCTTATAATATATATCCTCTTTTAGGTTTCCGTTTAAACACCTCGGATGAAAAGGCAAAGCGTGTCTATGAAAAACTCTATCACTACAGCGCCGATTGGCGTCTCAGCGCTGTCCAACAGCTCGTGCAGAATCTGAAAATGGACAAGAAACGCGAGCGTAGCGTCAAGCTATTGCAGGAATGTCTGCCCGATCGAATCAACGATGATAGTGGTGCTGTGGTCACAGCCATACTGTCGCTACCCACAGAGGATCTCGTGCAAATGCTGGAGCCTGTGGTCTTTGCCCAGACCCTGTGTCGCCTGCTGCGTCGAGCGCAATCACAGCAGCAGCAGCAGAAGGAATGGCGTGCTTTGGTTCCACTCACTGTCCAGCATTTGACCACTGCCGCCGTTAGCAATCATTATGACACAAATCTAGTGCTGCTGGCCCTCATGCCACTGCTCTTTCCGTCCGATCCTCTGGCCGAGAACGAACACTGTGCCCTGCTGATGATACTGAAGAGCGAGTTCTGCGCGAAAGTCCCCTTCCTGGGACAACTGAAGGTGAGCAAGAAGTTCTCCGAGTTTGCGGTAACCAAACATCGCCAGCACTTTCTGGATGTGATAGCCGGGAGCAGCCATGAGCTGTTTGGCCAGGAGCAGGCCTTGCTGAAGAGCGTTGAAGAGCATGGGGGCGAGGCCCATCTGCAGGAGGCCTCCCAATTGACGCACCTGCTGCTCCTGCTCACTGCCTACGCAAAGCGACAGCTGCAGCCCCATGAGAGCCTGCATATGCTGGACAGGATCAGCCTGTACAGCCGGGGCCTTCAATTCAGAGCCATTAAAAGCAATCGCGCCGACCAGAACTTTGTGCCCCTTCAGTTGTACCTGGACTTTCTGCTCACTCTGGCGCGGAATACCAAGTGGACGGGTCTTGTGGCCACGCCCTGGACTCAGCCAACGGATGGGCTGCGCCTCTGTCTGCGTTTGATGGAGATCCTGGGTGCCCAAGTGTTCACCGAACGCTGCGAACATGCAGAGCGTCTGGAATGGACACAAGCCCTCAAGCGATGCTTCAGCTTGATGCTGCCCGCACCTCAACACAAGCTGGAGTTCCTATCCAACTTTTGCGTATTTGAGAGGCTGCCACAGCTGTGGGCAAACGACTTGGATTATACCGTGTTCCGAGTGCAGGGCCTCCTGCTGCTGGAGGCGGTGGTATCCAACCAGAACTCCAAACTGGACTGCAGCCTGTTGCATGTCCTGCGTGTGGCCAACGCCTGTGGTTCGCCACTACAGACACTCCGTCTGCAGGCCATGGACACGCTTCAGTTGATGAGCCAGCGAGACCTCGAGCCGCATGTCCAGCAGCTGGTGAAGGCGTTGCTCCAGCGGAGAAGTGAACTGGGCATGGATCACGAGCAGTATGCCCTTATACTCTACACCATACTGGAGCCAGAGCAGGCCACGCCCAAAGAAGGGCTAATGCTATCGAAGCTTCGACGAGCCGTGCTGGCCCTGGCTTCTGATCCCGAGCAACCACCAATATGCACAGACTTCCTACTGCGAGCCCTCAAACATGTGAACGATGAGCCCTTCTTGACCTCCCTCCTGCCATTGGGTATCGCGGCTCTGGAGAAGATTACCGTGGCGCAAGGGCCCAACTGTCAGCTGAAGCAGCTGCCTTGGCCCCACAGTGAGATCTACAAGTCGGTGATGGAGCGCTACGAAGGAAATATAGCTCTGAATGTGCTACAGAGCCAACCGCTCGCCTGGGATCTGTTCGAGAAAAGTTTTGCGCATCATGATGCCTACATACAGCTGGACCAGAAGCTGCAGCCCATACCATGTGTCCTGTTGGGCATCCTCACCCCCGAAACGTACGAGCGTCTGCAGTCGAAGCACAAGGTATCGCTGATCAGGCTGATTGTGGAGGCGGCCACCAAGGCGGACAACGATAGCATCTTTCTGGCCAGCCACAGGCTGCTCAAACGCTGCCGCATGGAATGCCAGCCGCTGGTGGAAATGCTAACAGAAATGTGCGGCAAGGGAGTGCGCTCCAAGACACCCACGAAGCGAGGAAGCACGGCCAACAAGCAGGTGGACCTCACCAGCGTATCCTGGAAGCAGGGTATGACGCTGCTGGAGCTGCTGGAGAGCAAGAAACAACTCGTGGGTTCAGAGCTGCTGATACCGACCCTCTTCGAGCTGCTGCAGTCGTGTCTCACGCTGGAGGAGCACACCGCTGCCGAGTATCCCAAGCAGTTGATCCTCTCCAGTCTGCTGCACTGCTGCCAAACGGCCCAATCGGCTGGAGTACAGCTGGCCAAGGCACTGCCCGAGTCCTGCTTCCGCATCGAACAGGTGGTCCAGTGTTTGAGAAACACGAAGAACCCCCAGACCCAGCAGCATGCTCTGCTCTTCCTGACCCACTGTGCCGGTCTGTATCCGCAGCAGGTGCTGCACAAGATTGTGGAAATCTTCACGTTCGTCGGCTCCACAGTGGCCAGGCACGACGACGCCTTCAGTTTGCACATCATCCACAACGTGGTGGAGTCTATTATACCCATCTTGCTGCTGAATACCGGACAAAGGGATCGCCTGGTTATACCCGTGCTTAAGGTATTCGCGGACATCTGCACGGATGTGCCCGTGCATAGGAGGCTGTCCCTCTATGCCACGCTATTCCGTGTCCTCGATCCCAAGGAGCATCTGTGGCAGTTCCTGTGCATTGTCTTCGAGTCTCAAGTGCTGCTGGAATCGATCCCGCACAAGGTGCCGTTGGACAAGTCGCGTCTGGACTTTGCCCGCGAATTGACGCTGATGTTCGAGGAGCCAAGTGTGGCCCTAGAGACCTGCATACGCCTGCTGGATTACCTCCAGCAGCTGCCGGTCGACAAAAGCAAGCAGTCGGGTGCCAATGGAGGCAGCAGCTCCTCCCTTTTATCCACTGAGCAGCAGCTCTTTGATGTCCGCACGCGATCGTTCAAGCAGCTCCGGCACTACAAATACGTAATCATGGACTATCTCTCGAGCATCAGCAGCTCCAGCGAGTGGCAGGCGAAGATGAAGAGTGCCAATCCCAGCGATCTACTTGATCACTATCAGGCTCTGATCTTGCAGACCCTGGCCTATGTCGATGTGGTCAATCGGGCCTTGGAGGCTTCCTCGGGCAATTCCTCGCTGGAGAAGTACTGGCGGGTGCTTTCCAATCACGCGCAGGATGTCCTGGACAATGCCATTGGTATGCTGTCACCGGAGTACTTCCTGAATGTGATTACCGATCTGCTGAATCATCCGCTCATCCAAGTGCGCATCAAGGTACTCGAACTGCTCGTCACGAAACTGACACCCACCTGCGATTACTTTGCCCACTCGACGACGGAGCACTTTGGCGTGCTCTTCGCGCCCCTGGAGGCCATCATCAATGGCATCCTGGACAGCGGTTCGAGTAATCCCCAGCAGGCCCAGCTCCAGCAGACGGCCCTGCAGGCTCTACAGCTCTTGGCCCATCGCCATGGCAGGGATTTCCTCGAGGAATGCCGCTCCCTGCTGGCCACACTTACTAAGATCACTAAGCGACGCTCCAATGTGCCCAAGGCTGTTGTGGGCAATGTGGTGCTCACCCTCGGGGAGATTTGCTCTAGCCTGAAGGCACACGCCCTCGCCCAGCTGCCCAAGTTTGCGCCACAACTCACAGAATTCCTCAAGGAGCAGGTCCACCAAATGGCCACACTCAAACAGGGACCAGACTATGTCTGCTCCACTCTCGTGACGGGTAACTTTCATCGTTTATTTTCATTATTTATTAATTTTAATCATGTATTCCCTCTCAGCTTTCCACAAACTCTTCAAGGCTCTGCCCCTCTTTTTGGGCCCCTACCTCGTGGACATCATCTCTGCTTTGGTCCGTCTCTCTGTGCAGCTGGATAGCCCACTCCTAATAGCGGATAAGCGCGCCCAGGCACTGAGGCTGCGTCTGCAGGAGGTTTGGTCTGTGGTTTCCCAGGGTGTGGAAGTGAGGATCCTCGTGCCCAGCTGCACCAAGACCTACACTAGTTTGCTGGAACTGCAGGCCTACGATGAGGTGGGCCAGCTGATGCGGCAGCTTTTGCTGCAGTGCGTCAAACACAACACCAATGCCCAACTGCAGCCTGTGCAGGAGGCGCTGAGCGAGCTCTTCCTGCAAGCGCTGGAGTTCCGTCTGCAGGTGCGTGGCCGCGGACTGGATAGGTTGCAGGTATCGGAGATTGAGGCAGGCATTACCGAGGCATTTGTCACATGGATCCTGAAGCTGTCGGAGAGCAGCTTCCGTCCCATGTATTCCAAAGTGCACAAATGGGCACTGGAGAGCAGTGCCAGGGAGACGCAACTCACGTATTTCCTGCTGACTAACCGAATAGCCGAGGCTCTCAAGTCGCTCTTCGTTTTGTTTGCCAGCGACTTCATAGCAGATTCCTCGCAGTTGCTGCGGCAGCATAACACTCTCAATCCGGAATTCACTGCAGGAGTGGCGGCAGATGATGTAGAGCTGCTGATGGCCATTCTAAGCACCCTCTATCATGTCTTTTTGCACTGCACCGATGACTTCATCAACGACCATCGCTTCAACACTCTGATGCAGCCGCTGGTGGATCAGCTGGAAAACGATCTGATCCTGGGCAGCGAGCCACTGCAGTTGGCGCTCAGCCAGTGCATTGCCCAGCTGGCCGTGGCCACCAATGATGTCATGTGGAAGCAGCTCAACAGTCAGGTGCTCCTGAAGACCCGCACCACGACGCCCGAGGTGCGGATCCTGGCATTCAACACTTGTGTGTCCATTGCCCGTAAGCTCGGAGAAAGCTTTGCTCCCCTGCTGCCGGAGACAGTGCCATTTGTGGCCGAACTCCTGGAGGATGAACATCAGCGAGTGGAGAAGAACACACGCAATGGGGTCCAGGAATTGGAAGCCATTCTGGGCGAACCAATACAAAAATATTTGTAAATTGCCGAGTGTAAAAGATGTAACCATATAAAGATAAAGATACGAAGTGTAGACCCACAGTTTTTATTCGATTTGAAAGCTAATTCATTTAATTGATGGATCTTTTTTATTGCACGAACTGTTCAGACTGCGTCAGAGGCTAAAACTGCAGCTCGATAAAGTTTTGGGGCACTGGGTGAATATTCGACAGCATGAAATGAAGCCCTTAGATTGGGATGATGCAAATGCTGACGCAACTGGGGAATAGACTTCTTAATGACTTCTTCCACTTTTAACAGCTCCAAGCCCAGCCCCTCACCATATCATCACAGCTAATTTGATGGAAAACCATCTGCAGGGGCGTCTCATCCCGCTGACCAAAGACCTGACGCATCCTGGCTCTATTACGAGTAAATTAGATAAAAAGCGTGCTTAGCTTGAATTTGGAAATAGCCAGTACTTTGAGCTGATGAAAGGCCCCCACCAGGTTCAAGACTTGCCAAATATACGCTTGATGCAGATAAGGAAGTCCATGCAAATCAGTGAGAAATTGAAACGCTGCTCCCAAGACAATCCAAGACCCGTCTATTTAGAAACCTATGCGTCTTCCATCGCTCCAGTAGAAGTTTGGACACGAAATTCAGCGTTAGTTTAGTTAAAGTCAGGGACGTAACTGTTGTAAGTTTTAATAAAAATTAAAAATAAGAATTAAAAATTATTTATATCATTTAAATGGTAAATAGACGTTTTTCTGATATCCCTAAATACCACTAAAATACGAATTTTGGTGTATTCCACGTTGCCGTAACATATCTCCTTGACATTTATTTATTTAGTTTTAATTTCCATTCATAACACTTATTTACGGTTCCTAGTCGAAGTTCCACTCAAAGCCCGAGAAAAGGCATGAAGATTAAGGGTTACCCACAAAATCCACTGGGCATGGCGTCTCCAGGCATAGCAGACCACCGAATGCTGTGGGGATGTGAAGCTGGATGCCGGCCACAGTGCACTTTGGGCTTCCAGATCTAAATATTCAATAATTTTTCTTAAGATCCAGCTATAATATGCATCCTTGAGAATTTGAGAAGCACCAGTTTAAAAATAAGGAAACAGTGGATGGAACGTGTATCTGTATTGCCACGGCACAAGTGATCTAATAGAATCGTATCAAATCGGGTCTGGGATTGAGTATTATTTCCAATTGATTTACTTATTCATTTATTTCGGAATGCAAAGTCCACTTAAGGCTAATGTACAATAAGAAAACAATCAACACATTGCGCTTGCGATCCAACAACAAGGAGAGGAGATCCCATTCCCCATTTTGACAACATTTATGTGTTATACGTATAGGAGATGCTGGGTATGTGTGCATTGTTGAGCGTGTTATCGTGCGTCTCCTTGTCCTCGGGTATCTCGGGATCTTCGCGCTCCTCCTCCTCATCGATGATGCTGATGTCGCGTATGGACGGACGATGGCTGCGTCGCCAGCCGGTGAGATCCTGCGGCTGCTTCGTCTTGGTCAGCAGCTTTGTCCCCGTCACCGATATCAGAATGGCACCCAGCGGCGCTGTCAGCACAATACTGAAGACGCAGATCGTCTGGACAATGCTGGCATAATTGCGTTCTTCTTCCGTGGAGTTCTCGCCGAGATGCTTGAGGGCCACCGGTCCCAAAGCCGCTTGGACTGTGGCCTTGGCCATCCAGGAGAGGCCAACGAAGAACTTCTCCTTGAGGTTGAGGCGATCGCCGAAGGCAATGCCAGCCGTGGTGAAGATGCGCAGAATGGCGCCGGTGAAGATGCAGGCGGCCCCAATGGAGACGGTGTGCGAGTCCAGCTCGCGTATCTTGATGGTGGAGCCGGTGATGCCGAACAGAATGGGTTCGAAGATCATCCAGAAGATCTCGAAGGCGGTGGACACCGGATTATCCTCCACATCCCAGCCATCCTTGCACCAGAACAGATTCGACACAAAGGCAGAAAACACAACGGCCAGGGGGCCGGCTCCCTCGAAGCCCAGCTCCTCGCTGCCATAGATGGCCATCAGGCCGCCGGTGAAGAGAAGCAGTGTTCGCAGCGGCACCACATAGGCATCCCCCTTCTCGGGGAATATGCGAGCCAGACTTCCCCAAAGGACGCCAAAGCCCAGGCCGCCCAGAATGCAGACCGGAGCCTGGGCAATCTGATAGGCCAGTCCCTTGTCCGAGAACATCACGGTGCTGATGATGCCGAAGATAGCCACCGACAGGGCGTCGTCCACGCCGGCCACAGCCACCACCAACGTGGGAATGCCCTTGGCCACGCCGTAGCCCTTCGTTCGCAGGCGGAACAGGCAGGGAACCACCACAGCCGGCGAGACAGCAGCGATGATGGAGCCCAAGAGGAACGACCAGATCCAGGGCAGATCGAGCAGGAAGTGCGACATCACGGCCACAATGACGGCCTCCATGCACCAGGGAATTATGCCCAGCTTAAGAATTGTTTTGTAGACCTTCTTGAAGGCTGCCGGCTCCATTTCGAGTCCAGCTCGAGTCAGGATTATGGTCAGCGCAAACTTGCGCAGGTGGGCCGTCACCACCGAGAAGTCACCATCGAGATTGACCCAGCCGACGTTCTGAAAGAGTATGCCCACCAGGAGCATGCCAATCAGACGCGGCAGGGTGGTCAGAGATATCAGATAGCCGCCAAAGTTGGCTGCCACAGTGAGGACGACCAGGCTGAACAGCTGTCCACCAGGAGCAGCCGAGTCTCCAATGATTACAAAGGCCGTGATCCAAATAAGGACACCTGAGGGACACAAGAGAGTTACGTCTTTGATAGAGGCAGATAGCTAGAGGCGTTGCATACCTATAAGAATGATGGACACCAGTCGCGAGAATGTCCTGAAGGTGGGACACAGAGGATAGGGGAAGATCTTCTGCCAGAAGGGTGGCTCCCACGATGACGATGGCTCCTCGCCGCGACACTTCAAACAGAATGTGTACATCCAGGATTCCTCCACAAAGTTGGCCCCCCCATTGCTGCCCCCCGCCGAGCTATGGGCCATCTGATGGCCATTATATTTGGCATTGAGCACGTCCAGCGCATTCTGTCGATAGTTTTCTGCAACAAAATGACAAACGTCTATCAATCCATGAGTTCTGGGTACGCGAGCACTCCACACTCCTCCGTGGGGCGAGGGGGGGATGGATGGTTGTAGTGTTTACCCAAAACCCCCGTCAAATTATCTCGTCAGTCATCATCGAACTCTAATTAGGTGATAACTAGGGGGAGAATATCAAGAGAGAGCGGGGGTGGGAGTGGAGTGTGGTGTGTGGTGTGTGTGCACACGTCAAAGGCAAGACCTGCGCAATAAGATTGGAAATTGGTAGAGTCCACTTCCCCCAGTAACTGCTAATTGATAATGTTAACCGTGCGCCGGCAAATTGAATTCGAAATAGACATAGATATTGTCGACGACCTGGCAGATATTTGCATTTTTCAAATGATTTGTTCAAGGGAACTCTTTGGTAGAAAGAAATCCATCAAAAAGAGAAAGATTTCTTCAACATTTTTGAAATTTCCGGGGAAACTGTACTACTGCTCTGCTCAGTGGCGCCGTTTAGTAGCGGTGGCGCCAATTAGAGTAATATTTAAGTACATATACGGAAATTTGGCACGTTTTTTCGATGCTATATATAAAACCCGCTTCGAATAGCTATCCTAAGAATGTTTATACGTGCAAAAGCTCTCCAGAACCTCACTTTACACACGTATTTTTTAGAGTATTTCACCTTTTTACGATTTCACAGTGGCGCCAATGTACTACACAACTGTACATGTAAAAATATAACAGAGGTTTTAAAGTTCTCTCTCCCCTTAAATGTTAATCCGTAACGGAACATGCGAATGTTAGGAGGATAATGCTTTCAGGACTCACCATAGCTGTGCGTTGATACCCGATCGCTCTCATTGTCATGGGTGGTGGTGGCTGTGTCCTTCAGTATGCTCTTCCTTCGCGCCGGTCCAATGTCCGTGTGCGAGTGTGTGGAGGTCTGTAATTCCAATATAAATATAATTCGAGGTTATTTTCAATCACTTTCTGTCGTTATCTTTTCACGATCGCACGACGTCATCCGATAATCAATAAAAGTAGAAATATGAGCCACATTTTACGAGTGTATATGGCTACCGCGTAAATCTAAGCACACACTAAATCCAAATTTACGATCTCACCATTTGATCGTAATCGTAATTCCTTACCTGTGAAATTTTACGCCTAGGATTTTGCTCAAAGGCGGGGTTATCGTATCCGGCGCCGGGGCCTGCGGCGCCGCCAATTCCGCCTCCTCCACCACCAGCGATCATTGGCGGATCCGAGATAATGCTCACCCGCCGCTTGGGCTGGCTATCGATGACAATGCTGCTCTTGAAGTTGTTCCCAGCCCCAGCTCCAGTGCCAGCTCCACTTCCACTTCCACTCCCATTGCCATTGCCATTCGGCATGGGCACATCACTGAGCACGGGTATCGGTGAGGGGGTGATGATGGTCGTGGGTGTGGTGATTAGGCTGGCTGGAGCACCGGAGGAGTCATCCCTGGCTCCTGGCTCACCGGTGGCCGTCATCGTCTTGTGGATCTGCAACGCAGATTGATAGATTGATTTATGGTCGTTTTATTCGTTTACAGTGGGTCTTTAGCTGACAGTAAACATCACACAACGTTCCGATTCGATTCGAAGGTATGAAAATATTAATCAGCGATACGCGACTTTTTACAACTATCTCGTTCAACGTTTAGCAATGAAATAAATTCATTACCACGAGGTGGCGACTGGGACTCGACTCCAGCTGCAGCTACGCTCTCGCACCACACTACAGCAGCTGTAGGAGCCCCCCCGATGGTTTACACTGAACGAAAAACAGGGGGCTCTAATTGCTTAATCAAGTATGAAATCATTTTAAAGAAGCTCTTATATCATTTGATATGGCTACTGCACTGTTAAAAGCAATGCTAGAAGACATTAACATTAACACATTTCCTAATTTCTTTCAAAGACAAAAATTATTCGAAGTCGATAGATCATTTGAGAGCCAAAGAAAAACTCTACGATTTTACATCATTGTAATATAATTTCGTGATCATGCAGGTACCTTCATATCATTTCTCTCTATTATATTTCAAAATTTTGTGTCGCTGTCGTTACTATATTTTACTCATAACGGCGTGAGATCCTAGTATTACTATACTTCTATAAGTACCCACTACTTAAGGTCGATTTCTACACACATTTCTAAACTGAAGAGCTATATAATATTCTGAAAATACAGGTACATGCTAATGTTTAATGCCTTAGGAATTCTAAATAAATACCAAACACAGCTCAAGCAATAATATTTGTAATTGTATAAAAGTATTCAAATAATATTATACCATTCGTTTCTTTCTGTGCAGTCGGTGAAGAATTTCTGGACATGTGAAAAAACGTTAAAGATTAACGTAAATAATAAATAATTATAGTACAGCTTTGATAAAAATTAACAGCAATTAGCTTCAATTATATCAGACGGCTGGAGATCACATCCCCATAGGAGACATCTGTGGTTCTGTGGTTTACCTCTTCCTAAAAAACCTGATCGGTTCTCGCTTTGATGCCCCTAGAGACAATTATTTGTTCAACACTCTATTATGACGCAGATTATCTAAATAAATTCACGTGAGCTCGGTTTTAGTGTTTCCCGTCTTTTATTTTCTGCCGCCGCCGTCTCGAAATAATGAGGCTGAATTGATTATTTCATATACAATTTGTGATTATTTGTTTTTGGCAGCTTTTTCGTTTCTTTTTTGTTTTTTTGCGGAGAGAACAAAATGTGACATCCAGTCATGCGGTTCGTTAGCTGAAATCAAACAAAGCCACAGGCAGGCAGCGTTTACATTTTTTTTCTCGGCCAGTGATATTCAACATTTTTGGTTATACAATTCGTTAATTTATGGCTCACACAAGCCTTGTGGTAGTAGTAGTACCACATGGCAGGTGACAAGTCTATCTGTAATTGTACTAAATAAATTTGAAATAGATTTGAATTGTGGGGGCTACAAAAATAAGAAACGAAAGCTAGGAGACCCTTTCGATGCCTTTCTTCTGACCTTCGGTAAAGATTTTCTCACAATAAATGGTCTTAGTCATATGGTTATATTTAATAGTTTCTTTTCCAACTGAAGTACTAGACCTGCTCCACTGTAAATGCTAGTGGGATCCTTCATTTTCTGCCTTGCAATGCTACAATAAAACAAAACCCTTTATAAGACTTGCAGGAAAACATTTTCTTAAAGCTTATTCATTCGTATTTCAATTACTTTGTCATTAAACAATGTGCAACATGTTGACACTTTTCACGCTCTGATTGGAACACTAAATACAGCCAGACTTATGTGCAGAGAGCCCCTCCGCTGAGGGCGGAACAAAAGTCTATTTGCAATCACAACTGCATAATTGGCCAGACACGCTCAATGTTGTCAATTTTCACCTCTAATTAACGTCGATTCAACAAAGGTCTGCTATTGATATGAGCAATTTGCCATGAAAAAATTACTTTAGACAATATTTATGCTCGAACGGTCGGTCGGGTCGGTCAGTCTCTCAGCCAGGAGTCAGGTGCCGGCTGGTGGCTGGTGGCTGGTGGTGGCTGCCACACGGGTTTCCATGCAGACTCCTCAACTCCAGTTTTTAAACACCCTGAAATATTTGTGGCCTTTTTTGCTTTTGTGGGGGGCTTGGGGCTCTAATTGACGCGTGTCTGGTCTCAGACAGAGACGCGTTGACAAAACTTTTCTACACATCATCATCATCATTGCCGTATCATCGTCACGTGCTGTCATGCGAGCAAATGGCGAACAAAAGCCGCTTAATTAGCATTCGTGTGTCACCAGTTAATGTTTTAAGCCTTTTAAGCAAATATATGTGCCTATATAACGGTTGATTTATGGCTAAAATTACATTTACATCGGTATCCAGGTCATGTGTAGGATAAAGAAATGCCTTCGACTCTGAGGAAGAGAAATTTATGATCCTGCATATATCCTGTGTTAAATAAATATTCAGCTTCAGGTGCATGATTTTATAGTTATGGCTATGAGAAATCTATGAGTTCGAGGAAATAACATTTCCGATACTCTTTAAAAGATTTCATTCAACTGAATAGTTCTTCTTAGAACTCAAGTGAAATATTTCACAATGGAAGGCTACGTTGTTCGGTCCCAATGGGATCCAAGATACCAGATACCATATACTCGATACACTCCTATTTTTGCTTTACACACTTTCTCTATAAAGAACTCAACGACTCAAAGAATATGTGTATGTAAACGTGGCCCATTAACGGCTTTCCAGATTTCCTTTTAGTTAATTGTTATTCCAGTGTTTATTCTTGATTTTTCTGCTTGATTTTGTATAGAAGCGGTTTTCACTCTTTTATTTTTGCATTCAGTTTGGCAGCCACTTGACCTTGCTGGAGGTTGGCCCCCCGTTTCACGCTGTGCCACCCACAAACACACGAATATACACACACCAAAAGGCATTTTGCACTGCGAACGAATCAACGAACGAAAGCTACTACTACGAATGACTCTACGTGACATGTTTCACTGATCGAATTGGCCTGGCCATAAGCCATAAGCAAATTTGTCGTACTTAGTTAGCTTTGGGTCAAGTCAACGGTGCGGGGAGTGGATCTGTCACGGGGTCTAGGCCCCTGTCCCGACTTACTTATTACAGCCGTTACCAAAAGCGGCCCAAAAAGGTTTTCTTTGCTCGCTTCATCAAGCCTCATTGCACAATGGCCAACGCCGAAATTCGCTGGCTGAAGCATTTACATTTTACACGGATTTTGAAATTGGTAAGGTGTCTTGGAGAAGGTAATGCCTGGTGGTAGGGGTTTATCAGCGTATCAGCTACTGGTCACGTGGATCCATTTTGACCCGCCCCGGCCAATTCCGGACAGACATTTTCTATTATTTGATTGTGTTTTTGTAATTATTTTGCAGCAGTTGTTCGCTTGATTGTTGTAGTGTTAATCTAATCGACTTCTTAGAGCAAAAAAAAGCATGCCGTTGTCTGGAACTCTGGAAAACTGCTCAACAATAGATAATCAATGTAGATAATAAGTTTCGCATTACACAATTAATCCCCAATGTACTTGAGTGACGGGAGTGTGCAAAGACACGGACAACTTGGAGCACAATTCACTTTAACCGAAGGAGAATGGAAACGGAGGGCAATATATGAATTAAAACACGAGTTTGGTTTTTCTATTGGAAAGTATTATCTCTGAGTGTGTGAAATGTGTGGCAGATACTACGAATAGTCGTACAGGAATTCAAATATTTTTGGGCATTTCCATTAGACAATGTCCGTCAGAAAGGGAAAATTCATTTCTAAGAATGTCAGTTGAATATAGAAAAAAGGTAGTGTTGATGTAAGCTGTTCCAAGTGGGTGGGGTTTAAGGAAACTTAACAGAACTACAGATATAAGCCCATGGGTTTTTGAGAACTTTAAACAAGTCCAAGGGATACAACACATCGTTCATTCATATCTACTTTGAACGTAGAGAAAAGAAAGCTTTAATAAAATCTTTAAAGGGAAATATAATCATTAAGGAGTGTCCCTATAGCATTTTGTATCGAAATAACAACTTTTTTGGTCATTTTTCAATACAAAAATGTCACCGCCAGTAGATATATATTTAAATTCGAATCATTTCTAAAATCAGAGACTGAAATTCTTAGCACGAAATTGGCTTTTCATATAACTCTGTTTATTGGCCTATTTATTGCTGTCCCGAGGTTTAAAACTCCCGGAATGACGTCAAAGGAATCTCCAACTGCTCTCAAATTGATCAATTATCCGGAATGAAGCAATTCAAGACACATATTCAGTTCAGTTCCACGACACTCCATCGTTAAGTAAAGTTCTTTTAATAGAGAATTCGTTAACACACAATCGTTTAGACCAGACGTCGGATTTCAGTGCAGCCGGTCGGGGCCATGGCTTTCACAAAGTTTATCTCAAGTCATATATTTGAACTAATTTATAACAAATATAAAAGGCTTTTCCATGATCGATCGCAGCATATATCTTTATAATATGTTCTTGGCTTATCTCACAAGCAGCCGACGATAAGAAAGGGCACTATACCGAAAGAGATTTACCCAAAAATCGACCAAATAAAAATCCACTAAGCACTCGAAAGAGTTGACCATAAAAATCGAAGGTGCCACGAATCGTCGATCGGTTGGTGGTCTCTGATTAGGTGGGGGCATGGGGGTTTTCGGGTATGGGGATTGGTGGCCTCTTATCGGTTTGCCGGATGAGTTAATTGGCTTGTATTGCCCTAATACTACGACTACCGTATGGCAAAGTGTGAATTGTGATTGATTTCGAATGCTAAATGAGCACCCGGCACTGGCACTGGTACTGGTACTGGTACTGGTACTGGGGATCGTAGAGTCCGCTCTGAATTGGTTTCACGATTGCGATCGGATCGCGAAATATGTGTGTGATTACTCCACTTACGAGTGTTTCATTAACAGGCAGCCCCAATCCACTTGAATATCAATCAGCCATGAATACAAACACACCGCACACCGTCTACAAGCATATGGATCACAGATCATCATCGGTTTCCCTTAGTTTGTTTTGGCTACGGTTCGGGTTTCGCCTGAATCGAGGTGTTTTATCTCTCTGTTGCGAGGATTGTTTATTAAAACATTATCAATATGATATGTGTAATCCAACCCTGATCCACTCGACCGACCATCCCATACCGTCCCGCACCGTCTTTTTTTGGCTTTGTCATTAGTCGCGTTGACAACTGCTAATTGTGGTAAGTGTTTATTGGCCCAATTCGTGGTATGCGATAAGATTCTTTTTCGTCTGTTTCTTTTTTAATTATCCATGTATTTCCTATCGTTAGGTTTTACATGCAATGACTCTTCTTCCTCTGGTTATCTTAGCCGCAAAAATGATGATGAACTTGGATGAGAGAGAACGCTTCGTCTAGACAAAGTGTTGCGCGATGTGATGTCATAGTTTATGAGTGGCATATCATTATTTTTTCGGGGTTGCTTATGTATGTATGTCTACTGAGATCCAAGGAGAAGTTGTGTAGTGTTCTTTGGGCCAATGATAATGTTGGTTGTTTGTAAAATAATGAAACTCTTTAATGGAAAGGACAATTTTCATGTAGAAACAATTTATATTTTCATTGGAGGTAGGGTTTTGAAATAATTTTTGTTTAACGCGATCTATGTCTTTATTTCCTTTTCTACGGAATAAACTGCGAGTCAGTAGTATTCTTTCTTCGTTTCTTTCTATCATTCTTAGGAAATCTTCTTCGATATTTCCACTCATAGTACTCTTATCTAGACGAATGTCTTATTATTCTTTGTTAGGTGGCTTCATACTTCCCTCTCTTGAATTCTTTTAAATAAATGTTCCACATTCTCTCATCTGATATACATTAATACATTTCAGTACTCGTTCATGTCTTACATTAATTTATTCAACCCGTTTTGTTTAATAAAATTACAAATTATGGTTAAATTAAGTAGCACTGCAAATGAGTTTTCCTCGTGCAATAAAATATACTTATGCATTCATTAAGAAATCATTCACTTGGCATTAATTTTGGGTGGAATATGCATATTGAAATCCCACAACAACAACAACAAAAAAGAGCCAAACCAAACACGAAACGAGTAACGTATGTGAATAAAGTCAAGTATTTGAACAATATATTAATAACAAAGCTCAAAGCTCGAAAGCGAGCGTTTTAATCATAAGCGAATTTAATTTGCATTTGCATTTCGCATTCGGTGTTTTTGTTTTGTGTTTTTTAATTGTGCCAAAAAACACGTACGTACAGAAATGTGAAATATCTAAAGTATTTATTTAATTATATCCAATGACTTTTTGCGTTGAACCTGGCTGAAAATGTTTTAGCAGCGTGGGCAAAGGGGTAAAACCTACTTTGGTATTCACACAGCAGGCAGGAAATTAGACAACTTTTCCGTTGATGTGTCAAATCTCGTGCCACTTTTCTCACTGTTCTTCTGTCTCTATTCTCCCTGTTTTTCTCGGAATTGCCAAAAGTTTGCAATTCAATTAAGAGTCGAATGTGTGGTGCTCGTCGTGGAGGCAATGGGTACTTTTACTTTCATATTCACGTTAACGGGAACGCGATCCGTATAGAGTGGGGCAAAACGACGGCGAAGGCGAAGACAAAGACGATCCGCGCGACCTGCTTAAACACGACTAAGTCGCTGCAAATTCTTGCATTCGTTTTATAGGCACACACACACATGCAGGCAATGGGTGTAAGTGTCTGTGTGTGTGTGTGTGAGAAAACACTCGTACAATCTCGCACAAGAATTGAATCGCATTCATTGATTGAATCAAAGTTGTACGCTTACTCCCGATTACTCGATTGCTCTCTCTCTCACTCTCTCTCTTTTAAGTACTCCACTCGGGTGGTGATCACGAAGAGCCGCACGAAGTTGGAACGCATGTAAGTGTCTGCTGTATCTTCTTCTACATACTCGTCTTTCTTCTTCCACCTGAGCATAGTTATGGGGCGGGAGTGCAAGGGCACTCCCTTGTGAATACTTTCATTGTGGTATTCTCTTTGGAACTTGTTTAAAAACTAAAATGCAAGCGTGAAAAATACATATACAATTCATACAAAAAATTAAAACTAAATTAAAAATATAAGAAAAAGTATATTTTCTGCTCTAAAAAATTAAACTTCAAATATCTATTGGTAGTTAAGAAAAGTATTAAAATTAAAAATAGAAAATACTAAAAAAAAATTAATATGTAAAAGAAATGCCAATAAATCAATAAAAAGTTAAAATATAAGAAAACATACATTTCCTGTTTTCAGAAACTAAATTTGAAATATCTGTTGGTGGCTTAAAAAATATTACTATTATTAATAATTAATATTAATATTATATTGTAAGAAAAGTTGCTTTTTCAGTTTTCAATAATTAAATTGCGGTTGGTTCTTATTTTAAAATCTACATTAAAAATGGTAGTATCAACTATAAGTTATAATTTCAGAGCGAATAAAGTACTAATAATAAATATAAATCAATTAGCTCGGTAGCCAAGTCCACATTTATGGTCGATGCCCCACTGCAGTTCTATATCTATATCTAGCGTCTCTCTGGTACTATATACAACATCCATATACAAGTACCGTAGTCATCATACAATATATTTCTTAGACGATTCCCAAGCCACTCGAGAAGTGCCCCTGGCTATAAATTCAATCTATCACGTTGGCTGGCTGCTTTAAGAATTTACAATTGCGAATGCAATGTCTCGACCGTACCTTGTGGCCGATTCTGGACATTATATGAAAATAGTACATACATTATTTATACAGTACAATATATGACACGGAAAAGTATGCAATAAAAATGATTGATAGCCTTAGATTAATAATGGCATTCATTTGTGTTTCTTTAATTAGTGCGACTTGAGACATTCAATCAATCGAAAATCGAAAGAAGTTGATGGTTTTATGGCCACACGCTAATCAATTTCGATTTGATATGGTTTCGGCCTCAAGTTGATTATCATTTGATCAGGCATAAAGAGATCTAGGAAATCCCACATGGAAACGAAAATTTTGGATATTTTTAAATCCAATTGGTTTGACTTCTATATTTACTATATTTAAACTGCACTGGTTTTAGTCTGTTACTGAATTACTCCCATAAATATTTATCGAGATAAATCATTTGGAATAACCAAATAAAACTTTGTAATTGCTTGCTTATTGATTTAACATTTCCATAAACTTTTTTTTTTAATTTATTACTCTGAAATTCAAACGGAAATAAAATTTTGTTGACTGAATGGAAATATTTTCCAGTCCTCTTTCTTATATGACAATGTTTTTGGTGATTTTTGTTTATTTGTTCATTTTATCAATCATGATACATCCAAAAAATGATAAAAGTCTCTGGCACTGGGGAGGAATATCATTCCATATCTGTGGCCATAAAATGTTTATGTGTCAAAACTCTTCAAAGATTTCCACTGCAATCGTGATTATCGCCTTTATAAGTTCTACATGATATGGAGTAATTACGATAAAAAAACAAGAAATAATATTTGATAATGGAATTTAAAAAAGCAATTTACATTTTCGTAAATTGTATAAAGATATCTAATCTAGAATGCTATTACAGCGTTTTTTTTCTTTAATATTGCCATTTATTATTTATTGTCAATGTGTTTATCTAATTTCCGGTAATATATTTACCTATTTTCATGACTAGTATCTGCATATTACATATTTCTCCTCACATTCCCAACACAGAAACATTTCGCTTTACATTTATCAATTGAATTCAAACAATCCGCACAATTTGTAGGAAATGTGGAAACTTTTTGAATGGAACTTCTCTAATTATTTGAGTGGCAAATGAAAACCGTGAAATGCGACAGAGCTGCTGGGCTGGGCAGACTGAGGGCTGGGGACTGAGGTAGAGAGACTGAAACTGTAAAAGGGAATTTGCCATTGGGTGTGGGTCTGGGTCTGGGTCGGGGTCACCATAAATTAACTTTGGCAAAATTACAAACATTTTCCGCATTAAAACCCAAATCACGGGGCCACCACATACACATACACACAGATACATGTACATATACATATATATTTGTTTGTATGTACGTACATACGATAGAGGATTGGATGGATGGGAATGGAGCAATTTCAATTAAAGCTAATTACAACCAATATCGACTGCCAACAATGTCAAGCATCAAAAGCTACGGGAGAAGCCACCCAAAAAGGGGGTCGGCAGTTCTGTTCGTTCGTTCGCTCGCTCGTCTGTTGGTTGGTTGGATAGTGGCTTCCTTCGGATGGTTTTGTGGGTTGGTTTGGATGTATTATTGGTTGGAGGAAACTGTGATAATGTCCTGTCTGGGTCGTGCACTGAGAGAAACGAAACTGCGGTTCTGTTCCACTCGCAGGGTGTCACTCAATGTCGCCGAAAGGCGAAAGGCGTCCTGTCCTGCTGCTGCGGGAGGTGTGAATACTGGTGCATAAGTAAATGTTGCTGTCACCAGGTCTCTGCTGTCTGCTGAGGGATGTGTGGGTGTTTGTAGTGGGTTCTGGGTTCCGGGTTCTGGGGGCTGGGTGGTGGGGCTGTGTGCTTCTTGAGGCAGTGCCTGAATTTGAGCCAGAGTCCGTTGCAGATGTCGTGGTTCTTGCTGCCGCTGCTCCTCCTCATGTTGTTGCCATGGAATAATTAAAGCAAATTTGCACTTCAGACAGTCACCCGAGGAAAAACAACGCAAACAGCTCAGCCCGCAACGCTGGCGACCCACAACAAGAGAGCCATGCACATCCATGCCATTCTGCCATGCTGCCACATGCCACGCCATACCACAGCCATGCCACATCCATCCGACCAGACCAGGTACCGTCGAGGATGCCGATGCTGCTCCTCCAATGGTGACAAAAACGCCTGGAGCTGGAGCAGGAGCAGCTCCTCCTTTTTGCTCGACTAGCAGAGCCAACGTCAACAAAAAGGGTGCTGGATGGATAGATGGATGGCAGGGCGGAGGGGGAACTCTCAACAACAACGGGGCACTACAGAGCACGCCAGTCAGTCGGGAAAAGTATGCGAAAAAATCTACAGATATATGTATATATTTGTGTGTAAATATATATGTGTGGGAGAGTATAATATGGAACAGAGCCAACAACACGAGAAACAATGCCAGTGAGTGGCATAGAGAGGCGAAACAGGAGCGGTTTGCTAGTAGAAGAGGTCGTTGCAGTTGTAGAAGAGTAAATAATTAAAAACTAAATTTAGGTATATTAGTTTTTAATTAATTCACAAATTACGTATACTGAATAGCTTTGAGAGGGATTTCCTATATATTGTAGTTTGAGATATGATACATCATACAGAGTATTAAGACAGAAGCGGTCCAGCATTATAATATTAATTCTAAAAGAAACGAGAACCCTTTTATACATACAATTATTCGATATTGTTTTCCAAGCAATCTAATAAATATAATGAAAAGCGGTTCAACAGTAGAAGAGGTTGCTGCAGCAGTAGAACAGTTCCTTAAATCGAAAATCATATTTATTGATTGTACTTTTTTACTTATAATATTTTTTTGGTTCCCAAGCAATCCAAAGAGTATATTGAATAGCATAAAATATCTCAACTAACAAACGAATAAGAAATGGCAGAGAGATACAGGAGCGGTCCACGAGTAAAAGAGTTTATGGAAGGAGTTAAGGAAATACAATTTTTGTTGGAAACATCAGAGTTCTTTGGAAAATATTTTCCAAAAATTAAATATTGAATAAATATAGTTTAATATTTAACTTTCTTTTGCACAAGCAATTAATTCAGCAATTCAGTGGCATTTCTGAGCCCCTTAACCATAAGCATCCAACCACATTCCGAGAATCCCCTCCTGTTTGTGGAAACGAGAGCGAGGCGGAAAAAAAGAAAGGAAAACCCCGAACAACAGCGTCGATGAGTGACTCGTGTGGATGCTGCTGCACCCCATACTCTGCTGCTGCCACTCTCCTGAGCGCAACAAGGACCAAAGCCAAAAAAAAAAGAAATTCCTCTACAACAAAAATAAAAATATATAACGAATGCCAACAACAACACCAACAACTACAACAATATTAATAACGAATGGCAACAATAAACTGAGCTTGCGCCAAATACGAAAATTTGTTGGTAGTAGATGTGGAAAGGAAAACCGAACGAATCTCTCACACGAGGCGAAGGACGACAATGCCAGTAATACACACACACACTCACACCCGCACTCACACAGAGACACAGAGCACGAAGCTGTGCTCTCACCGAAAGCTCCTCAAAGTCAAAGTTGTGTTGTTGTGTGAGAGATGTTCACCCGAAAAGAAGAAAAGAACTTGAAATCGAACTGTGTGTGAAGAAGAAGCATCAGGCAGGCAGCATCCAGACAAATTGGAGAGCGCGCCGTCAGTCGAGAAGGTAGTATCGTCATGCATCTTCTCTTCTCTCCTCTCTCTCTCTCTCTGATTGTCGCTCGCTCCCGTTGTTGTTGTTGTGGGAGCAGAAAATATTTTAACGCAATTAGAGTCGGGACCATCGTCGTGGCATCGGCAGCAGCAGGCAGCCAGAAGCAGCATCAAAACGGGCCCCAGAGCCCCCCAGAGCCAGAGCGTACGCGCACGCAGACGGACACGGAGCACGGAGCACGGATAGAACGCAAAAGAACAAATACAAAGAGAACAGAATTGAAAGTAAATGAAAGCGTAGAAAGAACCGAAAGAAACAATTGCAAGGCACGCAAAAAATCTCAGCAAACGTTCTCAGCAAAAAACAAATTGTGGAGAAGTGAAAAAAGTGTGACCAGCAACAGCAAAAAGATTAGCCGACTCAATTAACTGTAAAAACCTGCTGCTTGCCAGCCACACACATAGAGTGAGAGTGAGAGTGCGAGTGAGATAGAGTCAGAGTAAGAGCAAGAAAGAAAGAGCGAGCGAGCCAGCAAGTGCGAGGTGAAGGTGAAGCTGAAGGAGAAGCGCGAACAATTTGTTGAATACGTCGTCTCCGGGACCGCCACAAAGGGAAAAAAGCGAAAGTGAATTCAAAAGAAATGTCCACAACTTTTCTATGCAAAGTAATCTCTTAACACACATACAGGACTCTTACAAATAATACAAAAAAATAAAAAAGAAAGTTTATAATCAAAATAAAAAAAAAAAAAAAAAGTGCCAACAAAAACTAAGCCCAGTTGCCCGATAGAGAGGAAAATTCCCAGAAAGCCATAAAAGGACCAAAAACAAGAAAGAAAAAAGAAAGAAAAAAGGGGAGAAAATTGGCGGCGCAAAAGTTAAAAGGGACAAAGGCGATTAAGCAGCTCGCCAAGGACGAGGGCCCAGCACGAAAGGTGAGCGCAAATAAGTCATGCAAACGCAGAAAAGCGAAGAAAGCACAAATAAAAAAGAAAAAGAAATATACATAGCAAAGCAAAGTAGAGACGACAGAAGCCGGAGCAAAGTTGCTCCTAGCGACACCAAAGCGGCTGAAGAAGCAGCGGCCGAGCACCAGAAGCGGCCGCGACAGCAAAACAAGAATGAAAGGTCGAAGCATTGATACCCTGGGAGAGCCATTTCAATCACATTTACTTAGTAGAGATATATAAAAACATAGGAACATTTGGAATATCTTAAATTTTGCCACTGAATTCGGGTATTGAAAACATATGATATAGGCGGATCCGATTAGGATCCGTTTTTGCTGTTTTACCATAGCAGTGCCTCCTATTGCACGACTACTTTGCATAGAAAACCTGCAAATAATCATACTCTTTGCCAGGGTGACAGCAGAACGCCCCCAACAGATTTTTTTCTCTTGAAGAGTGACAGTCGTCGACGTTGTCGTCCTCGTTGGCGTCGTCGTCTTCGTCGCCTTGCAGTGCCTCAAGAGGCTGGCGGATGGCTACTGCTGCTGCCGCTCCTGGCCATGCTGCTGCTGCCGCTGATGCTGCTGATGCTGCTGTTGCTGACGCTTTTGAATTCGCCTTGAGTTCGTTGTGGGCGTCGTGAGAGTTCGCGAAGGGAGGCACGAGCCATGCTCTCGCTCTCTATGGTGCCCCTGTGATGGGTGTTGTTGGTTGTGCTATTGCTGTTGGTGTTGCTGTTGCTGTTGCTCTTGCTGTTCTTGTTATTCATAGGCAAACATAGGCAAACAAGCAGAAGCAAAGCAAAGAGCAACCTGCGGGGCTGGGCCAAACAACCGCAACGAGGGCGGTTCTCAGAATCAAATTAGCCCGCTGCCAAATGTCCCGACTATCCGACTGATGGAATTAGTCATGGTGTTGGCTGCAAAAAGTATGCTATAGGAACGCACGCCAAGGGATTTCGTCGGCGGACGAACGATTGTGGGTTAATTCCATCAAAAAGAATTTTTCATGTGTGCAAATCCCCCATGCCATTGGGGTAGGCTCCAAAAAGTATGCTAAGGGAAAAAGTTCGTAAGATGCAAATGGAGACCCAATTAAATGATTCAAGATTGATTTGATCTCATATTACATTAGACACCTGCAGAATAAATTATTTATTTCTGCTTCTCGTTTCCAATATATGTACCAGAAATTCAGATTCAGCCTCTATCAGTATGCAATAAATAATAAATAAATTCTTAGCCAATTAAATAAATTTGAGAAAAAATCCTTAACTCAGATATACTTATTTTTCATCAAATTGCTGGCAAAATTGTATACAACTTCTGACATTTAAGAAATAATAAAATACGACACACGAAATGTTATAAAAAAAATACACTTAACAAAATCCATTTTTAATCAGTATTCATCTTTTTTTGCATACCCAAAAATACAATAAGCTTGATTCTTCCACCTCTTTTAAAAGAATCATACAAATCTTGACTAAATACTAAATTACACTTTAAAAAGTTTAGACACATTCCCTGCAAATATATAACGAAACAAAATGTCATTCCTGCTCTCAAAACAAACTAAATTCGTTGACATTTTGCAATTATAGTACAACAAAATGTACAACTAATGTAAAACTACAGTTTTTTGGTCAAATCAAAATGTTTTCAAAAGTTTTGCAAAAGTTTAATTTCCTTTGCCAGGTTGTGCTCTGCCCTGTGCTCTGCTCAACTTTTTCACAAATCTATTCAAATCTAATTTCGCTGCTTAAATTGGTCCTTCAGTACAATCTAGCTTCTATTCTTTGTGTAGCCTTGAAGCACCCCTCGCTGTGTCGTCGGCTGGCGATGGCGGCAGTGATAACTCATGTCCCGCTGACATTTTTGGGTCAAAAAACTAAAATATTATGTGGTTGCTTTGCCATTCCACTGAAGAGCCTGTGCGTGCTCGTGTGCGTATGTCTCTCTCTCTCTCTTTAAGAGCTGGTGTCTATGTTTGTTGTATTTGTGGTGTGCTGTGGTGTGGTGTGGTTCTGTAGTCATTATTTCAGTCAACCTTCAAAAACCCACCGCCCACCGAGGGCTATCTATCTTCCCCCTAGTTTGTTCAGTTGTGTGTGTGGCACGGCACCCAGACTCCGGCATTCCGGCAGATTAAAATTGCATCCGGCGAGCCAAACAAAAGAGTGTTGACCAATTTCGCTTAAACATAAAACAAGGAGAAATTACCAGGAGGTTCAAGCACACAAATGACGACAAAACAGGGATACAGCAAAAGGCAATGGCAAAGCCAAAGGAATGGCAAAGGAAACAGGGACATATACATGGGATACAGGCATACGGGGATATGGGTGTATAGACGAAAACAAACAGAAATGAATTCATAGTAAAAGTCTTAATTGAAATTTTTGCTTGAAATGTGTACAGAGGGGATTCTTTTTTACTGTTCTGCGGCACCTAAAATGAAAGGCGATGTGTCCATGGTAGGACCTTCCCTGCACATACATATATACATATATATTTCTTTATGTGTGTGCGTTGTGTGTGTGGAAGCAACTTTGTGTGGCAGCCAAGGGAAAAAAGGAAAAGTCGTGGCCTGTGTGGTGTGAACGGATCTGTGGGGTCTATAGAGTAGGAAGTTTGCCATGGAGCTCTGGGCAGCACCATGAATGCATGACGCTGTGGGGAGGATAAAGGTAGCAACTTTGTTATATTCTTGACTTTACCTTTTGTATCATATTCTCTCTTTATTTTTTTTTTTTTTCTTGTATTTAACTTTGTATTCCTATTAGTCTGGCCAAAGCCAAAGGGCAATCAGCGTGAACGAAAGAAAACGTTGAACGAGTTAAATGTTTGATTACAAAATTGCATTTTACACCTTTGAGAGTTTTCTCTTCTTTTGGAATTTGAAATTTAGTTTCAGTAGAAGTTTCAGATTTCATAGCATACCTAAGGGGGCCAGAGCTAGACTGCCAGAAGGATTTACCTAAAACATATTGAGGGGCAAGGGGATGATGGCTTCCGTGTGGTATAAGTTATTAGAGGAAATATTTTCAAACGAAAGACTTTTAATTGGTGCAGAAAACTCTCACATGAAATTCCATTTCTAATTTTTCCACCCCCCTAATGAAATTTTCATTAAAATGTGGCATAAATTATCCATCATCATCATATTTATATGTTTGCTTTTGAAATTATGTTTAAACAGCTTTTATTATCATGAAACGAAAAATACCCAACTAAAAACAGTTTAAATACAGATAATAAATAAAGTTTAGTTCTTACAAAGGCCAAATGATTATCTGCATTACTCATACGTCATGTGTTGCACAAATAAACATACATTCTGTGGGTAAAAAAAAATGATACAAATAATTGACTGATTGGATCTGAAATGTATTTAAAAATAATGTCGATTTTTTATTATTTGCATGGCATACATATGTATGTATGTATGTAAATCATTATTTTCACAATAATATTGTTAAATAAACGAATAATTTCAGTAAAATTAATATTCAAGAAAAGGAAAACACCTCTGGAAAAATAGGTACATAAATTATTCATAATTTCCTAAAATACACACGTGGCTTTGTTGTTACTGAATGAATATGAAAATACATTAAAACAGGCATTCGCGCTTGAAATGGCTTAAGGTAAAACCAGAGAAAGTTAATTAGAGGTTAGAGGTAGATAAAACTAGTATTATAAATATTTCTCAATATTTCTAAATTATTTGTTCGGTGCTAGAACATTCAAGAAACTATAAATCTACAAAACATTATATTAAAGATGACATGCTGAATATCACTAAAATGTCCTGGGGACTTTATGTCCCCATAAATGATAAGATAAATAATAATTGAATAAAGTGTCTAATAAATTCCATTCAACATTCAGTTGATTTTAATCAGGTTCGATAATTATATTTCAAATAATTTATTTAAATTGATTTACATTATATTTCAATATATATATATTCCATAATATTTTCTTTTAATTAATTCCCACTCATATTTAATAATAATTTAATAATCTATTTTCTGCAGCGACTTTTATTGGGGTTGGAAAGATGTTTCTAAATGAAAGTACATTCTTTTTGAATAGATTATGATGCCTTTAATAAATTATTTTGAACTCCGTCTCATAATCATCAATGATGGTAATAATTTCTATTCCCATTCATACGCTGATCCCAAGATCTTATTTTTTTGTTTTTTTTTGCACCGAAAGCGAAGAATTAACAAATGACCCAGAGATAATGGAAGGGAAAAAGCCGTGGAGAAATATACATGGCCGTAAACACAAGATCCAACACTTCCAGCCATAGCCATAGCCATAGCCACGCCCCCTCATCACCCCTCAGATGTGCCCGCCTTGGAAGTCATTTTCTTTTGAATGGGTGGGGAGAAAATGGATCTGAATCGAAAATGTTGTGTTGGCTGAAAATTTATGTGTCTATTGCCAAAGGATTCTATGCAAAGAGGGACACAAAGGCGACACATCACAAGGAGAAACATGATGTAGAAATAGAAGAAGAGAAGGAGGAAGGAGGAAGGAAGGGTGAGGTGTAGGGCGAGGTGCCCCGCCCACACATACGCATACACACACACACATGCAATTACACGCCCACTTTGCTTTATCTTTGTAACTGTTACAAAACTTGGCTTCTTCTTCATCATCATTTTCTTTCATTCTTTCGTTTCGTTCCGTTCCGTTCCGTTCGTTTTTCTTTTCTTTTCTCGTTGGTTTTTTTTGTAGGCGTGTGTTTGTCCTCCGTGTATGTGCTTATCTATCTATGACTGCTTATGAGTGTGTGTGTGTCTGTGTGTGTGTTTATCTTGGCCAGAAGCTATATAGTTTATCTATGTGCATGTTTGTTGTTTGCTGGTGGTCGTTCGTCTGGTGTACACTTTTCCGCACTTATTCCATATTTAAGAGGCAATTTATATTCCCTTTTTTTGCACTCTCTATCTGCAAGCAGCCTCCTCCAGCCTCCTACTCCTGCTGCTACTCCTCCCCTTTCTTTCTCTCTCTGGCCGCTCTGTTGCTATCTCTTTTCCGTTAGGGTCTATCTCCGTCTGGCAGTCTATCTGTCTGCCATTCAACTTCAGCTACAGTTTCCGCTCTTCTCTGGCCCGACTGTTTCTGTTTCGGATTCTGTTTCTGATTTAGTCGCCAACACAAGCACGCAACGCCACAGAAAAACAAGTGGAAAAGGTACTACTCGCATTTATAGGGAATGTTGCGACTAAAGGATACCCTACGACCTATGCCCTATACAAGAGCTTATCTAAAAAAAAATAATCCAAATTACTATAGAGAATTTTAATTTAATTGCTATACAAAAATTAATATACATACATATATGAAAACTTTTGTCCCTATATTGCCTGTAATAAGTACCTGCTCTGATAATATCATTATTTATAAGTCTACCAAATATTTTCCGAATTGTAAGCCCATGAAAAATGTTATATTCCGGGAAAAGGAACTCCAGATCTTTAAAACACTGAATGCTATATATGAAAACTAAATAATTGTAACCAAAGGAAGGTACAATTCTCTTAAATTATGGATCCCATCTTTAAAATTGGATATCTTTAAAATTGTAAAAGGCACAGGTCTTTGTCTATTTGAAGGCAGAAACCGACTGTTTCTACAAACAAACACGACTTTCACCGACTTGAATGCTGATCCAGATTATAGGTCCTCTAATGCAACAGCATACCCCATTAGCCCCAACGATTAGTGGGTATAAAAAGCTGATGTTGCTGCTAGTGCTGCTGCTGCCCACTCATCCTATCCGGATGCTATCCTATCCGGGAGGGGGGTGGGGGAGTAACTATACAACAAGCTGAAGCCGGCTTAGCATTGCTGATGCTTTCCCTACCGCAGTCCACGTCCACGGCCACCCCGCGGCTGCTGCGGCTGTCAGTAGCCAATTATCATTTTTTGAAATGAATAAAAACGTTGCCTGCCAGCCCAGGCCCCGCTTTCGGTGCGTGTGCCACGTACTCTCTCCTCCGTGGCGACTGTGTATATACGGTTGTATCTAAATGGCATTTCCATAGCCACAGTTGCCAGGTCCTTATCCGTCTTTTGGCTCTGTTTCTGTTTCTGTTTCTGACTCGCGCCCACTCCATTGCGGCGGCAGGCTTTTCACCTTGCGGCTATTGCAGTGTGTGTATGTGTTTGTGTGTGTGTGTGTGTGTGTGTGTTTTTGGCTTTTCCTGCTTTTTTATTGTGTCATAAATTATTCAAACGCAAACATCATCAGCAGGCGGCAGGCGGCGGATCAGGATAAAGATGCGGCTCAGCCTCTCCGCCGGCTCTCACGCTTACCCTCCCTCTCGAGTCTCTCTTCACTCTTCTCATTATCAGCGGCAGACGTTTAACGCACACTCACACGCACACTCCCACTAGCCATCCCACATAGATACACATCCATCCTCGCTCTTTTTCTCCTTCTCTCTCTGCATGTGCATATTTTTGTATCTTATACCCTGGCTGTCCCCCGCAGGGAAGGTACACTGGTCAATGGATTATTTGCAACTGAAACTGCCATTCCACTCTTTTCTCTTTTCGGTGACGACTGTACTTTCATTTGAGCTGCTTGTTCATTTGTGGAATTATTTAACGATTATTTATCTATTATTATTTATTTATATTTTTTATTTATCTATGATTTATATTTTATTTATCGATTCAATTCCATTATTTCAATGGCAATCAAGTATTTCATAACTTCAATAACTTTTGAATGACTTGTTATCTAGTTTATTGCTATAAAAACCCTGCTTTCGAAAAGGAATATATTTTCTAACACTGCTTCCTCTTCAAGAGAGACACACAGAAACCTCACACCAATGAATATTCACATGCTATAATCTGCTCCAGGCCTCTAGCATTGTTATTACTCCCACGACATCCTCTAGAATGTGTTCAGTGTTCTCTATTCCAACTCAGAAATCTCACGTCAACTATTTTACCTCTATGGTACGGCTCTTTGCATAGAATTATCTGCAGATTTAATTGCTTTATGTTTAGTTAAGCTATCAAATTTCTGTGCGACTGTACTTAATTCCCACAAAACACTGCTTGAGCTCCACTGCTATAAGCAGTGCGCAGAGCTTTCGTTTTGCTCAAATACCATATAAATTCTTTTATTTTAAAGTTGAAGGAAATTGTATTATCAACAACACAATGATTCCATTAAAGTTCTACTGTTTGAAATACTTTATATTTCGTAAATTATTATTTCGAAGTTGCCGAACAAATTGTTCGTACCAGTGTGCAATGATGCGGAAGCAATCGGAAGCATGACCCAGCGGGTTGTGGGCAGTCGCCTGTCGCCCCCACTGTTAAGAGGCGCGCGGGGAGGACTTCGCACTCAGCGAGGAGTCACTTCCATAAATAAAGAAGGCCACGCCAGAGGAGCGTTGCGCCATCACTTGATAAATAAGTAGTGCACGTAGGCATTCGGCATAATGAAGCGAGCCGAGTCGGGCCCGCCCTACCCCCTTAGTGGACTCAAGACGATGGCAGAGGCACAGCACAGCAATTTGTTGGGCCCATGCGGCGTATACGTAATCACGCATTGATATGCCATTTACTTGGCCGACAGGAACAGGCACCCAAAGGACCAGAAAGCAGCAAGGACGGGCCAAGCAGTAGTCCCGTCACTCAGCTCTGGCAAAAGGATTTATGCACTCGATTTTGCAGTTTAAATTTTATTTGTTGTTTTATTTTTTGTTTTATTGTTTTTTATTACGCAATCATTCCCTGCAGTCCCCGAGGAAGCGCACCCCCTATCCATCCAGCCGGCTCCATCCACACTTCGAGTTGAGTGCAAATTAAAATTATGCCACTTGCAGCCATTTCCATTACCATCTGGGGCGTTTTTTCTCCCAGCCCCAGAAGCCGCAGCTGCCCCAGCCCATACGTATATTTACGAGCAGCAGGCAGTCCTGACCGAAGTCGTTAGCGACTCTGATTACATGTTAATTATCATTCCGTAATGAATTGGCCCTTTGTACTGACATGTGTTGGCGTTGGCCCCCCCCATTTCAAATTTACAACCGAGAGCAATAAATGCCACAGAGCCACCGACAAATGCTGCAGGAATATTGCGATAGATACTACATACATAACATACATATACGGGTGTCCGGGGGATGAGTGGAGTACGGGTTGACAGCCATTGTGGTCGCTGGCGTTGAGGCCGAGCGGTTATCCACTTTCAAATGTAAAATAAATTTCTCCATCAACTTTTAAAATTATTGCATTCGATTTGTGGGAGCAGATAAGTACTCAAATATTTTAATATTTTCCACCAATTCAGAATAAATACAAATTATGGGAAACGAATAAAAGAAATAACTACAAAAAATATGGTATAATATAAAAACAACGTAAAATTTAACAATGTAATAAATACAAATTCTTAAAAGTATTATTACACTTTGAGTGATTTTTAAGCCCCATAAAAACAATGGAGAACAAAAATTGTTTTATATTTTCAATACAGACATAGTTTTATATTATCTATAAAAAGTTTGAATCATATCTTTGAGACCTTTAAGATGAATATACCCATATTTTTTTATATATTTTTTTCCCATCAAAAGTCATAAAAAAAAACCCTCACAAAAATGCAATAAAAATTTCTTATAAGATTGTGTCCAAAAATCAATCCACCAATCTGGAGCCACAAATAAATTGTAATCCGCGTGCAAATCGGTTGAGCCCAAATAGGAGTTAAGCTATATCCTTGAGAGGAGCTTAGGCGGAAGCTTAAGCTCCGCGGAAACAATCCCTACCCCCCTCCCCTCCCGCAGGCTATGTAACAACACACGGATAAGCTTATAAATATGTATTTCTCTCCGAGATGAGCATGTGTGGAGATACAAGTGTGCGGATACTTGAACCGCACTAACACCTAGATACATACATAAATACATTAACAATACACACACAAAGGAGTCGTTCCTTCGTTGGGCTTTCGGGCATCGGTTGCCATGGAGTGTGTGTTGTGTATGTGTATGTGTGCGCAGACTCAAATTAATTCCATTGGCACCGATTGAAAGTTTTCGCTCGCTTCATGGCAGCAATAAATTACGATTTTACGAGTACTTATTTATATGTATGTGTGGCATAGAGATTGTATTTTCCATCGATATATATCGTGAAATGGAGCACGGGAAGTAATGGAATTAATTGAAGAATACTGTTAACGGAGGTCTATATGTAAAAATGGATAAATAAAGCAGTTCAGAACCATCCACCTTATGTGTCTTGAATGGAAAATACTAAAATAATGTATCTTCTATAAAGCAGCTTAGAATAGCAGCATGAAGAATACTTTTAATGGAGGTCTATATGTAAATCCTTTTTAAGCACTGTAAATGCTGCAATAATTCATATTCTATAAAGCAGCTTAGAATTCAAATTATTTAGCTTAAATTTGTAAATTTGTTATTCTGACAAGGCCTTATTTCACTAAGGACTTCCGATATATTGATATTTTCTATCGGCCAAAAGGATTATGTCAAATATTCCTGTACCTTTGAGCTCTCAAAGAAGTAACACACTTTGGTGTGTTTCATGTTGAGTCGAAATCTGGTAGTCATAACATATATGTATTATATTTCCAACCATTACAGTTTCCATCATTTTACACAATATTTTTTAGAATTTTATTTTAATTAACGGATGATCAAAAAGGAGCAGAAATTCTTGAAATAATTTGCGTCAATTCCCAAATTATTCCCAAATTAAAAACATCTTTCTTATTAAATGGCAAACCAACCAACAAAATAACAGTCCCTCAAAAGGAACATAAATCTAGAGAGTTCCACTTCCTAATTTAATGTTGCCTAGGTTTCCCATACAACTGAAAGAAGGCACTACCACTACTAAAACTCATTATATTCCCAACCAAAGCAATTTCAAGCACACAAAAGACTGTCGCACAAAATGTGCAAAAACAACATAGGGAGGGAGAGGGAGAGGGAGAGAAATCTGTTCGAACTGAATGATGAATAAACTTGTCCAAGGGGGGTGGGGGAATGAGAGATGAGAGTAAGGACTGGCAGGAGGCTTAACATTTGCATTAAACCCATTTAATTATACTAAGTACATAGTAAATACGACAAGTAGAGTGCCAGCAAAGAGGTAGGAAGGAAGGAAGAGTCAGGATGAGAGGAGCAGGAGTAGTTTCATGTTTACATTTGCCCAAGTGATGGCTGCTGCGGCTCCAACCCGAAACTCCACCTCAAACAAATGCCTTATTACACACACATACACTCTATGTTACACTATATAGTACACTGTACTACATGGGTAACGTAACTATTAACAGTTCTCGAAACGAGTCGAGTGCCAGTACGATGCCGAATGTGTTTGCACGCCTGTTTGCCTTTTGCCGCAGTCATAAATAATTTATGCCTCCGTAATTTGGTCAACTTTACTTTGCTCTGCGCCGGAGGCCTCATCCTCATCCTCCTCATCCGTGCTCTACTCTGCACTGAAATGTCCTGCTCCCTTGCCTATGGTATCTGTAGTAGTATCTTCATTCCCATGTTAATCGCCTCCTACATGGCATCTACTATGTTGTACTACGACTATATAGGGTATACACTTGCATAAATCAACTTGGAATATGTTTCAATTGACCACACAGTTGTCTCATTTGCATTTTGTGTGCGCCCAGGCTACCGCTCGGCTCGGCTCGGCTCGGCTCCAGCGTCCTCAGGTCATTCATTAGGCGTCGGCGATTCCTTGGGGAGTAATTAGAAATTAGAATTTGGAAATACGACAAGAACAACAGTACAATACAGCACATGCATGTGTGCCACATGTATGCTGCATAAGGCCCATAATTGATAATTATTTCATTTCTCTGTGGGGGGTGAAATTTCATTGTGTGTTAAAGGAGGTGCAAACTGCCTTGGGCTTTAATTTGAATGTTCTATGGATGTGGAAATGGAAATGGCAATGCAAGTCTCCTCCTTGAGGGGAATGCTTATTAAAACGATTCTAAGTGCTAAGGATTCTGAGTGTTTCGATTAAAATTTGATATGCGCCTAATATATTTTGTGGTGAGGGAGAGCGTATTTTAATTATGTTGATTATATAATATTGTTGCTGCAAGATTTTAGGTGTTTATAGTCATGAAAGGACAGCAAAGGATGGGATTAAACAGTTTTTGATATAAGTAGACCTAATATATTTATTTAAGAACCGAATAGGTATCTCCAGAAATCGGGAAAATTAACGAAACGATTGGATAAAGTTGAATAGATCTCCCTGTAAAAGAAACGCAATTAATAAACCATACTTTAAGTTCTCTGAGATTTATTTTTTGACAACATACGACAGCCAGACGCCCAAGCGAAATGTGCAAAAGGGAATGCCCGAGAGTCCAAAAACAAAATACATGTCGTATGCGACTAGAGTCCCTAAAAGTATCTTTCAGATTCTTTGTATTAACAAATGTAGAAAAACGAACGGTGGTACTTCCCACAGAACTTGAAATAAAAGAGATTTTCTTTTGGTTTTCTAGCATTTAAGATTTTCAAGGGCACACTTAGCTGTTTCAACCAAATTTAAGCTAGATCACACTCTAATCTACTCGCTCTTCAGTCTCTAGAGTCCATGGCTTTGGGTCTGTGAGATTTGTGAGTTCTGTTCAAATGAAACAACAGACAAATTACCAATGACCATTTCAAGTATGAGGTTTACAGCACTCAACAACTGTCTGTAATCCTCAAGTACCAAGTACCAAGTACATTTACCACTCAAAAGTGGGCAGACATTCATTTTGCATGGCCACAAAAATCTGCCTGAGCTTGAAATCGAAATAAAGTCCATTAAAAAGCAATTTCCCACCAGAGCTCTCTGAACACACACAAAAACCAGCAAAAAATCTGCAGCAGCAGCAGCAGTAGAGAATGTAACTAACTTATTTAACCTTCAGCTTGTTGTTGAAACTTTATTTTCGATTTCCGTTCCCAGGAATCCATCCCCATTTCCCCAATGACTGACACACTAATATGAGCGACTGTAAACGTCAGACATATATTCACTTTCCCCATCTACCATATGCTGCGGGCAGGAGAACTGGGAGTATCTGGTGCACACACACACACACACACACGGAGAGGGCAATAAATTTATTTGTCAACTTGTTCAGAACTTTCTGCATGACAATTGTGGCACACAAATAATATATTTTTTCTAATTACCAAAAAGGAATGACCTTAATACCAGTCCTCAGAGATACAGAGGGGAGAGAGAGAGAGAGAGGGCGACCCAGACAGGCAGGGAGACTGTGTCATCCTGTGCGAATACGAACACAAATACAAATCCAAATCGAAAGGAAACCAACTCGATTTTATACGTTCTATTGACACATTTTTTGTATACCCTTTTTATGGGGGTATTGGATTTGTATGATTTGATTTATTTGTTTTCAAGGCAGCAAAGGAAGTATTTCGGGACAGCTAAAGTACATAAATATAATCTTAACAAGCATCTAGTCTATTGAAAATGTGCTTATCGCTATTTCCATCACAGAAACAATCAATCTTCAAGGGTATCAAGGGTATTCGGTCACCAAATCTACTTTTCCCTGTTTGTTTTTGTATTTTTGTGGGCCAGCAAAAATGCATTTCCGAATGAAATTCGCCAACTCGACAAATCTTCAATGTGAACAAGAGCCAGGCAAAAAAAAAAAAAAAAAGGGTACAAAAAAAAAAGTTAAAAATGAGTATGGGAAAATACATAACAAACTTTTGGGAGAAATGAGAGCAAAAACGAGAACCAAAGAGGTTGCCAAGTACCCGGTACGGTACGATACGGTACGTATCCCCATCCAGACCTCCAGCCTCTCCCTCTTCCTCTCTTCTCCACTCCACTCCACTCCACTCCGCTCCTCTGTATAGTTGCGCCCCTTTCCTGTCTTATTCGGTTGTGGATTCAAGCAGCCATGTAACCTCGTTTATTCTGCAGCATAATGAAAGGGGAAAGTTTTGTGATTTCACCGCCCATGGTTCCGGCAAATGCCATCCAGTAGTACATCCATAGGATGGATGCATGTATGTGTATGTGTACGAGTATCTGTGTTTGCCGCTGTGTGTGTGTGAGTGAGGTGCAACAACGACGGCTGGCACTAAATGGCATTTGAAATGTTTTGTAGTTCCACATTCTGATGCTGGCCCAGACGGTCTTTCGGTCCGGCCTGTGCCTGTGCCTGCGCCCATCCTGGGCGCAGCTTTCGCCTTTGCCATTTGCCAGCAGACGCTTCGTCCTGGCAGCAGCAGCATCAGGAGAACCTGTCCTTTTCCTGACTGTCAGGCAAATGGAGAACACTCATGCACACACACTCAGGCACACTCAGGCACAAAAAGGTCAAATGAGAATTATAATTTAAATAGCAAATAAAACAGAAAAACAAAAAGCAGAACAGAACAGAACAGAATCAAGGGAGGACAAGGGGGAACGTAATTCCTTTTGGTGCGAAATTGAAATTGCTATGGGTCGTCCTGGTCTTGGTCCTCGTCCTGGTTCTGTTACTGGCTCTGGCTCTGGCTCTCTGGCTCTCTGGTTCCTCCACAAAAGCCGTGTCTGTCTACGGTCCTTTTTGAGCGAGAGAGTCCTTGTAACTTTGCTGCTAATTATATCGCATTTTCATGATTGTAGCAAATGGGTTCATCAAACGATTCGCCCAACGAGGGTCAAGTACGTTCCACTTGATGATGAAATTCGAGACGGGAAATTTGCTGCGCCACCAAAAGCAAACGCCCCGAGGCGCTGAAGAGCTGGCAACTGGCAGCTGGGGCATCGTTGCCCAGATTGACTTCAAGCTGTCCAGAAGAGCGTGAAGTGGATGTGGGAAAAGTGGGGAAAACTCTTGCCGGATGTACTTCAGAGCTTAACGTGAAAGATTATTTATTGATTTATTAGAAGGTGCTCGAGAGTAACTATGGAATTATAAACTTTATCATGCTACACAAGCAGCTACATGAGATACAAGATACGTATCTATTTATGTACGAAATGGAATTAAATGCCACAAAGGAAATGGTTGGAAATAAAGATGCCTTTATTCTGCTCGACTGTTCGAATATCTTATAATCTTCGTTGCATTTTCGTTTGCATATTTTTTGATATAATTTACCAGTTTTCAATTTAATAACTGACTTAACAAACATAATTAAATCGATTAAGTCAATTTGATATCTGAATTTATTTGTTGCCTGATTAATGCTCGGCTGTTGGGGGTTCTTGATTCACTTCCATGATTGCCTTTAATTTGCTTGATTTAACGAGGACATTTATTTGATTTGAGAATCAATAGTGAAGCATAATTCGTTAAAATGTTTTAATTACTTTTAAAACTGTTAATTAATCCATCATTTCCATTGTGCTCAGTACATTTTCGATAGCTGGATTGTTTAATATCGTTAATTATGTGCGTTTTCGATCACTTTTACGATTAATTTCGACAATTGATTAGATTTTCGAAAGCTGAAATCATTTATTTAGGCTATTAAATAAATATTCGATAGCTGGCTTGCTTAATATCGGTAATGGCGTAGTAATTCGATAACTGGAACGATTAATTTGTATAAGTGAGTAGATTTTTGATCTCTTGCACGGTTAATTGCAGCTATTGAAAAAAAATTCGATAACTGTACGATTAATATCGATAATTAGGTAGATTTTTGATAACTGAATCGATTTTTTCGGGAATTTAATAGTTTCCCGTTGCAGAAACAGTTGGAAGTACATCATTTGTTGGCTAATCAAGAACTAATAGCCCGTTGAGCCCGTTCGTTGAATGACTTTGATTTCCAAAAAGCGAACGGAAACATACCTTAAAATTCATCCGAACAGAAACCATTCGTGTTGCTAATGGAACTGTGTTAAAGCTCTTATTTGTTCAATGATTCAATTGAATACCTCATAGAATACCTCTCCTTCTGGTAACCCACAAATTTAGATAACTTCAGAAAGTCCGTCGCTTAGTACTCCAATACGATACACATCTCAAAGAGCACAACTCTTTTGACCTCTGCGGCTGTGGGAGATAGAACACATCAGACATTCAAAAGTTGTTGAAAGCGACGCATTTATTCCCCTAACAGTCTCCAGATTGTTATCAACATTTTGCTTGTGCGCCTTCTAGTAGCCCAAAAATGGAAATGAAAAATGGAAAAATGTTTGGTTAAAACAAAAACAAAAAACAGAGAAAACTCTGAGCAATAAAACTTATCCGTCGTAGATGCGAGTTCGAGATGGTAGACCACCAATTTTTATTTATTTTCATAAATATGTACTTCCGTTTTCCGTTCCGAAGAAACAATAGAAGCAGTAGCCTCCCGCTCCTCGTTTTGAGCGTATTTCCTGGAGTCTCCTCATGTTAAAGAAAATCAATTGAATGCTTGACTAAACCAAAGATATTGCTTTGCTCTGGCATTTCTTTTCTTCAATTTCCTTTGAATTTTTCAGCTGTCGTTGTTATTCTTTGCAGCTGTCTGTCGCTTGATCCACAGCACACAAATGAAAAGAAATGAATTTAACTGAGATTCATTTGTGAAACTTATTAAAAGCCGCTTCAGCAGCAAGCATCCAACATTATCCCGCATCATCATCATGATCATCATCATCAGCAGCAGCATCAGCAGCAACATCGTTGTCCCTGGAATCCAGTACATTTCTGCCATTCCAATTCCAATGGCAACAGCACAATCACAATTTCCATTGACATTGCCATTGCACAATTGCAATTCCTCCACAATTGTAAAATGCAACAATTTTTAATGCGTCTTCCTGCAACTTTTATTTCGAGTTTGAGTTTAATGCAGAAACTTTCGCCGACCGAATGGCAATGACAAGACGTCCCCGTCCCGTACCGTCCATCCGGGGCAGGACAACCCTCGTATCCTGTGGGTAGATTTTGCCACTTCTTAATGCTCGTTACATTGTGAAAAATTGTTATTGCATACAGTACTCTGATCTGCATCGAGCTTAAAGATTTCTGTGCAATAAAATGGTGTTCAAGAGTGCCAGAGAATGTCCGAAGGAATCCCTGGCATACCTTTGGCGTCCCAGAAAAACTCTCTCTCTGTCTCTCTCTCTGGTATCTTAGCGATTTTCAGACAAAGTCGACTCTGGTAGGGCTTTGTCTGCTTATTTTTTCCATCAGTTCCATCAGTTTCCATTGGAAACTCCAGGTAAACCCTGATCCGGCATTAGCTTTAAAGATTTTTGCACCTTTTTAAACCGAGAAGAATGCTCCCTAGAATTCTTGGGAGCCCAGAGAAAAACCCTCTCTGGTATTTCAGCAATTTCCAGAGCAGAGCTGGGCAACAACCAGTCGGCTCTCTGGCAGGGGCTTTCCACCTTCTTCGTCTGCTTATTTTTTCCATCATTTTTCTTGGCATTCAAAATGGGAGCGGGGGTGAGGCTGTGGCTGCAAGGCACAGAGTCTTGAGTAAGTCGAGACCGTAACATTTCCTGTTTGCACTGCCATTTTCCAACCATCCAACCCTTGCCCCACCCACATCCCATATGTGTGCATGTGCAACACCCTCTCTCCTCACGGATGCCTGGATAAATGCCTGCGTGTCGCCCCTCGCCATCGTTATCCCACGGTTTTTTTACACCCCTTCAGGCCAACGCCTTTCATGCAAAAATATGCAATTTTATCGGTCTTTACAGATTTCCCATTTATGTAGCGCTCCAGAGAAGTAAAGGAGAAAACGGGCATAAAAGGCCCGAAGTAAACGCATGGGGCATGAAAGACAGCTTTCCCAATGAACACAAATAAAAGGAGAAACGTAAATATTTTTTGCATACAGGAAACCTTAAGTTAGCTGCAAAAATCTTTCAACAACTTGTACAGATATAAATCCTTCTCTTCTGCTTGCTAGATGCTGGTACTTTCTGCGAAAAGATGGCATTTCTCAGCTTTTAGTTAATTGAAAAGTGGAAATTTATTTGAAAATCCCAACATTCTGTTTGAGGCCATGACTCACACAGAGAAAGACAGCGACAGGGCAGGGACAGAGACAGAGAGTGAGAGAGAGACTACAGTCACGAGTAAAGACACGAACAATTTTTTCTACGTTAAAACGTGCCGACATTTTCGGTTGTCAACAAACACACACACAGGAACACACACAGTGGGGCACACACTCTTTCCCTTTCAGAAGGACAGAGGAGATGCCATGATATGGTGGGGGGGGATGGAAAAATGTTAAGCTGCCCATGGGCATCCGTCTGCTGTGCTGTGCTGTGCTGTTCCATAGTTAAACTTTAGTTTTATGGCTGCAATTTAGTGAAATGTATGTTTGTTTAGCTCAACTCGTCTCATCTCCAGATGAGTCTGTCTGCTGGGCTTTGGTTTGGTCTGCAGCATTCATTCGTTTATTCTTGCCAATTGTTTAGCCTTATAAAATATACGGATTTAAAGAGCCCTCTGTCTCTCTCTCTGTTCTGTCCGGAACCCACAAGATATATTGCCGCTTTAGAGAGCACTCTCATCCTGGACAAGTCCTGAACCGAGGCTGAAGTCTGGAACCTACCAGCATAACAACGAAGGAAACATTTGTTAATGAGACCCACAAGAGCTTACGAGAGTCCATAACATTTGTGTTAGGGATAGAGGCTTCCCCTTCCGCTTCCCCCCCGGATCACTCTAAATTTTTCTGTGGGTCTGTCTGTTCCTCTCTCTCTACTTCTGCGAGGGACAACGCAGCGGTTGAGTATATAAAATTAACACCTAAAAGGTTGACAGATTTACACATTTTTATCTTAACCCAAATAAAACCTCTTCACCTCATTTTGTCCACGGCAGTGGCAGGGCGTGGGATCTCCCATTAGGGATTAACATTGTAATGTGTGGAAAAAGGTCATGGAAAGGGTTTTTGTATGGATATGAGAATGCAAATATGTGAATATTAATTCTAGAACAGCTTCCATTACCCCAAGATATTTTCTTCGACAAGCGGCCACAGGTGTTCGCGACCGAGGCTCGGTCCCGCGAATCCAATAACAAAATAAACGTAATGTGTCAAAGCAGTCATCGCTTATCGCTCCCGGGAATGCAAAAACAATATACAGCAATTCCCAAAGTCCTTCTCGATCTTCTACACCATTATTTAGAAAGTGCTAAGGAATATATTCAAAAAGATCCCCAACCGAATTAAAATACTAGAACTAGTTCACAGCTTCCCCAATAATATGATCTTAATCTTAGCTGCCATTTTCTTGTACAAATTTGACCATAATAATGTCGAAAATCTCACACCATCTTTCCCTAATTGCCACACTCTTTAAAAATAGTTTAAATCGATCCAACGCCTCAGTCCTGTATTTGCACCTTTCACAAGAACACACCTGAACTAGTTCACAGCGATCCAACACGTCCATCATCATCTTGTGCACCCCGCACACAAAAGCGCTAGGAGCGTCAGTGGCAGCAACAGCAGCAGGAGGTGAGGAGGTCAAACGATGGCAAAGGAAAACGCTTTGCACCTGCACCAGCACCAGCAGCATCATCCCCAGTCGCAGTCCCCCAGAACACAGCCCCCCACATCCCCTACTTCCACAAAACGTTTCCTGTCTTCAGGTGGCGGCAGACATAAAGTGGGCGCCAAGCAAGACCCCATTACGACGGTGCTGGTGCTGGTGCTGGTGCTGATGCTGCTGCTGTTGCTGCTTGTCCGGATGCATTGACCAAGGCTATTTAAGGATGCCACGCTCTGATGCGTTGCACAGTTAAGACCCGAAGCTGACGGCGTAAAGGTCTGCACAGCAATCAGCAATCTCATAAAAAGAATACAGACAGCACACAGAGGACACAGAGCACACATATCTATATCCAGACTGTATCTCGCTCTCTCAATTGCGGGTCATTTTAGCAGCTAAAGTTAATGTTGAAAATTTGCTTTCTCACATTTCCAGATACTTCCGGACACAGCAGCAGCAGCAAGTCGACGGCGACGGAGACGGGCAGCAGCAGGCACTGAAATTGCATTTCTAATAGAGGAGCAGAGGCCAACACGTTCAGTGTATAATATTTGAAATCAAAGCATTAGGGTCTAACCATGTCAGCGGTGTACGTGAATCACAAGCTCAACATGCGCACAACTGCTGTCAAAATGAAGCGAACGCAGCCATGGATGTCGTGGATGTCGCACAAGCGACTTCTCTCCACCAGCCACAGCCACAGTCTCAGTCCCAGTCCCAGTCCCCATCCAAGTCCCCAACAGGAAGCGGGCATGGCCAATTGATTTTGACGGCAACGAGGACGAGGACGAAGACTAGGAGGACTAGGAGGACTAGGACTAGGAGCAAACTAAGACAAACTAAGATAATTCAATCGCGTTTTTTACATATTTATGGTTACTTTTTCTTCGGTTCCTTGATGAGATACATTAAAACTATTTGCGCATCAATGGTGCAGCAAATGGCAGCGGAAGCGGATAAAGAAACGGAAGTGGAAGTGGCAGTGGCATTGCCAGCAGCCAAAGCAAAAAGGAAGCCAGTAACGGAAACGGAAACAGCAACGGGAATGGGTGTGGGAATGGAAATGAGAATGGGAACGGGAACGAGAACGGATGCCCGCATCGTGGCAACGGGAATTTGCATTATAAGACTGATAACATTAAAAAGATTTCTAGAGATTTCCACAACCGACAAACACAATCAAAAGCATCAGCAGCAGCAGCAGCAGCAGCAGCATCAGCACCAGCCATGGCAATCAGCAGCGTCAGCAATGTCACCAACGTCAGTAGAAGCGTCAGCTGTAGGAGGAGGAGGAGGAGAAGCAGATCCAGTCCAAAATAGAAGACACTCACATCCACATCCACCCTCGCATTCCCATATACGACATCCACAGGCGTGTTGGCGGCACCAGCTGACACCAGGCATACTGCTAATGCTCCTTTTGCTCAGCAGCCTCTGGCCGGACTGCTGCGACTGCCTGCACGGCGGCGGCAATACGGTGAAGACCAAATATGGCTTACTGCGTGGGATTGTGGTGCGCTCCACGCCGCTGGTGGAGGCATTCCTCGGCATACCCTATGCCTCGGCGCCTGTGGGCAGTCTCAGGTGAGTCCAAATCGAGTTGTGTGTGTGTGTGTGCTCCGGCTCCGGCTCCGGCATGTTGCACAAGATTACGTTTTCCGGGTCGTGGATGGTGCCGGGGTTGAAGTGAAATCTTTTTTCAAATAGAGACAACATCGTGAAGCACGGTACGAGCTTTAAGTTTTAAGTGGTAGAACATTTCCGGGAAAGGTGTTTTTGTTATATTTTGTATGTAAATAGACTACGGTTTGGTAAAATTTTAGGTGCCTTAATCATTGATTTTTCTTTTGTTCATAGAATGGTTACAAACTGGGAAATAAATTGTGCCTAAGCTACATAAATTCTTTGACCTATAGCTTAGATTTAATCTCTTCTGTAAGTGTTCTTTGTAATAATAATAATTCTTGATTTTAAGTTAAATTAAAGGTCGTGGTCGTGTACCGGCGAAGTCGAGGCAGTTTATGGCGCTCTCACGCTCCCATCTCTATGGTAGAAGGGCACGCAATCTGAACGCCACATGGGGGTCGTCTCCAGGCTCTTTTGCCTCTTTCAGACGAAACTTTTTTCACACAGGGCGGCAGAACTTTAGCCAAAGCAATTTTAATAATTATTCTCATGAAATATGTGTGTGGATGGCTGCTGTTGCCGGGGGTCCTAGTACTTTTTACACCCACCTAACGCTTGCCTGCAAGTGAGGACTTTACGGATCTCGGCCTCTGGCCTGGCTCTAGGTCTAGCACTGGCACTGGCGCCACCTCGGTCGCGCAAGTCCCAAAGCTTTGTTTGAGGATTTAAAGTTCCATGGGGACACAGGATACGAAGGAGCACACGGCGGCCGCTCCGGCTCGGCTCGTAATGAAGCCCAAGTGCTACTTGGAATTAATCTACAACTTTATTCCTACGTACACGTATACGTAACAATTAGAAAAAAACTTTTTATTATTCGGTTAGTTTTGTGTGGAAAGATTTGAAACCCGGAAGAGCAGAACTGCACGATTTGCTTTGTTATTCCCCAGTACGAATAAGCGAATGGTTTACCCAATTAATAATGAAGCAGTTGACAGGTCCTGGAAGCAGCAGCAGTTCTTCCACCAAGGACCTCTCCATGAGACACGACACACAAAAAGTTCGATAAGCCATTTCGAGCAGTTGATGCCATTGAACGGCGCAAACGAGAACGAGAACGAGAACTCTCGAACAAGAACTCTCGAACGAGAGAACTCAGACCAAACTGAAGTTTTGTGGGGGATATTACAAAAGTTTCCCGCCCCATCCCCGTAGCTCGGTTGCCCGTTACTTGGGCACTTTCACACTTGCACACGGCACTCACACGCTCAGACATGTACAGTACAGAACACAGACATGTACACGAAGCAGGAGCCTGAAGTCAGGAGCCTGGTTTCGAAGGAGCAACACCGAAAGCAAAGGCAAAAGCAAAAAGCTTTTGTGTGACATGCATGAACAACAAGTGTGTTTGATGAAGCGATTGGATGAAGTACTTAAAGGGCCCTTCATCGCCTCCTTTCGCTCGCTCGCTCCATTGATGTTTGCTTAGCCACAATTCCTGAAAATTGTTCTTTAATTACTTCCGTGTGGTAGGAATGTGACGCCAGCCCCACCGGGGTAGATGGTAATGGTAAATGGTAGATGGAGAGTGAAATGAAGTCGTTTATGAATGCGGTTCATTATCATGCAGCAACAGATGCCAGGAATCGGCAAACAGAACTTAATCAAATGCCAGGGCACCTTGTGGCAAGCCCAGCCAGCCCACACGGCATGTGTTGCACGACGGAGAGTATGGAGTGGTATTTTCTTTCCTCTGATAAAACGAGATATTTGACGAACCGTCAATACATGGCTGGCTGGATAGCAGGCGAGAGCTTACAATATTAATCAAGGCAAGGGGACAAACGCATCTGTCGCCAAAGTTTCTAATCAAAAATTCACAAAATGTTAATAAAAATAAATGGGGAGAAGGCAAGCTTAGGAGGCCCTCAGACCCTTACATATAGTTTGTATGTACTTAATGGATGTATATGATTATAATGGGGGGGTGTGTGTGTGCTTAATGTACTGTATTATATTCTATTAGAGGTGTCCATTGGGTTATAATACATGGGATATGTATTAGGGACGTAATGCATGTAGTTTTCTAGAGCTACACTCTATATATAAATGTAGATCTATTAAAGAACAAACTCTTACCTCATTGATCTTCCTGATGATTTCCAGAATATGTGCTTTATACGGTGGTGCTTCCCTCTCTCCGAAATAATATTATTATCATATCTAGAATACATATTCTCCTTTAGAGTCTTTCCGTGCAGCCTGGAAGCAAAAATATTTACACAAAAATTGAATCCTATTGAAAGCTTTTAATGTTTTAGATCAAATTGTGCATGTAGTCAAGCAAACATGAATATTTATGTTTTTTGCAGCGCATACACGTACAGTTTTTTTTTGGCTAAAATACAGAGTGAAAAACGTGCCAAGTCGAATTTGTACACATGTACACACTTGATCATAATAATAGGTACACGTTGAAGCTTTTCATTAATAATTAGTTTTATCGTACTTAAAGTGTTGAAAACAAAATTTTTTTGGTATGTTTTATTTGTCAATGTATTGCAGTTCCGTGACAAAAAAATGAAACAGGGGAACCGCCGAATAACAGAGCTTTAAGCGAAATTGTGAGTTGACATCACATTTTGGCTGATCAAAATAATAGGTACAGTGTCAGTAAATTTTGAATATCAAGTGAATAATTTGGAAATTTTGTCTTTTTGGCAATTAAACATCCATTTCATTTAACTACAGTCTAAATATAAACAAATAATTATTTTTTTTCTTACAAGAATGGGCCGAAAGTCTTATTGTACAGAGTAAGAAGCCCGATTGGCTCTTAGTCTGAAAAAAGAAGGCCAATCTCTTCGGGCCATTGCCAAATTAATGAAAAGGTCTCATAATTTTGTTGAAATGCTTTAAAAATTAAAACCTAGTCAGGAAACTCGCGGAAAGCCACAGAAAACAACCATAACACTTGACCACTACATACTTTTCTTTGAGGAATAAGGACCCATTACAGTCGTCAAAGCCTATTGCATCAGAAATTGGACTAGAAGTTAGTGCTCCAACGATCCGTAGACGGCTACAACAAGCCAACCTTCCAAGGAGAATAGAAAGAAAGGTCCCACTTACGCGTCAAAAAAATTTAGCCATGGGGCAAACTTTTGCTAAAGATCCTAAAGACTGCGCAGGATGCGCCGAGAGAAAAAGTGGAGAAGCCTTTTATGGAGCGACGAAACTAAAATAAATTTATTAGGGAATGAATGTGAAAGCAATGTAGGAAGCCCTAAACGAAAGAATTTAGATCCATGTTTCACAAAAAAAAAAAATTGTCAAACATTGAGGTGCCAGTTAAAGATATGGGGCTGCTCTTCCTGGTACGGCGTAGGTCCATTTTTCCTGACAACGAACAGAATGGACGCTGAGCAATACAAACCCAGATTGGAGACAGTTATGCTACCTTATGCTGAAGAAAACATGACTTTTCATTGGGTATTTAAGTAATATAACGACCCAAGGCACACATCCAAGCTTTTGACCAAATTTTTTGAGGACCAAACAATAGACGTTTTAAAGTGGCTTCTTAAATTTTCCGACTTAAATCCAATCGAAAACTTGTGGGGAGATTTACGAAATGAAATTAGCTAAGTTTTCATTTTCAAATAATCAAAAATTATGCGAGGGCGTCAAAAAATTGTGGTATGAGACACCTGCCAGACGCTTATTAAAAGTACGCCAAAAATAATTAACAAGGTGAAAAAAAATAAAAGTGGATACATCGGATATTAACTATTAAATCCCATTTAGGCAACAAAAAATAATAATAATCAGTTAACAAACTTTTTCATAACAATACTTGAAGTGTACCTATTATTTTGAGCAGCCTGACATTGACTTTGAAGTAAAATGGATCTATTTTCTTTTATAACATTATCTTATAATATAATCAAGTTTATTTGATTGAAAACAAATACTTAAGGAATAATTGAGAACTAATTTTAAGTTTAATATATTGCATAAAACCGTTTTCTGTTATGTTAAAGTTTACGTAGATGTGTGTACCTATTATTATGATCAAGTGTGTATATGTGGAAGTTAAAAAACTACGATACAGAATACAGAACACACACACAATAAAACGATTGCTTTTAACGCTCGAAAAAGTACCGAAAACAAAAATTGTTATATTCGTTTAAAAATAGTTTAAAGTGAAACTTTTGCGAGGGCTTTTCCCCGACAAAAAAAGTATTAATTTTTACTGTGGTGCATGTCGAACGGTTTACAGATGTGGGGGGGCCAAAAACTAGGAACGTGCAACACAAACACACACACCAACAGCCATCACGTATACGTATGGCTGAAGAATTATGCTAGCCACAAAATTGGAGGCGAGCTTTTTGTTTCTGCGGTCCATTGTCTGTCATTTGCCAAAAGGGCGGGAAGAGAGAGATAAACCGAGAGGGAGAGACAAAGGAGGAGGAAAAGCCACAAAAACAAAAAAGAAACAATCAAAACGTTTCGCGTCAATTATCGCGTGTCATAAAATCAACAACAAAGCAGCATTTATCGCTTATCGCTCCGCCAGCCCTGGTGCAATCATCTGTCCCCCCTCCCTGGCTCTTCCGCTCCACACGGACACTCACGCTGATGATGGTTGATCGATGGGTTTCAACGCAAAACAATAAAATTGCACAATTAATCAAAGGCAGTTTGCACTTTTGATTGATGGGCGGGTACTTAGTTTCTGTGTTTTACGAGCCAAACGAATCCTTTTCCTTTAATCGCCACCACACACCCACACCCCCGTAAGCCCACACACACACACACGACCCCGGAGACCACATGAAAACGTGATGCCTCACAAGTGGCCGAAAATTGAATATTTACTTATGCGCGCCCTCTTTTTGCCACAGATTTATGCCTCCCATAACGCCATCCACTTGGAAAACGGTTCGCAATGCGGATCGATTCTCGCCCGTCTGTCCACAGAACGTGCCCATTCCACCCAACGGGCCGGAGGCGCTGCTGGAGGTACCGCGCGCCCGTCTGGCCCAATTGCGGCGTCTGTTGCCGCTGCTCAAGAACCAATCGGAAGACTGCTTATACCTTAATATCTATGTGCCCTATGAGACGCGCCGCATGAAACGTAAGTGCCAGGCAAAGTTTATACGTTTTTTTCGGCAAATTTAGGTGAAACAAAGTGATAAAATGTACTTACCGCTCTCCTGTTTTTTTTTCTCTGGCGGACGCGTGTGTTAACATTTTGCTAAAAGAAAACAAAAACAAAAAGGGGAAAACGCTGTTACTTGTGCATGGCCATGGCGGCGATTAACATTTGGGGTTATTTTACTTGTTGCAAATATTTAATCCGGTGTTTCTGGTCGTTACTGCATTGGTGTCGTGGCTCTCAATTCCGTAGTGCATTGCAGTTTAATATAATTATCAACAACTGCAAGCGCTGTGGACTTGGCAGCTCCGATAGCCGCAAACACAGCTGCAGCAGCGATAGTGATAGCGATTAACCCAATTAGTCAATTATCGCGTTAATCATCCTGTTTCCCCCATCCCTAAAGGCAATGTGGACGCTGATGTGGATAGTGCAGAAACAACAGCAACAAAACTCTCTACTGTGGTGTTCATACATGGCGAATCGTTCGACTGGAACTCTGGCAATCCGTACGATGGCTCCGAGCTGGCGGCCCACGGCAATGTCATCGTTGTGACAATCAATTTCCGCCTGGGGATCTTTGGTTTCCTGAAGACCGGCGGCAAGGAGAGCGCCCAAGGTAACTTTGGTCTGATGGATCTGGTGGCCGGCCTGCACTGGCTCAAGGAGAATCTGCCGGCCTTTGGGGGTGATCCGCAAAGCATTACGCTGCTCGGCTATGGCACGGGTGCCGTGTTGGCCAACATATTGGTTGTGTCTCCAGTGTCGAGTGGTAAGATCTGATCAGAGATCAGTAAAAGTCTTTACTCAACCTTTAACCTTTCGTCTTGTAGATCTAATACAGCGCACAGTTCTGGTCAGTGGTTCCGCCTTGTCGCCCTGGGCCATACAAAAGAATCCACTCTTCGTGAAGCGTCGCGTGGCAGAGCAGACGGGTTGCCATGGCGATATGCTGTACGATGATCTGGCGCCCTGTTTGCGAACCAAAAGCGTGGCCGAACTGCTGGCCGTCAAGGTGGATCATCCACGGTATGTGAGAGAGGGTTATTTTAAGCGTATCCAACCCAAATGTAATCTCTTTTTTTTCAGATTCCTGGTCGGCTTCGCTCCATTTGTGGATGGAACTGTTATATCGCCCGTTGCCAATCCCTTGGGCAGCACCACCTTGCCCCTGGGGTCAGCTATTGTTAGGTAAAGCGATTCGAAACGCATCTAAGATCATATGTTAATTATTTTTCTGGTAAACAGTACTTCAGGAATTGAATATGCAAACTTTCCGAAACGAGACCTCATATTCTGCCTTAGTTCTGTGGAATCCTACCTGGATTTGAGTGCCCAAGACCTAGAATTTGGCTTTAATGAGACGCGTCGTGATCGCATTCTACGCACTTTTGTGCGCAATAATTTTCATTATCATTTGAATGAAATATTTGCCGTCTTGAAGGTGGGTTCAATTAATTCTTAATTAAAATACCTGATTTTTAATCAGTTTTTTATACCATAGAATGAGTACACCGACTGGGAGAAAGCCATACGAAATCCTTTGAGCTCACGCGATGCCACCCTTCAGTTCCTCAGCGATGGCCATACGGCTTCGCCTCTGATTAAGCTCGGCTACATGCACAGCCTCCGCGGGGGTCGCACTTATTTCCTGCACTTTAAGCACAAAACTGTCGAAGAGGAATACCCACAGGTGGGTATTCAACTGGGGAAACACTCAATGAAGTCTATATTTACCCTTTACTTACCGAATCCTTAGAGAACCGGCTCTGTTCGTGGCGAAGATGTGCCTTTTTGGTTAGGTCTGCCCATATCCCCGCTCTTTCCCCACAACTACACAACTCAGGAGCGTCAAATCGGTCGCCTAATGCTGCGATATCTGTCCAACTTTGCCAAGACAGGGTAAACGAACACATCTCTTAAATGAAGTCTTCCTCTAACTCTCGTATTCCACAGCAATCCGAACCAATCCACTGCGAAAACAGCCTTGGCTAATGCAGAAGATGCTACCTTGCATCAGCAGAAGAAACGCTCGGCAGCTCTGGCCCCTAATCCACATCTCAGCGATGCGATGACTTTGGCGGTGCTCTACAATCAGCGACGCAGCAATGCCATGCATGAGAAACGCTCCTACATTCGACGCCGTTTGCGGAGTAACAATGATGGTGCCTTCACCCAGCTGGGGCTGGCCAGCGAGCGGGATGTGGGCAGCTACGAGGGTGATGATCTGCCCTTTTGGGACGCCTACGATGTGGTCAACCAGCTGTATGTGGAGTTGGGTAAGCTATCACGACCATTCAACAGAAGATTTTTTGGTTTTATGAAAACTATTCCCTTTGCAGGCAACAAAGCAAACATTCAGAGCCACTATCGCGGCCATAAGCTGTCCATGTGGTTGAACCTCATCCCTCAACTGCATCGCCATTTCAATATCAATGACCAGTCCATGAGACATCATCAATTCCAGGATGATATGAACAATAGGGATCTGTATGAAGGTTAGCCATAAACTCCATAACGAAGCTTCGTTCCAGGCTATAGATTTTCACTTGATTTATCTTTATAGGCGTTGTGCGTCCACAGTTGCAGACGAAACCAGCAGAAGATGATAACATCATCATTATACAGAAGAGTAGAACGACTACGACAACGCCGCCACCGCCAAAGACACCTAGTGCAAATGTAACGCAAGCCTTGAATCCCATGATCAGCGGAACAGCTACCACCACAGGTTGATCTTCATTTTTATAATTAAAAAATGGCAATCTGCTGACATTGAATCTCTTACAGAATGTGGCATCGATGGTGCCATGTCCGTCTCCGAATTGACCACAACTCAAGCGCCGAATGACAATCGAACTGGAGGACATACTCGCTTGGAGACCCAAAAGGACCTGGCCACCGCTTCGACGGGCATCATTGGCAATCTGGAGCTACTGCGACGGCTGAGCGGCAAACAGTTCCAGAGCTACACCACAGCATTGATTGCCACAGTGGCCGTGGGTTGCTTCTTGCTCATCCTCAATATCCTCATCTTTGCGGGGATCTATCATCAGCGCGAGAAGCGTGCGCGGGATGCGAAAACCAAGGAGGAGCTGCAGGAGAGCGATACCAGCAAAAGTTCCAGCATGCTCAAGCTGAATGCTTTAATTGGTGGTGGTGGAGGAGGACCTGGCGGTTGCGGATCTGGTGATCCCGCGGATGCGTACTCTCTCAGCGGCACTGTGGTGGACAGCAAGGGCGGTGTGGGTGTTGTCTTTGGGGAATACAGCTGCTACGATGAGAAGACCAAGCAGCTGAAGGAGGAGAAGCTCATTGTGGAGCTGCCACCATCGTCGTCGGTGTCGGTTCCCGGGCAAACGTCTCTCATGATGGACAGCTGGGGCGCCTGCTCCACCAGTACACTCGATCTGCTGAAGACCAAACCAGGCATGGGAATGGCGGATAGTCACCTGGAGATGGTCTCCTACAATGCCCTTCCCACGTTAATGGAGACCACGTCGGCGCTAAGCAGCAAGCGCGGATCCTTTGTGGACAACAGCCTGCAGTTTAACAGTCCGCAGCAGTTCGACTATGCAGTCCAGTCATCAGATCAGATGTCTTTCAAGGCCATCGAAGAGGCCGTCAAGGCGGCATCCATCCAAGACTCTGAGATCATGCGAGATGATGACATACCCGAACCGCCGCCCCCGCCGCGATCTTTTCTGGCTGCCCAACAGCAACAACAACAGCAACAACAACAGCAACAGCAACAACAACAGGGTATACTGCGGCAGACGGGGACTGCGGGCAGTGCGACGACGGGTCCAGGGAGCAGCGGGAGCAAGAAACGTGTACATATTCAGGAAATCTCTGTCTAGCATGCATTACCCTCCAACTCTTACTACGACTAATCACAATGTAAGCCCCTCATTTCATCTCGTTTCCTTCTACTCATTTGAGGATCAGTTATTGATTTACTCTCTCTCTAATTTCAAACACACAACACAAACTGCCCCTCCTCTCTCTCTCTCTGCATTAGAGCCTTTTTCTGTATGTGCTCTGTTTTGGGAGAAGATGATGCAAACAATCGATGTAACTGTATGTATTATGTGTATGTATGTATGTTTGTACATTATGTAAATGTTCCTGGTAGTCCGTGGGAATGTGAGAAATATAAGTGGAAAAATTCAAGTGTAGGAATCATTTCGTCGAAAGTGTTATATTGTATCATTGTGTGTATAGTTTTTATGTTCCTTTCGATCGTACGTACGATTAGGATTCACGTATTATATTGTATTTGCTTGTTATTTAATAATTAGCGAAATCAAAATCGGAATATATATATATATGTAACTGGCTTTTAATTATTTATAAAACCATAAACTACAACTATGATACGCATACTGTATTTAAATGTATTGTAAAATATTGACTCTATTTGTATGAAATACATATGTAATACAAAAATCAACAACTATTTCCACATTAATGCTCGACTCGAGACGCAGCAGCGAAGGCGGCGGAAGAGAATGATCAAGAACAGTACAAACGAGGGGGAACGTTGTGAGTTGCTGCTGCGACCGCAACTCTACATTTATACCCGATACATAGTCAGTATGGCTACATTAAACGACAATGAGTGCGTGCGAGAGAGACAGAAAATCAGTCAGAACGTGTCGACGGGCGCTGCGTAGCCACTGCAAATTGATTTGTTACTTTTGGCTATAATGATAATCCGATCTTATTCGGATTCGGCATGATTCGGCAATCTGGTAGATATGGCCATTCTCTATGATTGTGCGTTTTTAATTTCCTCCTATCTTCAAAATTGTGGTTGCCACAGATGTTCGTTGTTTATGGCTGCGGAAGGGGGTGGGGCGAAATTTTGAAACACACTTGTAGCAGTGAGCTCTCTGAGCAAAAAGAAATACACTTGTAACAGTGAGTTCTGCAGTGAAAAATTACAAATAGTTTTGTAGCAGTGAGAGCTCTACAGTCAGGTCTAATAGTCTCTGAGATCTGTGGATGCCACAGATTTTCGCACTTTGCGGGGGCGGAAGGGGGTGGGGCGAAATTTTGAAACAAACTCGTCAAGGTCCGATATTATAGGAATCTGGATAAAAAATTTGGTTGCTCTAGCTCTTATAGTCTCTGAGATCTAGGCGCTAATGTTTTGCGCTATGCAAAGCCGGCTATGATACGTGTGTGTTAGAGAGAGACAGGGCGAGAAAAAATGAAATTGTTTTCTTCATTCTGGCTATAATAATGATACGATCCAATTCAGATTCTGCAGTCTAAAAGATAATTCATTCTCTACGATTCTGCGTTTTTAATTTTCTTGTATCTTCAAAATTGTGGATGCCACAGATTTTCGTCCTTTGTGGGGGCGGAAGTGGGCGGGGCGATGTTTTGAAATATACTTGTAACAGTGACATATCACAGAAGTCTGGATACAAAATGTCGTTGCTCTAGCTCTTATAGTCTTTGAGCACTAGGCGCTAATAGGGACGGACAGACGGACAGACGGACGGACGGACAGACGGACAGACGGACAGACAGACAGGGCTCAATCGACTCGGCTATTGATGCTGATCAAGAATATATATACTTTATGGGGTCGGAAACGGTTCCTTCTGGACGTTACACACATCCATTTTCACCACAAATCTAATATACCCCAATACTCATTTTGAGTATCGGGTATAAAAACTACATACCGAAGCCCTCGCACCGCTGATATAGTGCTTAAGATCGGAGTAAAGCAGCATTCAAACGTAAGCAATCATAGCCATGTTGCGCTGATCAAAACTCATCCACTCGAACCAAGAATGTTGTATGTTCGGTGTGCCAGAGTGTGTAGAAGCCCAAAGCTCAAATACAGGAAGCAGCTTCAGAGGGGCTTATTAAAATCAGTAACTGGCCTTCGATAGACGTCTTACTACTAATGGGGAACAGATTACCAGCAATATGTTTGCAAAAAACCAACAGGAGTGCCTTAATAGTGACACATTGTTCAAGGAGACAACCTTAACCGAACATTCTAAGGATCCATTAATTGTGAAGAGCATTACATTCGTTTAATATGTGACATATGACGTTGGTCTTTAAACTGCCTGCTTAACGCTTTGGCTTTTGCAGGCAACTGCGTTTATTTTGACAACAAAAATCGTCTGGACTTTGGGTGTTAATCAAATTAACTTGATTTCACATTGTTCTTTGTACTGGACGGTTAATCCAGCATAGAGGGGGATACATGAGGCACTAGTTACATTATATGTAGTACGAGTACTACTTCCTAATTTGTACTAATTAGAGATTGTGAAAAACACGGGGGGATGAGGGATTTTAAAGCTATATTGGCTCTGCTTTTATTGCTTTTTTCACTTTTTTTGTCAGCTTGTCGTCCCGTTCAGCTGCTTTACGTTTTGTCGTTTGTTTTTTCTTAGGTGAGGCCGCCTCCATACCGGGCTCCATTTTAATCAATTCTATTAGTGCGTCGAGCTCCAATTCGGGTTTTACCTCCTCCGGCTCTGGGCTAACCTGCTCCGGCTCTGGGCTGCCAAACTTAATGGATTGGTTCTGCGGCTATAAAACAAAACGAATTACATTACATTTTCCAGTTTCTCGCAAAGAGTAACATACCACCGGCTCTTGGCCCTCCTCTAGCAATAGTTCTCCCTCGATGTAGGGCATCACATTGCTCATGTTGAAGCTTTTGATGCGAAAATTAATGTCCTGATCCATGGTAATGCCTTCCCGGGTGTTCTTGTTGTTGGTGAAGCGAATTATTGTGTTGAAGACCCTGTAGATGATGGCGCTGACCTGGTGCTTGGATATGTGCCGTACAACTCCACTCAGAACGGCCCCCTCAACGGGCTGGAAGACATAGAAGTCCGCGTTGATAAGCAAGTGCAAGCTGGGATCATCTGCTCGCAAGGCTGCCGTCTGGCCCAGGACCTTGATTTTCTTAATGCCCAGCACAATGGCAGATAGGTTGGCATCGTATATTCCCACTTTGGTGCGGATGAGCAGCTCGTGGAGCGCATGCTTGAAACTGGCCATGCCGTACGGCCCCATCGACAGGTGCATGTCCGTGTTGACGCAATTCACGCATGACCCGGGATTGTTGGCGTACGTCTCCAACTCCTGGGTTGAAAATTTTATATATTTCTGTAATATTCTCGACATTTTATAAAATGTAATTATTTCTCCGAGACGAACCACATGTTCTCTGCTAGCGGATAATCGATGAATCGACTATCGATGGTTTTTCGTGCCGATAGGATGCAGCGATGTTCTTCCACCCCTAGTGGAAACATGCTGTATTAAAGGTGGAAAAAAACAGAAAAATCACGACAAAGAAAATAAGAAAGACTAAGATAACGTTTTTATACAGCTCTCAAGATGGGAGTACCAGCATTCTTTCGGTGGCTAAGCCGAAAATACGCGAGTGTGATAATTGATTGCAATGAAAACAAGCAGGTGGATCCGGATACCGGTAAAAATATCTACGAGGACGCCACCCTCCCTAATCCGAATGGAGTAGAGTTCGATAACCTGTACTTGGACATGAACGGTATCATACACCCGTGCACGCATCCGGAGGACAAGCCCGCGCCCAAGAACGAGGACGAGATGATGGTGGCCATATTCGATTGCATCGATCGACTGTTTGGCATTGTACGGCCGCGAAAAGTGCTCTACATGGCCATTGATGGTGTGGCGCCCAGGGCCAAGATGAACCAGCAGCGGTCGCGACGTTTTCGTGCGGCCAAGGAGACCACCGAGAAGCGGATGGAGATAGAACGAATCCGCGAGGAGTTGCTGACCCGCGGCTGCAAGCTGCCGCCCGAGAAGGAGAAGGGTGAGCACTTCGATTCCAATTGCATTACGCCCGGCACTCCGTTCATGGACAGGCTGAGCAAGTGCCTCCACTACTACGTCCACGATCGGCAGAACAATGACCCAGCATGGAAGGGCATCAAAGTCATCCTTTCGGATGCCAATGTGCCCGGCGAGGGTGAGCACAAGATCATGGACTACATACGGAAGCAGCGCGCCCAGCCCGATCACGATCCCAACACCCAGCATGTACTCTGCGGCGCCGATGCGGATCTGATCATGTTGGGCTTGGCGACCCACGAGCCGAACTTCACCATCATCCGGGAGGAGTTTCTGCCCAACAAGCCCAGGCCTTGCGACATTTGCAATCAATTTGGCCACGAAATGGACAAGTGCGTGGGTCTCAGTGCCGTTGGATCGTCGGGGGCCAACTTCAAGCCCGATGTGGCCATTGGAGCCGAGGTGAAGTTCATATTCGTGCGTTTGAGTGTGCTCAGGGAGTACCTGAAGCAGACGCTCGAGATGCCCAATCTACCATTCGAATATGACTTTGAGCGGACCCTCGATGACTGGGTGTTCATGTGCTTCTTTGTGGGCAACGATTTCCTGCCCCATCTGCCCAGTCTGGAGATACGCGAGGGAGCCGTCGATCGTCTGGTGGAGCTCTACAAGAAATGCGTCTACAAGACAAAGGGCTATCTGACCGACTCTGGGGACGTAAATCTCGATCGAGTGCAGCTGATAATGACGGATCTGGGCAATGCCGAGGATCAGATATTCAAGAGTCGCCAGCGGCGCGAGCAGCAGTTCAAGGCCCGCGAGAAACAGAGGCAGAGGCAGGACCACAGCGCTTTGGATCAGTCGGTGTTTGGGCCCACGGCCGTTGGTGGTGGGCGTAACGGCCAGCCCTCGAGTATTGCCAATTACAAGCAGGAAGCTGCTGCCCTGAGAACAGGACAAAAGCGCCCCAACGAGGACACAAAGGACGAGGAGGAGGACAACGATGAGGTGCGCTTGTGGGAGGATGGCTTCAAGAGTCGCTACTACGAGTCCAAGTTCGATGTGGCCCCCGAGAACCATTCGTTCCGCTATGCAGTGGCCCTGCAATACGTGCGAGGCCTGTGCTGGGTCTTGAAGTACTACTACCAGGGCTGTGCCTCCTGGAACTGGTACTTCCCCTATCACTATGCTCCCTTTGCATCGGATTTTGTCAACATACAGGGCCTGTCGACGGCCTTTGAGAAGGGAACAAAACCCTTCAATCCCCTCGAACAGTTGATGGGCGTCTTCCCGGCGGCCAGTAGCTCGCATGTGCCCGAACCCTGGGCCGAACTAATGTCCAGTCCCGACTCTCCCATCATTGACTTTTACCCCGAGGACTTTAAGATCGATCTGAATGGCAAGAAGTTCGCCTGGCAGGGCGTCGCCCTATTGCCCTTTGTCGATGAGAAGCGTCTCTTCAAGGCCCTCGTCCCGTACTACACCCAGTTGACCGGCGCAGAGGTGAAGCGCAACAAGCAGGGCCACAATTTCCTCTACATCAGCAACTCCAGTCCGCACTACAAGAAGGTGAAGAAGATAACCGAGAGCACCGACACCGAGGATCAGTGCAATGCCATCTCGTTCAATGGCATGCGTGGCACCATTCTCCGTTCAGACATAGACACTGCCATCGATGGCTGCCTGCCGTCGCCGATTGCCGGACTACCGGACATCACCGGGAATACTATTGTGACGACGTTCTTCATAGATCCCGAGTACGATGATGATTATATTTTCGAGGCCAAGCGTCTGCCCGATGCCGTTGATCCGCCGCAGGTGCTGCCTTCCGAAGGCCGGAAGACTGGACCCGTCATCGGTTTTAATAGCCATCATTCGAGGGCCTATGTAGCACCTGGTGGACATCGTATGCTGAATGCTGGCATCCGCAATGGTCAGGGAGACAGGGGACAGCAGGGCTACAATCAGGGTGGCGGTGGGGGTGGCTATGGGCAGAGTCAGGGACAAGGACAAGGCTATCAGAATAGCCGCAACTACAATTACAACTACAACAATAATTACAACCAGCAGCACCAGGGGGGAGGTGGTGGCTATCAGAGTCAGAGTCAGGGTCAGGGTAGCTATCAGAACCGCCAGCAGTACGGTGGTGGCCAGCAGCAGTACCAGAACCAGAGGTACACACAGGACGGTGGACAGCAGCAGCAGCAGGGCCAAAGGAGTTACAACAACTACAATGGTCAGCAGAGAAACTACCAGCAAGGTGGGGGTGGCAATAGGCAGCAGCAGCAGAATCAAAACTATAGAAGATTTTAGACGCACAGAACAATTAACGCAATGCTCTTACACATAGAAGTACTATCAAACATTTTAATGAAACAGTAAGCTACCACAGTTAACTCCCAGGAACATTCATTGTTACCTTAGTGCCTCAATATATATTGTATATCATCTGTACAGATCAGAAGATATCAACAGATTTTGCACACACGAGCCGCCTGCCTTTATTAATGCCAGTGCCTCTAGGGTATCAATATTAGTAGTACACTCATCAAATTCAACTTCAAATTGTAGAACCCCGCCTATATTATGCAGTACAATACCACACCATTAATGGACAGTCCTCCTAGGGGTACTTTCTATCATCTTACCATATACTATATACAATTTTAACAAATACTTCAATACAAAAAGTCTTTAAATTTAAGAATAAACGTGTAAACGAGGATGTCAACTTTTCTACTTTTTAATTTTTTTTTTTTTATTTGCAAACATTTCACGAGATATGATAGATTGGTAGATAGGGGCACTATCTATCATACAAAATTTTACCAAAACATCACCTTAAAAACAAAATTGTTTAATTAGGAATAATAAATCAATTCATTTCAGATACAAAACATTGAAAACATTTCACGATTTATAATAGATAGATAGATATCTATCAGATCTGCTATATACAATTTTACCAAAACGTCTTAAAAAATTGTCTTTAAATTAGGAATAAAAAATTGATTCATTTCCGGATGTAATATTTTTGTTTGCAATCATTTCACTAGAACAATCACTTAATAAACATTTGTATTTTGTAATTTCTGTTCTTAATCTTATCAAGACACAACCAATCATTTGTTTAGCTTAATTCAAAACGTCCTTCTCTTTATCCGGCATACTTTTACTCAAATTTCGCAATAAAATAAGACATTTATTGAATAGCCATTTGGCTATGTATTTCGATCGTATGGAATGTGATAAATGTTATAATTTCGATTCCCGCGATTCCATTTAACAATAAATAGTTTAATTACGAAAACAGTTCTCATTTTTTTTTACAGAAGATACTTCTTAGATGCTACTACGCGCTTAGTTGCTATGAGTGGGGACTGGGTGGGGGTACTTTTTGGAATTTTTTTTTATGTATAAAGATTTTCTCCGATTAAGAAAGTTTACAAGCTTAAGAAAGCTTAGCTGCAAAAAAATGATAAATACATAGATATATTATTACGAATGCCTCGATATATATGTAGATAAGGATGTGGAGGGGTTTCAACTTTAAAATATGTAAGATATACGAATTTTTAGCACTACATATTCGAGAGTAAGAGTAGGGCTTAAAAACTAAACACAATGTGAGCTTTGTTCACGTTCGATTCGGAAGAGTTTGGCTGTCTGTAGGTAGTTTTGTATATATGTTATCAGAGGTTTGGTTTGGTTTCGAGTGAGGTCTGTCTCTCGTTAATCAAACGTTGGTGATAACATTCTTGTTACGATCGCCCAGGCTATATCGGCCATGGGTGCTGAAGGGTGTGCGCGTACGTCGCGTGAACGAGCGGAGACATCGCTGACCCTCCACACTCTCCGGATTATTTGTCACAGCCAAGAGGTTAACTGGGTGGAACGATTGAACAGAACGAATAAATAACCAGAAATCGTGTAGAAAGGACCTGCATTCCTTCACTTACCTTTCGCCTCGAGCTGTTTTATCGTTTTCTTCGCATCCCTTAGCTTGTTCATGAGTATCTCGTTCTTGCGCCTCTCCATGGTCAGCTCAAGGCCGAGTTGCAGCTTGCTCTTGGAGTCAACGGCGCTCAGAATTCTACAATTAAATCTCTTTGAAGAATAGTTTGATAGGGCTTTGTTTAACAAACTTACGGATGACTGAAAATGGACTGTGATGTGGGCCTCTGATCCGGATCGGGATGCATCATTAGGGCTATCAGCTCATTGAAATCCTTGCTCAGTGTCGACAGGTAGGGCACCTCACCGTTTCGTAGCTTGTGCCAGTCGGGGCCATTCTTGGGCAGTGGTCCACCGCCTGCCACCTCGAACAGTGTGATGCCCAGCGAGAATATGTCCGCCCTGAACAGATCCGAATAGTCATCTTTGAGCAGCTCCTTGGGCAAGTAGCGGCAGTCGCCCTCCTCCACATGCGGCTCCTTGACGGACGTCACATGGCCCAGATCACCGATTTTGTATGTCCGATCACCGATGTCCGCATGGCGTAGCTCCTCATAGACACTGTCCATGCCATCATCATCTTTGGTTTGCTGCGGCTGCGCCTCAACCAGCTTGTGGGCAGTGGGATTCATCGTCGAGAAGATATTCTCCGGCTTCAGGTCCATGTGGACCAAATCATTTGAGTGTATATAGCGCAGGCCTTCAATCACGTGCATCAGGACAATCTTCAGTTCGGCCTCGCCCAAGAAATGATCCTGGATGCGGGCATGCAGACTGCCGCCGTCGCAGAACTCGTTTTGTATCAACATATGATCATCTTCCGCCCAGGCGGAATAATAACGCACTACATTATCATGCTTGCCCAGAACTGCATGGGCCCAGACCTCATTCAGGGCACGTTTTCTAGAAGACAATCCACAGATTAGGCGATGATCAGTGGGCATAAAACGCGTTTACTTACTCAAAGGAACTGCCTGCCACTGGCTTCTTACTCTTTTTGATGGCATAGATGCAGCCATCGAGCCGATTCACGCACTGGAAGACAACACCGAACTCCCCCACACCAATCACGCGGACCTGCATGAACTCCCGCTTGAAGCGGCTGATGTTTGTGTCGTGCAGGGCCAGGCGCTTGGGGGCCTGGTGTATCTCACGCATCGGATCGCCAACGTCCTCGGGGCCCTCATCATCACAGGTGTCGCTGAGTAAATACTTTTGAATAGAATTCACGTTGAGATTCTCGCGACCCACTTGGGTGCGACACCGTTTCTTGTTGTGGGCCAGGAGACCTGAAATAAGCACATCATTCATAAATTTATGCACAGGCCGACGACTATCAATGAGAACTCACTGTCTGGTGTGAAGGGATTCACATTGGCGGTGTCCTGGGGCTGCATGCTTCGGTTGTGCAGTGGCAAGCAGCGCGGGCGCTCCGACAAGCGGAAGAGCTCCTCCCTGCAAGACGCATTTACTACCGCTGCGGCAGCGGACAGATGATTGCTGCACTGCGACTTCTGCAGGATCGTCTTCGGTGTGGCAGGAGTGCTGAACAATCGTAGGGCACGAACCTTTTGGCATGGTGGTGACATAGAAACGTCTGCAGCCGCCTTCTTCTTGTTCTGCGGACTCAGGCTCTCCGGCTGGTCCTTGTCAAAGTCATCGTCGGCAAAGCGCAGCTTGCGCGGATTAAACACTTGCGGCGACGGCGTACGCGATCGCAATTCGACACTCGAGTCGAGATGCTCCAGCGAAGTGACGCTCATTTCGTGCTCCGACTGGCGAAATGCCATTGTAGCTTCCGACTTTTGGCCTCTGCGCGCAATTTAACAATGTGGCTTTACAAATTTAACAACAATATCTTATAGGGGAAAAGGGGACGACTTTTCATAAAAAAAAATGAAAACAAACACAAAATTAAACTGGGAATGCGATGCGATAAATGCGGCTACAGGGTTGCTCCGGCAAAAAGTTATCGGAACGCTATAGTTCTGTTGTCGATATATCTATTTCTTATATTGGTTATGATTAAATTTACGCTTCGAGAAAATTCGTTCACATGATGCCTTTAGAAACTGGCAATAGATAGTCTTGGCATTGTCCGAGCTAATTATATACCAAAAAATGAATTAAATATACCATTTTATAGCGAACACGTTAGATGCATGTAGTTCCAAGTAACATCTGTATAGTATGCGATAGTATCGATAGCATCTTTAATTGTTTAATTTAATTAACTTTTAATTCAGCTCGACTTCATTGACAAAATGGACGTAGCCCTATAACAAGTCCTCCAACATCTACTATTCTTTCAAAGAATTTCTTTGGCTTGGCAATTTCCACCTTCGCATAGGCCAAATAATCCCACGCTACTCAAGGGTAGTATGGTAACGTAAACTCTAAAAAAAAAACCTAGAAAGCAAGTATATAAATTGTGGTGGAACCCTAACCGAGCTGAAGAAGCACAATAACATTCGACTGGATCGTTGGAAGCGAGATCGTGAGGGCCTAGGTCCGAGTCGTCCTTGGTGAACCATTCAAGGTGGCCGGAATCTCCACCGGCTTGATTGGAAATGAACAAGCCGGACTCACCGCCGGCATGTTTTGATGTGCGAACAAAGAGGCCTGAAGACTTATTTATAGTTGCGACTGATGAAGACGAAGAGGCTGAAATATTTTATTTCGACAACGAGCGAGGTCTGGGGATCATTGAGTATCAGGATAACATTGCAATGTCACCAGAAACGCAGCTAAACGAGTCCTCGTCTTTGAAGACTCTGGGCGATGCCGACTGGCTGAAGGTGGGACTGCAGGTCCACTCAGAGAGCATGTCCTTTGGCACCGATGACGCACACAAAATGTAAAGGAAGACAAAGTAAGAACGTTTCGTACTGCTGATTCCCATTTAAACGAGGATTGCTGGAGAGTCGTAATGGAGATCGTTCGAGACGCTCACTTCCTCGAAGCTGTGTATTGGAGAGATGTTCAAGAGATACGCAAGCCATCGGTATAAACATATTGATAGATCGGTTATGAGTAGGATTGGCGACGAAAATCTCAAACAACTGTTGCAGATCGTTGGTGAGCATCTGGTTAGCTATGAGTCAAAATATTATCCCTGTTCTAACTGCTGGAATTTACAACATCTGAAAATGGTAATTTGACAGACCAGGAGCGCATGGGACGATCTACACAGCCTGAAAAAGCGGAAGAGACTTGCATGTTCTCGATCAACTGGAATCTCTGGAGGTGTGGTTCAATGATGGATTCGATGCCAAGAGCTTGACGGATTGCTGACGAACGATGAAGCAATTGCGGCCTCTTCGTTTTGGAGATATTAAAAACATCAATAAGACCACTTTTGAAATTGAGGTGATGAACCGCCAGCAGCTGGAACGCCGGGTTATTAGCGTAGATTGCTTCGACTCTACGGTGCCCTTTGAGCTGGTCTGCCATTTTCCCCGGCTTCAGCATTTGGAGGTATGGCACACAGATTCTTTACGCGACTCTTTTATCGAGGGATTAATTAACAGGGTTCTCCTCTGAAAAGTCTTATCCTGGACGCTTCTTTGCGATGTTTCAACACTCAAGGAACTGGATGTATCTTGCGACACCGTCCCCTTGGAGGACTTTCTGAAGTTGAATAACCTTCTACACCTCCACATATTCATGCCAAGCATTACGAATGACCAACTTCTGGTCCTCTTGATTGGGCTTCCTAGCCTAAAAGTTCTCAATATAAAAGATTGTCAAAATGCCATTTTAATAAATAAAGAACTTGGTGAAAGAGATCAGAATTAACAAATCTAACGATCTTTCTGGAATAATACATACATGCATGATTGAACCAATTATTCTTGCCCAATACATACGTGCATATGTTTTATTTTATTTTTTGCCAAGATCGCTTCTCTATACGAATCGCTCAAGCATTTTTATAGCTGTAAGCGTAGCTGAACTCAAGAAGCTTTCAAAATTTAGAGCTGAGCTGTTTTAAGCCAGCATAAGCTTGGCTGGATGCGCACACTGTCGGCTGAGCTGAAAGATGATCTGATAGCCATCCGTGTCCATCTGTTTCTGTTAAACTATTCTCTAAGCTTAGAAACTATCTCAACGAAATATTGCATATAGTTATATTTTATGAGTTTGCCAATCATAGTTATATGTTTGTATATCGATCAAACAAAGCTGAGCTGATTTCGGCGAGCTTTTCAGCTAAGTCAGCAACGTGCCGTTTTGGTTTTTTGTCGGAGTTTTTAAATAGGTTTTCAGCTAACCTAAGGCTAATTGTATTAACATTAAACCATTTTCTATGGGTAAAAATGTGACAACATGTGTTTTTTTTGGCATTTAATTTATTGATTTGAATAATTTTGTATTTTAGTTTTCAGCGCATTTGCTATATATAGTTCAAACACACATCAAGAATTCATACATATTTTTATTTCTTAAATTCTTAACTATGACATCAATGTATGAACATGGTTTTTTAATTTCGCATTGTAGCAGGTCTTGCAATCATATGAATATTTTAAAGAAAAAAAACACCATACAAAGTTTGAAAGTTGAAATATCAAGAGTGTATGTATTTGTTGGGGATCGATCGGTAACACATGAATTGAAGAGAATTGACATAATGATGTTATGTTATGGTATAGTATGGTATGAGGGGTGTTGTATATATATGCTGGCGCTTTATTCCCCAGTGAAAAACACACGAATCCGTCGTTCCGCCTCCTACATGTTCGAGTATCGTTCCAGGCATCGTCTAAATCGTCTGGTTGTCAAATCAGAAGCACAAATCAATTAACATAGCAAACGGTGTGACTAGATCGATGTTCGGTTCGGGTGTCCCTCTATACGCCGGCTGCCGCCGATCTCCATTTTAAGAATTTATAATTTTGATGTTTTTGTTTTGTTTTTTTCTTTTGATATTTCAAGCGCTCTTTGTTCTGTGATCTCTGTGTGTGTTTTCTCATCCAGGTCTTGTCGCGATAGCAAAAAGTACTTACAAATGCGTACTTCCCTTAGACAATAAATTAAAACCCTAAGCTAAGATGGTTTTGGGGGCAACTAAACGGTGTTTGTATGTGTGTATACTGCGTGAAGAAAGTGTTTTTTGTTGTTGGAAATTGTTTTGTTTGTTTCTTGTTTCGTTTCGTTTTGTTTTGTTTTTGTTTGTTTGTTATATATGTATTGGGGGTGTGGTGTGTGTGAGGGAATGAGGGGGGAGTTTGTTGCCCAGTTGCCCCTTTCGCGCTGATTCTTGTTTCTTGGCTGCAGCTCTCAGGCCCCACGTACTATTTCTTCTTCTTCTTGAATTTGCGGCCATCGTCTGCATCCAGCTGTCGTCGCTAGTCCCGGGACACGGAGCGTGAGGCCGACGAATCGCCGCGACGGCGTGGTGGTGATCCTCCACGACGCACTGGGGGCGATGCTGAGCGTGATCCTCTATCCCGCTCATCATCATCATCCTCGTAGCGGCGCTTCGGTGGCGGCGGCGATGCGTCCACTGCCCCACTGCCATTGCGCTCATGGTCGCTGTAGCGTGACACCGAACCATTCTCATCGCGTCCATTTGAGCGGCCAGAGCGGCGAGCACCAGCGCCCACAGAGCCAGCGGAGCGACTGCGTGAACGTGTGCCACCAGACTTGGAGCGAGTGCGACGGCGACGGGATGTACTACGAGATCTGCTGAACGAGTTGCTTCTAGAATGAAACCAAGACCAGGATCTCAATTATTCATGATTTTTCAAATGATAAAAACAGTACAATCCCAACAGGTCCCACAATAGTCTTAGATACTACCCACAAAGAAAGTATCAATCCTACTTTGCTCAGAGTTTTATTAGGATAAACAACAACAGATCACAATTTTTAAAGGTATTTAGAGAAACAACCAGATCCCATGGATAATCGCAAACCACTCAGTGCTTGCCTCCCTTCTTCTTGTAGTGCTTGTGGCCGTGCTTTTTCGAGCCCTTTTTGCCATGCTCCTCCTTCTCCTCGTGGCTGTCACCGTACTTGTGCTCCTTCTTGTACTTCTTATGATCCTCGTCGTGGTGGCCCTTCTTGTAGTGGCCGTTGTGCTTTTTGTGGCCCTTCTTCTTGCCAGCCTCGTGCTTCTCGCCCTTCTTGTGCTCCCCATGCTCCTCGGCATGGTTTTTGTGCTCTTTGCCGAACTTCTTGTGATGGCCGCCCTTGTGCTCGTCGTCGTAGAACTTTTTCTCCTTGTAGTACTCGTCCTTGTTGAACTTCTTGTGGTATTCCATCTCCTTGTGGCCCTTCTTGTGCTTCTTTTTGTGATGGTGCTTGCCCCCCTTCTTGTGGGCTCCATGCTCGTGCTTCTCCCCGTGTTCGTCCTTCTCGTCGTAGTGTTTTTTCTTCTTTTCGCCCTTGTCGCCATGATGGTGTTCGTGGTCCTCCTCCTCGTGATGCTTCTTCTCGTCCTCCTCCCACTCCTTGTGCTCCTTGTGACCGTGGCCACCCTTGTGCTCCTCGTCGCCGTATTTCTTCTTCTCGTACTTTTCACCACCCTCTTCCTCCTCCTCGGAGGAGGCCTCCTTCTTCTTTGCCGCCGCGTACGTCAGCAGCAGGCCTAGGACCAACAGAAGCTTCAAATGGCCCCGCATATCGCATGGTATGTTGCCTCTACACTGAACCCACTTCCCAATCGAAGCATTCGCTTTTATACTCTGGAAATTGGGGACCGCAGAATGCCTGCTGATGAATGGAGTGCATGATGCAAGCCCCCTGATGCCTACCTGCTGACGTAAAAACTTTCTGCTTCATTGGCTGCCAGCGCTACACCGCAACCAATCGCAGCAGCAGCAGCAGACTTCTTGCAACTCTCCGAGGGAGAAAGAGTGGCCTCCAAAATTGGATTCGATTGAAGAATGTAATTTGCTGCAAATGTTGCCACACCAAAAGAATCATAAGGAAGGGGATTTGAGACAAATCAAACTATTCCCTCAGCCTCAGGTTTCATTTATAAGTTGTTCTACAAATCTACACAGAGAAAAAGGTACGATGGGTAATATAATGCCCAAAAATCAAGACGTAACAGGAAGCATGTCCAACGAAGATCAAGGCAACATCTTCAAGGATCTGGAAACATCTCCTACGAACGCCTAGCCTTCTTTGCTGTGGCCGAAGTGAAACGTAAATATCAATAACCTCCTCTGAAATTACAAAGTCCACAAGCATTAAAACACTTGTTACAAAATTGACTCTCCAAGCACCATAACATAAAAGAGTTGGTTCAGAAAGATACAAAACATAGAAGATATACTCCTGAAACACACACACAGAATATATGTTTTGTGAATATTACATTTTATTGCTAATGTACAACAAATAAACTTTACTCTGGCTGATAATTATATAGAATCCTACGGTTCGCCTAATGTATAATGAAATGCTACAAGTTAAGAGCCTAAAAACTATTCCCCCTCAAAGAGCCAAGAGTCTTTATTCCTGCTGCTCCTTCTTGGACTTTTTCTTTTTCTTGGCTGGAGTTGGGGCCTCTTCGGGCTCGGGCTCTGGCTTGGGCTCCTCCTCTGGTGCCTCTTCATCCTTTTGCTTCTTCTTCTTCTTTTTCTTCTTCTCGGACTTTAGTTCCGCCTCCTCTTCGGCTGGCTCCTCCTTGACCTCCTTCTTGACTGGTGTGCTCTCCTCCTCTTCGGCCTCCGAGTGTTTGCGTTTCTTCACATTTAATGTGTTATCGGCCTCGGGTTGATACGTGAACACCTCACTGCAAAGTTTCATGAAATAAAAATACATTAATATATACAGAGAAATCAGCATCTCGGAGAGATGTCTGGAGAGAGACTGGAACCCAAATTTCACTCAGACAGCCAAGGTTTATCGTCATAGTAGTCAGATATATGCGAAACCTTTTTGATATCATCATAGGAAATGAGTTGCAGCCGCTTTCTCTCTCTCTCTATTATTTCCCGTCTCTAGCAATACATACCTCTTGGCTTGATATTTCTCAAACTTGGCCTTGGCCTTGCCCGTGCCAGACAACTTTCGCAGATTGCCCTCCTCCAGCAGGCGGAGACGGGCCTCCAGCTTCACCTTGTGCGCCGCACCGAGCTCAAAGGTCGCCTCCTCACCGAAGGCATCCACGCGGGTGGCCAGCGATGCTTTGGCCGCCAGCGAACGTGACATTTTGCCCTTGTTCTTTTGGCTCGCCTGTCCCACCAGCTGGGCGTGATAGATAAGACCATATTTGGGGGTGTCCTTTTTGGTTTTGAGGGCACGGAAGAGGGCCTTTTCGGCGCCCAGAATTTGTACTGTTGATGAGGGATGCTTGGCCAGGTTGATTAACGAACCGGCATGGGCAATGAGACGGGCACCGACTGTGTCGCCGACCAGCACCGTAAGATTGGGTGCCATGGCCATCATGCGTGCCTTGAGGTAGTCGTACAGATGCGTGCGATAGTCATTGATGGAGATAATCTCATCGCACAAGCACTGAATGTTCAGGACATCCTCCTCGGAGATCTCAGTGCCCATCGAGATTTCGGCTGCCTCCTTCACCTTCTCCTCAACGTCTTCGGGTAGGATATCGGACAAGTCGGCGGCCGCCATATTGTCCCTGGTTCCCACCAGCTTGATGGTCTTTACAAAGGCAACGTTGTCGGTTATGATCTTGCCCAGCTCGGGAAAGTGCCAGCCGTACCATTCCCTGGCCCTCATCATATAGTTGTTCAGCTCCTTGTCCAGATCGTCGAGCAGGCACTGGGCCTGCACAATCATAGTATCGATTTTGTCGGGCGAAAACTTCAGCTTGTAGCGTGACAGAGAGTGCGCCAGACCCAGGGCCATGGCCGTCATCTCCTTCTTGGGCAGACCGCCCAGCAGACTGTCCGCCTGCTGGCGGATGCAACGCATCAGCTCCTGGACGCCAGTGTTGTACACACACTGCACCGACAGCTTGTCCTTGATGGCTGTGCCCAGTTTGGCATCGGCCACGAGCAAGGGCGACTGCACTTCGTCGATTAGCAACTTTTTCAGCGTTTTCTTGAGGGGCTTGGCCACCTTGCCTTCGACAGCTGCCGTGGCGGCGGCCAGCGCCTCTGTGGTGTCGTTGAATTTTTCAAAATGCTTCAATTTCAGCAATTTGTTCGCCTTCTCCGGAGTCTCGAATTCCAAGTACAGATTATCGACCTGTTCGAGCTTCTTTTCATCCATCAGCTTGAAAATGGCGTAGCCCGCCGGCGTTTCGTAGAGCACAAACATTGTGTCACTTTGTGCTCATTTAGTTTTAATTTTTATTTATGAAAAATTAATAAAACACCCAGACGTCGGCACGAAACTTAACCTTCTTTTCTGTATGCCGCGTGTAAAAGAAAAATCCAAAATGAAGCGTAAGCACGTGTATGCGAGCGGCGGCCAGGGTTGCCGTACAGTTTGCGCTTAACAGCACCTTTCTGGCCACTTCACCACGCTGCAGACTAATTCACCACGAAGAAACACACTTGAAGCAAGATCGATGTAGTCAAGCGTCCCGATCATATGATACCCGGTATTTGTTCACTAGTGTTTTGAATTAACTATGACTATAAATATTAACATGCTATATATTATTTTGCCAAACCACACTTATGAATACTTGTATGTATAACTTTTAATTAAACGAACACAAATAAATATACCCTTGTATTTGCAAATACCCAGTCCTTTGTGACGAGCACGTGTACGCTGTTACCAAGCAGCGGTTTGCGCATAAAAGTCACATTTTGTTCAACTTCATTTCGCGTCTAACAGCACATATTGACATACATTGTAGTGTTTTTAACATAGTGCGCCTAACAGCACAAGCAGTGCTAATTTTCTCCCCACACTCAAAACAATTTAAAAATGTTCTATAGAACATCCTCACGCATACATACACACATAAATATCCCTGTATGTATGCGAAAATATCGCCATGTTTCATGAAAAAAAATGCAACAATAATGAATGAAATTTTCTACTAACCTGCGTCGCTGTCTTGCTTTACGCTCACGGCAATGGCGGGCAAAATGTCCACGGCCGCCACATTCATAGCACTTATCGTCCCCACGGCCACCAGCGCCACCGCGGTCGCGTCCTCCAGCGCCTCCGCCACCTCCTCCTCCGCCGCCACCCCCTCCTGCGCCTCCACCAGATCTAGCGTATTTACCAGTCGACAGTTCCACCCGAGCTCGGCGTCCACAAACAGTGCGGCCATCTAGACCGCGTACCGCATCCGCTGCATCTCTAGCGCTCTCGAACTCCACGAAGGCGAATCCTGGGGGGTTGCGGGCAATCCAGACGCTGCGCAGACTGCCGTAAGCTCCAAACACATACTCCAAATCGTTCTTACGGGCGTTATTACCCAAATCTCCGACATAAACCTTGCGGTCACTCGGATGCCGCGACATTGTGAATGTAGTTTTTGATTTAGCTTGGGGCTGTTAATGTGGCAGCGGCAGCAGCAGCAGCAGCGGCAGCAGAAAAAATCGATGCGGTACGAAAATTTACTTTACACTGCTCTCACGGAATCACTGTCGGCTAGAAAAACTGGCGGTTGCTTTTCATTACTTTACGCGACTGTTTTTCCCAATTTTTTAGTCAGAGAATTATATTTATTTCTGCACCATTTCAGCATTTACCGGGTAGCGTAGCACAGCAGAAAATAATGGTTATCGATATATTAAATTGCAAACAAATGACAGCTTAGAGATGGGATGGAAAGCGAAATCCCAGAGACGCTATAATCCGATAAACTATTGCGACTGTACAGTGTGACCATAGGGCGTGCACGAAAACTGCTATCGAGTACATTAAACGTGGCGGTGGCGATTCTATCATAAGTTAGGTTATATCGTATGCATCAAAATCATACAATTATTTATAAGCTAGTTTTTTAAGGAAAAAACACTTAAATTTAGTGAATTTGCAGTGCGAAATCTTTAAAAAACCACAGACGAACACTTGGCACAAACGGTAAGCATGGAAAACAACTCAAATCTACATTTTACATAACAATTACGGTGCTTTAACAAAATGCCTGCCTCTGCCTTGCCTTTCCAAAAAGGTTGAATACTTGACGCAGCTGCCGTTGCTTGGTGGGGTGGTGTGTAAATTTTATTTCGACTGTGCACCGCAAGCAATGAGACCAGCAGCTCTTTGTTTTTAAACCAATGTTTGTGATTTTCAATTGTGCTTATGCTGTGCCAATGGCCAATGGCTGCAGTTTTTCCGTGCCACTTACAACATTCTTTTTTCGCCCAATAAAGTGGAAAATTTCATATTTTTATACATACATACAAAAATGCTATGTATAACACCACACCAACACATACACACACGAGTACAAATCGGTCGGTTCGGTCTGTCGGCGGCCATTCGCGACACACACGTACACGCATACATCCGTCCGGCCCACACACATGCATGTGTACATTCATGTGCATAAAGATTGCGGTGCAAAATACAAAAATCATGCGAAATTTTTAAAATTGCGTAGTAGAAATCTTAGTTAATTCAACTATAATTTCTCATGCCAAAAAACGTAAATCTACAAGCGTACAAGTGTTGTGTTTTGGTGAATAGTGAATATTGCCGGCATCAGTAAATTCAAATACCCAGATTTGATTTAAAAAAAAAAGTATTAAAGGCCATGTGAAATTCGCCTGTATCAAGAGCATTTAGACCCAGAAGACATTTCTTAATACATTTCTTTGTTGAAGCATTTTTTCATCAGGCACGTCTTCCATTTTGTTTTTTTTTTTTTCGTTGCCGTCGCTGTCGCTGCTGTTGTCTTCTACCGTGGTGAATTTCCCACATTTTTCGTGAGATTCAGTCAGTTCTGCGAGAAGTGCGTGGCTGGAGATAGGTTCCGATTAATTAAAGCCCACAAAGAAGTGATTCTTTTTTTATTTTAGAATTAACATTTTATGTGGCTTGCGTTTTGAGGGCATTGCTTCTTGGTACGTTTCTTTTCGCTGTACATTCGCTTTCACGTCGCCACAGAGCGTTGCCACACGTTTGGACTTGTGAGTGGGAAAATTTCCGCGAGACACGAGACAGCTCAATAAAGAATATATTTCAGTGCTTCAGATACAAGAATTACATGAACTTTCACATTTCGAGATATTGGTAGGGTTGGGTGTTTACATGACCCATCTGGCAATACCTGGCAAATGGCGCGCAAATGTGGTGGGACCGGACCGGCAGTGTTCTGTTTTCACCTTGGGGAATAAGTTCGTTGTTCTCATTGATAGGCGGCTTCTGTGTGGGTGTGTGTGAGTGAGTGAGTGTGTTCGTATGGGACAGAGACTGAGGCTGGGGATATTGCTACACTAACAACAACGCTCGTGACACAGCGAAAAGAAAACAATACTTTCACGCAGCAGTGTAAAAAAGAGGAAGCAGAAGCAGCAGAAAACAGTTTGTGAACCGCACGAAGAGCAGAGCAAGCGGAGCGTTGCAAACAACCGAACAACTTGTGAACGTGTACAAAAAAAGCAGTTAGACGGCAAAAACACATATGTAGACTCACTCGCTCACAAATACCTTTGCATGAGAATGTATGTGTACCGGCCGGTTGCTGCTGCTGCTGCTGCCGCTGCCGCTGCCGCTGCCTACCTGCGCCTTTCATAATTATCTATGCCTATTTCGGTTGCTCCCTATGCCTACGTGTTGGTGTGTCTGCGTATTTTGTCATCTTCGCTCTTGCCTTCCTCCTTTTCGCACCCAACTTTAGTTTTTAGCCAAGAAAAAAAAAGTGATTTTGATTAACAATTTCTTTAAATCGTTCTGTATCTTTCCATGTGTACGCCACCACAATCACGACAACGATTCCATCTTGTAGAAAGTTACGTGTAAACGTCGTGGCTTTTGTTTAGTTATTTTGAAGGAGAGAAGAACTTTGGCAACTTTTGAAATCAATCTAAAATATAACATAACAGAAACCATAACAGCAACGCAACCAGCAACTATAACAGTGTAACAAGTAAAGAAAAACAGTGCGAGACCCAAGCGAGAAGACATTTTATTTCTTATACACCCGTGTGAATAAAACAGCAGCAAAATTACGTCAATTATTGAAAACCTACCCGGCGCAATAGCTCACAATCACCAAAACAACATCATGGAAGAGGACGAGAGGGGCAAACTGTTTGTAGGCGGACTATCGTGGGAGACAACGCAGGAGAATCTGTCGCGTTACTTCTGCCGCTTCGGCGACATCATCGATTGTGTCGTGATGAAGAACAACGAGAGCGGCAGGTCGCGTGGCTTCGGTTTCGTCACCTTTGCCGATCCCACCAATGTAAACCATGTGCTGCAGAACGGTCCGCACACGCTCGATGGCCGTACCATCGATCCGAAGCCATGCAACCCACGCACGCTTCAAAAGCCGAAGAAAGGCGGCGGCTACAAGGTGTTCCTCGGCGGTCTCCCATCGAACGTAACGGAAACCGATCTGCGTACCTTTTTTGGTCGGTACGGCAAAGTGACCGAAGTGGTTATCATGTACGATCAGGAGAAGAAGAAATCCCGTGGTTTCGGATTCCTGTCCTTCGAAGAAGAGTCGTCGGTTGAGCATGTGACCAATGAGCGGTACATCAACCTGAACGGCAAGCAGGTATGTTGCCTTACTGGTCCTCAATTCGCACCTACTTTGTCCTTTGTCCTCATTGTTGCCCCATTCTCGTTGCCTCGTTCCACAGGTGGAGATCAAGAAGGCCGAGCCTCGTGACGGATCTGGCGGACAGAACTCGAACAACAGCACGGTTGGTGGTGCCTATGGCAAGATGAACAGCGAGTGCAGCCACTGGGGACCCCATCATGCTCCGATGAACATGATCCAGGGCCAGAACGGTCAGATGGGTGGTCCGCCATTGAATATGCCGATCGGTGCGCCAAACATGATGCCCGGCTATCAAGGCTGGGGTACCTCGCCCCAGCAGCAGGGCTATGGCTATGGCAACAGCGGCCCAGGATCGTACCAGGGCTGGGGCGCACCACCTGGCCCTCAGGGGCCACCACCTCAGTGGTCGAACTATGCTGGACCCCAGCAGACCCAGGGATACGGCGGCTACGATATGTACAACTCGACATCGACGGGCGCTCCATCTGGACCGTCTGGCGGTGGCAGCTGGAACTCGTGGAACATGCCGCCCAATTCGGCTGGACCCACTGGAGCACCAGGAGCTGGGGCGGGCACCGCCACGGACATGTACTCGCGTGCCCAGACCTGGGCTGCGGGAGGTCCTTCAACCACTGGACCTGTGGGCGGTATGCCGCGCACTGGACCCGGCAACTCGGCCTCAAAGTCGGGCTCCGAGTACGACTATGGTGGCTATGGCTCCGGCTACGACTACGACTATAGCAATTATGTTAAGCAGGAGGGGGCATCCAACTATGGTGCCGGCCCTAGGTCAGCGTATGGCAACGACAGCTCCACACAGCCGCCGTACGCAGCCTCTCAGGCTGTTTAAGGCGGTATAGGAACATGTTGTCGTGTCGCCGTCGTCGTCGTCCTCGTCGTCGGTGAATGATGAAGAAGACAAAAAAGATGGTGGTAATTGTAAGCTAAAGCGTCGTCTGTTCGTTTTTATTTCAGATCAGATCAGTTGTTGAAATTAATATTTAACTCGTGTACAACTCTAATTTAAAGCAAACACAAATTTAACACCAGAGAATAACTAGCGACAAGTCAGATTCATAGATATATATATATTTATATATATATATATACATGTATGTTCTATAGCAATGAGTATGTAATAATTCATAGGCAACAACAACAAAAACAACATCAACACTCAACGAAACACACCAAACCATACCATACCACAACACAACAGCACAGCAACACACAACATTTCTCATGCGCCTCCCCAAAACTCACACACACCGCGCGTACTGTATATCCTACTGTATCCTAAGCCAACATTTACCTATACCAACCACCATCCAATCCAATACAGAAACCTAGAAGAACTAACAACCAGAGCCCGTAGGTACCGATACACATGGCATTAACAGAATATAGAATTGTGAAGATTTAAACGTAATGATTTACAAGTATAAAGTTTAGCTAATTAGACACAAGATCATGGATGAGAAGTGTGCGAAATACCAACAAAAGGAAATAAGAACTTATAATTTTATTTAAAACGTAAACAAGTAAAGATCCCTTTATTACTAAAATTAGTAAATACAAATTCGAAATTGTACATTTTAATGCAAAAGCCAGTCGGCCAGCCACCGACTTCGTCGTGTGCCCCACAGCCCATCCTCTGCAAGAGACAGACCACACACAAAATCTCTACCACCAATCGACAGGGCGACAAGGTGTAGTACCAGTGGGGGAGTTTGAGAAGGAATCCAATCCACAAAAACACCATTGACATTCCGAGAACTCCCTTTTTGGTGCTTGCCTTAGCCTTGGGTCATTCAATCTAAAATTGTTTTATTGCTTGGTGGGTGGATAGATGGATAGGCGGATTGGGTCGGAGGTTGGTACGATACGAGAAAGATACGTTACAAAATTAAAAATTTACCATTTAAAGTAAACAAAACAAAAACTAGCTAAAAGTTAAACTACATATATAAAGAAACCTAATTGATAAGCGTATGTCGTCGTTTACATCTAAGCGAAAGTTGAACTTGAAACTAGAATTATATAGTGCGTTGGATTTATTATTTAGTTAAAGAGAAAGTGAAATGCTACCGATACTGAGAAGGCAGGCGGAAAGTTAGCAGAAGTAAAATGCTTAATGGATATGAGATATGAGAAGCGTAAACCACAAAAAATACGAAACACACTCTTAACAAATATACATAAAAACTATATACATACATACTTATATACCATATATATATAACGAGTATATATACAAAAGAAACGAGAAAAAGAGTAAAAAAAAGAGCAAAAGGAAACGTAAATTTAAACATACAGTTAATGATAATAAAAAGGGAAGCAGGGAGGCAGAGAGGAATAAGGATTGAGGACAAAAGTTACAAGAGAGGAGGAAAAACGATGCTTAAGAGTTGCGTTGCACATTTTTTTCAAATTTTCATCGTTTGCCAAGCAGACAAGAACAACAACAACAGCCGCCGGAAGAGAAGAACATCATCTAACGACAACCAGAAGGTGCGAAGGTGTGCGTCACTCTACAAACAACACCACTGAAGAAGAACAACATGCGCGCACACCCCACCAGCCACCATTCACTTAAACAACAACTGAAAACCACACTAGCGAGCGAGGCAGAGAGAATGGAAAGAAAGAAGGGAAAGTGAAAGATGAAGAAAAAAAAGAAAGAAAGTAAAAGGGAAGAAATAATTGCATACAACAGCAAGCAGAAAAACTTTGATTGATTATATACATAACATATATATATATCTTTAATTACTTATACATATTTACTCTTAACTACTTTGCACGCTCCCTTAGTAGGGAGCGTGCGATGTGTGTGTAAAACAAGATGAAAGCAAAAACTATTTTAATGATTATATGATTGCGATTTTACAATTTATTATTACAAAAACAAAAGAAAGATAGATGGAAAGAAAAACCAACAAAAAAGCAAAAGGAGAAACACATTATATGCTAATACATTTACCATACACATATATTATATATATTCTTATATAAATATGAAGTAATTTTTTCTATTAAAATATCATACACTAATTTTTAATTTGTTTATTTACAAGAAAAACAACTTACAATACATACATTTAATTACAATATACAATAACAAATACTTTACTTTATTTTTCGGTGATTTATTGCTTAGTGTTCTTCGTATAATTTTTACATCTTACAAACAAACAAAAACCCACAAACAAATCCTACAGATATAAATTCCTAATTTAATTTCGTTTAAACTACAAATACATATGCTTACATTTTATAAATAATTTTAAATTTTTTTTAAAAACAAAAAAGCAAACAATGCAAAAACAATAAGCAAGTAAACAAGTAAAGTAGAACGTGTGAAATACGTTTCGATTTTTGAAAAAAAAACCAAAATATTTGAAAAAAAACAACCAACATTTATCAAATTTGAATCTTTTTCTTTTACTTGGCCGCAGCAGCTTTGTGTGCGTGCGTGAGTGCGTGCGTGTGATTGTCTGTGAAGGATTGTGTATCGTTTAAGCGATAATGATCAAGATTAAAAGAAGGGTTATCGTGTGGTCGATCCTGGCTTGGCGGAGGCGGCTGCCTGTCATCGGGCGAGGTTGAGGCGTCGTGAATGAAGAGTCTTATGTGCGGAAGGAAGGAAGAGTGTGGTGGAGAATGAGGGGAAAACTATGTTTGGCGTTTTTTAATTTCTTTTTCGCAGCAACAAACCACAAAGACTCATTAGAGGAAGCAGTAAAAAGGAGAATAATGAGATGAGGCGGCGCAGAGTCGAAGATTTTGTTGACGAAATTGCAAGCAAAGAAACCTGATGTAATTTTATAAGCTGAAACATTATGATTATTGTTCATTATATACTGAGGATAACACACTTACACATGATTTCCATACTCATTATCAAGAAGAATAAGAAGGCAGTTGTCCAACATTAGAGTAAAATTAAATCTTAGACCCCAGATAAACGATGGTATTTAAAGGGAAACGATTATTTAGATGACAAAACACACACTGACTGTTAATTGTAAAACAATTTCATTTATTTAACCTTTTGTTTTCCATTTTAATACAATATAAAGTTTTTTTTTTTCTGTTTTTCATCAATTTAAAAGTAACGACCTATTGGAAAATGAAAACTACATACAATATATGTGCATCGTAAAGGTAAAAAAGAAAATAAAATTATATATATATATGAATACCTACTATATACAACTATATATATACTATATACATATAATTATATATAAACATATAACAAATTAAAGGTAAAATAAATCTAAATATTGTATTAAATGAAGTGTTGCACTTTCAAGCTAAAATCAGATGAAACAAAATTAAGAGAAAGCTATTATTAAGTGTAAATGTTTGTCAGCACTCACATACACACACACTCACACACACACACTGTTGTAGAAAAAAGTCCAAGTGCAACAGATCGAATCGAATAGTTATGTCCAGACATCCCATCCGGAGAACAATCAATTTGGGAGCACCACCACAGAACAGCAGAAGCAAAGAAACCAAAATGATAGGATTCGTTTTGTTCGTTTTTAGTTTCGTTTTGATGTCATTTGGTGTATATGGTTTTGGTTCTTTCATTATTGTTGGTTTCTTTATCGGAACATGATGTGCAAAGAGGCGGCTCTACTATTGATTTGATTTGATCGTTATGGATCGATGGATGTTTCGTTGTTGCCTTTACTTTTCGATGGGAGTTTTTTTAGTTTTGCGCTTTTCGACGTTTCCAATGCAAATCAGATCAGAGTCAGATCATAAGAATCATGAATGAAACAATAATGTAAGGGTTATATAATTTACATACGAGTACTTACTGATAAGCTAATATACGAATGAAATGATGCGCCAAAATGCAAACCCAAAACCAATGAGGCAAATGCGTTGTGTACATTGTATAGCTCTACGTACGAACATACATACCTACTACTATATACTACATAGGCTCTAGGGTGAGGAGAGGAGAGACGAGACGAGACGAACAAGATACTTATCAGTGCTTTCGGTCTATAGTTCTAACGATTAAGTTCTCTCGAATTTGTTTCCGAATCGGATATTTCGACTGGTACCCCATAGTTAAGCTAAGCGATGAACAAACTGAAAGATCGATCGATCGATCGATCGAACGACGGAGCTAGCAACAAATAGATCTTTTTCTAAATATGCTAGAATTTTAAATGTGTTTTGTCTGATACAAATACCACGCTCCCAATCTGCCCTGCCCTGCCCTACACAGCCCCAGGCCTTCCTGCAAGTTATTTTTATGTAATGATGAAGTACTCTTAGCCATTAAAACTAGAATGATTTGAAATAAGATCAGATTTAACAGATATCTAAGCTAAATTCCTAAGACAAAACGATTCCACCTAAGACACCTTTTTGTAATGACTAAATTTATATAGGGCAAGATGCGCGAACACGAAGGAAGAAAAAAAAAAAAAAACAAGAACAAGAACAACCAACAACAAAAAATGAGATTAAATAAATGATAAAGAAACTCAATAAGATAAAAGATCAACTAGCATATATACCATCTATATATAGACGAGTATGTGGGTGGCATGTTTTGTATCTGTATTTTGACTCGTATGATTGATTTTTAAGATTCCTTTCGCATAAATACTCGTATCGTACTGACAGCACTTTCATGTTGATGGATAATGATGATAGGGGAAAAAATCTACTTGGATAAGGGAAGGTCAGATCAGGTCGAAGCTGAATGAAGTTGTTATAGTGCATCAAATTGTTTTTATTGATTAGTTAAACCAAACAACACACACCTACACATCCATTTCTAAGCCCCACACTTTGGTTCTTTCGTTCTTAAGCATAAATTCTAAACGAGGTATGTATGTATATGGTATATGGTAATTTTAAATGTAGCAAATGCAGAGAATAGTGAACCAAAACTAATTTGTATGTAGATGATAATAATAATGATAACTACAAAATAGACAAAAATACGGAAAAACGCAGAAAAAAAAGAGAAAAACTATGCAAAATAACCGAAACGAAACAAAACGCAAAAAAAAACATAAAATAAAAACCAAAATTGAGACTGTTAACAAAATGAAGCAAGCAGTTTAAGGCCGAGAGACCGGAACGGAACGGGAGTTGAAAGTAAAATCATACAACAGTTTAAAAACAAAGCCAGAAAACAAAAACTATAAAACTCGTAACTCGATTGAGACTCAGATGAATAAATAGGCTACCAGCATAAGTTCGTGTAAGGATTATGTTTCACACACCCACACACAAAAAGGATTCTTCTCAAATGATAGTCTTTGTTTCGGATATACTATTCTGTAAAATAGAAGAGGGATTTTCGGTTAATCATATACACACATTTTTCGTTTTGTTTCAGTTGTTTTTGATGAGCAGATAAGCAACAAATCATTTAGCATAAAACAGAAAGTTATTAGGATATCAATACAACACAAAGATCAAACGGCTAAGCAGGCTATAAGAATGGAATGGAGGAATAGGAATCCGAACCTAAAAAGCCAAAGGAAGAGAACTTTCGATAAATTTGAATTTTTTTACCAAACGAAACAAAAACTTAGAAAACTGGAATCTTAAACTGATACTGATATCGAAAATGAAAATGAAACTGAACAGTTAGTTGTACTTATCATACACACATACTATATGTTGTATGTATGACTACCCTAGCCACCCCCCAGCCTCCTACGCCTCCTACACCTGCATATACATACATACATACATATACATAAATAGGAGCTACTTGTAAAACCAGATTGTAACGATTTTTAGGCATATAAGTGTTGTTGCGACTTGAGAGCTGAAAGGAATATACAGATTCTCGTAAAACTACGGCTCCAGGCTTTCCATTTGAAACGAGATCAAACGCGGGGGCTTTGGGTTTTTCTTAGACTTTTCTACGTGTACTTTTAAATCAGGATAGATACAGAGAAACAGAGAGAGATAGAGCGAAAGCCGGGTGGGTGACCGACAGGGAGATACTTATATAGTAGGAGTTTAACATTAACATTCGATTAACACAGCCGTGAACATGGATTAAGGATTAACATTGAGGACAGGATTTAACTTAACTTAACTTACAAAACATAGATACAAGGACATACATGCAGCAGAAGCAGCTAAAGAAATAATAAGGGAATAAATAACTAAAACGAGAGTAAATACGAAGTACATACTACATATAGTGTTGCAAGATTTTAGTTTACGGTAAACTTAAAGAAATTTTTTACAATGTATTTATACATACCTAAATTTAAATTTTAAATTAATTCTTTAATGTAATACGAACACAGTGCCTAAGTAATATCAAAACAAAATGGGAAGAAAAACCAACAAAAACAAAAAGGAAATAAGGAAACATAAGAGAAACCATACAAAACGAATATAAGCGATGTAAAAACACATTGTTACTCAAGACGAAACGAAAGAAACACTTGAACAATATAATACTTGAACAACTTTTAAATGCAGAAAAAAAGACGCCATTTGGAACTACATATAAAAACCTACCATACTAAAACGATTTATACAAAGAAACACACGTCACACAAAAGATGTAGAATGAGTAATGAATGAGGAAAAAATGAGGAAGTCAAACCGCCAGAAAAGAAATAAAGAAAGAAAGAAAAGTAATCCCCAAACCAAAATTGCATAAATGTATAAATGTAACTCAATGAAACATAGAACGACGAATGCTAATAATGCTAGGAAAATAACAAAGAAATACCACAACAAAATTAATACAACGTACCCCCTACATACGTCTCTCGTACTAGATTTGAGCCTCGAAATTCGCAAAGAACCCATCCCAGCCCAACCCAGGCAAAATCTAAGCAGAATTCATCCAGTCCCAGTCGTCCCTCAAGACCGACCTATCCAATCAATCGATTTAGTTTATCTGATGAGCATGCCACGTACTCAAAATGACATCAATTTGCAACTTCAAACATAATTTTGGTTTGCATACTGGATTGGTTTTCGTTTTGAACAAAAGATCAGAACGAATGAGATATACACTCTGGTACATATACGACATACGAGTATATGAACATTGTTTTTGCCCCCTAAGAAAGTTCAACGTAACGTAAACGTTTTTTGATTAATTTAATGGAAACAAATAAAAACAATAAGTAAATTACAAGAAATTAACTATAAATTCAACAAGAAAAAATTATGTTTAACAAAAGAAAAATTAATGTAGTGTGTAAAAAAACAAAAAAATGGGAGAACAAAGAAAAAAAAAAAAAACAAGTTTTAAGCAAAACAAAATACTTTGAATATATACATAAATTGCAAGTAAATAGAATAAATGTCACTCACTCTTTTTATTTAACAATTTCATTGATTGACTGGGTTCTAAAGGACTTGACAAAATTTGTTAGAAAAGAAAGCTCATATATCTTTTCTTTTTCGAACATAGGAGCCTTTGATTATATTAGAAACGATTCTACTTTTATTTGCAATATATTCAAAATTGAATAAGGAAAGGCTGCCCTCCCCAATGTTGGAACTCGTGGTATTATTTCTCGTTAGTTCTGTTTCCTTTTTCGTGGCCCATTTGGAGAAACCAAAGTCCTTTTCCGGCTACAAAGATGCCTCATGTCCTATTGTAATGGGTATACTCGCCGCTGGATTGGTGTACAAAAATGTTGGTGTTTCTTTGAAACGTTACCTACTATATTTATCTACTGACTCATAATTCCCCCAATTGCAGCGGTAAGACGGCAAGACTTTTTGAAAAAGATGACTTTATTTATTTGCTGCGGACTTCATAAAAAAAAATGAACTAAAATCATTAAAAAACAACGAATAAATATAATGAAATGGCATGATAGGGGCGGTACACTGCAATTGGGGAGTGGCTTGAACGAACATTTATTGCTATGATTAGAATGAATCCTACGAATCGATGATTACTACTTTGCTACGCGTCGTCTGGGTGTGGCGGGACTGGTGCCACTGGGCGGTTTCGGGATCTAAACAGAAAAGAATTTCAATTCCATTGGAATTCGACTTAAAAGTTCAGGACTCTTACCGAACGAATGGGCCTGGGTGTAAGGGAATTGGCTGGCGGTGGCTCGCGGGGCTGGGGCCCATCCGGATGTCCCACGACGGTGACGGCCACAGGCCTTTGCTCGGTGCTGGGCCGTTCCATGCTCTCGCTGCGGGAGTTCGATCCCGAGCGCTTGAACATCCCAGAGAGACGGCCGCGCAGGTCCTTCTTGCTGGATCTCATGTCGCTGGCAACGCTGATGTCAGAGTCGGATCCTTGAATCTGCCAAAGAAAGAGGGATATGACAAATCTGGAATCTCTTCTTCTGGTTAAGGTCGTACCGATATTTCACTCTCGGAATTGCGACTGCTTTTGGTCAGGCTGCGTAGCTTGCCCATGATTCCCTTCTTCTTTTTCCGTGGACCTCGTGGTATGTCGCTCTGTGTGGAGCCCCCAGACAGACGCGAGTCGAGGCGTGAGTCCAGGCTGGAATCACGCACCAGACCGCCCAGCTCAGAGTCAATGGACTGCATCGAGGACACACTGCCATCGTCCTGGCGCCAAATGTTCTATTACGTATATCAAAACGGATGAGGATTCTTCCCTAAAACAATTTAGATCCTCTGCTTACCTGATCCTTTTGTATGGAGTGGTCCAGCGACAGGCTCTTGCGTATGAGGCTGCCATTATTGCCTGAATTCCGGGACAAGCGACCACCGCCCCGCTGGGAACCCGCCGCACTGGCCACGGAACTGGTGCTGCCATGGTGATCGTTCTCCTGCGAGGCAGCACGTCGCAGATTGCCCCGCCGTATGCGACTGCGCTCCTGTTCGTCCTCGTTCAGGCGCTGGAACTTACGCAGCTCCTCGGAGGCCTCGGCCAACCGGGCCAGGACGGTGCTGATCTGTGTGCTGCTCAGTGTGGGCGAGGGACTGCGACTGCGTCGCACATTCGGCTGCTCTGGACGCAGAGTGTTGTCGTAGCTGCCTCGTGCCATTTTCAGGTCTGGAGCGATCTTCACCAGCTCGTCGACGGTCTGCAGAAGGGCACCCACTTTGCGATCACCTCCATCCGCCTCCATGCGACGCTTGATCAGTTCCTTCTCGTACCGTTCGCGCTGGAATTCGATTGGAATTTGGAGTGGAAACCATCAAAACTTCCCGAGGAATACTCACTTCTCGTCTTAGCTTCTCATTGGAGGTGCGCAGCTTGGCATGGACATCACGTAGCTCGAGAAGATCGCACTGCAGCTCGGCGATCTTCTTGCGTCCCTCCTCCATTTCCTCTTCGGTGGCGCGCTTGATCTGATCCAACTTACGCTTGGACTCCAGCCGCTCCTTGTCCCGCTCGCGCTCAACCTCGAACAGAGTCTGTCGCAGATCCCGGGCCAGGGTGGAGGTCTCTTGCAACAGACGTTGCTGATCCTCTCGCTCCTTCTGCCATGACAACTCCAGCTTGGTCTTCATGCCAGGCAGCTTTGTGCTCCCAGAGCCAATGACACGTTCCTCTTCAAACTCGTTCAGCTTCGACTGCATCTCGGATATCTTGATCTCGTTGGCGCTGCGCTCGGACACCAGCTCCGTCTTGACTTTGCTACCCTCCAGGCGGGACTCCACCAACTGATCCTCCAGATGGCCAATCTACACAATGGTAAATTCCATTAGAATCTATCTGGAATGGAACTGGGACCGGCTACTCGATTCACCTGCTGCTCTAGATAGGCAATCTTGCTCTTGTCATCATCATCGCTGCTATGCATGGATCCACGGCTCTGTCTACCCGTATTGTTGGCCTTCAGATCACCGATCTTTTTCTGTGCAACCTCTAACATCTGCTTGAAGGCATCGCGATCCTTCTTGAAGCGTTCACATTGGCGCTATTTTGGAAAGGAGTTTTTGTTCAGTTCGATTAACATTTTTTAGGATATATGTCAGATATTTTACCTGCATCGAATTGAGTTCTCCGCTGAGGTTCTTCACTTGTTGCTCGTATCTAAGACGAGTGGTGGCCACCTCGGATTTCATCTGCAGTTCGGTGCTCTGTAATCTGTTCGATGGAAATTAATAGATATATTAGGCTCTCAGAGCGACTCTCTCAATTACTCAATAGAATAGGCAAGCGTCAAGAATAATGGACAAGCAAAAAAAGGAGAGAAGACAGTAGTAGGAGACAGACAGGATCTTGCGACTCCACATATGTATGTACCTATGTATATGTATAGTTCTTATAGTTTATGATTGACAACTTACTTATCCTTTAGCTCCCTGATCTCTGCATCCCTTCTGGCACCGTGTCCATTGAGCGAGACCTGGGCCTGCTCGATCCGATTGTAGTCGCTCAATTTGCCGTTGAGATCATCGTTGTCCTTGCGCAGCTGGAACACCAGATCGATGTTCATCTCATTCTCCCTGCGCAGACGCTCGTACTCGTGCTCCTTTTCGGCCAACTTGTTCTTCAGCATGGTACGCTCGTGGTCGCTGTTGTTGCCGGTCTTCAGGGTCTTGGCCTGCAGTTCGGCGATCTTCTTCTGGGCCTCGTTCAACTTGCGGGCCATGTCGGTGCGCTCGATGCGTATGGTATCCATTTCGGACATTTTCTGCTTGCTAGCATTGAGTTCGGCCTGGAGGTTCTGCTTCTCGGTGGTCAGCTGTGCCCGCATCAGGATGGTCTCCTCGGAGAGCTTCTCCCAATGGGTGTTGAGGTCCTCGTTGCGCTTCTGCTCGGCGCTGAGCGAAGTTTGGATGTCCTCTACTTGCTTTTTGAGCTCTTGCACCTGTTTGCTGTCCGATTTACTGGCCTTGGTCTTCAGATCCTTGATCTCCTTCTCCAGACTGGATTTAGTCTTATCCGCGGCCTTTTTGGCTGTGAGAAGATCCGTATCCAGCTGGAGGATCTTGGACTCTAGCTTCTCCTTTTCCTTGCCCTGCTTTTCGAGGTCCTTCTCCAGGCTGGACAGCTTCTCCTTCTCTCGTTTGCTCTGGGTCTCCAGGGTGGATTTGTTCGTCTCGCTCTGCTTCAGCTGGATGTCCTGCTTCTTAAGCTTCTCTTCCAGCTCCTTGAGCTTGGTGCTGAGTTTCTTGCCATCCTCTTCGCTGCGCTTCAGCTTCTGCTCCAGGTCGGTGACCTTGCTGCTTGAGCCATTCAGTAGCTTCAGACGCTGGACATCGCCCTCGGCCAGGGTGAGCTTTTTCTTGCACTTTTGCAGCTCCTCTTCGAGCGATACCTTGACTGATTCCAGGGCCTTGACCTGATCGGATCCACTCGAACTGAGCATCACCCGCATCTCGCCGATCTCATCCTCCAGCTCTTCCACCCACTTTTTGAGGTGACTCTTCGGGGTAAGGTCGTTGACCCGCTTGGCTGTGCGGGCCGGCAGCTTGGCATCGGCCTCAAGCTGCATCCGCTTCACCCTGGCCGTCAGCTCATCCCTCTCCCGCTGGGCCACCGTCAGTGTCTCCTTGATCTTGGACAGATCCACCTCGCCCGTCTTCTCGTTGGCCTTGCGTAGGGCCTGCAAACGCTTGTTCTCCTTTGACAGTTTCTCGTTCTCCGTTTCCAGATTGTTCAGTTTGCTGAGCTGCTCCTTCAGAGTGTCCACGGCCTGCTCCTTTTCCTGGAGGCTCTTCCGCAGCTGCGTCAACTCTTCGTTCAGGGCTTTCAGTTTCTTTTCGGCCGCACTGGAGGAGGAGGTACCAAAGCTGAGAAGCGAGGATTTGCTGCCGTTGGCAGCAGCAGCCTCCGGTCGCAGTTTGGCCTGAAGTTCGCGCACATACTTCTTGGACTCGGCATTCTCCTTCTCCAGATCCTCCACTTTGAGGCGCAGTATTGAGGCCTCCTGCTCGTTGAGCTCCAGCAGGATACGCAGTTCGGCTGGATCATCCTCGTCCGAGATGCCTTCATCCCGATCCGCATGCACTTCGGGCGCCAGTCGATGCGGATGTGGTGTGGGACTCAGCTTGCGAGCTGCAGGTGAACACATTATATAGATTAGTAGATATTCCGTTTAGTTACTTTAGTTAGTTGGATGTTTTATTTAGTAACAACACTAATTAATGAGCAGCCGCAAAAAATGGCAAAATATTACTGCATCAGCGCCAATGATTCATTAAAAAGCGCATGAAAAATCACATTAGTTTTGTTAAGGAAACGTCTTTCCGTTCTTTCGAGTTAGAAATTATTGTACTTTATAAGGGGGAAGTCCCAATACAATGCAGCTTTGGTCACTCTAATTTAAGAGCTTTTGGTGTGACCGCAGCTTGAAATGAAATGAACGAAATATATATTTATCGTTTAAATGAATTATTGGTTTTTTGGATTAACTTTTCTATAAACTAAGGTTTAGTACTTAGTAAGAGAGAGTTACTAGAGTGTGTTTTTGGTTCGTACTTCTTGAGCGCGTTGCCATTTTTTTCAACTGCATCATCAAAGAATCATTTTCATCCTCGAAACGAGTCACCTTTTTCCTCAGATGTTCAGCCTGAAACACAAAAATCTCGGATCATTTATTGCATCTGAATAGTAAGGAATAAGGTTAGAATACGAATAAAGAGATCGTTTTCGAGGATCAAAATAGTTTTGCTACATAAACGAAAGCTCGGATGGAACATAGACTGCACTACTGCTAGGAATACGAGTACATAAATAAATAATCAGCAATGGATTGTCTGGACGGATCTTCTGGAGATCTTCTACCTGTTCCATTCAGAAGAACATGCGAAATAGCACTGGGGAAGAGCAGAGAACGCGAGTGCCCCGCTCTGGAGGATGTTGAGGGTGCAAAGAGCGACACAAATGGCGACGGAGTCGTCTCCCGTTCGCACGAAGCATTTCTGGCGATCGATTCGAAATCGGTTTGACTGTGAGCCTCAACCGAGAGTCCGAGTCCGCGACCGGACATCTCCATACTGGTGACGGCATCGCACTGCTCTATGGCCACCGTCTGAGTGGCACGCGGAAAGGCAACCGCCTCGGGGGGCAGCTCGGGTGAGGTCTGTGTGCCGCAGCTGAATTGAACCCGTTTGGCCCTGAGTCGCTGAAGCTTCGCGTAAAACGGTCGAATGATTAATCGAGTAGCTCTGGTGGGGCATTTGGGGATTGGATTACCTCTTCTTCAGCAAACTTTAGCTGGTCCTTCAGATCGGTCTCCCGCTCAATGGAGTCCTGCAGTTCACGCTGCAGATGCTGCGGATCCTCTTGGGAACCGCCACGTGTGAGCGACTCACGGGTTATCTTGGCATCCGCCGATGTGGATTTGCCCAGCACTCCCAGCATGGGCGCCTTCTTCTTTCCCGGATTGCGCAGCTCCTCGGCTTCCGTCTGTATCGGGAATATCATCTATTAGAAGATTCTTGTCGTGACATGGGACTGCTTGAACTTACCTGCAACTTTCTTGTAAGTTCGTTTGAGAATCGCAGCTCCTCTTCCAGCTTCTTCACCTTGGTGGATAGCTCCGCGTTGAAGGAGCTTTGACGCTCCTGTTCCAGGGTTTCGATCTTTCGGTCGCTCTTTTTCAACTTGAAGCTTAGGATGCGACAGTTCTTGGTGGCCTTTTCGAGGTCCTTTTGCAAGTTCGTCTTGGCCTTGACCTCATCATCGCGAAACGTGTCCTGCACCTCGTCCATCTCTGCCTGCAGATTGAGAATCTCCTTTTTGGCCGTCTGGTTTTCCTCCATCAACTCCTCGCAGATTTGCTCGGCCGCCTGCAGCTTCCGTTTCAGCTCCGACTCGCTTCCGCGGTTCTCCAGCTCCTTCATGCGAAGATTCAGCTTTCGCTTGTCCTCGGTGACACGGTCCAGTTGCTCCTTCATGTCATTCAGCTTCTGTTGGAGATTGAGGGCTTCCGAGGCTGCAGTTCGGTTCGATGACGTGTCCAGGGAGGCAAGACGTCTCAGTAGTATGTCGCTCTTATCCCTCTCTGCTCGTTCGGCGCGGGTCTTCATGGTATCCAGCTCGGTTCGGAGTGTTTTCATTTGCTCCTGCAGGGCCACCGAATCCTTGGTGGTATTGCTGTTGCTGCTGCTCGTGGAGTGAGATGCGGATGCACTGGGTACGGTTTGTCTTTTGATTTCTTTGCTGCTTTGCGCTGCATCCGCCTCCTTGCGACGAGTGGAACTGGAGCTCGTGGAGGAACTGGAAGAAGAGGCCTTAATCTCGCTGGAGACTGCAGATGTGGCTTTTGTGGTGCTTGTGCCACCACCACTGCTGCTATTTGTGGCTGTGATTGTTGGTGTGGCCGCCACTTTCTTGGGCGGCAGCGAGGCGCGTTTCAGTTCCGCCTGGGGGGGATTCTGGTTCAAGGAATTTCCCGACTTGCTACGCTCTGGACGATCCGGGACTGCCGGAGCTGCTGCCGCCGCTGAATCACTGTCCCTGAAAAAGATTGGGCATCAATCAGAGATGAGCAATGGGTAGATCCACTCACTCTTCTCTCCTAGGTACGGATCGCTCGCGACTGTTTTCCCGCGAGTTCAGGCTGCGCTGCTTCTTGAGAAGATTCATTTTGCGGACACGCTCGGCTAGACTGTCTGTCGATAGGATGACCAACTCATCTGGAATACTTGAAGTTTTACTGGGTGAGGATGTTACACGGGTTGATGATGGTGTGAGCGCTTGTTCCATCTGTGAAGGATACATTGGAATAGATTATGAATCATCTTAGTGGCATTACCCATTCTTCACTCACCTCCTTGATGTCCAAGGCGGTTGTGTGACGTCGCGGCGCCACCGGCAGCTTGACCGTGACAGCCACATTGTGATCATCGGTTGCTCGAAGGCTGCTCACTGTTGTCGATGGTCGGCGGGCGGGCTCCTGTGCCGGATCATCAATGTCCGGCGTGGAGGCCCAGGACTGTGGACGCTTCTTTAGCTCTACATTGAAGTGAACAACTAGGTTCAGTAAAAGCATCGTGGGCAAAGTGCATGCAAGAGCAAGTTGCAGTTTTCAGCACGTTCAGCATATGAGCAGGACAAACATACATATGTAGTCCACATAGTGTGAGCAGGACGAACATAGTCCACACAGTGTGTGATCGATCGTGACAAACGTGCACCGGAGAATCAGCGGGAGAGAGCACGTTTTGATGATGGTAGTAGTTAACATATTAACGGTTGATGCAGAAATTAGTGTTGAGAGAGAGACAGAAAGAGAGCGATAGAGACGGCACAGTTGCAGGTGCAGTTGTTTTTGTGATTTTTGTTTGGTGCAAGCGTAGAACGTGAGAGTGTGAAAGAGATACGTAGACAAACACATTGATTAACGGTGTGGTAACATTTGATTTTAAAAGCCTTAACACTTAGTAGTTCAAACTTATTTCAATGTAACAGCGATTCGATAAAAGAATACATCTTGGGTTAGTTAAAACAAACCGATTTCTCAAAGGCTGACTATCTTTATCTAATATCTTTACAAAAAAAATAGTGTAAAGGTGATATTGAGTTTAAATAAGGCTATACCATAGCCGGTTGTCGAAGATATTTTTCATTATAGCGAAAGAAAAAGAGCAAGTAAACTATGCAATACATTACTTAGACGGGTGAGAAATCGGCTTAAAAAAAACTATATAAATCTTTTATGGGATACTATTAAAAAAAATTCTGGATTGATCTATTCAGATATGTTTTGCAAGAGGGTTACAGAAAGTTAATTTGAGTCACAAGTACACCAAATTCTCATACATTTAACATTAACCTAATCAATAGTACACAATACTTTGTTAATGTTCTCGAAAACTTCGGTCGGTAGTTAGCCGAAAGAACACACCCAAGTCTAAGAGTGGAGCATTAATCAGCCTAAGGAATTCCATTAATCCAAAGAAAACAATTCTATGTGATGCAATAGTTATGAGCACAATTCTACTTTAAAACAAGATGTTAAAAGATCTGTAGACCAGCTCCAATCGTACCTATATCATTGCTATTGTTTGAATTGAGGCTCAGATTCTGCGTCGAAGTCCATGTTCGGGAAGTAGGCCTAAAAAACATCAGAAACCATTAATAGTTTTCACAAAATGATAGTATTAAAATAAAGACTCACCGCGAACTCTGGCCATCGGAGAGATTTGGCGATGAGGCGGCCACTTCTTCGCCGGGTCTACGGGCTCCATGTTCCTTGTAGTCCCGAAAGCAACGCTTACATCGTGTGGGATAACGAGTCTGGGGATGGAAGCCGAGTGGGCATAGCTGATCGCCTTTCAGCGATGGATACAGATGATGCATCTGTTTTTGTACAACTTATCAGCTTTTCTTTTCCTGCAAATTTCAACGAAACTGAAGAGATTATATCTTGTTACTGCACAGCCCCAAGTATTTAGGTATATGTACCTAATGTACATTCACATATACATATCTATTAATCGCACCATCAGTATTTTGTCTATTGACCGATTCTGAACACAATGGTGGAATGTCTGGCATCTATCCAAGTCAACAAAAGAATGTTGTAGTACATCGAAAAGTAGAACATTTTCAGGGGCCAACTTAACTATTGATTTCAGAGCAGAAATGAAATCTATAAAACAAGAGATCTATTAGATTAAAAACTAATGGGTCTCTTGTTTTTTTTAAATTTAATAGTTCAAGATAATTACAGCCATGTGAAGGCATGTAGATACATGATTTCTGCTAAGTTTTTAATAGTTTTTGAATAATTTCCTATTGTGAAGAAATTCTTCTCGTTGGGAGGTTCCTTTCTCTAATAATCATTTAAGAAATTTACGAAAATGTACGCTTTTTAATTGAAATGTTTTTTTAACCGCGGATTTAACGGAAAATAATAATCTTTATGGAATCTATCGGTATCTACGCCTTCTACCAGGTGGCGCCATTGAAAAGAAGTCGATCTAACGGTAATGATTAATCTAGAACTCCAGTTATTTCCCAAGCATAGAAGTGTATTTCCACGGCTCATTCGTTTCCTCCAAAATTTCCTTTTGCGAGTATTCATATTAAGAAATGAAATTGTAAATATAAACAATAACATATAAGTATCCATCCATGTATATTTGTATATATTTTTGGAGCCATCAAAATATTCTCTCAGAGCGGCAGTGAGAGAGCTGAGGAAATAAACGACCACAGGTGGAAATGGCGCAGGAAAAATTCTACCGGCTGCGCATGTTTTCTGACAAAAAAGAACCGATCCAAACAAAATATGAACGCTAGTCTCAAGAGAACGACCTTAAAAGTTAAGAGCTTTTACACACTCCCTCAAGAGAGAGAGAGAGAGAGAGAGCGGAGTCTCTCTTTTCCTTGTACGTACCGTGCTGAGTGCCGTTAGGAGAATTGGCCCTGTTGCAAATCCCTAGCGCGTTTATAAATAATTATCACCGTTTTAACCTATTTTCATCTGTCGTTCTGTGCGACATTCTGCGTTCGACGACACGGGACTTGCAAAATTTGTGAACACAATTCAAAACGTTTTTCCACTTACACAAAATATTTCCGCATTTAGAATGGTTTGAGGCTGGACGTTAGGGAAGGAGGCAGCATCTGCTGCAACTGCTCCTACTCCTCCAATAGATGACGGTGTTCGTCCGTAAGGTGTGCGGAATTTTGTATTCACCAAAAACGATTCTAGATTCTAGATACGTTGCGTAATCGCCCCAGACGATGTGCGTTTTGCATCCGATTATTTAGTAGCATTTACCAGCTGATAACTATTACACGATGGATATGGAACATATATATATTTAGGAGAGATCTCTCATTGCGTAGATCCAGGGCGATCCTGGGGTAGACTTTCTTTGCGCGAACACTTCGCCCTGGGTTTTCGCTCACGTTTTGTTTGATTTAATTTTGGAATATTCACTTAATACAAAAATTTACGACCACAAAAATTAGCTGTGTTTTAAAAATAGAACACGTTCTTTTTCTTAAATGGCAGCGCACTTCCCATAATTCTCCTCCGTGGATCTCAAATGCACAGCGCTCTCCAGCTTCTTTCGCTTTCCACAGATTACAGAATATTTGTTTACAATAATTTAAATTTTCTCCAATTTCTCAATTCTCCAATTGGATTTTGTTCACTTGAGTCACTTACACACGCGCGCACACCACAGCATACGTATACACATATTTATCCACATATATGCTGTGGGATATCTTTAATATAACCGCCGATCGCCCGAGCACTCGAAATACTTATACAGATAGCATCCCATCCCTTTCACACTGCTTCAAATCGCGGTGTCCCAGTCGAACCGAGGCGGAGAGGCTCCTTCGCACTTTTTCCGATGCGAACGTTTTGAAAATCGACGAGAAACTAAATTTAAATCATTTCTGAACGCTTCAACTACCCATCAGAGAACCCAAAAGTATCTGCCACCGGCACACAAAACACACTCTTCTCCTCAAGAGAGCGGCGGTGGCACATAGACAGACGCAGCGAACTGATGAGAGAAATTTGTAGGGGTATAATGGACTATGAGAGCTTTTGGATTCAAAGGGATGGAGAACCCAGTTGAAATTTGTTCTTATAGATGCTCTCTTATTGATGAAGTTTTCATATTATTCTTTGGATCATCTATCATCAGCCCAAAGGAATCAACTGCTTTCAACTGAAGGAGAACTCCTTGATCTTGGTACTACATTCTTCAGTTTTAATGGGTTTGAATTGTATACCTTTCAGGTTGTATATTCAATTGGGCAACATTTAAGGCAACATTTTTCAGGGTGGTGTAGACAACTCATTTCATTCAATATGTTATTGATCCATGCCACTTCTTGGGCATATCCTTCAGTTGTAATGGAATTTATTTTCGAAATCATAAAATCGACAGAGTACATTCGTTTGTGTGAGTACGAGTATGGTGTGTTCTTGTTGTTATTTTAATGATGAACTTCATGTTTGCTTTGTTTACATTCGTGTATAGACATTATTTTGTAATATGTTTGTATAAATACTTAGAGATTATCAATCGCTAAGAGCTAATGCAGGTGTTATCCCATACATATTTGTATATATACTGCATGTGTGAGCTGGTGTGAATGGGCGGGGGTGTGTAGGGGCGTGAGTGTGGGGTACATAAGATGCAACAGCAGCGCAGCGACTGAAATGAATAGCGTATGAAGTAACAATGGAGATTGACGAGCGACCATGATGACGACCAGGCTGGTGGTGGACCGTACGATATAGCACCTATCATGTTGCACTGGTGGCAACGACAGCAGCCGATGCAGTTGCCTGCTCCTCGCCAGCATCATTTGGCGTCGTTACGGCTGGCACACTGGTTGGATTAGCTGCAGGTCCGTTGTTATTCTCATTGGCTTCCGGTTGCTCTGGTGCTTCCAGCACTACTGTGGGCGAAGGCTGTGCCTGTGCCTGAGGCTGTAGCTGTGGCTGTGGCTGACTCTGAGCTGGGGCAGTGATGAATGAGCTGTTGCTATTATTGGATGTATTCTTCGCCGGCTCCGGACTGCTGTACAGTTGTATGACCGAATTGTTGTTCACATTCTCCACCGAAGCACCCGACAAGGACAGATCATCGGCCGAATCGTCTGCCAGGCAGTCCGTTTGCACCGACTTCTCCTCGAGCAGGTGGTCGTTTTCACGAATGGGTCGCTGGGCCGAACCATATTGCTTGGAGATCTGCAGCAATTCCCGCAATGATTCGTTCTCCATACGCAGCTGCGATATGGTCTGCAGTTCCCGCTGCACGATCTCATCGTCGACGGTGGCCGCCCGCTGCATGACGGCGGCCATTTCGTTGATTTTTTCGCGTTGATCTCGGATCACCTGCCACAGGCGCTCGTTGTAGAGCTCCTTGAAGTTGATTTTACTGTCCAGCACCTTGGTCACTGTGTGTTCGCGGTACTTTTGCATCATCAGCTCCATGGCTCGCTCGTAGTCTTCGATGCAGATTTTCAGCTCGCGATTCTCTTTGAGTATCTCCGAGCTGTTGATGTTTTGCTGCTGTATGCGATTCACCATGTCCGCGTTGGTCTTGTTGTTTGAGATGCGATTGAGGGTCTCAATGTCGTCCTGGTATTCCCTTAGGCTCACTACCAGGCGATGGTTCGTCTCCGCCTCCTCCAGCAGAGCCGTCCCCAGGGCATCCAAGTCTTTGACACGGCTGGCCATACGCTGTGCGTCCATTATCATCTGTCCCACTGATAGATTTGACATGCTGCGGCCCGTTTCAAATCCAACTGCAATTTTATGATTTCTTTTGTTTTGGGCCAGGCCTTACTGCTGGCTCTGCAAGAGAACAATAAGAACATTAGCCTTTGGGCATTTGGCAGCTTGGGCACTGCTCCCTACATTGGCTTTGAATCTAGCACACCTTCGTCTTGGCTTAAACTAATTGTTTGTTTCTTTTTTTTTAGCCAAAATATGTACAATAAATGCTACTAATAGAAATTTTGACGACGACGACCTAATTATTAGCTGACAGCTGAGAATATACTCTATCGAGTTTTTGTCATCTCTGGAACATTCGTATCGATAGTTGAGTTACTTCCGTACCGATAGCTATTGAATCCGAGTATGGTCACCAGGGTGACAGTTTACGGTATTTTTAATACTACTTGGTATTTTTGAGGTCAAAATTGAACCGACGGTATATTTACGGTATATCGGTATATAATGATATATTTTGTCAATTTCATCGATCTATTCAATTTCATTTTCAAATGTATATAGAAATCCAATAAAAGCAAGTATTTAGAATAGGCCAGTCAAATAGAAAATTGATTTATTGATCGGATAAAACTATGTGGGCACGGCTAAGAGATCTATCTTGCTAGTAATATTCGACGGAAGATCAAAATCGAGGAATATGGTTTCCAATCCTTGACGGATGACGATTAACCCATTGTAAACCAAGGGGGTATTTTGATCGCCACCGAATATTATGAAAATTGAATTATTTTAGCGCAGTTCAGCTGAAAAATACGGGGGGTTTTTTTTTAGTTCAAAGGAAAGATGGCATGGATCTACAAGAAGAATCTACAATCAGTAATATTTTCCGCCATTTACCTCAAGTCGTTGAACTGTTTAAACAGAGGCTCAAGAGGGCTTAAGAGGGCTAAGATCGTTTATCGTAGTTATTGACCCTAAGAACACCGGAGTAACGAGTTTCAAGCGAAACCGATGAGTTTTTCAAAAAGGTTTCTGCCTTTTTTCGGCCATATTGGCTATTTGAGGTTAGAAAAAAATCCTGACGTGATGGACCTCGCGACCAAAATACATGCGATATGGTACTGTGGTCGGTCCTGTGGGGCTGTTAAAAATGATGCCTCTTGGGGCGCAAATTCAGAACTTCGTGGCTATATATGTATATGGTTTTTATATAAAAGGTTTCATTTAAAAGAAGCATTCGTTTATTATCATTAAGAAGCTATCAGTACAGAATTGGATCTTATGTATATAAAAATTTGGAAGACTTAAGGAGAGGTGGACATACAATATGCTAAGTTCTTAAACGATCATGCATGCATAAATCTAATCTAATTAAGTACCTTAAGGCTATGTCGTATTCGCATAAGTACAAACTGTAAAGGTTTTGTCATTTGAAGTCAGAGATAAAACAGAGGTAGAGGAATAGCTAGATACATCGGGTATAGGGATGTACAGACTACAAAGATCACGAGATTATACGCCCACGCTGTTCAGGCTGCCGGAGGAGAGGTTTTCCGAGCGACTGGAAAGACGCGGCCGCTTCATGATGACTCGTCCAGGCTTGCTGGAGCTCTGCATGCAAGGACCATCCGCCGTTCCAGCCTCGGACGACTGGTTGAGATTATTGTTGTTGCCGCCGTTGTTTCCGCCGGAATTTCCACCGCCAGCACGTTCCAGCGTGCGTTGAGAGCGACGTAGCGAGGAGGAGGACATTCGCCGGAGTCCCGAGTCGTATTCGTAGGTGGGTTGTCGCTGAAAGTACGCCATATCGTTGTCAGCGTCGAGGCCAGGTGGGTTCTTCTCGTCCAGCTGCTGTTGCTGCTGCTGTGCCAGCGGATTCAGAGTGATGTGAATGTGCCTCGTGCGCTGGCGTTGTTTGTTCGGTGAGCAGCTGCCCAGCGGCACAAAATCCTCACGCAGCTCGGCCATGCGCGGTTTGTTCTGGGTTTGGCCCCGTCCCCGAGGACTTCGGCGTCGACACATGCACAGGAAGGCGCTAACCAGCAGAATGAGCAGTAAGGCCCCGCCACCAATTGTGCCCGTGAGCATGGGACTCATGCTGAATGTTTCGTTGTGGCTGGGCGTGGTTGTGTCTCGATCACCGATTCCTTGTATTGTTGGCTCCTCCGTGGTGCTGGCCCTAGGTCTCTGCGTGCGTCCCTGCTTGAGGGCGCTGAACTCGGAGGCGGAGACGGCACTGAAAGACTGCAGCTTGAACTCGTAGATGGTGGCGGCCTCCAAGGTGGCGATTTGGAAGCTCCTCGCCCGCGCACCTTCGATGGTGGCCTTGTAATATTCCCCGGCCGAGGAGGAGGGACGATAGTAGGCATAGTAGCCCGTGATTAGATGCTCATCAGCATCGCTGTCGAGGCGCCAGTGCAACACCACAGCCGTCTCCGAGTACTCCTCGATCTCCAGCAGCTCTGGCACCGGCATCGGTTCGAGGGCGGCTCCTGGTTGCAGATAGAATTTGGCCGAAGTGTTGCTCTCCTTGTTGTCATTGTTTGAGTAGACGGCCAGGATGCGGAAGCGATAGGTGCGCTGGGGCTTCAAATCGGTCACCGATGCGGTAAAGCTCTTGCCCAGCTCCGAGTTCCATTTGGGCTTGCCATAGGGTATATTATCGTTGGTCGTCTGCCAGTTCTTGCGCTTGCCCTCGCTGATCATGCGGTACTGCACCTTGAAGAAGAGTATGAGAAGGCCATCGTTGCGCGGCACATGCCAGCGGAGCATCACCGATTCATCGGACAGTCGGGTGACATTCGGCGGCGAGGGTGGGATCATCTTGGTCGGCTTTTGGCCATGGTTGACGGGCTTCATTGACCGATGGGAGCCAGAGCCCCCACCACTACCAGTCTCTCGGGGTTCACTCTGTATCTGCTTGGGATTCACCTGAAGCAGCGTTCCGGCACTCTGTTCGCCCAGTCTGTTACGGGCAAAGCACTGCACATAGCCGGCATGACGCTTCTGGACGCTGTGCAGGACCAGGTATCCATTGGGCAGCTGTTCAGCCTCGGTGTCGTTAATGCTGCTCTCGCCATTCAGCAGCCAGTAGATCTCTGGATCTGGCACTCCAGTTGCCTCGCATTCCAGCTGCATGCGATCCCCTTCGTTGGTAAGATCGGCCCACGGAGGACGCGTTATCCGCGGCGGCACCTCCACTGTCACATTGATAAAATGCTCGAGCGTTGGGCGTACGCCATTGTCCAGGTAGCAAATGTAGGTGCCAGTGTCGTGCGCTTGGACATTGGATATCTCCAGCCCATGGTTGAGCACCTTGGTTCGTTTGTTGTGTATAGCCTCAACCACATCCGGACTGCTCCACACGGCAGTGGGCGTCGGTGAGCCCACACCGGGACATAGCAGCAGCAGGGTACTTCCTTCCATTATGGTTACGGCTTGGGACGATGGTTGACCGCTTAGCAGGTGAGGAGCCTTATTCTGAGATCCTCGTCCGGACAGTACCTCCAGTTCCATGGAGCTGGAAATTTCGATACGGGCTCCAGAAGCCGGATTGGTGGCAAGACAGGTGTACCTTCCCGCGGAGGCGGTGGAAACGTTTGTCAGAAATAAATTTCCATTTGTGGCAGCCAATTCTGGCTTAATTTCCACTCCATTTCTATAATAGGTCCAGCTGGCTGAGGGATTTGAATGCACCTGCTGACCGCATGACCAAAGGACAGAGTTTCCCGGGGCCACACGCCATTGCAGGTGGGTCTCCTGCCGGCCCTTAAGGCTGGTGTTGGCCAACTCCAGCCTGGCCGTGGTAGAGGTAACCACGAGCGGGCCAAACCAGCCAATACATCGATACTCGCCGACCGTGTCTGGCCGCACAAGGACACGCAGACGGGAAATGGCCGTCTCTTGGGTTACATTCAGCTTGCCATTGCCCGATTTCAGGTATTTAAATCGGCTGGCTCCCACGGATCCATTGGAATTTGCGGCATTCGGCCAGCGGCGATAGCTCCACTCGAAACCCTCTGGCTGCAAACTGGTCTCGCACTCAAACACCACCTCATCTCCAAGGGGCGCCACAATTGATTCGGGTGCGCGAAGAATTCGCACGCCTGGCGAGGGCGCGGGCGGTGGCGACGAGGGAGGGAACGATGGCTGTAAAACCGGAATTGCTTCCAGGCTCGACGTCAGCAGCGAAAAAAGCAGAAGCGACGACGTCAGCGGCGACATTGAGAGGGACTGGACTGCAAATGGTAAGGCATAGGTATACCCAAAAATATATAACCAAAGTCTAATTCAAATCTTTGGCACTCACTGTATTTTGTATCTTTTGGTGGCTTGAGAAACGCGTTTGCGTTTGCGCAGTTAATAAATTTCACTCTTGAGAATCACGCATCACCGTTCGTTTATATGGATCTGTATGCATCCATATTGTGTACGCTGTTTATGCACATTATACGTTAACGACCAGACATTCGAGCCATAAAATCATTGTCTTTAAATTCTTTTATTTCGATTTTCGAAGCCACCGACATGCATATGCACTCAACTCCCGAACTTAGCCCACTTAAGCCCCCTCTATTTAAATAGGTGAACAGCTTAAGTTAAACCGCGGAAAACAATACTGTTTTTAATTTTTTCTTGTAGATCGATGCCATATTTCCTCTGAACTTAAAAAAAACCACGATATCTTTCACCTGAACTGCGTTAAAATGATTCAATTTTCATTATTTTCGGTGGAATATTAAAATACCCCCTTGGCCTTTAATGGGTTAATCGTTCTCCGTCAAGGATTGGAAACCATATTCCTTGTTTTTGATATTCGGTTGAATATTACTAGCTAGCTAGGACCCTCAGCTCTGAAATCATAATTTCATCCGATTGACCAAATAATTTCCTACAAGATTAGTTAATTTTAAGTTCTCATCTTTATTTTATTGTTTATAAAATAAGGTTTAAGCAAAACGGTCAACAAAAATGTCCACTATCTTAATTTCCTTTCATGGTAATTACACGCTAACTACACATTTGCTACATATTAACTACATTTGCAGGTAATTAGCAATGGCGACACCTGAAGTGGATTTTCCAAAATACTAGAAAATACCATGAAAAGTATAAAATTTTTGCAAGGTTCTGATCACGAATTAGTATTCGATTATGTCACTAACCATACAGTATATGTATGAAAAGCATTTCTACACGGTTTCTACATTGGTGCCCCTCAGAAAATTAGTGATGCTACATATTCCTCGATTTTCACATGCTGAAAACGATAGTTCGATAGTCAAATGGATGGTGCTATGACATTAGACTTTTCCCAGGCTGGTTCCAAATGTACTAGTTCCACATTTTTCGGATCCGAGTACTAGGCCCTAACCCGTGAAATCAAGAAACAGATAATATACCAAACATTAACCTACATATGTGTGTACGTGCATGCATTATATCTATTTTGTTAATTACAAATTATATTTCCATAATTACTAATAAAAAGTGTGATCAACAAAACAGGGCTCTCGTATGTAAAGTTTACAAAACATGAACACTTGTATGCAGATGCTCCCACCCGTGCTTCTTTTTCCTCATATTAATTTATGCTCAATTAATTCCTCCCCAAAACATGGTCGCCTAGAGATGCAGGTATTACGCAGGTGCCTTTTGCACTTTAGCCAATTCCGCCTTAAATTTCGAGATGGTTTCCCGTGCAAGCTTCAGCTTGTCCTTGAGTGTTAGAATCTCTCCCTTAACCTTCTTCTTTACATTGACAATGTTGTCCAGCGTTTTAGTCTTCTTTTCCTCAACTAAAATGAACAAATCTATTTAGTACTAATGGCCAAACGGTAGGTGGACAAAAACTTACAGTCTGTGTCATGGCTAAGCAGTCCATTGGAGCTTTGTTCCGAGAGCATTAAATAATGCTGCATGACCTGGGTGGGCTCTTGGAAGACGATTTCCTCATACGATTCCGATACAAGACCCTTCTTGGTGTCCATGGTGGTGGTGGAGGTCAGCTCGCCATCAACGACGGGCGATTGAAAGAGCTTCAGGATGTGGTAGCAGGTCACCGGCCGCTCCGACTGATCATTGAAGTAGATTTTAATAACAACCTCGAACTCACCCCAGCCGGTTTCTGTGACTTCGTATGGGGGCTTGACCACAATGCGATTGGGGTTCGCATAGCTCTCGTGCAGCTTAAAATGAACTTTCTTCACGTAAATGGACATGTCCTCATTGAAGTAGGGCTTCAGATAGACCTTCCACTGGTGCGTGTGTCCGTCCTCCTCACGCTTCTTGCCAAAGGAGCGCGCGATGTTCCCATACACAATGGGCTTGACAATGGTGACGCCCTTGAGCCGACCACCCGAGTCTCCACCGAAATCAGCCATAGTTTTAATTCAATTTATATTTTTTGTTAAAAATTTAGGTAATTTGTTGTCATTCTTCTTCTTATCCTCGCCGCTTATATCGATATTGACGCTTCCACCAACCGATATATTTCGCAATGCAACCCCGCATTCCTCCCACTTCTTGTTATAGACGCCTCGGCTGAAAACATAAAAAAACATTTTATTAACTATTTAAACCTACGGCGATAAAATAAATAGTTAATCAAATAATGATGGCGCGCCGCGGTGGAAAGCGCATTCGGATGGATGATCCGCCCCCAGAGTACGAGGAACTCCACAGGTCCGACAAATGTCTAACTCACCTGGCCTGGTGTTTACCTAAAAACGAATTTGTTTAATTAATGTAGCGATGCTTTAAATGAAAGCACTTCCGATGCAGACAGTCCCACCAAGCGTATGACCAGATTGCGGGCTCGTGGCGGTGTAAGGGACAAGCCTCCAATTATCGACGACGACGAGGATGAGTTTTTCGCGCCAATAGCCCGAAAGCGAAAGGCACCAGCTGTCCGAAAACCGCCCGCAGAGCGAAAGGAACGCGTCGAGAGGCCACGCAAAGAGCCCGCGGAGAGAGCACACCACGAACGGATTGACAACGAAAGAGAGATAACCACAGACGAGAACAGCCTGTACTATATCGTGCGACACTCTAAGAGTCCCATAGCGGTAGGAACCAATGCCTTTTTCATTGAATGTTTAAATATTATCGCTCTCTGTTGCAGAATATTGTCGACCAATGGATCGAGCAATACAAGACAAATCGAGAGACAGCGCTGGTCGCTTTGATGCAATTCTTTATAAATGCCAGCGGCTGCAAGGGCAAGATATCGGAGGATATACAATATCCAGTGGATCATACAGCAATCATTCGACGAATGACTGAGGAATTTGACGAGGTAATCCATTGGCCACGGTGCCACACAATATTCCCACCCATCTAACAATCAATCATTATATTTGTAGGAAAGCGGTGAATATCCCTTAATCATGACCGGAACCCAGTGGAAAAAGTTCAAAAATCATTTTTGCGATTTTGTGCAAACGCTCGTCAAGCAATGCCAGTACTCCATTATCTACGATCAGTTTCTGATGGACAATGTGATTTCTCTGCTCACGGGATTGTCTGATTCGCAAGTGCGGGCCTTTAGGCACACGGCCACCTTGGCAGCCATGAAGCTAATGACTGCCTTGGTGGATGTGGCTCTGCTTGTTTCGAATAATTTCGATAATGCTGCCAAACAGTTTGAGGCTGAGCGTGTAAAGGTGGGGTCATTCACACTTGTCAAATGCAATTCCTTCAATAAAAATTTCTTTTTAGTCACGCGACCGTCGCGCCTCAGATCGCTTGGATTCCCTGATGACAAAACGATCCGAGTTGGAGGAGAACATGGATGAAATCAAGAGTATGCTGACCTATATGTTCAAGTCCGTGTTTGTGCACCGCTACAGGGACAGTCTGCCAGATATACGGGCCATTTGTATGGCTGAGATTGGCATCTGGATGGAGAACTATCCGCAAAACTTTTTGGACGACTCGTACTTGAAATATATTGGCTGGACGCTACACGATAAGATTGGTGAGGTGCGTCTGCGCTGTCTGCAGTCGCTGCTGCCGCTGTACGAAAAAGAAGAACTCAAGGGCAAACTGGAGCTCTTCACCTCGAAGTTTAAGGATCGAATTGTGGCCATGACGCTGGACAAGGAGTTCGAAGTGTCTGTCCATGCCGTCAAGTTGGTGATCAGTATATTAAAGTAAGTATTGAAGCATTTATGCCAATATTGTATAAAAATTAATTTGAATTGGGTAAAGAATCCATCCAGAGATATTGGCCGACAAGGATTGTGAGATTGTGTACGAGCTGGTCTATTCGTCCCATCGTGGCGTGGCCCAGGCGGCCGCCGAGTTCCTAAATGTTCGATTATTTCATCTGACCAACGATATGGAGGAGACTAAGACCAAACGAGGCAAGGTACGCTTGCCAAATACTCCTTTAGTGCGGGATTTGGTTCAGTTTTTCATTGAATCCGAGCTGCACGAACATGGCGCTTACCTGGTGGACTCCTTCATTGACAGTAACGAGATGGTCAGGGACTGGGAATGTATGACGGATCTGCTTCTGGAAGAGCCGGGTCCCAACGAGGAGCTCCTCGACAACAAGCAGGAGTCGACGCTCATTGAGATCATGGTTAGCAGCGTCAAGCAATCGGCCTCTGGCGAGGTTCCAGTGGGACGTGCAAGCAATCGTAAATTCACATTCACCGCCAAAGAGCTCAAGGCCATTCAGGACGAGAAGGCCAAGCTGACGGAGCATTTCATTGTCACGCTACCCGCCTTGCTAGAGAAATATCAGGCGGACAGCGAAAAGTTGGCCAATCTCTTGGCCGTTCCCCAGTACTTTGATCTCAATCTGTATACGACAAATCGACAGGAGAGTAATCTGCAGGCACTGCTCGATAAAATCAATCAGGTAATGAGCATGCACACTGGAAGGGATGTGCTGGAGACATGCGCCAAGACCCTGGAATGCCTCTGTGCCGAGGGTAGTGCCACCTACACGCGTTGCAACATTGCCCGCTCCAACATTATCGAGAGCGCCGTCAATAAGTACAAGGATGTCATCGAAGAGTGGCGCAATTTGATTCAGGGTAAGGCTACAGCCTGATTTTTGTGGATGTTTATGTGTTTCAATTTAAATTTGTGGAATTTTTAGGTGAGGAGACCCCCAACGAGGATGATATCTACAATATAACCATCGCCTTGAAGGTTCTCTCCATTTTGTATTCCTCGCACAATCTCAATCCATGGGATTTGTTCAAGTCCCTGTTCCAGGACGTTGAGGAGGCGCAGTCGAAGGAAAATGTCGAACGTTGCCTTCCCAACGAAGCTCTGGCTTATTGCATTGAGGCCTGCTACTTCTCCATTAGCTGGGGCCTCTACTACGTGGAGAACGACTGTGAAGCGCTCAATGTGGCCGATGTGGTGGCCGAGCTGCGCAGCAATTTAGATAGCTTCATGTCGGCCTGCTTTGAGCTAACACGCGATGGACCTACAGTGCAAATACAAGAGGCGGTGCGTGCAGAACAAGCCTTAATTATCATGCGGGAATCATATTTTAAATTCCACTTTCTTGCAGGCATACCAATCCATCTGTGATCTCCTGATCATCTTCTCCGATCAATTGGGACGCAGCGAGATTGAGCACATACGTAGCTTGGAGTACAAGTCGCGGATGGATGAGCATCTCATACTGGACAACTTTGTGCAGCATTATGTGTTTTCGTTGAAGCAAGATGCCGTCCAGGACGAGACGCGCATCGAGGAATTACACAAGAAGCGAAACTTCCTTGCCTGCTATTGCAAACTGGTGGTCTACAACATCATACCCACAATGCGGGCAGCCACAATATTTAAATATTATGTTAAGGTAAGGCATCCACGCCTTACTCTTTCTAATAGTGAGAGGAAGGCTTAACAGAATCTTTTATCTTTCAGTGCTACAATGATTATGGTGACATAATTAAGGCCACGCTAGGCAAAGCACGTGAGATCAACAAAGTCAACTTTGCCATGACCCTGCTTCTCAGTTTAATCACTGTATTCAAGACGCTCCTCGAGCAGAGCGAAGACGGCACAGTATCAAAGAGTTCACAAGAGTTTCTCGACCTTAAAGAGTTGGCTAAGCGATTTGCTCTGACTTTCGGCTTCGATGCGCTCAAGAATCGTGATCCTGTGGCGGCCATCCATCGCGGTGGCATCTATTTTGCTGCCAACAAGCAGCCCGATGATCCAGTGCGGGCACCTACACGTCTTTTGTTCCTGGAGGTGCTCAACGAATTCAACTACAAACTACTGAAGCAGGACAAGAAGGTGATTATGAGTTTCCTGGACAAGATCATACCACCGGGCATGCCATCGAGTCGTGCAGAGGAATGGCAGCCCTTGGCTTTATATCGAAACTCTTTGCTGCATGGGGAAACGGATCAAACGGCGCCAGTTGCCACACGACGGGCTTATGTACGCAAGCGGCGTGATCATGGTAAGAAAGGCAATTATCTCTCGTTTAATATCAACAAAAACTAAAACAATTCCATTTTTATTCAGATGAAGATGAAGAAGAGGAAGAAGATGAGGAGGAGCATAATGATCCCGACTACAGGGGCTAAAAATAATCATTAACAATTCATGTAGTTTTAAGATTAAAGTACAAAAAATCTGAGCTTTTACACTCTGTTGTCGGAGGCCTTAGAGTTGGATTTGATGAACAATATTTTGGATACACTTTCGGGACTCAGATGCCCCTGCATATCACTATACAAATGTGCAGATTCGCCAAACAATGCCTCGTTGGACGAACTGGCTGCCGGAGCCGAAAGAAACTGCCGGACAATGCCATACATGGGGCTGTATTTGATGTTTGTTTTCCACCAAATCAAAGGATCCATGCTCCTCTCAATTCTTGGCTCGGAGTTGTATAGATATAGGAGGTTCTTAAACTGCGACTGAGAGCCAAAGGATGTGGCGGCTGTCTGATTATGGGCAGAGCCAGAGGCCAGTATATTGTCCAAAATGGTGCCAATCTTTGATTCATTTTTAATTTGCGATGAAGATATTTTAACTTTTTGCAACGAAGGCTGGCCCTCGTCGTTTCCTTGGATGCTGGTTAGCTGCTGCAGCACTTCGTTGGTCACCAGCTGCTCTTCCCGGTCGTTAAAGAAGGCTTGCTTGTAGCGCGGATCCAAATATGTGGCCACCAGATATTTGATATCTGTGGTAATATGAGAGAACTTCATTTCCAGTTCTTCTAGCAGTTTACGGGCAAAGTTGCAAATGGTCTGTAAAAATATATTAGGATATTTAGTAATTTATTAGCTTTATTTCATAATGAAACATTACCACTGAAGACACAAAATTGTGGACATCTGTTCGAAGGGAATCCCTCAAGGCAGCCACAAGCGGAATCACCGAAGAGGCGGTCGTTGAAGGATCGCTCCACATTTTGATGATCTCCTCGCAAGGCTGCATTACTTTCTTGCACAAATCAATGTCCAGCCATTCATCTGGATAGATTTGGACCAGACTATTTTCCTCGGCGTACAGCGAGAGAGCGTCCTTCATCTTGAGCACACGGCCCATCATGTCGAAAATGGAGTTCCATCTCAAGGGACTTTCGTCGATGATTGAGCACGGCTCTTGTTTAAGGCGTATCTCTTGGATGAATTTCAGCTGCTCATGGGCCATCGTGGAGGACGCAAAATGATCAACAATTTGCTTGCATTTCGAGTAGAGATTCTGGAGCAGTTGGTTCTCTTGCAAGGCGAATCTCACACACATTTGCAGGCGTGAGACACAGCAGTCGGGAAGTGCTCCGGCCAGAGCAGTTGCCTCATCTCGGATGATGCAATGAACCTTCTCTTTGGGAAGCTCCATATCCAAACCTGAGATCAAACCCTGAATACAATAGGCCACCCTGTCGGTGTCCTCATAGCTGAGGGCCTCGCATTTGAGCGTGAATCGCTGAGCCTTGAAATCACTCGAGATACCAAAACACGAGAGGCTAAGCAGGCCATCGTTATTGGCCCACCACAGACTGGTGCTCAGCGAGATAGCACCTAGCAGATCCAACTGCTGCTTCACCTGAATTTGGAGTCTATTGTGGATATCGCGGCACAATATATTCTCATAGTAGCCCCTCGCTTTGATCACATATCCCGAATGCAAAACATTCACAAAGTTTATGAATCCGGGGCCTTCTATCAAGTCGAAGGAGTGATTGAGAAACATTTGCGCCAAATGTTCGTCACAGCGCGCAAACAACTGATCTTCATTGTCCATTTCCAAGGGATCTGCAGCGATCTTCTGATTTCATAATGTAACTATATCATTAGGGAATATCTCAGGTAACAGATTGATATACTCACATGCAGTTTCAATTCCAATGGCGATGTAGGATGCTGTGGCAACGTATAAGTTACTTCTCTTTTCACCAAGCACCTGATATCTTCGGCGAGTGTTTTAAACTCCGCAGGGTGCTTGCTTTTCAAATGGTTCCTCAGGCAGGTGGTGCCTCTGCCCTTTCTCGAGTAATTTCTGTTGCATAGACAGCATGTGGCCACCGTATCGTTGGCCTTGTAGAAAAACTGCCAGACATTGCTTTTCTTGCTCATAATTTTTGTATCAAATTCCTACTTTTTTGCGGATGTCGTTCACATCCGCCTCTACATCCGTTTTGGTGTGGCTTCTGCAGCCCTGTTTGCGGAGCCATCGGCTGCAGGCCCATCGCTATAAATTCATCGGTACTTGCCACTTTTGGCGCGCTATCAGCACAAAAGGCAGAGCAGCTGCTGAGTTTTTGTTTGTTATTTGCGAATTTTTTCAAAATATAATGCCCTGTTCAATGGATATGCCAAGCACTTCCAACGGATTGGACCCCTACAGCCAGAGGGACCCATCCGAATTGAAGGAGCTCCTTAAGGATTCAACTGCATGGCATGCCATTCCTTTGCTAAACTACACGCCGCTGCATAAACTGAAGGATCAGACTTTGGTGCGTTTCCGAGGCATGATTCAGGACATGATGGACCCGGAAATCTATTTGGAGCGCTATGAGGTGAAATCCTCTGACGGAAGCAAGCGTCTGCAGCACGGCCAATACCATGATTGCTTAAAGCTGGCAACGGGCGAAACGATCGACTACAATGCCGAGAGCAATGTGCATGGCGAGAGGCGTACACTGTTTGTGGTTTCAGTGCCAGGCCTGAATGATTGGACCAAGGAACACGAAGGCAAGTGCAGTCCCCAGCCGAAGTTGCTCAGCCAAACGCAATCGCCAAACAATGCCAAAAAGCGTACTTTGGATGACCAGGAAGCCATGGAAGTAGAAGATGATAACGATACTTTGCTCAAACGAAAATGTGTGGAGGGGACCAAGTCAGACTCATTGGGGGACTCATCGGTCGCTGCTCCAGCCGTGCTCGGCACTGAGTATTTGATAAATTCGCCCTTGCCCAGTCGACCCAGCATGGCCTGCATGGTGAAAGTGTACGAAAACTTTGATAGCTATAAACTCAATTCCCTGGTCGACTTTGTTGGTTTTCTATCAGTCGATCCTTCGCTGGATGCCGCCACCATAGATACGGAGGGTTTTGATAGCCTAAGCGAGCTGCAGGCCACACATCCATCGCCCTTCCTCATACCACGTGTTCACGCCTTTGCAGTCCAGCAGTTGCCGCACGCCAATCCCCTGCTGGACAAGAGTCTGCAACAACCGGCGGACGCTAGTGCCAGCGAAGATCCATCACAGACCAGCGTGCACAAAGATTTACGGATGCTTCTGAAGCTCTGCCTGTTTGACGATGACTTGGCTGCCGAGTATTTGCTTTCCCATTTGATTTCCTCGGTGTACAGTCGCTCCGAGATGCAGAGCATTGGAAAGTTTGCCTTAAACATATGCAACTTGCCCAAGGAATCACTGGCACAGTATACAACAAAGCTGTACCAAGTACTGGAGCTACTTTTGCCAGCCAGCCATTACCTGGCCATGACTCTGGAGACAATGAACACGGCCGCCTTTGCCCCCAAGTGAGTTTAGCCGTTGATTGTGCATATGAACATGTATTATTAACAATTCTTGGCCCAACAGAAAGGATTACGAGACCAACAAGCTGGTATCTGGCATGTTGCAGCTAGCACCGCATACTCATCTGGTGCTGGACGAGACGTACATGCAGCAGGGCAAACTGGAGGCGAATGGCGTCCATGCCGTCCAGCACTTGGCGCACCTGATCAACAGCCAGGAGCTAAAGTGCGATTTCCAGTACTATCAGATCGACTACCATGTGAACATTCCTGTGCTTGTCCTGAGCGAAGGACGCAGCATGTTACCGGTACAGCATGCAGAATTTCATTTGCGATTGGATTTCAAATCGAATCTCTCTCTTACAGAGCGACTTTGTGCTGCCTATTAGCGCCGATGCCAAGGCCGTGGAACTGCTGGATGAATCTCTGAAAGCGGCCCATCACTACTTGCAGCCAGCGCGCCTCCAGCAGTTCCGCAAGTATTTGACCCTGGCACGCATCAGTCCGTTTAACGTCAGCGAGGAACACACCGAGATGATTCAACAGGATTTCGTGGATATGCGCAAGGCGAATGCCAAGAGCAATGCGGATGATCTGCACGGCTTGTTGGTGCTCTCACGCCTTCTGGGCATTGCCCGTGGGAAAGACGCACTGGACAAGGAAACTTGGCAGCTGGCGACCGAGTTCGAGGCCAAGCGGCGACAGCGGCTACAGGCATTGCCGAAGTCAGCCGCCCAGCTGCGTAATTAATTTGGTTTCTACATAGAATTTACTCATTTTTCATTGTCTTATTATAATGTTTACAAATAAGTATTAATTGGAAGAAAACTATGAGTCCTGATCCACAACAACTTCGTGGCCCATATGTTCGAAGCGTTCCTCGATCAACTGGCCGGCCAGACAGTCGCCGCATAAATTTAAATGGCAATAGCAGCTATCACAGCGCCAGTGCGTCCTGGTCACAGACGCCGCCTCACATTCGGCGCACTTGGGCGCCATCGGATCGGGATTGTAGCCATCTTCGATTTGCTGTTTCTCCTCGAGTATGGCCGTGAGAAGTTTCAGACGCAGCTGCTCCTTACGCTTGGCCTCTTTATCCAGATCGCCGTCCAGGCCATCGGTCTCGGCCTTGGGTTCCACCTTGACTTGTGGGAATGCTGGCGACAAAGCATCCGCAGGAGACTGCCCTCGCAGTTCGTCCAGTGTTATATCGTCCTCGGGCATTTGCAGCGATATATTCTGGGCAGGAAAGAACGTAGATCGGCGTATATTGAACTTGGGTTTGGCCAGGGCTGGTCGGCGATATTTGGGCAGGCGACCTGGTACCGGCATGCCAGCTTCGTGTAGCTTCTGGAAGTACTTCTGTATGCGGCTGAACACCTGCTGTGTCGTCCGATTCCCCAAGGCTTTGGCTATCTTCGCAAAGCGTCGGCTTTCCACCTCCTCCGGCGGATACTGAATTAGCAGCCGCTCCAAATGTCGCTGCTCGTCGTTGGTCCACAGGCGGTTGTGGTGTTTAGCCGAGCGTCCGCTACTGCTGTCGTTCACTGTTTCGGGGGACTGCGGCAATTCGGGAGTGTAAGAAGCCATCTGATTTGTGGAAACTCCGTCCTTGGCCGTCAATGTGGGTAGCTCTGGCAAAGGCGCTATGACTATATAGTTGTCCGATATCAGCGGTTCGTTGCTGCGCAGTTTGTCCAACAATAGCTGCGGATTGTTCAGGTACATTTTCCGAGTCGCTTCTAGCTCGTCAATCTGCTGATGGACACGAATGCGTTGGGCTTGCAACACCGCAATGGTGCGCAATAGGCTGGAATAGCACTCATTGCCACGGAGAGCCAGGTGCTCAGACTCAAAATGAAACACGTCCCCATCCTCCGGGGCAGAATCATCCAGCTGTTCCATTTGAATATAGTCACAATTAGTTTTAAAGCACCAAACCGCCAAGTTTGAAAAGAAAATTTCAGAAAAATCAACACATATGCATGTGCATTAGTGATGATATCAATATATCGGTATATCATTATTAGTAGCGATGCTTTTGTTGGAATTATATCGATCGTGCTGATAAGAAACAGCTGGTGGGCGAGTGGAAAATACGTAACATTTTATTTTAGCAATATGCCAATTCCACGAAATCTTCTCCCAGCATACCGATCTCTGGCTTCCTTCACTGCCAAGGTACTAGCTTAGCCAAATAGATCAATCACATATGAATATTAACCCTACAATAACCCACAGCGCACGGCGGTTACAAGTCCATCGAACCAGGTGCGGATTGTGGAGGTGGGTCCCCGGGATGGACTTCAAAATGAAGCAAAGATCCTGCCAGCCGCAACGAAAATTGAGCTGATCGATCGGCTATCCGAAACCGGCCTGACCACAATTGAAGCAACAAGTTTCGTGAGCTCCAAATGGGTTCCCCAAATGGGAGACAATTCAGAGGTATTTCGTGGCATTCGCAAATTGCCAGGGATCAGTTACCCGGTACTCACACCCAATCTCAAAGGGTTCGAGAGTGCGCTGGCAGCCGGTGCCGAGGAGGTGGCCGTCTTTGGAGCCGCTTCCGATGCATTTTCCCTGAAAAATGTCAATTGCACAGCCGCCGAGGCAATCGAGCGCTTCAAGCCAGTTCTGAAAGCATCCCAAAAGCATGGAGTGCGTGTTCGTGGCTATGTATCTACAATAGTAGGTTGCCCATACGAGGGAGCCGTTGCCCCGCGTGCTGTGGTGAGAGTAGTCGAGGCTCTGCATGAGATGGGCTGCTATGAGATTTCTCTGGGCGACACCATTGGCGTGGGCACACCCGGCAGCATGCGTCGAATGCTGGACGAGGTAGCCCGCGCTGTGCCCGCTGAGAATCTGGCTGTTCATTGCCACGACACCTATGGCCAGGCTCTGTCCAATATCTTGGTGTCACTGGAATACGGCATACGCGTGGTGGACTCCTCTGTTTCTGGCCTTGGTGGTTGTCCCTATGCCCGGGGAGCATCTGGCAATGCAGCCACCGAGGATGTGGTCTACATGTTGCACGGCATGGGACTCAATACAGGCGTTAATCTCGACAAGCTCATTCAAGTTGGTCGCTACATCTGCACGGAGTTGGGCCGCCCCTCCGAGTCAAAGGTTAATCGCGCCTGGAAGGGTCCTGCAGTGAAACAGTAGATAGATCTGGATCTCCAGAAACGGCAAACGATGGCATTTACTAGAAATAGTTACACAATACATTTATTTTTGATGCAACATTCAGAAATTGCTTATTTGCTCGAAAATTTCTGAGCATCTCGAAGGGTATACATGGAGATGTCGCCGGAGGCGAGCGACAGATCGGCCAAACTTTGATTGGCAGGGCGTGGAATATGCGATATGGTGGCATCACTAGGCAGCTTCATTTTACCATCGTGACGGAATACTTTTGGCTCCACGGCCGTGTTCAAATACTTTTGAATTTGCTGCACATTGGGCATCGGTATGGGCGTGCGTTCATCGATCACCTGCCAAATGTCTGTGGGATTACAGAACCTAACAACGATTTCAATTCCATTTCTCAACTTACGTGCTGTAGCTCTGAAGATATGTACGCCTTTTTGGGCAGTAGGCGAGATTTGGATACGATGTCCAGTTCGTTGCTGCTTCCCGCCGAAGTGGAAGCGGCAGCAGGCAGCATTCGGTGACACAAACGGGACTCCTGCTCCAGTTCAGTAATGGCCAAAGTGCTAAAAACATCTGTGCTGGTCTGACGGAAAGTACTCATCAGCGGAGCCGTACCGGACATGTGCGTGTAGGTGCGAATGGGACTAATAATGTCATCATAGGGCTGCTTCAATTGCCGCTGACGACGCTGGGGAATGCCCGAAGGTGTGCTTAAGAAGGTGTGTGGAGTCTTTTTCAAATGCATATTTATGTCATAGCGAGATGGTATTTTGCTTGTACTCGGCGACTGCTTCACATTTTGCGGCTTGTTACTGCCGCGTAGAGGCACAGGGGCTGCAGAAATTCGGCGGCAGCAGACTTGGGCACACGCTTGGGTGAGATATCAAATGTATTCTGTTTCTGAAGTACTGGGCTCTTGGGTTTGGCTACGGTTGCTGGAACTGGAGCAGCGGCAGCAATGTACTCCAATCCCTTTTGCATCATATACTGCATTTCCTCGATGGTATCATTGAAATGCATTGAGTTCTCTTTGTTTTCTTCTGCCTCATCCGCGCTTGCCTCTTCCTTAATATCAAAAATAGGCGCTTTATCGTTTGAAATGCCCTCCTCCTCGTCGGACGATGATAATTCAATTATTGTATTCTCAACATCATCCGATTCATCATCATTTTTGGACGGAGACGCCAGCTCTATTAAGCTGCCATGCAAATCACCCAGCAGCTCCAGCTCTTCTTCCTTGGACATGTTGAGCGGTTTGGCTTTCTTAATTGCCGCATAGAACAGGTCATCGACGTTCAGAAGAGTTCCACCTATGGAACTAGACTCTGTGGCCGTTTCATAGGAACTGGAAACATTTGTCTTCTGGGTTTGAGCACTCTGGAAACTCACGTGTGACGACACATCCGATTCCTGCTCATAGGCCTCGATTATGGTCGAGGGGCGCAGCAGACCCACCATCTTTACGGGCGAGACATTCTTTTTGGCCCTCGGCTCTGGATTGGAGTCCTCACTGCAGGCCAGTGTCTGGTCGTTATCCCAAAAACGTGAGGGTGCCTCAACGTCCTCAAGCTGTGTGCATTCCACACCCTTGACCGGACTCTCGTTATCCAAGTGATCCTCAGCGCCGATCTGCTCCAACATGCGACGCAAGAACTCAATCTCCTTCTGGGCAGCTACAAAATTGTTTAATTTCTATAGAATCTCTTGGCATAAGCTCTTTTTCTTTTTACTCACCGTCTTCACCGCTGAGATCACGTATGCCGCTATTCTCCTTGGCCATGGCTAGGACGTGCTTTTGTCCTCACTGTGCAGGTACTGAAACAGGGTGCTATCAGGATCGGATGCCGTCTTATCGCACATGCGTTCAAAGGCATCAAAACTGTCATCACCTTGTTCCGAAGCATCTCTAGTGGCCATGGATTCGTACATGGTGTCGTCACCCATACTGATTGTGGTTGCAGCTTGCGCCTGCTGCTCCTTCTTTAACTTCCTTGCCTCCAACAATTTCTTCAGGTCCTCATCAATGTCCAGGCTGTAGCGCTGTTCCTTAGATTCCATTTTTGTAGATTTTTGAGGTACTCTGAAAAGTTGAAACTTGTTACAAGCCGGATGGATGTCAATTGCTACTCTAATAATTCTATGGTTACTATGTCATTCTCAAGGGATATGTTTTTTACATGCATACATTCAAAAATATAATAATTTTAATTTCTAAATCATAAGAGCAACACTATTACTATCCAATGGTAAGGGGGAGTCTGTTATTTACCGATCGGCCAGAAGGTGATCACGCAGTTTCTGACGCCAAGCCTCGCTGTCTTGAAATTTGTTAAGCCCAGACATTTTTTTGCCTGTTTTGCAGCTAGTGTGTTGGTGTGTTTGCGTGTGCCAGTCCTTGGTGCACAATTCGAGAGCATTCAGTGTAAACGTTACAAATAAACTCAAAGCGCCTCTAGTTGTTTAACGTATTTGGTTCCTATTCTTAACAAGTAACATACCTTTAATTTATAAATAGTGAAGCGAAACGCTACTGTTTAAATGTTTTCGTTGACGCGGTGCCGATCAGAAAGGTACTAGTAGTTATCGAACGACGCTCTGTGGCGGTCGGTATTTTCAAAATCGATGCCTTGCTTTGTTGAATATGAATGAAATTAAACTGAATTGAATTGTAAAGGCTAGGCTTTCTATGCTAAAATATTTTAATCTATTTGTATAACTTAGAAACATTTTTCAAACAAAGAATGCGAGAATATTTGTCAAAATGTTTTTTCTGGAGTGTTACTTTTAGGTTTCGATACATCGATTGCAAGCAGCCTTCAAATGCCGGTGAAAAAAGATAACAAACAAAGTGCAGATTCAGAGAGAAAAATTATTCACTAAAATTTGTAAGTAGGCTCTGGAGCAAAATGAACGTAATACGGCACACAATGTCCCTGGTGTCGTTGAGCGTGTTTCAGCTCGGCCGAAGGACCAGGAGCCAGCATTTCCGCGGCTTTCTGCTCGGTACGGGGCTGGGGCTGTCGGCCTTTTCATCGGTCACGTACGCACAGGCGGAGGCCGAAAACGCAAAGGTCAAGAGAAAGCTGGATACGTCCAGGTTCATGGCCGAGCCGATAACAGATGCCGCAGTCCTGCTGGGGGACAAGGCCAACATGCGTCACAGAATGGAGCTGATGATTATGGAGATTCAGGCGGAATTCTGCCGCGCCCTGGAATCGGAGGAGATGTGTGGCAAGAAGTTTCAGGTGGACCGTTGGCAGCGCGAGGAGGGTGGCGGCGGCATTACATGCGTCATCCAGGATGGCGATGTCTTCGAGAAGGCGGGAGTCAACATCTCGGTGGTCACAGGCTGGCTGCCACCAGCTGCTGTTCAACAGATGCGCTCCCGCGGCAAGAACCTGACGGAGGGCGCCAAACTACCCTTCTTTGCCAGCGGTGTGAGTGCTGTGATCCATCCACGCAACCCACATATCCCGACTATCCACTTTAACTATCGCTACTTTGAGGTGGAAACACCAGATGGCAAAAAGCAATGGTGGTTCGGGGGCGGCACAGATCTCACACCTTACTACCTGGACGAACAGGACGCTCGCCACTTCCACCAGACTCTGAAGTCTGCCTGTGACGAACACGACGCCTCCTACTATCCCAAGTTCAAGAAGTGGTGCGATGACTACTTCCGCATCAAGCACAGGAGCGAGAGCCGTGGCATTGGCGGCATATTCTTTGATGACATCGATTCACCCAACCAAGAGGCTGCCTTTAATTTTGTGACTGGCTGTGCTAAGGCCGTCATCCCGTCTTACATGCCCCTCGTGCAGAAGCACAAGAACCGGGAATATGGCAACAATGAGCGGCAGTGGCAACTACTTCGCCGCGGCCGCTATGTGGAGTTCAACCTCATCTACGATCGCGGCACCAAGTTCGGCCTATACACGCCCGGTGCGCGCTATGAGAGCATCTTGATGTCACTGCCCCTCCATGCCCGCTGGGAGTACATGCACGAGCCCAAGTCCACATCCAAGGAGGGTGAGCTAATGAAGGTTCTGAAGAACCCAAAAGATTGGGTCTAACCCATGACATGAGTTAATTTTTAAGTGTGGAAATGGTGCCTTTCAAATAGAAATACATAAACAAACATACATATGCATACATAATTACATATGGAAATTTTTTTAAATAAATATGAGCCAAATTTTTACGTTTTACATAATGAAGTTTGAAATGATAGGGATTTGATTAACGGTATAGCCTTAGATACAGAATTTGTAGAACTTGCGTCTGATCTATGATCCACATGTACATAAGTAAGTATTCTGGAAGATTCTAAGTAAATGGTAATACATGCATACATATGTAAATCCATTCGTATGTTTATCTACGCTTGAAAATGTTTTGTCTCAACTGTACATTATTTTGTAGATTGAGAAAATATCCATTCTTGGTATACATACACATCTCCATATGCAGTAGATTTCACAAACACTGTTGCACTTCTCCAGACACACACACACACACACACACACACACATACAAAACATCTGCAATAAAATTTCAAGATGGTGGATTTTTAAGGGTTATGTCCGTCTATCTGGAAAATTCCGTAAAATGACGTCATCTAACCAATTTTAAGGTTATACCACCAATGCCTATGCAACGTGCATATTTCTCCATCAAATGGAGCGTTCGGTTCAGCCCGATTTTGTATGTATACCTATTTACACGCATAGGCAATACAGGCATACGCCTGCACACCTACAGCCCTGCCCTCACGCACACTACACCTTTCCCCCCCTGAATCACATCTCAGACTGTGCATGTGTGAGTGTGTGTATGCGTGCGTCTTTATACGCGCGTAAACCGGGAAATTCGCGCCACCGGCAATTCATGTGGACGGGACAGGCAACCCAAGCCGTTTAAACAAATGCAGAGTTCTACCCAATAAATTAAGATCATGTACCACTCAATGGGGGATTACATAGTTTATAAAATTTTTATTTTTCCTTTCTTGTATGCCATACTTTTTCTTCTGCGTTATGTTCTGTGTACAGAGTATATCTGCTCGTGTTTCTTCTTTATTTTATGCTTACTGCTTCTGCTTGTGGTTTTGTTGTTGTTGTTGTTTGTTTTGTAGTACAAATGAAAACTAACTTAACTAATGGGTTTAATAGAAACCGCCGGTCTGCTGCTGGTACACCTCGATGGTGTCGCCTTCCTCCATCTCTAGCGAAGTCGGGGTATCGTTCTCGTTTATAGGCTGGCCATCAAAGCGGAAGCGCACCACCTGCATGGACAGCCCGGCCCTGTCACAGTAGGCGTTCATCAACTTTCGCAGCGGAGTGTGTTTTTTAATTTTAAATTGGACCACGGCATTGTCCTGTCCCAACACCTTCAAGTTGATGTGTTCGGTTTCTCCACCTTTCTTTTCGTCAGACATGTTTTTTTCGTTGGGTTTTCTGAGTGCGTGAGAGTCAAAAAATATGAAATGATGCCGGCGTGCTGTACAAGAAAAAGTTGCAAATAACACACAAATTAGTTATTTGAAATCACACACTTCATGCGCGGCTTGCTTGCCACCTCAAAGTGAGTTTTAAAATTATATTTATCTTGCGTTCTTACCGTTTTGCTGCTCGTTTTAAGTTTTAATGCAATTTTTCGCCGCGGCTTCCCTTTCTACACACACGCCAAAAAATGGTTGTATTCAGTGTGTCCCCAGATTTGCACATTAGAAATGCCTAAAAATGACCAGAGACGCTAGCTGGCAGGGTTGCAGCGACAGGGTTGATTTTTGTTATCGATTGTTAGAATAAAAACTTTTTAATTTGTTTTAAATAAAACCACTCCACGGCATTGATGGTTCTAGATTAATTCGAGTCTTTGTAAATTATTTGGTTTGTAATTCATATTTTAGATTTGGTAAAAACAAGCACGGAAACTTAACGATAAGTCAAAATGCACCCGTGAAATTTCACTCATTTACTTTAAATGTTGCTTTTAGCAAAATAAAACATCAAATGCAGTTTCTGAAATTCTTTTCTTGTGTTCAACCTTTTTTTGAAATATGAAGATTCATTTAAAACCTGTGCTCTGACCATAACGCCACGCGTGGTCTGCTTATCGATTAATCGAATTGCCGTGAATTAGAACGATTTTTGACAAAAACCCGCACAAATTTAAATTTGAGTACGTTTTCTGTTTAATTTCAGTAAAGAAATTTTTTTGTTTTAGCTAACCGTTTTTAATTTTTCGTCGATAGAAAGACTTTTTTTGATCCGCTTCAGTTGAATTAATTTTATTAACTGACCAAACGCTTGTTAACACATACCATTTGATTCTGGCTATTCGTCAAGGCCTACTTATGCTTAAATTGTTTCAATGCAAAGTTACCCACGTGTAGTAGTTTCGAACTAAGCAGTCTGCCGAAATTTGGCAGAGGCTGCTCTGTTGAAGAAAATACAAAAGAAGAATCACCTTTTCCCCAAAGAAAACGCATCACTTATGATCGTCGGAACCAACCTGGACCCCTGGAGGACCTCTTATAGAATTTTTTTTGTTTACCAGTTACCAACATCAAACCTTTTGTGCTGTTTTCTTTTCTATGCGAGATTTCCGCTGCTAGCTCCCTCTCCTCTTCTCTGCAGTACGATTCAGAACCAGCCAAACGTACATGAAACGATCGAAATTGTAAAGTGATTACAAACATAGTTTATATGTAGATTGCATCATTCCACCATTAAAGCATTTCCAAATGTGTACCAAACAAAGGAAAACTCCACTCACAAACCTCAAGACTCACTCACACACTCGTCACGTCGGATTCTTACCCGGAAAAAACTTACAGTCGGAAAATAGCAGGAAAATAGGCCCGATTTTATTAGTAACTTACGAACACCACAGAGAACTCAACCCGACAGGAGGACAGGAGGAGAAGCTATCGTTTCTAGTGTCGTCCTAGAACGGTAAACGCATTGATTAGTGGGTTTTGTGCATAAACTAAATTACCTGATATAAGACTTTTTCTATTGGGGCAAACGGACCAAAAATGGAACTAATTCCCGCGTGTTCTTTGCGTTTATAATTATACTTATGCTTTTGTTTTCACATTGTTCAGATTTTCAATATTGAAAACTGCAAAAAGATAAGAGAAAATAAAAGGCACGGGTTAGTGCAAAAGGTACAAGAGATTTTTTGGGGTTTGTTTTGTTTTTGTTTGTTTTGCGTAAGTTAGAGTAATAAGAGTAAAGTGTGTGTATCCCAGGAACCACCATGGGATAGATACCAGGACAAACCAGGATATATACCAAACACCGCAGACTGCAGCCGAACTCGATCCGAATTCCAGTTCCGTCTTGAAACTTCCCTTTGAACCCCCTTACCAAAGGTGGGGAAACAAACACATGTAGGGCTAGCTTTATTTTTACTTACTTTTTCTTTCATTATCAATTTGTTGTTAAGAGTTACTTATAAATTAAAATGTTTTAAGCTATGCACATTAGTGGATTGGATTTGCATCGTTATTGGGTGTTTTTGTTGCTAATGTCGCTCTGCTCTTCTGTACTGTAAAATTGTTGTGTAAAATGGAACCATGGATAATAATAATAATAATATTAATCCAACCAGGATCGGTCTCTGCCTTGAATTTGCAAATAAATTTGAATAAATAGTTACAACCAATAGACGGCTGGCTTTTTTTTTAGAATTATTAACCTCCTGCTCTGCTCCGATCTACTCTGCTCTATTTCGTTCCGGCTCCGGGTCACTGTGCCTGAAAATAGTCAGCGTAGGGGGCATACTTTTAAGAGTCTGGGCATGAATGGGATGAATCCGTCTCTACTGACGCCACCAGCTCTGCTCGTTTGCATTTTGCTGGCCATTGTCGGGATTGGGAGCTGTATTGGGGTTTGCATTCGAATTATTGCGTCCGATGATGGGCGGCGGCGGCACACTGAACATATTGTGATGCGCAGGCGGAGGACGGTACTTCTCCTCGTGCTCATCGTCAACCTCGCGCTTGATGGCCGCGTTTTGATAGTCGAACGATGGATAGCCATCGTCAACGGGCTCCTCCTTAATCTTGATGATGTCCATTTCACGGAAATCGGGCTTGCGTTCCTTAACATCGCCGGCCACTCCTCCGCGTTCGCGGTCCTTTCGGTCACGCTTGCGTTCGCGTCGCTCCCTGGAGGAATCGCGCTCGCGCGACTTGGAACGCTTCTTCCTCTTCTCACGCTCACGATCACGGTCGCGATCGCGATCTCTCTCACGGTCCCTGTCCCGCCTGTCGCGGCGGTCGAACTCATCATAGCGTTCCCGGCTGCCGGCGCGACGTTTTCTGCGCTCACGGGACCGGCTGCGGGAACGGTTGCCAGCTACGGCGACGCGTCCACGATCACGCTCCCGATCCCTGCGGTCTCTGGAGCGAGACCGCCGTCTGTCTGCCCCAAAGGCAGGACGTCCTCCGGGGGCGCCTCTGGGCTCGACGCCATTGTTGCTGCGACCGCCTGCTCCTTCGCGATCCTCGCGCTCACGTTCTAGGCGGTAGCGTTCGCGTTCTCGCTCGTTGTCCTCGCGACCAGAGTGCTTGATGTTCACGTCGTTGCCACCGCGCCGAGTGCCACCCAGTCCTCCGCCCAGGCGGCGCGGCAGCCAGCCCTTGACTGTGCGGGCCCGTTCTACATCTACCAGGACACGCTTGCTGTCAATCTTCTTACCATCGGCGTGCTTGTAGGCGGCGTGCATGTCGCGCTCGTGCTCGTACTCAATGAAGGCATAGCCCTTGGGTTTACCTGACTCCTGGTCGTGGATCAGGACTATTTTCTTGATGGGGCCATAGAACTCAAACTCACGTCGCAGCTTTGACTCAGATGTGTCGTAGTTGATACGTGCGATGAACAGAGTGCGAAAGGGATCCTCTGTGGCGTTCTTTATCTCGGTGGGATCCCACAGGGCGATTTCTCGCTCTAACTTGTAGGCCACCTGCTCGGCCTTTTCGCGACGCCTTCGCTCCAGGCGCTCCTGGCGCGTCTCAACCGTCTTGGGCAGCGGCGTGTCCTCGGGATCCTCGAAATCAGTCATAAAGTGGGCCACTCCCAAGTAGCCTCTCGATTTCTTTTCATGTGGCAATTTATCCACCGGCGGCATAAACGGGATGGGATCCCGTGCGGCGAATAACGCCAACAAATTTGGCGGTAGATATTGGGTCATTTTTAAGTAGTTTTTATTACCTTTCCCTGCGTCTCGCCGTTTTCAGACTGTATAAAAAAAAAAGAACATTTAGGTTATGTTACGATTTGTTTACCATGAAAATCGTGCAAGGAACCAACTTTAAGCATCCATCCGCCTGGCCAGAGTATAGTTGTACGTACTTAAGTTAAGTACAAACTTCTTAATCAAATATCCAATAATTATTTTACAATTTTCTTCACTTTTTCGTCTGGCTTGTGTAGCTGCTTAGGGATGATATACCAATATATCGATATAATTTATATTTATTTATATGCGCTGGAAATATTTGTGGTTTCATAAATCTATGAAACTACTTTTATGAATTTGGAACAAATGGAGGGTATTTTTCTGTTCTCTCTCATATTTCGATCAGATATATATACCCGTGGATTTTGATTCTAATTGCATTTTATGTATCGTAACTCCGACTCCGATTCACACTGTACCGATATTCTTGTGCGATAAACGGAACATGAATCAAATTTTTGCGACTTCATACATGCATGTTGTTGGGTACGGCGATGGTATACCCTATTTGCGCTAATAATACCCATTCTCAATACTGTTTGCAACATTAAGGTATAAGAATAAGGATAGGGTATGTGGAGACTCTATTGGATGAATATTTTGAACCATAGTTGTGATTTTTATTTTCAAAATAAAACGCCGATAGGTGCCGCTCAAACAGCGATATCTTTTTCTTCCTTACCTCCCCTCCTTGTTCTTAAAGGTGTAGAAGCGAATAACGGAACTTAAGATCGATCTTGTGTTAAACGTGATTTTGTTCTTTTTCGCAATATTAAGCAGGAATTTCTGATATAATCCGAAAAGTGCCTATTTTAAATAATTTTAAATACAATTAATTATCGTTCCTGTAAGTATATACTTGGTAATATTAATAACACGAACTCAATTAAGCAACTAAGCAGCTAAAGTGCAATGCAAATGGCTGAGACTAATCAAGATGGCGCTGGCGCCCTGAAAATTTCGACTGAAGAACCCGAGAAGCCAAAAACTGTTCGCCATCTAATCTCTGAGCTGGAAAAGACTGACCCGCCGTCCATAGAAGAAGTCTCCACACCCTGCGAGAATGATAAGGTCATGTTTGTCTATCCGCCACCACCGCCTCCTCCAACTCCAGTACAGGCGTCGCTGTCGTCCAAAGCAGCACTTCCCTTGCCGATGCCGTTAGATCATGAAGAGGATGAAGCTAATTCGGAGAAATGGGAAGATCCCTGTGCCCCGCCGCCGCCACCCCCAATGCCCTCGAATGCCTTCCTGTCCAGCGGCTTGGGCTATCTGAAGCTCACGGCCGTCAAGTTGAAGGATGCCCTAGAGGAGGCCATAACCAAGATAGAGACCAACAAGCGCCATCAGAAGGTAACCATCAAAGTAAGTGTGGTAATTTTTAGATTAAGAAAATTTACGCACATCGATGCATTTCCATATATGTATTTTCCCAGCAAATTCAACATGACACTGTTTATAGAATGTCCGCCGATTGACGTCTGTCGCGGCACACACAAACTCCCACCTTTGGGATGCTCCTATTCCCTTGTCATTTTACTTAAAACATTGTTTATCCTTCCCTTTTTGCTGTGTAGCCATCTCACCAGATAGATCAAGTTAAATGGGAGGCCATTGAAATGTTGCCAAGATGCTCTTGGGACATGCTGGATGCCAGAGCAGCTGCCTCGTCATGCATGGCTCCCTGCATGGCTGTGATGGTGCACCCGAAGAACAAGAAGCCGGCCATCTTTGTGCAGCTGGAGAGGATTTTGAAGGTGGACCGCCTGTTGGCCAAGCAGAACAAGACCCAAATGCCCATTTCCCGAGAGGCCATACCGCTGTATGCCGCCGTTAAGTCGCACCACGAGGATGAGGGACTGACACTGCAGGTCCTCTCGGCTAGAGCATCCACACCATATACCCAGCCCACGAGCATGCTGTCGTGTACGGCTGTCAGCTGCGACCTGGACCATGATTCGCCGAAGAAACACCAGAAGGATGCCGCCCCCCCGCTGGAACAGCGTCCTTCAGCGCACCAAAAACGTGCTCCTGCATCATCGGTCAGCAAACCAGGAAACGTGAAGGCTCACAAAACAACAGTTCGTCGCTCGCCAGTTCCCCATCGAACACACTACACGCGCTCCAGCCTGCTGGACATACGCGGCGAAATGCTGAATGCCCTCATGCATCGTTCCAAGGAGATCTTTGTCATGCCCCGGATCGCAACCTGCGACGACATCGAACTGGAGGCTCGCTTGCGGCGCCTGAACCTGTGGCGTACTGCCGCAGATTCCACTCGCTTCAGGTCTCGCTCGAATAACAACCACAACCACAACAACAACAATAATGAATGCATGCCAGCCTTCTATAAAAACAAGAACAAGCCGCAGCTAATCAGTGACGAGTCCATCATCCAGAGCCAGCCCCCTCAACCGCAAACGGAATTCCAGGTGAGTGCTAAAGCCCTTCTACAAATAGAAAAACGTGATAGTAAGGCTATCTAGCAGATCGATCGTTTCTTGGGGCGTCTATCAATCGAATAAGAAAGGCTTGTGCTTTCGATTTTGATAAATTTTGTAGACCGATCTAGGAAGAATGAGTTCTGCCCGCTCATCAAGAGTGTATAAACATTTACTCAATATATACAAAGTCCTCAATATCATTATCATTCTCAGCTTATCTGATCAAATAATGATTACTATTGCTTCTGACCTCCAAGGGTCGTTGCAAATCATGCTCAATCGCTCTCTTCTGGTCCCCTGAATACAGTCGAAACTTTATTCTAGAACATTTTATTTTCATTCGTAACTTTTTTTAGTATTTACTTTTATGAGATTTTGTTCCCTTGCTTGTTGCACAATCCATATGTATATATAATGGTTCTAACTACCGACAGCCGTCTGGCGATTAAATGAAAGCCCAGTGCACAAGGGTTGTGGCCAATCATTTCTCTAGGTAATGACACGTTCCATCAACTTCTCGAAGCCTTTGGGCCGCCTGCTCGGGCGTAAGATCCCGCTGAGCCATCGCCAGGAGCTCAAATCCAACCATAAACTTGCGTACCGTCGCCGAGCGCAGCAGCGGGGGATAGTAGATAGCATGTAGCGTCCAATGGGCGCTTGAGGCATGGGCATGTTCCGGTCCCGTCGGTGCACCATGCCAGCCCATGGAGTAAGGGAACGAGCATTGGAAAAGATTGTCATATTTGGTGGTCAGCTCCTTGATGGTTACAGCCAGATTGAAGCGTTGATCCAGAGTCAGGTCATTGATGCGCTTGTTGTTGTTCCGCGAGATGAGCATCGTTTCGAAGGGCCAGGTGGCCCAGAAGGGGACCACAACCAGCCAGTCGGGATTCTCGATCACAATGCGCTCTCTGCGTTGCAGTTCCCGCTCCACATAGTCACTCAACAGTGGCCTGTCGTTTGTGGCATAGTAGGCGCGCAGTCGCTCCTGTTTCAGCTGCGGTTCTGTGGGCAGAAACGAGCACGACCAGATCTGGCAATGCGGATGGGGATTCGAGCAGCCCATGGCAGCCCCCTTGTTCTCGAATATCTGCACCCAGGCATACTTGGAGCTCAGTTCGTTGAATTGATTGATCCATCTGATGGGGAGACCGATAGAATTAGCATTTCTGTTATCTCCAGCAAATCCATAGAGCATGTAACTCACTCGTTGATAACAACGACAATTTCCGCGGCCGTCATCGTAGGCAAGGTGAGATTTGACTTGGGATGGAAGCACATGACGCGACAATTGCCCCGCGCTGGAGCTATCTGGAACAGGGGATCATCGCTGTTTGGTGGAGCCGGCACCTGCTCCACCAAGGCCGGAAAGTCGTTGTCAAAGACGTAGGTACCCTCGTAAGCAGGCGTTTGCTATAAGAAGGTACACATTCATGTCGGAAAGATCATTATTGAGCAGGATTACAGGGTATTTACAATTCCGTTGGGTCGCGTAACGCCAGGACAAAGGGGATTGGTGGGATCGAAGTCGGGAAGTTCGTTCTTCTGCGCCTTCTCCTGCTGTCCCGACCAGGGACGTTGCGTGCGATGGGGGCACACGAGTACCCATGTTCCAGTGAGGGGATTCAGGCGCCTATGCTGGTGTTCTGCAATAAATGAAACGGGATTTAGCTTTGACAGAACATTCAGTGTCCCTTTCTAACGTGGTACCAGTGGCAACAAACTGCATTGTGTCGAACGTCTCGCACTCGTACCGGCCTTAAATCAGATTATGAAAACTGTTTACAGTTACTTTTGCTATTCTGTTCTGTTCCGCTCTGTTCTGCTCTGCTGTGCTCTGCTCCGGATTTGGGGTGGTACACGAGACCAGGCAATGTCTGTCAACTAACTGACCGAGTTACGATTACGCTGGCTATTGCGGTTTGTGCATGCTTGGACCAGGCAAAGTTGAGTTTTTTGATTTGCGGAGCTCACTTTTCCCTTTTTCATTATTATTGCTCTCTCCTCTTTGCTCTCTCGCACTCTCGCAATCGCTGTCTGAACGCTTAGCAGGCAGCAGAGTCCGTACTTTAGTGGAACTGTTGTTTTTATTAGCTTTATTTCTCCCACACTTCGCCACTCCACACCACAGCTGGCCATGCTGATACGAATAGTTGTACTTTTGTGGGTGTGTGTGTGAGTATATTTGCGCGCAATTAGGGATGAACCCCTGGCGATTACTGTTTCTTTCTGCCTCGTCCAAAAGCTTATCAAATTAGCAATCGAATTTTAAATTTGAATTTGAAAATATGTATTTTGTATTAAACTTGTGCACTGCTTCTCCTGCAAGGATCCCGCTATTGTCAATCAAAGACGTATTGGCAGCGGCCGTTTCAACCATTCCACAAAGTGGCCCTACAGTAGTGCGGACTACCATCCGTATAATAAAACCAAACCCCATCTGGATGAAGGAAACTTGAAGCATCAGAACAGCGGCAACATGACGGTTTTGCAGTTCTTTGACAACGGCGAAATTAGTAGCTCGAAGATGAGCCAGCCGAACGGTCGACCCAATACCCCGGTAATGGGTATGTCCAACAATCGCTCGGATAACGAGACCATGATGTCCAATGAGTCCAGCGAGGACCTAAGCCGTGCCAATGAAAACTATGTGAAGCGCGTAATGTCCGGTTTCCTGGTTGTATCGAAGCCCAAGTCCCGCGAATCGGAGGAGCGACACCATCGCCGCTACAGGAACCAAAGCGAGGAGCCGGAATGGTTCAGCTGTGGCCCAACCTCCAGGCTGGACACCATCGAGTTGTGCGGCTTTGATGAGGAAGAGGAAAGGATGCTCAAGGAGGGCCATCACCATGCCGAGATGGACAGAGAAGGGCAAAAGCATAAGGTAAGTGCTTAATGTGCACCAAGTGGTGGTCTCTATATATTTCCTTTCTACTTGCTAGATGGATCAGAACAAGTACAAGTGGACCCATCCAGATGCCGCCATTTCACGCAACAAATTTATGCCCAAACATGATACCAACAACAATCACAGCATGGACAACATGAACAAGGTGATGAACGCTGAACAACATCCGCATCAGCATCCACAGATATCCAAGGAGGAGAAGCGTTCTGGTGGCGGCGGCGGCCGATCATTCCAGTTTGATAAGTTCAATCAGAGTTTCGAGAACAACAATTATATAAACCAGCAGCAGCAGCCACTTCCACAGAAGCACCAGCCACAGCAGGGAATGCTAATGCAGCAGCAGCAGCAGCAGCAGCCACAGCCACAGCCGCCGTCTGGCGACAGCAACAATTCCAAATTCATGTCATTCTTTGAACGTGAGAGAAATGGCTCATCGTCTTCGCTAAATGAATTCTTCAAGCAGGCCATGACCCATAACCCGAATCCACGCAAAGAACAGCAGCCCAAATCCCTGCCAGGCCACATGCCATCAGTAGAACAATTGGAGGCCAAGTGGCGTCGCAATTCTCTCACCACAGCTGCTGCTGGTGGGGGGGAATCTGTCCATCAGAATAATCAATCTGATAATTTCCAAAAGCTAATTGGCTCGCTCAGTGCCTCGAAAGCAGCCCCACCGCCGCAGCCGGTCACCACTGATGCCATTTCCACATTCATCATTCAGCAGCAGGCATACCAGCAGCAGCAACAGAAGCAGCACATGCTCATACAACAGCAACAGCAGCAGACCGCCTTTCTGGCCGGCCTCCAGCTGAAGGCGATCCTCGGACGTGCCGATACCCAATTGCTGTTGCTACGTCTGACCAAAGGTAAGGACTAGGAAATGGCCAAGACTCAGAGCATCTCTAAATCCAGTTGCATTGATTTTCTTAGGGGAAATTTCCAAGCACGGCTTGCTGGTTCAGTTGGCCAACCCGCGTCTCTGCAACACAGATCGGGAGGCCATTACGGCTGTGCTGCAGTTCACCAACACTCAGCAGCAGCAACAGCAGCACCAGCAGCAGCTGGACATGCTCTCGAGCACGGTGATTGCCAGCCAGCTGCAAAATCTCCATCACCTGACCATTGTCCAGCAGAGTCTGGCCGCGAGACAGCAGCAGCAGAAGCAACAGCAACAGCAGCAGCAGCAGTTCCCACAGCAGACTCAGCAGCTGTCGCAGGAGGATCTGCAGGCCCATGCCAATCTAATAATGAGAAATGCTGTGATGAAGCGTAAAATGGAGGAGCAGACCTCCATGCTGATCAATGGTGGTGCTGTCGTTGGAGCCAAGAATCCAGCACAGCAGCAGCAACAGCAATCTCGTGGCCAGCAGCAGCGTCAGAATCGTCCGGATACCTCAGCCAATGCCTTGCTCCATGCTCTTATCTCTGGCAATGGCAATACCAGTGGCAACACTCACCAGGCCCCAACTGGGATACCCATCTTGGGAGGAGGACAGCTTCCTCGACGTGCCGCTGATGGAAGTTTCCAAAATGCTGACTTAACACAGCAGCAGCAGCAGCCCCACTTTTCGACACAGTTCAATAACAATCCATATTATCTGCAGCAGCAGCCACAAATTCGCCAACAAAACAACCAGAAAGCACAGATGCAGGCCCAACAGCCGCCTATGGCCATGCCGTTGCCCAGTGGCGTAGGTAAGTGATAAATAAATACATTTTCTAAGAAGAGCTGGCTTAACATTATGTCGTTGGCTCTTTTTTACCCCCATTTACCCTTGTCCCTTTTTCCATGTCTGAGTCAGGGCAATCTTTAAGCTCCCTCGAAAGCAGAGCAAATATTCAGCAAAGTGCACTTTCGCGGTAGTATTGTTTGCAAACTGGTTTTGCGAGTCGCTGCAAACATTACACACCACCCAAAGTGCTTTACACACATCGCAAATGCATGTGGATCGCGCATCTGTTGATTCAGAGTGTCTCTCACCTGAGCACACCGTTTCAGGGATATATCTTGAAGTTTAGTATCGTTTTAAACAATTTATATCACTCTTATGCATATTGACTCGGCTATAAAGAAGTGAAGCAACGAATAATGTGAAAGTTTTGCACGAAAATTTCATACAGGGAGGGCAAAGAAAGCGCCTTGAGATGATGCAATGATTCCACTTTATTTTCTGATTCCATTTGATATTGGAATTATTATATTTTAAACAATACTTTTAATTTATCAAACGATTCTATATCTCTATATCAGGGGTCGGCAAGCGAAGGCAACAAAAAAATTAGTTCAGATAAAGCAAAATGTTTTTCGCCTAACAAAAGCAAAACTATTCAGAGGATATTATTCTGGGTGCAACATACATATATTAGGAAATATTTAACATTTAATTCCAATAATTTCGTAGTAAGTTCCTTGTAACGGGAATGATTAATATTGTAGTGCAAATCAAGCATTGTGTCCGTCATCCACATTAGGCTGAAAATTTTGTTCAGTGTAAAATTTAATTTGCGCAGAAAAAAACTCTAACTGATTCATGCACATAGCATAGGACAGAATAGGATAGAAACATTTGAAATCTTCAGATTTCTTAACATTTAAATCTTTCCAAATATTTCGAAAGAGCTGTGGACAGTTCCCTATTTGTGCACAGATCTTAATTTGCTGAACAAACTTTCCGATCTGTCTAAGCCCCTGGGTAGAACGCCTCATTCCCGTGAGTCATGAGTCGTGTTTGTGCATAAGATGAGCGTTAACTTTACAAATTGATTTACCAATAGAGGAGATCGTTAAGCGTTACGTACTTGGGACATTCCCAAAGCTAGATGTAGAGGTATTTTGCATCCACATAGCTCTCAGATGATTGCTTTCAATTGTTCAAGGCATGCCTGCCTGCCTGCCGTCAAAGTAGGGTCGTATATAAGAAAAAAACATTAACGACAGTGCCAGAGAGTGCCTTTGGCTTTATCAGCGAACCAAACGGAATGGAATGACTATGGGGATTGGGTATGGAATGGGGAGAGGTGGTATCGCCGCCACGCACGATTACTGGTTCTGTGTGTGAAACCATGTCAAGAGCAAGTTTATGTGTTTCGATTCTTAGTTGTTTATTGCATATTAAAAGATTAAACACCGCGGCGAGTGTGTGGCTTAGGCCTAGGCCTGGGGCTTGTGAACCTTTCCGGCAAACAGTATATTCCCGGTGGACTCTTCCTCGATGAAGAACACAAAGGGACGATTCACATTGAACTCCTCGATGGTTGTGCTGCCCCCGAACTTGTTCTCGATCTCCACAACGGTGGCTGCATAGGCCTCGGTACCTTTTTCGTTCACATTGATGCCGGCCTTTTGCAGGATATTGGAGACCTTCACCTTCCCGGCCACATCGGCTCCACGCGTCAGTCCTGGCAGTGAGGCGCTATCCTCGAAGATCTCTCGCAACGCCCAGACTCTTGAGAGTCTCTTTGAAGTCTTGCTGGTAGTCAAAGTGGAACTTGGGCAGCGTTACCTTCACTTTGACCTCCTCCATGGCCCACTGGGCGCCCTTCAACTCGTCGTTTTCCAGCGTATGGACCAGCTCATGGATGCCATCGAGTGTGTAGGGCAGCAGCACAAACATGGAGTTCTTTCCCTTGTAGGGCAATCGAAGGATTTGGGCCTTCAGCTTCTCAGAGTTGTGGTAGTAGAAAAAGTCCGTCTGCTCCATGTACTCCACGCGCGACTGCTCCTTCTGGCTGCGGAAGAAGGCGCCCTGGTAGGTGCTGGCAAACTGCCGGCGCCACAGTCCATTGAAGTAGATGAGATTGGTGAGCAGCATCACGCTGCTGCGAACATTATCCGGGCTCACCAGCTGGCTGAGCCGGCCCTGTGTGATGTTGCTGGCCCACTCGTTGATGGCGTCGGCCGCCGCCTGGGCGTTGCTGAAGTCCAAGGCCTCGACCTCGCTGTCATAGAAGTGCTTTAGGGTGGCCGTGAACTTCTGTTGCGTCTCGATGAAGCTGTCGGTGAAGAGCTTGGTGCGTACGCTGAGAGTGTCGTGGAGCTGGTTCTCCTTCTTGAACGAGTTGAGCGTCTTGCGGTAGAACTCGCGCACATTGTTCTGCGACCTGATGTCCGTCTGGGTGTTTGCCAGCTCCCGCTGCGTCTGGGTATCGGCGCCGGCAGCCTCTGAGAGCAGGGCCAGGACCAGCTTGATGGAGAACGGCGATATGATCACATTCTTTGCTTCCGTCTCATTCTGCAGCACTGTCTTCAGCAGCTGCCACGAGAACTGGTCGTGGGAGTCGCTTCTGAATGGCACAAAGGTGTCAATGTCATCATAGCCTCCGGGCATCGCTGGCAGCGCCACTGGCCCGATCGGCACCTTGTCTGTCCGCGTCTCAAACACGCCTTGGGGCGTCGTTATCGTCGGTATTGAGTTGCCATTCGCCGACGCTGATGTTCCAAATAGCAGCAGAAGACCTGCCAGCAATCTGCTCAAAGCCAGATTTTTGCTTATCATTATTATTATGCTCCCCAATCGATACGATCGATACGATTTTCTTGTGTCTATTATTCTCCTTTTCTCGGCAACCAAAGCAACTGTTAAATAGATGCGCGCTGCTGCTACTGCGGGAGAGACTACGACACCACACTTAGACACTGAACACAGTAGAAGAGAGCGAGAGAGGGGGAGTGGAATGACGGACGACGATAACCGTTGTGCTCCGCGATCCCAATTGGATTGACTCAAGAGTCTGAGCGAGCAAGCTTAAAAACCAGCTTCGCTTCAGAGCTAGCTCGGTCGGCGTCGCGGTGGCTGCGCGCGTGTTTGTTTTTGTTGGGAGTCCCAAATGCCAGCCGCGCACGTCACAGTCTCCTGAACATGGGTCAGGTCTTTTTCCCCATTTCTCTTTATTTTTTATTTTTTGCCTCAAGAATTCGATTTCAGCCATTTGCATAGTGTTTTTCCATATACATGAGCATTGATTTGATTCATATTCGTGGAGAATACCCAAACTTGCCGGAACAACATGACCAAATACTAGTTAATTAATGGCATTTAATTAATATTTGAATTTTAAATAACATTGCCATTTTGATTGAACAAATCTGGCAATGCTGTAAACAGTGCTGGGAAACGTTTGTTGCGTGTCAGCTCAGCTGTTTTGTGCTCATGTAACAACCGGCTGAAAACATATGAATTTATTATAAAAATCCAGTCTCGTGAAATGCAAATTCGTCGTCCTCGTGGTGTGACAATTCCTCAGTTAATGGTAGTAACCGCTCTCGGGGTACTAGGAGGCATATACATTTGGCAGCCATTGATATTGAAATTCAAAGACGAAAAGAAAACAGACAGTGAACCGAAGGCTCCAACAGCAGCGGCAGTCACAAATTCCGCAAAGTTCGAAAGACTCTTAACTCTTAGTCTTTATCTTTATTTAATTGCATTCTTTTCTTACAGATGAGTTTCATTAACGGACTCAAGAAGTTCGCCACCACGACCGTGGGTCTGATGGCCATCGGCATCGGCTCCACAGTCCTCATTTATACCGGCCATCGGTTTATTGTGAAACCATACCAATCCAAGCAACGACGCCTCGAAGCGGAAGCCTGTGCGGACTATCTGTTTCGGCAGGAGGCCCATCCGATCCGCAGCGAACTCCGATAGAGAGCGAGCGAGCACTGTGCCCAGAAATTTTACCACATCCATCGTATATAACATATATTACATCCTTTTACGTAAACCCGAGGGAACAGTGAAGTTTTAGTTTCATAAATTAATCATTGATTTCAGTAGAGTAAATGCATTAGGTTATTCAATGGAATTTTATTGGAAGCAACAACATGAATTGAATAAATAATGAAAACAAAGAAGCTAGCCAGCCAATAGATATGTTTAAACATTGAAATAAATTCCACATAAAGAATAGCTTGCGTTTAATTTGTTTCATACCGAATAGCAACACTTAGCGGATTAAAAATTTAATTTAAGATCCAACATTTTGTTATGGACTGATCACCGAATCCCTCTAAACAGACACAGGGAACTGCACTTCTCCTTGGCCTCTTGGGCCTGCCTCTTGAGTACAGCCTCCCTCTTGTGGGTGGGAAAGAAGTTCCACAGCGAGAAGGTGTCATCAAGACCACCTGTGGCTATGTTTGTTCCATCCGGACTCCACATCAGGAACAGAGTGCCACGGTCCTGGTGGGCTAGCAGATCAACCACTCGATTCAGTGAGGCAAGAACCAGAATTTCACACACCAGACATTCCATTTCATCTGCAGACATCGTGAGATGCTTAAATTATGAGCAATATATGCCCGATAAAAACCCAGATTACTACCTACCACCCCTGATGATGTTGACCAGCAACTCGCCTGTGATCTTGCTGAATGTGACTGTCTTGATATTGATCCTGTCGTCCTTGCGCTTGTATGTGGCCACAAATTTCCGACGCGGTATGTTGAAGATGAAAATGGAGGCGGGACATCTTTCGACTGGATCGAATATACGGATATTAAGATTCTAGGCCGATTTCGGGGTATGATCTTACCCACAGCCAAGTCCACGCCCGTCCAAGGATGCCAGTCGAAGACCACGGCCTTCGACCTGCAGCCCAATTTCAGGAGGCGATTCTTCAGCCTAGCATCGAATATGAAGATGGTGCCATCTGTGTCGCCCGATGCAAAGTATCGCATATTGGGTGAGAACCTGATCATAGATATCTTATGTCTGTGCTCTCGGATCTGATGCGACGTCATTTTGGGGCGGGTGAGAACCACAATGATGCCACAGTGGGTGCCACACAGCAACTCGTTGCCATCGTGCGACCACTCAATGCAGCGTATGAACCCCATCGACTTGAGGAAGTATTTTCGATACGAGACTATAAACTCCATCGTAGGTGTGACCGCCCATAGGTCCAGGACTGGATAGGTGCCATCCATGCAGCCAATAGCCAGGTACTTGCCATCGGGCGAATATTTAAGCGAAGTCGGTGACTCCACACTGAATATCATGGTACTTTCGTCTAGATTGCGCCATATCATTACGTCCTGGCCGGACGAAATGGCCACCAGGTCGTTTGCGGCCCAGTCCATCATATTGTAATCGATCGGACTGCAAATTCCAGGCATATCGTGCGTGGCATTCTGAAAGGCGGTCGGTCTGCTGCGTGGCAAACAGGGCCAGTCGGCATCAATGCTGACCATGCCGCTCACATGGGATCGGGATTTCTGCAGATTACTGAACTGCAGCAGGCGGTGCTCTTGGATGTGAAAAGCGCTGTTGATGATCGAAATGAAGCTGCTCTGACGCCAATAGCTAGAGGTTAAAGTGATGCCCTACGAGTGCATCGAATCATTGTACATCGAATCCCTTGAAGAACATCCAAACATAATCCTTACCGTTTCTAGAATATCTCTCTCTTCCCTGCGTCCTACGTACTTCAGATTGAAATCAATATTCTCCCGCTCAAATCGCTTTGGTATGAAGCGTTCGCCGCAATACGAGACGTGCTGCTTTTCATTCTTGCTGATTAAACATTTCTCGCTCTGTTAAAAAAAAACATTTTGCGAATTAGTGGGAGAACCAGGCATCTGCTTCTAGACTTTTCTGTACCTTATAGGCTTCTTGCTGCCAGATTTTGCGGCGAACCTTTGTGAATGGTGTTACGGACTTTTTGTCCATTTTTGAACATTTATTTGGACTATCACAAATCATCTCGACGAACATTTAATTCTTTCTGCCTTGCAGATTGCATTATGCTCGCGCCATTTTAATGTGTGCTCTTCTTATAGCCGCACTGCCCCCTCAAGAGAGTAACTACAGTTATCCCACAGAGTACGCACACTCTCACCCAAATTGCAACGGTTCTAGTCAGTGCAGTGCAGCACGCGGAACAATAACTCTAGTTGGATTTGCTAAACACTCATTTCGTTTCAAGTTAATTTTATTTTTACATATTATTTATGGCTGGGGTGTTACCGAGCGCCGCCCATCTGTGGACGCACGCAATGGAGTTTTCCACAGTTCGTTGCAGGACGGGCAATTCGACCGTTTTTGCAAAAATTTGCGTATGCAGTCACGGTGATACTGAATGTGGCAGGAATCACAGCGAATATCCCATAGCACCAGGTTAGAGCACAGCTTACAACTCTCTATGTTTTCCGCGTGATTGGAGCGCAAATAGAAACTAAGCTCCACTAGGGTTCGGGGTCCCAGGTAGATGTTGTCTTCCGCCTCCAGGAAGTATCCCATTTGGCACCACTTCTTGAGCAGCTCCTGCATCCGGACCTTCTTGGGCGGCTTTTCAATGCCCAGGTCACTGTACGTCTGATTCCAGGCCATGCAACAGTTTTCTTCGTCAGCTATTTTGTCCAACAGCTTTGCAAAGTATTGACATTCCTCTGCAACGAGGCCAGTGTTTGCTATGGTGTCCGGCGTGGCATCTGTCTTAGCGTACACCAAGTACTCCTCGTCCTTCAATGCATGTTTTATGAAAACTAGCGTCTGATCAAAAACACGAATGTAGCCATCAATTTCGCCGACAAAAGCTTTCAGTGCCTCCTTGTTGGCCGGTTTGTCAACTTTATGGAGCTCGCACAGCGGTGATAATATCTGATCAATCAACCCATAGCTGAGGGTGCTGTGGTTCTTGCAGGCACGTAGAAATGCGCGCTTTACCAATTCCATATCGAATTGTTTTTGTTTTTTTTTAACGTTTTAAGTTTAGTAACTTTAGGTAAGCATAGTTGCTACCCTTGAGTAGCGTGGGATTATTTGAATTGTAGAAATTGTAGAGCCAAAGAATAGAAGATGGGATGTTAGTTTAGTGTTTGGTACGCTGATGTTAGCCCACTTAAGCCCCCTTTATTTAATTAGGTGAACACCTTAAGGGAACGGGACAAAAAGTACTGGTTATAAATTTGTCTGGTAGATCCATCCTATTCTTCCTTTTAACTTACAAAAAACCCCATGATATCTTTCACCGAAACTGCGCTAAAATTCTTCAAGATTCGAGGAGAATATTTTAATACCCACTGCTCGACAATGGGTTAATCATTCCCTGTCAAGGATTGGAAACCATGTTCCTCGATTTTGAGATTCGATTCGATATAACTAGCTAGGCAGGACCCTCAGCCCTGAACACATAATTTAATCCTATTGACGAATCAATTTTCTACAAGATTGGCTAGTTTTAATGACTCCCTTTTATTGGATTGTGTCTAAAATTAGATTTAATCAAAAAAGGTCAAAGCATAAACGTAAGTGTGAACGGAATTAAACGTAAGTGTGTATGGAATGTTACGTTTTTGCTGCTGGTCACAATGTATCCGCTATGATTATGGACATTTTTATACCCTATTTCATTTAACTAACATTAAAATTTTGTTTTCAACCTGATTTGAAACATTCCTAATGATTTTTTTCTCAGATTGACATGTTTTAGAACAATTTATGCATATGATTAGTGTCCTTTGTATATATATCGATCTCGATATATATTCCTCGGTCTTTGTAACAAGACCATAAACTGAAAAAATAGACTGACTAATTTCTGCATTCATTGGAGCCTGGGATGATAAAAATTTCTTCAATTCTATAATATCCATTTCCCCAGGGAAATCAGAAACCAAATCCGGTTCCGTTAATGTACGATATATTTGAAACTGTGGAAAAGGGTACCCAACCACATGAAAAAATAAGTTTATATGGATATATTATATGTGGTGAACATATTAAAAGTATCTTATCAATGTCAATTATAATACCAAATGTCTCCAGCTTTCGGCTATTAAAATGGCTCAGCCTGAATGGTTTACTATCCAAGACCAATTTTTGCCGAACAAATTTCTGAATCTGAAGGGCTCACCTTTTCAATGATTAGGAATGCAGTTCCAATCACCATAAGTCGATTCAAGTATAGTAATTAAAGTACACCTAATTCTGTTTTTACACGGTAGATTGGTTCCTGAAAACCCTGTGTAAAAAAAGACATTGATCGTATGCAAAAATAGCTGAAATTGAAAATCAACAATTTTACATTTTTTACACGGTTTTATTCCATTTAACACGGTTCAAAATAACAACACAAATATATAAAATCACACACAGCTCAAAAAAAAAAAAAAGAAACCAAACGAAAACAAGAAAGAGCATTAAGAGAATATGTAAATATTTGTTTCTCTTTCGTTTTTTTGCGTATACGATCAATGTCTTTTTTTACACGGTTTTTTTTACACGGTTTTTCAGGAACCAATCTACCGTGTAAAAACAGAATTAGGTGTATACGCAAAAAAACGAAAGAGAAATAAATATGTACATACAGCTGTTTGTGACAGCTGTGTTGTGTTGTGTTATTTTGAACCGTGCTAAATGGAATAAAATCGTGTAAAATTTTTTTTTTAAAATTTTTGATTTTCAAACCGTGTTATTTCAAAACCGTGTAAAAACAGAATTAGGTGTACGTAATTTAAAAGTATGGAATGGTCAACGTTTTTGTATGGAATGAATCTCATTGTTGCTACCGATTCAATACCCGATTCAAGTTCGGCTATTGATACTATCGATTCTATGACGAGTGGTGCGCGCCAAAGAAAAATTATTTGAAAATTTAATAGATTAATGATCAAATATCAAGATCATGGATTGGAAACCATATTCCTCGATTTGATATAACTAGGTGTTGTGTTGTTTTGAGGTGTACGAATCGCGCAATAGGGATGGAAGAAGCACAGAGTTGAACAATCAGTTTCTATATATTCCAGGGCTGCAGCTAGATGGAAATTGTGCGCGAGTTTTTAAATATGTATTCAAAATTGGAAAATGCATGTTTTTTATATGTACTTTTTTATTGATTTTTGACTTAAAAATTAACAGCACAACAATTAATATATTCAGAGAGCTTCGCTTTAATTTAAATACAGTATATGTATATAATAATAAGAAGTTTTTCGTAGAAATTAATTATGAACCAAAAACGTCAATTACAATAGATCAGCAACTCGATCAACATTTAAGTTTGAAAATAAAACTGAATGCAAAAATATCAGTTGTCGAAAATATATATGTACATACACTAGTTATTGTTTGCGGAATCGAAAAAGCTTTTCCTATAATTTTATTTTGTGTAAAAGACTCGCATTTCAAAAATCAAACACGACTGTTTTAAATCGCGGTTTTTTTTATAATTTTTTCCCATAAAATCCTAAAAGTCGGACTCTCGTTGACACCGGACTTTGAACGTGCTCCAGAATCTCCATCTAGACACATATTTATTCGAAGTTGAGTATTATTAAGGGTTTGCACATTTTATAATAAAATGTTGCAGCGATTTCAAGTAAATAAAAAGAGAAGAAATATGTCCATGAGTATTCATATAAGGAATCACTATCCAAGTGCAGTGCTTACTTTTTATTCGTATACAGATTATAGTATGGCAAAACTAAGTCATATAGTCATATATCAAAAGAATAGAAAATCAGAGAAGGTCTGCTATAGAGATTCAGCTGCAAGGTCCTCACAGATATCAAATCTTTACACAAAAATCTCTTGATAAATAAACAAACTTTGTGTGTGTTTTATTCTTGTTTAGAACTAGGGTTCCGAATCACAACATTTCGTAAAAAGAGCATAAACTGAAGAGTAATTAACTAATTTGTACATGTTTGCAATGAGACCCGATTACAATAAATAACAACCGAAGAAACGAAAAACTTATATATAAACATTTCGATGATCATCGCCTGGGGCCTGTCGAAAATAATAATCAAAAACGAAAATGTACGATCATAAAAATCATAATTATTTTGTTTGTTTCTGTTTGTGGAAATGAAATCCTACAAATAAGCGGACATCAAAGCAGTGAATGGATGAAGTATATCTTCTCATACGATAATTAAATGAGGAAAGGAAACAAATTTAAATTGCAAAAATCTGTACTTACATGGTTAGTCGCGTGTTAGAATCTAAGAAATTAGATTACGAGAAATAAATACAGAAATTAAAAGTTTAAGATACCAACGAACATTTGATCAATTACTGTGAGCTATAGGAAGCCTTTGTTAAACGGTTATAGAATAGATTTATATCATGGACAGACAGACATGGTTTATCGGCTAGGAAAAGTAGACAAAACAAAAAAAAAAAAAACAGACTAAGAATAGCATAGAATAAATAATAAGTAAATTATAGGAAGAAAGTTGTTGTTTCGAGCTCTCCAATTTTACATGAAATTATTCGTGACCAGAGTGAGTTCGTTTGCAATGCGATTGGATTCATTCAATTGGATTGACTTTTAATTTAAACATTTTTAATTCGTATTTAAGTTTCAGTTATAGCGTTTCATTTTTTGGGAGCAGATAGATGCGTTTATTGTAGATGATTGATTGGTCGTAGATGGTAGATTGTTAGAGCAAACCAAAGTGAAATATATTGATAAACGAGAGAGAGAGTCCACATGAGTTAGTTAGATGATGGTTTGGTTTGTTTTGGTTTGGTTCGAAGGAAAGACAGAAAGAAAGAAAGATGCCGCAGAAATGAGAAATAAGTAAATTAATATTCATCGCTGTGAAGAGTTGTTACATTTTTCAAGTTAAGTAGTATATTTTTGGTTAGCATGCATTAAACAGTAGTTAACAGTCAAAAATCAATATATACAACGTACAATTTAAGACTAGATCAAAAGTTTCAACAATACATAGTATAGGAAGGCAGGTAGGCAGAAAGATCAGATCCCTTATTCCCTTCTTCCATTCCTTTTTTTGCACCACAAAATCAACAAATTATATTTCAACATAAAAAGTATTCAACAAAAACTTAAATCACATTTTAATCGTTTGCTAAGTAGTAAGTACTCTGTTGTCAGATTCATTTGGTTTGAGGTTGAGGTTGATTTTGATTTGTTTGGTATTTGGCTTCTGGTTAGTGGTTCGCTTGCTATGGCTATTGTTAGTCTTTGGTGGTGGGGTGCTTCTTATACTCATTCACTCATTCAATATTGCGGTAGCTAGCCAGTAGGTTGTGAGTATCGCCCGTGTAATGGATACTTACGCGACTTAATGAGTTGCGCCGCCCCATCGGGGCACCAGCTGCAACTGCAGCTCCGGGCAGGCCATCCTGGCTGAGACCATTCCCAGTATCGTTGTCTATGCAGATATCCGAGTCGGAGTCAACGCGCCTGAACTCGCTGCCATCCTGCAGAATGAATGGTTTTCAGTATGGTATTTTCTGATACATACAATATATATCTGCTATATCTGTTATAGCCACTCACCTGTGTTAGCTGCTGCGTGGTGGTGAGCAGCCTGGCAATGGGATTACAGCAAACGGGCAGCGTCTCCAGCAGCGTGGGTCGCGAATGCGTCAGCAGGGGCTTCATGTACCTAAATTGTAATTGATTTCGATTTTAGATCAATACTTTTGACATAAAAGTCACTCACTTGGTGTCGAAGCTACCCCAGATCCTGGCCAGTATGGCCTTTTCGTGACTATTGCGACGACGTCCGCCGTTGACGCTGCCGCCTGTGCTGCCCAGACTTCCATTCGGCCCGTCCACGGGCGTGTCCACATTGGACTCTGTGCCGCCCCCAGACAACCGCATCTTGCCACGACCTCCGCCACCTCCACCACCGCTCTCCACGTCCTGCAAATAACCATCAGACTGACGAAAGAATTCCATCAAATGGGATTAGCACAAAGTTCGATAAAGGAGAAAGAAACATCAACACTAACGAGGATACCAAACAAAATAAAAAAACAAAAGCCAACAAATACACGGGGACCTGCCAACATTTTTGGGTTTAAATAGTTGATGGCAGCTACAATGGCAAATAAAAAAAAACGAACTGAAGAAAACGAAAGTGTATTGAATGAGATATTCCAAACGTACCGTCTGCGGATGTGAATTGTCCATGGAATTGTATACCTTTTATTCAACGGATGGTTAAATGTTGTGATAATTGCGCAGAAATGTACAAACAACAAAAATTATGAGTTAAACACTATGTCCAGTTAGGAAATGGGGGAAATAAACCAACATTTAGCATCCTGGATAGAGATTCTTGAGATCTGATCTAATTGTATTTCCCAATGAATGTTTATATTTAAATGGGTTCTTTTTTTTCGATTAAGAAAAGTTTAGAAGAGTTTTCTCTGAAGATAAATAACAGTTTGATTGCGTAGATTTAATCTGCATTAGGAATTGTTGTCTTGAAAGAAGAAAGTTCCCCCTTTTAAGTAACATCCAAATGGATATTTGTTTAAATTACAATAAGCTTAACGTTTTTTTAAATCAAACAAATGCTATCCATTGATACTCACACTGTGAACTTGGTAATTATTTAATTGTTCAGTCTCATCATCAACGCCAACACTGCAATCACGAGAAAGACATAAATTAATGCTCAAATATTGATTTGTTGCAAGGGAAATACTCACGGTATTTTCAACCAATTGAGCAGAAAATTGGCTGCCCCGCCCTGTATAATGACCGTAAAGATGACAATCAACGATGTGGCTGTCAACATGGTCTGTCGTGCATCCGAAACCGTATTCCGTATGGCCAACGCAAAAGACATGGCACCACGTAAGCCTACATACACAAGGGATAACATTAATATGGTTTAGATCTTGAGTAGTTTTCCATAGACTTGCCCGCAAAGAAGAGCAAATGCTGGAAATTCGATGAGATTTTTGGCTTCCGCCTGATGTTGAGCAGCCAGGACAAGGGATACACATTCACGGCCCGTCCCAAGGCGGCGCATATCTACATAAATCAAAAGAATTTTCCATTACAAAGAGATGTCACAGGAAAATTCAATAGACTCACGAAAGCGGTGATGATGAAACCAGCATCAAAGTGATGTTTGGGGAACGTGAACATCGACACGCCAATGTAGGAGAAGATAAAGTTCTCGGCCAGAAAGTTGAGCAACTCAAAGATCTGTTTGGTGCGTTGCCGTGAATCCTCGGACAGATTGTTGTACGTGTAGTGCGCCTGACAGATGCCGCAGAACAGAACGGCCACCACACCCGTCAGCTCTGTGGCCTCGGCCAGCAGAAAGGTGCTGTAGCTCATCAGCACAAAGAGCGCAGACTCCAGCAGGGGGAAGTCACGTACGCGCGTAAACTTGGTCAAGTGTGGCAAGAGTTAAGGAAGCAATCGAATCAGTTAATAAATGGTGGAAAGAGCATTAAAATAATCTAAATTATTGTTTTAAAAGGATATCAAAGCCGTAAAACAGCCCATGGCAGCACCAATCAGCAGCGACAGGAAGAATATGGAAAAGAAATCGCTCATTGCGCGCAGAAAGGCTGTGGTCTCAAACTCCCCCGTATTGGAGTAATGTTCGCCATAGTTCTGAATGGCTCTGCAAAGAGAATAAAAGCATTATTAAATGTCTAAAATACTTTTCAGTTGGTTGTTTTACCCGCTGAGGACAATGGCCACCGCATCGTTCAACACAGATTCGCCCAGAACTAGCGCATAGAGATTAACATCGACCCGAAGATCATTGAATATGGCTAGAATAGTGAGCGGATCTGTGGGCGAAATGAGGGCTCCAAAATAGAGTGTGTCCAGGAATGTGAAACTGCTACTCAAGTACTTTGGCATCAGTTTCACACAGCCGTACATGAAGCCGCCAATGAGAAAGGCCGACAGTGTGGTACCCACAATGGCAAATGTCAGTATGGCACCCAAATTACGAAAGAAATATTTCTGCAAAGATATAAAACCTTTAGTGTCGCATAGAAACATGGAATCAGTCGCAAAAAGTAAAACCTTTTTCAAGCTGTAGCCCGCATAGAATATAATTGGCGGTAGGATAATGTTAAAGAACACCTCCGGATCGAAGGTGGCCTTCAAATCGATTTCATTCTCATCCACATCGTAGACCTGGCCACGGAACACATACGCGTACGTCTTAATGCCCTCCGGCAGCTTTGTCCCGTTCGTCTGATTAACGGGATACTAAAATGGATAGAAACACGACAATTTTATCAGCGTAGAGAGAGAGACAATGAAGGGCTTACCTTAAACCAGAGCGTATCGGGAGGCAGCTTATCGCTGTACGATGGAGTACCCTGCGGCTCTACCTGTATGTGGACCAGAGGAGTGGAGTTGCCCGCATATCGAATAATAGCACCCACAATCAAGCCTAAAATAAAGATAAAATAGGGTTTCAAATGTATGTACATATTTCTTTATGGACAGCCTGACCTATCACAAAAGTGAGAGTGACTAATCAAAAGTCTGACTGATAAGAATGCTACCCTATACATAGGTTCTCCAGCACAGTACAAACAGCAGCCACTTCTTATCGGCGGAGAACCCACGCTCAACAAGTGCTTTGGCGCGGCAGCCTCTTATCATCGTAATGATGACTGTTTTTAATAAATTTGCACACGGAATCTTTAGTTTATACTCGTATTTTATATGGGTGGGGAAATAACGTTGAAAATTTAGATAGGACCTAAGACCGAATAATAGCTTTCGCTCCCGGGTCTGGGCAGGGCGCAGGCGGCTTACTACTCGCACTTTAACAATCATTTTTTATGAAGACATACTCTCGTACGTGTGTGTCTGTGTTTTGTTATTGTCGCTCTAACCCGTTTTATTGAATTGTTTCATTAGCTTCAATTAGCTCGATGAAATCTTGTTTCAATACAAAAATGTTTAGGATTGAGAAAGTACTTGGGGGCCCTGCTCTTTGGCACGATCAATGGGGTGCGATGGTGTGCTGGTGGCAATTCGTTTGAGAAATAAAATATGTATATTCTGCGGAAAACCCCAATCCAATGATAATGCATGACTAAACACGACAAGGTCACGTGCGCGTGTATAAATAAATAAATAAGAAATTCTGTTTTCATTGCGTTTTCGCTCTATCCATCAAACGTATTGTCTGTTTGTCTGTAAGTTGGGTCTAGCTGGGGATTTTACTTTACTTTGGGTCCCATTAATTAATGCCGCTTGCCTGCCTGCCTGCCATATGCACGTAATGGCACGACTACGGTGCACACAAAAGCGTAATTACGAACGACAAACGACAAAGAGGTGGCAATGAAAGCTCCGTCGTTGCATATGGGTGTGAGTGGGGATACAGACAGACAGATAGACAGATACAAACAGGTGACGGACACACATCCAAAATAGTTCTGGAAGGAACCCGATCCACCCCACCCCTCCCCACTGACTCACCGTAGATGACGGCTAGGCCGGTCTCGTGCAGCCAGGAGACGCGATGGTGTTTGAACAGCCAAATGGTGAGGACTGTTAGCGCCAGGAGGAACACGAAGACCAGCAGATCGAGGCTTTGGATGCGATGGTTCAACGTGGCCTTGGCATCCAGCGCAATGTCCGTGTCCGTGGCACTGCAGCCGGTGGTCAAGGCGCCTATTGTTGCTACCACGGCAACGAGCAGAAACATACTCCTGCAGCAATCCTGTGGCCGGGATGATGTGTGGTGAACGGGATGATGACCACGGCCGTCAGTTGCTCTCCCAGCGGTTAGCGATGCCATTTCTATTTCTGTAACATCATTGCACTTGGACATTTTGTGACGCAGCTGCTTGCACAGCGCCGAGAAAACCGAAATCGATTTTCACGTTACGACGTTGGCCCGCGGCTGTAATTGATTTCGCGCACAACACAAACACCAACCGTGCGAGGGGAAAGGGGCTTGGAGCAGGGGCTGGCTACAGGCCACGCTTAGGCCAGGCCGCAATTGAATATCTGTCTCTATTCTGTGCTATTTATTAGCAATTTATTCTTAAATCAACTCTAATACATTTAAATTTTTTGCACTCTCTACGTAAAAAACAACCGTATGCTGCTTTCAGTGTGCCCGTGACCAGTGTGTGACAAAACGACAAAGTTTCCACACAGCTGTTCGAGTCATTTCGATATATGGTGCAATCATCGAACAGCGGGAAATTAAACGTTCAATTTAAACATTTATTTGAAAATGTTCAAAATTATATCAACATCGAAACTAAACTCAACAAGAGATCTTGTAAGATTGTGAAATGAATTTTCTTTCTCGTTGCGCCAAGTCCGTTGGCGCCATGCGCTCTCGGGGACAGAGGGGACTACGGTTCCTGTTTCTAGACTGCGGTGACGACCATTCCTCGGGAACCATGGCTGAAAGTAAGCACCGACAGATCTGTCGGTCTTCATTTGCACCATCATTTCAATCCCTGAGTCTTACAGTCACCGAGAAGATCAAAGAGCAGGTTGGGGTAGAGATGGGTTATCACACGATCCCCAAGTGCCGGGCAGGCTTGCTCAAGTACCATCCGAAGCTGAAGGATTTGCCAGAGCGCAGCATGAAGGACTCGTACAGAACGGCCATCCTACCGCTGGGCTCCGATGTGAAAGTGCGTGAGAGCCATGTCAATTATCTGGGAATGGTGCGTGGGGGGCGCCTAATCGAAGAGATGGACATGCTTGCTAGTAAGTAAACTCCTTCTTGGTACGCATACTTCAGCTGATTTCCGTACGATTGCAGTATGGATATGCCATTGTCATGTTGAGCTGCCGTCACTGCCGAGGAACACACCTCTGCCGTATACTTTCGTCACTCTGCTGGTGGACAGCGTGGAGTTGCTGGTCCAGGCCAAGGCAGACATAGATCTGGTGCTGTCGGGTCACGTTTCCTGGACGGGCACCAGTTCAATGGAGATTTCCATCGATGTGCAACAGCAAGAACAGACCATCGCCAAAGGCATCTTCCTGATGGTGGCACGTAATGCCACCAATACCGGCCCTGCTCCCGTCAATCCTCTAAAGCCGACCATGGAGCAGGAAAAGCTCTATTGGAAGGCGGCCAAAGAGCGGAAAAAAAAGAAAACCACGCCCTCCACCTGCCTGGATAAAACGCCGCTCACCGAATCGGAACAGAAGCTCATGTACGAGCTGTTCATGCGCACTAGGGGCACGGATATACTATGGGAAAGGTCCAATGTGGAGAAACCAGACTTTCGCTGGATTTCGAGCACCCAGCGGTCCACAGTGCTGCTGCCCTTTCCAGAGAATCGCAACAACCACAACACCATCTACGGTGGGTACATTATGCGGAATGCTGTCGAGATTTGCTATATAACAGCCAGCTTCTATGCCGGACGAAGACCGCTGTGGCAGTACCTATCGGATGTGGCCTTTTTCCAGCCCGTTCACGTCACTTCCATTCTCAAACTGACTGCCTATGTCGTCTACACCTCCGATAAGCATATGCAACTACTGGCTGTTGCAAATGTTCTCGATGCCAACAGCTTTGCGGAGATGCAGACCAATGCCTTTCATCTCACTTTTTTGAGCGAGCACAAGGTGAAAGAGGTCCTGCCACACAGCTACCAGGAGACAGTGTGGCACATTATCGGTCGTCGGCATTTTCAGGCCTTCCAAAACAGAAAGTAGCGAAAGTCCAATCAGTTTTTGGGATTATAGAAACATTTATGCAACCGAAAAGAGTGAAATGCGAATAAGAATACAATTTCAAGAACCTCCAACTGTACACAGATTTACATACACAACGAATGTATGAGAAAAAAGGAATTATCCTAATGGAAAATATATGTAACATTGACTATAGCCCGATCCTGTCCTGTCCTGACCTCTCCTGTCCCCTTTTCCCCCTGGAGCGAGCGCACTCTTTGGTTGTGCCTGCACAATTAAATAGATAGTATTCGCTCAGCTTTTGGAGCGTGCCGCACTACGCTTGCCCTCGATCCATTGGTCGATCTCCAGCTTGAGGGCCTCATTAGACTTGACCTTGTCCATGGTGAGGGGCTCACGGTTGAAGGGATCCGTCTGATCGCTCAGCAAGTGGCGGGCGATGGTGGAACGATCGACGGTGACCTTGGAGCTGGGCAGAATGACGGGATCGGTCATCAGGCTGGATATAATCGGATCCAAGTACTCCTCTGGGGCATCGGCCAGCAGCTCTTGCTCCTCCTTGTACTGATCCCCCATTTTCTTGACCTTGGCCGCAAACTCGGACATGTCGCCGATCAACTGGCCCCCGCCGATCCGTATGAGAATGTTCTCGGCGAAGCCAAAGAGCTGGTCGCTGTAGGAGCGACCATCCTGGGAGACGGCCAGACAGAAGCTGTCGTCGGTGCTTAGATTGATGTAAATGTGCGAGATTTCCAGCACCGTTTGGGCCGGCTCAAAGTCGAACTCCTTCTTGTCCTTTACCTTGAAGCGCTCCTTGCGCGGTCCAACCAAATGCAACAAAAAGTAGTTCAGCATGGCCGCAATGCGGTCAACCATGCTGTTGTGGCAGAATATACTCTTGATCTCCGTGGTGAGGAGCTTCAGCAGGTTGATGGTGTCCCGTCCGAGAATGTTGTCGAAGCGTGCGAGCATGCCCAGGTGGTGCAGATTGGTGACCTGTTGCTGGCGTTCGTTTTGCGACAGACTGTTCCACTCACCATTGTCCTGGGCCTGCTGCAGCTGTTTGATCTGTTCCAGGTTGGACAGCGACTCGTCCAACAGAAAGATGGCATCGTTGATGAGCAGATTGATGAAGCGCAAGAATATCGGCGGCTCAATGGCCTCCATATTCTCCTCCGCCTCGATGGCCAGATCGCGGAAGCACTGCACATGCTCCTGTTTCGTCCAGAGAAATTCCATGATGGCATACATGGGTCGGCGATAGTTGAACTTTTGCTCGAACTGCACCGACTGGCCGGTCATCTCGATGCTGACAAAGACATTCAGCAGACTTCGGACCACCTTCAACCGATCCGGATGGTTGTCAAAGACATGCGTGACGAAGGTCTGCCGATTGCTGTTCATGATCTGCGTTGGCAACAGGAACTCCAGGGCCTCCGCCAACTTGGCCCGCAAATGGGGATTCTTTACGAGGCCAGAGCTGCCCATGAAGACCAGAATCATCTTGAAGAAGGCGTCGTGGGCGGAGTAGTAAATGTGTATAAACTGATCGCCATTCAATCGCCTGCAGAAATTCAAGTAGGCCGAAATATTATCAATGATACTCTCCGGCACCGACTGCATGTAGGGTGCCACAAAGGGTGGAGTGTCCGAGAGCAGTTCCAGATTCCGATGGATCTGTGGGGCAAAGTCTCGCTTGTCCAGCGCCTGCTCATAGCTCTCGCGCGGCAAGAGGGCCACCTCTGTTAGCCAAATGGCCGATGCCTCCAAGAACTTGAGCATTTCCTTGTCGTTTGTGGGCTCGGAAATGGTGTTCCTTATGGAAAGCACCTGCTGCATTTGCTCCATCAGCATGCGGAAAAGATTCTTGGTCAGATCGTTGTTGGGATCACTGCGAAGGACATCCTCGTAGGCCGTCTGGGTGTTCTGCAGCTCGCGCATCACGCGACCGAGGCGCTCAATGCAGGGACGATTCGCCAGCTCGAAGCATTTGTGGGTCATGTAAAAGATCTCCGTGACAAAGTTATATTTCTCCGCCGTCACTCGCTCTTCGCCCTCGACGGTGGGCAGCAGACAGGTCTCATCGTGGGCCTTCAGCAGGCTCACACCCTTCGCCTGTCGGTCCTTGTCGGCCACAGCGCAGTAGGTGGGATCCACCAGCAGCACCTGCAATCGATTATTAATAAGGGAAACCTTTGGATGTGAAAGCAAAGGCCTTTACCTTCAGCGAGGGCACACAGAGGGGCGAACATAGGCGGATGAGAACCGCACACAGGCTGGTCATAAAAGCATCGCTCGCCGTGCTGTACATTGTCTGCTCGAGGTTTAAGTTCATGCTGCTCCAGAGATGTCCACGCGACACATTCGCGTCCAAACAATTCGCGATCCACTGCAGCGTCTTCCTCTTGGTTTCGGGCGACAGGACGAGCAGCTGCTTGAAGAGCTGAAAAGTCGATTGCTGATGATGCGACAGCAGACCCCAGAGGGCAGGGTCCGTTTGATTGAGAGACAACTGCTGGAAGAACTCGTATTTGCCAGTCTGGGTCTTGGGCAAGATCGATATGCACAGCAGGTGGCCCAGGAGTGTGTCCATGTACTCGCCGCCTGTAAGAAGGCGTTAAAGTAGGCAAAAAAAAAACAAAGGGACCAAAGCAAACCAAACCTTTTGCCTTGGGATTGGGTGTAGTGTAGTCAATCAAGAGCTCTCCCAGGACAGCTGCCCGCTTGTCCTTCACAAAGAAGCCCAGAATCCAGAAGACATTCTTCTTAATCGTTATCAAGTTGTCCTTGGCAATAAGTTTCTGCAGTTCCGTGAGCAATGGATAAAATATAGCTTTGAGGGCTCCGAGAGCTTCGATCGGCTCATCTTCCTCGACCACCTTGCAGGCCACCCGCACCAGGAACTCCTGGGTGCTGGTATCATGTTCACTCGCCTGCTCGAACAGCTCCAACCATTGGGTGGCGAACGACTGGGGGGCAAACAGGTCCGGCTGCCGCATGCAGGTACTGGCATTGTTCAAAATCAGTTCCTGGATTTTGGAACTAGCCGTTTTCTTGGCGCCCTCCATACGCTCACACCTGGCAAACGCTCCGTGAAGGTAAGTGATGGCGTTCGTCTCCCAGGCCTCGCCACTGCCTTTTCCTCCTCCACCAGCCAGCAGGCATTCCGAGGTATCGCTCAGCATTAGTCGCTCAAACAGGGCATGCGCCACCAGGTCCTCGCACAGCGTGTCCTCACTGGTATCCACGACCACGTCAGCCAGGCAGAGAGTCTGACTGCCTCCACTTTTCTTATTCAGCGAAAACAGCAGAATCTCCTCAACCAACTTATGTGACACGCCATCGGCCGTCGAGCCCTCTTGGAGCAGTGCAGCGAACGGGTTCTGAACGTTCGCCATCCTGCCAAAATGTTGTTGAGATAGTTTGAGTTTTTATGCGCCAGCTCCAGTGACAATAACTGCCTTGAAATTTCGGGCCCCAAACTTTTTTTTTCCCCCAAAACTTAGTAGAAACAGATGTTTGTGCTGCCAGATGTCGTAAATTAACAGATATGGCATCACCGTTGGAAATGATGGATTTTTGGAATTTGAAAAAAGCGTTAGGAAATTCTCACTTAAACTTAAAAAGAATATTTAAATATTTAAAAATTATCTAATAATTATCGTTATCCCGCCTATAAATTTATATTCAATCTCGCAGCTAATTCTCATATCCCAAATGCTCAAATTTCCCAGCGGGCAGACAGTAAATGTTATCAATTTTATGGCGGACATTCTTGTTTAATTAATTGCACTCGATTAACCTTCTTTATCAATAGGATTACAATGCTCATATCTGGGCCAGCCCGCGGTAAACCTCAACCAAACCGCAGCCGCATGCACTCAAAAAATAAATCCAAAGCCAATTAAGACAATCAATCGCAAAACGCCACCCATAACGTACAAAAATAATGAAATACGAGTACACGTACTGCAAGCGCCAGCCGGCCAGGCTCGCTTCCGTCCCCATCCCCAGTTTCAGTCGCATTTCCACCTTAGCGCCGCTTCTGATAGATGAATGTCTTCGTGCATTGTTTAATCGGCTTATGATCAGCGGCGGTCCGAAAGAAAAGCAAAGAAAAAGCAAATGCAAACTCGATGAAGTTCGTTGATTCCCCATCCATCCATCCAACCATCCATCCACATGTTATATCAGCTTTGTTTGGCAGTCGATGAGCTATTTTCAATCGGTAAACATATGCATTTTCCGCTCACAGTTGGAACACCAGAAACCACAGCAGTTTTCGCACGTTTGTAAGTATGGGAGAGAAATGTATTGAATATAGTGGATGGACGAGGGGAATTAACGATTTTTCACCTTTTTCGCGTTCTTATTAGCAGCCGTACTAAATTCAGGGAGCTGACCGGGCCATCGAGGCACATTCTAAGTAGACCACATTGTCTACTCGTATATTCATCATCAATTTGGCAGTCTCCCAGCGATCGATGAGTGCGCTGCGACCCCTGAAGCCAGCATTGCAGGCGATTGCCATCGAAGAGCTGAATGAAGTGCCGCAACGGGTGCCCGACGACATCGAGGCCCTCAGGGAGTGGGTACTGAAGCAACCTCACCTGCGGGCCTGCACAGACGAGCGGTTTCTCTTGGCGTTTCTACGTGGAACGAAATTTAGCCTGGAGCGGGCCAAGGAGAAGTTCGATCGCTTTTATACGCTGCAATCCTCCATACCCGAGGTGTTTAACGAGCGGCGCCTGGCCACAGATCCTGTGGTGCTCGACATCCTAAGGATGGGGTGAGTATCAGGTTTGGGTGGAGATACTGTGGCACTGGCCTGACAGAGGAGATTCATTACAGAGTGCTGCTGCGACTGCCGCTGGATGCGGACGACCCAGGGCCATGCGTGACCATCATTCGTGCCGGCTCCTACGACATCAGCAAGTACAAGTTCCAGGACATCATACGGCTGGGCTCCATGTTCGGGGAAATCATGATGTTCGAGGACGAGAACGCTACGATTAGTGGCTACGTGGAGATCATGGACATGACTGGCGTCACGGGATCCCATCTGTTCGCCCTCCAGCCGCAGTTGCTCAGCAAATTCTCGACCTATGCGGACGAGGCAATGCCGACCCGCCAGAAGGGCATACACTTTATCAATGTGCCCTCGGCCTTTGAAACTGGCTTCAACTCATTGAGATCCTTCTTTCCCGCCAAGATCAAGAGTCGTGTAAGTTGCGAGTACTACCAGGATTACATTACCATTGACTACTCCCGAATTCCTTCCAGATTTCTGTTAGCTCTGACCCGGAGGCCATATTCCAAATAGTTAGTAGCGAATACCTACCCAAGGAGTATGGAGGAACTCGCGGCACCATAAGTGACATTAGCGAGGCCATGGAAGCGAAGCTATCCAGCTATAGCCAGTATTTTGAGGGCTCGCAGAACTTTGGCACCGATGAAAAATTGCGCGAATTTGGGGATCGTGTTCGGCACAGCCATCGGTCCTCCTTTGGGGCTGTTGGGTCATTCCGTAAACTGGAAATCGATTGAATCTGAATCGATTGGAAGGAATTAATCAATATCAATGGCGATTATGTACATAGATTATAAATGCAATTTGACCATAAGATAACGCTTGTCTAATTTTAACAAAGAAAACGAATGATGCTTATGCTAGAAAATAACTCAAGTGCTTGGCAAAATGTGGCAGATCGGATTATGGGAACTATGATATGATGCTGCGATTCGGCGGATATACCAACAATACAAGTATGCTACGCACACGAATGCTGCCAGGCCAAGTTTAAAATATTTAAATATTCATTTTAAGTTCAAATGAGAATTTCTTAACGCTTTTTTCAAATTCTAAAAATCCATAATTTCCAATGGTGGAGCCACATCAGTTAATTTACGACATGCGTGTTCACACTATCTGGCAGCACAACCAAAAGCTTTATTTTTATTTTCATCAGCTAAAGTAATAATATAGAGTAAATTAGATTACTCTTCAGACTAATATTCTCTTTCCACGTGGGGCCGGCGACTCGCCACAACATCGCCAAGATGAGTATTGTAAGATTGAATGATGACTGTCTGCTGTAAGTGTAGAATCCTCCCGCGCAATTTGCGGCCATCGGAATAACATTTGCTTTAAGGAAAATTATAGAGTATCTGGATTTTGATGATCAATTGGAGCTGTGGCAAGCAACTGACGACACAACCCGCCTATGTTTGGCAGTGGCCTACTCCTGGCACCGCATGCCCCAAACTTGCCTGTATAGAGAGACCTTCGAGGGCAGACTACGTGCCCTGGATGGCTTTCTGGAGAGCATGAAGGGTACAATGAAGCATCTGACGATCACCTACCTACCCGGGGACCAGATGGAGCGATTTAGCAGGCACGTGTTCCCAAATATGCGGGTTCTGGATTATATGGCAGATGAGACCGATGACTGGGTCGACGACTCGGATATTAAGATTATCGTGGACTGTTTTCCCCAGCTGGAGTCGCTCAAATTGACTGGCATGAGCAAAGGCAACGACATCTACCAAATGAGGAACATTCGGCACTTGGACATTGCTCAATGCTGGAACCTGAGCGTCGCATGCATTGAGAACGTTTGCGAGCATCTTCGCCTGCGGGTGCTGTGCGTCCAGTGGCGCCGTTCGGAGGAGAAGGCATACGTGGGGGCCATTAGCAAACTGAAGGAACTGGAGGAGCTGGAGGTGGAGGTGGTCCAGCAGGAATCGATTCCCCAGTTGATGCGTCTGCCCAAGCTGCGTAAGCTTCGCATCATTACCAATCACGAATGCGAACTGGTCAGGGATATCGCGGTGTTGCGTGGAAAGGACATTATTTCCGCATCGTTCAATGACAGCATTTGGCTGTGGACCTCCAAAACCTGGACGCCGTGTCGAAACCTGCGGAATCTGACTATCATCAATGATGAGGGCTGCAGCTGGGCGAAATTCAGAAGAGTTATCCTGTGCTTCCCGCTGTTGGAGCAAGTGCATTTAGAGAATTCGCGTATTTTTGACACAGCCGACGAACTCTGGGACCTGGTGTCCATTTGTCCTCATCTGAAACGACTGGCTATGTCCCACTACATTCTATACAATGTATTTTTCAAGTTCGACGCTGCTAGAATGGTGGCAGTCTTGGACAAGCGAACACAGCCCCTGCTTCTGCAATGCTTTGAAACCAGCGCTGACGATTTGGTGAGTACAACTACTGTTTCTGTTTCTCTGAAGTTTACGATTTCACTATTCATACCCTCGGCCCTTTAGGTTCTTCAGCTTTTCAAACATCCCAAATTGAAGATTTCCTTTGAGGCTTTAGAATATAGTCCTGTAGCTGCCGAAGCCATCGAGCTAGAGTTCCTGCCTCTGGAGGCGTGAATAGGATAAGTATTATTTATGGATTTCGTTCAACTACTTTTGTAATCTACGTTATGGTAATGTCTTTGGTAGATTCCGATCTCTTTCATGTACATAAACCACTTAACTTTTAATTTAACCACTAAGAAAATGCGTAAAATGAACTGAAAATAATCAAATGATAGTTTTGTCAGAGAAGTGTTTCATTGTGGATACCAAGCATCGATGAGAGTTTATTTTATGAACTAGCGTCCAAAATATGAACATTCTTGGGGATTCTCTTTGCAGCATGAATATACCACGTGCGTGTGTGAGCGATGGGAGACAGGATATGCAATCATGGAATAGGTTACAAAAAAAAGAGAACCTCTTGTGGTTTTTGTCATTCTGTTTAATTTGCTTGAATTTTCTTCGGATATCATTCACCATTGAGACAGGAAATTGCTGTTGTTGTTTCTCCTGAACATCGTTTTGTGGGTTCGGGTTCGCTTTAGGGTTCGCTGTGGGAGCCAGAGCCAGTAGCGCAGCCCCCACTTTTCGATAGTCGTTGATTAATAAATATATTTGAACTAGTTTTGAGTTTAAGCAACTACTCGTACATAATATACTTGGTAGGATGGTAGGATTTGGTCGGAACACCCCGCCGTGAAGTACAAAAAACCGCATCTCTCATACTTCGCTGTAGGTCCGTGATCCAGCCCCCGCTCCCGGTCCCGGACCGTTGCGGTGTCCCGACGCCACCGGACGCGGACTGGGCGGCGGACTGTAGTCCGTCTCTGTGTCGTGCCGGTAGTTGTACCGACTGTCCGAGGGGGAGAGCGAGCGATATGTGCGAGGCGAGTTCGTATAGGAGTCGCGTCGTCCCCGACCCCAGCTGCCACTATGCCGGCGGCGGCGATCATCCTCCTCATCGTCGTCGTAGTCATCGTAGTCGCTGTAGTCCGAGTACCGTTCACGGTCACGATCACGATGGCCGCGGGATGCAGACGTACCCGGTGGCGGGGATCGCATGCGACCCAGCGGCGGTGGCCGTGCTCCACCAGCGGCTGCTGGCGGCAGGAATGGCGGCGGCAGGCCCATAAATGATGAGAAGGGAGCCGCCAGGAATGGCAGTGGATTTGGCATGTTTAGTAATGGCGAGCCTGGCAAAGGCAGCGGCAGCGGCGAGGGAGCTGTGGTTGCCTTCGACTCTCCTCCATTCGAGAAGGAGACGGAGTCTACCGCCGCTGCGTCACCACTGGCGGCCATGGTCGTTAGCTTGCGTCGCAATCCTGCGGCCTCAGCCAGCGCCTCCTCACAGCGCCGCTCCGACTGACGCGCCGCCAGCCAGGACTCGTGCGCCCGATTCTCCAGTGTGCCCATCTGGGCCTTGTGTGAGGCAATCTGTGCCTCGATCTCCGCGCGCAGCTCATCGTTTTGAGATCTACATTAAAGTAGAATGTGTGACATGTGGAAATAAGTCGTAAGACCGAGACTCACTTGAGCGTCTGAATTTCATTCTTCATCAGCGTCTGGGTCTCCACGGTGCTGGTATTCTCGCCCTGATGCTGCAGCCACTTGGTCTCCTGCAAGCTAAGTTCCCTGCAAAACGGAAACGGAAATAAATTAATGGTATCCCCTATCTCCTCCTCTTGGGAAGAATCTACGTTTTAAGTTCGTTTTCCTTTTCCCGAAAGTATCCAGAGAGCACTTCGAGACGCGTCTGCGCCTCCAGCTTGTCGCGCTCCGACTGATTGAAGTCCTGCTTCAGCTGCTCCACATCGACGTTAGACTGCCTCAGCTGACTCTCCAGCCGTCCCTTGTGGACCTGCTCCTGCTCCAGCTTCGCCTGCAGATCGGCAAACCTCTTCTGGGCCGCGTTCAGCTCGCCGCGCGTCTTGGCCGAGCTTATTAGCTCGTGGACATTCAGGCTGCCATCCTTCTTTACAGACTTCAGGCAGTCCTCGAGAGCCTCGATCTTGGCCAGACTGGTCTGCAGATCGCCGTGCTCCTTCTCCCACTTGGTGGTTAGATCGAGAATCTGGCTCTGCAGACGCTGCATCTCAAAGTTGCGAGCCTCCAGGGCCTTGGCCAGTTCCTGTTCGTTCTCGGCTTGGATTTCCTCGAGCCGCGTCTTCAGCTTGGACTTTTCGATGTCCAGCTCGTAGTTATCCTCCTGCAGCGACTTCAGTTCGCTCGTCAGACGCGCCGTGGACTCGGTGTACGCATATTGCAGCTCACTATTCTCCCGGCTCTTCTCCGCGAGGCTCGAGTTGATGTCAACAATTATCTCTGTGCAAGAGGAATGGACATTAGTCGGAACAGCAGGCAGTCCACGTAGTACAGATACTCACTTTCCTGATCGTTTAGCTGTCGCTGCAGGTCCTCAACGGTGCTCATGAAGGCATCATCGCCACTCTGGTTGCCCAACACCTCCGATAGCATTTTGTTTAGCTCTAGCCCAGCCTCTGCGGCATTGTCCACATCCTTTAAAAAAAAAAACAAATGGTTAAGCCTTCCAATTAGAAATAAACTCTTTTCGGATGCGGCATACCCTTTCCAGGGAGACAACCTGCTCCTGCAGCTTCCCCTTCTCGTACAACTCAATCTCCAGCTGCTTCTTGAGTGCCACCACCATGTCATTTGACCCAAAGGAGTTGTCCTCAATGCTGGCCAGTTTGGTGCGTGTGGTCATCAGGTCGTTCTTTATGATGAGATTCTCCTTGTGCGATGTCAGCAGACTGCGCTCCAAGTGGTTCAGTTTCGAGAGCAGAGCTCCCTCTTGGCTGCTGTTGCAGAAGCAGTAGTACCCGAAGATGAAGAACAGCGAAGAAGCGGCCGCAATTACCACGCACAACAGCAGCTGGCTGTGATCCACCAGCTTCCCCGCCAGCACCTCTGCAAAGTTGTCCAGCGAAATCGTGCGATGGCACTGCTCATTATCATTATCGATGGCCTGGAACCGGACACACTGACCATCGACATCAGCAGGGGGAACTTCTGCAAAGGGAAATAAATGACAATCACTAGAAAGGAGAAAAAAGAGGACACACACTCACCTTTGGATGACTTTTCACCCATGCCCGGATACAGAATTCGTTGCAGCTCATCGCTGCTCTTCTTCGATGGCACATTCTCCTTCGATTTGGATCCCTGACTAGAGATGAATGTATTGACAGTGTCGACAATGGTCGCAAAGAGACCCCCACCACCACCACCCACACCATCCTCCTTTATGGGACTAATGGGAGCCTCTGAAGCGGGAGTTGCTGTCGAGGGCAGGGCCAATGGTTCCACCGAGCCAACTCCACCGTTCTCCGTGGATATCTCTTCGCTGTGTGGTGCTGCCGTGGGCTCATCATCCACTGCTGCATAGGGTGCTTCGTAGGAGGGTGTGGGTGTAGTTTGCTCAGGCTGTTCCTGCAGCTGCTGCTCCTCCACTTTCACCTGCTGCTGCTTCAGTTTCTCTTCAACTTTCTCCTGCTGTTGTTCTTCCACTTTCTCCTGCTGCTGCTGCTTTAGCTGCTGCTGTTGCTGCTGCTGTTGCTGCTGCTGCTGCTGCTGCTGCTGCTCTTGCTGCTGCTGCTGCTCTTGCTGCTGCTGCTGCTCTTGCTGTTGCTGCTGCTCTTGCTGCTGTTTGTAATAATCATTTGGATTATCAAAGGAGGCTTCTTTCGGTTGCCGATGCACTGCCTCCTGCTGTTCTTGCAATTTTTTATAATACTCGTTTGGGTTGGCAAAGTTTTGCTTATCGAAAAGTGGCGGCAAGCTAACTGAAGGCTCTGTTGCGACTTGCGGAACCTCCTCTAGGGGGGGACTGGCCGTAGCGCTGGCCTCGGGTGCCACCAGAGGCTGTGGTCCTGTGGTATCCTCGATCTCTGCTGCTTTTGGTGGTTCGACCTCTACTGCTTTTGGTTGTTCGACATTTTCTTTGGAGGTTTCTTCAATCGTTTCAATCGTTGGCACTTCTACCTTTTCGGTTACCTCCTCCACTAATGGAGTCGTTGTTTCAGGCACCTGCTTTCTTGCAACTATCTCCTCCAGCTGACCTTCAGTTGTGCCTTCCTTTGGGGCTTCCGTGGAAGACACAACGTTTTGAAGGATAGATGGAATCGACTGCTTATTCTCCTGCTCCGCTGCGGGTGCCGCCGCCGGTGCCTCCACTATTTGCTCTTCAGTTTTGGCTACTTCTTCCTTTGGTTTCTCCACACTACTGGGTGCACTATTATCTATCGTTTGCTCAACCAAATTGGGCTTCAATTCAGTTGTTTCACTAACATTAATTGGCTTTTTATCGTTTGCCACTTCGTTCAATGTTTCGTTATCTTTGCTAGCTATTTTCAGTTCATCATAATGATCGACTTCTTCGTCGTCGTCCTCCTCGTAATCGAAATCATCAGAGTCGTCGTCAATATCAGCGTTGATGGCCACCGGTGGAACTGTCACTGGCTCTGGCTCCGACTTCTTCGGAGCAGACGCCGCTTCAGTGGCTGCCGCCTGCTGTGGGTCTTTGTGTTCATTTTCCACCTGTTGTAGCTTTTGAGGCTCCGTCACTGCTGGCGTTGGCTCTTTTTGGTCAGTCACTGCTTTCTCTAGTTGCTGCTGCTGCTTCTGTGACTCATTCGATTGAATCGTTGGGACCACCGGTTGTGGTTCTTTCGTGTCAACCGCTGCTGAGGCTGTTTGAGATTTCTGTGTGGGTGGGACGACCTGTTGATCGTCTGTCCTCTCGGTGACAGCAGGAATTGCCTCCATTGGCAGCTGAGTGCCATCTACCATCTGCAGGACTTGAGATGACGCCGTTGGAACATCGGGCACCTGTTGGTCATCCACCGCGTCCTTTTTCGTGACAATGGCATCCCCTTTTACATCAAGCGGGCTGGTTGTAGTCGTTGACAACTCATCGGCTGAATCAGAGGCATTGAGAACGGCCGGCTCTACCTCTGTCGCCTTCAGGGGAGCTTCTGGTGGTGTGGCAGCAGGTGCCACGGCGGGTGGTGGACTACCTGGTCCAACAACTGGCACTTCATACTTTAAATCCTTCTCGGTTACGATGATCCTGTTCTCCAATATGAAATCCTTGTTGGCATAGCCACGACGTCCGCCGATATCCACGCCCCAGAGCTGCTTATTCGTGCCAGCACTTTTGGACAAGATGCGCACTGGGGTGTTAATTTTGAAGGAGATCAGTCCCTTGCCGCCAGAGTTGTACATTATCTTGGTGGTGCCCAAAGAGATGATTTCTAAAACAAAAGCCGGATAACGAAAAACATGTAAATTATGCAATTTCCAGTTGGGGCGCCACAAATAATCAAATAGCGGGCACCTTGTCGTAGATTACAAACTGAGCTCAAAGGCCACTTATTGTCTACTTACGTTCACATTTTGGGTCAGCGCACAGTCTTTTGTCCGAGAGAGTCGCCGTCTCTGCGGCCCACGTCGTTGGAAGACAAATGAAGATTGTTAGGCTGAGGAAAATGGCCAAATCCCTCAGCATTGGGTGGAGTTTCAAGTTCTCGTTTGTCAGCCGCATTTTGCATTGTGTGTGGGTCGCACTTTATATTGAAAATTGATTGGAACTCCTCTGCTCTGCTTATTTTTTGTGTATAAAAGTGATTTTGGTTTTAGCTGAGTTGGCTTTTCCAGCTGCTTACGTGGTGTTGCCACCTAGTTGTGACGATTCTACTACACTTCAGGTTAAGACTGCCTATCGTGTAAACCATCGTTTAACGTTGTATACATCGTGTAAAATAAGACGGTATTTTTCGTTATATTTTGAATATATATATTTGTGGGGGAGATTTTCCCGTGGACGGCCGTTTTGAATACCGGCGGCGCCCTTTGCCGGGCGTCTTCTGAAGAAGACGAATTCATAGAAAAATCATAGAGAATTCATAGAGAAACAATTGAAAAAGGAAGAAGAAGAACAGACCTGGACTGGGGGTGGAACAGCTGTTCGTATGAAAACTGCATCTGGACACCGGCGTCTTCAAGATTCTGGCGTCTGGTGCGATGGAAAGACCCACTAGATTGCGTGTGCCGTGGGGAATGGTAAGCAACTATATATTTATATATATATATATTACTATATATTGTAAGCGCTCATCAACCTATCTCTATATTTATATACCTCGAACTATCCTTTTTTTTATTCAATACAATTATCTATTCTTCTTTCATAACAATCGGATAAACACTACCTATAACGCCGACTCACTGATCTTCAGCACAAAAACGCTAAATACAACAAAAAACAAAATAAAGGGGGAAAGGAACCAGAACTACTACTAAAGCCGACTCCGCACCTGGTTTCTACGTCTTTCCTGTCCAACGTCTAGAATTTTGCGAGCGCTGTTGACTAATCTTATCTTCTTTGGAAGATTAAGAGTCAAGGGCGCTCACTTCCCTACAGTCGCTGTTTCCGCCCACTTCCCTACTGAATGTTCGTTGCGGGATGTCGTAGCTGCTCCCTCCCGACTCCATCCAGCGGTAAGTAGGGGAAGCGAAAAGCAAAAAACGACGTGCGTATGACTCGCATCCGTACTCTCCCTCTTTTGCGGTCGAGCAGGAATTGCGACTCCACTTCCTGTCTAAGTTTGGCGCCATTATTGTTACGAACCTTTTTTTTTCTTTGGGGCAAGGCCGGATCCGAGCTGCAATCATGGCCGGGAGCTCATATTCGACCAGGAGACGAGACGGAGCGACTGGAGCAATGGGGACATTGATCAAGACGGGCCAGAGCCGCAGCCTCGCCAAGGACGTGCCCTGCATCCCCCCCCAGCTACGACAGACTGCCCGAATTTGCCGCTGCCGGTGTCCGGCAAGAATATCCGTGCCCAGGTGAAGCTCTCTCTCCTATTCAGCTGTGTTCTAAAACGTTTCCTCTTTTAGCTTCTTGGGCGAACTCGCAGAAGCCTCGCAACATTGCCGTGCATGCCATGAAGGCGAGGCGTCTGCTCTTCTCGGGCCATCATTGCAGCGTCTGTCGCAGTTCACCGACATCAGTGCCGTGTGGACATCGGATGCGAAAGTGCTGCGCAATCACAAGTGTCTGCACAGTCGCACAAAGTGTTCCCACACCTGCATAGCCAGCGGCGTGTGCCACGCAGTACTCACGACGTCGGCCTGTGGGTCAGAAAATTTAAAGTGGCGGGAATAGTGACATGAACCACGACAAGGCTCTGATCACCTGTGACAACTGTGACAATGTCCACGATGAGGCCGACTGCTGCAATCGGCCAGGAGACTTTCAGTGTCCCATCAACAAGGTGAGTGGAAAGAAACGATATCTGCCCAAATTCTTAAACTAACAATATCCTACTCCACCTTCCCACAGATTTGCATATCGGCCGCCCTGCTCTGCGATGGCTGGGAACTCTGCCGTTGGTGCAGACGATTTGCCCGTTATTTTTTTTTGCTTGGTGGCTATATTGCTGCTGAGATCATACTCCTTCTGTGAGAACGATCTAACTGCTTTGCGGGGTCCCGAATTGTTGAAGATGAAGCATCTCGAGATGATGGGCTGCAAGGTGCTGCACATAAAAGAGCACGACTGGAACTCCAAGTACATGATGGCACCAGGCGCCAAGGCAAACTATCTTAAATGATTCTTACAAATTTAACATTAGGTTTTATTTTCACTTTGGTTTTTCTGTATAATTGTATAAAAATTGTATAATATAATTGTATATTATGTATAGGTTGACATACTCTGTATGGAGTGTGCTCGTAAGATAGTAGTTAATAAATTATAAATACATTTAATATATCTGGATGTTATGTATTTCGTATACGTTTCGTGTTTCGTTTGTGATGTTTAATGATCGTTTGACTTGACACACCAATTGTAGGCATTGTTGAACATTAGCTGCCATGGGCTCTCGTCCTGTGGGGCAGCCACCTCGAAGCCAGGAGGAACATACAGCCACTGGAACATGGTGCTGCAACGTTCGGGAGCAGAGACCGGTGAGCAGAGACCTGCAATGCCCTGGGGACTGCCATTGGGATTCATCAGATACAGTTCTGTGGGTGAACCAATATCATCCACATACTGCAGTGTCACCAGCTGCTCGGCCTGCAGTTGGCCTATCAGCTTCTCTGAGCGGAAGGCAAAGCGTCTTTCGCCGTGATTGAGCGATTGGCTGGTATCCAGCTATTGGTGCATCATACATACGCCAAACGTGGCTCAAAAACCTGTAAGTTGCACGATGACCACACGTGTTCCGCCCGCGATTCATATGCAAGCCCATTTTGTCTTTCTTGTTTTGTTCTGCATTAGTAGTAATTTTATACGATTAGTGAATCTATTTCCTACTTGAATGGCTTATTCTAAATACTTGCTTTTATTGCATTTTCTAGGCCGTTTTGCCTGTTAGCCATACCCTCTTTTCCACAGCAATTTCCCAGCGGGGAAATTTTATAAACTTCCTTGCACGGTATGTAGGCAAAGGGGGATTGATGAGATTTTTGTCATCCAGGCTAAAATGATTGCAGTGAACGATATAATGCATTTTTTGTTGTATATTTACCACTAATGCTGAAATAGTCTGCACATTTAAAGTTACGAGAAAAAGTCATTATTACTTAGGGTTTAGAACAGCTTGGACAACAGAATTTTAACAATAGTTAAAGGAAATAGGGTATACAAATGCCCATACTCAATAAATATGTTGTCGATATGTAGTTACCGGGTAGTTACCATGTAAAACTCTGTTAACGGGGAGTTTCGCGTCTCGGACGTAGTACTTTTTTTAAAAAAACCTCAAATTTAGTGCGAAGTAAGCCAGTAAATATCCGTTCTCAAACTCAAAATCAGTGCAAGTTTGCTGGTGTTGTGTATTTAGCCTACAGATATTTAGATATACATATCTATATACAGTGAGAGAGAGAAAGAGTTGGTTTTTGCTGTTTGCTCGACATTCTGCTTATCCAAATAATCATTAAAAACAAAAATATTCAGTGTGTGTGTATATAATGTACACCACTCTTATATGTATATATTCTTATTGTCTTGATGTTGTATTTAAGGGAGAATGAGAGCGTAGAGAGAGGAGAGCACACGTGGAGAGGTTGCCAGACTAAAAAGGGTCTTAAGTGTGGTTTACACGTCGCCCTGTTCTTGTTATGCAATAGTGTTGGGTAAACATTGCTCATTTTGGTGAACATGTTCACTTGTTCTTTTTTAGTAAGTGAGTCAACTCACTCATATTGCTCACTTGCTCATTTACTCAGTTGCTCACTTGCTCAGTTGCTCACTTGCTCAGTTGCTCACTTGCTCAGTTGCTCAGTTGCTCACTTGCTCAGTTTCTCACTTGCTCACTTGCGTAAGTAAGAGTAAACAGCTTTGCCGGTAATACAAAAAGTGTGAAGCAAACGCAAATATGAGCAACAGCTGCCAGATCGAAAAATGCCCTTTGAGGAGCAAAATTGCGCAAAAAGTGAGTAGAGAACAAGTGAGCAAAAATGAAATAGTGAACAACAAAGAACAAGTGAGCAACAAAGAACAAGTGAGCAACAAAGAACAAGTGAACAAAAAAGAACAAGTGAGCAAAAAAGAACAATTTGGAAAGAACATGTTCAGTTGCTCACTTAAGTGAACAACTCTGTTTTGTTCACTCACTCAAGAGCAACACAACACTATTATGCAAACATACGAGTATGATGTGATATATTTGACCACTTTTGTGACTATTACTTAAATGGCTGAAAACCATAGTATTTCCTATAACAATACCCATCGAAATAAGATGGAGCTGAATTCATAGCCCAAAAAATTAAATTTCCTTTTTGTGATAACATAACATTTGGCTCTGCTCAAATCGGTTGTCTCTTTTCGCTCTCTCTGAATCGGTAGCAACAATGAGACTCATTCTATTCATTGACCATTCTTAAATTATGTACTTTAATTACTATGCTTGAATGGACATATGGTGATTGGCACTGCATAACTAATCATTGAAAAGGTAAACCCACCGAGAAATGTACGCGAGGTTCATATTAAGGGAGCTAAAGCAGATTCAGAATGTTGTTCGACGAAAATTGGCCCTTGGTTGTTATACAATTCAGGCTGAGCCAATATTAATAGCCGAAAGCTAGAGACCATTCCGGTTAAAATTGGTATTAATTAGTTACTTTTAATATGTATTTGATATAAACCACATAGAATATGGATATATACACCTTTTTCACAGGTTCAAATATCGTACCGGTTTTTTTTAACTGAAACGGTTTTGAAACGGAACGACGCGATTTTTGCTTTCGGCCAATGAAAATCGTCAAAACGATAAAAATTTTTGACCAATGAAAATCTTCAAAAATGATCTTCAAAACGATATATTCTAAAAACATCGTTACCAGTTTCAAAACATGCTGCTGCAGCAACATGTTTTTACTTAACCACTTACGTTTTCTTACGTACTATGCTGCTGGCAACATTCAATTTGTATGGGCCAGACTCATGTGCCGAGAAACCGTCCCTCAACAATATGCATGCCCTGGGGTAAAGGATAGAATAATTTTAGCACAGTCATTGATATCAATATTGCTATCAATATCAATTATGAAAGATATCCTGGATTTTTTTTTAAGCTCCGATTTTTTTTTTTTTTTTTAAGTTTCCGCCAATTAACTTAAGTCGTTAAACTGTTAAAATAGAGGGGGCGCTTAAGTGGGCCCACAAATCCGCGGTTACACTGATTTTCTTGCTACCACGTCTAGCTCACACACCTTGCAAATTTTATACTTTTCATAGTATTTTCTAGTATTTTCCAGTATATTTTAAGACGCGTTATGGACCTCACCCTCTTGTCCAATGCACCAATGTAGAAACCGTGTAGAAATGCGACTTAGAGCCCTGTCCCAGGCCACATCGAATACTAATTCGTGATCAGGAATTCGTTCCTGATCGTTTGCCATCAAAATCTCAATTTTTTCAAAAATGTCGGAAAAAAAGGCATGTCAAATAGTGGATAACGGAGGTTTTCACAGTGGCGCTTCGATGGGGCTTATATGAAAAAAACGGGCACAAATTTTTGAAACGTACACAAACAAGGGAAAATCCTCTTCAGGTGTCGCCTATGGTAATTACATGAAAATGTAGTTAATATGTAGCAAATGTGTAGTTAGCGTGTAGGTATCATGAAAGGAAATTAATTTAGTGGAAATTTTTGTTGACCGTTTTGCTTGAACCTTATTTTATAAACAAAAAAATAAAGTTTTGAGCTTAAAATTAACTAGTCTTGTAGGAAATTGATGTTATAATCGGATAATTTTATGAGTTCAGAGCTGAGAATCTTAGCTAGCTAGAAATATTCAACCGAATATCAAAAACGAGTAATATGTATTATGGAACTTGAATAATTCGTCAGTATATTCACGGTATATTTTGAAAATGAGACGGTATATTTTGGTAGATTTCTGAGGGTCGTCACACTGTTTTTCATGTTTGTTTTGCTGTTGGATAGGCATAGGCCCGATGGTTAAATTAAATAAAATGCACGCCACGCTGTGTTGACAATTGATAATCTCGTGGTATGCAGTCAAAAAACCAATAAATAAAATTCCAATCCTTTCGGCCAGAAAGTTGTCCAAATCGTGAAACAAAGAGAGGGAGGGGAGGGATGCGACGAGTATGTGTATAAAAATCCGCCAAACCCAGAGTTGGCCATTAAATGCCAAAGTGTAGAAAAGCCAATGCAACAAAAATGTGCTGAGAGATATCGTGAGAAAATTATATGTTAAATCGAAGATATCGAATCGACTACCGCTGATAAATACTATCCATTTAAAATCGTAAACTCCAGGCAGTTTCCCACGCAAACAGTGACGTAATTTTTGTATTTATTCTAAAACCAAATTCTGCGAAAAGTGAAGTGAACCACAACAAAAACAACAATAACAGAATCAAGTAAGACGAGCGAGCTTGTTATTGTTGCAATTGCCTTTTAATTTGAGTTTTGCATGCAACAGGGCGCGTGTTACACACATACATAGCCACAATACGCACACACACACACACCGTAACAAACGCGTGAGAAAAAATATTGGAAAACGCAAGAAGGGGAAATATAACAGAGACAACAATCGCACTGCTCTCTCTGCAAGCGCAAAAGCAAACAAATACAATAACAATTAGGTAATGGTTTTTTTGCATGTTTTTTGTGAGCAGTGGGAGGAGGAGAGCTAACGTTCACACCCTCTCACTCATACTCTCTTTGTCTCTTTCTATTGTATTCGTTTGCCTTTTGTTTTGAAACATTACATTGAACAGTGGGCGATAAAGCGTACAAAGTGAATTGTCGTGGTAAAACAAAAACTAATTTAATAGAAACTAATAATTAAATACAAAGAAACACATAATAAAATAATTAAATATTTAAAAAATCAAATAACCAATAAGTGTGACAAAAATTCTTGCTACTAGTTCCACTGTGCTTTTAGCGGCGGAAATTTTTGAGCGGAAAATTTTTAGTGTGTTTTGTTTTCTGTAAAGTTGGCTCTCCTCTGATTATGCCCAAGCGTTTGACGATGTCGAGCAAAATAATGTCGCGTTGACTCGAAACCGAATCGTGCGTGGAATAAAGAATTGTGTGTTTATTTTGTATTCATTTTGCAGTGTGTTTCAAATAAGCCTTCGAATTGATTTAAAACTCCCAAAATGTAAAACGTCACATAGGAGAAGCGCGCGCACACACACACACACCCACGACGCCCCACACGGAGGACACTAATGGTGGTGCTGCCACACACAAACTGTGCATAAATAAAGTGTTTTTAGATGATAGATATCGGAAAAACTACAAGTTCGAGCCATCAGTAGAGCAAGCAACAACCATTCGATAAAAACAGCAACTTCTAGCTAGCGGTGGCAACAAAAACGATTAGCAACAATGCTGCACAACAACACTCAAGATAATGCAGAGCCAACAACAACAATAACACCAACAGCAACAGCTACAACAACAACGGGCCATGAAACGGAGCCAACAATTTCAACGCACTTTGCGACAACAGCAGCCGCCACATCTGTGGCGGCCCGTGTAACGGAAACAGTGACAGTGGCAGCAGAGGCAGTTTTCTCGCCGCCCCCCGCCGCACCAGCAGCATCGCCAGAAGCAGCAGCCGAGGGCCAAGCACTGACAGCTCCACCATCGACATCGTTGTTGCTGCTGTCACCTGTGGCCGAGAGAACCGAATTAGCTGAAACAGCTGATGTGTCTGGTGCTGCAGCTGCAGCTGCGGCTGCGGCTGCCACTGCTCAGCAGCAGCCATTGTCGTTGGTGGCACCGCGGACCGAGCCCGCAGTCGACGTTCAGATGCGTACGCACCAAAGACAAAAAATAAAGAGCTACCACGATGCAAAGCAGACAGCGGTATGGCGCACCGATTCACTGGTCTCCAATCCCAGCTCGACGATGTGCCCGGACTCCTCCCTGACACCCGCCGCAGCAGGGGTGGTGGTAGGGCTGCCCATGAGAGGTGTTGTCCTGTCCACTGCGCCAAGTATATTGCAGCGGAAATCGTCGGACAGCTCGTTGCTGGCTTCCATACCCCGTCGTGTCTCATTTCCGGACAACGCGTTGGTCACCGGCTATCTGGAACCGGCCAATCCATGGAAACAAGGTGAGTGAAAAGTACTATAATATAGGATAATGTAAGACAATCGGTAAATGTGCGAAGGAGGAGCCCTCACAGTTTCCGGTTATTTAAAACTCTTTTAAATAACAGATAGCTCTGCCCATTTCCTGTTCTCCATTAGATTTCCTACTTCTATATGATATGCAATTTGTCATTCTAAAATCGAGTCGCGGATCCCGGGATCTTATCGCTGCTAGCGATACAACGATCGATCGTACAAACACGGAAGCCAAAACCGAGACACTTTGTTAACACTTCTCATTTATTACACACTTCCTGTGCTTTAATTCAATTAAAGCGATTAATTTGATTGAAAATTGAAATGCAATGCAAGACGAAGAGATCCGAGATACAGATCCGACAGCTAATTGAGATACAATCAAGGGCAGCAGCAGCAGCAGCAGCAGCAGCAGCAGCAGCAAGAAAATACAGATTTTATTGCGAGGGATCAGAGAGATAGTATGGATGGTAGGGGGCAAAGGAAAGAACCGCATACTTGTCGACTGTGGGTGGGTCGTGGGTTGGGGCTGCCAAGTCGATGAAGTGCGCAAAATATTTATTTGCTTTTGAGTAAGCGTGAATGGCTATGGCTATGGGGATGGTGGATGGTGGATGGGGATGGTTATGGCGCTGCAGTCGATAAATACTTGCACATCTACATACGAGTATTTACCGTGTAGATGGCACAACAAACTGTTGCTATGCACAAAGCGCCATTTTTTGTTTGTTCTTCCCCATTCAGGAAGAGAAAAACACAATCATACACGTGTATGGGACATGCAAAGAACTGACAGTGACTCCTTCCTGAAAACCTCGTTCTTCGGTGCCCTTTAAGAGGGAGAGAGGCCTGTCAGAAATACCTTTGCGAAGAGAGTATGGATCATACAGATCATCTTTTTCTGGATCCATTTTGATAAGCTCTTAGAAAGAACCTTTTTGTACCATACGAAACCATGTTATGTGTGTAGTATTGTAGTTATTGCTTTTCAGTTTCCTTTGATTTTGTTATTTGTTATTTTCACGTCAGTGATAACGAATGAAATCGCTGATAAGATTACGGTTCAGATCGTATTTGCTTTTATTGCTTTTGTTTTTCGTTCATTTCCAGTTGTACTGTGCATTTGCTTTTGCGCACTCTTCACATTCTTATTCTTATTCTTGTTGTATTTGTATTTGTATTTGTAGCCGGCATTGCTTTTGCGCTCTGCTTTGACTTTGCCATTGCCTTGGACTACGGCGATGGCAATCGTAGGCTCGCTTTGTGCTCGTTATTCGCCCCACGTCGGATTGTCTATGAATTGTTCAAACGATTACGGTTGTTATAGTACCCTCGCTACTCGTAGACTTTAGGGGTATACTGTGTTTCTGTAGAGGGTATGCGACAGGCAGAAAGAAGCGACCATTCCTGTGAAATATACATCTAGGCGAATTTAAGAAGTAGATTATCTCTCAATCTAGCTAAAATCATTTCCATCGGAATGGATAATAGCTAGCGATCTACCTACCGAAAAGACTAGAATAAAAAGAATAGATTCGAGTTTTGTTTGAAGAAAAAGCCTCTGTTGAGTTCGAACTAGATCCCGATATCAGAGTAGAGGGTATCTCTTAGTCCGAATATCGCGAAATATCTAGCTTCTGCCTGTTTTTTTTGCCTTCTCCATATTTACCTGTGTGTGGACACACATGCATACAATGCATGCAAACCTGTATATGTAAATTATTTGTATATATTTATATTTGCTTGTACAACTGTTTGTTTATTTCGATTCTTTTCTTGCCTTTGTTTTTATGTCTTTGTGCCTGTGTTGTGCCTTCTTGTTGTATTTGTTTTTGCCTTTGGTTTGCTCTTACACTGTCAATTCGTTTGTGTGCCCCACTACGAGCCCCACTTCGCGTATGTGATGTCATCGTTTGTCGTTCAAACAAAAGCACAATAGTCCCCCTCCCACCCCTCCCCGAGGAGAAGACATCATTATGACAGACAGAAACGAAAGAAAGAAAGAAAGCAAATAACTATAAATTTACATTTGTACAAATACACTAAATTCCGTGCATTTCTGTAGTTTGGCGAAGGAACTTGAGTTATACATATATATATGTATATGTGAGACCAATCGATATACCTTTCTAGTTTCTGGGCTTGGGATAGGGTTTTTTGTGGGTGAAACCTAAGTTTTATTTTATATACATATGTACATACATATACGAGTATACCCCGCGTATTCTTCGAATACCTCGTATTTAAAAACACTCTTACATAAAAGTTAATAATTATAGGAACACTTGCAGTGCAAAAATGTCACGAGCTCGATTAATGCTTGCTCGTTTCCGATGTAATTAATTTATGCAATTCCAAATCCAAATCCAAAAGCAAAAACAAAGCGCGGCAAAGCCAAGAAAGGGAAATAGAGCCAGATCCGACAGAACATACTTACGGATACAGAACAGAACAGAACGTAGGTATTATATATTGTATGATTGTGTATGAGTAAGCTTTTATTTGTTTTTGCAATTAAAGCAAATGATTGCATTTCGAGTTGAAATGTCAGTCGCCCCTCAAAATGTGTTTAATTACGATTCTTGAGTGCGTGAGTTCTCTGGCTTGAGGTGCGACCGAATTTATTTATGTATGTATTTGTCTGGCTCTAGACCTAAGACACTTATCTTGGCCGGTAATACCCTTCCTCTCGATGCGGCTACAAAATTAGGCTTTGATAATGACAAACGAGCGTCGGTCATGGCGTTAGCCAATTTGTCAATTCAAGTCAACAGCAGCAGCAGCAGCAGCAGCAGCGGGGTTTGATATCATTAATGAGATAAGGGAAACGATACGCGATACGTTTTCGAAAAACAGGTTGGAAATCCAGAGAGGAACAACGAAGGCAATCCAATCCGTTAATTGAATACCCTGCCCTCAATCTGATGATTTTGGGGAAAACTTTGTGGAACCAGAGAGTATAATATATATATTATAAAAGTGCCTAGGAGGTTGCATTCAGTACAGAATCAAGGCTTGTTTTCGCGTGGAGTACTCCAGGAATATTTCTGTCGGTCTTTGGATTTCATTAATTCTTTAATACGGGCTTCATAAGACGATCTAACTATGCATTTGTGCTTTATAATGGATGTGTATTAATCATTTTTCATAAAACATACATAACCTCCAGGCTACCCTTCGTTCCAAACCCTTTAATGATGATTCTTAGTCATGATTCTAGACCCCATTTAAATAGATTTCAATCGGCATAGCATCATTTGGGTGTGCGTGCACTTTTCCATTTTTTTTGTTAAACAAATTAACAGCTTAGTGGCAGTTTTTTCTTTGTGGTCGATTGTCTTTTGGCGTTCCTCTCTCTGGTTGTGGGGGATCATTTGAGAGTTTTATACTCGAGCTGCCAGTCCAAAATCAACAAAAAAAAAAACTCGTGCAGGCGGCAAGAACAAGTTTCCGACATTGTAAATGTTTAGCAGTAAATTAACAGCAATTTAATTGAACAATTTTGCTACTTCTTGTTGGTGTTTGTTTTTTGCCCACCTTTGCTTTTTCTCGTACATTTGACTTTTGCTTTGACTTTGCGTGAGAGACGACGACGTCAGGAAAGAGCCAGAGAAAAGGAACAAAAATCAATAGAATAATAAAAAATTGAAAAGGCATTTAATAGACGTAAACGCAGACGCAGCACAGAGGCACGCGATTCAAAAATGTCTACAGAGAATGACTTATAAGTACCCATTGCGAATGACGTGGATTCGCCGTAGTACAAATTTCTCAGAAGCGAAAGGATACACCTACATGATTCCTGAATGTGCCTAAAAATACTACCATCCGATTATTACCGTTATCCGACGGTAATTCTTCATTTTTCTAAAGCCCAGACGTAAACAGTGAAGCAGTGGAATAGTCAGAGCGATGACAAATACATTTAATTTGGGAATTTGCATAAAATTCTCAGGTGGGGATTGTGTGGCTTGTTTTTGTTTATATTTTGTGTCATTGCCCAAACGAAATCATTAAAAATAGATCGCAAACAGCAATTTTTAATAATAAATAAGTGCCTGTGTGCATAGCATTTTAGGTACATTATAAAACATTTCCTTAACAAGAAAGAACCACCAAGAGGCAGGTGAAAAACAAAAAGAAATTATAGATTCCCCTCAGGCATACGACGAGTGTAAACAATTTTTACAAACGGAATGGTTTTCATTGCTTCCACCCCGATAAAAGTGATTATTATTCTTGATAGAAAATGGAATTCTTTTAGAGGAATTCAAACGGAGTTTGAATATCATTGAAAGATCGAAAATTCTAAAAGAATTTAATTCTCCTATTCGTATGATAAACCTTTTATATATGTCCCCTATTATATTTCCTCTTTATCGCCTATTTATCCTTAATCCTATAAGAAATATGCCAATTGTAGTCTTACGATAAGTCGTTCTATAGAAAGTTCTTTGTATGTCCCCTATTTACACCTACGTATGTTCATTCGTATCGCTATTAAAGTCTTTCGATAAGGGAAAACAGTTCTCAATTCTCAGAATTACACATAAAGATACAGCCGTACAATAGGGAGATATTTTGATCAATGAAATTGGATAAGAGCACTGATTAGAAGGTATTATACAGCTGATATCCATTGTGATATTTTCCATTATCCACGCGACGCAGTCGGATGTAGTTTATTTTTCATTTAAAAGTTGTTTTTTTTTCCATAGTTCCTCCGTTAACTTTGCCATGATTTTGCCTTACTCTTCCGATAAATGCCATATAATAATAAATAGTTTAATAAATGGAAATTATTTATAATTATTGCTGAAAGAAAAGAACAAAAAGCAATGCAAAAGAAAATGTCACTTGGTCGTCACATTGTCTGCCCCGATTCGTGTCGGTGTGTGTGTGATTCTTCATAAATCTCTGAATATTCGGAAATATTCTACTCAACGCTAATGAATCACTTAACAGATGTTCAATCCCAAGGCACCAGTGGCGGATGGGGATGGGAGGAATGGGTGTGTGAGCAGCGGAGCTATTATATAGATGAAATAGATTCGAAAAACACTTTTGAGCGCTTGCCAAGAAAACGAAAAGAAAATCTTTTTTGCATTTTGCCATCACAAAGAGATTTCTTGACAAAATTTCCCGTTCTACGAGTACTCGTTGTGTGTGTTGGCAGCATCAAACTTTGTGGCACATCTAAAACGAATCGTTTAATTGCCTCTAACACCGATGTGACTAGATAATGCAATGATAGATTAATTTGTTTACGTTTTTCGAATTCGAACGAATTCGAAGTCCGTGTCCGTGTACGTGTCCGTGCCAGTGTCCGTGTGTGTATAATTATTTATAAAAAAGTGCACTTGACATTTGGCACACATCTTTCTTTTGGGGGGGGTTTGTCATGCTCGTGTTCTTTGAAATTCTTATTGGGATATTCAAGATCAGTTTCGCGCTAGTTGAGATTCTCTGTTATCATTATTGTACCGCTGGGATATAAAAATCATTATTTATAGCAGAGGGAACGCTATAAAGCTCTACCCTTTTTAGTCTCTAGTCGTAGGATCTATTAATTCATAAGTAGCTCAATAAATGTCTCGGGTATCCCTATTGTCCAACTTTTATAATGATCTGTAAAAAATTACATTCAGAATATACGAAAATCAATCGTTTTCCCCTTGAAAAACTTCTCCAGAAAGTCTCATCTTTGGGTTCTCATCAAACTTGAACCTCTCCAAATTGTAGTTTCTGTATTCTATATTTAGTTTCCCCCAAATGATAGACAGACAAACAGTCACCCCCCACCCGCAAGAAGTGTCCAACGCGAATGAGTTGCAAATTACAAGTTCACGATTTCATGTCATCCAATCCCCCCCAGTCTCTGCCCCAGTCTCAGTTCCAGTCAAAGGCAACAAAATCGTTTGGAAATTGCCGCCGCAATTTCATTTAATTTTATTTTTTTGTGTGGACAATTTGTCTATGTCGTCCGTCGCTATATGTTTGATGCCCGACGGCGGCAATTGTTGATGACGACTATGGCTCATACTGGGAGAGGAGGAGGAGGAGGGCCTGGGAGGGGTCATGGAATCAAACACACTCGCACGCGCCATAAGTTCTAGTTATTTGTCATATTTGACCATAGAATACGAGTATAATATATCTTTGTAGGTACATACTCGAATGTTCCCCTCTGAAATGGCGACACTTGATTGGGCGGAACGTAAGAATCGGAAGAGTTGTCGACGTCTACGAGTTTATTGACTCAACAACAGTTTTATAAACTGTGGCATTCCAATCGATACAGATATCATCTTTCTAATTTTAAGAGCTCTTTGATGTACGTAATCATCAGAGGGAGACAACTTTTTGATCAATTACGGTCTGCTTTTTGGTTTTTCCCCTTACGAATACTGAAGATCTGACAGATTCCAAAACGAACGTCTTATATCACAAATCCATTAGCAGGACATTCGCATTCGAGGATCTTTATGGTATGTCATCGCTCTTTGAACCCATATTGGCATGCACACGACATGTATTTTGATTTTGCATTCGCGGGGATACTCTTTTCCACTTTTCGCTTGTGCGTCGGAGCAATGGGAGCAGTCTTTCGACTCGCTCGTCGCGAATGCTTGCTGATCGGAAATTTAACCAAAATTATGCCCGATTGTGGCCCCTACAATTTCAATATCTTTTTGAAACATGAATTTTCCATGTCCCCCCTTAAAATGAAAATCATCGATTCTACAAGTAATTCATCTTTCAGTTATCTTGATCTTAGATTTCTACAAAAATCCATTGCATTTTTGCAGCCTGCCTAGTGAGGAGCATTACCGAGATCGTGGATGAGTACAAACAGTCGTGTCGGAAGCATCACACAAAGCCGCTAGAGAGCATCATGGATCACCTGAATGGGCTGGATCTGACGATGCAGGCGCGGCAGCCGCTGCTCTCCCTCAAAGGTAATCAACTTACGGCCAACGATTGCGAGGCCCTCGAGGAGATATTCAAAAGGGTAAGGGAAAAACTAATAGATTTTGTTTCGTTCGAAAGAGATGCATTCTCCTCCATTCCATACATCGATTCCCAGATACAATACAAAACCATCGATCTGTCGGAATGCACGCTGGACGAGAGCTGTTTGAGCCCTCTCTTCCAGATGATCGAGTACTATGAGGCGGCCTTCGAGCTGGATATATCGTACAACAAGGAGACGATGACGAAGCGCTGCTGGGAGCTGTGCGCCTACATGGTGGAGCGCAGCCAAGAGCTGCAGCTGCTCAATGCCGAGAGCAATCAGATCACCCGACTGGGAGCCGAAAGCCTGGGCCGCGCCTTGCAATCCTCTAATCTGCACACGCTCAAGCTGGAGCACTGCGGCCTGAGGGGACCGCCACTCACCGAACTCTGTAAGCAAATGCCGAACGAATCGAATTATTGTTTTGTCTACTATTTATGGATTTTTACAGGCCATGGGCTTCATAAGAACAAGATGCTCAAGGAGCTGTGGATGGGCTACAACGATCTGGAGTGTACGGACGCTAAGCACATAGCCGATATGCTGCGCTACAACCACAGCCTGGAGCTCATCGACATAAGCAATAACAACATTCGGGACGAGGGCTGCATGTATCTGTTGCAAGATCTGATCCTTCAATCCACAGAGCTGGAACGTCGACTGGGCGCCCTAAGGCGTGCGCGAGCCATAGAGGTGGATGAGTCCTTGGAGACGGACTACAGTCCATCATCAGTGTCCCAATCGGAGACAAACTTTAGTTTCTGTGAAGAGCGTGTGAAAGATGTCGTCGACAAGGCCAATGGATGGGAGTCGACTGCCGCTGGCGAGCCATCTACAGCTGTCGAGCAGCCCCCAGCATCTGCAAGCAACAGCGAGGCAGCTGTGGGGATCCTGGTAGAGGTGGAGAACGATAATGAGGACGACAACACAGAGGACGATACTGTGCGCACTGTGAAGAACTGTAATAGCAGTAGCGGCGGCGGCCAGTCAATGCTGGACAAGCTGCTCTCGATGAATAGTGACAGCAGCAGCAGCATGGAGGAGCCGCCATCCACGGACACACTGGCTGCCTGTTGCTCCGAGGACATAAGCGAGATCAGCAATGAGATATTTGATGCAAGCGGGAAGCAGCAGCAACAGAAGCAACAGTCAGCAGAAGCAAAAGCAAAAGAAATTACTGAAGGAACAGCAGAAGAAAGCTCGACAGATGTGGAAGCCACATCGATGGCTTCTGCAGCCAAGCAGAGCACGGAGGAGATACAAAAACAGCAGCAACAGCAGCAGCAAAGTTCCCAAAATGAACGCAACTTATGTGGTAACTATATAAGCATCCAATTCAATGGATATATTTCTTATAAAGGGTTTTTATTCTCTTTGCCAGATATTACTCCCTCAACAGAGGCTAAAACCGTTGAACCGAAACCCAATGAATCCTGTGTACAGAACAACAACAGCATCAACAATAACAACAACAAAAACACTACCCAAGCAGCATCAGCAGCAGCGCCACAAAATGCTAAAGTTCCTGGGGCCAGTCCCAGTCCAAGCGGAAGCTCCTCGCCGCCAGCAGCCATCTATGAAGTAACTGCCGAGGAGAGCGGTTGCTGCATCAATGAAGGCGGCAATGGAGTGGCAATGGTGGGCGGATCGCGACCGCTCGATGTAAATAAAAACACCAAGAGCGCAGGCGACGACTTTGAGGACACGCACAGCATGGACTCGGCGTTTGAGAGTGCATCCGAAGGCGATATTAGTCGCCATCTGCCCGACGAGTTTAGCCGTTTGTCCGTGTCGCTGGAGAGCACGCGACTGGATGATATGGCCAAGGAGATGGGTGGCATTGAGACGGCCACCATTGCCACAGAGTCTACAGAGTGTCTGCTGGTGGCAGAGGAGGCGGCGGCGCCTGTGGCGGCTGCGGTCATCCCCACGCCGCTCTCCAATGATTCATTCCAGCAGCCGAAGGTGACCATTGCCGAGGAGTGCCGTCCAAGCACATACTCCTATACCGGTCCCAGTCCCACGCCAACGCCGCCACCGCCCTCCACATCGCCAGGCGGGGCAAGCATCGGAATGCGACGCACCGAGTCGAGTTGTGCGTACCTCAATCAGTCCACGCGCAATTGGTCGCACAGCGCGGAGAGTCTGTGCAGCGATATATCGCTGGATGGCAACAACAGCAACAACAGCAACAACAGCACCAGCAACGATCCCGATTTCGCGGATAAGCTCACGAAGAACGACACGCTCTCCAGGCGGCAGCTGGCGGAGGCAGCCAACCTCGAAGCAGCCAATCGGGCGCCCAGCGGCCTGAAGGCCCTCACCATGTGGAATAATAACCTCACCAAGGAATGCGCCGCCAGTGTGGCCGAGCTGCTGGAGAAGACCATTTCGCTGGAGCTGCTCAACATTGGAAAGAACTGCCTGTCCAATGATTTTGTAAGCACCATCAAGGAGAGCCTCACCAAGAACACTACCCTCACGACGCTGGGGCTACAGAGTGCCCATCTAAGTGCCAAGGGTATCGAGACACTGGCCTCCATTCTCAGCTTCGGGGGCAACAGCAAGCTCCAGCGCATCGACATACGTGACAATAAACTAGAGGTCGAAAGTCTGAACATAATCGCCGAGGTGCTCAAGTCCAACAAGACCCTCACCCAGATCGACATCAATGATGAGCCCAAGCGTCTGACGGTAGGTTCTTCAATCGGTTGACTGGTGCACCAAAGATAATCCGTTCCTCATTTTGTCAAAGAAATTCTCATGTGTTCTCACTGTTCAGCTCATCCGAAATTAAAATAGAAGTTGAGTTTTGTTACTTGTTGCGATGGTTCAGTCTCTTATGTTGTAAAGCAAATTTCAAGGCGTTTCTATAGAGATTTAATAGAGGATTAAATCTTGTAACAATAATTTACTTTGGTGTGTTTCTAATGTCTTAGGCTTAAGAAATCTACTCCAAATGTTCGAGTCCATGTCCAAGGCTTCGTTTAAACATAAAATTAGAGTTTATTGTAGAGTTTGTAGATAGTGCACATATCTCGTATTATTTTCGTGTTTAAATTTGCTTTACAAATGATTTGTGACATTGTTCTGTAGACTTTATTCGGTGCATCCTAGCAAAAGTATACAGAGTGCATTTGCAAGGATATTTAAAGTTTCGGCTAACCAAAACTCTAGCGTTTTCTTACTTGTTTCTTTTCTTTGGTTTTGTTTTGTTTTGGATGGTTGATCATTTTATTTGGAATTTTAATTGAATCGTTTTCATTTGTGGACACCGTGTCGTGTCGTTGTCTCCCTCTCATTATCTCTCTGTTAAAGTTGCCCATAGTGCCGATAGTAAATGTTATACCGCCATCGCCATTGCCCCAGGAGTTCGTAAGTAGAATCTCAGATCAATAAATGCTCCTTCTCTTGCTGCTGCTGCTGCTCCTCCTCTCCTCTCTGCCACTCTTAAAAGCTTGGCTTGTGCAACAAATGTTTTAACAATTCTGCTATTAACAAAGCCACACAATCGCACATATTCGCTGCCTGGTTCCGACTCCTCTTCCAGAACTAAAAACACCAGCTAAAACGTGTGGCACTATTTTAAGGATTTTTAATATTTAATGAAGGATCGATCCCTCATTGATTAGATTTGTTATCCCTTTTTACAGATTGGCAGCGATGCCCATTTGGACTACACGCGAGTACTGGATACAGTGCGGTCCATGTGCTTCAGGAATGAGAAGATGCAGGCCCAGGACCTGGCGGAGAAGGCGGCGATTGTGGGCGGCGCCGGCATCAACAGCACTAGCAGCAGCAGTGGCTTCAACAGCGGCTATCGGTGTCGCGGCGGTTACTACTTGGGCTCGCGGAAGATCTCACTTACCTGCCAGAGCAGGCCATTTGTGGACGCCAACACAGGCACTGTGACGTCCTTGGCAGCAACCGTCGCCATGCCCACATCGGCCGCCGCCCTACTGGAGGTGAAGCGGAAGACGGGCACGCGTCTCCGTTCGCCGGGTCCCAGTCCGCCCACGATCTCGCCGTCATCCTCGCCCAATCGCAGCCGCTTTCATGTGTCCCGTGTGGCGGAGGTCAGCAGCGGCAGCATCAGCAGTCCGCTGATCTCGCCGCTCGCCCAGATGCCCCCGCAGCATCCACCCACGCCGCGCTCGGCCAGCAGCTGCATGTCCATACCCACCATCGGCGGCTGTTCGCCCAGCGGCAGCCAAAGCAGCCTCAATGCGGTGGGTGTGGGCCCCCTGCCGACGTCGAGCTCGCTGCCGGCCATGGCCTCGGTTACGTCCTCGACCCAGACCATAAAGCGGCTGTCGGTTTCGCCTCGGTCCCGCTTCCATGTGTCGCGCATCTACGAGGATCCCCAGGTGCCAATGGCCAATCGTCAGCTGCCACCCATCACGCCGCACACGCCACCCATTGATCTGCCGCCCACACCGATGCTGAAGTCGTCCCGGAAGGCGGTGCAGCTGTCGGAGGCGGTCGAGGCAGCGGCTGCTGCTGCTGCCACTGCCACAAGCAGCAGTATAGTGATCATCAGCAGCGTAGTGATTGTGGAGCCAACCATAGACGCACCAGAGGAGAGCGACGCACAGCGAAACAGTACAAATGCTGACGAGGCTGCGGGACAGAAACTCTCTCCGCATTTTTCCCACAACTCCCCCATTTCATCCAATTCATGCTCAACATCGCCCGGTAGCAGTGGCAGCAGCATTAGCAGTGGCAGCAGCACCAGCAGCAGCAGCACCAACGCTTGTGCCGGCAGCAGCAGCAGTAGCACCTCCACCGATATTACAGACTCCATTAGCTCGGGCCCCCCATCAGGATGCTCGGAAGCAGTGCCCAGGCTCTGTCCGTTGGCCGTTTTTGGAGACAATGATATAACCCTCACCAAGGAGTCGGCTGCTGTGGTTGCACTCTCGGCCGCTGTGCCAGCGCCAGTGCCAGAGGCAGATCCAGAGACAGTAGAAACAGAACCAGAGCCAGCGCCGGTCAGCAGTCCACAGCCGACGGCACGTTCCCGCAAGACCTCGTGGATAGCTAATCCGTCGGCGGTGGACAAGCTGCTCACTCTCTTCAATCCGGGGACCATATTCCAGCGCAGCTCCTCGCCAGAGCAGAAGGCCAGTCAGCAGCAGGTTTCAGTGCCCAACACCGTCACAAACAATGCACAGAGTTAGTCATCCCAGTCGATTATATTCAGATCCGGAAGGATTAAAACAGTTAATCCATGGTTTTAATGCATTTTATTAATTTCTATTGACAGCAGCAGACGATGGCAATGCCACAACACAAACATCCATTCTGTCGGTCACGCGAAAAACTTCGCCCTCCTCTTGGACCTCTCTGACCGGCGGCAGCCACTGCGCCACCTCAAACTCAAACTCTAACTCCACCTCAAACTCAAACTCCAATTTGGACAGCGTTTCCGGCACAGGCAGTTCTTCATTCCTGGACACGGCCTCGCGTCAGTTGCGTGACTTTAGCAAGCAGGTCTTTCGACAGAACATCTCGTTCAACAACAGCGGCGATGGGGCAGCCAGCTCGGGACCAGCAGGCGTCCAGTTGGATGGGAACGGGGCAACGGGTACGACGACTACCACCTCGTCGTCGAGCAGCACAGAGTCGGCCTCGCCGCCGGAATGCAATGCGGCTCATATGCCGCCCAGCCTGAAGCGGCAGCTGAAAGAGAACATCTCCCCAGAGCACACCATCAACGAGGAGACGCTGCACACGCTACAAAAGCTGTCGCGAGTTGATGATGTGGCGTCGCTCAAGGTGGAGGCGGCCGCAGACTTGGGCGACATTGAGATAGTGATGTACAGCGAGGGGGTCCATTGCCTACCTGAGGAGCAGACGCAGCAGCAGAAGTCGGAGCCGGAGCAGGAGGCCTCGAGCCTCGTTTAGGAGGAAACGCACAGCACTGAGTAGGATGATGATCGGCTACTTACAAACAAACATAGAACCTAAGCAAATTTATCGTGTGCAATTGACAATGTTGAGCGGCAGAGAAATGGAAAAGAAAGGAAAGGAAAACCGACTAAAGAACCACCCACCCAGCATTCCCATGGCGCTCCTTTGAACCGAAACCACCCCACCCGCCTTGAAAAATGATGATGATGATGATGAAAGAATGTGGAGGGGCCTCTCGTCGAGACCCCACTGTAACTAAAATAACTATTAACAGAAACAGAAACAGAATCAGAAACAACAAATATGAAGAAGTACACAAGTTAGTGGTAACTTTTGTTTTATTTTTGGTTAAATTCGTTTTAAGTTTAAAAAAAAAAAATACTTATCGACCAGAAAACAAATTACACACAGAAGAGAGAAAATATAAATATATTTTAATTATGAAACTATGAAAACTATATATGATATATGGCATATTAAATGCAAAAACTAAAATGGATAAACTTCTATGAATGTATAAAAACTAAAGAAAACAAAAAGAAAACCTGTACACACACATAAACCATCCCCAACAAAAGAAGATAGCTAAATGTAAACCATCGATTGGCACACAGTGTCGCCGAGTGTCGATTGCTGGATATTGAAAGGTTGCATAGATCTTATCTAGGAAAAACCATGTGAAACTTAATTGAAAAACACTTGTACTTACCCATCATCCAAGAGACAGACAGGTCCTCAAAAACCCACATTGTTATACACATTACTTAAGTTAATTTTAACAGCAACGAAACGGAACTTAATTAGGGAAACCCTCCCACCATATATGGAATGAAGGTTGGGTGAGCCTGCCCAAGTATTATGAATTGGAATAACTTTCAAAGAACACTTAAATTAGGTACTTAATCAGCATAATTAAACAAAAGAAACCACACCCCAATCCTGTAGGCAATCTTAAGTTCAATGACATTGTGCAATTAATCGTACATTCTTATACACAAACACACACACACACACACACATACAAAACGGAAATGGAAGCGCAAACGAAAACTAAGCAAAACAAACGATACGATACGAAACGAAACAAAACAAAACAAGTACCCAAAATAAATCCAATTGATCTCATTATGTGATATTTGTCGTAGTGCCCAAAGCGTTCACTGTAGTACGTGTATCTTACATATAACCAAAACATATGAGTTAAGTACATGGTGTACGGAAACGGAAACACTTTTGCTTTAAGTAAGCTTACTCAAACAAACCCAATACCCCAGCTAAGACCCCAGCTAATACCGCATCTCTGAAACAGATCCCCTGAACAGCAGAACATCTATTTGAGGAATGCAACTTTTCAGCAATGCCAGCACTCGATGAGGCGACACAAACATAAACACAAACCCAAATCCAAACCCAAACCCAAACCCTATATAGACCCACACCACATATAATATATATATAGAAATGTAAACATATTTCGATTCAACGCCCAGATCTTGTAAATACCGCGTGTGTGTACTCGTGTACTCTCTCTATTAAAGAATGTGGCAGGAGAAAGCCTCTAGACGGGGAGCTACACCCAAAACTTTGAGTTCATTTTATATATTTTTTGTTTCCTTTTATTTTTTGTTTGCTCTTTGTTAATGATTTTTGTTTTTGTTTACCCATCATATTGTTTAAAACTATAAATGTAACTATATTATATAGATGTATATGTGTATATCTCTATACATTAAGTAGGCAAAAGCGAGCAAGTTTTTATTCAAATACTATTTTCCAAAATGCACCAATCGAAACGTTTTCTTCTCCTTACTTAAACATTTGATCATCGTATCGTACTTAATTTACAAAAGAAAACAACAGAAAACTAATGAAAAGAAAAGAAAAGATGGAACGATTTCTGGTGCTTTCAGGCCTTATTGATAGACAGGACACCCTTCCTAATTTCGGCAATCGAAACTTAAACCTTAAATGATTGATTGATCAACACTTTCGATACTTTGAGCACTGAATTCATATTCTGTACCTATGATTTTTGGTTGCATTGGCAAATTAAACGTATTTTCATAATCTAAGTTTATAAATTAGTAAAGAAAAAAAACAGCCCTACTAAACCGAAAAATTTACTGAATAAACTTTTGAAAGTTGTAATGAAAATATTAAGGAATATTTTGTATGGATTATCTATCTGTTGGGGGAACTATCTCTGGAGAATTTCTACGCTACTTCTACTTATTCTCTGCTCTTCCGAAAATTATATAAAAACGTCATGACATCTGTTGATATGTGCCTAACACCAAGGGATATTTTATGTACATGCATATGTTGCAAAGATGACAGGTGGAACGAGGCACAAGTGGGTGTGTGGGTGTGTTCAAGGTAGCGTAAAAATTTCATTCATGAATGTGTCGCGCTGTAAATGTGCTGCTGGTGTGGGTGGCTGCTGCCACAGTGGGGGTGGCTTCTTAACAGAGCTCTGTTTGTGGCAAGTCCTTCGCTGTTGGGCCCCGCACACGCACACGCACACAGAAGTCAGACTGGGGGCGTAAGGCCGAGCTTCATTCTGTGGCAAATGGAATATCTGCGCTCAGTTCCACTTCGAGTGTCGTTCGGTGCGGATCGCAGTCGAAAATATTCTCTCTCGTTGGGACATTGAGTGAAGGGGAAAGTGAAACGATGGCAACTGTGGCTACTAATGCGGATGCGGATGCGGATGTTGGTGGTGGTGCTGCTGCTGCTGCTGCTGCTCCTGTGGTATTGGAGCCCACCGTCAATCCCAAGTGTTCCAATGTGAACAACAATAATAGTGCCCGCTCCAGCCGGGTGGGCAGTGCTTCTGGGGCAGACCAGGACACGGATACGGATGCGGCATTGCTAGTGGACCAGCGCTTTGGCTGGTGCAGCTTTCAACCGCAGTGGCTGCAACGTTTCTGCACCGCCAAGTGGGCGCTCTTCTGGCTCTGTTGGGGCGGTGCATTGCAAGGTAAGTCGGCCACTGGATCCAGACCAGTCCAGAGAATCCAGAGAATCGTTTCTTGTGGGGGCTCGCCACTTAATTCGTTTAAATGTCTCGTCTCGCGCGAATTTTCCACCCACGCGGGGTTTTATTTATTCAGTTTTGTGGAACGCAGTGAAGGTTACACTTGAAGCATCCAAAAAAATTAACCACTAACCGGATTAAGATATATGTATTTGTATGCTTTTGAAATTTAAATTTTAATGAAATAATATTTATAGGATATACCCCATTCTCAGTTAATTCCTATGCCCCCTTTAATACTCGTACATTGTAGCCAGCGAACATATTTCTTTGGATTATCACACAAATAAAGGAAACTTTCCTGGAAAGAGCTGGGCAAACTTTGAACCAGGAGTCTGTACGCCTGGCCCTGTACTCCGAAAGACAATGCCATGCACATCCGCATCGCTTCATTAGCATCCTGAGCAAATCCTGAGACCCGGCCCAAGTCTGTGTGCAACAGATAAGAGTTCGCTTCGCCCAAAAGGGTTTGAGGATGGAGCTATAGCTGTAGCTGTAGCTGGAGCTGGGGCCAGCAGCAGGTTGAAGTTGCAATGAATAGACGCAAATTAAAAATTAATATCAGCCTGGAGCAGTCGAGGGAGTTGGCTTTTCTAGCCCGAGGATGCATTAACCTCAAAAAATCCACTCACTTTGAATAGTTTGAAAGGCCCGTTGAAGTGTAAATGGTTCTCCACAAGGAACCAAGGCGTCGGAGTGGGATGGTATCTCTTGACGTTGTCATAGGCATTTTTGGTGGGATGGGGCATGGGCGTGAGTCCAGTGATGCTGCTGGGGGGAGGCGGCATAAATCAAAACAATGTTAATCGCTGTTTACCCAACTCCCAACTTCCATAGCCCATCCTCCTCCACTGAACGGAGACCGTGGTGTCCATGGCTACGGGTAGCTTTAGCTTCGAGTTCGGGTTCTACTCCTGACGGGTTCACGCGGTTAATTAAAATTCGCCAATTTCCCCGAAACTGTCGACACGTTTATGCCTGTTTCGAGGGATTAGGCTATGTTCCAGGGATTAGATGAGATGAAATTTGCAAAAGTGCATTCGCTGGATGGAGGCCAGTTTTGCAATTTTTGGGTGCTTGCCAAAGGACACTCGGAGATGAGCGCGTGAGCGGGAGCTAAAATTATTTCTTATGCTCAATATATGCACATATGTACAAATATGGGAAATCATGATTTATTGTCTTATACGACTATGATCAGAATAGTATTGAGATAGGAGGGTATACTCGTATTATAATCTTTTAAAATGTTTGTTTATTATTGTTTCTATTCGTAGCCTATTTTCTATTAAAGTCAAATGCTTTAACACATTCCAAAATGGTCTCTCATACCAATAGTTTAATGTATTTTCGGACAAATTTCAATTTGAATATAAATCGATGCTATTCTACTATTTTTATATTTATGCTTTTTCCTATCTGATAGCCTTTTTAGGCTTAAGTTCAAAGCGTTCTTATTTTCCATATATTTTTTTAGATATTTACATTTATGTTGAACTCCTTTTGAATTCTACATATCATGCCATATTGATTGTTAAGCTGAAAATCGAAAAGTTTAAACATTTTCTTCAGTAGGATCTCGATTTGAGGTCATCACGTGGACATCTCTGGTCGAATTTTGCCGTGCCCTCGTATTTATGTCTTGGCCGTGTGCTGTAAGCAAACTGGGTTCTTGCAGTCTCTGCTGCATGACTGGGCTGCCGGCATCTGTTGCACATTGCGCCCACTGACCCTCGACGTGGGAATGCTTCCGGTTCGCTTTTGGGAGTCACATAGAAGCATCGTACCCCAGTACCAGTACGTTCTCCATTCTCCATTGGCCCACCCGCTGCTCTCGCGCCTGCAATGTTTGCTGGACTTGCCCACAGGATGGATCGGATACGGTTTCGGGCGGCACGTGACCGAAAATATTAATCAGTTGACACGGAATTAACATAAATCATCCGCAACAATTTTGGATTGTCGCGTTCGCTCGCCATGCATCAAATGGTTCAAATGGTTTATTGTTGTTGCTTATGCCGCAGAACAGAACAGAACCCGACCCGAGTATCTTTCTATGGAAATGAGACTCGACCCTGGTGACTGCACTCCCCAGGTGGAAGCGCCTGCATGCGAATGTTTTGATCCAAACGATGATCCTATATAAGTAGTCAATGGCAGAGGCAGAGTCGAATATAGGAATATTTATGGACACTTTCCTAGAACTAGTATAGATTTTACCCAGTGGCAAAACTTCTTTACTTAAATTCCTGCGGATACAGATGATTGTATGGGAGCTATAGGGGTAACATATTACCTAATCCAAACTTTAATTGATTCTATAACTGATTCTGATTATTACCTAGGAAATTGAGAGCTCCCTTTTCTTCCATCTAAAAGAGAGACAAAACAATTTTCCTGCACGAATAGATATCTATCATAGGTGGACTATCCACCAAGGGAGGATTTATTTGTATACTTAATGTGGATTTCCGCATCTTAAAGCCTGTCATGTGCTAATTAGGCAAACAGTTTTCATCAATATCTCCACATGGCCGCAAAAGGACTTACTTCAATCGATGTCCATGCAAAATAGGAGATTGTCACGTAGCCATAGCAGCCGTCGGCACTTCACTTCCTTGGCGAAAGGTCACACACGCACTTCAGAGACTCTCTCCCATGTCTCCCCTTCAACGTCTCAGGGTTTTCCTGGTGAAATATTAAATAATTGCACCTAGTGGGGTAAATGACTCGTAAGTGTCGTCGTCGTCTGCCACGCTCCCAGGACACCTTTAAATCCCGCAGATGACCAGGAGAGGACCGGATTGGACCGGACCTCTTTCAAACACGAGACGATTATTGGAAAATAAATTGAATTTGTTGTTCCGGAGGGCGGCCCACAAAAAAATAATAATATTCTAAGCAATACAATGGCAGTGGGTCGAGAGCGGAGAGGCGTTCGCAGAACTAACAGATATTTATTTATAATAGAAAATGCGCCTAAGCTCAAAATCAATTTGTCGTACAGATATTTAATTTATGACCCGCCCCCCGGTAACACCTTCGCCATCAGGCAAAGCACCACTGGCTTCCGCCCTCGTGTCCTATCCTGTAGCGCTCTGTATTGTATTACAATCTGTTAAACTGCTGCCTCTCTGGAGTCATAAAATCATATTCTTCACTCGCTAAAGTTGGGGGATGATCCCCGCCCCGGATGATAGCGGGGGATGAAAGGGAACGGGAATCTATCCTTGCATTGACGGATGAAACTTTCTCTTTCAGGTCTGATTGTCAACGGATTGATCAACGTCTCAATCTCGACCATTGAGCGGCGCTTCGGACTGCGCTCGAGACAGATGGGCCTGGTGGCCAGTGGCTACGACTTGGCCTCGTTCGCCTGCCTGGTGCCTGTCACCTACTATGGCGGGCGGAAGGGTGCCTCCAAGCCGCGCTTCATTGCCATCGGACTGATGGTGATGGGACTCGGTTCGTTGATCTTCCTTCTGCCCAACTTTCTGGTGGTGGGTCCCTATCGGGCCACCATTGCCGAGGCGAATGTCTGTGAGATGGGGAGCAGCAGCAGCAGCAGCCCCAATGCGAATCCGAATCCGAATCAGACAATGGTGCAGTAGTAGATGCGACTGGCTGTCATGGCAACTAAATCTCTGATATCCTTGCAGCAAAACTCCTGCGAGGTGAATGCTGGGAATGGAGAGCGCGAGGAGTACGATAGTTTAACGTGGACCGTGTGGCTGTTCTTTGGGGCTCAACTGCTCCATGGTGCCGGTGCTGCACCCCTCTTCACACTGGGCGTCACATACATCGATGAGAATGTCTCAAAGAAGATGTCATCTGTTTACTTGGGTAAGTTTCGCAGGCAACTGCAACGGCAACGGCAACGTCTCATTGATAAGACGCGCAAAAACTTTACTTTTGTCTGGAGTCGCACAACAAATGAAGTACTATGCACAAATACCCACACTCTTCGGATATCGTACTCCTGGGGTGGTTATAGAGACGTATCAAACAGAGTATCCAAAGTATCTGCTAGTTGCTCTCACACATGAATATTTATTTTTATTTGCGACATCGGCTACAAAGGGAAGCAAACAGTATTTACTGTTTGCGCCCCAGGCCCAGTTCCCAGTTCCCAGTTTCCAGCTCCTAGCTCCCAGCAAATCTCGATCCCAATCCTGTGACAGAGGTCTCGTGCCGTGCCAGCCATCCTTCCCCTTGTTGACCCAATTTTAAAGACCAGGCGGCGATAGCGACGGCGACGGCTGCTCCTGATTGTTGCTGACTCAGTTCAGACTTAGACTCGAGTCCTGGGAAGAAAACGAACGCCAGCGGAAATTTATTGCCTCTTAGTTAAGTTTATCGTGCCATCCGAGAGACGACAGTGAAATTATCAAACCCGTCCAGCCTCGGCTTCTGTACGAGTACGAGTAGTCCTGTCTGTCTGTCTGGCTTTGAGACAATTGAAATTCGCTTTGGCTGAGGCGTTTTCCTTTACTGAGAGTATATTCGAAGGCGTAAGCCTCAAAGGAAGGATAGTAAGGTGCGTTTCAAAGTTGTACAACTAGTAATAGTTCTAGTTTAAGCAGATTCCAGGAGACATACTCAAGGGAATTTCGAAATTGAAGGATTCGAATAGGTAATGAGTAGAGTTTACTATTTGAAATCGGTAGTTTACCCTTTTCATAGGAAGATAGGATAAAATCTCTTATTGTTTTAAAGTAGGTTTTTGTTAAGATGAACTTTTAGAATACTTACTCCGTAAATGTTACGGTTTCTTACTCGATATTATTCGATAAGATAGATATCTTTGTCAGAGATTTAGACATCATTAATGATTGCTTAAGTTCTTAGAAACTATCGTAGAAGATGAAATTATAGAAGACTAAATCTTCCACTGCCTTAAATACCCGAAATGCACTGTATTTCAATGTATTGTAAACGAAGGTCGCAATTGAAGACTTTTGTCATGCAAATTAAGATGCAGTCAGATGATAAGACCAGCTGGAAGGGAAAGAGTTTGGTATCCAGCCCAGATGCGATGACAATTCGAACCGTTTCAAATTGAAGTTTAATTGAAGAGTTTCCGATGCTATAACTCGATGTTTTTTGACAGGCATCTACTATACGATGGCCACCGTTGGACCCGCCATTGGCTACGTACTCGGCGGACAATTGCTGCTCATCTACACGGACTGGATGACCGTGGACCCCGTCCAGTAAGTGTGCATCTCTGATAAGCTGGTAATGATTGTTATTAATCGCGCGACTTAGTAGCAGTAGCAGTAGCAGCTGAAGGAGTGTTTGTGGAGGTCTGGCAGGTGACTCCAAGCTGCTCCCAGGAGAGGCAGGAGCATGCTGGGTACTGCGGGGCTTATTTGTTACTCTGGCAACGGCAAATGCCACAAAGCACTGTGCCGAGTAAATATCTCTAGAGAGTAATAAAACAACATTTCGTGCTGACAACAAGGAAATAAGGTGCGAATGAGAATGAGCATTTGTTTGATTCACATCCCCTCAGCCCCTGGAGCGGAATGGGGGGACCAGCACAGGGGGTGGGAGAAGGATGGAGTGGATGGAAGCCAAAGCAACAAGCAACAAGCAGCCAAGCAGAGGGATACACATGGATACAAAAGAGTCGACCGCATGGCTTATTGTCAAGGAGATGCTATAAGTCATAATGTCTGCTACACCCCCTCCCCATCACACGGGAGTCCCCCTCCAGCAAGTCCTTAAATTATGTGGAAAACATGTAAAATTTTGTTTATGATTTTTTGCATGTTTACGAGAGATTTTTGGGCGACCTATTGTTACCGCCGTGGAAAATATAAATTCTCATTTCAGTTAATTTACAGGAGCAGGGCAGGAGAACGGAGCCCCATCCTTTCCAGCACAGAGTTTAATCGATTTCCTATCTCCTCGTAGGTTGAGTCTGACCAGCGACAGCAAGGTGTGGATTGGTGCCTGGTGGCTAGGCTTTATATTCGCCGCCGGAATGTGCCTCCTTATAGCCATACCCATCTTTGGCTATCCGAAATCACTGCCGGGAGCGGACAAACTGCAGTTGGAGAAGGTCTCTGAGGCGCATGCAACCAAAACGGTGGCGGAGATTGGATCAGAGGGATCGGAGGGATCCGATGGATCTTGTGGCCTGTCCGATGGTCGTCGGCGACTGGGGCAACTGCCTCATGCGGTGCTCAGTCTCTTGAAGAATCCCACATTCTTCTTCCTGAACCTGGCCGGGGCTACAGAGGGTCTGGTTATAGCCGGATTCGCCGCCTTTCTGCCCAAGCAAATCGAGAATCAGTTCAGCATTTCGCCCATGCTTTCCGCTCTGGTGATGGGACTCATTACGGTGCCAGCTGGCGGCGGTGGCACCTTCCTGGGCGGCTATTTGGTGAAGAAGTGGAACCTCGCCTGCAGCGGCATCATCAAAATGTGTTTGATAGCCACCACGGTGGCAGCATTTTTCACCTTCTGTTTCCTGGTGTCCTGTCCCAATCCGAGGTTTGCGGGCGTCACTACCTCGTACAATCTGGAGGCCAGGAGCGGACCACCGGAGCTGGTGTCCAACTGCAACGCAGACTGTGGCTGCAGTCGCACCAACTACGATCCCATTTGCGGCACCAATGGCGTCATGTACTACAGTCCCTGCTTCGCCGGCTGTGGCCAGGAGGAGCATGTGGAGAGTCTGAAGCGCTACCACAACTGCAGCTGCATCGAGAGTGTCGGATGGGTGGACGATGGCATCGCTCTACATCCGGATGCCACCAACTTGAAGTGCGATTCCACGTGCCAGAATCTGCCGTACTTCGTAGGCCTCTGTTTCGTCCTGATGATATTCACGTTCCTCGCCACGATGCCGGCTCTGTCCGCCACATTGCGGTAATCTCTTTATAGACATGTCCTGCGAAGGATTCTCATATTATTTGGCTTTCCGTCCTGCAGATGCGTTCAAGACGAACAGCGTTCCTTTGCCCTGGGTCTGCAGTGGATCAAGGTACGGCTCTTAGGCACTATACCCGCTCCTCTTATATTCGGAGCTCTGATTGATGAGTCCTGCATTTTGTGGCACGAGTCCTGCGACGAGCAAGGAGGAGGAGCCTGTCTCGTCTACGATAATTTCTATATAAGCCGGTAAGCTGAAGGATTACCTATAGAGTACCTATACTATACCATTATTGTTCTCCGACAGCTACATGTGGCTTTTGGCGTTGATTTGCAAGCTTGGATCCGTGGTATTCTTTCTGTGTGCCTGGTGGTTCTATGTGCCACCCAGCAAGCCAGCAATCAATGCTAATGGCAAGGAAGACATTTGAAGATCTGTATCCAAACCGAACTGAAACTACTCTCATATATGGATATCCCACCAGACCTGTGGCTCATATTGGGCACATTACGTATTGTCTGTGGGAGGATCTGGAATCAGTTTAGCATTAGCATTAGCAATAGCATTTAGAAACGAAGTAATATTTATTTGGAATCAATATAAGATCCCATTAGATATAGCTCGTATTTCTCAGTAGTATTTATAACCATTTTAAGAAGGTAAATGTGTGTGTATTTAGCCATAGATTGTAAGATATTTTTAAATAAAAGGCCATTTTATACCCAATGTAGGAAAGGGAGGGTCTACTTGTAGCAGAGTTTGGCAAACATCTGATCATAGGCCATCAAACTCTTGGTTAAAACTAAATAGAGAAAACAATATAATATAGTAATAGCTAAAGCTATAGTAATATATAACTTACTCCATCTGTTGCCTTCGATCATGGGACACACTGCGTGCCGTGTTAGCAGATGCGGCTCCCAATCGTTGTGGATGTTGTACCAGAACAGGGCGGATCCTTTCTTCGGCTGGATGGTGAGATTTATTTTCGGAAATATGGTGGCACCTCCCAGCGGGACATCAGTCATCTTAGGTGGATAAACGATGTCAAAAGAACATGATTCGACAATACAAAGTTACTCACATAGAACAGAAAGGTAACTAAACGGTCGCCCTCTCCAACGAGTTCCTAATTAACCAGATGTAGGATTTGAAGGTATAGTAATTGTGGTTTCCATTGCAGATAACCTACCGGATTGGCCTTGATGTCTGAGTAGTCCCCGTGCTCCGGGAAATGGCTTCCCAGGCCATAGTTGATTGTTCCCAGTTGTGTGTGTTCCCCCGCAAGCAGACCCGAAATGTCCGTCATGCGGTTCACCAGATCCCTGTCCAACTTCTCGCCGCTACCTTCAAAAATATTGACATGGAAAATACGCTCTTTCTCTGTCGTGGTGTAGTTATCCGTGTAGCCCTGCACCATCTCGTCTCTGGTGAGGTTGGCTGTCAATTGTGCGGACTCGCTGTCGTAGAGGACGTCGTGATATAACCATATGAGTGGATCCCGACTGATCTCCTCCTCCTTGAGCGGGGCCAGGCGTAGGAATGGAGTTGTGGTGTGATTGTAGCGACAGACCAACATTGGACGTGGCGGAAAATCGCCCCTGCAACCCCGTTCAATGAGAGTCGCTGCGGGCTTTGGCTTTAGATATACCAAAGGGATTGAAGGATCCTTCGACAGTTCCTCCAGATATTCATTTATATGGTCGATCGAGCCTGCAAGAAGTAAATCACTTCGAGAATCAGCTTGTTTGGTTTTAAATTGAACCAACCTTCATGCAGTCTGCTAATGAGAAACCTTTTTCGAACTTCCTCTTGATTGGGGCGGTAGAACTCTCGGGCAACCGGATTCAGTGGTAACTGAAGGTTATTCCATGTCAATCTGTACCACTCAGCGGCTCTAGTGTATTCCGATCGGTTGTACATGAAGTCAGCTAGGATGAGACACTCGGGTGCGGACATGCGGGTACTGACGAGTTATTAGATTGGCTGTATCTGGATTCGAATGTGAAATATTTGGACTAGTTCTTACTCGAGTTGAAGTCCCGCCACTATACCATTGGCCATATCGAATGCCTTCAAGTCATAGAATCGCTGGATACGCTCCAAACCCATCAGTGCTTCATTCATGTCCACGGCATTGGGCATTTGTGCCCCAAGTTTATCCATTTTCTCGACATCTTCCCGATCTTTGATGTAGGACAACCACTTGGGCCAGTCTTCATGGGCACGCCGCAGCAGTCCTAGCGCGTTCAGAGGATTGGTTACGTACTGAACGCGGCTCTCAATTCTATCCAGATTCAGATGGGCCACAGAATTAAGGTATCTAAGAAACTTCCTCCAATTAAATGTTTATCTTTGGAACGAATCGTTTATCTCCCCTCACTTTTTTAGAGTGTCCACCTTTTTGTGGAGAGACCTTACGTAGCTGGTCAAGTGTTCCATGTAGGAATTTTCGATATCTCTCAGTTCTCCAAGTGCCCGGATGGATGTTGTGTATACTGAAACAATTTTCTTATTCTCCTCCTCCCCCAAGATCATCGAAAAAAGGGCGGCTGACAAGCAGATGAATAGATAAACAACCTTTCGTAGCGACATTGCGAACTAGAATACTCGAATAGAATACTACAATCAAAATTGGAATTCGTAAGCTTCGAGGAGCGTTTCCACGGCTCATTTGTAACGCTGAGGGACGTCTCAAAGAAGCAGAATCATTCGCCACCAAAATGACGTGTTCAGCGGTCCCTACATAGCACAGTGGTTCCGCTTGTATGGAGACGCGGTCAAAAATACTTCTAATGGTAGTGCTGAAATTTTAACCAAGACTCTTAAAAAAGATAAGAAGATGGACGTGATTTTTAGTTGGCCCCAAGCCCCAAAACCCCACCAATAAAAAAAACTTAACAAACAAGAAAAAAAAATTATAAGCTATTTTCTTCAAAATTTACACTAGATAAATAATTATTGTCACAAAAATGTATAACGTGTCCTCATGTAAGCCATACACAGATTGAAATAGCTTTCTCTGTCCGGTTATAAAAGGGTCGGACCGTAGAAGGAGTAGGTTCATCATGTCTGTGTTTCTTAAAATACGTGACATTTTTCGGCTGTGATTAAGTCTAAATTTTTTTAGTTCTTGGTTTTTGGTTTCAGCAGCTTCCTCTGAAAGCTCCCCAATTGATACGATCGCATTTTCTGTCACAGCAGATCCATGAAGTAAGACCTTATATGACAGATGTAAAAAGTATTCGAAAACCCGTATTTTTGCATGGAGTGGAGACAGACCAAATTTGAAATATTTTTCTTTTGCATTTTTGCTTAAACATTTGGCCAAATCGTTCATGTCTGTGGGATTTGCACCACATATGTAACATTTGACAGATGTTGTCTCACTTAAAGCGTTACATACTTTTCCATCCACCATCATCAGTAGCAAATAATGATATGAATCGCCTTCCCAAACCAAATAGAAAATTAAAATCAAAAATAAATAATTAGAGCTATTTTATATAATGTAATTAAATGACCTTGAAGAACTGTTCACAAACACAAAAGACGAAAACAAACACTCAGCGACATAAGAAGGCGATACAGAGGCTTCGCTGGGCAAATTTGACCTTGAAAAAATAAGACGACGAGTTAGTACAAACACATCCGCATATAAATTCCATACTTTCATTACCTGAAGACTCAGATAAATATAATGAACGAGGGGGAACGTTGTGAGTTGCTGCTGCGACCGCAACTCTACATTTATACCCGATACATAGTCAGTATGGATACATAAAACGACATAGAGTGCGTGCGAGAGAGACAGAAAATCAGCCAGAACGTGTCGACGGGCGCTGCGTAGCCACTGCAAATTGATTTGTTACTTTTGGCTATAATAATAATCCGATCTGATTCGGATTCGGCAAGATTCGGCAATTTGGTAGATATGGCCATTCTCTATGATTGTGCGTTTTTAATTTTCTCCTATCTCCTATCTTCAAAATTGTGGTTGCCACAGATTTTCGTCCTTTGTGGGGGCGGAAGTGGGCGGGGCGATGTTTTGAAATACACTTGTAGCAGTGAGCTCTCTGAGCAAAAAGAAATACACTTGTAACAGTGAGTTCTGCAGTGAAAAATTACAAATAGTTTTGTAGCAGTGAGAGCTCGACAGTCAGGTCTAATAGTCGCTGAGATCTGTGGATGCTCCAGATTTTCGTACTTTGCGGGGCCGGAAGGGGGTGTGGCGAAATTTTGAAACAAACTCGTCAAGGTCCGATATTTCAGGAGTGTGGATACCAAATTTGGTTGCTCTAGCTCTTATAGTCTCTGAGATCTAGGCGCTAATGTTTTGCGCTATGCAAGGCCGGCTATGATACGTGTGTGTTAGAGAGAGACAGGGCGAGAAAAAATGAAATTGTTTTCTTCATTCTGGCTATAATAATGATACGATCCAATTCAGATTCTGCAGTCTATAAGATAAACTCATTCTCTACGATTCTGCGTATCTGGTTTTCTGGTTTTCTCGTATCTTTAAAATTGTGGATGCCACAGATTTTCGTCCTTTGTGGGGGCGGAAGTGGGCGGGGCGAAGTTTTGAAATACACCTGTAACAGTGACATATCACAGAAGTCTGGATACAAAATGTCGTTGCTCCAGCTCTTATAGTCTTTGAGCACTAGGCGCTAATAGGGACGGACAGACGGACAGACGGACGGACGGACGGACAGACAGACATGGCTCAATCGACTCGGCTATTGATGCTGATCAAGAATATATATACTTTATGGGGTCGGAAACGCTTCCTTCTGGACGTTACACACATCCACTTTTACCACAAATCTAATATACCCCAATACTCATTTGGAGTATCGGGTATAAAAAGAAAAGGGGGAATCGGGGGGGGAACACAACTAAAACTTTAAGTAAACATAAAAAAACACACAAAAAAGGAATAAACACAATTTCATAAGAATCACAACATAAGTTGGTTTTTATTAATTACTTAATATAAAATAAATACCTTTAACTTTAAAATCCATTGATAACAATTTAGTTTTGTAAACTTAACCAATTACACGACCGATTTGAAGAGCGCTTTTGTTCCAAATAGCTCGTCCAGCGTTCAGCTTCGCTTTGAAAATGAACACATGTTCACGCTTTTAATTCTATTTTAAAAAAGTCCCGTTAGACTTCCAGTAAAATCTGGGTTGCCATTGTGAAGTTTGGACATTTAAGGGACAAACTGTGTACTTTTTGTGTAAATACCTTATGAAATTGTTTTTTGATTTTTGGCCTATGGACGGAACCATTTTGCAGTGTCAAGTATTCTGTGTATTTTACTACATTTTAGTACACTTCGGATTTTTGATAAATAAAGGGTAAGCACATAGGCTGTTTTTAAATGCCTGCATATCCACTATGTGGGAGGGATCATCGCCATTTCCCATAAGCTCTATCTTGATCTTATTGCCCGTCTGTTCAAAAAAAAGCTGTTCATCGGAAATATTACGCTGCACTTCTTCCAGTAAGTTCGCCAAGTAACTTTGTCTACCGAATCCTGTTCCTGAGTTCTGCCCAACAGCCACAGCATCCGAGATGGACAGCGTTCGAGACCGAGATGGTAGCTTCTTTCGACCAACCACCTGAACTGAAAGCTTTCGAAATTTATTGTTTTTATAGTCCAACCATAAATCCAGAACGTGCTGCTTTGTGAGACTATTCAGCGTTTGTATCTGCTTTTCCTAGCGATTAAAGAAGTACTCAGTAGCTACGATCTCACTCCAATTCCGTATTACTTCTTCGTCCAGGCTAGTGTCGCCCAGCCTCTTGCCACTGATCAGCGTTTCGCGCAAATCACTGCAGCTGCTTGAAGAAGGTGAAAAATTAGAAGAGTTTTTCTAATGAATTAACCGAAAACTTTGGGTGGCTGTAATTTAAATTACAGCCACCCAAAGTTTTCGGTTAATTCATTAGAAAAACTCTTCTAATTTTTCATGGCGCCCCCGGGTGGACTGTAAAGTTAATTATAGGCAACAACAATAAGTGACAGTGACACAAGAAATTGCAGTATATGCAAACATATTCGTTGCCCGCGTCGTGGTGTGTGTGTTAATCGGCAATCAATTTGCATAATATCATCGCGTCGGTCGCGCCAAGAATCATTTTTGTGCAAATTTCTGCTACCGCCGAGGGATGCCCTGCGATAAAGCCAGGAAAGTAGCAGTTGGATTCAAAGATCCAAAAGAGGAATCAGAGGTATTTGTGCAGAAAATTGAAGGCTGAGCAAAAGACATTCAGATCTCTCTTTGAGGTGTCTTGTGCTGAAAACATTGCACATCGCCTTCAATTCTAGGCACAGACGTATGATATACATATAGTAGAGCTTGATTGCATGCATTTTATTAGTAATTGCATAAATATAACTAAACACACATAAATACATACATATCGACACATACAGACATATGTGAACCGCTATTTGGACGCAACAGTTATATGTACATACATCTATCGTTAACTGCAATCACTGTCGCCCTCCCCTTTATTTTGATCTACCTTTCTCGTCGTTAGAACCTCACAAGAAAGTTTGTTCGTTCGTTCACCCAAGCCACGGCGTATAGAAAGTATCCACACATACATACAAGCAGCAGCACCGGTGCATTATTTCGTTTTCGCTTTCCTTCTCCACTGCTGCTTGCGTTGTATTTGTTGGGAGAATTTTCGTTGCCGCTCTTGAGCTTAACGGTGCGCCAAGTGACGCGCTACCCTGTTTTTAACGGGTATATTCTTTTCGGCTGTTACTTGCCAAGTGACGCGCTACCCTGTATCTAAGGGGTATATTGTTTTCGGCTGTTACTTGCCAAGTGACGCGATACCCTACATTCTAAGGGTATATTGTTTTCGAACGTCACTTGCAACTACTCTTTCCCTTGATACCTCGTGCCTCGACATTCAATTAAAATTCGTTTTCGATTATCGTTCTCGTTCAAACATTTAAAAAAAAAAATAATAAATAAATAAATAGGAATAATAGTGGTTTGTTGCGTAAAATCTTCATACACAAATATTATGGCAGAAAACAGTAAATCCACTCTTGAAGACTTAAAGATTAAGCTCAAAAGTCGAGTAAAAAGCATTCGCCGCTTAGAGGATCGATTAGATCAAGGGTCGATTCCTTTGCAATTACCGGAATTACAATGTAGATTAGATTGTTTGAATGCTTCAATTGAAAAGGCTAACCATTTGCAGGAGCAAATCGAGGACATAACAGGTGATGATGCATATGCAGCCGAGTTGGAAGAGCTGACGATTGTCACCAAGGGAAAGATAATGTCGCTTATCGCCGCCTTTGATGCAGCAAGCGAGACGAAGCCAGTGTCTGCTTCAGCCCCAACTCATGCTAGACTTCCGAAATTGGCATTACCCAAATTTAGTGGTAAACACTCGGAATTCAAAATTTCATTAGCCTTTTTGAGAGACTAGTCCATAGCGACAACAGCATACCGGTGATCGAAAAATTTAATCATTTGATTTCGTGCCTCTCTGATGAAGCATTAGGAACAATAAAGGCGTTCCAAGTCACCGAGGCAAAATTATGAAAAGGCCATGGCTGGCCTAAAACGAGTATATGACAACGATTATTTGATTTTCACGAATAATATTTCCACATTGTTCAATCTGCCGAGAATATCGCATCAATCTGCATCATCTCTAAGAACTCTAATCGATACTGTTTCGTCGATTTACGGATCGTTACTGTCGATCGGAGATGATACAAAAATTTCGAATGCAATGCTCATTCATCTCGTTTTAAACAGAGTCGACCCAGTGACGAAACAAAAGTGGGATGAACAGCTTACTTATGAGAAGTTGCCGCTTTGGTCCGACTTTGAGAAAGTCTTGAATCGTCGATACCAGCATCTGTCTGCTGAAGAATCGACCAAGCCAAGGCAAGACAAAGTCATGCCAAGCAAGCAACATAATCGCAGTTCATTTGCTTGTTCTTCCACTTCCACCAACAGTAGAACTCAGCAAACTTGTAGCTACTGCAATTCAGGAGACCATGTAGTGTCAAATTGCCCTCCATTTTCGCGTCTCTCGGTGATGCAAAGGTTTGAGTTTGCTAAGTCGGCATCCCTATGCATTAATTGTCTGCGAAAAGGCCACGCTGTTGTAAAATGCAAAGCCAATAAATGTCGAGTGTGCAGCCGCTCACATCATACATTATTGCATCGATACACAGTGTCGGCTAATAGTCTCGCGTTGCCACCACCCCAAGAGAGTCCTTCTCCTCCATCAAATCAGAATCAACCTTCCACGTCACATGTTTTGCATGCGACAGCGTTGGACAGGGTAATTCTGGCTACGTCGATCGTAAGCGTCCGAACTAAGAGCGGTGAACACATTCTGGCCAGAGCTCTGCTCGACTCTGGATCACAAACAAATTTCATTACCGAGGACCTCGCTAATCGCTTACAGATCCGTAGAGAGGAGTCCTGTATTAACTTGCTTGGAATTGGTGAATCTAATTCTCAAGTAAAGGATAAAATACACACAGTGGTGAAGTCGCGAATAAATGGTAGTGAGTTCTCCTTTGATTTTTGGATCCTGAAATCAATTTCAGGTTATCACCCTGACCAGTCAGTGAATGTGACTGACTGGCGAATCCCAGAGAACCTACCACTGGCAGACCCTTATTTCTACAAGCCACAACGAATAGATATGCTAATTGGAGCAGAATCGTTCTTTGAATTATTAGCTGTTGGTCAAATTAAACAAGGTCCTGACTTTCCAACTCTTCAGAAAACCCTTCTTGGTTGGGTTGTGTCGGGAAAATATGTTTCCAGGAGTTCTGCTCCTCAAATTACAAACAGTTTGAGTTGCAGTGAAGAGTTGCTAGTATCCATCGATAGGACCTTGAAAAGTTTTGGTCACTGGAAGAAATGCCATCTACCAAGAAAATTGCCACACCTGAGCACAAGCTGTGTGAAGAACACTATCGTAAGACGACTCAGGTACTATCATCAGGTCGGTTCGAAGTAAGGCTCCCGTTTAAATCAGATCCAAATTGTTTAGGCAACTCCTTTGAGGTTGCGAAACGGCGGTTTTTGTCGCTTGAAAGACGATTGCATCGTGACCCTGAGTTGAAGAAAATGTACTTGGAATTCATGGAAGAGTACCTCTCCTTAGGTCATATGTCTCCTACTGACAATACGATTCCTTCTACTCCACACTACGTAATCCCTCATCAGTGTGTTCTGAGGCCCCAAAGTACGTCTACCAAGCTCCGAGTCGTGTTCGATGCTTCGTCCAAGACGTCCTCACAGGTGGCCTTAAATGATATTCTGATGGTAGGACCTACCATTCAAGAGGAATTATACTCGACACTGCTCCGTTTCCGTCTGCACAGGTTTGCCCTGACTGCTGATGTTAAAAAGATGTATCGCCAAGTGATGGTGAACGAAGCGGATCGGCAGTTTCAGCTAATAGTGTGGAGAAGAGACCCTTCTGAATCCTTGAGATTATACAAGCTCAACACTGTAACCTATGGGACTGGACCAGCCCCATTCTTAGCTATCCGGTGTTTGAAAAGGTTGAGTGAGTCTGCGAAGCTCTCATTCCCTAGAGCTGCTAATGTTATTGGGTCCGACTTTTACGTCGATGACTTGTTGACTGGTGCTGCATGCGTAGAGGAGCTAAGGGCAATTAAGTCCGAAGTGTCTCAGGTTCTTCAGACCGCAGGGTTTGAGTTGACTAAGTGGTTTTCAAACTCACCCGAGATCACCGCATCTGAGAGCACAGCCAAACCCATAACAATCTCGGATTCAGAGTCGACAAAGGCGTTAGGAATCTCATGGTTACCTACTGACGATGCCTTTAAGTTCAAAATTGACAATTCAGTTATGGGTCTCCGAGCGACAAAACGGAACATACTATCGGTGACATCAAAGTTGTTTGACCCCCTTGGTTTATTAAGTCCTATCGTTATAAAAAGGCAAGATCCTATTGCAGGAGCTTTGGCTTAACAAACTAGATTGGGATGAGTCGATCCCGCTGCATTTGGAAACAGCGTGGAACAAGTTGAAAAATACACTATCTCAATTGGAAGACATATCCATATCTCGGTTTGTGTATTCCGATCCGATGTCACCGGTTCAAATACATGCCTTTGCTGACGCCTCCATGAGAGCCTATGGAGCGTGCGTCTATATACGTAGCAGAACTGCAGAAGGTTTAAAAATATCATTGTTGACTTCGAAATCCAAAGTAGCGCCGCTCAAGACCAAAACGCTCCCAAGGCTTGAGTTATGTGCCGCTCACCTTCTCGCAGATCTCTGTCACAGAATCAAGCCCCCCTATTAAACGTGCCCATTGAACGAGTAGTTTATTGGTCGGATTCAGAGGTAACTCTTCATTGGATCCGGTCTCATCCATCGTCGTTGTCGACTTTCGTTTCAAATAGAGTGGCTGAGATTCAAGAGTGGTCAGATGATGCTACGTGGCGGCATGTACCCACGAAACAGAACCCAGCAGATATTGTCTCAAGAGGTTGTGACGTCGACGAAATCGTGCAGTCAATTTGGTTCGAAGGACCATCATTTTTGAAAGAGGAAGAAGAAAACTGGCCCAAGAACGCTCATTTCGAACACTCCGATGATCTTCAGCTGGAAAAGAGGAAGACTGCGGTCGGGCTGACCGCGGCTGTGCGAAGTTCGAGCTGTTAGATGTCATCGAGGGATTCTCGTCACACCTCAAACTGCTTAGAGTGTTCGTGTATGTGTTCCGCTTTATAAGAAAAATGTAAAGACCAAGCCTAAATTTCGAAAAAACTATCTCACCGACCGAATACAATGAAGCCTTTTATAAAATTGTCGAAATCGTCCAGCATCACGAGTATCAAGGAGAAATCGAAAAGGTTAGGAAAGGATCTACAACTGGTCCTAGTCTTCAGCGGTTGAACCCATTCATCCATGAAGACACAGGGACTTGGTGCAACTTTTCGTTGTTGCGAGTGGGGGGGCGACTAGCCAAAGCTCCTATATCATACGATGCCAAGTTTCCTCTGCTTTTGACTAAGCGCTCGCAATTCGTGCGAAGCTATATTCGTCATCTGCACCATTCGAATTTTCATGTCGGCCCACGAGCACTTGTGAGCATCCTTCGACAGAGCGTTTGGATAGTGAACGCTCAGGAGGTCTGCCGTCAGACAGTTCGATCGTGTATGCGCTGTTTTAAATGCAAGCCGCGATTGCTGACGCAACTCATGGGGAATTTACCCGCAGATCGACTCCGTGCTCTCCGCCCATTTTCAATTTGCGGCGTTGATTTTTGTGGACCAGTGCACACGACATTGAAAATTCGCGGAAGGCCCCATACAAGTCATACATTGCGCTTTTGTTTGTTTTGCGTCCAAGGCGGTTCACCTAGAAGTAGTTTCCGATCTAACCACTGACTGTTTTGTTGGCTTTCCAAAGGTTCGTCGGGCGCCGAGGATATCCCCAAGTCGTCCATTGCGACAACGGGACGAACTTCGTCGGAGCGAGCCGCCATCTCAGCGCTCTGCGGATCAGGCTCAAGGAGCAGGGAGACGCAATTCGCGACTTCGCGTCAAAAACGGATGCGAATTTGCGTTCATACCGCCACGAGCTCCTCACATGGGAGGGCTATGGGAGGCAGGTGTAAAAACTGCCAAGAGCCTACTCCTACGGGCGGTAGGCAGCGCGCTCCTAACCGCCGAAGAGCTCGCCACAGTCCTCGTCGGCATCGAGGCCATAATGAACTCGAGGCCGCTGGGAGCCATCAGCCAGGATCAAGCGACGGCGAGGCCCTAACACCCGGGCACCTGCTGACAGGCGGGTCGCTCATCGCCCCCCCAGCACTGCGGACTCCGGACCAGGAGAGTCTCAGTTGCTTGCGGCGATGGCGACTTGTCTCGTCAGTCAGGCAAGCGTTTTGGCAGCGATGGTCCCGCGAATATGTCCTGGGGCTGCAAATTCGGGGCAAATGGCACCAGCGGCAACCGAACCTCGAGGAAGGAGACCTCGTCATCGTGGCCGAGGACAATCTGCCGCCTCAGGAGTGGCTCGTGGGGAGGGTCATCGCCACGCACGCAGGAGAGGACGGCATGGTCAGGGTCGTCGAAATAAGGACTAGCACTGGAGCGGTTTTTCGGCGGGCCATACACAAATTGGCGCCGCTCCCAATGTGTTGAAGCCGATGCAGGCGTTCAACGGGGCCGGTGTTGCGTGACTTTCCATCCATGGCGGCGATTATTAGTTATTGAACTTAATTATGAAGTCTAGTGTAAGTTAGGCTAGGGCAAAGCGGGAGCGCAATAAAAGCTCGCTCTCTCGCTCTTGGCGAATTCGCCCCGCTTTGCCACCGTAGGTTAGCTAGAGTAGAGATTTGAATTGTGAAGGAAATAGAGTTGTTCGCAAACATTGAAATAGATCGAGCGTATCAATTTTTCGCCCCGCCGAATAAATAATTTAAATTACAGCCACCCAAAGTTTTCGGTTAATTCATTAGAAAAACTCTTCTAATTTTTCAGAAGGGTTCTTCCACAATCAACTCTACCGGATCCATTGGGCATTCCACTGAGATCACTTGGTCCAATTTGCTCGTAGATTGTTACAATCGTATTCGTATCCTTGTGGTTTAAGGTTTTCGCCCGCAAATAATACGATCCGAGTGGTATCTGCACTGAGCTATTGTCCAGTGAGGATGGACTATCTAATTTTTTGCTATTGTAAGTGGAAAGGACTATCGTGATGCGATCGCTCAAGTCACTGGAGAGAAGGCGGCAGGAGCAGAGCAGTGGAAAGGACTTGTTGCATTGCTGTTTTTAAATGACTGCATATCAACTTTGTGGGAGGGAATTTGAAGCAGGTGAAGTTAGCAACTAATAGTTTTCAGTGGCGCTCCTATTGTGCATTACCTGAACTAATTGTACATTATTATAAATTGTAATGTAAATTGTAAATTGGCGGAAAATGTTAACGCACATGTACAAAATGGTTTGTGTCTTTGATAAATAACTTTCGCTGGGTGGCGCTAGTGAGGACACAAAAGCCGTTGACAATTTGAATGGAAAAAACATCCAAAGCACCACTCTGAAGAAGCATCGCCTTATGCGTCGACATTTCGATTGGAGTTTGCCATAATCCATAAAATCAAGGATGTTCCTCCGAACATCCAAAGCCATGGCCATAGCACGCCCAGTTCGAGCCCACAAATAGCCGAGAAAACTAAATAAGTACGACTTATCCTTATCCAAGGATCGAGGATATTTATCCGATTACAGAAATCCATGGCACGCCCTGATTGTCAATCAAATAACGGAGAAACAAGATAAATATCGGGCCTTGTGATCGGGGAAACGTCCTTATCAAAAATCAAGGATATTTTCAATAGTCTAGTGGGTTCTCAGGAGATTAGGAAAACTTAAAGCATTCAAATAATATTCCGCTTCCTTCTGGCTAATAACGAGTCCTGTACTACTTGAGTATCGCGTATAAAAATTATTTTGCTCATACATACTCGTACTTTGACTTTATCTAACTCTATCAAATTCGAGCAAACTCTTCAGTTTTCTGCACCGAGAGAAAGTTGCATATGCCAGCAAAAGATTTCCCCCCAGGAGAAGAACAACAACTTGGCTATTATCATTATTGTTATCGCTATTGAAAAGCGCTAATTGTGCGCAAATAATGAGCCATACTCCAACCATACTCGTACGTGGCGGCATGCCGGAAAGCTCACACATGCAAAAACCTGTTGGGAAACTGCAAGCGAGGCAGAAAAGCGAGGCGCCACAGGATGCGAAGAAAGGCGAAAGTTTAGCGGCAGATGGAGATGTGCAGACGTTCGAATAAGTACGAGTATGTGTGGAATGTGGAATTTTTGGGGGTTAATTAGAATGGGTATTGAGAAACAATTCGAAAGGGAGTGTTGCCAGGATATCTCCTTTCATTCCCATGTATTGTATATTCGTATATACGCCCCATGTACGGGCAACCAAATGTCCTTTTCCTAGTGTCCGGTGTCACATAGTCGTTCTAGGAGCAAAAGCTAGTAGCACTGCGACGAGCGTCACGTGCATATGAAAATATTACGTTGGGCGCTTTATGAATGAAACATTTACTATTACATACCTTCGCCTTTGCCTTCGCCTTCGCTGTTACCACCCCAGCCATATCCACTCCACTTTATGCCACACTGCTTGGGGCACCTTGACTACTGGCCGCACCGCCCACTCCCGCCTCCCACTGCCACTCGGCCTGCCCGCAAGACACATGCGCAACGCCATCGCCATCGCCAGGCAGCATTTGAATTTTGAATATGAATTTTGACACTTGATTATCAGCGCCGCTCGCAGTTCGCGGCCAGTTCCAACTGTGTGCAGACGTTCGTCCCCGGCAAGGCAAAAACTTAAAAAAAAAAAAAAACCCCGGAAAAAATAAATTCACATTAGTGCTGCGGAAACTCGGCTTGGGCGGCTACTTGGCCAGTGAAAGTGGCAACAACAAAGAGAAAGGATAAAAGAAAGGAGTACGACATTTAGGCAAAACTTTCGCACTTTGGTTGGCACTTTAGTGGATGTCGAAGCCAGGCCAGAGCTGGGAATATGAGAAAAGCCTTCGCTGATGTCTGGCTCCTGCTGCACTGCGTGTGTCTGAGCCGGGCCAGCTTCTCGGAGTTGAACAACTGTAAGTTGGCTCTAAATAGCTATCTAAAAGGGATGAACAAACTAAATAATTATAATTAATATCAACGAAAGCTGATAAAATACAAATTCTATGGAGATAATGTAAATATAATTTAAAATATTTCAAATACAACACCCAATTTAAAATTAAAAGATTCAAAATCACTTAGAAATGTTTCAACTAAAAAATCGTCCCTTAACTTTATCGCGGTCTAGTCGATCCTTTATTTTCCACCCACAAATATCAGTAAAACTTTGAGGAACATCAGTTAAATGGCAACATTCTCGTAAATTTCTCGGCAAAGGTTCAGCTAATTGACTACATTTAACGTGGAAAATATCCGAAACAAAAGTACTAACAAAAAGCGTTATAAACACCAACAGCAGCAACAGCAGTGGGCGCCAAGTGGTGCGGGTGGCTACCGCCTGGCAATCGGAAGTCCAACGAGTCCATAAGTGAATAAACTGTGGCCAACATATTCCCCAGACAGAAGGGATAGGGACGAGGAAGAAGAGCAGCGAGGAGGAGTAACTTCCGCTTCGAAAAATGTGCGCCCAAAAGCCCAAACCCAGCTCAAAAAGCGCGCAACACAGAAAAACAAAACAAATTTTCCTTGACTTTGGGAAGCCGATAAATGCAATAAATATATCAGAAATATTTGTATATTTAAATCAATGTGCCAAATGCAAGACAAACAGAAATATTGGCAGGCTAGCCGCAGTGTGCGATAAGAAAGTGAGAAGTGAGTGGTTCGGGCCAAGAATGATGTGCCAAAGCCCCCAAAACCAAAACTCAATTCCTCCTCCCAGCAGGCCATCAGACGGACGGCCAGACAGCCAGACAGACAGACAGTCGCGGAAAGGCGACGTTTTTCCACTTCCTATTGCACTCAGCGCAATTTTCTTTCCACTCTTTTGTGGCTGGTCGTGCTACTGATTTTCTGCTGCTGAAGTGTTAAGGATGGCGGTGGTGCAGTCCCCCTGCAGTGGCGTAGGGGTACGGGTGCTGTCTTTTTTTTTTTGGCAGACATTGCGTGCTGATTGTGCTGCGTTCCGCCTGCAAACGGCAGACAGCTGGAGTGTCTAACAGACAGGACATTCACTTTCCGTTTCAAGTTCAACAATGTGGGGAAAGGACTCCTCCTTGGTTAAGATATATAGTAGGACCTGTAAGGCAGAAGTTGGATTCCAGCTGTGCCTTTTCGACATTAAAGATCGAAGCGAAAGCCAAGTATGGCTCAAAGGAGAAATGAAAGAGTTTGGAGCTATATTACCAAAGTGGATGCCAGCTGAATCTGGAATCCATTAAAGATCGAAGCCTTAGGCTATAATATAAGCCAACCGAAAAGCGAACGGAATCGGAGGAGCTTTTAGAAAGAGAAGATCGAGTCAAGAGACAACCATATATAACCCCTAGGACCACATAAAGTATCGTATCCTATGAGACTAGAGTGAATTTCCTGCCACAAAGTTAGCAACAGGAAAACCATTTAGCGGCCACAAAGTTAAATGCGAATTTGCATTACCTGCCAGACATACGTATGAAAAATACCCACATACTCGGGCACACAGAGGTGTATTATGGTTAGAAGTCTCGCTTGTCCCTTTCTTTGGAATGTTTCAATATGCAAACATGCAATAACCAAATTGCAATAACAGCAGCAACCATAGGCAGCCAAACAATGGCGAAAGGTAACCCCTACCCTATCCCGAACCGAACCATACCCAACACCCATAGGTAGTGGTGGAGTGGTGTGTGCCCGGCATACCGAACCCAAACATAATCGCAAATTATAGGCTATATAGCATGGCATCGTCGTAGGCTTCCCTCCCCCCAATTGGATGCTAGTTTGTGCTGAAAAACGCCCACACCCGCACCGCAATCAGTGTAAGAGGTGATGGTGATGGCAGTGGTCGCGACGGGGCAAATGTAAGGGTGGAGCCAGAGCCAGAGCCAGAGCCAGTAGCCAGCTTTTTACAATTTTCCAGGTACTAGCAGCTCCCTCTGCTCTATTAGACTTTTGCATTTTTTCGGGTTATTATTTGGTCATAATTGTAATTTAGGTATTTGCTGTGTGTGAGGAAAAGAAGGACTCGACTCCAAGCTCCATGCTCCCCTCCTCCTGACCGCAGCGTGGCCACAAAATCATGCTACTTGTTAGGCATGTGATGTGATTTCTATTTTTTCTTTTCGCCGCTTTTGTTAGGGGGTGTCAGGTCTGAGGTCTGAGGTCTGGACTTCTGTGTGTGCGGTTGGGTCTCCCAGCGGTTAGAGGCTGACGGGCAAATGTCGAAGACTTGTGCTTGTGGTCAGGGAGCGGAGCTTGACTGGAAATGATTGCGTTGAGTTGAATTCCATTTACCCTCCTCCCATCTAAGAAATTATCAGTTTGAGCCTTGCAGGTTTTTGAACTTTTGTAAGAATAATTACTGAAAACTCTTAACTTTTCTTTGAATTCTCCTAATGCATGAAACTGAAACCTTCCTGCTCATAATTTTACATCTTAAGAACCAAAAGACTGGCGGGGCGGTCATACCTAATAAACAGTTAATTTAACTAATTGTTGGATTATTTGCTGTTTGCCTTCGCTTAATGTTAACTTGGTCAAATTTATGGCCGCTGGATAATTTTAAGAAATATCTTTGACCACTTTGGCGGGCATCTGGCAAGCGTTGACAATTTTCGCCTTAGGCCGTTGACATTCTGCAGACACAGGCAGAAATGAGCGGGGAAAAGAAATTAAATAATTATATTTTTAAATGTGGATTAGAAATGGCCAACGATGGGAGGCGGCCGAACATTTCTGAAAAACAAATTATTGTAAATTCAATTATATTTTCTCGCCCGAGTTCCTTTAAATGGGTACAGCGGAAAGGCCAACATCTAGCATTTGCAAGCCTCATAAACCACCCCCCTATTAGCCCAGGGTGGACTCCTACCCCTGGCATATCCCACAGTTACGTTACGAGTATATCTGCCCCATTTAGTACTCTAATAAGCAGAGCCATAAATGTCAACCAACCGCCTTTCTAGCGGATCCCAAGTTCAGTGGCCCCATCAACAATGTAACCATTCCCGTGGGACGCGACGCACTGCTCACTTGTGTGGTCCACGAGCTGGTTAGCTTCAAGGTGGCCTGGCTGCGGGTGGACACGCAGACCATTCTCAGCATACAGAACCATGTCATCACCAAGAATCATCGCATTGCCATCTCCCACACGGAGCATCGCATCTGGCAGCTGAAGATACGCGATGTCCAGGAATCGGATCGCGGATGGTTTGTACTATTCAATGAGGGACAGGCCAAGAGCTGAAATATACCATATTCGCCTTCGATTTGCTGCAGGTACATGTGCCAAATCAACACAGATCCCATGAAGAGTCAAATGGGTTACCTGGATGTGGTGGTGCCACCCGATATCGTTGACTTTCAGACCAGCCAGGATGTGGTGCGTGCCACGGGACAGAACGTGACACTCACTTGCTATGCAACAGGCGTCCCCACTCCTACCATCACCTGGCGCCGCGAGGAGTCCACCCCACTCTGGCTAACAGACGAGGGCGATCGAGAAGTCTACAGCGTCGAAGGACAAAATCTCACGCTGTGGCAAGTGCAGAGGACTCACATGGGTGCCTATCTGTGCATCGCTTCCAATGGCGTTCCTCCAACGGTGAGCAAGCGCGTCATGCTGGTGGTGAACTGTAAGTAAAGACATTTATCTAGAATATATCACAAAAGCTATTTTATTTTCCTGACAGTTGCGCCCACAATCTGGACACGATACGATACCATTTATGTGGGTTTGGGCCAGAAAGTGACCCTGGAATGCATCACAGAGTCGCAGCCGGCATCAGTAAACTTCTGGCTGAAGGACATGGAGCTGCTGCAAGGTGGCTCCTACGAGTCCGTCGCTGTGGATCACGCCTATCGGATTGTGATGCGCATCGCTCTGCGACCGGTGACCAAGCGAGACTTTGGCGAGTACAAATGCATAGCGAAGAATGCGCTGGGCGAAACGGAGCGGAGTATCACAGTGCATCGTAAGTCGGTCCGGTCCACATACAACGATCTATATCTTACGCAGTCATGTCTTCCTGTGATCACAGATAAAGCCAAGAAGCACGGACAGCATTCGCACCAAACTTCCTTGCACGAGAGTCAATTCATTGTCATCGAAGGTCTGTAGTCAGTCTCACAATTCTAGAATATCTTTTCTTATATGCTGTTTTACATCTTTCAGAGTACTTGGCTAATATGGCTCATCGGTTCTGTAGTTTTCACTCGGTTTGGCTGTTACTTTTGTGTTTTGTGAATAAAGTTTCCAGTTTTTGAACAGTCAAACACTTGGCGCTTTGTCTTTTAGCCACTTTTGAGGAGTGACTGCATCATTTATATTTATCCTAATTCACAATTTCATATTAATTATTAAATATAATTTCGGTTACATAGAATTAGTATATAGACCGATTCCGGGATAAAGTAATGCAGGTGTGAGACATTGGACAATCAAAGAATTAAATTAATACCCCGCAGTTCCCCTGCGGCACATTCGTAGAATGATGTGAAAGACATTGATTCGTTGTAAAAAGTTCCCATAAGCGAACGAACCATTCAACACGAGTGATTCCAAATGAATTCCGACTCCGAGTAAAAAAAAGATTCACAGTGCTTTAAAATTACGTTAAATTTTTGCGTTTTAGATAAATATAGATAGAAAATTCCTATACTATAGAATACAAATACAGTAGATGTAATACAATTTTTCAAAGGAATATTGTGTTGTTGAAAGCAGAAATCAGCTGTCACGAATGTGAATGTGCTGCTAATGGGACTGTGGCATAAAATCAACTCTTTTGATGCTGCTCTTTTTGGGTGCATACGCATAATCGTACGCGTATTGATTAATTTTTGATTTGCGGGCTAAATAAAATTGTTCTAGGTCCTCTAGGTTTATCATCTCGTCATCATACATTTAAAATTAACTACAGTTCGCTTTAGTTATGTACAATTGGGTTGGTTCCTTAATCAAAGATCAATTGAATATTTAGCTAAGACTCGAATTGCAAACTTTACGCTTAACATAAAGGAAATTTAACTATAGGAGAATTCATTAATGGTTAACAAGTGTCTGTCTATAAATGAACGATGGCTGTCTAGTTAGTCCCTTTCCATCCTTCCTTTCTGTTTTTTTTTTTGTGGGTTTTGTGGCAATAAATTACGTGTGATAATTGTTAGAGCGTGTCGAGGTCGAGGTAGGCTTAACAGTGTGTTAGTTTTGGGGTTTGTTCTGGCTTACAAACTAAGAGCGTGTTGTGTTTTATGTGAGGATGTGTTAATGCGCTAGCCTAAGACTGTTTTGCTTAGAAGTAATGCTATGCTCAACTTGAGCTGTCGTGACCGTTGGCCAGCTTGGGGGGCGGCAACTCCATTTTGGGCACTTCAATGGCCGGCGGCGGTGTGGCGCCCTTTGCTTTGGCCAGTACATTCCTCTGCTCGTAGATCTCGTTCACCAGCTTCTTAACAAACGGATGATTGAACTTTCCCTCCGTCGAGTCGAAGAACTCCTGATGCTTCAACAGGCAATTGTCGCGTTTCTCGTACTCGAACGCCTGCATCACCATGTCCAGGCGATCCAGATCCTTGACGAACCTGCTCTCAGCGCTCTCTGCATGTTCGTACTCCTAAAGATAGATAAGAAAATTGGTATACTTCGAAATTAAAGAATTGTCTGATAGATGTCTCACCTCGAAGAGCTCCATTATGCGCTTGCCGCGGGGTTCGATCAGTTTGCATATATCCTCCATCGCCTTGAACTCCATGGCCCGCTTTTCCTCCTTGGACACACCACAGAATGGGGTTATATCCCCCACTAGACTCTCCGCCAGGTCGTGCACCAGAGCCAGTTCCATGCATCGTATCTGGTTGAGTCCCTCGCTGCCATCCAGCAGAAATGTGAGCATGCTCATCCGATACATGTGACCCGATATCGATTCACAGTCGTTGACATCACGCAGTACCCATCCAGTGCGTTTGGTGTGCTGTTGGATAGAGAGGCAGGCACTGGGTTATTGGAAATGTAATATATGAAATGTCGCTGGAACTGTGGCATCTTTCCATTGATTCCCTGCCGCCTCACCACTGAGCACTCTGCCTAATTAAAAACATTCGATGCCGAGCGACGTTGGTGACATCGTTGCACACATCTAGGTTGATGCCTTGCTGACGGTGAGGCCCCTGCCACTGCCACTGCCACCGTCACCGCCACCGCCTTCAGGCCTTCAACTTAAACCTGCCATCGAGGGCGCTTCCACGTTTTCTAGACTGTTGCTATTTGATCAATAAAAGTTTTATTTATAGCAACCGTCGCTGCGGTATGCGCAGGCGGTAGGGCAAACAAGGTCCCAGAGACGTTGTTGCATGCCCATTGCTGTAGCTGATGCCTGCCTCTTGCCATTGAGTTTCCAGTTTAACCTAAAGTCTTATATGACCAGACTATATTGCCAATAGTCCGTGACTTATCGGTCTAGGTTGATTATCTCTGACTGATTCCGAGTTGTAGTCACGTAATGAAGTGTAATTGTTTGGCTTATCAACACAACGCTAATAAAAACGAGCTCTGAGGTTGAAACAACATGCATAATGATGCACAAAGTAAATGGATATAGCAGATCCATATCATATCTCAATGATAGATACTAAAAGCAACGATTTGAGGGCGTATATCGGGTTCAGTTGATTAATTGTATTGTTGGATCGAACATGGAATTAATATTTACTTTATCTCTCGAGTATAAATTAATGAAAGTAGTCTTCGATATGAACGAGATAGAAATCAAATGAAGCATTGCTTTGTGAGTGTCAAAGGGTGGTGACAGTTCGATTATGATCCATAATTTACTGTAATTTTGCAGGGGATATCTGTGTACTGGTCTAATACCTACTACATTTCCTATAGCTCCAATGGTTCTCCAAGAAACAGTCTTTCAGTTTCTCTCATATTTCGTAAACTGACACAAATTCTCATTTCAGCTTATGGCTTCATTTCACACTGCCTTCACAGATAGCATTTATTATTCATTTCAATTTTGTTATGAAAACAGAATAGCGACGATCCCTCTCTCTCCTTCAACCCTCTATGTAGGGGTGCACACCACAAAATTCTCCCAGATAGCGTCTATATTTTGAAGGCCAAGATCAAAGTCACGCGTTGATTCGACTTTCTGTTTTTGTATAGCTTCTATGTCGCGCTCTATATACTACGCTATATGTACCTACCTACCTATAAAGAAAAATTTAGAAAATTGCCAATGGGAATATTTCGTTGGGGCTTTGTCAAATTCTGTTGTCCGACGTACGTCAATGCTGACGATTGAGAATTATTCTCACTGAAATTTAAGATTATTTCTAGATATTTCAGCAAAATACGAGTAAATACGAATTTAATGGAGGCTCACGTGAGCGCCAATGTTGGTTGTTTTGTTTTTTTTTCGAAGCTTCTCGGGTTTAGAAATCATTTCGATTGAGTGGCATTTCCATCGGTGGACGGCGGGGCATTCTGCTCAAACTGCAATCGATTTGGTTTTGGGGGGCCTTGTTGTCAATAAGGAAATGAGTCCCGTGTTCTCTTCTTCATTTCGTTAAAAGTTTCGAATGAGGTCTGATTAGATAAAAGTTAAGCTATCTCTAGCAGAGGGTTCGTGATAGAGGGTGTGGAACGTGCGCAGTTCTCTTGACTTTTGTGCTGTTTGCTTGGGCATTTGTTGATTTAAAACAGCTGTTCTTTGTCTCTGGCTAGGTCTTTGTTTATAGTTTATCGGTAGACTTTGACCATCGTCTGCATCTGGTTGTGTAAAATATTACAGAATTACTAAGCTAATTTTAAGCAGAAACGACAATGTGTCTTACGTATAGAGAGCATTGTTCAAATATAATACACACGATCTATTGTATACATATTTGTTGTTTTTTGGCAACCGACTATACAAATTCAAGTGGAGAGGGACACGAGAGCGAGGTTGTCTCACAGATTATTCAATATTTTCACAAAAAGAAGGAACAAAAGAATGAAAAGAGCGTCGAAAGAATAGAATGAATTTACAAAAAATAAATAAATATACTTTTGCATTTGATTTTCTTTCGTTTTCGTTTTTGTTTATTTTCTTTTTGGCTATCTGTTCGCAAAAGAGATTGGGGGATTTTTAGTAAATATTTTGATAGAATTGATAGAATATGGCTATCTATATCTATACAATCCTAATCCTCAGCAATCTTTATCCCCTCTATATGACTCAATCTAATGATTCCTATCTTAATCAAATAGAATACAATGTGTTAATCACACATTGCCAATCCAATAGGATTTTTTATACGACGCTATATACTCAGATTGTATCTCCAGAGCTCTCTACTATAATCTCTAGGCTCAATTGTGTTAACCAAAGCCTCATTATACCCCCCTCAAGGTTGAAGCCGCACACACTCTGGACCTAATGAAAACTCAAAATACGAGTATAATCTTCTTCATATAAGGCACGTGTTTTACGGCCACCATTCAAGACTTTAAGCGACGAGACGGGTCTGTCATTTAAAAAACAAAACTAATCTGATTGTCGGGAAGTCGGGGGGCTTCGATCGAATATAGCGTACAAATTGCTGACTGAAACGGAAATCGGTCAAATCAAAACAGCACCCGGGTGCAAGCGCTCCCCGCTCGCACGGTGGCGGCGGGAAAAATCGATGCGAATATATGACGTGACATTACACAGTACAGCACAGCACAGAGAAGAAGAGGAAACGAAACGGGTTTCGTTCTTTAGCATATTTACCTTTAGATTTCCGATGAGCTCCATAAACTGTAGAATCTCGGCGAGACCAGTGCTGAAGCAGGGCTTCTTTCCCGTGCTGGAGGCAGCCTCCTGGCACGAGGCGCCCAGGTCATTGCTGGGAGTGGTGCCGGACGCTGCCACATCACTACTGGTGCTGGCGGCTGCTGTGATTTCATCCGGTTTGTGGGCCTGGGGCAGGGGCTCCGCTGCTAGCGAGGACATGGCGAACTTTGTTGTCGTCTGTTGTTGATTCTGTTGCTGAGAGGATTTGGCTCCGTGTCCACTGGGTGGCTGGGTGTGTATGAGGCGCTGGATGTCCTGTCTGCGTTGCTGCAGCAGCTTTCGGGCGAATTGCGTTGACAAGTTTCCGTTCACGCTGTGCGCCGACTCCGAATTTGACTCTCCGTAACAACAACCGTTGGGGTTCGAATGGGACGAACGAATGGCGTTGTCGCTGAAGTTTTCGTCGCTCGACACCGCTGTCGCTTGACTAGATTTCTTTGGTATTGCTGTATTTGTAGTTGTGGTTGTGGTTGTGGTTATTGCTGTAGTTGCTGCTGCTGACGTCAGGCTGCTGAGATGCCTGAGCAGCCTGTAGAGATCGCTGCCACCACCCACGCCGCAGTTGCCGCTATTGGCGGTCGCTGCTTTGATTATTTGCTGCAGTGAGAACATCCTTGTTTCGGAGAGAAAGAGCGCCAGAGACTGCCAGAGAGACTGCGCCAGAGACAGCTTGTTTCGGAGAGAGTTGCTCGCGCGTGATCGTTGGCTACAAAACTGGGGGCCGAGCGTCAGACACGTGATGTGTGTATTTCGTTTGTTAAGCTTAAGGGTGCGAGAGAGAGAGAAAAGAAATCCGTTAGCATTGTAGCATGAACTCATACAGTTTTTGAGTACTGTGATAACAGTTTTAGAGCAAGCAAATCGCGTTTTTGGTTTTCGTTTGTTTGTTTTTGTTTTCATTTGCATTTGTTCGCTTTTTTTTTCTCTAACGGCCACTTCACTATAGCACTTCAGCAGAACTCTTTTCGAGGACGTTCAGCATTGAGTATCGGAACCACATATAGACATACATACATACATATATATAGCGAACTTGCCAGTAGCAGATAATTTTATGATTTATGATTTGTATATTTTTCTCTCTACACAGTTTAACTGATCATAGTTGAACTCTTAACAATAAATAATAAACAATATATATATAAAGCACACTGAGACGCATCCGAGACGTGAACCTATTGGTCAGCCATATTTATAATTATCCTCAAATAGTAGATGTATAACTGCGGTAGGGCAGAAAATTACAAAACTAGCGGAACCACACGATTCGTCTAAAAATGAAATGGGATCCCTATTAGTAAGCTACTTTAAATCGAATAAGTATTCATTGCCAAAACCACACACACATTCGCGAATTTACGAATTTGTTGCTTTTATGAACCGTTCAAAGTGCAATTAATGACAAAAACAAACAATAAATACAGCTTTATCAGCGGCCGCCCCACATCCCAGACAGCCGTATAAACATAAAATGTATGTATGAAAAAGGTCTCTACACTTGTGATCAAAATAATAGGTACACACCACTAGCTCCGTCTGTAGTTTGCTGAAAAATGATTGCAGAATGAAAATAAACACCTATTTATGAGCGATTTGCTTGGTTCATGGGAAAATGTCGATATCCTCCCTAAAATCCCTCGGAACACTCCGCACTTCCGAGAAGGCAAAGGCTCGTTTCTGTGGCCATTCTTTACGTTTAATCCCCTATGCGAAGGTTCTTATTATGTTGGCCCCACGTGTGTATACTACCATTTTTACACTCTCTATTCGAGAGGATTTTCTGAGCAAAGAATTTCCGTTGCCCAGAAACAGTTGTTGCAAAAATGTATTATGCTCTTTAAGAACTATCGACTCGCTATTGCTTTCACGCAGTCCTCTTTGGTAGTAGTGTACCTATTATAATGACCCCATGTGTATATATTATAGTACTATTTTTACAGTCCATGTACATACATACTATATGCATGCATGTGTGTATGTAGAGGATGAACTGTTCTCGTTACCTTGACACTACTCGGAAAGAAGTTCCGTCCCGTTTTGAGGGGCAAATAAATAGGAAGCGAAGCGCGTTTCCGACAGACAACACTTCAAGGTGTGCTGTGTCTTGTGGCACGTAAGCAGCGGCACGTTTCTCGCCTTTCCCTCTGCCTCTTGCCCGTTTTTTTGATGTAAGCGACTAAGAGCGGCGCCTGCCAACGACAGACTAAAGTTTTTAATGCGACAACACAGCGCGAGAACGGCGACGTTTGTAATTAGGAATATAAATAACACTAAACTAATATACAGTCACATACACCGACATCGACACCCACACAAACGAACAAGCACCAACAAATAGTTAGAATCACTAACGAAATTTATGCAACAGCTCTGGGTGCATTCTGTGGCTGTTTCTCTGCACTTTTGATTCCTTTAATATATATTACTCGTAATTTTATTCACTTAGCCGCGCGTCCGTGCCGTTCCTTCCGATCGACCGTTTTTCACGCCTGTGGTTCTGACAAATGCTGGCCGCACTCCCAACATTAAAACCGACAAGCGATGCCCGCCGAGCAACGACAAACTTGCATGCTTTGTTTAATTGTTTCAGCAGCAATTGCACAACAAAGTCTTGTTTTTGGGTTAAAATTAATTTTTCTTGTGGGTGGCGGCGGTTGGCGGGTGAGCCAGCTGGTGCGGCCAGTGTGCCCGTGCTTGCTGCAGCTCAGTGTGGAAAAATACTACAAATACCAGATTTCTCAAATATTATGTAGAAACTGGTGCAACAGCTGATTTCCGTTCTCAAGTGTGCTTTGACCTGTTCATTTAATTTAATTTGCCATGTTGGCGCCAATTAAGCATTTATTAAGCAACTATCGTGTTGTCCTGGCAAGTGGCTCGCCACGTCGCCAAGAATTGGTTAAAATGCTGGTGAGTATAGTCAGAAAAGCCAATGAAATGCAAATTTTAACCAACAAAATACTGTTCTAGGGTCTCAATGCAGAGCTCTGTCCATCCACATTTGAGGAGAACCTGAATCTGGCCGACTACAAGGAATTCTCCGACTATATAGAGGCTACAGCCCTGGGCAAAGCGGAGGAGGTCTTCACGCGTCTGAGTGCCGAGGGCGACAATAAAAATCTTATTGTTATAGCAGCCGACACAATGGTGACGCTGGGAAAAGAGATCTACGGAAAGCCAAAGGATCCTGAGGATGCCGTGCGCATGCTAAACAAGTAGGTCCACTACTTTACTACCGGTAAAGACGTCTCTTAATTCTCAAATTGATGTGTGGTTCCCTTGCAGCCTGTCTGGAACTTGCAATCGAGTGTTCAGCGGAGTTGTGCTCAAACATGCCCAAGGAGTGCGCAAATTCACGGACACCGCAGACGTATATTTCGGCCAGTTGTTGCCAGAGCAGATCCAGAGCTATGTGGATTCTGGGCATCCACTGTAAGCCACAAATATACTATATAAAGTCGTGAAATAACTAGAATCTCCATTGATATAGTGACAAAGCAGGAGCATATGGCGTTCAGGGACCTGGTGGTGCACTGATACACCGCATCGATGGCGACTTTTACTGCGTGATGGGTCTGCCGCTGCATCGTCTTTGCTGTGAACTGAACAAGCTATTTCTGGAGGATCTCTCGTCATAGCCCAAAGCCAACTGTCTTCGGGATCATGCGCCAACACACACGTCAGAGGCTACAAACACGTTCCGGTGATTTTAATCTCAACTCTGATAAGAGTCTATATCTCGCCGTTGGTTTGTTTGCCTATAGCCCAAGTCAATTAAAAATATAAAAAAACAATAGGGGAGCGAAAAAGTCAGATGGAAAGAGAGCAGAGGCACAGTGGTTGGTGATCGCCCCCATTATATAAAATTATTATTAATATGTTATAATACAATTCAATTGTTCATAGAAAATACTGACTGAAACCACTGTAGACTGTGAGAGAAACGCAGCGCTTTGACTTTTTCTAATCATTTACAATTTAAAAATCACCACATAAAACTACATATACTAATTTTAAAGATAAGCGGCTGAAAAATATTGTATTTGTGAGCTGTTCTATTGCTGGACTGGGTTCAGTAGTATTCCATCATTGACGCCAGGCGGATCAGAAATCATGGCAACATCCAAGAACTCCTACCAATTGTGGGGCGGACGCTTCAGCGAGAAGCCCAGTGAGGCTTTACAGGCTCTGAATATCAGTCTGCCGTACGACTCCCGTCTCTATGCGGATGATTTAGATGCCAGCAAAGCCTATGCAGAGGCTCTTCAGCGCGCAGGGTATTTAAACACCGCCGAGGCGGACAAGCTGGTGAAAAGTTTGGAGCTGATTCGGTACGATTGGATCGAGCGCACCATCAAGTTCCTGCCCAGCGACGAGGATGTGCACACTGTCAACGAGCGGCTGCTGGTGGAGATTACCGGGGAGCTGGGCCAGCGACTGCATACCGGCCGGAGCCGCAACGACCAGGTGGTTACCGACATGAAGCTCTGGCTGCGCAGGGGCATCCGAGAGACCCTCGGTCGCCTGAGTCGCGTTATAGAGGCTGCCGTTAAGCAGGCCGAACTCCATCTCGGGGTCCTGATGCCCGGCTATACGCACATGCAGCGGGCCCAGCCGGTTCAGTTCTCCCACTGGCTACTCTCGCATGCCTTTGCCTTGCGCGAGGACTGCCTCCGTCTGGTGGAGCTGCGTGATCGGGCGAATGTCCTGCCCCTGGGCAGTGGAGCCCTGGCCGGCAATCCTCTCGGTATCGATCGTCTGTGGCTGGCCGAACGCTTGGGCTTCTCTGGCGTCACCGCAAACAGTATGCATGCTGTCGGAGATCGTGATTTTGTAGGTGAGTACAGATTGTACTTAAACGTTTGAATAAGTCATTTCAAAGTCGTTGATGCCATAGTGAATTTGAATACTTCGAAATTGATCGGTTTCTTATCAGCAAACAGACGTCTAAGAATCGGTCGATTAATTAGACAGGGAACAATGATAAGGAGTTGTTGTACCCGGTATTGGAATAGAGAACATGCAACAGTATTATAATCATGAAAATAAGGTGCTTTCTACTGGGCCGTTTAAGCACCTGTCCCCCATCTGTTCCTCAGTTTCAAAGTTCCTTTAACTCTAAATCTTTTCAGTGGACTTCATCTATTGCTGTTCTCTGGTCAGCCTGCACCTGTCGCGTTTTGCAGAAGATCTGATCATCTACAGCACAAAGGAGTTCGATTTCATTCGCCTCCATGATAGCCTTTCCAGCGGCAGCAGTCTGATGCCACAGAAGCGGAATCCGGATAGCTTGGAGCTGATACGCGGCATCTCCGGGGTGATTAGCTCCAATCTGACTGGCATTATGATGACCATCAAGGGCACACCGTCCACCTACAACAAGGACCTGCAGTTCGATAAGGAATACTGCTTCCAGTCGTTCGATAAGCTAAAACAGGTGCTCGATATAGCTCAGGGTGTTGTACAGACGATGCAAGTGCAGCGGGATACGATGGAGGCGGCCCTCAGTCCGGATATGCTGGCAACGGATTGGGTGAGTAGAACCGTCTGCAATGGGGGTTTAATGCTTATAGACCTCTTTATTGCAGGCCTACTATTTGGTGAAGAAGGGCATCCCCTTCCGACAGGCCCATCATTTCATTGGTCGCGTAGTCTCGCTAGCAGAGCAGCGCGGTGTGGGCATTACCGAGGTGCCGCTGGGTGAACTGCAGCAGATCTGTCCCGCCTTCGGATCGGACATAGCCAGCGTAGCCGATTACGCCAACAATGTGCAGCAGTACGACGTGATTGGGGGCACGGCCACGGCCAGCATCGAGGAGCAGCTGCGTCTCCTGAATAACTTTGTCAAAGATATGCGCAAGCAGTCCTAGAGCACAGGCGCTTTATTTGAACGTGATGTTACGTTTGGCTTTGGTTTTTGGTTAACAAATGAAAAAGATTTACATTGACAACGTGGTGCGTGGATTATTAATTGAATAGATTAGATTAGTTGATATAGTACTGGTTCGATCGTTGAGGGCTCCTAGTTTACGCTGGGACTCTGGGGTGTGTAGGTGTAGGGCTCGTGGGTGCCCTGTTCGCCGTTGCCCAACTGCTGGTAGCCGGCGACCGCCGAGTTCTGGGGGAGACCCATCTTTCCGCCAGAGATGAGGACGCCCAGACTCTGCTGGAGCTGCCAGCGCCGAGCCTCACGGATCGACTTGTTGCGTCGCAGTGTCTTGGCCAGCATGAAGGCGCAGAGCACGCCCAGCAGCTGGACAAAGGCCACTGTAGTAGCCCCGGTGGCAATGAGCATGGCGCTCTGCGAAATGATAAAGTTCATCTTGCGGAAGCAGCCGTAGTCGAAGGTGTCCAGGCAGGTCACTTGGCTGGCATCGTTGATGTCCTGGGCCAGGCTGCCGCAGCAGGAATTGGGAACCACCACATCGTCACTGTCCAGGGTCTCGTTCTTGTTGGGGCTGAAGTAATCCTTCCAGTCCTCGGGTTTGTTCACGCCGCAGCATTCCAGCTGTTGAAGATGATCTCAGTGATTAATGATTGATATCGAGCTTCACCAGAGCTTGGGCTCACCCCGGATTGCATAAAGTCCACGCCAGATTCGACATAGGGATCGCTTTCGTAGTCAGCCATCGATTGGTACATGGTCCGCATCAGCATATCCCTCACCTGGGACTGCATCACAAAGGCTGCAATGGCCGCAGACACCTCCAGGATGAACACCAGGAACAAGCAGACACCGTACTGAAAACAAGCACAGGATTAATAGCATGAATCATTTGGTGGGTGGGTGGAATCCACAGTACTCACCAGGTTGATGACCATCACACTCTCCTTAACAGCTCCGTAGGCCCCCAAAGTGGCCACGGCAATCAGTATGAATCCTATGGCAATCAGCAGAGCCGGCGGCGATGCAAAGTGTCCATCGATGAAAATGCTAAAGTCGCCGAAGATCGCTTGGATCGTAGTTCCCACCATAATCAGCAGGATGGCCGTCAGCTGGAGGGGAAAGCGTCGTCATGCATTGCATGTTAATTCTAATTTTATGACTTTGCGAGTGCTGGAAATGTGGTGCGGGGTGTGGTACGGAATGTGACTGCATGTAATAGTAGACATTTCTCTGTAGTAAAGCAAACCATTTCGGATGTCATAACATTAGGGCCAGCTGTTTGGAATTATACAATTTCACATATTCCACTATTTCCATTTCCTCATACTTCTAAGCGTCAACTGTGTAAATCGTTGTTGACAACAAAGTAAACCTGCACTTTTTTACGTCATTTTTCCTTACCCCCCTTTATATTTGCATGTTCTACAAGTTATCTTATCATTTTGCGTTGTAGTATTTCAAAACGAACTGATTTTTCAGCAGAGTGATGCTTTACGATGCTCACTTGAGATTTTATGGACCTGTTGCAATTCATTTGCACTTCTTTCTGTACTTTTCCTTCGTCGATCTGCCTTTTTGTTGCCTTTGCTGCCCCTTGCTTCGCCCCGCTCTTGATCAAACACATTTTCTTCCACAAAAAAACAATTTTTGGACATTTTTCATTCTTAAACGCGGAAACGCACACTTGGACCGCGTGATCTGGTGTAACTGGATTAGTGCTCGCTTATTTCATGCTCTCCTTGCTGGCTACACATATGTTGATGTGTACATGTGTATCTTCACCGATCTCCTACTTTCCGTGATAATCGAGAAAATGGTGAAAAATCGAACTGGAAAATGGTCCCGTAGTTGTGTAGTGAGTTGTGAAGTGATTCAGAATTACAAATTTGCAAACAATTTGTTTGTTATTTATATATTTGCTTATATGTAGATGCATTTGGCAATGCTTCTACGCGACTTCTCTCCTCTCCCATCACATGTCAACACCACCTGGACCTTTAACCCTCTCCGGCTCACTCCCCTGTACCAACAAGTGGTCAAACGCTCAAACGTCCGCTCTCCCAATATTTTTTACGTCAAAGATTTTTCGTTTGTGGAATTGTTTATTAAAAATTGATTGGCTCAGCTTCAAAATTCCTCGTTAATTTGCAGCCGGCGGACCAGCTGCTTTGGCAACGAACACACACCGGACCCACAGGATAAGGATTATCCAAGAGACCATCTAGCATCAAAGCAGCCACGCTCCACGATCCTCGACCCATCGTTGCCATCACCACACAGCCCGAAATGTCTCCCAAAGACCACCCTCCCACGAAACGTCGCAGCTGGTACTACAATCCCGTTTCGAAGATCCAATCGATCATCCACAACCTGGACGCTGAGCTGGGGCAGCTATGCAGTCAGTGTTCGGTGCCAAATCCGCCGAGTAGCAGCAACATTAACGTCAGCATTCACAACATCACCCCCGGGGCCACCGTTGCCGCTGGAGGATTAGGATCAGGAGCCATCACCCGGCACAAGGGTATGATAAGCAACCAGAATAGCATCAATAAATTACTGGCGCGAACACAGTCCAAGTCGAGCTCTGGCCCTACCACAACAATATCTCTGGCACCCGAGGCACAGAAGCGTCAGCTGAGGAACGTTTACCGGACGCGGGTCATCAATGCCTTTCGCAACCGGAGGATCTTCACGGTGTACGGCAACTATAATACAGTGCGACAGGCCCTCGTGAGGCGTGGCTGGCTGGAGAAGCTGCCGGCATCGCGGTACGCCGCGCTGCAGACCATGTCCGAGGATCTCCTGCTGGAGAATGCGCGACGAGGAAACGACTACGAGACGGTGGTCATTTCAAAGATGATCAACCAATTTCCCGCCTTCTTCATTTGGCAGAGTAAGGCTCAGCGCGATCTGTTCTCCGACGTGAGGCCATTCCGCAACCGGGTGAGGCGCAGCCAGTCCCTGGACTTCTCCACCAAGGTGGGTCTGGTCGGGTGCGCCGAGCAGGAGCGTTGGTTTCGCGAGGACGGCGTCTGCGGCATGAGCTATCCGCGCTTCTACCGCCTGGGCGGCAACAACGAGGAGGAACGCAAAGCCTTCATAGAGGACTACCAGCAGACACAGGCACGCTCCCTGCTTCGCTACATCCTGGAGCATAAGCCCGATGAGCTGATAGACATTGACAAAGGCACCATCGCGAGCAGCAACCTGGACTTTGCCCTGACCAAGGTTAAGCAAATGCTCGAACAGGCGCAGCACTACTCCCTCGACGATGCTCGGGTCAAGCCACCCACCGCAGCCGAATTCGTGGAGACCCAAACGTTTATGGTGCAGTCCGCTGAGGTCCTAAAGTCGAAGGCCAAGTTCCGGGTGACCGAGAATATCATGACGGAGTACGCCCGCCTGGCGACTCAATATCTCGAGCAGATCGAGGCCCTGTGTCCCGACTATCGCTGGGATGGCAGCCGCAATCTGTGGATCCTCAAGCCTGGCTATCAGTCGCGAGGCATTGGCATCGTCATACGCAACAGACTGAATGACATCCTCCAATGGACATCGAACAATCAGAACAAAAAGTACATAGTCCAAAAGTACATAGGTGAGTGTCATTCAATAGGTGGTCTTTATGGTTCCATGGTACCTTTTCTTGCCTTTATAGAACGTCCATTCCTGGTGTATCGCACAAAGTTCGACATACGACAATACATGCTGCTGACAGTCGGGGAATCCAAGGTAACCGTCTGGGTATATCGCGATTGCTATCTGCGTTTCAGCTCCCAAGAGTTCACGATGGACGATCTGCGGGAATCGATTCATCTGACCAACAATTCCGTGCAGAAGCGCTACAAGAACAAGCTGAATCGCGATCCCCGTCTGCCGAAGCACAACATGTGGTCGCTGGACCAGTTCAAGACCCACCTGCGTCATGTGGGTGCCCCGGACGAAACGTGGTCGAAGATCTACAATGGCTTCAAGCAGAATCTGGTGGCCGTGGTGATGGCAAGCCTGGATAAGACCGAACTGGTAAAGAACGCCTTCGAGCTGTATGGCTGTGACTTCATGCTGGACGAGCACTACAATCCCATTTTAATTGAGATCAACGCAACGCCGGATCTGACACCCTCGACGGCGGTTACTGCCAGGATTTGTCCCCATGCCATCAAGGATTGCATACGCGTGGTGGTGGATCTGGCCAAGAATCCATTGGCACCCACGGGCCAGTTCGAACGAGCCTTTGAGGTCAACTACAGCATCAACAAAAATACCGATGTCCAGCATCCCCATCCCCTGGAGCTCAACGGCAAGCAGATGACCATCGTCGAGAACCTCCCCTTTCCCAAGCTCACAAAAAACAACAATCGGACACGTATGCTCCGAAAAATACTTAACAATGTGAAGGTCTCTGCGGGTCATAAGCTGGCCTCGACCAATCGAAAGAAACTGGCAATACAGTACCCAGCAGCAAAGGGATTTCCACTGCCGAAAAGAAAAATGGGAAACAACTGTATATTTTCAAAGATGCCAGGACAACAAATGTAAGAAAGAGGTGAACATTAAATATATTAACCATCAACTACACTGGAGGCAGCTGTAGCGCGACTTTAGAGAATCATTGCCTATAATATTAATTAAGAAGTCCAAACGAAACCCGCAGATCTTTTATTTATAAACGGGACCCTAAATAAAGCCGTCGATGATTAGCAAAAGAAATACGAACACTACAATATTTAGATCAGAGATAGTAATACCGACAGATAAAATCGAAATAGAACATTTGATGAACCAGAAATGCTTAAAAAGATCGGGAAACATGCCAGCAGGGAATAGCATGGCAGCAAGGAAAATGTAACGGCTCAAGATAATGGTCCAGAAGGTAAGAGAGAAAAGTGAGCGTTTCTTATTCTTAGTGTAGATCTTTTTCTCTCCCCGTAAATGGGTAAAAAAATGATAAAGGTAACAAAATGATATAAATGTATATTTTGACTTCACATGACATCAGTTAGGCCCCAGTTCTTTTTTCCACCAGGCTCTGTGTTTACTTGGCTACGCCCTTGTGCATTCTGAATTATCTCTGACTATGTAGATTTCTCTCGTACCATTAATCAGGTGTCAGTAGAATTTACATTAAATGTCTACAAGCTATAAGAATTTCCAGCAAATGTCGTATCAGCCTTACTGCACTTAAATTGTATGAGAACTTATGAAAGAAAAGAAAAGTTCAATAATAAGAATCGTAATAATATTAGACCACATTCTTCAATATGAAATCTCTGAAAATTGTCGTTGATTTTGGAACCTCTACTCTGTGCCTTATCAGCAGCAAAAATGTCTGCTATTATTATCTAAAGTGGTTTTTGTTGTTGCACTCTTCTTGGCGATATTTGTTTTAAAATACAAACAGAAGACAAGAAAACCCGAAATGAGGAGAATTCAGCTTTTGTACTTGACCCGTTTCTCTCTTCCTCTCAGTGTCTGAATTCTCTCTTTGTGGCATTTCGAGAGCTTTAGTCTTTGCTCTCATTTTATTCCTATCGACTAACGTAGGCACATAATGAATCACAAATAAAAACAAGGTATTACACCCACACAAAGAAACGCCAAAAGCTGATAAGCAGGCGGACTCAATGAGTGATAATGATAATGATAATGAAGGAAGGAGGCGAAATATAATGAAATCGAATCAAAATGGCGACTCTTGTGATTCATGGATTCATGGATTCATGGAGGGTGCGATTCATTCATGGAAAGTGCGAAGATCCGCAGGACTTACCGCAAACATAAAGCTCACTATGATGAGCATATATTTAGCGCATCGCATGCCACTATTCAGCTGTAAATCGCGATTTGCCATTCTGTTAGCTGGTTAGTCTTAGGTGTCTGTCGGTTCTTCGGTTGTTGTATACACACTCTCTTTCTCTCGCTCAACTGCAATTTACAATACAAATGTTAATTACAGGCTGTACCCGATATATAGTATTTTTGTGTTGGCTGTTGATTTTGTGTCACCGCGACACGAGCGGTGCAACGTACTTTAACTTTTGCTAGTCGCACGTGAACTGAGCGGGGGCCCCTAAGTGGGCAAAACGGTAAAACGGAATCGACGGAGTCGTCGGCGAGAGTCCAATTTCGATTGGGGGTCGGTCTCGCTCTCCCACACTCTGTGAAACGTCTGTGGCCTTGCTCTGTCTCTCTCTCTCTCTCTCTCTCTCTCTAGATGAGAGTGCTCTGACGCTCGTTGGGCAGCTTTCCAAGCGGTGCTTATCAGGCCCATAATTGTTCACAGTTTTCCAGTTAGATAAACATTAGCGATAAGATTATGGTTCTTTTGTTTTTGCTGCGAGCACTCGCCTACATATTTTGCAATATTATAAAAAGAATAAAAACCTGCAATAGAAGGTCTCCAAATCCCTACTAACCAGATGGTTTCCACTGGCTTTGTGCCCCCCTCTCCAATTATCGATGTATATAGTATTAATTCTCAAGTTCACGGCTCTAAGGCCAATCGAGTATATTATTGATCTGATTTTCATTTTTAAATGAGTCAACCTCTATGTTTTATCGATTTTTTAATCATACTGCACTTCCGAATAGGTGTAAATTATTCATAGGCAAACACAGGTGTGCGCTGGCTCGGATGGGTTTGAAATAGACAATACAAAATAGTTGCGGCTTCCCAGATACCTCTCTAGTGTTGCTCGATATAGAACTATACAGATGTATAGTACTGCTTGTATATTGCTTCGTTAAGCAGTGCAGTGCTTGGCAAAACATAAAACATGAACAAGTGCCATAATCTGGTTGTACGCCAACCACAGGCTCACTCGCTTCGTCCGTTTCGCCGAAATGTGTAAAATATCGGGACCACGACGACGACCCAAAACTGGTCTATATAATAGAGAGATATTTGAACATATTTATATACATATACAGTTGCAATGATTATGCTGCATTTTAATTAAGAACCAGCTGGTACCCGATACTCTGTTTTAAACTGATGTACTATTCTGGTGTTTAGACAAATTGATAAGCAAAACTTACAGAAAAAACGGAAAAATTATCAAAAACATAGCTGCCCTCTTGTAGGCCTATATAAAGTGCGCGCATAGTATTCAATGCTTATATATACATAAGTACATACCTATGTACCTGCACTCCTCTAAAAGATTTAGAGGTGCAGTAGACTGCATATATCAAATCGATTTGATATACCTTTATAACACATTCGATTAGATTAGATTCCTCGAATCCGCTCAATATCAAATAGGCCGATAGGCTAAAGAAATTATAAGAAACAGAGTCCATTTAAAGCCATCCGAATTTGTGTAAGGGCTAAATTTTATTTACCAATATTCACATGGTATACACATACAATAAACATATATATTTTTAGCTGATGGAAAATGCCAAAGTATTGACTTAAATATAAATCCCAGGCATCGGCTCGACTCCTCAGGCATTTGTTCCGCAACTCTTAGAGTTGATGTTCCGTCCCTCTAGATAAAGCCAGTAATGCCGTTCCGGATTTTGATCTCACGTGCAATATAGCAGGCAAAGATCACACCGAAGAACTGAGGGCCATCCGAAAAAAGAAACAAGAACGAAATGAGGATTAGCTGGCGAGGATGTATTAGATGTTTGATCATCTCACCTGAAGGACGGCAATGACAACGCCAGCTGCTCCCAGGCTGACCGCATGCGAGGCAATATAATTGGAGAACCCGTCCAGACAACCATAGGTGTGACGCACACCTTCACTCGTAAAGTTGCTAAAGCAGGAGAAGGTGCCGGCTGCGCCCACGGGAATACTGCAGCACGAGATCGGCAGGGAGGCGTTCGGGAAGGTTACTTTCCAGTCATTGTAGTCGGACACACCGCAGCAGTTGAAATCGTGCTGGACATCGTCCCACAGGGCAGTGGTTGGGCTCTGGGTGAAGGTATTGTAATCCTTCAGCGATGCCGTCAGCGATGTCTTTATCAAGGAGGTGGCATCATTGCGCAGTACATAGCCACTGATGCCGGCGGACAGCTCCAGGATGAAGATGATGGCCAGCATGATCGAGAAGCTAAGTACAAGGCAGTAGTTCTCCTTGAGGGCACCCCAGCAGCCGAAGAACGTGATCAGAATGATGAAGGCACCGATCACAATGAGGAATGTCGGAATCGAGAAGAACTTGCCGGCCAAGAACAGCTCATAGCCAGTGTAAACGGCTCCCACGCCGGCACCAACGGCTATGAGGATAATGCCCGTGATCTGCAAAAAAATGACAAATCATTTGAAATCGTAACTTTGGCTGGTAGTCTATTTTGACAGTTTTCCTATATCTCATGAGATAAGATAGATGTGAATTCCATTGCTGAGACATGTTTTTCTTATCGATGGGCTTAACGCATCAATTTCTTAAAGGGTGGAGAGTTTTCGGAGGAATTCAGTCTATGTATAATATAAAATGATATCATCTGTATCTATTATTATCTACATATATGGATATATATGGGTAATATAGAAGGTTGCTAAATTATTAAAAACGTTCATCCTTATTGATTATATCAAATGGGTATTACATGTATTTCTATCTTTACATAGTTTAACACGCAAATAAATGGATGCAACTCATACGTGATTCCCCCGTATTTTATGTGTACATGGCGAATCGCTTTGCCTATCTAATCTCCACTAACAGTAGACAGACGAAAGTATATGAACCGACCTATGGCTGGAGGTAAGCTGTGACTCATCCAATCTTAAAAAATTCGTTTACTTACCAGAAAGATCAAGTTAAATCCAAAAAGCGTGTACTTGACCGCATTTGCGCTGCCCGTTAGAATCGACATGGTGACGCTTTTGGTTTAGATTCTGTAAAAATTAAATACAATCATTAGAATTAGGCGAGTTCTCAAAGAACAAAGGAAGAGTATAACTAACTGATTGGGCGGCTAGAAAGTTAAATACACAACCGACGCGAATTGATTTCAAAAGTTGAATGAAATACGCTGCAGGTGAACCAAAGACACCCTCCACGGCACGGTATACTGGCTCGTTTTTAATCAAACTATATACATACATATGTACATATAAAAACTTTTTTCGTTGTCTTATCGGCAAATGATATGGTAAAATGCTTTTGTTTGAAGCCAGATGTGGTCAAAGCCCCTGTATGTAGTAGTACTGGTGGTTGTTGTTGGTGTTGCTGAGGCCGCCATTTCGGACAAGATAAATGAAAATTTTGGTAAGCGATTAGATAAGAGCGCGCCCAAAAAAAAGAGCAATTTATTTTATACCATAAACGAAGTAAATATTTTGAAATTGATGAATTGAAGGGTATACATTCTCTGGAAGAGGTAACGCTACATTTTTAAGGGGTAGTCAGTCAACAACAAATCTAATCAAATATTCAATTAATACCATGCTAGTGCTAGACTATTTATATTTTATTAGATGGATTCACAACCGCCCCTTTTCTATTTATTATTGGCAAAAAATCAATATGAGATTTACTTTTCAATTATAAATGAAGTTCAAGAACTTTTGTGGAATATTTTTGTTCATAAAGATTTGATTTTCAATATCTAGATTATTTATTATTTTAGCTCTTTGTTTGCTATGCAACTATCTACTCTTTTATAAATACATATAAATCTTTTCAATTATTTATGAAATTTATTTGATCAAATTGTGGCAGACATTATACATTAATACATTAGGTTTTTGTTTTGATTTATGCCTAAAAGTGTGTTGAATCTATAAATAGTTTAAAATCTTCTTTCTTATCTCCGGTTTGTGCATAATTAGAATGCAATTCCGTGACAGATATTAATATGATGTCAAAACTGTTTACCAGATTGAATGATAAGAACGGGTAAACACTAAGAAAACAGCAACTTTGGGATCCATGGGATCCAATTCGAACTCTTGTGACTCATTTTAACAGGGTCTTCTTTAATTTCACAAATCCAGACAAGAAAAGTCGTATCGCCATTGTAGTTGAATGAGAGCCCAAATAAACTTAGCGATTCGGAATTTGATAATCAATCAGCCATTAGATAGGAAACCTTAATAGTTGTAGGCTCATCGTCTTATCAGATGGATGACTCATTCGAGTGTCATAACACCTGGGGGCGAGAACCGTTTCGCACTTGAATTTTGTGTTTCTAGCTAGACACTGCTGTAAGCATAATTATGTGCCATTTTGTAAGAAACATTATTAACTGAACTGAACTGAACTGTTTTCCCTTATCGATGCCCTCGCAGACAGTGAATGCAGTTGGCACTTGACTCGGTTTCTCGGTTCGTTTATTTATGCATCGTTCTACTCACGGCACAGCAGGTGGAGTGGACAATTCTTATTTGACGTGACGACGGTTGAACAACAACTGAGAGCTGTCTACCATTGACGTTCGCCGGTGCTCACGTTATAGGATTATCAATGTGAACACACACACGCACACACACATCGTCGTTTTCCCCCCATATACTATGTACATATGACCGTTGTGGTATGGGTGACTTTTGTGATAAAAAATAACATGTAGAATACTATACTGGACTGAAAAGCTGCGAAAAGCTTTTTCAACAGTTAGCACGCTTCGGAACGTAATGGACGGGGTGGGCGGAATGGCCAGTGGCGGAGGCAATGGCATCATTGGCCTTGCAATGATTGCATCATTGGTGGAAACAATGTCGGCTATGTTTAGTTGTACTGTGATGTACTGTTCTTGGCATTAGCGATCCCTGGTTCCGTTTTCCATGTTCCCTCATCGCTTCCCCTTTGATTCTTTCAGCTAGTAACGAAGGAGGCGGTGGCGCAGGAGCTGGTGGCAGTGCTGATTATCATTACGTCAAGTAGGAGCATCGCGAGGTGGTCTGCGTGAGGAGGTGGCTGCGGCGGCCTTGACGCCAGCTGTAGCTGTGACCAGTGATCTTTGGCGGAGGCAGCACTGTCAGAGGCCCCAATAGTACAAATGCCATGGGCGATGTCCCGCCCACTTGCCGGATCAAACGAGACGCATAAGTGAATTGGTATATAAATGTGGATATATTTTAAAACTCGTCTTCCTCCACAGCGGACTTCTTTACCAGCAGTGCCACGAGGTGACCCTTAATTTCCTAAGGTAGGAAGGATCAGGAAGCAAGGAAATTATTTGTAAAATATTAAGCATATTAATATAGTATAAAGTATCCTCAAAACATGGCAACAACATGTAATTGGTTGAATTTATATAAATATATTGGTTTACTTTTCAGGCTGATCCTTGATAAGGACCTCGGATTTCCTTTTTGCGGGTTCCAATCGGTTGGCAGGAATCTCCCAATCACAATAAGACATGCCACGTGTTTTCATAATTTCCACAAAAAAAAGTTTTGAATGCTATATCTTGATTTGTATTTTGTCGAGCCAGGGACGTTCCTCTGATCTCAGGAGGCCAAAGAACGGACGTTTGACTATGGAAAACATGCTTGATCCTTGATAAGGACTATAAAATCAAGGATGTTCCCCGATTAGGGAAGACATAGCACGCCCAGATCAGGCCACAAATAGTGAAGAAAGTTAAATACTTTTGAGGGGAGCAAATATCCTTGATCCTCCATTAAATCAGGGACATTTTCCGATCATAGCAAGCCGTCCCGCCCCGATGAGCCACATACAACGCAGAAACTAGGATATATGTGACTAGAGAAAAGATCCTTGATTTTTGGTCCTAGATACAGACTCAGATCAAGGATGCTATTCCGATCACAGTAGCCATCGTACGTCCCGATCGAACAAGAGAGGGCGGATATATGCTATAAAAAACAAATTACAACAATCACATCCAGTTAGTACAACAAAAACCACTTATAGTTTGATGGCGCTCAATACCGGGTTTTTTCGATTTTCTGATACCAGGCGAACAGAAATCAGCAGCGATTGCTAACACATTTTGTTGCATACTTTTAGGGTTTTAAAAACGGAAAAAATAAAATAAAATTTGTTGAAGAAAACACGCGACCTTCTGCTGATTTTTGTTCGCCTGGTATCAAAAAAACTTAAAATAGAATAAACACGGTTTTGAGTGCCACTAAATTTAAAGTACGATGGCTTCCTGAGATCGGAAAAAAAACCTTGATCAGATGGAATCTCAAAGACCATGGGGCAAGTATACACGTATATCTTGTTTTTGCCGTTATTTGTGAGCCGACATGGGCGTGCCAGGGCTTCCTGTATCCCTGGTTAGATGGAGTCCTCATACAGGATCACGGATATTTTTGACAGTCATTCATATTTAGTTTTCTCCGCCCTTTCTTGTTCGATCTGGTAGTGCAAAGACTTCTCGTGACTGCGGGAATATCCCCGATCGTTTGGCGTCAAGAACAATAGGGATGTTGCCTTTCTAACGGTATAGATCGCCACAACTCCATAATTTCTTGACTGATTTGGGCGTGCTGCGCCTTCTCGTGATAGCAAGAATACCCCCAAGTTTCCAATCAAATAAATACAAAAACAAGCTCAATTATTGTGCAATATATTCAGTTTATGCATGAGTATAATCGAAATATATTTTTATTTATTTTTATTCACTTTTTCTTGTCGTACACTAAATGCTATCGAAGAATATATATGAGTATCATTTGTTATTTTAAGTGTTTAGTTTTTCATTTTGGGAAATTGCTGGCATAATTTTAATACTTGAATTTCGAGTGCAATGCCAAAGCGCGTTTGTGGGGTTGTGGGGTGCTGGTGGAAAATGTATGGAAATGCGAACAGGAACTGTAACTGGATCTGGAACATTTTCAAGGTCACATTTTGTCCAATCGAACATATTAATCAATTAGTTAGTGGGGCGTTCTCATATCGTATTTTTTCAACCGCGAGTAATTTGTTTGAAATTTTTTTCACAATGCCAGAAAATTTCAAAAATTACCAAAAACAAATAAAGTCTCATCGAATTAGGGTTGTCGTTCAAGGGTTAGTATTACTCGTAAGTATTTAATATTTTATGTGTATGCGTGATTTAAATTAATTAATTATTTATGGTTTTAGTAGTTCGTTGCATCGTTGGAGCTCCCATTATTTCCTATCCTTGCCATGGCGATCCCGCTGATGTCTGGAGGCCGCAATGGTCGTCGTTGTGAGGCTGTGCACATGATGGGGCTGATCCCGATGGCCATGCCCAGATGATCCATGATGCTTGCTGCTGCTGCTCTGCTGATGATGGTGGTGTCCATTCAGTGTGCTTTTACCGTGTCTAAAGGAAGTATACACAAAAATTAGTTTGATTAGTTTGTTGAATATTTTATAGAGTTAAGACTGTATTTTTAATAGCTTTTCTACTGTTCTTAGGAGATAGTATTTCCCAAATGCTACTTCAACTACGTAGTTCCAGGTTGCTAAGGAGAAATAGAACAGATCAAGGCTTGATGTTGATGTTGATTTCGTATTCTTTAAAGTTCCAATTTCATTGATGATTTCTTTTGTGGTTTCTTTTATTGTTTCCAGCAACATGTTCATAGTCAGTTTTTAGAGTTGAATACTACTGATACGATACGATACGATAGAGTGGACGAGTGCATGAGTGGACAGTCAGATAGAGTTAGGATTGGATATTAATATACGTAGGGTTTTTAATGGTTCACAAACATGCAATTCGTTGGATAGAAACAGCACCCAGTCGATGGTTAAACAGTTTACCAATTAAATACGAAAAATACGAGTATAAGGTTATCCGAAAGAAGTATCATTTAAATGTTAGCAGAGTTTGGTAAGGTTTACTGGGGAGACAACAACTAAATATATCACAGAGAGTAGGATATATTAGAGGAAAGTTAATACTAATTCCAAACATTCCATGCAATACTTTAGTTCCTACTACTATAATACCAATACATTCTCCGTAGGTCCAACCCAACATGCCATACTTGGGGGTTAAAAAAGAGAACAAAATTTTGAAAAATAAACGCTTACGCTGTGAAAAGTAAAAACAGAACCAGACGGAACAACGAATCCAACAAATGGATTCATTGGCCCTGCCCTTTTTGTGCGTGTGTGCTTTGGCCGGGTTGGGTTTTTGGATTTGATTTGTTTTGTTTTTGTTTGATTTGTGTGCGCTCCAAAAAAACAATATTCAAAAAATTAGCAACGAAAATCTCTCACAGATCAGATCAGTAGTTTTGCTTGGTTTTTGTTTTGTTTTTAGTATTAGTAAGGGAACACAGTGGACGGGCTGGGATTAGGATCATGTTTGTCATTGTGGGGTGGAAGGAAGTGTGGGATATTCAGACATTTATCAAACATTTTCGTGCATTGGGATTATTTAAATGTGATTTGTGTGACGAGATCGAGATCCTTGCATCCGATACAATATTTGTCTTATATTTGGTTTCATTTCTCTACGAGTGTGTGCTGTGCTGTGCTGTGTGTCTATGGAGCGTTTGCCTCCAGCACTGACTATGAACATGTGCAGATGCCGAAGGGCTGGTGCGTGGAGACACTGCTGCGCACCTGCCGCATTCTCAGACGCTTTGGCCAGCCGCCCAGCCGACCCGGACCCCGATTGGCCGCACCCGCAGCAGTACCGGCCGTACCACCAAAGAGTTTGGCATGATCATTGCTGAGATTGTTCTGATACGGACGGAGTTTTTGCAGCTTTTGGCTAGCACTGGCACTGGCACCGTGTGCGCCGGCTGCCGTGTACAGCAAATAGTTGTCATAGACGTGGCTAACACTAGAGTTCCGCTTGGCCGGCAGATACGGCAGAAAGGCGAAACTCGAGCTGGTCGACTGGGTGGCCTTCAGCGAGGGCTTCTTCATGCCATGCCGCGCCATGCTGCGACACCTGAGCGTCGACTGATTGGAGTAGCTGGGCGGAATCATCTCCAGCTTGGTGCGGTACTCATAGGAGGCGGTGGGCTGTACGGGCACTGGTATCAGAGATCTTTTACGCTTGCGACGCGGCGGTGGCAGTGGTACCATCGGACTCGGATTCGATATCTCCTCAATGCTGGCATAATCTGCATTTGCATCTGCATCTGTATCTGCATCGATTTTGTTGGCCTCAGCTTCCGATTCCTCCCCGGATTTTGTATGGGCTAAATTCGTTACGTATACGTACGTCAGTTCGTTGTGCGTGGATGGTGTTGTAGCTGTGGTGTTGGTGGTGCTCGTGCTGGTGGTTGTAGTTGTGGTGGTGGCTGATGGCTTATGCGTTGTAGATTTCGATGATTTTGCTGCTGCTGTAGTGGACTTTTTGTGTGCGGTCGTCGTTTCATGACTGCTGCGACTTGATCTCGTCTTACTTGGCCTGCTACTCTCCCGCGTCCCGGCTGCCTGAGCCGCCTGCTCGCTGCTGGGCCTAGAGCGACTGGAGTGACCTGCAGGAGGAGTAAGAAATATATTAGCCTTTGTTGGATGAATATGTATACTGGCAGTAACAAGACTGTTAACTGGTTTAGATTCAAGTACAGGTGTAACACGGTGATGGGGGAGATTTTGTATGTCTTTCAGAGAGTGAAACTGTTATTGGATTGCCTTATTAGATCTCTCAAAGAAAATTTTAATTGAATTTTCATTAAATTTAATAATCTATGGTGCCTGCTTTGACAATTGAAATAAGCTAGTTAGAGAAATCCATTTAATAACAAACTAAAACAAGACTGTTAACTGTTTTAGACTAAACTGTGAGTGTGTGAATACTTGTGCTGTGTAAAGGGAATGAAAATGAATAGTTGTTGGATATTTTTCATAACTCAATTATCAATTTCATTCCCTGATATTTTGTGTAAAACTTGTGCCTAGGCAGACCTGAACAATTCAATCTGTTAAACCCTTGTTCCACTGCGGCATTCACCGAGCGATAATTATCGATTATAATCGAACGAATATCATTCGCGAATGTGCTGCTAATGGAACTGTGGTATTAGATATCTCTTCTTAAGTCTGTTATTGGTGTACATGTGTGTGCTGTTTAGTTTAGTTTAACTAATCTGATCTGATCCGATCTATAATTCATCTATCGAACCTATAACGTTTGCTCATCCTCTGGGGCTGTGTGGCACCCATAATGAGCAAGCCCAAAACGAGTAATTCTGCAAGAGATAAGCAATACATCTTTTTTCTTTCGAGTCGATCCTTTGTGGAAGAGTCCTTTCTAGTCCCTGAGATCACTTACCCCGCGAACGTGTCAGCTCTTCGCGATGCTTCTCGCTGCCCCGGGAGCGTTCTCTATCCCGTTCTCGTTCTCGTTCCCGTTCGCGTAGGGCACTCTGACGCGGTCGACTCTCATCGCTGACACGTGAGGATCGTAGCAGACGGCTTCCCGAGCTGTGTTTGCTCTCGCTGGAGTGTTCCACTTCCCGATGACGGTGAGAGGTGTGATGGGAGCTACGCTTCGGCTCCAACGAGGAAGTGGCAACCGCAGCATGGGCTGTGGCGCTTGAGCTCGATCTGGGCTTGCTGGCGTGCGTGTGCCGGCTGGATCGATGCTCGAGATGCTCGTGACGCGACTTCTCGCGTTTTGGGGTGCGCATGCGCAGACGCTCGGCCCGGTGCTTGCTGGCCTGGTCGTCCGATGAGCCGGCGCCTTGCGTGTTTGACTCGCGGGAGCTGGATCGGGAACGGTCACGGGGACAGCACTCGATGGACGATTGGGAGGAGCTGCGTGCCCGTGTGGGCGTGGGCGAGGGCGTGGACTGTCGTGAATTGCGACGCGCCTCCGAGGCGAAGGTGCCACGAGCCACACTCAGCGATTGACGCTCCCCATTGTGGACCTTGTTGACCTTCTCGTCGATGGTTTCCAGGGGTTTGCCACTGCGACGCTGCAGTGAGCACGATCGTCGTCGCTGATCCTTGATGGCCGCTTCATCAGAGAGAGCCTGAAGAATTATGGATAAATTAGAAGTTTCTGTTATTTTTGAAATCATCCGAACATACCTTCAAAGTTTGATCAGCGTTACGGGTCATTTCGCTCAGAATCTGTGCATCCCTTTGCAGATCTGTCTTCCGCTCGTAGCTGCCGGGGGATCGGGATCGCGAAGGCGAGGGCGATGGCGACTTCACCCGGAATGTTGTGGTCAACTCGTTGGCAATGTTCTCATAACAGTGCTCATCATCATCATCATCGTCGTCGTCGTCGTAGTCGTTGTCCTGTGGACTGTGCCTTAGCAGGTCTGGTCGATCGTTGAGCAGCTGCCACTTGGTGGTCGTCGTTGTGGGTGCCACCTCCTCCGTGTGGCTCAATTTACTGCGCGAGGGCAGCGTTCTTCTGGGATTCGTACAGGTCGAGGAGAGTTTCGTTTGCTGCTGCTGTTGCTGGACTCCAAAGTAGGAGAGTTCATGTTCGCGGAGCTTGCGAGCACCCCGAGCCTCCTTGACAATCTTTAGGGACTCGCTGCCGGACTCGTCAGGGGTCTCCACAGACGTTGGCTGCGGCTGAATGAAGAGGGTACGCGGCTTGGCCACTGGAATGAGCTGGCCAATGCGCAGAGTGGGAGGCGTGGCCTTGGGCTTCTCCACACGCGGCGAATGGAGGGCTATGTTCATGACATTCGATTTGGGTAGATCTGGAACGAAGAGAGTGAGAAGTGGTGATGAGACGATGGCCGAGTGCTCTGCCTGCAGATCCCATGGTGCCTGATCCCTAAAATGAACTCCTCTAACCATCTACCCCCTCCCCTCTGGAATGGATCAACCTGATGTTACCTGCTCGCTGCAGCATCTGATCTTGTGCCTCAATTTTCCAGATGGTGCGCTTCGCCTTCAAGCGGCTCCAGCTGCTCGAGTACTCGCTTCCCTTGAACACATCCGCCTGCTGATGATGATGCACTGCTGATGGCTCCGGGGAGGAGCTGGCCTGGGTGCCGCCGCCGCTGTCGCTGTTGTTGTTGTCGCGAAAGTATCGCTTCACCTCCTCATCGGCACTGTCCTCGTCCTGCTCGGCGGCATCGTACAGCCGCCGGAGCTGGGTTAACTGCTGGCTCACGGGTATTTGAGTGTTGCCTAACAGCTTGAGACGCGGCGGCGCCAACGGTGTGCGAGGCAACGAATCGTACAGGGCACTGCCAAAGAGATCGCTGCTCGTTATGGAGGTGGTCGAAGTGCGGCGCGAGGATGACGTCTCATCCTGGTAGCTGTGGGAGCGCAGCATCGGCGTGGGTACTACAATGGAGGGCTGGATCAGGGCGGACTCGATCGAGGCTATGCTCAGGCGCCGCATTGCCTCATCGAATTCGCTGGCCGAGCGCATGGTCTTCATGATGAGCGACGTGGACTTGAGGCCCTCATCCAGGATGCGCTGATGATGGCGCAGATCCTCCAGCAATAGCTCCTGCGCACTGGGACGACGATGGAGTTGAGAATAATGGTGTGTGCCTGTATGGGAAATGTGCGGAAAGTGTTTTGTTGGTGTGGTTGGTATTTGGTTGGTGTTTTATTATTGAATGAAGATCGAGAGACACGGTTGCTCCGCGAGAAGATTGGTTATTCAGTTTTTTATTTGGGGTTAGCAATTGAGATTAAATGTAGCATTAGATGGGGAGTAGAGAAGCAGCATTACGAGAGTGGAGGACACACATGCATTACGAGAACGATTACGAGTTCAATTCAAAGAGAGAGCAGAGAGCAGAGAGTTCGAGGAGAGGAGTGGAGTGGAGTGGAGTCCATTGCTAAATCCCAGAAATAAACTAAACAACATAATATTTGCTAGACAAATCTACAACACAATCTACAGGCATACCAGCTAGTTAAAGAACTACCCGACTATGAGTATTCCAAATACCAACCTGATTCTGGCCACTCATCCGTGCCCAGGCTCACATTAATCTTCGTCGAGTATCCATTGCCTGCGGGCGAGGGTTGCTTCTGGTTTTGTTGTCGCTGTTCCACAATCCGTATCCGTTCGGCCACCGATTTAACTGATATAGGAGAGTCACTAGTGATTCCTGGGGGTACAAATATACATATAAGAAATCAATTCTATATCTATATCAGTTTTTGAAAGACTCTTACCACTATCCCTGCCTGAGGGACTCTCCCGTTCCCCCTTCATTGCCGGGACACTCCACAGGACATCGGCACTCTCGATATTCTCCCCCAGATGATAGGGTTTCGGCTTCACTGGCTTGTTCTTGAGTATCCCCCGAATGTTGGACAGCTCATCCGTTTCGTTGTCTGTCGTATCCACGCCACTGGTCGAGGTGTAGCTGTTCCGTGACGTCGACTCCGTCAGACTGAAGCGTGGCTCTAGAACTGGTTTGGCCAATGTCGTGACTGTCACCTGAGATGATGTTGCTGTCGATGTCGATGTCGATGTGGGCTGGCTAACCACCTCCGGGGGATCCATGAGAGTGGCTCGATATGCCACTGTGCTGGTGGCTATCGTCTTGCGTCGCTGTGGATCATCCCCAAAGTGGGTCACATTGTCGTGGCTTGTGCTGCTCGAGGTGCTGCTGCTACTGCTGCCGGTGGTCCCGGCACTGGCTGACTTCACGAGACTCTGAAGCGGTCCGCTGGCGGTGGTGCGTCGTCGTCGGCGAAAGTTATTCGTGGGCGGCGGCTTGCCATCTGTCTCGACAATGTTCACCCGGCCCGATTCGGCGGCAAAGTGTACCTCTGTCTTGCAGAATTCCACTCGCTTCTGGGCGCTACTCCGCTGAAGGTGACTGCTGCTATTAGTGGTGCTGGTGGTGGTGGTAGCTACAGTCCCACCATTCACATGCACCTGCGATGTCTTGCGAATATCGCGCCAGGTCTCTTCCACGGCGATGGAGTGCCGTTTGCTCAGCTCCCCCTCGTTGGCAGGACTGGCAGGGGGCTTGGGCAGGCGTCCAAAGTGTATAATGGTGCCTCCACCATTGTTCAGATGAGCTGCTGCTGCCGCCGCGGCTGCGGTGCGCTCTCGTTCCCTCTCTGTGGGCGACCAATTGCCCAGCTGCTCGCCCGAGCGTCCCAGTCCACTGTCCGTGGAGGCATCCACCCGAAAGATACTCTTATCCTCCGGTGGCGACATCTTCTCAAAGCCGTAGGACTTTCGACGCAAATGCCATTCACTGGAGCTGGTGTCCTTCTGTCGTTGGCGCGACTCCAGGCTGTGGGTGTTGTGGACGGGTCGGAAGGCGGAGGGGGCAGGCAGTGGAGCAGCCACTTGCACGGGAACGTGCAACTCCTCGGACTGTTCCCTGAGCTTGGGTCTGGCCTGGTGATATGCGAGGAAGTCTTCCTTGTACAAGCTCTCGTCGGAGAGTTTCTTCAGCTTGCCGCGTATCTCCTGCAGGGATTCGGCCGTGAGGAAAGTGTTCCTCTTGGCCACCGTCGGCTTGGTCGTTTGTTGTGGGTTGTTTAAAATGGTGTCGAGGGCGGCCAGATTCACGTGATTGTTCCGCATGGCCGTGTTCAGGCGGCGACCGTTCTCCAGCTCCGCTCGCATGCGGGCCACACTCACCGAATTGCTGGGCAAGTCCAGAGGACGGGGCCGTGTGATGGTCGATGTCTTCGAGGTCGAGGCTGTCTTGTAATGATCCTGCGACTGAAAGGAGCGACGCAGCTTGCTGACGCGTCGCCACTCGCCTGGCTCCTGTTCCTGCTCCTCGTTCCGCTCCCAATCGTTGCTGAGATCATCCGTGGATATGGACCGTGATCGCTGGAGTCCCAGTCCGGTGCCGATGGCTGGCAACGGTGGGGCGTAGACCGACTGGGACACCTGCTGGCGACGCTGATGCCGTGCACTGAGCCTGCCGAAAAAATAAAAGGTACGAGTAATGTGTGTGCTTGGTATCGGAGAGCCATTCAGATAATGCCATGAAATTTGAGTTTTTCGAAAGATTCAATTCTGCTGCTGCTGCTCACTCACTCACCGCAAATCATCGTCGTTGGCAGCGTCATCGTTATAATGCCGGAAACTTTCCAAATCACGACGAAGTCGCGTTGGCGTACTACCAACAACAACAGCTACGTCAGCCTCAGATCCAGCTCCAGTACCAGGCTGAGGCTGAGCTTGGGATACACCCACGCGACTGCTGCTGCTGCTGCTGGCTGGTGGCTGGCCATATAAGTCGGCCTGCTGCTGCTGCTGCTGCTGGTGCTGCTTGGCCCAAGCGGACGACAACGACAACGACGGTGTGGATGTGGTGGATGATGATGATTCTGGTCCAACAATTGCATGTAGGCTTATTTTGCCCGCACTTCTGTGGGTGTTGCCCGCTGTGGCTGTTGCAGTTGTTAAATTTGAATTGTTGCTGCTTTGGCTGGAAATACTCGAACTGCTTTTCTGTAAATGGACAGAAACAACAATAAAGAAAACACAGGTTAAAAAGAGTAAAAATATAAAAATAAAATAATATAAAATCACATCACAAAGAAGAGCTGAGCGCATTATAGCGCTTGCTCGAGTGCGGGTGTCTCTTGTTCTGGTTATACATATTTATTATTGTTGTTGCTGTGGCTGTTGCTGTAATTGTTACGGGTATACTCTCGGAGGAGTGGAGTGAGAGTGGGGCTGAGGCTTGGACTGGGAGTGGGTGCATCGCTTGGCAGGAGCTGCTTAAGGAAGTGCTTAGCAGTTAAGTCGCAATCTGTCTGTAATTTAAGCCATGGAAAAATGAGTTTCCGCCTTGAAAGAATGTGACATTTTGAAATAAAAATGAACGATCATTGTAAGGGAATGCATGTCATTCAATAATATAGAAGGTCCAGAAGTTGCAATGAGTATTTGGAAATCCCGAAAAGCTATAGATCGTGATAGCCCTGAATTGTTGAGCCGCATGCACTTTACGATTCATATTAAATCCTCTAGAAGCTCTTTTTGTTCCTACCGTTTTGTAGGTCGAATTATTACTTGGGTGAATCGATGGGGGTCTTAAGCTCGGACTATTATTCCCTTTACCATATTATATCTACTACTAATTCCCTTCCTCTTCTTTAATACTTACGAATACTAACATTGCTTTCTCGTAGTTAGTAACTGATTTTTTATTTTGATTGCATGACTAGCTCTTTTGTCTCTGCTTAGTTTTAATTTTCCTCGAATATAAATCTAACATCTATCTCTTCTGCATGGTACGAAACGCGTCTTGCGGCAGCGGCCCTCGGTCGATTGGACGCGAGCAGGGCTGCGTGTCTACCTGGGATCCGCGCGTAACAGGCCCCGGCTTGGTGTCGCATGGGCCCCTTGATGGGGCAGTTATTGCACATCAACGTCCAAAGAGATGAATGTTGTCGTATCCATTGATGTAACTAGAAAAGCTGTTAGTCTTCTCTGGCTGTAAGCATTTCCGAAGGGAACTCCTACAATATAAAGTAAGATCCCAGCATCCCCTTCAAATACTTTTCCAACCAACGAAAACTAATCAAGTTTTCACCAATAACTTTTTTTATAGGTTCCTTAACTTTAACATCTTTTTTAAGACCATAGTGGTGAAACCCTCTGGACAATTTCTATCTTTCTTTGTTGAATATCTCTTCCTTTTTGTCTATTTGTTACTACATTTCTATCTTTTACTTTTACGAACCATCAAAAGTTGCCAAAGAAATTTTTCGTGTCAAGATTTATGGACCAGAACCAACTGCTGATTGTGGGCGTTGAGGTCTTGAGGCAAGACACTTTCGCAGATGCCCAATAATTAGACAGTTTTTACTGTTTGCTGCCTAATGAGCGAGAGTTGCCAAAGAAATTTCCATTGAGGTCATGACCCAAATGTCCCGTCCCGTCCCGTCCGATTGAAGTGCTAAGCATCGCCTAATTGGGCCTAAGCAATTATTATTGATTCTCATTCCATTTCGATGCGATGGCTGACTCAACCTTTCATTAGAACCAGGCAGACAGACAGACAGTCAGACGGAACGCGGGGGTGTGGTGTCGTCTAGTCTAGTGTTTTTTCTGGAGTGATCTATGGCATTTTGCCAAGTGCAGACGAGCCGTGACTTTTGTTAATTTTCTTTGGCAGCCTGTCTGATGATTGTGGCTATTAATCTGTGGATACTCCCTTTATGGCTGTGACAGGTGACCTCACCTTTTGAAAGGAAATCCCCAAAGGTAGGGGGTGTGTCGGATCTAGAGATGGGAAGTGAGAAGAAAGTGTTGATCGTGATATCGGAAAAAGTAATATTGGATTGCCCATATGTATTTAGGATCTTTCGATGATAGACCTATGTATGTACGTATTAAATATCGTGCTAGCCATTGAAATAATCAATAAATATCGATAGCTCAATCAAGGTTTGGGAATCTTTTGGTAGGAAAATCTTTGCCGTATAAATGGGGAAACAAGGGAAATGTAGTTCGCTAGAATCTGATAAAATAGGAAACTGCAATTCCAGCTTCTGCCGATGAAGGGGTATATTAAGTATCGTAGTCTTCCTTCTTGGATTCTGTACCCCATAATAATTTGGTTCCGCGCTTCACATCAATCTGTTCAACAACTGTTGTCCCTGCCATCAACATTTTCCCACCGTCCCCACCATGGATCATTACAAGTTTTCATGATTTTATTTCCCGCAGCTCTCAGTGTACTCTGAGTATGAGCATTTTCCCCATAACAACAACAACAATCAGAGACGAGACCGTTAACAACTGGCCATTTTCGGTCATTGCCGTGGCCGTGGCAGGAGATTACCCGTACTCCTCCAGCAGACTCGGAAGAAAAATGACTGCAAAAGCAAAAGCCAAGGCAAAAGCAGAAAAACACAAGCAAACATCGGCGCATGCTAATGAGCCAAAATAACAAAAAACCAAAAGAAAAGCCACAAGAAGCGAGCGAGTGAAAAATTGTGGAGGCACAAAAGCTTGGACTACCGCATATTCGAGTCGAGTCGAGTCTCTGGCCAATAGCCAATGGCCGCCAATGGGCATATGGGCAATGGGCTTCGGACTTACCATTAGATTGCTCAATTTCAGACTTGGAGCCGTATCGGGTAACAAATTGTGGCCGAGTTTGTGCAAATGAGCGACGACGACGACGTCGTCAGCGTCTTGATCACTGGCTTCACCATTAATCACAACAAAATCAACATGATCGTCGATGAGCTCCTGGCCATTGCTCAGCTTGCTCAGCGTGGACATGGACGCGGATGCAGACGCAGATGGGGATACGATGCCAACATCGCTGCTGAGACTGCCACTGAGACTGCTATCATCATCGCTAAGCTCACATATGTCAACACTCTGAGAGGAAGGCCTCGATATGGATGGCGGGGCCCAGATGGACGGCATATGGGATGGCGGAGAAGGATCAGTGCTGCTGCCGAGGTGGCCGTTGCTGGTGCGGGTCGTGGTGGATGTGGAGGATGTGGCCCAGCCACGCGATGTGCTGGTGGATGAGGTCTTTTGTACTGTCTGGGTGCGTATCACCTGCATGGCGCCGTTGGCGGTGCGTGCCTTCAGCACCTCCAACTGCTTGCGCTGTGTGTGCTGTGTGCCATTCGGCTGTGAGATGTTTTGGGAATCGGATATCTGGCGGAGAGAGAGAGATGGGAGAGAGAGAGAAAGAGAGTTGCGGGATTGAGTGATGGCAGGATAATGAGTGGATCAAAGGAGTTGTATTAAAATTAATTTCGGTTTTTGGTTTCTTGTGCTGGCATTTTAGTATTTTAGTAAGATTTTTTGTAAGTTTAGTTGGACGGTTGGGGGGTTGGAAGTGTAGATCCCTAGTGAATGGTCAGTGGTTTCCTTATGATCGAAATTTCCATAGGAGTTCAAGAGTTCTTAAGAGTTCGAAATTCCGATTTATTATTCGATAGATCTCTGATTCAAGTGTTTCCACAATTTTTGTAAATTCATTTATTATTTTATCATTACATTTTCATTCCTTTATAGCTATCCAAACACTCGAAAAGCACCCGATTTCGCTTGATCTAATTAATATCTCAATTACGGCCGATAAACGGCTAGGTTTTGGCCATTCCCTGCCTAAACAAACATTCAAATCTCTTACAAATGATATAAATAAAACATTAAACAAGCAATCCGATGGCGATTGTCGGTATATCTGTATGTAGTATTTGTATGTATATATCTGTGTGTGGGTTTATTTTGTGGGTGTGTCCCGGTGTGGGGCGTTAAAGTGTTTGGATTGTCGCATGGCATTCGGCATTCGGCAACGGGGCGTATGAAAGTTGCCAGACGAAACACTTGACCGTCAAGCGTCTCGCCAGCCGCTTGATCACTTCTCCGTGCCTTGTGCCGTGCCGTGCGTCTCTTATCTGGACAGCTGGGCCCGCTCGCTACGGCACACGTGACCCACTGTTGGCCACAAATCAAACGAGAGACTCTCGAGAGCTCACTTTGACTGCAACTGCAAACTGCACCCTTTTGCACTCGTCGACTCCAACAATTAGCAGATCCGTGCATTGGGTCGTGCCATGACACACCACAGAAGAAATAAAAAACAGAGGAGAGAAAGGACAGCTGCGGAAACCGAAGTCTGTCATACCCTTCTGCAGATTGAGTATGTTTCTTACAGAGACTAACGTTTCGACCATTTGCTGCTTAATATAGTCAAAATCAGAACGGATTTTTGTTCTTTCAAAACTATGCCCAAAGTAATGTTTCCCCTTCTGCAAAGGGTATCTATTTAGAAAAAAAAACACTGCAAAAGCGGAAAACACATTTGAAACGGCCAAAGATCGATTGTGGCAATCGATTGCTTTGATGATTTATAGTGCTAAAAATTTATAATATGCCCCAAATAAAAACTTGAACCCGCTGTTGGCCTGTCCGCTCTGTTACGCTCCGCCCAGCTTGTCCCCGTGTCCATGTCCATGTCCAGTTTTTGTGGCCCATTCGTGTCAATGACCAAATGGAAATGCTGCAGCACAGTATTCGGCTGATTCAGAGTCAAAGTGCAGCATTGTCTTTATAGAATATACAAAAATTTGAATGTTCTGTTGTTCCGGAGGGCGGTAGAAACAATGAAAAATGCATATTCTATGCAATTTTGTTGTGGGGTTGAGTCATGTCATGGGTTTTGAGGTTGTAGACTTTTTGCCTCTTTGTCTTGTCTTAGAGAATAGGCCATATAAAGAGACTGTGGTGAGATCTTTATAATTAGCTTCATTAGATGGGAAAATAATCAGTATTATTTCAGCGGGAGACTTACAGTTCTTTGTGTAATCATTTCAGAGAAATATTTCTAGGTAGCATATAAAGATCAAGAAGGTACTTCATTTAATTCCCCATTAGTCCATTGGTTTTTTGTGGTAGACCTGTTGTTCCATCATGGATCATTTTTATTCAAAACTATCGCAGAATCGATTTAAATGAACTCTGTTCCATCACTAACGACAGTTAGCTGTAGCGAGTAGCGAGTAGATATCATCATTGGTTCTTCTCTCAAACTGCAAGCTCATTGAGTTCCCATCAGTCTTAAGCTTCTGTTATGCACTGTATCCGAATTTCAGTTCAGGGTTATATCCCTTCGAAAAGTTCTCAATCAATTCGTTTCATTTGTTCACTTCAGCTCGGTCTCAGTTCAACTTTCAGCTTCTCCATTGACCGCAGGCCTGAAACATAATAATTTCTGCGGCTCCCAAAAGTCACACTCATCCTTGAGCACAGATTGTTGGGGGGCACCCGGGACCCGGCATCCGGGACCCAGACTGTGACCAAGAAAGGGTACAGACAGACATAAATTACGAGTACGAGTATAAGCAAAGCAAAGTTTCGAACCCTTGGGCCATGCACGTTCTGCCAGAGTTTCTCACGCCATATCGCCCCATGGTCAGGCGGAGATTCTTTTTTCTGTATTCTGCTTGGAGAGCTGTTGCACTGAACCTCCTTTTTCGCAATGTGGTATTATATTATTTTTTTTGTGCAGCGAGTGTGTGCCTGTCTATCGATGACCTCTTTTCGTTCTAACCAAATGCTGTTCGATGTTAGCTGTTCTGCCGTTTCGCAGAGTCTTACTGTGTGCCATTTTAGCTTTCTGTTGTTGGCCATGTGTAGGCTGGCTGGTTGCCTGGCAGGCAAGTTTTTGTGGCCTGGTTGTAGTCTTGGTCTTGATCTTGGAGTCTCGTTGTCTCGGGCCCGGGCTAATTAAGCTGTGCCAATCTGCATGGCTGTTGAAACTCACAGCTTGCTGTCCCCCAGAGGGGGTGCCTCAATCAAAGCAACAGCAGCAGCAGCAGCAAACAGCTGGCGAAAGAAAGCCAACTGTAAATGAATTATTTTAGCATGACCAAAATGATCAGCCGGCGATCAGTGTCATGATCTCGAACTTGAGCAGCAGCCAGCAACCAGCAGCCGCCACACCACACTCTACACTCCACTCTACTCCACTCCACTGCAGCCGCTGAGTATATACGACCTGAAAGAGCTAGCCAGGCCTGCAGCAGATCGCCTCGTAAGTACCGAAGACCAAATTGAAAATGCTGCATCCAAAATCCCAAATCCGAATCGCAAAGTCAAGTTGAAGGTTCAATGAAATTCAGAGACTTTGCCACGACTTGCCACAGCCCCCAACCCAGCTCTCGCATATATTATAACAGCCAAAGTCGTGATGATGTAGAGGAAGAGACTTTGGCTTTGCTTTCGGTTTTTTTTTTCTTTCTTTGCTTTTGGCTTTTGCTCTACGGTCTGGTCTCTATGGTCTATGGTCTATGGTCTACGGAGTACGAGTATGCCAAAATATTTTCGCCTGGGCCTGGGCCGCGCTCTGAAACAAATTTAATGATGCTACACCATGATGATGATGATCATCATCATCATCGCAGTCGACATCGTCTTCGGCGTCGTCTGCCTGGTCGTGGCTGGCTGTCTGTCTGTCTGTCTGTGGCTATAAGATTGACTGTCTATCTCCTGCCCTGATGCTGACTCCGGCTCTTGCTGTGTGGACTCTGCTCTGCCATATGGCATATGCCCCATGTCTGTGTCTATCCGCCTGTCTCAGTCTCTCAGTCCTTCAGTCCGTGGCATGCATGTCGCCTTTTCTGGCTAGGATGGCTGTATGGCTGGCAGCTCTCACACACAGATCGCCTGCATAGACATGCCAAAGCGTTGACTCTTTTTATTTTTAGCTGGCACTGACTTTGGTACATCATACCTTGCACAGTGCACAGTGGGATGCAGGCTATTCAAATTGTAATGGTAATTGTCGCTTATGAATGGAATATCTTTGAAATCTGAAAAAGTGTGACTTAAAGAAGTGTGAAGAATGGGAAATGGAATGTTTGTCCATTTGGGATTGTGAAAGGGTTCGAAAACAACAAAATAACAGATTAAATGGTTGTCCTGGAATCCAGATGAAATTTTGCATATTTCACAAATAATTACGGGATTCCGATTCTTTCCCAATTACAATTATTACCCACACCACTGTGCGTCCCACAAATTGCTCTCCTGCGCTTTCCGGCGGGAGGAGCTTCTTTGCACAGGCCATTTTGTTGGACCTTTTGTGCTTTTTAAACTATAATAATATACATTTTTATATGCATTATTTCTGTCACGATCTCGTTGGCTTTATATCTCTATATAGTCGAGAGTGGTATGGGGCATGGAGCATTGGGCTGCAGGCGAGTGCTCGCAGTAAATCATACAAGTGGTATGTACGTGTATGTATGTATGTTTACCCCGGTTTGCGTCATTGAAGTTGATGCCCCAAGTCGTTTCCCGCCAACCACATCTCCATCCATCCATCCATATTTTCCCCAGTGTCGCTTATACAGTCGCACTATGGGGTTCATTAATGGCAGAGGAAGCACTTAATTGAAGTAAGACACGTCAGTTGACATCCTCAATTAGTTGCAAGTAATTTACGTGTGGCAGCCAAAGCCAAATGGCCTAATGGCTTACAGAGCAAACATATATGTACTCCTATCTGTAGATACACATAGATACAAGTAGATGCGAGTACACACAACGAGTCGTCACACCTTGACCACAAGTAAAAGACTCTCGAGTGGTTGGCTGGCTGGCTGGCTGGCTGTCTGCATCTTCCTCTGGTCTTCTGCAGTACTTGCAGCATCTTTTTTTTCTGGTTAGACTTGTGCTTGTGGCAACCTAGTGACCCACAAAGGCGGTGGCGGCGGCGGCATTGCCAGCGGCTTTATACCGTTAGACGGCTGCAACATTGTGGCAACATGGCCAGAAATAGAGAAACAGAGACTCCAACTGCCGGCAAATAATTCAAATGCTGGAGCTTGCGCTTGCGCTTGCATGTTGGAAAAATCTTGCAAAATGTAAATTTTTGCCATTGCTTTTCTTGGGTTCGGTTCGGTTCGGTTCTCTTGTCGGCTGGCCTGTTGCAACAATCCATAATGCTAATGAAGAAGTTGTCATGGATCTATCCATCCATCCATCTGTGTGTGTGTGTGTCTAACTGTTGCCTAACGGTTACTGGATGACTGGATGACTGGATGCCTGGGTGCGTCTCCGATCTGCGATCTGCTCTGCTCTCCTCTCGGTTATTGACTATTGCCAAATTGATTTCACTATGATCTGTGCCGGCACAAGCGTTGCCTTTGCATTGACTTTGTCGGCACAGCATCTGAGAGCAGCCGAACATCTGAGAGCAGCGGGACATCGGTTGATATAAATCCCGGACTTGGCAATCAAATCGAATCGAGCACCTCTTTAAACTGAAACTGATGCGGCAGCACCGGCACTGGCACCGGCACTAGGACTACTCTTAGCAAATTCTTACGACTGCTGATCGTTTCCCGTCGATTGTATTGATCGCCTCTCCCAAGCCTCTTTCATCTTTGGTCAGGCCTCGACATCGAGACATCGGCATCGTCAGCCGCTCAGTGGCAACAAAGTTCAATCGCGATAAGGTACGGTACAAAGTCAGCGAAATGAAACAACTTTCAATGGGTTGTTTCTGTGTCTTTCTTCCCGAATACCCTGCAGTCATAAAAGTATCGCTGCAAAAGGGCATATCAACAGCGATCGGGTGAATGTAACAGTCGCCAAATTGGGTGACTGTTCGGTCATTAAATGATCGGCAAATGATTTGGCTCCAGGTCATTAAATGATCGCAATTTTTTTTGGCTCCAGGAAGATTGCATTTCAAATGTCAACTTTGAACTGAGCCGCAGCCGATCACTACAGTTGTTGGTATCTTAACTGATCTTCCAACCAAAAGAGGCAACCTGATAAATGGCTCAATATTTGCAATACGGAAATATCTCTCTATTATATAAAAAAGTTTTGGTCGCCATCCGATATTTCACTCATACTGGGGATTGGCGCATGATCGAAGCGAATGTGTGGGGGGCTTGCCGCCTAGTATTTTATAAAATAATTATTAAACTATTAAGGATTTTAAAAAAATTCTGATATTTGAGGGAATAGGAAAGGAAGAGTGAAATCCAATTCTATTTATGGATAGTTAGGATAAGATGGGATTATCCCACATCCACAATGAACTCCATAAAAAATATTCTCAAAATTGTTATCCAAAAAGTACTCCGAGAATTCGAATATATTTTGAAATACAATTAAAGATCCAATACCTAAGGTCAACACTCTAAAGATATTCCACTATGATCTCATTCACGACAGGGTAGGGATACTTCACTATGGTTTCATAAGCCGATCAGAAATCATCAAAAAAATCATATAATTATATGGATCAATCTCTGGAGTTCGAGTCTGATTGCCGCCAATACCGACGGCATGATGTCATTGCATTTGATGGAAGTTCTAGCAGCAGAGCTGATCAGATCAGAGCAGAGCGAATCGGTTAGAATGGAGTAGAGTATCTTAGAGTCTAGATCTGTTTAAGTATCTGTGGTGCTATTTCAGTCGAGATTTTATTTGGTTTTTTGTTTGTCTTGGAGGCACTCGAGGCGCGAAGACTCCAACTTGACCACACACACGACCAAGATGATGATGATGAGGATGGTGGGGATGATGGGGATGGGAATGATGACGGCTTGTTGGACTGCCAGAGGATGAACAGGCATAAAATTAACGATAGGCCCCCGAAGTGCTTCACCATTTATAATTAACCGACAAAATTCTAGAGCAATCAATGGTAAGACAGACAAGCCATAGCCCAAAGACAAGTGAAATCTGAAGAATAGCTCGAATTAATTATCATCTTTGTGTTCCTCGCGAAAAGATAAAACCGAAAGCCCCCTTAGAAATGATGGAAAAGATGATGATTCGTATTCGTAAGTTGTTTAACTGAAATCTCTTCATAAGTGGCACACATCGTTTGCAACTGCGTCTACTTCTTCATCTCTCTCTTTCTGTATTTCAGCAATTCGGATTCGGATCCATTTTATCTCTCTGATTGTTTCGCTTCACCGAGATGTGAGAGTGTGCGTGTGACCTGTTAATTATGGTTGAGTAAAAACGGTCAACGTATCGCAGTATCTGTGGCCATGTCCATGTCTTGGTCTGTGTCCATGTCTGCGGTTCGAGTTGCAGTTGGTTTGGGGGGAAAAGTTGCCTGACACACAAAACGATGCCAGTGTCCAATTGGACCTGTGGTATTCGCTAACCACCAGCCAACATCATTCAGGTTCTTAAGTTATTGGGTTTGCTAACGGTCTGCTGTTCTTGCCCAATCATTAAATGCCAGGCATTTGTCTGCCAATTGAAATGGCACTTTCCAAATGTTGGAAATTACACAAAAATATTTAGTAAATTCATTTGAAAGGTTCGAAAATATCCCGATATGTGAGCATTTATGGTTATTCCATGCTTGTTTCCATTTAATTTAATTTTTGCATTATAAAAATGAGTATCCAATTGATTTCCAATGATTTGATCGGTTCGTCTCCTTTCGTACTTCTGTTTCTCTTTTATTTTTGTATGCCTACTCACAGAGGCATTGCCTTGGGTATTCTTGAACTAAATAAACTATTAACTGATTAAAATCGAAGGAAGCAAGGAAACCCAAACTAGCAATCAAGCGGCAATTGCCGCAGTCTCTTTTAAATTAGTGTACGCCTCTCCATTTAGAGAGCCGAGTCTCTAGTGTCTAGTGTCTGGAAGGATTTTTGAGCGGAGAGCAGCGGACCGGACCTTTCAATTTCATTTAAAAGACGATGGACAAACAAAGAGCAACAGCAATTAGGTCTAGACGGGTGCAGAGAAGAGCTGGAAGACCATCCATGGGTTCCATCAATCAGAGCCAAAAGTAGTCGCATTGTAGGTTTCGATTTTGTGTTTGGAGATGGTACTCTTGAGCATTGCCTTATATACGATAGTTTAAGAATTCTTCCGATGACCGATTGATGGTTCGTAAAAGTCACAAATCTCGAGAGCATTTCCTCATTTTCAGACGGAACTTTGAGTTCGTTCAGGGCTCCCCCCAAAATAGTAACTAATCACGATACCATCTCTAGATTTCTTAACTCACCTTGCCATAGCTGTTCAGTGGTCCATTTATCCAGCGATCTGCCTCCAAACGTCCGCTAAACAGGGCTCCAGTATTGGGATCGATGCGTTGCCATTCACGCACCTCACGCTGGAATGGGGAACGGGAGCCGGAGCCGGAGCCCCCACCACCACCACCAACACCGACACTGCCATGGGACTGGGCTGCCACTGCTGCCACCGCCTGCAGATGATGATGATGATGATGATGGCTCTGACTGTGATTGTTTGTTGTAGCCACTTCCATGTTGCTGTGGCTATAGCTCTCTGGTTGGAGCTCCTCGGGAGCTACTGTTGTGCGCTTTTAATTTGCACGCTCGATGCGCTCGAGCTGCTTTTGGTTTTCTTCAGAGTCTTCTTTTTGTTTAAGCTTTTTTGCTGTTGCTGCGGCTCTCTTTCTCTGGAGGATTGGAGGAGGAGATTGTAGGAGGCTGCAGTGGCTTCTTCTGCCTTTTTGTTCTGGTTCTTCGCCTATTTCAAATTATTATTTATTGTTATTATGCTACCGTCCAGCGGGTCTAGGGTCGGTCTGGCTGCGAGCTGGCTTCGAGCTGCTTCGCGATTCGTTTTGGCTAAATTAATGGCAACTTTAATTTATTATCATAATAATAATTTTCTAGCTATTCTAGGCCCTGGCTACTGCTACTGTGTGCACAAAAGAACTCCCCCCTCCCAAACGATAATTTTCTTGGCTTTTCCTTTTGCACGCTTTGCTGGTTATTTGCCTCTCTTTTGATATTATTGCTTTCACGGTCTAGTTTGAGTCTTTTCTACGGCTGAGACTGAGTCTGTGACTGCGACTGTACTGCGTCTGTGTGGGCTGGCGCGCTGGCTGGAATGACAAGAGCAGAGTTGAAAGAAATTTTGTTAGTTAATTATCTTTTGCAAAAGTGAGAAAATGTACCTATACGTATAGTATAAAACAGTATTGTATTTTTGTTGTTTTCTTGGCGGAAGCAAAAGTGCTTTGAACTGACTTTGAAGTCTCCCCACAGTCCCCAGTTCCCCAGTGGACGCGTCGTGCAGATTTCTAATTAAATTTGCGGCAACGTCCAGCGGATATGGGAAGAGCCATAGAGCCAGAGGAGAGACAGAGCTATAGAGCGGCAGAGGTCTCAGATTCTTTGATTGTCTCCCTCTCTCCTTTTCGCTGTCAGCGGATGTCACAGTCTATTTCCGCCTCAGAGCTCGGGGCAACAGGCAGCACATCTCGGACATGTGTGTCCACTTGTAGCTCTTTTTTTTGTTTAGATTTAATTTAATTCGTTGTTTCGCTATTATTTCAGGTAGTCAGGTGGAGAGGATTCTCTGCTTCAACCATACGCGTGTCGTCTGATGACAGTCACATCATTTGTAATTGTCCAAATTGTGCAAGAACTTCATTTATTTATTTATTTTTTGTTGGTAAACAGTGGTTTGGAGATCAGGTCTGTCAGACCAACAGAATAATTAAAATGAATTTCTGATTTTAGTGTAAAAAATCTTCAAGATTTTCAAGGCTGCTCACAACAATCGTTCTGGTCCCACTGTTACACCCATTAAGGCTGTCAGAATAAGTGTTGAACAGCATTAACATTGAAACGCTTGTGTCTTACAGCTAAAACCACCAAAAGAAAAGGTCTAAATTTAGCACAGACAGAGCAGCGGATGCACTCCACCTCCACCTCCACCTGCACCCAATCCCAATCCCTGAGAGAGAGAGCAAAAGCAATTTCAGTGATTATTTTATGCTATGGCTGTGGCTGTGGCTGTGGCCGACCGCTAAATAGTAACTGTTACTAAGTTTTCCACCGCCCCACTCCACCCCTCTGCACTCCGCTTTGCTTTGCTGCTCAGGCATTAACTTCCTCATATGCTATGCTGTTGTTGTGTTTTTTGTGGCCGGGAGGGAAATGGAAAACCCGTTTTCCCCGTTGAACTTGCACTCGTTTTGGTTTTTGGTTTTCAGTTTCGGTTTTGGCGAATGCGTTAAATCTTTCAGCACTTTTCGCTAGAAATAAACGCCGCCTCAAAGTTGTTTTTGTGCAGTCTCGTTTTATGTTGTTTTGGTTTTTGGAATTTTTTCTGTGGCACGCAGACCGTACTCCACATTCACAAATTGTTTTCGTATTTTGGACACGTTTTGCCGGTTTCTTCTTTAACTTTGTTCCTGCTGTGTGTACGCTAGTTGATTGTGTTAATTAAAATTTAATTAAGCGTAATTTTGTATAATTAAGCGTTGGCATAAATTTAATGCTACGCTGGGGAGCAGTCGAAAGGCGAAAGGGAGTCCCAGATTTGCCAATTTATTTATGTTCTCTTATCGTTTGATTTATTAGCCAAAAGGTTGCGCTGATTGCACATGAAAAATCAAATAGAATAGCATTAGAATTTTAGGGGAATTTGAATTTTAATCGAAGATCAGGTTTCAAGCGGAATACGGAAATTGGTACGATATCAGCAAGTCATTTCTTTACTTAAATTGCTGGAGAATTCGCAGCAGCATTCAAACAAGTTCGTTGCTTAAGTCTTTTGTTTTTGTTTGAAGTACTTAAATCTTCCAAAATTATACAGTATTCTAGTTTTAATAATTGAAAGTAGAATTAATTATGGTATCAAGTTTGTTGCCTAAGTCTTTTATTCTACCTTAAAGTACATTTTTAGAATAAATTATGATATATTTTGGTATTAAAAATATATTTCCTTCTAAAGGAGGAATTTTGGAAGTAGTTAAATTAAATTTAATAGAACAAATGATCATATATTTTGAAAGCTAAAAGTAATTCCCTTTTACAGGAAACTAATGATAAGATTAGTTGCTTAAGTCGGAAAGGGAAATTCTATTCGATTGTTTTGGAATTGCTGTATGCAATGAATATTATGGAAATGGCTCCAGCATATTTTGTAAAGGAAGCTTTAGTGTAATTCTGACATTTGAAAGTTTGTTTGTTTTTGTTGTACATTTCCCAGTCAAGTTCTAGCCACAACTAGTACTACAAATAACAAGGCGAAATAACCACAGAAAAAATCATTTTCAAACAAATCCGTTCAAGTCCACTGTGGTGTGGTGGTAGCTATGTAGTGGACTCAAGACACTTCACCGAAGGTCAGTGTAATTATTATGATTATTATTATATTTCTTTGCAGGTTTTCTGTCACCCAACCGCAGTAAGGAAATATCTACAACTGCTCGAAATAGTTTGTTGTTGTATTTGCTACAATAATTGCCCAAAACGAAAGTAGTTTTGTATGGAGAGGTTTCTGCGGTCGATTTGGTATTGATTTCCAGATATTTCCATATCAATCGGATGCGAAATTTGGCCAGAAATTGTCTTGCCTCAGAAATACAGTATTTGCACGGCGAGTGTTTCTATGTAGGTTAATCCCTCATTTTTGGTTTTGCATTACATTTTTCGACTTCACCCACAGCATTGATTGATTTGCCATTTGTTTAAAAATAGTTTAAAGTGTGTGTGGGTGCACAAAAAAAAAAAAAACACTACGGTACCAGTACCATGTTTATTTATACGAGTAGGTCCAAAAAAAAGACCGACCAGCAACAAAAGCGTGTTTATGCAAAGCAGTGGGGGTGTCATATTGGCATTGAACGTGCGTTACACTAAAAATATTTCACTTTAATACAGAAATACAGAAATACGAGACATTACACTAAAAATTGTGAATTTTGGTTCACACTTTTAGGTATTTGCAACGCGTGCGCAGAGCAGACCACAAAATCGTGCAACAATTGACCGATATGCAAATTGTTGCTTTTGCTGTTGTGTTGTCAGAGACAGACGTTAAGAAATTTGCATAATTGGCCCGCATTCGTGTGTGTTTTTCGTGTGTTCTAATTTGAATTTGATTTGTGCGCGACACCGAAACAGAAGCAACAGCAGCGGTAGCAACAGCACGCTCCAATCCAAGAGTTGGACAGCAAGTGTGAACGAATAACCTGGCACCAACGATAAATTGGGATCCAAACGTATTACATTGCGTTACAAAACTGTATGGGCAGCTGTCGAGTGTCGGATTTCAATGCTTCGATATGTTTTGACTGAAGAATTTGGAGGTAAAAGATCTAATTGGCAGCCATTTGGGACTAATAGTTATGTATTCTTAATTTGGATGATTTATTTTACAATCAACATCTATAAGTATTCACAGAGGTTTTTCCATTAAAAGTAGTAGAACCGAAAGAACAGATGAACGAAATTGAGACACCACCAGAATTTTTAAGCTATTTTAAAGCCATTTTAGTCCAAAAAAGACTACCCAGAGTTGGATCAAGGCTGTCAACGATTTGAACAATCCTTAAGAATAAATGTACACAATTAATTGTAGTTCCTTTCAGTTAATTGTAATTCTTTTTCATAGCTATTCAATGGATGGTTTTCCTTGTTCTGGTCTCTCCACAATAATTATCTTTTTTTTCTATCTCTTCAAACCTTTCAACATTAATCTTTAACCTTATGATTTGTGTGTGTGTTTCAATCTCTATTGATGTTTGGCTTAATTTTTCAACAAAAATAATCTTTTTATTTTTTGCTACAATTCAATTATGAAAATATATCAGAGAAAAAATCGTTTATTGATTGCCGCTACAATTGAGCGGGTACGCCTCTTTATGTCTATTGACATATCAAACTATAAATATATATATATATATATATCTGCATATGATAGAAACCACAAATGAGGCCGGTTTCCGTCATTTCATACTGGGGCTGGGCTTTCGTATTTGTTTGTCTTATATTTCCCCTTTGGTTCTTTTGTTTGCGGCTTAGAAATAATTCATTTTTAATATAATTTTGCTGAGCGAGAATGGCGAAAAAGAGTGTAGTGTACATATCTCGTTTAGCAACTGTTATTAGTCGCACGCAAAAGTAATCTTTTCATCTGTCTATGACTTCCGTGTGAGACAAAGAGGGTAGGGGGTTGATAGGCAAATGCGCAAATCGTTTAATTGTATACTGGGTGGAAATTTTTATAACGAGACTTGTTGATCAGCACCCGCACTTTTGCTGTTGCTTCTCGTTAGCCCGTGGGCGTTTTAGACTGTTTCGTTTAATTAGGCAAATGAGCCAATTGTCGTGTAATCGAGTTGGCATTTTAGCAGAATAGAAATTTATGGCTTGTAATTTATTGTGCAAATAAATGACTACTTCGAGCATTTCACTCATTTTACACAATTACATAATTATAGCCTGGGCAGACGGTGTGCCTGCCAAAAGCAAAGACAGGTTCCAGCCTCTAAGCCATTCACACTCTGCCCACGGAACAGGTAATCGTTGGTTGTTGTAGCTGTCTCAAATGCACAGACATATCATATGGATATAAGTATACAGTATAATGATAGATAGATATATGTACTTGTTCCGTCCAATGAAAATTGTAATTTTATGATTTCCTGCTGACGCCCACCACCACAGACAAACAGACATCCCATGGCAATTTTCCGCTGGCTGCACCCATGGCGCATGCGTTATATATGCGTATACGATGCGTATGCGTAATGTGCAATTTAGGCCCAATCTTGCATAATCTGGGAATCTCTTTTCAAATAACGGAAAAGTTTGAAAGTTAAGGCGCTATGCATCTTCAATCTTTTCGTCATTCCCTACAAATGTTGATAGTGCTTGTACATGTAGTATATAGTGTTTTTGTTGCTTTCTGACTGTTACTTTTAACACTTGCACTGTGCTTGTGGCCAGATAAATATTTGCCTATTCGATTAGCATCGATAGGCAATCAACTTGAAACCAATTTGTGTGAGTTTTTTGTCTATTTGATTTAAGAATTTGTGTTGCGAAATGGTACTGTAGGGTGACAGTCATGCTTTGTTTCTAGTAATGTAGATGCTCCCCAAAGAGAAACTTTAGCAGTAGTAATTCTATACTCAAACAATATTCTACCTTCCAAATGAATGCGTGGAGGTTTTTGTACGGCTTTCCCTTTCTGGTGAAATAAATTCCCTTGTGAGTCATTTTGATCTCACTTTTACTCTTTTACAGAACCGTGTGTGTCCGTCAGCTATCCTAAATTTAGTTAATATCATAAATCTACCATTACCATTTCCATTCCACCGAAGCTAGGCAAATTGAGTTGCAATTGTCAGACAGACAACATTTGCCACAAAAAACGCCCTCACAGCGGTTTGCCCCGGAAAGTGAAACAAACCAATAAATAAAGCCAACATCTCGGGCTTATCAGACTTGAAAAATCAAGCCACAAAATGTACATACATATATGTGTACATGCCTCCCAGTCGCACTCGCCCTGGCCTTCCCTTTCCCTCTCCCACTCCATCTACCAATTCCAACCCCCTACTCCCACATGCATTTTCAAGCTCCAATGTGACAAAATAAATGAGCCGTTTGGCAATGCGAACAGACAGAGAGACCGACAAAAAAAGAGTGAAAACAAAATCAGGAACTGCATATTAAATGAAGCGTAACGAAAGAAAAACGAGCACACAGGAAAGAGGTTGCCACACAGTGTGGCAGGGCTGACTGACTACTGCCGGAGGGCTTAAAGTTAATTACAAGCGACGCCTACAAGGGAAGTCGCCTGGCTGTGTGGCCCTCCCCCACCCCGACTTGGGGGGCTCCATTTCTTGTCGCTTGGCTTTTTGAAAGTGAAATATGATCTGTAAAAATGTATGTATAATATTTTTGCGGAATTTTTCATGGCTTTACTCTGACTGAAACATAATTTTATCAATGTTTGACACTTTTACTTTTTGGCCAGGCAGAGTGACGACTTTTTTTGCAGTAAAGAAATTATCATTTACATAATAATTTGGCGCTATATGCTGATTGATTTCTGTGTTTGCTGCTTGCTCCAGCTAATCTCCAGCTTTGAGCGCGCATTTGTCGTTGGATTCGGGTCTTTAATTATTCTCCTCTCCGTCTTTTTGCCCAGAAGGAAGGTAAAGGGAAAAACATGCACAGTGTTCGCGATAGATGCCAAAGAAGAAAGAAACAATGCCAAAGAGTTGATCAATTTACATACGAACTTGGCGCTGGCGATGTCCCCTTAAATTGGCATGGGAGGTGTGCGAATTTTGTTTGCAGATTAAGATAGATCGATGGCTGGCTTGTATTTACATAAATGGAATTGATTACGGTTAAAGGCTCCCGCAGGCGGGACACCCACGGGACTCTGAGAATTTTAATTGGCAGATAGAGAGATGTCCCCAAAATGGGATACAGAAAAAATGGTGTTGCTTTCTTACTGCAGGGGGCTTTAATGGAATCATGTGATCTCTTCTTAGTGAAGGCCTTCGTCCCGTTGGAAGCATCTACTTTTCTCATTTACAGTACTTTGAATACAGTACTTAAAGTACATAAAGTACCTATTTAGTCCATCTACAGCATCTGTACTTGTCGAAAGTTTTTAATTTCATTTTCCCGCAAAAACAGAACTTTCATTGTTCAATTTCCGACACCAATTGTGTCGCTTCAATGTCATTACAGAAAATTATATGTCCCGCGTAAAGTATCCGATCTAAAGTACCAAAAACTCGACGGCGAAATTCCGAGAGAGAGAAACAACTTTCACCCAAAACAGCTGGCAGCTGCCGTTGCCTGCCACCAATTGCTGCGACTATTGAGATTGCGGAGAGCTGCTGTGTGAGAAATCTCTGACATTTCTTTTGATTTCGGTTCACTGTATTTGCACCACTTTATGACACATTCTTCGTGCTGCTTTTGCTCCAACTGTCAATGGCAGTGGCAGTGGCAATGGCAGCAGCAACAACAATGGGCGCAACGCTGCTCTGATCAAAAAGCAAAAGCAAAAAGTACTTTGGCAGTAGAATGGCAGCAGTGGGACGGACTTGTGGCCGTAATTATATGCACGGTAAAATCGAGTAAGGGGCTTGAAAGTCGTTTGAGAAGAAAGTCAAAAGATTTGTGAGGCGTGACAATAGTAGTACTACAATGAGATACAACAAATTTCTCACATTATTCAAGTGTTCTATGAAGGCAGAGGGGATGTGTCCCCTTTCAACCCTTTCAGCGAATAGTATCCCCATTTTTTTTTTTACTGAATTAATTTCATGCAACAGAAGCAGTTTATGGCCTATCAGATATGCAAATTGAACACGATTTGCAATCAGCCTTATCACATAAATTATTTAACAAGTCGCCGCTTGGCCGCTTAGTTGTTGTTCTTTCCGCTTAATTTGGCTTACACCAAGCAGAGAGGGCCCCCCTCGTTTGGTTTGGCTTGTTTGGCTCCGTCATTGCCATATAGGTTGTATGGTTGTACAACAACCAATCCAATCTTATCGCCCCAAACGAACCAAACCAAACCGAACCGAACCTTTTCTGATATTTGTTGTGAATATTTTCAGTACTTGGATGGCAGTGGAGTACGTCATTGAACTTGACTTTGAAGGCGTTCCACTTTATAATACCATGTTTAGCTTTAGATCTTCAGGCAAGACCCCAACACTATGCGATGTACTATTCGTATACCCATCCTCGTCTACTGACACACTCGACGTCAGTTGGAAACGCATTCGCAGTCACAGTCCCATCTGTTGGTATTGCTATTGTAGGTTGGCCAGAGAGGAAACCAGTTTCTGTCTCTCAAGAGTCGACGAGTCGTCGCGTCGACCCAACTCTGATGGTCACTCACAGCGTCGCTCAGCTAAAATTAAAGTTAATTTCGTAGCTCATTCCACTGATCAGCGACCAGTGTGGGGGCGTCAGACAGAACCCCTGCCCCTGCCCCGGCTCTCTCCCATGGATACTCGCATCAATATGCTAATTAAATCTGGAAACTGGAAATCATCTACAGACGTCTGAAATGTGGTTTTGTCATGAAATTTCCCCCCTGCGACCATTGAGTCACAATAATTTTGTTCTTTATTTTACCCTTTGCAAGAGGGTATGATGATTCGTATCAAATGTTTGCTACCAACAGAAGGAACGCTAAATATTCGTGAAATTTAAGGTCCGTATCATACGTTTCTATTATTCTTTCCATGATTGGAAAAAGAATCATTTCGGTGTGTTTTTTAGTTAAACAAAAAAAAGAAACAACATTTGCTGACCATATCATATTGTAGCTTTCTTAAGGAGATCAGCCTTGAAGGGTATCCAAAGTTTCAGCCACAGAGCGATGCAACTTTCTTGTTCCCATTTCAACAAGTTCGTTGCTCAAGTCTTTTGTATTGTGGTTGTGTTTTTCACTTACTCATTCGAGAACTGCAAAATCTTCTGCTGCTCATAAAACGGAATGACTTGTTGGAAAAAATTATGATTTGCCGTTAGCATTTTTGGGTGAAATTACACAACTTAACGGTTAATTTCGTGTTTTATTTTTGGTGTTTTTTGTTGTTGTGTAATTTCGGTTTTGTTTGAACGAACGAAACAACCAGCGCAAAGGGCATTTTATGAAAGAAAAACAGCAACAGAAAAACCGAAAGCCCAAGGGGAAAAAGGGGAAAAGGGGGAAAAATAAAAGACAAAACGGTCCGGCAATTCGTCAGTCTGACAGCCTTTTGACAGCTGGAATTCATTTTTTTTTGTTTTCTGAGTGAATTTCGCTTCGCTCTTTGTTCATTCTTTGTCTTGGCCAAAATGCAAACAAAATTTCAATTTTCATTATTTATTTATTTAACGTTTTTGGTTGTTTTGTTGTTTCCCAGTTGCATGCGGAAATAATATCTGAAGATAATCGATGACAGCCTCATTTTTACGTTGCTGGAATGCCAAAGAAATACTTGCTTGAACTTTAAACAGAGCTCAAGAATATTTCAAAAGAAGAAGCCGCTTCGAATGATATTTTACAAGGGGTCACAACAGAAATAATGTGTCTTGCGTTTTGACACTTTAAATGCAACCGGCCTTCAATTATAATGATTAAAATTTGAGAATTAATTGTATCAAGAATTTTTCTAAAAAAAGCTTAAACTAAAGAAATGCTTTGAAGTTTCAATTTAAACTTTCTAATAAAAATAAATAAATAGAAAAATTGTCAACGAAAGGTAGTAAAGCGTAGATAACAAACATTTTTAATACAAACAAAATAATAATTTGTATTTCAAATTGATTGATTCAAATTTGTATTATATGTACAAATAATAATTCTTTCGATCCCAGCTTTTTATTACATATATATTTTGCCTTAAACTTTCTCAATCCAATTACCTCGGCAGATTAGTAAATTAGTTCCGGCTTTTATTTAATTTGTAATCTTTTTATATACTATTCTTTGAGCCGCCCAACTTATTAGATCATTAAGCCGGTTCAATGGCTAGCCAAGATTTCATTCTCCTATTCTTTCTTATTCTTTTGGCTAATTTCCATATTGATTGTCCATTCGTATTTTTCTTTTTGCGAACTCCCCGTTAAGTCTTAAAACGTTGACCCGTAGAACCCGTTTCGTGCCATCGGTTTGTGGGATCTGCGATTGAGTAAGGTTAGGCTGAGGCTGAGGCTGCGGCTGCGGCTGCGGAACTCTGCCCCGTAATGTCTAATGTGATTCTGATGGATGTCAGTCATTGAACGAGAGCTTATGATCAGATTTCCAAAGAGTTCTATTATAATCCCGTTGCGTGGGCGATGACAAATTTTTTCGGGGCACACGTGTGTGTTTGCTTTGCAGAAAGATCAAACGAATGGGGTTTCTTTTTCATTCATTTTTCATTTTGTAAATGTCGCCATATTGCGTCATTTGGATCATTTCGCATGGCTTGCCACACGCTGGCCATAAAACTGCAGTTTATGGTTTTCTGTCTGGGGGTCTCCCCCAAAGGGGGACTGGGGTCTGTGAAAGGGAAAAACCATATCAAGGAACTGAGTTTGATACTCGGAAACTGGACGTCTTTAGAGCTTTGAAGATTCAAATCTGTCTAGACCGAAAATATTGCACAGAATATGGTGGTTCTTCTCTTATAGAATTTGTGGTTCTTCGACCTTTTTAGACCAATAGTAGTACAAAACATACAAGACAATGCAATGCAAGACACATACCAAATAGATTGTGATTCAGCCATTTGATTAGCGCTGACACTTTGCCCATAAATAACCAAGTAAAACATGTGCCCCCAAAGGCAGGCACAGCCACAGCCATAGAGTCAGAGTCAGAGTCAGAACCAGAGACAGAGGAGTCGAATGCGCCCCTGACACGCAAAAGTACTTAACAATGACCAAAGTGTACTTAAAAGGCTAAAAATGGTCAATACTACAACTACAGCGTGGTACGTACAATGCGACAAACTTGAAATGGCAGAAAACAGACAGCAGAAGCAGCCAGCAGCCAAGCTAGAGTCCAACTAACAAGCTCTCCCAGCCTTCTGGCCAGAAGACAAAAGGATGCCTCTGCCTTCTGCTTAGAACAGCAACAGCAATAGCAACAGCAGGAAATAAGCTCTAGCTCCTTTTAAAGCTAACCAAGGCCTTAAGCAAACAGCCATTGGGACTGTGACTAGGCCCTCCTCCTCTCGTCTTAAGAATCGCTGCAAGTACCAGAGGAACAGGCAGATTCTATATAGCAGTCGGGGAGATCCAGCATCCTAAGTGCTGCAGCTTGTTAGGGCCTAAACTCTCCAGCAACAGCCACAGCTCCAGCTACAGCTACAGCTTTAGCCGTCTCTGTCTCGCTGTGTGAGAAATCATTTCAAGGTGTCTTTGGGAATGCCCATTGTACTCAAAGAATGGCGATGGGTATATTGGTTGTTGCGTTTACAAGAACTGTAGGATGCACGATTGAGAAAAAAAAAACAGAAGTCCTTCGTTGCTTCGATCTGCTTCGCTCAGTCCTTTTTGGGCGAGACGCATTTCGATGCAATGAGAAATCTAAGACGCTGATTCTAACTGAACGGTCGAATCGAATACCGAATCCCACCGAATCTATTGTTGGTATACAAATGTTTTTGAAAATATGAACCAACAATCTAGAACAAATTTAAAGGTAATACTTTCTCATGAGCATGGAGTAGGGACGTGGAACCCTAATTCTGCCACCCTTGATTCCCATCTACAGGGCATCTATGTGTCCAGACTCTTAAATGAATCATTTCAAAGATTTCCTTTATTTGTAGCCTTTTGCTGCTGTTCCTTTGGTGGCTGTCTTTAAAAATAGTTTATCGCCCGATCGCGCATTTATTTCGTTTGTCTCTGTCGAAGTGTTGCCCCTTCCGGACCCCCTGCGGCCCTGCGGTTGTATGCTGTATGCCTCAAAGTTAATGCTGTCAAGATAGCAGAAAGGAAATCAATGCAGCAGCAGCAGCTTGTTTGCCGGGCCTCCTAAGGGCCTCCCCGCGTTCGCGTTCGCGTTCGCGGTCCCGCTCAATCTGTCCGTCTTTGTGTGAGTTACATGATAAATGCAATGCAATGCAATAACAACCTTAACATCTGGAAAGGTGGGGGTTGTCTTGGTGTACCAACAGCTGTGGCAATAACAAGACCAACAAAATGTCCAAGAAACAGGAAATGAAATCTGTGCGGGCCCTCCTCCGTTCGCGAGACCTTTTGTGTGTGTGTCTGGCTTTTTGCGAGAGGGAACAAAATATTCTAAATTGCTGATTAACACGCTGCCGTCCGACGGGCTTAGTCATGCCAAGGCGTTCAAAGTAATACTTTCGGATTTTCCGACTCCGTTCGGAACATAATGAGATGGTTGGTGGTGCAACCAACAGCCCGAATGCAAATATGGCAACGCGATGACTGGGACTTTTGCTGCATGTTGGACAGCAATCAATGTTTGGGAATAGTACTTACTGCATGTAAGGGGAAAACACTTATTAAGATTTTATTCTGTTAATTTATGGAACGAGAATTATAGAAAAGAATGGTGTCAATATGAATTCATTTTGAGCATGAAATTTCGTAGCAAGAGCATAGAATTTGATGTCTTAAAACCACGCTTTTATATATAATATTAATAATATAAGCTCTTACTGATATCTGCGTACATTTGACACCCAATTTGCGAAAACCTTTCCCATGGCAAATGATTGCCATTGATTGGGGCTTTCGCTTTGGTCGATTTATCACCTGAAATAGCACTCAATCACAGACACCATCGGGTCTAAGTAGAGCCCAGGCATAACACCGAGATGGCGATCCATAGAGCCAACTTAATGACTTTCAAAATGTTTGTTCGCTCTCTGCAGTATGACAGAGACCCCCTGTTGTCTGTTGTTTCTTTCAACAATTAAATCATAAAGCGCAGAAATTAATTATGACAAATGGCAGAGCCGAGCCGAGCAGAGCAGCGCGAAAACTTTTCATTTCAACAGCGCAGCAGAGCGGCAGAGCCCAGAGTCACAGCAGAAATGAGAGCAATAATCAATAATCGATACAAAAGTAAGTTGTTAAGGAAAAGTGAGCAGCGAAATGGAAAAGTGAAAGCCGCAGAGAAAAAAAAACACAGAATGAAGTTGAAAAAGTTTAAGGAAATTATCGATGATTGTGTGGCTGTGTGCCACAAGATATGGTATCTATATGAAAACCGATATTTTGCAGTTCCGCATTTGGATATTGAGTAACCAAAAAAACCACTGCAGTAAAGGCGGTTTGGTCTTATGAAAGCCAATCCCCCATCTCCCACCTGCTGCTGGGCCCTGGCCCCTGACTAAACATAGTCATAAATAATTTATGTATGGAGAGATAAATAGAGAGTTACTCACAGCATATTCAGTATATTCAGTATTCCCTCCTGCTGCAAAAAGTCAATTAATTTTCAAGGCCAGGGCCCAGCAAATAAACCGAAAATTCCGAAATTGTTTATTTCCTCACCCAGTTATCGCACCTCAATAGACGGCACAAAAGCCATTTCTGTCTTTAATTCTAGGTCAGCAGCGACACAGCCCGACACAAATTTACATATCGCGCCATATAAACAAACACTGTTGTATAATTTACCCCCAATTAGCCCACATTATTATGTTTCAACTTGAACTTTCCTAACTGGCCCAAAAAGTAAACCTTTTCTGAGGAAATTGAGCTATCAAAAAACGCTCAAGACAACGCATTAAAAACGCTGGGCGTTTTCCTGTTACAGCATTTTTGGGCAGCAGCAGAAAATTGATTTCACTTAAATGAATGTTAAGGTCAAGTTTAAATGGTTAGTGATAATGGGGTCTAGGCGTAGATAGACAGGAAGAGGTAAATTTAATTAAAATAATTGTGGCAATATGAAGAATCTTAAAGCATCTGAGCTGCTTCTTGTATTGCCATATAAAGTTTTTGACATTTTTTAGAATAACATAAATAATGGAAGCCAGCTGTTTGTATAATCCATTTAAAAATGATTTCAGCCTAGAAATGTTTTCCATTATAATGGATTTTTATAAACGATGTTTGTTCGACATTTTCTGAGTTTTTTAAATCAAAATTAAACAACAAAAATGCCGCAAAAAATTATGAATTTTGCATTTGAAAGCTTAGTATTTTCCAGACGGTAAGCTGAAGGTACAAAATGTTTAGAACCAGAAAAAAACCAATAATATATTAAAAAATTGTAAAGCTTCAAATCTATCAAAAAAAGTCGTAAATATTGTAAAAATTTTTTTTATTTTCCCATTCCATTTAATTTTAACAACTATTTTAATTGCTGTGATACTTCATCTCTTGCCCAAAGTCTTGCTGGCATTCTCACATAATGTTAATTAAATATTCTTTCATTGCCGAATGCATGCCAACAAAAATTATGTTTTATTCTATAATACGGCGCGTGTTGCATGCAATTTATTAGTTTTTATTTCGTTTTTTCAGTGCCTAATTAATCATAGAGTTTGGCAAATAATAATGTTTGCTTGAAGACTTCTTGGCTGATTTATTTGCCGGGCTTATACAAAATTAAAACATTAATTGTGAGCAGCAACAAAAAAATGTAATTAATTGAACAGCCAGTGAACGATGGTTATGTGGGTTAGCAGGTGGAAAAACGCTGTCATCAACAGACAGAGGCAGAGTTTTCCTTTTAGAAATCGTGTAAAAGTTAATTGCCAACGGCGGACCGATCGAAGTTAATTGAAAAAAAAGAAAAATATTTGCTACTGGCCACGAATCGATGGCAGAAAAGTGCAAGTGGAAAATGTGTGAGAAAAATATAATAGAAATCATGTGGAAAATGCAAACAAAGCGATCCACTTACGGGGACTACTCCCCGGGCCTTGGCTATCATTTTTTTTGATTTGCATTCGAGCAACCGATTAAGTCCCGTTTATATGAGTGTCTTGCACATTGTACAGCAATTTTCATTGCCAATGCTCGGACATTTTGCAAGCCAATCAACTCAAGAGCGTGAAAAACATTCACAAAAATATTGGCGAAATATAAAATAATTGCTCACCTCCCCATGGGATAAGCAGCGACGAAACAAATTAAAACCATGAAAAAACGAGTCATAAAGAGGAATACCAAATACCAACTAAAACTAAAAATCCAACAAAAAATGTTACAAATTTTTCTAGGTTTTTTTCTTTGCTGTCGGGGCGCTCTGAGATTGCGCAGTCAAAGACCTTCATGCTCGTAATTGGCAGCAGCATACTTAAGCCCAGGCCCCAAAATACAAACAAAAACACCAAAAACAACAAAAAAAGAGCGAAAGACGAGAGCCAAAGGTGACTTCCCCTCCGCCGCAACACAGCAGAATTTCGTGAACATAATTTATGCAAGCGCAAAAACACAGACAGGAGACAGGAGACAGGGCGACTGGAGTCAGGACTGAACTGAACTGAACCCTCAGCTGCTAATGAGATTTCATACGGCTTCCAATGCACCCATTCGTTCGTACATATGATAGGCAGCAGCAGGAGTTAACCCCTGATCAGTCGAGTCTGTTACCCGAAAACCAAAGCAAAATCCCAAGACAAGACAATGGCCAGAGTTTGATGTCCGAGAAATGGCATGCAATGAGTGATTTTTACAGGGTGTAAATGGTATGTGCTGATGCTCGAAGAGGTGATGACAGAAAGTGGGAAGCCAAGATATGAATATGAGTAGATAGATGAAATAGTTCTCAATATATGTTCGTCACAGTTTAAGGACGGACTACAAAATGACAACAATCATCCAATATTTTCTAAAATGAGATTCTAAGCCCAGTCTTCTACTTGTTTAATTCATAGGAAGATACTACATTTGTGGATCTAAGGTACATTTCCTCTAGTCCCTTCCACCCCTAAGTACCATTTAGTCTTCCTTTCTTTTCCCTATGGCATAGTATAGTGCTTCGGAGGTATCGACATGGTCTATGATATATAAGCTCTCATTTTTTCCAGCTCTCTTTATTGCCTTTGTAATTGTTAGCAATTATTACAATTCGTAAGCAACTTTTTGGCATAGGCTTTGGTTACGGCCCAGCGGGTGGCGGATGGCAGTTGGCAGGCGGCTGTCTCGCTTTTTGTCCAGTCCCTCAGGTCCTCTATGTCTGGATTTTCTCCACATTAAGAGTTGGTTTTTTTTGCCTGGCGGTTCGTTGGTTGGTTGGCTACATGGAATGACGTCAATAAACACATTTTGGCTTTTTGTTTGCTGTCATTTGGCTCTGGTTTCTGGTTTTTAGTTGAAGTTTTGTGTGGCTTTTTTTTATGACACGCTGCCGCGTTGATAATTGTCATTTGGCATTGCCGGAGTTGTCATCAATCCTCAGCACCGATCGCGGATCGCAATAAACTATAAGTTTTTGCGTGGACTTTCGGTAAGCGGCTTTGATTTGTTGGTTCAATGACACAGACATCTTTGGGGTTGGGGTGCCTGGGATTTGATAGCTCATTTAAATTGAACCACGAGGAGAGGGGGGCTAGACTTTTGCACTCCTCGGCTGACAGCTGACGAGTGCCGACATTTTGATATGCAAAAACTTTCACCGCGTGTGCCAGGATAAAGAGATTAATTATATGCATTCATTGCAGTGGCAATGCAGTTTCTTGGCCAAGTTTGTGTCTTGAGTCATTCGTTTTCCATTTGCAAGAGAAACTTATTGTTTGTTGGCTTTGTTAAAGAGGATTTTGAACCGAAAAATCTCTTAAGCTGATTGGTTTTTGTCAGCTTACAAAACTAAACTTTAATTTAGCATTCAATGAACTTTTGATCAGCCATAGCAAAAAATCCATTCGATGATTCATCGCGTACAAGCCTCTACAAGTAATAAATATAATTTCATACATTTTTTATATACTTTTTGATGAGTGAATAAAATGTAAGTATTTGTTGGATTGAATTATTTTATGATCAGATTAAAAAGCCATCAAAATATCACTCAAAGCGCCGTCAATAAATTCTATTCACATACATATCCGTGCCGCCCTGCCCTACACTAGATTTTCTCTTATAAATTATTTAATGACTCAAAGGGAAATTTGCATTTTTTATACACCCAAAACAGAGCCAACACCCACTAAACTTACAGCACAGTCCCTCCCTCCAGTCTCTGGCCATTATGCATATCGAATGAAGCCATTAAATGTTTAATTGCCAGCCAGCGTTGGCCAACTCTTTAGAGTGCAGAGATATGCAGATGCATCCATTTCGAGAAGCCGAGGAATCTCTTGAACAAATTAGTGGAATTTTCCCCATTTGCATGTCTGTTGCATGGCAAAGACTTTTCGCAATGCGACCGACCATAAGCGACCGAACAAAGAGCCTAATTGAAGGTAATTTAAATTGATTAAACATGTCTATAGGTTGGGCCCACCATCCGCTACGACTTCGACTCCGACTCCGCTCTGTGTCAGTATCTCTGTATCTGCGGCTTTTTGTGGAGGTGTTTGTTTGCTGCACTTTTTGGCTGCTCTTTGATTTTGGCATTGTCTTGGTACAAAAACAAATGAAAAATGATACAAGCAAAACGCGGCTCGGCTCGACACGGCTCGGCTCGTGTGGGTCGTTCGTTTGGCAGTTGCGATGATGATGGGTGGGTCACAAGCCATCAACAGCACCACACGGCACCACTCGACACCACTCGGCACCACACAACATACACTGTGTGGGGTATTCGTTAAGTATGGTAGCATGTTCTGAGGTGTTTATGGTTTAATTAGGCCTACTGCTGCTGCTGATCATGATGAAAAATGAAAGGACCGAAATCAGATAGCACTAGAATATAATTTAAATACCAGTGGGATGCCTAACATTGCGGCTAAAAGAAGCCTTCTGGCTGAGCTCATCTTAGCCAGAAGCAGACCTTGGCCCAGCCTAGAAATTGCAACCCGACGAGCCGCCTCTTCTATGAATCACATTTTGGACATCCTGTTCAGTCCCCTTAAAACCCTAATGCCAAATGATAAATATTTTGCTTGGCAGAGTTCATTGGAAGCGCTTTGGGTTGGCTAGAAAATGAATTATAAAGAATTATGCTTTTTTTCAGTTGGGTTTCATTTTTGTTTTATATTTTTGTTTCAGCCATAAATGGCAAAGCTAATAATTATGACTTTGAAACGTTTTCGGTATGGCTTTCGTTGGAATCTCCAGACAACACAAAATATTTTGACACAATAATAGAAATAAATTTCAATTGTGCACAAAACAAAGTGCAAAAATATCATTAAAAACGTGTGAGAATACAAAATACGAACAATTCTACACAAATTTTGGTCAACATTAAACCATTTTTTGGGGATAAAAGGGTGTGCAAAATCGTGTGTCTGAAGCGATTTTGGCATACAAAATGAGAGAGTGGAATATTTCAAAATTAATGGAATTTCTTTCATTTATTTTTTTGGTATTCCATGAGGCACATTAAAACGCCAGCGTACCCTGCTGTTATCCCAGAGGGAAACCAACCATCAGCTTAATTAAAAAGTATCTCGCTGTGGTGTTGAAATGGTCTTAATGTCAACCTCCGGTTGGCTGCCACTGCCACTGCCACAAGTTCTAACTCTCTGACATTCAGCTCCAGCGATAGAGACTGACAAAAAGGCAGGCGCGTGCCCATAAATATATATACCTATGCAGCTATGTACATATATACCCATACCCATTGTATATGTAAAGAAATCAAGTATTATAGCTTTTTTGCTTTTTTTGACGAGGTAATGCAATATGCCAAAAGCTTGGAGTTCCGCGCCCAGTTTTTGTTCGTTTCAATATCTTTCGGAGGTGACAATTGGGGCCAACACCTTTTCAGCCCAAATGGTAATTTGCACTAATGCATGCCACAAGCTGCTGAGCCTCTAATGCGACATTTGTGGGCCTCGCAATCAAATCATTCGATAGATAGTTGACATAAATCAGATATTTCCTCTTTCCTGCCGGGGAAATTTTACTTGAGTTCTGTTCTAAGTTCTCAAAAGAACTAAAAAACAGAGACAACTATCCCCATATGGGGTGTAAGACTGGATCTGGTCTTGGGGTCTGGTCTGGACAATCTGATGACTAATGGGCAATATGTGATGTGATCAGAACTCATGCCTGAGCACTAGAATCATTGAACCTTCTATTAATGATTCATTGAATCGAGTTGGGTTTTGTTTAAGAAAAGAAAGAATGAAATATATATTCCCTAATGAGCTCTGATGATGGAAATAGTCGAAATTTCATATCACTCCGAATAATATGAAGAACCAAATAATTAACTGAGAGAAATAGCTTTGAAAGCCAGACAAAGAAAATATTCTTTTCCATTGTTATTGACTTTAAAATGGAGCAAAGAGAAATGGAATGGGGTTTTTGCGAATCACAATTATGAGAATGATGGGAAAGGTTTTCTTCATCTAAAAGAGAATGTAATTCTTTCATTTGTTGTGTTGGCTAATTCGGATTATACAGATCATTTTCATAAAAGTCAAGATACTCGTATAGTCTGCTGTAGTCAATGAACTCTGCTCCATGCCAACCCTATTTTATTAGAAACTACTGTAGGTAAATCTATGAAGCCCACTTTTGTTTTTTTTTTAATAAACTAGGCTTTGAACTACCTAATTTAAGATTTCAATATTAACTCCTGGTAAAATGATCAGTATATGGTATAGTTCTCAGACCTCGAAACTCTAATTAGAGCCTCGCTCACACATAATTTGCTACCAAATTTATCTCGTTAACTTAAATCTTTGTTTTGTTTTTCTGATATTATAAAGCAATTTTTCCTCTCTTTTTCTTCCCCCCAAAAAATTTTAATCTCCAATCAACGACAATTTCCATGCCAGTTACAATGCTTATACCGTATAGTAATAGACAATAATTTATTGCTCGATGCTGACAAACAAAATGTATGCTTAAATAAATCAAAAAGAGACGAATTGCACCGTACCTGTCCGCGCGATAGTGGAGCGTGTTGATATCTCTTTTGAGCATGGGTCCCCGTGACACCGTGTGTCCGTCCACTGAAGGCGTTTCAGCTTATATTTTATTTAACTTTATTTTCATTATATTCTGGTCCGATCCGATGCAAAAGCGGACGGCAGCAGCAGGCAACATCAATGTCGCTTGGCTGCTTTTTTGAATGTATTCACCAGCACTCACACACGCATTCAGCGACACAGACAAGGGGCTCAATGAATCAATGGCAATTCGACAAACCAAACCAACGAAAAAACGCGTGGTACAGGGGAGTTTTTTTGTGTTTTTTAGCTAAATAAAAAAACGCGTAGTCAGCCAAGTAATGGACAAAAAAAATTATTGAAAATATTTTATTATAAGTTTCAATGATTTTTGTTGTTTCTGTGGGCGATGCAGCCGACCAACAGCTGTTGCCTGATTCAGAGAGGCAGAGCAGAGGCCCAAAAAGCTTCTGCGTTGCGTTGCACTTGAGAGAGCATGCAACACGAGAGTTTGAGTCTGAGTCTACCCTTTCCCTTTTCTTGGGCTTTGGCTTTGGCATGGGCTTTTGCTTTTCTTTTTCAGTATGTCTCTGATCTTTCACTTTCTTTGCAATTCGGAACTGTTGCTGCTTAGTCTCTGAGACCGACTAAAATGAGTGCCTGGAGGAGGGGTCTGTCTTGAGGTCTTGAGTTGCCTCCGTTTTGCATTTCACACTCAACGCTTGGCTTCACTTGAATTCGCGTCGGTTGGGTCGGGTCGGGGGCTCACTCAGACATCAGTCACAACAATCTACAATTGTTTAATGTTTACTCTTGGTTTTTGTTCCCCTTTTTTTATGCTTTTGTATATTTTTAATGTGTTTTAATATTGTATCTACTCGCGTATAAACACAGATATATCTATATATATACTCTGTATGGTGTATATATATATATATTCTTTTAGACGAACTCGTTTTGATGTGTGTGGAAGTGTACTTTTGGCTGGGAAAACCGAACCGTTTGTCTCGCACGCCAACGCTATACTAAAAGAGTTTCGAGCGGGGACCAGGCATTAAATAAGCCGCCGTCTGACACCTGGCTATACCTTTAGCTCGGTCTGTGGCTGTGGCTGGGGCTCTACCTCTACCTCTACCTCTGAGTCTGGCTCTGAGTCTGTGTCTGGGATGATGTCAGCGCTAGAGAGAGAGAGAGAGAGAGAGAGAGAGAGAGAGAGAGAAAAGCCACAAACGTATGACAAAAGAGCTTCATGTTAAAAGAGAATCTAGCTTGGGCTGCGCTCTTTGGTTCAGTTAAATTAATTTATTATTATTACGAGCACTCGTACAATGATAACCATACCCACATACAATGTTTTAAGTCATTGTAATAAATGTTGATTTATAGTCTCTGGCTTTAAAAGGTGCTGCACAATAAAGGTTTAATAACCATTGAGAGATTTCTATTTATAAATGAAGTCGTTCCCATATCTTTTATATGCAATTGAACTGCACCTTGAAGTATATTTCAGAAGAAACACAACTTAAGATCAGAAAATCTTCATCTACTCTTTCGGCTTTCTGCTCGTTAATTGAGCAACTTGACAACCCTATTCGAGGCCGCTCTCTTTGGGATCACCGCTCTCTCTTTGGGCCGGCTTTTTGTTGGCTTGTTTTTGTCTCTACAAAACCGGCATTTTCAGCGTAACGTAAACACATTTAACGTCCCACGTAAGAGGGGCACGTAATGCCAGTTAAAGTTATAACGTAAGAGACCCAATGAGATTCAATGTGATTTTTGAAGTGTGCGCTGCCATTGAACCAAACTTTATAAGTCTTGCACTCAAATTTTTGGCATTATTAAAAATAATTTTTCATCTTATTTTCGAGTGTGGCTTTGGCTTTGGCTAATAAAACATTTATGACTTTCGGCCATGTGTGCTGTGAACAAATTAAGCCATTAATTAGAACAACCAGTCAACAGAAAAACAAAAACAAAAATAAAAATACGTATGCGTATACGCTCAATGCTGAACGTGGGACGAGAGCCCAATGCAGTCTAGACTGATTACTGGGGAGGTTGGGGTTGGGGCTGACAACCCTACCTCCAACCAACACTCGCGACAACACGCACGCAAGGCGCACAAGGCATGTGGCAAGAGAGAGGGGCAGACAATATGCATGTCAAGTTCAGGCACCAGTAAGGTCTCTCCACGCACTCGGGCATGAAGATCGAACGCCTCGGATCAGTTCTCCAACAAAGCATCTCAAAGTATCAGCCTCCGACTACCCACCCTTCAGTGGGTGGCAGCTGAAACAGAAACAGCTGAAAGCTTGGCCAAGACTTGGGCTGGTTTTTGGTGGTTGCTGGCTGCTGGCTGCCCTGAGGCTTAGCCCTGGCTTTCGCTACACGCGCCACTTGACCCTTTGGGGGTCTGCGGGTTCAAAAACGTGGCTTCGGCTGCCGCATTCGCAATGCAATTGAAATTGGATTTGGATTTGGCTTTTGGGGTTTTTTTTCGGTCTGTCTGGGATCTGGGATTCGTTGCAGTCCGAATGTTGTCACGCCGTTCTCCTTCTCCTTCTTTCTCTCTCGATCTGTCTATCTCTCTCTCTCTCTATAGTTGAGTACAAATTTTGGAACAAATCGCATTTGAAAGTTATGCCACAAATTTTTACTGGCTGCTGTTAATACCAGGCCAACAAATTGCATTGAATTATTCCTTTTTTTTCCCTGTTTGATAGTCGTTCTTTATCGTATTTCTTGGAGTTGTATCTATTTGGTGCACACTTTTTAACGAAAAGTTTGTAAAAGAAAGAGGCTGGACAAAGTTGGTGCAAATTTTAAAGAAATTTAATAGATTTTAAAACTTAAAATCTCCCTTAAATGGAACTTCAGACTGAAAATAATATTTAAGCATGAAATGTGAATAAGTTTCTTAGTAAAATGGCGCGTATTGAATGCCTTCCCACGCGAAAATACTTTTATAACTATTTTCTAAATTATTGGTCTAAGGTTTCCATTTTCGTCCTAAAGGAAAACACACGATTTTCCTTTCTTAATTAAAGCAAGCCTATTTAAAACATATAATTTTTAAAAAAAAAATTTAAAAACAAAGGATTATTTACTAGCCAAAAGTTCAAAAGTCAATGACATTTCCAATGGGCAAACGACCCAAAATAAATGAGGAAACGTCACGCATTAATGCACCAACTAATGGGCACTAAATGGGCGTGACTACATATACGATTACATCTATCACTCTCCATCACTTGGTCCACGTGCCAAAAAAATCACAAAAATATTTAAATATGTACATATAACCGAAAAAAAACCAAAAATAAATATTTTTGTATGTTCGTTTGCTCGTTGGGGCGCTTCCTCAACAAATTGTTCTACGTGTTTTGACAATCTTCCTGAAATTTACTAGAGGGTGCATGCTTGACTAATTGTTGGCCACAAAAAAAAGACCAAAAACGTGTTTATGGTTGCGGAACGGGGTGGGGCGAAATTTTGAAGCAGTGAGCTATCAACAGTGAGTTCTGCAGTGAAAAATTACAAATAGTTGTGTAGCAGTGAGAGCTCGACAGTCAGGTCTAATAGTCTCTGAGATCTGTGGATGCCACAGATTTTCGTCCTTTGCGGGGCCGGAAGGGGTGTGGCGAAATTTTTGAAACAAACTCGTCAAGGTCCGATATTTCAGGAGTGTGGATACCAAATTTGGTTGCTCTAGCTCTTATAGTCTCTGAGATCTAGGCGCTAATGTTTTGCGCTATGCAAAGCCGGCTATGATACGTGTGTGTTAGAGAGAGACAGGGCGAGAAAAATGAAATTGTTTTCTTCATTCTGGCTATAATAATGATACGATCCAATTCAGATTCTGCAGTCTAGAAGATAAATTCATTTTCTACGATTCTGCGTTTTTAATTTTTTGTATCTTTAAAATTGTGGATGCCACAGATTTTCGTCCTTTGTGGGGGGTATAAAACACACAGAAAAATGTTTAATTAGCCGCAAAGCAAAGCGAATAGGCAAACAGATTTTTTTCTCTCGTTTGATGTCGGTTATAGAGTCACGCCCTGGTAATGGGTAAAGGTTCATCTGTTGAAGCTCGTTGTTTCCGGTGCCGCCTCTCAAACAGACCATCCAAATATATATTAAAATTAAATATTAGCTGTATTTAAAATGTTCCTTCCTATCAATAGATTGTAGGAAATTAATGAAATGAATATAATACATTGAGTAATCTCTGAGATTCATATCTACAAATACACGATGGGGTCTTTCAACCATTCAATACTTTCCACCATTTGGCACTAGTGTTTCATGACAAATTCGAGATTATGTTTGATTTATGTCTGCATATACAACATTTGCTCAAGGTACGTGCCCTTTTTGTCGAACAAACTTCTTGTATTTATGAGACATTTATGGTGGGAATATGTTTTGAATATTTAATTAGAGTTTGCTATGTGCCATCGCGAAGAAAAACAATCGCTTTGGCCGCGCGCTAGACTTAAACATGATTTTGTTGTGTGGGGGGTGCATGCATAATTATTAATGTTTGTGCATACAATGCTGGGGCATTGTTATATACAAAATAGGAAGGTGTCCTAAATGTGGAGCAGTAGAAGTGTAAAAGCAATGGTGTCATTCGACAAATTGTCGACGTCTTACGGTTGGAATGTCTTTCACGGAATATTGGGTGTCTCAGTGTAGGGCACATATCCAGAAAGACGCAATTTATTTTTCGACTTTTCGACTCAAGCATTTTCCCTCCACTTTAGATATGTACATATATTTTCTTATTCGCAAATTGAGCCATATTGTGCTCAAAAACTATTTGCCAAAAAATTGGCTGTCAAGTAGTTCGGTTTAACTCACGTTTAACCCCTTAAACTCTGAACCAGGCTAATCAATGTTCATCTCCAGACCTGATGTGTGTTTGTGTGGCATGCCACAGCAGCCAGCAGGCAGGCAAGTCTTAGGTCTGCTAGAGCTGCTGCAGCTCACATGCTTATAAGCAAATACTTTGTTGCATACATAACACTTTGCTGACCCAATTTGAGACTCGCCTGGGCCTGCAACCTTTTAAAGAGCTACGATTACATGTTTCAGACCAAAACTATTAAATGGTGCACCCAAAACAGGCTAGACGCAGACACCAATAAGCCGTGGCAAAGGCAGAGGCAGGTTAGAGCAGTCACTGATTGAATGACTGACAAGAAAACCACTGACGATTCTTTCCAAAATACAGAGCAAATAAAAGAGAAAATGTAAAGCTTAATATATTTAATATATTTCTCTATTGAATAGTCTGATTACGTGGACTCTTCGTCTAGGTGATCCAACAACATCCCTAACTGCTATATGAAACTGAAAGTTGTTCGCCAACCAACACAAAAATTCCAAGCGAAGAGCTTCCTTCCGGTCCTGTCCACGCAGTTCATGTGTCTATCTTCGACCACTTAATTAACTGAAATATTAGATGTATGTTTGTCTGACATTCCAATGGATTTCCTACTGGATCCCACTGAAGAAACAGAAAAGAACGATACAAAATCTCAGTCATTGAGAGATGCTGCAGAGCCAAGTCAAATAGTTTAGGCCATATACAGGCAAGCAAATTGGCTTCCTGCTGGCCATCCGAAATGGCCAAGACCACATCTATGCTATGGCTGAAATAAACAATCTAATTATAAATAAATAATTAAATAAATGCCAAATGCCCAACACGGGTACAGCCAATTTACATGCCTTGTAAATCGGCATTTGCTCTGTTCTGTTCGATGCTATAAATAAAATTCATATAAATCAGTCAGTCAAACGATTTTGGACAAGTTCAAGTTTCTGTAGAGATGCGACAATATCAGCATACAGTGCGTTTCATAGCTAAAGAAACCGAGCTCATGAACCCTATTAATGTTTAAAGAAATAAATTACTTTACAATCGATTATAAATAATAAAATATTCATAATATAAGTTAAATTATTATCATTATTATTAACGGGCCTTACAGTTTTGTGTGTAACTGCATATTTTGCGTATAGGCTGTCAGTGGATCGATCTGTGCCTTAAATGGCAACTGGACCATGTGGCAAAACTGAATATCAATTCGAGTTCGAATCTGAAATTGTTCAAGCCTTTGGCTCGTCTCAGTCTCAGTCTCTGTCTCTGTCTGAGGCCCCCACGCGTGTTAATTACAAATTGTTTGTGGTGTTGCCTGTGCCTCAGAGTATTGTCGTTGTCATTGTGTGCTTCTTACCATTGTGGGCATTATTTTGTAGTATACGATTGGTTTTTCTATTTTTTAATTTTAATCTTCTCTCTAGTTTGAGGCGCGCAACTTGTGTCACATTTAGAGGCAGCGTATTTATCATGTCAGCAATTAATCAATGGAATTTTATTAATTTTATGCAAGTAAATGCGCTAAGCAGAGAGTTGTTTCATGAGTTGATGCTTGTAACCATTTTGTTTGATAGATTTTGGAAGGGATAATGGAAGACGAAACCTAAATTGCATCCTTCATACTTTTCTTCATTTGTATACACCTATATCTATTATTTTAGTCTCTAAAATTCTGCAAATATGTGTCAATTGTCTTGTTCAAAACTCTGTTCAAAATCATCGAGTATGGCGACTGACTGACAGACCATTTAAGCCGTAGATATACGATGTTCAAGCTATGCTCAATGCGGTGGGTAGCAGGCTCAGTTTAGACACCAATCTACAATTTTATTTATGCATTTTTTTTATTATCTCTTTTTCGTGTAATTATTCAACTCATTTTCATTGGGGGGCCCAGCAAAGTTTCTTCATCTTCTACTCGACTACTCGTACAGTACTACTGTGTACAGTACAGTACAGCATGCCATGCCATAAAGTCTGTCCAAGTCAGTCGTCAGTTACTCAGGCAGTCAGTTATTCATTAGGCCTCCGTAAATGGTCAGGGAAAAATACTTCAATTGTTAAATGGCTAAATGCGAATTTCTTGTTTCTTGTAGGAAAACAGCGAAAAGGAGAGCCTGCTGCTGTCATGCTCTATGATCTAATCGAATGGGGCGATAAGATACATGTTGAAATAGATCATTGAACTAGGTATGGCTGAAGACAGAGAGGAAACTATATAGTTGTATCCCAAAAAGTATTCTTTCTATGGAGGATACTAAGCTTAAAACACTCCTTTAAGGTAATGGAATATTTTATTTAGGTTTTAAAATATAAGAAGCAACATTTAAGTGTTGCTTTGTTTCAAAAATAGTTTTGATAAGACTCACTGGCTATTACAGTGTGGGGTAGGTTAAGAAGTAGTGTTAGTAAGCTTCGTTTATTGTCCCTACGGCATTTATAAACATGTAATGTAATCACGAGATTGATTCCTTGGCCATAAAAAATGCATCTCCATATAATAAGCACTTCCCTTACACATTATCAGATTCCCCGCTCTACTTTGGGCCTTGTTATATAATCCAATTAAGATGTGGAAATGTTGTGTTTAAGGCAATATTAAATGTAACCCACCAGGCGGCATTGTGGATAATTAAACACTGTTAATTGCAGTTGTAAGTCAAACTTAAAGGGGGCCAAAAGTAGGCGTTTCTACTGTCTCTGGGGCTCACTTATTTATTTATTTTTTGGTTACCCAATGGCGAGGAGTAGGTCCGAGGCAAGAGCTGTTACAATTGCGCACTTCATTTGTGCCACGGGTCTTGGAGGCTGTTTCACCTACATTTTGGTTAATTATGCGGCCCATTAAGCTCAATGAATACGAAAGATACTCCGTACTGGCAGAGAGAGATGGCAGCAAGTGTTGGGGGCATGATGGTTGGGAAATACTCTATACTATATGAGACAATTGTCTCTAAGCCCCCAGTGTATGCAGCCCACACCCGAGAGGAGAGAGAGAGATATCCCTCTCAGAGTCTCGGAGTCTCGACTTCTCTCTGTCTGAATCTATTGTTGTCGCTGGTCTGCGCTGATGGCATCATTTCAGCAGCTTCACCGAATCTGCAAAGTACATGCAATGCCTGCTCTTTTGTAATTTAACATTTTGGCTGGTGGGAAGCTCACCGACTGCCAGACTGACTGACTGACTGCCCTGGCTGCTCCCTCATATACACTCAAAGTTCGTCGCTTAAGTCTTTCTCCCATTTAATTATTCATTCATTTGTGGTAATTGTATGCGTGCCACACACCAGACACTGCACAATGATTCAATTCAATTTTCTACGAGTATGTGCCCCAGACATAATGGCAGCATTCGATATAGCGTGGGCATCCGTACCAAAAAAAATATACAAAAATAAAGAAATAAAAGGAGAATTAATTTCTGAAAAGATGCTAATGATTGATTGCGTTTGCATCTGTTTTTGGGATCTCTTAAATGTCAAAATGCATTGCGTGAGTTTTTCTTAATAATTAATTTTGGGTGCAGTATTGTGAGATGCCAAAGATTACACAATTGTCTTGAAGCTGCAATTGAAGCTGAGAGATCTGGTAATCGGAATATGCTTCAATCATTTTTTGAGAAATTTAAAGATAGATATTTAATTCAAGTAAATTATATCCCTATATGTTCTGAAATCCAAGATCCTACTTTATACTTCTGTAATTTCTGTATAAATATTCAAAACGAGCAATTTATTGCCACTAACAGCTTGTGATCCCACCAATAAAATCTGACCAGTTCATTAATAATTTCCCCTTTTATACGACCATAACATAACACACGGGCATGCCACAAGTTTATGGATTTTTGTCGGAAAGCTGTTAAATAAGAAATCCCCCGGCATATTGCAAAATTAGCTTCAATAAAACAAGTAAAATAAAAACATAATAAAATAAGGAGGTTTCCACCCACAATACAACTTCAAAGCAGGTACCCTAAAAAGTGGTCAACAAAATCTTTGAAATTGTCATAAACATAATGGGAATGGAATGAATCGCTCGCTTTGTGTTATAAAGTGTCCATAAAGATCAGAATTTAATGGGTCATCGTTTTGGAGGCAATCGATGTTGTACGATTTGGCACCGATTCGTCTGCTGCCAACGCTATCGTCGTATCGGTATCGAGATATGGCAGTCGGCTGTCGATGATTGATTGCTATTACCGATTCGTAACGGTTTCGCCTTTTGTCTGATGATCCCCAGACCAGACGTGGCTGTGGTGTCATCATCACATCAATCATCGCACGCCCCAGCAGCCCACGACTCTGTGCCGTGCCACGAGTCGACTGCAGCTGACATCTCGTCTCTGTCTCTGGCGATGGATGCACTGGAGACGTGTGTCTTTAATGAGCCATTGTGTGGTGCCAGACGAGTACGAGTATAGGAGAAAGTTTAAAGACAAGAATTTGATTTTAACGCCTACTCTAAGAGCCATACGACAGCTTACAGTTCTGAGAACAACTTGGTTTACTAAGAACAATCCGATAAACTCCATTAGAAATTCTTTCCTGGATCTTTGAGGTTTTCCTGGTCACATATCTTTGAAAGATCATATGGGAACACTAAGAAACCTTTGAATTTAGCTTAGACAAGTCATTTTGATGGATTCCCCTGTTAACACACTTTTGGCCAACACTGTGCGGACTAACTAAAAAGCCTCTTGTTACCAACTGACTCTCGCGATCGAAACACAAACCCGGCTAAATTCTAATTTATTTGCATCTATTTGTCAATTTTTCCTGTTCGATTGCCTAATGTCCAATTACCTTGTTTTGGCCATATTTGGCCAAGACAGAGACTCTGACAAATGTTAACTATCCATAAATCAGAGAGTCAACAGAACGAGTCTATGGACACAGATACTCGTCGAACCAGTGTGTACTCGTTCTCGTATCGTATCGTATCGGTGGGCAAATGGACTTAACTTAACCTTTAATTTGTGCATTGAGCGCTGCACTTGAACAATGTTTTTGGTTGAGTAAGATTAATGTTTGCCTTGAATTTTAAAGAGCTGAAGAAATTGTAGAATGGGAATACATTCCCAAAATTTAAAGAATGCTGGCCAATCATATTCCCAATCAATCTCATTAAGTTTGGACACAAAAAGGCATTAAAAGAACATAAATATCTATGATTTCATTCATTAGTTAATTAATTAATTAACCAATATTTTGTATTCCCTGTGCGTAGACAGACTCTTCAGAACTCTCAACAACATGTGCATTCAAGTCAAGAAATAACACTTTTATTGATTTTCAATATTTATTTATGTTGGGATTTCCTTTGTGTAAATCACGCAGCAATACCTCACGACTCAATCGGCTCTAGTCGGGGTACCTATTGGTACTTTGAAGAGGGGAGGGTGTGGTGAGGTGTGGGGGGCCCCATTTATTTGCATGATTTGACAGTTCTTTAAGGCGATTGAATCGACTCGTAAAGTCGTAAACATTTTGAATTGCCCAACGAAATATTCTTCAGTAATAGTTGCTCAAACTTTACGACTTAAAATGCTTTTCGTTAATTTTCGCTTTTAATTACATTATGAAACCCAGTAAAGAACCAGAAACTGCGTTACACTACACTCCACAGAGGAAAAGACTTGACTGGAGATCTCTGATGAGATCCGAAGGGCCTTCAAATTGACACTTGAGACCGACCCGAGCAATGGCCGGTCACGTTTATCATTTAGCTATAAAAACATACGAGTACGATTACATACATTGCATATGGACACAATCATTCAGAGTGCTAGGCAGCCTGACAGGCAGATCTGACGTGGACTTCCTTATGGCTATCGAAGTGCCTTTGTGTGGTCAGATCGTAAATCGAATCGAATCAAAGCATACGACCATTACAATGGAACTTATCTGTGATTGTGCATAATCAATATTCGATTATACTCATAGTTTTGTTTGCTCATCAAAAGCTGAGCCACAGAACGTGACTGAATGTCTTTTGGGAGGGGTGGTCCGTGTCCAGGGGATGATGATGTGATCATAAGCTCATATTGAATGCAGAATAATGTAAAGAGTTTATCAGAGGATATCTTTCTTATCTGTATACCTGTATAGCAGACATCTGTGAGTCTGCTTTCATAAGTCGTAATAAGTCCTGTAGTATCCACAGAGACACAAGAAATTTACATCCCTCATGCACCACTATCAGGCGACGAATGTGGTGCTCTGCAACAACATTTTGTTGAATGTTTGTTTATTTTATTTAAATTTTTGTATATATGTATTGAAATTATTTGGCTCAAAATTTGAATAAAGGCAACATCAGTCTAGTCTAGTCTAGTCCAGTCAGTAGCTCAGTGGCGCCGCTCTATCAAAGTCTATAGGTGGCGCTGTAAGTCGCGGCGAATTGAAAGTCGCCGCGTGTAATTATATGCATAAGAGTACATGTCAGATAACATGTAAAATGTATGTAAGTATACTTGTATTAATATTAGTTGAAGTGGCGCTACCGTTCTTACACGCGGTGAAATATGTTACTACTAATAGCAGTAATGTAGAATGTTTGTATGAAATTTGAATAGTGCCAAAACCAGCCATGTAATGTATGTACTTTTGTGGCGCCACTGAGAAAGCAAATATTGGAGGAAATTTCGAAAGAAAACGTTTACATTTTTAATAAATAAAAAAAATATACGTTTAATAAATGATACATGGACATCCACGTGAATCCATGATGAGGAGCAGTTGCATCATTCTTTTTACCACAGCAATTGTTTAGAAGAATGCAGCCATCAAATGCAAAAAATGTTTTAAATATGCCACAAACGCATATGTCTTGAACCGGTTCTCCATCTGAACATGGAACACTTGGTATCGTATCCGTTGGATACACAAACATGAACAGTCAGTCGCCCCCAAATGAGGGACACTGGGTCTGGTCTGGGCCTGGGGTCTGGGGTCTGCCTCAGGTGTCAATGTACGTGTTGGGCAATTCTAATTAATTAATAAATTAAGAATGACAAATGATTTTCAAATGCCTTAATTAATCATTTTTAACGCACCAGCGACAGCTCTGAACGTGCGCTGGACAGGTGACGCCAACCTAAATGGGCAGCAGAAAAAAGGTGCCAACAAAAATGTTTATTCGAATGTTTTCATTTGGTTCGTAAAGCTAAAGGGCGAGGAGAGTGCGGGGAGCGCTTTAAGTTTCAAAATATTTCAAATATTTTCAGCGCAGCAAATTCAGCCGTTTTCGGCGAAAGGCAAAGTGGCAGAGTTTCATTCAAGGATATATACAATACGATGATTTCTCTGGGTTGATTACTATCAAAATAAATTAATGTAATCGGTGTTAGGCATTAGAAAGAATTACATTTAATGGTGGGTATACTAATAGTTCTAATAATTTCTACAAATTAATGTTAAATATCTGATCAAATAAGCTGTGAGCTGAGAGTTAATACGCCATGTAGTAATCGTTTGTTTGATCACCATCTCTCTCTCTATCTCCCTCTCTCTGGACCACAATAAGAGCAGTTAACCCAATTTGGTCAACCGTTTAATTGGCTGACAATCGGTCGGGTCGGGGCAGGCTGCTGCTCCACAAGTAAATGTCAAACGTGGAATGCCGTGTAAATGCGGCGGCTAATCAGGGAGACAGAGCGATATATAGAGGCCTGAAAATGATCGATTGCAGTCACAGTTCAGTGTATAGGAGGGGGTATGTGGTGTGACAATCACCGTCTGTCCAGTTGACACAATCGAGATACTGGGCGAGGCACTTCCAAGCTCCCATATTCAATATTCAATAACCATTTCCATTTCCATTTCAGTTGGTAGCAATTACAAAGCGACCAACGAACTATTTGACACTATTTCGCCGGTGAATGTTGATTAATTAGATGGCTTTGGGTATAGGAATGGAGGACTGGGGGCTGGGGGTCTCCTTCAGAGATTAGCGCATCTCGAGAGGCATGACACGCTACTAGCAGGGGCCAGAGATCTTGGCCAAGAAAATATATATATGTACGTGTACACGGGTCGGCAAAACGCATTTGATCCATGATGACTTGGGGATATTGGGGAAAATATGCTGACTCTTTGTATTGTATTCGTATTCCGTATCGATCGCCAAACACTTTTTGGAGTAATTTCAATTTCATAATTCGTTGCGCTAATCTTGTCTTTCTCATGATCGGAGGAGCCCAAAGCTGAGTCAGTGCATCTCCATCTTCAATCTTCAATCTTTACTCTTCAATCTCGCGCACTCTCCTCTCGCCTCTCTACAATGCCAGATCCATTTCCAGCTACTTCGGTTTGTGCCGCATCATGCAAATGGATCCGCGCCTCTGATTGATACATAAACACGCGCAAAACTCCTTTCCAGATCCGATCTATTCGGCGGCATCTCTAATAGAAATGTTGTCTGTTGTCTTGGGGCTCACAAATCAAGCATCCCGCTCCAGCACCCGCTCCAGGTCGAGACTTTCGTTTTTTTCCATCTCCAGTCTTCTTCTATTTTTGTTTGCGGCCTCTTCCGTCGGCTGCCTTTTTGGTGTCTAAGCCCTTCCGTTGCCTTTATCAATAAGCCAACACACAGATAAGCTCTGGGGCTTTCCAGTATGCTTTTGGGTGTGGGTGTGGGTGGAGGTGTGCGGACTGAGGGCAACCCCACTTCCTTGGCATGTCAGCTATTTTGCATAAATGACAATCACAGTCACACACAAACACTGGCAGTGGCACTGGCACCAGCCACAGGACGAGGCACATCCAGAGGGTACACACATACACACACACTCAGACATTCAACAAACAATCAAATGTCGTCTAGTGCCAAGAAAGGGCGTTCTAGAGGGAGTCGCCATCGCCATCCTGCCTTGGTTTTTTTTTTTTTTTTGCACAGTGGAACAAAGTTCCTCAAGAGTGATCCGACTTAAATAAACTGGTTATAAACAGGGTCGATACGGGAACTGATTCTTGTAGTGGAGTTCATATACATTCGTACTTTCGTTCTATATAATTTTTTAAGGATATAAACCATTAACTATTTTATTTGAATAAAATTTGTATGGCGAGGCAACTTACGGTTTCCCCAATTTTCTATTTGAAAATAAAGATTTTTCTAGGGATGATCTGAAGTTACTTTTTCTCTACACAGAATGCCCAGACATTAATCGATTTCATCTATTTTTGTATGTATATAAATTCTTTCTCTGTCTAAGCCTAGTAAATGTAACGTAGGATTTATGTATATTAGTCTACAATTTTAAAAATATATAATAATTCAGTTTGTCCGAAGACGGATCGAAATCTAAATAAAATCAAATCTTAGAAAAGAATCCACGAAATTTTAGTGCATTTACTTACTTCGATGTGCGTATAGTTCGGTTCCACTGTGGTTTGTCTAGGTCCGCCCCATTTCGGGGCTGAGTGTGGTCGTAGATGGGGGCTGGGGCGAGGGTTGGGTTAGGAGGCGTTGCTCTACTTGTTGTTGCTGTTGCTCTCTGGCTGCGTATTTGGCGCTTCCTTCTTTTGCATACATGAATACGTAATTGAATTTTGCGGCGTGTTGTCAATTTTGTGTTTTCCGCCTGCATTTGAGGAGTTTTTCCTATCCCGTTCTGACTCTTGGTTTTTTTCAGGCTTGCAGCCTGGTCTGGTTGGTTGTTGTTGTGCTGTGCTTTTCCTTGACTTTGTTGCACATTTTTGCCCTCGCATCCACTTAATTTGAAGATTTCTGCTTTCCGCCGGAGCTGGAGCTGAGGCGGCATGCGTCTCGGGTCACTTGTTGCACCATGTCGCACATAAATCTGAATAAAATGAAGCTAATTTTGAGGCTTGACTTTTTTATTTGGCTTTGGATGCAATTAAGAATTTGTTGTTGATGAGACGGGGGCTTTATTATACCCGATACTCATAGTGAGTATTGGGGTATATTAGATTTGTGGTGAAAATGGATGTGTGTAACGTCCAGAAGGAACCGTTTCCGACCCCATAAAGTATATATATTCTTGATCAGCATCAATAGCCGAGTCGATTGAGCCCTGTCTGTCTGTCCGTCTGTCCGTCCGTCCGTCTGTCCGTCTGTCCGTCCCTATTAGCGCCTAGTGCTCAAAGACTATAAAAGCTAGAGCAACGACATTTTGTATCCAGCCTTCTGTGATATGTCACTGTTACAAGAATATTTCAAAACATCGCCCCGCCCACTTCCGCCCCCACAAAGGACGAAAATCTGTGGCATCCACAATTTTAAAGATACGAGAAAACCAAAAACGCAGAATCGTAGAGAATGACCATATCTTCTAGACTGCAGAATCTGAATTGGATTGTATCATTATTATAGCCAGAATGAAGAAAACAATTTCATTTTTTCTCGCCCTGTCTCTTTCTAACACACACGTATCATAGCCGGCTTTGCTTAGCGCAAAACATTAGCGCCTAGATCTCAGAGACTATTAGAGCTACAGCAACCAAATTTGGTATCCAGATTCCTATAATATCGGACCTTGACGAGTTTGTTTCAAAATTTCGCCCCACCCCCTTCCGCCCCCGCAAAGTGCGAAAATCTGTGGCATCCACAGATCTCAGAGACTATTAGACCTGACTGTAGAGCTCTCACTGCTACAAAACTATTTGTAATTTTTCACTGCAGAACTCACTGTTGATAGCTCACTGCTACAAGTGTGTTTCAAAATTTCGCCCCACCCCCTTCCGCAGCCATAGACAACGAAAATCTGTGGCAAACACAATTTTGAAGATAGGAGAAAATTAAAAACGCACAATCATAGAGAATGGCCATATCTACCAGATTGCCGAATCTTGCCGAATCCGAATCAGATCGGATTATTATTATAGCCAAAAGTAACAAATCAATTTGCAGTGGCTACGCAGCGCCCGTCGACACGTTCTGACTGATTTTCTGTCTCTCTCGCACGCACTCTTTGTCGTTTAATGCAACCATACTGACTATGTATCGGGTATAAATGTAGAGTTGCGGTCGCAGCAGCAACTCACAACGTTCCCCCTCGTTTTATTAAAAGAATACTAAGAATATTAAGATGAAAACTTATCCCCAGGGTATTAATTTGACCAAAATCGAGAGTACTTTCTGGGAATCAATAAAAATCCGCCTTAAAACTTAACAGAGATGCAGGTAAGTGAATACCTAAACAAATATATTTCCCAATAATTTCCTTAGCTCCCTAATTTATCAATTACACCAGTTAAAAAAGAGTTCTTAGACTTTCAAGGAAATGCTTCTCGCTTCTCCTGGGTTTCCCCTCCGCGAACAACGAAGGATTTTTTGATTGCCAGCCCGCCCCATTTTGCTTGTCACTTGACTTAATTGCAATTGGGGGGAATGGGGAATGGCTATTGCGGATTGGCAATGGGTGGGACTCTTGTCTGAGCAAAAGCTTCAAATAAAGAACTTGGGCTCTAATGCAGTCGGCATAATAATTATCCGCAGCATCAGCTCAGCCCCAAGTTCCCAAGTCCCCCAGTCCGCGGCCAAATGTTGTCTGTGACATGAAATTGAAATTAAATATGAGTACGACGGGTATATGGTTGTTCCTTTTTTCCGTCCAGAGCAGGCAGACTCATAACGACGTGCCTGGTATGTTTAATTATTTAGGATGATATTCAAAAAAGAACAAGAACTGGAATGAGTGCGAGCAGAGATGAGTAGAAATACCGAAATGATCGAAATTAGCGGCGCATACTCTCGTATACGCGTATAGGAGATTGTTTGGGCTCCTCTCAATCTCAGTTTCCACTCAAGGCCCTCTGTGTCTGGGGCAGACATTCCGACGTCTATCCGTGGACTTTATCGCCAGCATTTATCTATGAATGTTCGAACTCTCAGATGTCTAACACGCGATAAAGAACGCTGAAGATTCCATCCCCAATTTAATTGCAGGGGCACCCAGATGCAGCACTTTTGGGATGATTGCATCGCATCGCCTGCACTGAAGGTTGATTATGCGTGCAATTAGAGCGCCTCATCACTCACAATTTTTTAACACTTTTTCTGTACCTCTACCACGACTACTGCCCTAATGTCTGTTCATCAATCAGTTTGGCGGCTCCAGAGAACTATTTTTGTTACCTTCAGAGAAGTGTAATATATCTCAACTTCAACTAAAATTGTGGTCAGAGACTGGAGACTGGAGGCTGGGAGGCCGGCAGTCATTATTTCAACATTTACTTTGCTCATTTATCAGCATTTTCTTTCTCTTTGCATTTTGCGCCCACAACTTGGAAGAAAATTTTCCTCTTTTTTTATGGTTTTTTCTTCTTTTCGTAAATTCTACTTGTTGCCTTTTGTAATTTAGACATTAATCTAAGTGTTTCAGTCATTTCTGGTACGTGTTTTTGTTTTTTTTATCATCTGATGCTGTTTTAATGAATGTAATTATCGGAAAAGAAAAAAAGAATACATGCGCCATCCCCCGGCTCACTCGCTTCTTCGATGAGTAAAATATCGTGACCACGACTAGAGACTTTCCCTGCAGCATCTCTTAGATTTGTTAAAGTTCCATCTGTCACTATCATTAGCTGCCACAAATCCCAAGAAAATCCCTACAAATCAGGCCACAAATGTTCACAATAATTGCACTCAGTTGTTCGTAAAAAACGGACTTTTCGCAAATTGAATTCGACACTAAAATCAAGTGATATATCGATGAGCGGCTTTTTGGGGTCATTTACTGGCATTAGCCTGCGCTTCAGCCTGGGAGTATCAACAGTCGGTCGGTCTGATCCGCTCAAATTACCGCAGGGAAGAGCTTAGCTTTAGCTCTCTATCGGTTTGGCTCGGTCCGTAACACTCTCATTGGTGCGGGCGGTGCGGTGCAGTGCGGTGGGTCGATGGGCCGTAAAAAATGACAAGTGAAAGGTGAAAACAGGGTGCATAAATTTAGCCAAAAAATGTATCGCAATTGTTTCACCCCTCGTAATGGCCTCTCACCAGAAGAGGGTGGAAATGGTTGTCTGTGCGGTGCGTGTGTGTGGGCGCTGCTACGTTCTCGGGTAGCATGTGCTTATGGGTTTGACTTTTCATTTGATTTAATTTGCCATGCCCCGTGTACCACACCCCAAGACCATGTCCATGCCACACGAGGGGAGGAATTGCGACCCTCCGATTAACTGTTAGCTTTTGGCACCGTTCATCATCATCAGCAGCGACAGAAACAATAAAATCAAATAAAAATCTTCAACGCCCACTTAGTTATGGTCGTTGTCACTCCATTAAGAATGAACTGTGAATATTAAATATTGTGCTAAAAATATTGTTAAAAGGCGATTCTAAATGGGGGGAGCATCCACCGATTCTTGGAGTTATGGAAAGCATTTGAAAGTAAACGAATTACTTGTTCACTTGAACACAATATGTTTATAATCTGACGAATATTACTAAAAGAACTAGATCTGCTAGAACGAGAGCAGACTGGAGGTGGAACACACCCCCCAACTGTGGGATCTCACGCTCGCTCTGGCCCCATTAGGACCCTCTCCTGAGTTTCATGAAAAGCCAGGTTCGAACCAGGACGGTAGTCAGTGGGGCACTGCCTCACCATGACTTTTGCCGCAGTTGCATTGAAGAGGTGGAAATGGAGAGTGTCCAGCATGTCCACTGCAACTATCCCGCACTTATGGAGCCTTTTTCGAGAACCTGGACAGCCTGGCTACCACGCCGCTGGGGAAGCTGGCACTCTTTATTGAGGCCTCCATCACATGACAATCACAATGGGCAGATCTGCTAACAAACTAACCTAAGCCAGAAGATTTCGATCGGTGTTTGAAAGGAAACGCACTAATTAAAAGCTGGAAAAGTTTAAATTTCACTGTCTTACACTGAAAGGATTGAATTGCCCCCCACGCTCTGGACAGCCTCTGATCGAAGGCCCTCTTTGTGTAGGCCCTAGGCCGCAATTCGCAATCTGTTGGCCTTACGGTTCAGGGTTACTTGCCATATATTACGTGTAGGGGAGAGAGAACCGCAAAAACCCTTTTTGTCAGTGCCAGACCAATTCATTTGTTCATAATTTGCGGTCGACAGCAGCTGGAGCGAGAGGGCACTTGTTCGGGCAAAGGATCAGAGGACGAGGACCGACACATTGATTTCTGATTTAAAAGTTTAGATTTTTAGCTGCTGTCACAGTCATGGCAATTATCTTTTGGGTCTGTGCCACTGTATTTTTTATTTTGCTTGCGGTTTTTCTGGGCCACAACCAGATGCTTGATGTTTTCTCCGGCTCCGGCTCCGGCTGTGCCTATGACTCTTGCTCTGTCTCTGGCTCAGACATGCTATTGCTATTGGCCATGCGGTGGTTTCTTGAGCGAATTTCATGCCAATCACGCTAATAACTGTGTCACTGGAGCGTTTCTAAGCCGGCCCTCCGGTGGCCTCCTCACTAAACAATGACCAAAAGTGGCCCCCAAAAACGTGTTCGGTGGCCAATTAGAGATCGAGGAGGCCCCAGAACCACAATGACTTACTTTCTCTACTCGTATTCCTATCCTATTCCTACATTCCTACTTCCACAATGACAATCTGTGCGATGTTTTCAATCTGTTTTCCTTTTTGTTGGCCAATTTTAAAGTCACGCTCGAGTTTTCGCTCTAAGAGGCTTAGCTACTGCTGCTCGAAGCAGTTGGCAAACGGACGGACGCCTTTAATTAACAGCTCATCAAAGATGAAGTTGTTCCACCTTAATAACACCGAAACGCCAAACCTACCAATCTGCTTAGCCATGTCTGCCTCCCATCGTATCAAGTGCCGCCGGGGAAGCATTTGCGAATATTTTATCCGCATAAGTGAGCAAAAAACAAATAACTTAGGAAACAAACATATTTTCTGATGCGTTGGAGTGGTTCTGGGAGGGTATTTGCGGTAGTTTCTAGTGCTTTAAAGAGTTTAGAAGTTGTTTAGTAACTCCAATACTTCAATTATTGCAGTTTAATGAAAGTGGAGCAAAGAAATCTATAGGAAACTAAGGAATTTGTAGTAAAAACATTTTATAGCTATGTTATAATTCCACATATCATATGGTAAAGATTCCCTAAAATTTTCATTCTTAAGCCCCAACAGAATCCACAGTCTCATACATAGAACTCCCCTCGCAGTCAGTCTCTGGATCGAACTCATACAGAAGTATCCCAACCAACCCAAAAGATCCGACAACGATGTGTAAATCGATTCGATCGTTTGGTGCCCGGCGATCGCTGATGCCTGTTGCCTGATGCCTGATGCCTGAATGCTGATGATGATGTTGATGATGATTTGGTGATTTTCTTTATTATTATTACTGTTTTTAACCAACTTCTTATTACAACGAGTTTTTAGTTATTTCAGTTTGTTTTTTCATCCATTTTTTTCTTACTTTACTTCACTTCTCTGTGTCTGTGTGCTTCTCTCGTGTTTTCTTTCGTGGAGCACTCGAGAGGTGTTGAAGACCTGGCGGTGTCAGATAAAAGGCGCTACAAAATTGCTTTCTACCCGCCGCGCGTCTCCGCATCAGCAACAGCGAGAAAGATATGGTTAAAAAGAGATGGCAACCAGAGAGGGAAAGAGCCAGCAGAGATGGTCTGTGCTAGAGATTCCAGACATCAATTCATTTTGCTGTGGACTGCGGAATATTTAAAAGTAAAAAAAGAGAGGGCTTGGGGGGAAACTACCGTTTGGCAATCAAAAATGCCATGGAGCACATGATGATGATGTGGATGATGTAGATATGATGGTAAAAAAGTAGGAGTAAGGCGTTAATTGCTCATTATTGGGCACACTTCATGTCACACACGGCAGAAACTTATACGCTGATTGAGTTGTCCAAGCCGACTGATGATAATATTGATAATGATGATGATGATGATGATGATGAGAATGATGTTGATGACGCACTCCTCCAGTTACCTTTCTTTCTTTCCATGTATCCCACCTTCGCCACGAAACTGTGAAACTCCCTTAACACATCGTTTTCTGTTCAAGTACTAAATTACATAGTTTTTCAAGTGGAAAAACTCAAGAAATTAAGTTTTGGCTGCTTCTGCTGCTTGCTGCTTGCTGCTGATGCTTTTGTTAATTGTAGGTTGTGGATCTGCTGGACAGAGGCTGCTCTTGCTGCTGTTGGGGTCTGCATTTGGCTGGTGGACGTCAGCTCACGTCCGGGGCCTAGATGGATGGATGGATGGTCCACTGACCATGCGCAGCTGCGTTTTGTGGCGGTGAAAAATCTAAGTCCCTCCGCCTGACTCGAGTTTGACTTTAATTGCTCTTGACAGTCATCACTGTCGGGCAACGGCGGCAACTGTGGGCATAGCCGGGCCGCCGCCGTGCCTCCCTATCATCATCATCATCATCGCCATCAGACGTTTGCCAATCTGCTGCCCCAATCAACATGCGCTTGTCAAACCAGACCTGGCTCTGTAGCTCTGTGGCTCTCTGGCTTTCTGGCCGTAGTTGTTGGTTGGTTTAGAGACCAACTTGACTCTTGGCTTCTCTTGCTTTTCTTGCCTAATATGGCCGCCATTTTGCAGAGTCATCTCTGTTAATGGCGGCTCTGGCTCTGGCTCTGGCTCAGGCTCTAACTCTGTAGTCGCCTTCGGTTAACTTGGCTCTGACTTTTGGACTCTTCGACTGGGTCTAGGGGCAAGCCAAGGGGCGGTTCTCTCAGGCAGATGTATAATTAAATGAAAATTCGGAAATTAACATTTAATGCTCATGATCATATGCATTACTTTAATATTTTCTTATTTCAAAAGACTTCTATATTCAATTTGAATTAATACAAATTTTCCAGGGAGAATTCTTTTCTCTGGCCTTCAATTTTCCTTCAATTATTCAAATTAAAACTAACATATTTCTAAAAACTCGAAACTATGTATTTTGAAATGCAATTCGCTAAGAAATTTGAAAATAATTCCTTAAAAGATTTGTCCAAATTTTTCTTACAAATTTCTTGTAAATATTTTGATACCTCTCCAAATAATATGTTATTAGGTTGCCAAAACTGCTTGCAAAATTTGCTACCCATTGTCACTGAAACTAACTGTTAACTAAAATATAAATCGCTACTATTTTGGGGGCTATTTGACAAATAGGCACAGATTACGGACACCATTGATAGGGCAACATCTGAAGAAGCTCAAATGATGGGGCCCTTTAAAACGTTTCTCAAAACATACATACATATATTTATTTATTTAAATCGCAGTTAAATATTTCTGTAAATGCTGAAAAGCATTTCAATTTTTAGTTAATGTTTGCTAATTTGTCAAGACTTTTTTTTTATTTCGTTTCGCTAAAGTTTCTATAGACGAGTATTGTTTGTTCTTTCTTTTTTTGTGATTGAAAAATCGCCTATTGATATGCTTTTCCCATACGCTTCGTTAATTGTGGGCCTCATTCTTTTACGGGGCGTAAATTAATAATTTTTGTGATTTCGGAAATTTATGCACATTTTTGTGTGTATGATTTATGATTATTAATGTATGCTTCACAAACCGTTACAGTTTTTTTTATATTATTATTTTCACTATTCTCTTTGTTCTGTTTTTTTTGTTACGGTTGTTATTGTTTTTGGCTGACAATTATTTTAGGTTTTAAAAATTGTTAATTTTTGTTTCGTAATTAATGTTTGCACATTTGTTGTTGTCGCTCACAGACAATGGGCTTACGTATACTTAGGAAAAATAAAGCAAAATCGATGCGAAAATAAATTCAGTTTGTGCCAGAAACATATGGGAATTGTGGATGTTGGTTGAGGAAAGAAATATACTAAGTGAAATGTTGTCAAATTTCAATGAAAAAAGCACCAATCCCTATACAATATCTAATGAGGGCTAAAATGAATTGAAGAATCCATGTATGTATTATAAGTAATAAAAATATAGAAGAAACTGTATTCCGTTGCAATTCTATTTGAAGTATTTATTTGCAAACAAAATACTAAAAAATACTAAAAATACAAAATAATTACCAACGAGGTCCCCATCGTTATGAGTCGCAGATACGGCCGCGACTCTACATTTATATCCGATACTTAGGCAGTATGAGTCCCCTCCGGACGGACGGACAGACAGACATAGCTCAATCGACTCGGCTATTGATGCTGATCAAGAATATATATACTTATGAGGTCGGAAACGCTTCCTTCTGGGCGTGAATCATATCCACTTTCCCCACAAATCTAATACACCCCTCAAAAATAACAAATATTTTGTAACTTTTAAATAAAAGTTTAGAGATAATTTTTATTTAAAAAACTTACAATAGTCACGGTCTCTGATGGAAACAAAATTCTAGACCTGTTTTAATCGATCAATATCTAGGAAAAACATGTGTAGAGCTCGCGATTTTCCTTTCATACATATGTTAAACATATCTTTGATCTTCGATCGAACTTTAACCAAAAAACCTTCACTCATATTGGCACACTGCTACTGCCACCCTTGACCACGACCCATTTGGGCCGCCGACTTCCGTTTTAGGCACGATCGATGGGTGGAACACCTGCTCAAGTCACGTAGTCTCTCCTCTTGCCAAACTTCCAACAACAACAACAACAATAAAAAAAAAAGAATTGTCTACAACAAAAATGATAACCGTTCACGCCGCATAAATTGATGATTGTGGCTGTGGGGAAGCATTCGCTTGAGCTTGGATCGGATCGGAGCTGGCAAGCGTCCCAATCAAATATTCAAATTTTGTATATTTTTTCTTAGACCGCGGTCCCAGCCGTTCATAACTTCATCTTTGGAAATGAATCGATGAAATATGTACCAAAACGAACGATGAGCGGCGCGGCGTGGCGTGGCGAACGGCGACAGTTAGTGGCTGTTGGTCCCGTCCCCCCGTCACATATATTTGCTGGCCAACTTGTTACTGTCAAAATAAGCGGGGAGGGATCTCTGAGCTGGAGAAGGGATCTGGGAGGGGATCGCAATGGGCTGCCTAATACCCCATAAATAAACGCCTGGGACTGGGACTTGGACTTGGACTGGGTCGCTTAGCAGTCGCTCAGCGAAACTGTAGCGCACAAAAACAAATGTCCACTGACAATGGGAGTCCAGGGCCCAACTACTGGCCGCTCGGAGGGATCCCCCCGTGTGGTGCAGCAATACGTGAGGGAAACCCATTGTCACTCTCCGGCGAGGTATGGGGCCCTGGGGAATGTTGGAGCAGAAGTGCCATCGTGATAACTTCATAACTTAACGCATTTGAATAATTTTGTATGCGCATTTCAATTTCTTGTGTGTGTGTGTGTGTGTGTGTGTGTTTTGTCGCAATGGAAATGAGTCTGGGATCCCTATGGAGGGGGGTATATATTGACAGCGACTAATGTTATTGTTTGGAAAGAGGCTGTAATTTTTTATCGGCTAAAGATCTGAAATTAAAACAGAACCGAATCTTATCAAACGGAAGAATTTTAACCCATGAATACACTATAAGTACTGCTCGCACATCCAGTAAACGTTTTAGAATCCAAAGTATCCATCATCACTACATCGATCCTCAAATAAAGACAATGCATCGATTGATTTGTGTACCTTTTATTTCCCTGGTATTAATGCCTTTTCTTTCTATTGAAGTAGTATATATTCGAAGAACTAGGTGGAAAGCTCGTGCGCCAGTCCCCGGCTCCCTCGCGTCGCTCGTTCGCGCCGAAATGATTAAAATATCGGACAACGACGACCCAAAACTTTGTATATAATAGAAAGATGTTCCAAAATGTCTTTCAATATTTTTATATTTATATCATATCGATATTTTATATCAATATTTTATTTATAGGTAGTATAATTGAAATTCAGTTCCAGTTCCATTTCTAAAAATGTCTTATATGTAGCTTTCATTTTGTTTAAAATGGATGCACCATTTTCAGACAATTTACATAAAGTCTTATCGGCATATCCGAGTATGTTGTTTTATGCATCTGATAAACCGTTGACAGCTGATCTGTTAGGTCAAGTGCGGTTGAGTCGTATATAACTTTTATGGTCACTTTTATGGATCTTATCAGATGAAAAGGGGAAACCCATCAGATAGAGGCCAACAACTTAATTTTCTCGCCTCGAAATGAAAATGTAGCCAGGTTTATGGTTGGAAATAAATCAATGGGTGCTGTCCAGCCACAAACAACGATGGGTCAAAAGGGAAGAGATCATGGCATCATGGGCTAACGGTAATAGAGCGAGAGTGTGATTGAGGTTGAGATGGAGATGGAGCTAGAGATGGATGCCTGCTTCATTTAAATTTACAAGAGGCAAACCACCTCAGACATCAACTACTTAACGCAGCCATTACACGATCGATGATGATGCCGGGGAGATGTTGGATGTGGATGTGGCTGAGGTATGGTGGGGACTTTGGTTACTTCATTACCGCACTCCAGACCCAACAGCTTCTCTTCCCCCGTCCCCTCGCCTGCTCACATACTTCAACAGCTACTCAATAGTATGTGTGTGTGTGTGTGTCTGCATCGACATCAGGCATCAGGCATCGGTTTCGTTTCATTTTTCCAACATTCGTGCACTAATGACACTTTAATAAATCATTCGAAAGGTGAGACATCGAGTGCAAGTTAAAGTTGATGATGTTCGTTCCAAAAGGAAGGCACAGAGAAGAGAAACCAAACAAAAAAACAAAATGAAAAATGCGGTTACCTTCGGTCGGACCCACAGATATACATATCTTAGTCGAAAGGATATGTCATAGGATCAGGAGTTATGTTAATTTTCTGTCAATGCAGTTATGAGGAATTGAACAGCCATGGCCCATGGGTAATGTGATATCATGGCCCGAAAAAGAACACTCGTTATAGAGGGAAAAATTAAAAATATCAAATGTATGACTAATCGCTTGTATGCAAATATTTGTGAATTTTATTTGAGACTTATATGCAAAAGTCTATATTTAAAATAAGCCCGAAATCATCATTATCTCGTCGATCGAGTCGATTCGTTTTAGAGCTGTCCATTAAGGGTCAAGTGGTTGATATATTCCATTCATTCTATTACCATTCCGCCCTTCTAATATGAAATCTATACTCATATTTAATTATGCATACTCCGAATGGAGATTTCTTCTGGCTTCTGGCGCGACGAGACAATGGCTGTACAGCTCCAAAAAAGCCAAAACACGACAAAACAACGCGAGGAAAGGCAGTCCCCAAAAGTCGACTTATTTACGAAATTAACATTTTCTCGTTGACATCTTATTAATACTTCACACCTTTTTTTCTTCGGCTTTAAAATCGATTGTTATTTTATGAAAATTAGTCAACGCGTCCAAGACAAAAAACGAGAAAAAGAGTGGAGAAAAAGAGCCAAAGGCCAGACATCAGACGTGAGACATTAGACATCAGACGATGCTCTCCGGATAACGAGCTACACAAAAATAAAGACAAGAACTAACCGAAAAACCAGAGAGACAGGATGGGAATGGGGATCGGTTACCGCGTGGCTATGAATCGTTAATATTATTTTAATATCTTTTTTGGGGGGTTGCTGCTGCATTTAGAATTCCACTCATTTGGCGCTTAGCTTAGTCTCTCGAGTTGTTTCAATTTGAATTAGTTAATGTGTGCTGCTGCTGCTTTGCTGCTTATTATATATTCGAATATAAATAAATATTAAATTAAGCGTCACTAACATCCAAATATTAATAATGTACGGGCACAACAAGCGTAGCCGAAAACCGAAACGATTTATACATAATCCTAATTCTCTGGTGTGTGGTGCGGTGTGGTGTGGTGTGCTGTAAGGTGGTTCTCGGGCGACAAATTAATTATTCACATAAAATATATTAAAAATTGATCATAAATTGTATACCCAAAACTGGAAAAACTCATACATACTGTGTGTTTTTATGGTTCATGGATATTAAATTTCGATTTTCGTTTATTTTTATATATTTTTTAATCTTTCCTTAATGAAGTGTAGGTAGGATATTGTAATTGAATTTAATAATTCATTAATGTGTGTCATAATTAATTTATCAAATGAGAAAATGAACTACCAAACGGACAACAGGAATAAGAGAATTTTATTTTTCTCAATTAGTTTGCTTTAGGATCAGATCAGGCTTTAGATGGAAGTTTATAGCATAGCAATTATTTATAATGAGTTCATTGCTTATAAAATAGAAAGTGCTTTTAGAATAATCTTTTGAGTCCGTCCATTGATCCACCGATTCGAAATATTTAGTCTTCAAAAAATTCTCTAAGCTCTGACCAGAAATTCTTTTCTAAATATACAAAATTATTTTCCTTATAAAAACTGCCTTAAAAAATGTCGAAGAAATGTAATTTTCACGTTCAATCGAATAAAGTTCTTGAATCTTCTACAAGTAAAAGCGATATGTACGCTTAAAAATTATTTAATTTAACAAAAATGTCCGTAAAGCACAGTATTATTTAACCCTCCACTAAGCAACACGTGGGAGTGGCTTCAGCCTGTCCTGTGACCAATTTAGGACTATGTGGTTTGGGTTGGAGCCCCCATAAATCAGCTTTCGGCCGGCTGAGAAACCAAAATCATATTTAATTTATTTTAGGCAAATGATTTGGCACAAATCGTCAGGGCCCTGTACCGTCCCTGGACCCGGCCCGAAGGGTCAGAGGGTGCATTGGGAGGGGACTCGCTTTAAATGGCCATGACTGTGAACATTTTGTGGCATTGAAAGGCATTTGTCATATACGTGCAGCGGGTTTTTGTTGTGTAGGGGAGTAGAGGAGTCTCCGGAACCGGGGGACCCCGAAAAGAATTCCCCCCGCTCGGCGTGGCAGACACGAAATTACCATGCAAAGTGCTACATCATCGGTGGCAGGGGCTGAAACGACTAACTGCCTGGCTCGTTAATGTCCTCTCGTACCCATCGCTGCTGTCCTTGCCTGTGTCCTGCCTGTTCCCTCTCCTCTCGAAGTGTTTTGTATCTGTGACTAATGCGCACACCTGAAACGTTGCAGGATGCGCACAGGTGCAGGCTTCGGTATAGGGAACGGGACCGGTACCGGGACCGGGTGTGGGAAGACTCGAATCAGCAGGCAGCCTCGTGGCCAGGTCGGAGAGCGGAACATTAACGCCAGGCTGTCTGCTGCATTGCCTTCGGGGCCTGATCGATATATTCCGATTAATCAGTCAACTTCTGTCGCCTCGAAAAAATCCTCCCTCCCGCCGCATCTAGGACATCCAGCCGAGCCGAAGGTGTGAAAGATTTTACGATTCTGCCTCCTCGGGTTCCTTTCGCCAGAAACTGCACACGTCCCCCGCGGTGTGGAGCCGCTGCGATCGTGTTGTGTGTCCTAAAAGCCAGGACCAGGACCCACCTGGTGTGGGAAACTACTCTGTCACAGGAACCTTTGCAAAACATTCAATATTTTCCTGAAATTCCCATGCACTCGAATTTCTTTTCTGAATTTTCCCATTTTAAATATTTTCTCAGGTGGTGGTTTTGCTATACAAATTTCATCGATTTTTTCGTAATATGTCAAGTCATATTTAACTAATTTAATAAGAATTAAAAGTACGCTCTTATATATATATGTATGTATCTATTATAACTATGGCAGACAACGACAACAAGTACATTTTCTACGTACGTTTCTTCGTCGCGCATTCGCGTACGAGCCAAATATTGAATATTCCGCTCATCCGAAAATGCTGATTGATGCTATGGACAAAAAATGTCCCCATTGTCATGCGCTCAAATGCAAACATTAGTCAGATGGTATGTGTTGAACATCAGGAAAAGTGCAACTATCCGAAATTCAGACACCGCCGGAACCATTGAACGGCTTGATCCAATTCGTGCTCACAAATGACACAGAAATAGTTCACAATACTGCGACAAATGGTTGCCAGGTTAGCTAGTCTTTTAATATATTGATATAATGGTCTATATATTCTTCTTACTTTCTTTCCTTTTCCTCTCAACGAAGTCCTTGTCAGATCTGCCTTCAACTGATCTGTCTAGTCGTGATATTCCATTCCCCCTCTTAAATAAACTATTATATTCCATTCCCCAAACAAAATGGCTGCCCAAAATGGCGCCTTTCGACTGCCATCAGTGCGCTGACCCCAAACACACTTCTGTGCATGTGCATGTTCTCGTGCATGTGTGTGTGTGTGTCCAGTGTGTATACTATTTTTTGCGCTCAAAACCAAACAATATTTTGAGCGTTAAAACCGACAAACAAATAAACAAAGTCACAAGCAGCCGCACCAGTTCAGTACAACAGCAGCAGGGACAACAAATATGTGTTGTAATAAATTATGTTTGCTCAAAATTTATGCGTGTGTATGTATATGTAGTTACATACACAGATGCATATATGCATGGGCTGTCAATGATGGCTGTATCCCTGTATGGGTGGTGTATGCTTTGGTCCAATATTAATACCTTCATAATTAATGAGCCTCCGTTGCGGCCTCGTGCACAAAATGCATATGCCACACAGCCACACAGCCGACAGCCGACAGTCAGAGCCAAAAGTCGCCCAACCACCCCCCGAGTTTACGAGAGTGTGTGTGCCTGTGTGTATCTGTGTATTTGCTTATGCATTTTGTGGCTGACAGCATCTGTCATTTGCCATTGGGGGCCGGTGCCGACGCTTTAAGTCAATATCCCAATCCCCCTCGGGGCAGTTACCGGACCAAGTGCTCCGACCCCCTTCCCTCCGTTGCCGTTGACGTTGCCGTTGCCGTTGCCTTTCCTGGAATTTCCCTGTGAGTAATTGCGAAAAACCGACCAGAATAAACACCAACAAATGACAAGGAGATGGACGAAAATATAAGGGTCGCTTAACTGCAATTCGAAAGTGGTTGCTTGATCTGCTTTGGGAATATATTTCCTCGTTTAGCAATTAATTACAAATTAATATAATTAATCTATAGGGAAATGGAGAAGATTCTTCTCGCTGAAATTAAATACATATATTCTTGGAGATTGATCATTATAGATATATATATGTAAAAGTTTATGTATCTAAAGTAACCCTGAACTCGAAAATTCGTTATTTAATTCGCTTCCATCAGCCAATTCTTTTCTTTCTTTATTTTAAAAAGGGAAAGCTTCCAAATATGTTGAATGTCGCGACTCTCTATTAAATTGTTTGGTACTTAATATAGTAGATAAATTGTTGATTCAGCTTGAGAACAGACAGACATGTTTACTTATCAACTATTTCTCATTCAGGGGTTAGTTTACGAAAAAAATTAGTTCTTATTTGGGTATAACCGAATATAAATATAGTTCAAGATACGGCCCTGAACTTGACATACTTTCTATGGAAATAAGGGGTTCTCCTGATATATACTACTATACCCTAAAGTATAATTGAAGCCAGCCGTCAATAAGCCACTCAAAAGGAAGCCACAAATATTTAATTAAAAAAAGTAATAAGAAATATGAAATGGAAAATGTGAAAATATGAAAAAGAAAAAAAGAGGTTTCATAATCATCGAGTCAGGCAGCCGTGAACCTTGACAATTATCTTCACACATCCTTCACGAACGACTGGTGAGAGGGGGAGGGGATGGATAAGCCGCTGACAGTCGTTGAGTCCTTGTGTGTGACCTCCTTTTGTGTCATACGATTGCTGCTGCTGCTTCTGCGATTGGGATTGGAAGAGAGACAACGCCTAAGTCCTGAAAGATAACTCGCGTTCAATCATGGTCGCTGAAAAGGAAATGAAAAGCAGACTTTTGCACATACAATAATCGAATAAGCCGCGTATTCATTGCGCGAAAGTAAAGGAGAATAAATCCGTACATGTTGTCCGCACAGGCCACGCCGAAAGGCCACCACTGACAAGGAGGAGTTGAAGATACAGATATCCAGATACAAAGACGCTCCGCTCTTCAGATACAATTGGTGCTAGATGCAGCAGGCGCGTTCGTTGCTGATGTTGCTGCTGCTGCTGCAGTTGTTGCTGATGCATCAAAAGAAGACAACGAGGATTTGTCTTTTCAATTGCGTCAAGCAGCGGTCCAAAAGGGGTTAGGACATGGAGACGGGGGATTTCCGCGCAATCATGGCTTAGGCTCGATTGATATAATAGCCTTATAAGCTGCTGCCCCTGCTGCTCCTCGCCCCTTGCTCTCTCCCTCTCTCTCTCATCATCCGCTTAGCAATGATCAAGAGATGCCGTGCAAATGGAGTTTGAGGTCTCGTTACATGATTATTATTGCCAATGGAAATTGCAAGAGCAAAATCAAATTAAAATATACAATTTTAATGACCACTGGGATGACTCTCGGCACTCTCCTGCCTTCTGTGGCCTTTTGTTCTAGGCCAACAGCATTTCGCCAGTTCAGAAGAGTTCAGCGCTCGGTGGCCGGTGGCTCGCTTCGTTGGTTCAATCAGCGATATGACATAATGCGTTTCGGGCGTCACGTAACATTGCGTTGCATTGCAACTGTCTGCCGACGAGACCACCCTTTTGCCCCCTTTTCACCCTTTGGCTCCCTTGTTGGAGAGTGTCTGTGTGTTTTACGTAATTCATTAAAAAAGTTAATTTTTACCATCCGCTCCGTCGGACCGTTGGCCTGATTGTGCACTGATTATGGCCACAGCCGGGCCTTTGCCGCCAAAAGGATGCGGCGCCACCTTATTGGTCCAGGGCTTATGGTCAGATAGTTCAAAACGATTATAAAGCCAGCTACAGGACAACGACAGTGAAAACGCAGCACTCTTGGGAGGCATAATTTCACTGCAAAAGATTTAAAACTGGCGATATTCAGGAAATGTTGAAGGCAATGAAGGGGGAGAATCTTAAATGTTTAGTGGTTCAAGTTTTATGGGAACTCTTCTAGGTTTGATACAAAAATATACAAAAAAAAGTTAATCGGGGAATATGTAAGAGAAGATGAATCTTGAATATTCAGAAGAGAACTTTCACTGCTTAAAGAATGTCCTTAGGGCCAATCAGCACTTTTGGATGAGCGGAATTTTTAATATTTGGCAAGTACTAGAATGCATATACTGGCAATCTCTTAAGTCTGAAGCTACTTCCAAAATAAAACCTGTTCTCATGCCTACTAAATACACTCCCCGACACTTGAATACGACACACTAAAAGGTACACTTCAGGTACTAATATTTCCGGCACAAGCCAAAGAAAACGGTGAATTTGAATTTTTATCAAATCTCCATTCAATTAAGCATAAATTTAAAAAAAATAATACCAATATTTATTACAGTAGATTAAGGAAAGCAATTTAATTGAAATAACTCGAATTTCCGTTCTTAAATATTGCAAAAGTACGGGAGCATTCTAAGTTTTCGTCCGTAAGCTGAGGTTTTTTATTAATTATAGTACCTTAAGGATTTCAGTCCTCGAAAAAACACGTTTTATTATTTTAGCACTAGCTTAAAGTACAGTTTTAGATTTTTAAATAGAGTTTGAGTCGTGTATTTTACATGCGGCTCGCAGAACAGATCGCATAGCGGTCTCGGAAGTAGCAGTTTTGGTTCTGTTTTTTATGTTTTTGCCATAATTTGACCCGTTCTTTATGAAATAACTCAGAACACACCTAGTTTTACCAATTTTCCCCACTTTTTGCATTGTTGATGGACCTACTCCCTACGATGCTTTTATTTTCGATTTTTCGTCCTTTGAAAAGGACTTACCATAACCGAAATTTCTTTCTTATAATAAGGACACTCTAATTGATTTTTGAGAATTTTTTCGATGTCCGGTCGAGACTACATCCAAAATAAAAAATTGTTCAATGTGAGTGTCGTATTTAAGTGTCGCATTTTTTAAGAACGAAAATTCGAGTTATTTCAATTAAATTGCTTTCCTTAATCTACTGTAATGCATATTGGTATTATTTTTTTTTAAATTTATGCTTAATTGAATGGAGATTTGATAAAAATTCAAATTCACCGTTTTCTTTGGCTTGTGCCGGAAATATTAGTGCCTGAAGTGTACATTTTAGTGTGTCGTATTCAAGTGTCGGGGAGTGTATCAACGATTTCATATAAAATCGGTTGGAATCGGGAGGATTTGTTACAATTGACACGTAATTTCTATATATTAGATATTAGAGATACGAACGACTGCGAGCATCACAGTGGTGCTATTTGTGAAAATAGACTGATTCAAAAGAAACCCCACTCTTAACGAATAAGCTACTCTGTAAAGGAGAGCCACACAGATTTCATAAGACTCCACCTCCCCACTATTTTATCTCACATAGGGAAGATTTTTCAAGAATTCCCCTAGAATAGTTCTCAATTGATCACATTTATGTATTTCTTGCATCAAATCAAATCGGTGACCCCTGCACCGTTTCGCATGCCTTCTTTTCCCGTGCGTTCTTTTGGGCAACCATAAAATAATTTTAATTAAATTTCACATCTACGAGTATGCCCACAAATATCCTTTTACCGACAGACAGGGAGAAAGACAGGGCAAGCAAACCGTCAACTACGACCGGAACCCTGACATAAAGCGCAGCCCATTAATCATTCAAATTACCCATACATCATCATTACCCACAGTTCTTGCAGCGCTTCTCTGTGGCACCTTTCTGTCTACATCAAAATGAATCTCAGCCTCAACCTCAAACCAACAAAATAAAGAAGGAGGAAAGAAAAATTTCTGAAATTATTCAATGAGGGCGGTCTCAATTAGTTTTAGGCGTTTTTCATGGTCAGGTAGAAGGAAGGTCTTTCGGTTACCTGTTTTTTTTTTTTTTTTTTTGTAAGTACGTTCGGCCAAGTGGAAACTCTTAGACAGTGCGGCGGCGGCGGCGGCATCGGAGCGGCGTCTATAAAATTTTCCACGAATTGCACTAAGCTGCTAAAAGATGGATGGACTCTGACCAAGCGGATGGACCCGACACGGGCCCGAGAGGGTGCCCCACTAAATGGAGATTACATTCCAGAATATACTGTGCAGAGTCTGTCCCGGCTTAACTCTTGTCACCTTAATAAATCACTCTTCTAAAAAAGCGAGTTTCATGCAAATCAGGTCCCCAGAGCCTGGACTCTCCTCAAGTGCGGCTATTCGTGTAATTCCATATGGAAGTCCCATTGTCTCACTTTCAACGCTAAAGAGCGTTAACTAACCGCAGCGAATGATCAAATATCGAAAATCAATGCCGTAACCATTGTCACCCATAATTAAAATCCACAAAAACCCAAATGCCGCTACTCGAACCACCGATGGAACCACCATCGAGGGGAAACAAGAGGTGGTGTCGCATTCGCCTTTAAAAGGATGTCGCCCGACGGGGCAGAAGGCAGTCAGTCGAGCGGGTCGGGACTGCGGTTGTTGGGAATTCTCTCACGAGTGCCACTCCAGCAGTGGCAGGGGGCAGGGGCAGTGGCAGTGATAAGGATATGGGATACAAATTGGAAACACATTTAAATGCCGCACTGCCACTAAAACAAAGTCCCATCCGAGGCAAAAGAAGTTACTGTGTTACTGCCACAGCCAGAGGCAGAGCCAGAAGGGGCGGTAGCGGCAGCCCTTACCTTTCCCTACCCCTCTGCAGAGCGGCCTGCCTCCTTGGGCTGTCGGGATTTCCAAGGGGTCGGTCGACCGCAGCTTCCGAAACCTATTTGGGTTAGTTTTCGAGTTTTCTGTTATTGTCGCCGTTCGCTCGTCTCAATGTCAACTGTAAAAATTTCTCAAGCGTAACAAGAAATAAGTTACATGACTTCCAAAACGGAAGTTGGACACCCCAATGGCAATGCCAATGGCAATGCCAATGCCAATGCAGGAATACTCGTACATTCGCATTCGTATCTGTATCTTTTCAGGGTTCGGTTAACCCTGCATTCACCATTTATCTGGTCGGGTCGGGGTTTTCGGTTGTAGTCAGTCCACTTCTTGTAGCAACTTGATTCTTAATTATTGCATTTATGCTGTGCCGACAAATTTGTGGTAATTGAATATTTTGAGCCTCAGTGCTCCTTGAGTTCCAGTCTGGTTTCGGACTGGATTGTTAGGGGCCTGGCTCTGTCTCTGGCCCTGGTCGAGTGATGAAGTCAATGTGCAATTGCCATTTGGTTTGGGACTCAACCACCTTTGTCTCTCTCGGAGTTCATAATTAGTCCGTTGAGTTATAGTTTACTTGGGGTTAGAACTTGTTATCTTCGCTTAGATGGGATTTTTGGGTGATTTTTCTCGACCACCCCGGGGGGCTGGTTATAACCAGATTATGCTTGTCAAAGTCCTAGACTCTCGGACTGACTTTCCAGAGTGGGTTAATGAGGTTATTGAAGAGTTCTCTGGTTAAAGTTTACACACAGTTCAAAAGGCTTTTGAAAGTCTATAAACGGGATGGTAACTCTATCCCTAACCCTCTTCTTTTTTTTTTGGGAAAAATCGTACAAATTATTTTCAAATTAATTTACTCTTAGGAAGGTAGGTAAAATTCATTACGAATTCAAATTGTATCTTTTGCTTTAATTGGTTTACTTGTTTGATATTATTTCAGAGCACATTTCGCCTCAGGTGCAGGACACAGTTACCATTTCCCGAATCCCAGACTGCCTCACTGCCATTCTCGTGTCGCATTTGTCAATATTTTCTATCGAGAGTCGTCTGTTGGCTGGAGGGTACAGAGCAGTACGGGTATGAAAACAAACATGCCTAAAATAACAAATTAGCATAGACCAGTGGGACTTCCAGAGAGTGACGGCAGAGGAGGGTAAGTCTACAGACTACTAAAACAACAAACACGAGTACTCAGAGAGCCCTTGTGCCTGGGGATGGGCTGACGGTGCAAGCTACCAATTTGGTACACTCACTCGAGAGATCGAGGCCCACTCGTTGGTTGGCTCAAAAGTTACATCAATCACCATCAACACTCCACCAGGCACTCGCGCTCATCGACATCTCGACATCGTACCCAAAATGGCGCGTTTGGGTGTTAATGATGCCGACTTTGAAATTTTACCGACGCGCCCACAAGAGTTTTTTTGCAAAAAGTAAATAAGGCAAGTGTCGTTTTCATCATCATCATCGTCAGCGGCATCATCGTCAACGGCGGGTCACATTCGTCATTGGGCAAACAAATGATGGGGACGACGACGCTGACAGATACTTTATGTATATTTTCTTCTTTTTAGCCCCGATGTTGAATGATGTGCGAACAAGTTGTAATTATTTCGCATTAAGCCAAGGAACCAAACCGAAAGGAATGGAAGCGTGGAAGAGTGGTGATGGTGAAGCCATGGCCATTGGAAGACCCCAAAGATGTCAAAGATGGATGCAGCTCTGGCAAACAGAAACCGAAACCGAGTTGAATAACGACCTTAAAGAATGTGTTGAATACATTCTGTAAAGAATGAATGAATGAATGAAGTATTCTCAAGGCAAAAAGGTACGTAAATAAACTGATTTGTCATATGAAATATCGAAAGAAATTATCCTTAAATTGAACCAAAAACCAGGTCATTAAGGGACCTGATGGAAATGATTATGTGAAAATTCCACCACCCTCTAGGCTGGCATTTTCTTTTATCTGGGGGAGAAATCAAACTGCTGACTGCTGCTGTTGCTGCCACATTTTGTTGCATTTAATTAAGCAAATGCTACCAGTTGATGTTGAAGTTGAAGTTTCCCACGTTACGCACTCGTATTCGTATTCCGAAAAGCAGTCTGCCACCTACCACCTACCACCTACCGCCTACCAAAAAGTCGTTAGTGGAATGTTGCGCCCCCCTCCCGTGCGTCTCGATTTACAGATACTTCCGCATTCTGTCACCGGAAAGGTAAATCACAAGCTGACCACGCAACAAGCGGAATTTTTCATAAGTATTTTCCAACATTTTTTACCTTTTTTGGGGGTGAAAATGTGGAATTGGAAAAACGGCGCAGCAACAACCCCCAAAAGGAGGTAACCACCGCGAGCGAGCGAGTCCTCCCCAAGCATACATTTAATTGCATTCGATATGCGCTTTAGGTGAAAATTTCCCACGATTCCCACGATTTTCGTTTAGATTTTAATATTTTCTCCAAAAAGGTAAGTAGCTCACGGTCCAGATCCTTTGATAAAAAAAAGCTGCTGCTGCTGATAATGCTCCTAGAGATGATGTTGATGATGGTGGTGGTGTGGTGGTGGTGTAGGACTCATCATCTCTCCTCCTTCTTGGACTCGTCATCGGTATAATCAACATTTATGGCCGCTGATTGTTTTCGCGACTGACCAGAGAAGGGGTTGGATTGCGTTTCGATGTTGGGGTGGTGGATGGTTGGCTTCGGTATCTCAAGAAAGATAGATCGTAGACCCTCTCTCAAAAAGCGTAGTCTGAGATTTGTGTGACTCATAACGAGTTTCGTTTCGCCCCGCTTGGACCTTAAGTGGATAGCGCAACGTATTGTTGTAGCGCCACCCTGATCCGTTGTCTGCCACAGCTGCCGCTTTGTTCGCTCTTGGACAGTCCAGTCTTCAGTCCTTCTCAATCCCTTGCTCTTTCCATAATCCTGTTTCCAGAGAGGACTTCGCAGGGCCTTCGGTTACGGCGGCTTATCAGAGGGCCAGGCCAGGCCAGGCCAGGCCAGGGAAACGAGAGGTAAAGGATACTTTATGTAAATTTTATGTTATAGTTACTTTTTTTCCCCCCGTAATCCAGTTTAAATCGATGCGCGAGTATCTTATTAAAGCCCCCGGAGGGATGTCATCGAAAGAGGGCTCTTACGATCAAAGATCTTATGCCCTCAATGACTAAATATACATACGAAATATGGTAAATAGGAAGATCTTTCCCTCAAGGAGGCTCTGGAGCCTGGGTAATCCACATTTGTACATTCAACAAAATTATTACAAAATTTATTGTAATTATGTTACCGGTTTTCAGATCTTCAAAGCAAATATTGAAAGTAATTTACATAATTTCACCGAGAATATTGACTGTTTACCTACCGCGTACTTCATAAATTTTGCACTGTTGCTGAATCAGCTGTTCCGCAAAACAGACCCTTTGTGTTTTGTGTCCATCCCACTATTCTGAGACACGTTGCACCGTCAATTCATCCGTTTATTTATTTGTATCACTTTACGGCACTTCCCCCAATTGTGTCTGCCACTGACGGCACATGCCACAAAACTCCGTTCGAGTGCACAAGTCAATGGGAAAGAAATTTCCTACAAAATCAAACAATTAAAAGATTTACAATATTAATTCGACGAACACTCGAAGCAAAAACTCAGCAACCACCCAAATGTGCTCGCGAGGAGACTTGCAAGCACCAAACACCTGCGTAGGCTTGACAATATTCACCCAGCGGACCTGCCCAACAGGAGGTTCTAAGTCGGACCCCAACCACACGAGAACCAGACGGTGAATCGCCATGACCAATACCAACATGCTACTGACCCTGGACCGCTGATTACTTGTATTACTAGTAATTTAATTTCATTTAATTACAGTACATAATGTTATCGTATATTTGTATTTGTGTTAATTTTTATTATTAATAATAAACGATCTAATCAAAAAAAAAAAAAAAAATTTTATTAGAAAAAAATACTTTGTGTGGGTGATATTCAAATTTAAAAAACTTGTTTTTTGCATTAATTGTTTTTAGTTTTTGTATATCTGTTTATTTTTGAATAATTGTTATGTTAATTGTAAAACTTAATTTAATATAAGGTTATATACAAACTTTTAAAAACATTTTTAAACACATCATTTTATAATAATTAAATTTTGTTTATATCTTAAAATATTTTTTATTTTGATTTTTTTTTTTTTATTATTTTAGTTACTTTTATTTTAATAACAAAAAAATACTTTATTGGAGTGATATTAATATTCCAAAAATTTAAATATTTTTTTTAAAACACCATTTGTTTAAACTTTAAAGTTTTCTTACAGTAAGGTACACTCAGGATCGTTTGAATACTGAAACGACAGGGCCAGAACACGCTCGTGCAATATCATATAGCAGAAAAAGATGATGACACTGAGAAAGAGATACTCGTGCTTCGGGACATTGAACTGGCGATCGTGTACTATGGTGGCCGTGTATATAATCATCGAAATGGCAAACATGGCAAAGTAATTCCGCACGGCTACCTCAACGCCATCGGCTCCAGTGACATAGGCATTGAAAAAGTATACGATCAACATTATGTTGGCGCAGGCCACAAAGACGCTGAGCACCAGGTCGCCGGGAACAATATACATGGGAAAGTAGGCTCCCCAAAAGATGGAGCACAGCACAACGGCGACAACGATGACTAAAACATAAAAATCGGCCAGATGATTCTGATTGAATGACTGCTCCAAGGCTATGTACCATGTACAGCTCTCCACAATGCCAAATATAATGGCAATATTAATGGGATACTTTCTTCCAAAATCGGTCCATGCCAGAGTGGCTATGGCAAAGAAGGTGCACACCAGCCACCAGCCGTAGCGACTCCTGGATAGCGAATCAACATGATAATTTAACGCTGCAATTATGATCCATTGGGCAAGGCCAATCACAGCGAAAAGAAAGCCCAGTCCATAGATGCGATGGGTATAGGTGATCATCGGATCGGGTGGCATGCCGTACACCAGCGTATCTCTCTTATCCATATTTCTACATTTAAAATTTTTTTTAGATGTTTTGAGTTTTATTTCTTGACTTCCCTTAACGAAATAAAATACATTTATATCAATATCTGTGATCTCTCTTATTTATAGTACAGATGGTAATATCTAAAAGCAGCCAAACAGAGGACCATTATGATAAAGTGTATGTAGATTCCCAAAGAACAGCCCAGAGTATCGGGAAGGGGCGAGTATTTCAGACGTCCGTTAATGTACTGCGAAGTAAAGGGTAACATCAAGACCACTAAAAAGAACAAAACTATGGCAAAGATGAGTCCATAAATTCGATCGTCTAAGACCAACATCAGGATGGCAAGTATAAGGAGTGTGATAAAGCACAGCAGATATATACAGACTGTGCACGCGGTATTGGGCAACACAGACGAAGGGCAATATGCCCCGGATAAATGGAGAACCACCAACAGTATGGCCGCAATCAAAACAGCCACCAGTAAGACCTCAATGATGACATAGTAGATGAAGTAGCATCCGAATAGTGTCATGAATATCACCACGGACAGCACCAGTATCCAGTTGCACGGGAACGAGTATCGCGTCTGGGGAAAGCAGGAAAATATCGTGTGGCACGCAAACGCAATCAGTAGCCACACATAAGGATGCACTTGGCATTTTTCGCCCACGTTATATTTCGTTGCCGATACAATGATCCAGGGTATCATCGACAGAACACAGAAGACGGCGGCAAAGAAATACACATGACGCCGGAATATACTCATAACTGCTGGATCGATGATAATTACGATATTCTCCTCTTGCAGTCGTTCTGGCCTTCCGATTTGATAGCGATACTCATTTTGATTACTAATATTTTGCATTGCTGTTTCTGCTGCTGTTTTATCGACAAACTTTCGATAAACTAATAATTTTGGAATTGACATAAAAGCCCTGGATCCATAGAAATACAGAAGGGAATATAAATCAGAAAGGTTTCGAACCAGTTGTTCCGATTTATTCAGTTTAGGGATCCCTACCACAGGGACTAGACTCTTTCAGAGGTAACTCCATTTTCAGGATATTCAGGATATCACCTGTATTTGAGAGCTGCTATGCTTCATCTTCACTCGTCGTTGACGTCAGATCATTTGTTTCATGACGCTCCGTTCGACAAGTAAAATACAAGAGGCAACAGAAGAACATGACGGATGTGAGGTAAAGCGTTAGAATGCTGACCATCTGATGGATACGTGGCACCACCTGAAAGTACTCTATCCGTCCGTGACAGAACTGCGCCTGAATTGGTATTGCCACGATCAGCATGATGAACAGAATGCTAACAAAAGCATCCAGCACCTCTATGCTGCCAGTGGACAGCTGAACGGTACCCAGGATTATGAGAGCTACGGTCATGGCCATCATGAAGCCACTGGAGACCACTCCACCCGGCAGGAACTCCACCGGACACATGGCACCCGAAAAGTTAAGCACTAGGACGAGCACAAGAGAGAGAGCGAGTAGAAGCAGCAGGGTCAGGACACTGAAGAAGTGGAGGACGCAACAGACAGCCACAGTTGTACAGAGCCAAACGACCAGAGCCCACATCCAGTTGCAGAGCGTCACATGGGCGATCATGGGCACACAATGCAGCAGCATCATCACCAGAAATACGATTATCACGAGTATGTAGAATGGAAACGGCATGTGCAAATAGATATCCTTTCCATCGCAGCTGGCAACCACAATCCAAACGAGCACGGACGCGGCTATCAAGGGTATACCGTAGTTGTAGAGATTCGAGATGAATTTGGACAAGGCCTCCTCCTCCTCAGAGCGATAGAGCGTGCTCCTGTGCCTCATAAGACGCGTCGAACGTCTATCCTCTTCTATCTCTGCGGCCATTTTAATGTTTTATCGTACAGGTGGGGGTTTACTATTATATCGATGACAAATAAAACTTGGATATACTGAAAACGAGCGGGAACGTTGGCAGACGCGGCAAGGGCCACGGCTCTACTGTTATCCCTATACAACTTATACAATTTTTTAAAAGTAATTATACGTAAGCTCCGGCATTGGTGTCGGAACCGATGAATGGTATCGCTGTTCGCAAAAGGGAGGATTTGATTTGTTGGTTAGTACGGGGAAGAAGAGAAAACACGACCACTAGTTATGTTTTAATGTTAATTCAAGCACTTCGTGTATCCTCTTTTCATTTTTCTTGTTTTGTATTGCGCTCATGTGTCTGTCTCCTCTCACATCAACACCAGACGTCATATCTGGCTCCCCTTCGCCAAAGGGGGCACCAGGCACAAGGAAGAGTATGTGGTAGAGAGGGAGAATAAGAGTAAGCCCGTGGAAGGAGTAGCGTAGCCACTGCGATTTATTTGCTTCTTCTGACTATACTAATGATTATGCGTTTACGGTTTTCTCGTATCTTCAAAATTGTGGATGCCACAGATTTTCGTTCTTTGTGGTGGCGCTAGTAGGCGAGGCAAAATTTGGAAACAAATTTCATTCAGCGTGATATCACAGGACTCTGCACACAAACTTTGGTTACTGTAGCTCTTATAGTCTCTGAGACATAGGTGTCAAACCTAACGAACAGACGGACGGACGGACAGACAAATAGACTTGGCTATTGATACTGGTCAGAAATATATATACTTTATGTGGTCAGTGTATCGGGTATAAAAAAGCTTATCTCAAAGTGGAAAGTTTATGTTTTATTAGCGGTAATGATCGTTAGAATAAAAATAATGTCTTTGATAAATTTATTTTCCTTAACCCTCTACACCTGTCGTCGCATTTGCGACATGGGCCTCTAGCGCAATAAACTTTCGGGATACTTTCATCTCCGAAAATGTAACCGTACAATGCAGAGTAGCGCATTGGGTGGCAACAATAGGTTCTCGGCGCTTAAACGCCCTTACAACCGCCGTCGCCGTTCCATCCGCCATAGACGCAATAGTACCCTCTAACAGTCGATCGATCCATCTTCGCAATGTTCACACCTCCAAGGAGAACTAAAACCTGGAGTGCACTCGTTAAATTTATAGTTCGATAGGAATGACTGTGCACTTGTATAATATTTTAGATAGATTCATATTAGATACATTTATTAATAGACAAGGCCTCACTTTACATTGCTACAGGCTTATGTTATGTATTGGTTCCTCTAGAGATACGACCATTATTTTCCACTACACCACTTCCATTATCTTCATCAGATTTCGGAGATCCCTTATTGGTAGCTGGCATCTGCGGTTGCCTGTGTTGATTCTTTTGTTGATTCTTTTCTTCGGTTCTCTTCTTGGCAATGTCCAGAAATACATCTTCCAGCGACGGCTGCGTCAGAGAGTAGTCTGCCAACTTCCAAGGGCTGCGGTTCTTCTCAACGTATGAGAATACCCTCGACCATCTCAGTTTGGCAGTGGGTATGTGGTAAGTGAGCCTGCCACCAAACTCTTCCCTGAATGAGCAATCATTACGAGGATGTTTGGTTGGTCTGAATGGAACTTACTCTAGCGATGCCTTGGGATAGTCCGATTCCATTTGATTCTTTATCTCCTGTAGAGTGTACGCCATGCTGTGTGGGTGGGTTTGAGAGTTATCTCTATACGGCATGGAATACACTTGGAGGGTTACCTTTGCGGACTCGTCTCCACATGTAACTTGAGCACCAGACATTGGGCAAACTTATTCTTGATGCGCTGCTGCGATCCCAGGCAATGAATTTGCCCATCCACCATAATAGCCAATTCCGTGCACAGGGCCTCCACCTCCTCCATGCTATGAGAGCTAAGCAGCACCGCCTTCCCATTGTCACGCAGTGAGGAGAGGACATTCCACACATGGCGCCGGGACGCCGGATCGATCCCAGAGCTAGGCTCGTCCAGACAAATGAGCGACGAGCCCTCACCGGCCACCGCTGCGTTTAACTTTCGCTTAGTGCCGCCACTGTAATCCTTGACCTTGTTGTCCAGGTGCGCAAAAAACCCATAGTCGGAGGCCAACTTTTCGGAAGCTTTTCTGAGGAGATTCCGGCGTGTGCCGCGCAACAAAAGGAAGATCCTGAGTGTTTGCCGGCCAGTGCAGAAGTCGAAGAGCGTGTCGTGCTGGGGGCAGTAGCCCATCTCCTTTCTCGCTGCCGTGGGACTGGATTTTAGGCTGCAGCCTCTCACGTGAATACTCCCCCTCGTCATGGCAATGTCGCCCACAATCATCTTAAAGGTAGTCGTTTTACCGGCCCCATTGGCGCCCAGCAGACCAAAGCACACGCCCCTGCAGTTAATCGGTGATTTATTTATAGTTATTGCTGCACTTTAATCACTACTCACGGTTTGACAGCGAACGATATTGCACGTACGGCTGCCGTGCGGCAGTATCTTTTCGAGACCTGGTTCACGACCAAAGCATGCTCCTTGCGATCCTCGATCGACATTTTACTTATCCTTTCGGCCGCAGCAGCCACATCTTCATCGTTGCTTGTTGCATTTTTTATACTACTACAACAAATATACTTTAGGCCATACCACAACGTGTTACTGCATTCGCCGAAAATCAGCAACAACAAGTAGATAATACCAGTGATAAGCAAATACCACACCTCCACCCAATCCCGAATGTCTGTAAGAATTATGTTTAGCATATATATGAGTGAGTCGGTAATCCCTTGAAAATGTAGACAACTTCTAGTCGTAAATAAATTTAATGTATGGGCATTCCCATGATGTCGCACGTCCCGAATGTCCTATTCGTACACATTTAATGTGAAAACTACTTTAACAATGGCCGTAACTAATCTTATATCTATTTTGGTACCAAAAGTTGATTTTGTGAAAAATTACCGTTTTCCAGATACAAAAGTAGAAAAAACCAAGCCTTTCGCACGCCACAAAAATCAAAGTGAGTTTCGATGGGACTAATTTTAGAATATTGCGCATTGATGTGTCTTGAAAATTTACCCAAAAGTTGTGAATAAATTGTATTATACCCGATACTCAAAATGAGCATAGGGGTATATTAGATTTGTGGGGAAAATGGATGTGTGTAACGCCCAAAAGGAAACTTATATATATATATATATATATATATATATATATATATTCTTGATGAGCATCAATACTCTAGTCGATAGAGCCATGTCTGTCTGTTCGTCCGTCCTTCCGTCCGTCCGTCCGTCTTGTTTAACGCCTAGTTCTCAGAGACTATAAGAGCTAGAGCAACGAAATTTTGTATCCAGATTCCTGTGATATCACACTGAATCAAGTTTGTTTTAAATTTTGCCATGCCCCTTTCCGCCCCCACAAAGGACGAAAATCTGTGGCATCCACAATGATGAAGATACGAAAAAAGCAAATACGCAGAAACGTTGAGAATGGCCATATCTTCTAGATTGCTCATCGGATCCGATTATTATTATAGCAAGAAGGAACAAAACAATTTGCAGTGGCCACGCAAACCCAGCAGCACGCTTAATCAGTCTCTCCCTCTCTCTCTCTTTCTCTCCCTCTCACACACTCTTCGTAGTAGAATCTGTGCGCCATCTGGCGGAGTGGAGCCATACTGACTGAGTATCGGGTATAAATGTAGATTTCGTTTTTTTTTTTTAATTTAATGTTAAGCATAACAATTTCTTGGGTAAATAAATTTTAAAAATATACCGTTATCGGAGACTGCGTTGAACGTTTTTGTGAACTTTAATCAAGCATCATCTTTCATATGGGAAATAATAAAGAAAAACAGGAATATAAAATGTAAAAAAACACTGCAAAAATGAACGTTAGCTGATTTTAAAAGTTTTTTCATTAAAGTTAATGAAACAAAATCGGTAGAACATTATATGGAAATGCCCATTTAGGTATTATGATTCTGATTTCAAATCAGATTTTAATTAACTTACTAAAAACATGCGTGAGTGTGTTTTTAAAGTGTGTATCTAGCAACTTACCACGGCAAGGGCAGTAGTAAAACACTGCGGTTTGTACGGGAGTACAATCCGCATAATTATGTTGTTGGAACTGAGGAGAACTGCAATATGAAAACCTTAAAATGCAGTTTGCGACCGCATAAACGGCAGTAAAAACAGGAAAAAGGTAAGCTACCCTTGCAATCAATTTGAAAGTTATTTTATAAGAAATGATCGTAAACAATGGCATCATCATCGCAAAACCTACACCTACGGAAACGGGAAACGGGTTGGGTGTTAGATTAAAACGCTTCTTCGGAGACTGAAGTTACAAAATACTACCGAATACAATGTTGATGTTTGCAATTATGACCACGGCCGAGCCAGAATCTCCGAAAAGGCAGGCCAGCATGTAGGTAAAGGGCAGACCCGCGACTCCGATGATCATGAGTATCGACAGCATCTCCCAGGGATGGCACACTTCCCGCACCGCCAGTGCCAGTGCCATCGAAAACGCAAAGTATAGGACTAAGTCAGTGATAAAGTGGGTCAGCCAGTAGGTGGCCATGTTCACGCCAGACACTTGTTGCTGCATCCGAATCTGCGTTCCCTTCTCCTGTGACACTAAGATGGCGAATATCGCCAGGACAATGCACAGATATATAATAACAAATCCGCCCGCGATGATAGACTTCGCAACTTCTTTATAAGACAGTTCTTCAGTCGGAATATCGTAGGGAGCATTGGTTACCTCTATGCTCGCCTCGGGACCCACCATCGCCTTGGCCATGGCGTTGAACACGAGGTTGAGCGAAAGAGGAGCACTATGCAGGAAGAGATCACTTCTACTCCAGACGACCATCTCTGGATCGATGGTGGCTGCCGCTATAAGACTGCTCTTCATTTCGTATATCCTCTCGGGCGTTTCTTGTCCCGGGCCGATATAGTCTTTTACATTCCGGCTTGTTCTATCGACGGTGCAGTATTGCTGGGCCAACTCCTGGTAGGCATTGGCTATATCCCGCAATGGGCGAGTGTCCGATGTCAATTGCAATATTACTTTGACATCATCACTTTTATAATCGGCTAGTGTTAGCGGTAGCCTGTCCAGCCATGAGCTCTCCGATGACTTATGAATATTAAGTGCAATGCTGAGGACTATGGGCACCAGCAGGATAACCAGAAACATCCATTTCTTATCATAGATGTAGAGCAGCTTCTTCAGCAGCATGGCCTCCCACTGGCCCAGGTAGCGCAAGCAACGGTTTGGATGACGGCCTTGTTCCTGGCTTTGGCTCTGCTCATCCGAACCGCCGCCACCGCTAGTGCGACCCCCACTCCCAAGATCTTCCGCACCGTGCGACATAAATATTTCTGCCAGACTGGTGGAGCTAAGACCAAATCCCACAACATCCAGCTGCTCCTTCTGCTGCTCCAAGTCGTTGAAGAGTGACCCAAAGGATCCCAAAAAGCGGTGCGGCAATCGATAGGACACGTCTGATCCAATGTTGCTATGTGGACGCGTGTAGGGCACGTGGGCGGCTATGAGTTGGGTCAACCTGGACACATTGCAATTGGGGCCCTTCTCGCAGGTGAGCAGATAACTGGTTTCGTTCTGTTTCTTGAGGAACGCCAATGTGCCCAGGCAACGGAGCCGGCCATCGCTTATGATGGCAATGCGGTCAGCCAATATCTCGCCCTCGTCCATTTGGTGGGTGGTGAGGAGAATGGTGCGTCCCTGCTTTTCATCCAGCAACAGCTTCCATAGTTCGAGCCGGGAGTAGGGATCCAGACCCGAACTGGGCTCGTCGCAGAACAGAACCTTGACGTTGCCGCACAGGGCACAGGCCAGGGCGAGCCGACGCTGTGTCCCCCCAGACAGACGCCGGGCCGAGCTGTTGGCCTTTTCCTTTAGGTTAAGCTTCTGTAAGTATTTATCCACCTCCTGTTTGACCGCTGCCCCCTTGAGGCCCCTGAGGCGGCTGTATAACCGAAGGTGACTGGCCACACTTAAACCATTAAAGAAGACGCTTCTCTGTGGACAAATACTCAAGGACTGACGGGCCTGGGGCCTGTCGGTTTGTATGTCGTAGCCATTGATGATCGCTGTGCCGGAGCTGGGTGGAATGGTCCCCGTCAACATTTGTATGGTCGTGGTCTTGCCAGCTCCATTGTGTCCCAGGAGCACCGTGATCTCGTTCTCAAACAAATCGAATGTGAGGCCAGCGACCACCTGTCGTTTGCCAAAGCTTTTGCTGAGATTTTTGATTTGTACACCAGGGGTTTTGCCTTTGGCGTTGGCATCGACGAACTTGGAGGAACTTGGAACTGAGGAAGGCCGCTCCTCGTCGTTGGGTCTGACAGTGAACAACCCGGGCGGGGATAATAGTCGTCGTATGTATTTGGCCGGGCACCAAAAGTGTTTGGTGCACGGGAAATTCCATGGCTGTGGCATGCCAAACTCCCCAGGCCTTACCCGCTCCATGTACAGACAGATGAGGATCGAGATCAGGCTAAACAGCAGCATGATTAGCAGTATCGCACCCACGCTTATGCTGTCACGGAGCCATGATGTCTTAAATAAATTGCTCCACTGCAGGCCTAGACTTGCACGCTCCCATACGGCAATTCGATCCATGACCATGTTCATGGCTGACACAACGAAAATGCTGCTCAGGATGTTCAGCAGTGTCCCAGTACTATCCTTGTTCATGATAAAATAGGGCAAAGAGCTGGCTATGAACAGAAGGATGGCAATGATGGCACACCAATTGCTGCGAGCGCAGAAGGAGCTGACCAGGAACCCGAAACATATGAAGGAGTGGCTGCACACAATCAGATAGAACAGAAAGACCGACCAGTCGGTGTAAGATAGAGCTGGCTTGTTTTTAAAGGGATCACTCGAGCCCAGTGGGAGCACCGTCCAAAAAATCGTTAAAATCAGCGATATTAAGAATAAAACTATCATGGACTTCACATACCAGGCCAGCCATTGAAGAGAGTGGCTTACGTCGAAGATGTTCAACATGTCCTTCAGCTGAAGCTCCTTTTCCTCGACAATGCTCTGCAAATTGCAACGGTTAAAGAACTGCTTCAAGAACAACTCAGTCTTACCTTAACATCCATTGTGAATGGCAATAAAAAGACACCCATTAAAAATATAAAAAAATAAGGGACTAATAGTAAAACATCGTTATCATTTAGTCCTTCGAGTTTTGGTCGAAGTAAAGTTTGGGACGAATTCTTTTCCTGCAGATAGTGTAAGCTGATTTCCGTCTGAAGAAATAGAAACCCACTTCTCCCGTAATATGTATCTTCTTCGAGTAGCGATATCAGAAGATTTGTATGAAAATGCTCTATTTTGGAGACGGGAAACCGCAGAGCAAACCGAAGTTTTTGAGGAAATTCGGATACATCGGACCACTCGTCGGGAAACTCTATGCCGAACGCACCTCTGAACAAATGATTTTTTGTAAGAGCTTCCTCCAAGGCGCTGGCATCGACAAAGCCCTGAACATGATACTGATGTTTGCCAGGAAAGGACAGCCCTCTAACAAGCAACTCAAAAATTTTATTTTGCGGGGAGAAACATAAGATAATTCCGCTGAGTGTATAGAAATCAATAAACAAAACATTGTATATTTTTACTTTGTTAAAAGTTGTTTTTCGACTTACTCGGGTAGAACGGGCTGAAAGTCTGCTCTGATTGTGTTTATTATCTGCCTTAAAAAGGGCACCAGCGGAATTACTAAAGAAAATATTATTAAACAAGCCAACTGGCATTTGCGTCCCAAGAGGACACATAGATTTTTCCACAATATCAACAGAAGCTTCCTTGGGCAGGACAAGACCTTCGGCACTTCCTCTTCATTCGCCATATTTTATATATTCTTTATTATTCTATATGTTATGAAACACAGGCGGTGGTGTTGCTGCGGTACCAAAAAAATATAAGTTTCTCGTACAGTTTCATTGAATCGTTTTTGTATAGAATACCGTATCAAAGTGTTGTGTCTTTTCCGATGCGAGATTTAATACATTATATAATCGTAACCAATGAAGTTATACTGAGTCTGAAGTTGGACTTGATTTGTTCGGCAAAACTAACTAGATTTTCCCAAATGGTAGTCGTACGAGCACTCGCATCTATATTGTGTTTTACGAATAGGGATAATTGTAGATCCTTGTTTCCATCACACATACGTCGTACATGAATAGACTGAGCTGTCAATGAGTCTCAATGGTTTTTCATCAAAAAATCTATGCAACTACTAGATATGGTACGAGTATTTATCTAAGTTGGTATGCTATTCTTCTTATGTGGTGTGTCTGTGAAATCGATTTATTGTTCTATAAAACTAAGTAGAAATTTCAAAAACTTTCTTTCGTTGAAGAAAAAGCTTAGTCCAAAGTGCAAATGTGTATTTTATTTTCACTGTTGATCCTTACAATAAAGATAACGTCTATGACAAGAATATGATCCTTCATTTTCTACACCCGCCGTCGCAGTTACATCCGCGAATATTACTCATGCCTTTACCACAATAAGGAGTTCCCGGACTTCCATTATCGCATTCCATCCGTGAACCGAAAAGTACCGAAAGTAAGTAAAGTACGTTGTGCGGGCGGCAACAATGAAGCTTCGTCGTTATTTGTCGTTTACGAGGGCTGCTATTTATATTTCGGGAATGGGCAATACTAAAGCCAATACGTAAAATCTGACAACGCCATAATAGACTTTGTCATTTTTTAGCACATATGTACGTACAAAGTTTTTATGTACAATTGGTTTTTGTTTTGTTCACGATCAGTTAAAAAAATCAATTTGGCAAAAAAATGGAAATTTCTCGAGAGGGTTTTCGTTGGATTATTTTTCACAACTTTCGACGTGGATTATCCCAACAAGAATGTGTTGATGAACTTAGTTTTTTATATGGCGAGAAAGCACCATCAAAAACGACAGTTTATCGCTGGTTTGCAGAATTTAATAGTGGTCGTAGTTCAGTCGCTGACGAATTCCGCGAAGGTCGCCCAAAATCGGTTGTTGTGCCACAAAACATCGATGGTGTGCGTGAACTGATAGTGCAAGATCGACATGTGACATATCGTGAGATAGAGGCATCCTTGCACATTAGTTCCACTTCAATACATTCCATTTTGCATGAACACTTAGTTGTACAAAAGGTTTGCTCTCGTTGGATACCCCATAATTTATCAATCGCTCAAAAAAAGGCTCGCGTCGATTGGAGTAAGGAAATGGTTAAAAAGTTCGACCGTGGTGCTTCAAAAGATGTTTATAACATCGTGACAGGTGATGAATCATGGATATATGCGTATGAGCCGGAAACTAAACAGCAAGATGAGAAAAATCCAACAAAAGTTGTTCGAGCACGAAGCACTTCGAAGCAAATGGTCGCCTGTTTCTTCGGGAGAATGGGTCATGTGGCCACTGTTCCGCTAGAGAAACGTAGGACGGTCAATTCTGAGTGGTACACGACCATTTGTTTGCCGGAGTTCTTCGGAGAAATTCGCAAAACCAACTGCCGAACACGAATCATTCTCCATCATGACAATGCGAGCTCTCACACATCTCGACAAACAGGTGAATTTTTAAGCAGTCAAAACGTCGAATTGAGGACTCATCCTTCCTACAGTCCTGACTTGGCACCCAATGACTTCTTTTTATTCCCTAACATCAAAAAAAAACTGCGTGGTCAACGTTTTACGAGCGCCGAAGAAGCAGTTGAAGAGTTTAAAAACCATGTTTTGGAGGTGTCTCAAGAGGAGTGGAAAAACTGCTATGACCAATGGTTCAAGCGAATGCAAAAGTGTATTGATCATCAGGGGGAATATTTTGAAAAACAATAAAACCATTTTCATTTAAAAATTGGTGTTCTTATTTCCTATTCCCGAAATATAAACAGCAGCCCTCGTAGATCTGCCGTCGCAGTGTCATCCGAAAATATTACAACTGCCATAGGCACAATAACGTCTGTGGGAGGTTTTCCATCTCCGCAAAGCCATACGTCTGTATGGCAGCAGTAGGACGTCACACCATTAATGAGAACTATTGCCAGCAGCGCAATAGTATATTTCATACTTCTGTCTATGCGATGGTTGGCCGGTAGTGTCAGACAATAATATATATACTTTCCGAAATCGTTTTTAAGCCAATTGTATATGTGCTTATGATTTATGTTACCTATAAAATATACTTTATAGGTATACGTACGTATGATACGTAAGCGCCGGAATTGGTATCGCAGTCGATGAATGCCGATGAATGTCTTTTATCGGAATTGATTTTTTGTTTAATGCGGGTAGATGGGGTACGCGATCTGTCTCTCTCGCACTTGTCTGAAAAGTTCGACCACTAGTTATGTTTTAATATTAAATCTTTCACTGCCTTTATCCCCTTTCCACCTACGTATTGCCAGCTACTGTTTTTTCCGCTATATATGTCTTTCTTTTTCTCTTCCTTCACCAACACCAGCCGTTATATCTCACTTTCCTCGGCCAAGGGGCGCACACTGCACGAAAAAAGTGCATGAGAGAGATATAGAGCGCAGAAATTGGTTTCCGTAACCACGATTTATTTGTTCCTTCTGGCTACAATAATTATCCGATCTGATCCAGATTCGGCGTTCTAGTAGATATGGTCTTGCTCTACGACGCTGCGTTTTCGAGTATAAATATACTGATATCAATAAAAAGAGCTTCGTAAGGTCTTTGTTTATTTCCTCACCGTTTCATGTGGATACATAAGATAATAAATAGACACAAAGAACATTATGGCATGGACATAAACCGAAATGGCACAATACACAAAATCATGAGGCGGCATATAGGAGCGTCTGCCATGAACGATCTCTGCATGGTACACGGATGCGGGTGCTAGTATCGCACACAACAACGAAAAGTATATAGAATGATATACAGGACTATCAAAGGATATGTACAGCACAGTCACAATTATGCTCGACACCGAGAAAGCGATCAGGCAAAGACACATCGTGATCTCTCCGGGCAGTAGGGACATTGGCACCCAGGCGCCCAGCGAGTAGCAAAATATGAGCAGCGTCAGGGAGACAATAAGTGTCAGGTTAACAGTCTCCAGGGTAAGGTCTGCCAGAAGCAGGCTCACACCTATCGCGGTCAGCCCCACGAATATTATGGCCAGAGTCCAACTGAACCAGAAGTTCTTCCGCAGCCGCACAAAAATGCTTAGCACGAAGAGCGTAAGAAAGGCCACCAGCAGGCAGAGAAATCCGGGCAACACATATTTGACATTCGGCGTTAGCGTTACCGACATGATCATCCACTGCCAGGATGCGACGGCCACCATCATCCCAGCCGACATATAGCATCGTCGCATAAACAACTCCATTCGCCTCCCTGGATCATCGTCAGCTGCCGCGGACACAGACCCAGGCGCTGCAAATGAGACCTGCCTGTTTTCGACTGACCCTATGGACTGCGACTGTGTTTGGTTGTTCCTCTGGCCTTGCTCTTCAGTCTCCACCTGTCGGCAGTTCCAGAAATTCTGACGCGTCTGTGGCACTGGCTGTGGGAAGTGGTGCAGGTGGTGGAGGCCAGGCCTCAAGGCCACCCAATATCGTCTGGAATGGATCGGAATGGATTGACGCATTTTCGATAGGGCGTAACAGCAACACACAAAATTTTGACACTTAAAGCACAGTCCTCCACCGTGACGTTATCCGGACGGAATTGAAAGTTTTTCGATTTTACCAGAAAATACTTCTGCTATCGATATCTGGTTTCATTTCATTTGAAATAAGACAATAAAAATGTTTAAATAAATGCATCTAATGGATACATTTGCATTTTGTCGGTGTTTTAAGTGTTTAATGCTAATTTGATTTGAAATCTACCTCAGTTTGCACTTAAAGCTGTTCAAATCGATCTCTCAAAGATGGAAAACCCATCCAAAAGATGCATTTCGACTTTAAGACTTACCAAACATCTGAATGATAGCGATATTGATTTTATTTTGGGTTTAAAAGTAGCTGAAAATGGGTATAAAAATCTACAAATATTACACATATTATATATTTATTATTCTTATTATTTATATATATTATATATTATTATATTTATTAAAATGTTTCCAATACAAAATCGTGCTTAGGTATGTTTTATTTATCAGTAAAAGTGTTCAAAGTTTAAACATATACAAATATATAATAAGAAATAATAAATTATATAATAATAATAGAAAATAATTAAAATGCTGGTAAAAATAAGATCTTTTTTAATATTAAAAGCACTTTAGAATCCAGAGGAAAACATTTCCAGCAGATAGAAAATGCGTGCAAAAGACACTGGCTATATCTCTAACTACATATACGTAATACCCGATCCGTAAACTTTCCCGCTGTTCGCCAGCTTAGAGCATAAACATTAGGCCACACAAATTTTGTGAAAAGTTGAGCCCCATTGTCCGTACGGGCTGGCCTGGCCGCGCGGAAAACGCATCGAGGCATGCGAAAATCGAGGCCGCGGACAAAAGAAGGCATGGAAAAACGGAAAATGCTAAGTAGCCTGCGCGATCAAAGCCAACAGAAAACGGAAGCCACAAAGGATGCTGCTGCTGCTGCTTACTCCTTTAGCTTCCCTCCCTTCCCAGATATTGTTTGTTGTTGTTTGGCAGATCGCTTGAGTGACACGCAAAGGATACAAGGATACACAGAAGAGAAAAAGAGGAATCTCTGAGATACATTTACACAGACGCATCTGCGGCCACGATCAAGACGACCACGACGATCCCGGTCCCGATCCCGGTTCCGATCCCGACTTTCACAGGCAGTGGCACGGCATTGTTCGTGTAAATGACTCAATCTCAATCAGCTGGCTACGCTTATCCCTGGATCCTGGCTAAAGACATGCAAATGTACTCGTCTGGCAGCTGTCCCCTGAATGCAATAGATATGGTTACTTCTTTCCGATGCTAACCCCTTGAGTTGCCAATTAAATTGTTAAAGTTTTTTCCTGCCACTCCTCATGATTGCTCTTGATTGGATTATTGATCTGATTGAGGCATCCTTGAGCTTAATATAGGGATATAAAAATATAAATATACAATATATGTGGATATGTGATGCTTCAGGTCATTGTACTTGTACATTAAGTGGATTTTGTATACCGCTTTGCTAGAAAAAAGGAGGGGTTATATGGCTTTCGTGCAAAGCATCCATAATTTTCTTGGGGGAATGTTAGATTTTATGTTTGTTTATGTGAAAATCCGGATCTTAGAGACTGGGAGCCCAAACATAGATCCACATTTTTGAGTTATAGAACACCAATCTATTCCAAATCATTCTAAATCCAATTAAGAACCTGATCGATGCTCGTATCTTCACTTTTCCCATATTTTCAAAAGGGATTAGGGGGCATATTGTAGTCGAAATATCATCTATAACATTCTTATAGCATTTGTACAATGTCGTTAAAGGGCCGTCGCCCCGGAAGAGGAGGAGGAAAGTGAAAGCGTCAGGCAAGTGCCCGACAACGACATGCAACCGAATGCAGTGGAGCAGGCACGGAACACACACACACCGATGACACACATGCCACAAAACTAACGGCAGTGACCGCCTCGCCCTCACCTCGCTTCTCTCCACTCCCCACCATTCATTCATCCACTGGCAGGCAGGCAGGCCCTAACTCTATTTGGGAATTTTGCATGCCGCAAAAAGCACAAGCCAAAATGCTTACAGAAGCGTAACGAACGAGAACAGAGAACCGAACCCCGAGATACTCTGCTGACTGGAGGATGAGGAGTAGGGGCAGCATGGCATCCCACTGTCATCCGTGGGTCAGTGGAGAAGACAGACAGACAGACATACAGACAGACAGACAGACCGACAGACAGACATACAGACGTACAGGTTGTCTCATTCTACGTGCTTTTGGGTACGATTTATAATATTCTATTAGTTCCACGACCCGAGAACCGAGAACCGAGAGCGGAGCCCAGCCCGGCACTGGTATGGCACTGGCACGGCACTGGCACTGGCACTGGCTGACTGAATGTTGTGTGTGGCAGCGCAGTTAGCGCAGATAATACATCCGTTTCCGGTTAAGCCCATATTTTTGTGTCATTTAGTGTGTGTATGAGTGTGTATGTGGGGATAGGGATTGTTGGGAGGGAGCGCAGGCAAGTGCCGAGACAACATGTGGGAGTGGAACAGACAGCTACAGATGCTGATGGCTAGACGCAGACACAGGCACAGGGCACAGGCACTGGGCACTGGCTGAGGGCTCACAATGCCTCTGACATGACGGGCTAACGAGGGAGTCATGGTGGGGCTTGTGCCGGAGACGTTGCCGGTACTAGGACTGGGGGCCGGGGGGCTGCCTACCATCAAGTGATGCGACAAGTGCAGTAGACACTGGAGCGGAATCGTCAACGCTTCCGCATATTTCTCATTTCCACAATTAAACATTGTAGAGAGCTGGTCCAAGGGTTGCAACCCCTCCTATCCCTGTATAGGGGGTGGCTTCTTAGATAAATCAAAGCCCAAGCAATTAATAATGCAATTTTCGGGGGCTACCACAGAGCGGCGGCGGGGAGGGTTGGCTGCATTTACTCCACCCAAAACGGAAGCTCAAATGGAGCTTGTATCTTTCGGGAAGGGGAAAGTCGTGTAATTATGTCCAACTCCGAACAAAAACGGAAGTTCTGCATGACTTTCTCTGGGCATTTCCCTTATCTCTGGCATGATGCGAGGGGGCCTGCTGCCTGTTAATGTGCCAGCCCCTGGGCATATATCCCCTCTCCCCTGTACCCTGTTATTTATGAGTTATTGTATAACACCATCTGATTCGGCGACTTGTGCTTCTGTTTCCTAGATCGTCACCCGACAAAAAAAGATCCATATATCCATACTCCCCGAGTAAATAAATGAACAATCGAAGAAAAAGCTGTTTAAATACAGACACACCCACTGTACTGTGCAGATGTCTTTCCAAAAATAACAATTTTAATCAAAAAAATTGTTTACAACGCATGGAAACATGCCGAGTACATGCCACCTGCTGCTGCCGTGTGTAAATAGGAAAGGAAATGCATTCAAAACTCCATCCAAAAAATTCCAACCGATTTTTACTTGATTCTCAAAGCTTTTGGCTTTTGGAACATATATAGAGGGCTACGCCTGTTCTAATTACTACCATACAATATTTAACAATATACAACGCCTTACGACTTTACTATTTCCCACCCAGCGACCCGAACTGTCCGACACAGCGTTACTAATTATTGTACATACTCGTACTACTCGTACATTTGTGCTATAATGTTAATTTGTTACAATTTCCGGATTTTCGCTAATTTATTTATTCAAACATTTTTTATTAGTGGCATAAATTTGCATGCCACCTGTCGCCGTTGGGGAGCGAGCCCAGTTTCCTCTTCAATTGTTGCATATATCAACTTTTGGTGGCAATAAATTTGCATTTTTTTTATAGCTAACTCTCTCTCGCAGAGTAGTTTACCAGCTTTACTCTATCTCTTTATCGGCTGGTCGTTTTGTTTGTTGTTTATCTATGCCAGAGAAATAAATATGTTCTTCTTGGTATAAGAACTTATTCAAAAGTGATGACTTAATATGGTTTCAAAGGAGACGGCAACCTATTATCCATTTTGCATTATCTCAATCTAAATATTCCATTTACAGATCAATTACTATCACTTTCCTATGAGATTCCCACACTGACCCACTGAAGGCCCACACACAAAATCGCACCAGAGCCACAGACGATCTATGGTCTTATTGTGGAGACCGTCTTTTGTTTGTTCGGTTTGGTTCGGTTCGGTCTCTGGGTGACTGATATTTCTCGTGGGTGTTTGAATTAATGAACAGTTTATGGGCTTATAAGCAGACTTTTTGCAACTCGTCCAAGAGGAGAGCCATAGAACGGGGACATGCCTTGAATTTTTGATTGATTTTTCGAGTTATTAATATTTATTTATTTTATTTTTTTTATGGCAATTCAAAATGTTGAAATAAACACGTTGTATTGCCGCTGTTAATGGCCGCATAAATTGTTGTCAGATATTGGTAATAAATATATGTATATATGTTTTGATTCCCTCTACCTTTTCCCCCACCGTTTGTTTATTCGTCATAACACATTTGTCGCTATTTGTCCCGCACGTGCCAACACAATTTCGGGACGGGCCCAGAGACGACGGTATAATGCGTGCATTAGTGTGTCCATTAATCGAAAACTACGTAAAATAGCTTAAAGGTTAAAAGCTTCGTCCCGACGATGGTGCACAGGCAGGCCCCATAACACACAATATTGTATCCTTGGCAGTTTGCCATGTCGTGAAAATGCGCAAGGAAATGCCATGCTACAGGCTATCCATCCAGCAGTCCGTCCTTTTTTCTGTCCCAGCTGTGGCGTGAATATGACATTGATGGTTCCCCCGGAAAGGGGTCTATGAGATTCTAAATTGTTTGCTTTTAGTTGCATTATTTCCTCACACGTGACCTGGTGACTGGAGGGGGCTAAATTATTGTGGCAGACTCATTAAGTGTTCGGAATATTTCTTGCATAATGTATTAAGAAATTGTTCCATAATTTCTTTCAAATTGGTTCCCGCACTTCATGAAACCTTATGTCTGCCACTGTCCCGCTCTTAGTTTTCTCTCTATCACCTTTATCCCCTTTTGCTGCTAAGCTACTCTGTGAGAGAAAGTGAGAGTCGCTTTGTGGATTATCTCCCCATAGAACTCAAACTAGCTTTGAACTCCCGCATCGATCCTCCATCCCTTCCAGTACAGTCGCACTGGATCGGTAGTCAATAATTGTGTGGACTGGGCGGCCTGCATGGCTGGCCATGGTTCATTAGAACCCATTAAGGTAAACCAAACAAAGCCGAAGCCGAGGCCCAAGCAGAAGAAGAGTTTCCTGAGTTCCAGCTACTCATAAAAATTTAGCGGCAAAGCGCCAAAAAAACAAAAAAAAACCTAAAAACCCAAGTTGAACGAAGCGTACAAAATCATTTCCGACTAAAACTGAACGAAACGGACATGCCACAGAGTGTGGAGTGTGGAGATGGTTATGGATGTAGATATGGAGGTGGGTTTCAAAGGTGGGTTTTCGAAGGTGGGGGCGCTGCTGGCTGTAACACTCCATCCACAACTCGGACACCGGACAACTCGACTCGACTCGGCTCGGAGTGAGCTCAAAATGCGTGACTGCGACTAATGACCCGCACGTGTTCAGGTTACCAGCAGCGCCCTGGCCCTGGCCTGGCTCTGGCGACGACGCACTATGATGACTATGAGGCTGGGACTGGGGCTGGGTCCGGGGAGAATTGATTACGATCGCTGGACGCATATTAATTGTGGCATGCAGCGGTGGCGGTGGCGGTGGCGGTGGCGGTGTCGGGAAAAAGGATACCCAGTCCAACAAGGATACCCCTGGTAGGGCTACGGCTCAGTGGAGCCTCACTCGCGCGCATATGATTAACAACTTAATGGATTCTTGGATGGTTCTCTCCCAGAACTCCCGCGTGCGTGTTGCTGCAGGTAAACAGCGCATTTGTCGATCGTCCACTCCAGCCACACACAGAGATCCCCGAACCTGGACCCAAAATTTGTCACACTCTGTAAAAAGTTGGGGGATCACCTGAAGACGCCAAGACCCGAAGACGCGTCTATGTCTATGAGTGATGATCCCTTGGCTGAGTGTGCGTCCACGTAGCAATCATGTATGCCAGTGAAATGTTAATTAGCGCTAATTAAATAATTTATTAACCATCAAATTTTTGGAGAAACGATCGAGGAGCTATGCCATAAGTCACAGTCACAATTAACAGAATATCTCTCCAGAGATTTATTTTTCATATCAGAGCGACCATCAATCAGTGGGGAGGGATCTTGATAAGCCTGAACAAGCGCCACTCGCAATTCCAAATAAAACTGTAGCAGAAGCAGCCAGAAGAGCAGCCAACAACATGACAAACTATAAACGCAATTACCTAGACAAACGGCAGCCACAGGCAAAAGGCAACAGGCAACAAAGGCGACTACATGGGCCACACCATACAACTCCAAAAAGCCAAAAGAGCCAAGAGCAGCCCCACTACCAAGTTACTCAAGTTACAATGAAATTTGTCTGTGGCAAGTAAACATTGCCACCGCATGCACCGCCATGCAACATGGAGGCTGTTGCGCAGGCGTGCAGAAAATGGAGTTTTCGGTAGCAAAGGCGGCGGATGGGATCCTGGAGGTGGCATGCCGACAGGAAACCCAACAACATCATGATGAGGAATGTACTGGCCGCACGTCTTTTGCTAATAACCATCATAAATTTTGCAGCGGCAACAAATTGAAATTAAACGAACCAGACACCAGAAAGGCAGTTGGAGACTCCTCCTCTGAGGATAGCAGACCCAGACTCCTTCGCAGCCGCAGAATGCAATCAGAGAAGAGAGAGAGGGAGAGAGAGAGAGAGATACCGAAAAAAGAGTCCGATGCTCGTGATTTTCTGTGTGGGTTAAAAAGAAGTGTAACTACTTTGTTGTTGTCATGTAGTTAGCACTTGAAGATTTATCCGCGTGAATTAATTGCGATCTTGTTGCAGAGATTTCGCCTTCGTTTCGGCCACATGTGGCGTCGTTGTCCCTTATCAAAAAATTTAAACGGTAGCCCAGCTGGTGTCCCTCTGTGGGATCTCTGGATACCCGGCCGATTCTCCGGAGCAGTAGCTACTTGTTGGCCATACAGAGAATTATGACAATTATGGTGGGGCCATAAATTTCTGGCTGGGATTGCGGGCAAGATCAAGCGGCAACGGGCAACCGCAACCCTATATCCCAAAATCACCTTCAAGATTATTCATTGCCATTGTCTCGGGCGCATTGCCTCGTAAATCATTTCAATTCACATTTCTCCTCCAGAGTGGTTTTTTTTCTGCTCTCACATTTTTTGATGTGTCACACAAGCCGTTGAACTGACGAGCGCAACAGACATCATTATTAGGCTCGGCGATCAACGATCAGCGATGGACGATCAACCGATCGACACTTGGTGACATTATGGATTATGGATTATGGCGCTCGCGTGCTGTTTATGTATGCCAGTCGCTAATTTTTTCACGCTACGTGGCAAACGATCCTCCATCGAAGTTCATCAGCATGCAAAGCATCATCATCTTTTTCCCCATCATGATGATCGTTTCAACTGCTGGTTCTGCTTGGGCTGCTGATCAATCAACGCCTTAAAAAGCCAACTGCAGTCCACCAACCTAGGGATCCAGTCGGAGAACCCCATTCCATACCAGTTTCTTATTACCAAGCCTGCCACAGCCTGCCTCACATTTGGCAAATACATTTTCGCGCATTTCGCGACGTTTACAAATTGCCGCCATTAATTAGGCAAAAAACGCACGCACCGCCAACGCTTCGAGGTGCCCCCAAAACCCCTACGAGTCGTCGTCGTCGTGTAGGCGAACCCACAAAAAAAACAGAGCTCTGAAAGAAGCCTCAGACGATCTGAGACTGGGACTCACATAATAATCAGCGGGTGGACAGCAACCAGGATTGGATTGGATTGGTGCTTTGGCATGCGTTCGAAATTAATTACCTTACCCCTCAACATTCTTGGCCTTTTTCTTGGTGTGTGCTCGCTCTCTCGTGTGCTGCTGCTGTTGATGCTTGCTAATTAAGTTGTTTGCGCTCTTGAGTTATTGAACCGAGGGCTTGCCTATCCTATAGGCCCTGGGGTGCTGGGGGAGCACTCATTTCTGATTTGGGACAGTGCCCTGTCTGCTGTTTTCTGTCTGGTGCCAATACGTGCCGCAATGCAGTCCAGAAGGGAAGTGCAGGAACAATGGAATAAATAATGGAATCAATAATTTAAAAAATATTAAAAAAAAAACGTTTTGGGATTGAATTTATATACGCTGAAAAAAGCATTGAAATTTTAAAATTTATTCTTCGATTACGACATTTGGATCAACAGATTTTTTTCGAGAGTGGAGATAGAAAAAAGAAATTGATTTTACCCATATTTTGATATTAATAGGAAAATATTAAAATTAATATATTTCATATTTAAGTTAAATGTATTTCATATTTAAAATAAATTTATTTTATATTGAAATTTAATATTTTTATATTTAAATAAAAATATTTCTAAATATACCAAAATCAAATATGGTTCTTATTTAAATTCAATTTTTTCATATTTAAATTACATTTTTGCAGACTTGAAATAAATATTTTTCAGACCTTAAATAAATATATTTCATATTAAAAATAAATATATTGTATTTGTATTAATATTTCCAAATTTGGATTAAATACGGTGCATATTAATACGACTTTTAAATACATTTATGTTTATATCAAAGTGAATTTTATTAAATAAGTAATATTTTTGTATATATGTAAATAATTAATTAATTAATAATAAAAACGAGGGGGAACGTTGTGAGTTGCTGCTGCGACCGCAACTCTACATTTATACCCGATACATAGTCAGTATGGCTACATTAAACGACAAAGAGTGCGTGCGAGAGAGACAGACAGAAAATCAGTCAGAACGTGTCGACGGGCGCTGCGTAGCCACTGCAAATTGATTTGTTACTTTTGGCTATAATAATAATCCGATCTTACTCGGATTCGGCAAGGTTCGGCAATCTGGTAGATATGGCCATTCTCTATGATTGTGCGTTTTTAATTTTCTCCTATCTTCAAAATTGTGGTTGCCACAGATTTTCGTTGTTTATGGCTGCGGAAGGGGGTGGGCCGAAATTTTGAAACACACTTGTAGCAGTGAGCTATCAACAGTGAGTTCTGCAGTGAAAAATTACAAATAGTTTTGTAACAGTGAGAGCTCGACAGTCAGGTCTAATAGTCTCTGAGATCTGTGGATGCTCCAGATTTTCGTCCTTTGCGGGGCCGGAAGGTGGTGTGGCGAAATTTTGAAACAAACTCGTCAAGGTCCGATATTTCAGGAGTGTGGATACCAAATTTGGTTGCTCTAGCTCTTATAGTCTCTGAGATCTAGGCGCTAATGTTTTGCGCTATGCAAAGCCGGCTATGCTACGTGTGTGTTAGAGAGAGACAGGGCGAGAAAAAATGAAATTGTTTTCTTCATTCTGGCTATAATAATGCTACGATCCAATTCAGATTCTGCAGTCTAGAAGATAAATTCATTCTCTACGATTCTGCGTTTTTGGTTTTCTCGTATCTTTAAAATTGTGGATGCCACAGATTTTCGTCTTTTGTGGGGGCGGAAGTGGGCGGGGCGAAGTTTTGAAATACACTTGTAACAGTGACATATCACAGAAGTCTGGATACAAAATGTCGTTGCTCTAGCTCTTATAGTTTTTGAGCACTAGGCGCTAATAGGGACGGACAGACGGACGGACGGACAGACGGACAGACGGACAGACAGACAGATAGACATAGACTCGGCTATTGATGCTGATCAAGAATATATATACTTTATGGGGTCGGAAACGCTTCCTTCTGGACGTTACACACATCCACTTTTACCACAAATCTAATATACCCCAATACTCATTTTGAGTATCGGGTATAAAAAGGTGGATGTGTTTTCTTTTACTGTGCCATTATATCTCTGAGTGTACTGCCTGTAATGTCTGCCCAAAGACAATATAGTACAATACTCTCAAAAAGCACCCTGAAAAATCGTGTATCAACAAAATATATTTGCGTTACTCTTATTACTGTTTATATTGTCTTTGGTCTGAATGTATGCTTCTATTGAAACAAGTACCTAAGTTTGAAAGATTAAATGTTGGAAAATTCTTTTTTTGGCGAACCTTTAAAATAATATAGAATAATTTTCTAAATATTGGACGGTATTATTTCATATAATTCCCCATCTACATATATCTCTGTACTGCTGCTGTCACGGCTGCTTCCTTCCAACCACCAACAGCCCCACCTCTCTGTCAATCGCTTCACTGAGTTGTCAACCTGCCAGCCACTGCCGTCTGTGTGTGTGTTTGCCAGTGTGGCACGGTCAACTCTGCTCCGCTGTTGTTGCATTTGCTATTCGAATGGCGTTTGAATTGGGCATCGCGTGCTGCACCCGGAGCTACATATACGAGCTGGAGCTGGAGCTGGAGTCAGAGTTGACTGCTCACTAGGCCGTGGCCCATCATCATGGTCATATCATCATTAACCAGCAACAGCCACCAGCCACCAGCAACAACGATCCAGAAATTAAAGATGCACTTTGGCTGTCAACGTGTTTGCCTTGTTTCAGTTTTTGTTACGGCCTGATGTCGTCATTTGTTTTACCCTTTGTCCGGCATCTAATTCCGAAACAGACATCTCATATAATTAGTCTCTCTAAATAAATCAGTCTGCCTTCCGATTCATGGATGTGTGTCTGTGTGGGGTAGAGGGGGAAATGCATTCGAAGATGTTCCCTACAGGTCGGGCCGGGCACTTGATTTTTTTCGGGTTTCTTTCGGTTTGACTTCGTCATTTGGGGGTTTGCTTTTTTGTGTGCTATCTCCCGCTTGTCGCTGAGGTGATTTAAGTGGTTTTCTCCACCGTGATCACCTCCCTGATCTTCTGAACACAATTTGATGTCTCAATTTCAAGAGTGGAACAGAATCGGAATTCGGAATTTGTTTACCAATGTTTTTGGAATCGTTCTACGTACACTTTCCCGCCTTTATCGAGCGGCGCTTTCGTTTCGTTTCGATTTGAATGTAAATTTGTGTAGCTCTGGAATTGGTTTTCTATTAAGTGCGGCCTCGTGTTCCTGTTGGGATAAGATAATCTCTTTTTAAAAGCTTGTAAAATGTGCGTGTAACCTGTCCGGGATGTGTCTTCCACTCGTAAGTGGCAGAGAGCAAGCGAGAGCGAGGGACCGGCAAACATCAACGACAGCAGCAGCAGCAGCGGAGCGGACCTGAAGCGACACAACATTATGGAAAGGCATTCAGAAGAAATGTGTTATCAATAAGCACATTAATTTGATTAATAACCACCTGCAAATCATTTCCACACTAAACCCCACACAAAAGAACTTCCCCCCTCCCGTCATCCTCAAGGAAACTGATAAAAACGAGGGGGAACGTTGTGAGTTGCTGCTACGACCGCAACTCTACATTTATACCCGATACATAGTCAGTATGGCTACATTAAAACGACAAAGAGTGCGTGCGAGAGAGACAGAAATCAGTCGGAACGTGTCGACGGGCGCTGCGTAGCCACTGCAAATTGATTTGTTACCTATAATAACAATCCGATCTTATTCGGATTCGGCAAGATTCGGCAATCTGGTAGATATGGCCATTCTCTATGATAGTGCAATTTTCTCCTATCTTCAAAATTGTGGTTGCCACAGATTTTCGTTGTTTATGGTTGCGGAACGGGGTGGGGCGAAATTTTGAAGCAGTGAGCTATAAACAGTGAGTTCTGCAGTGAAAATTACAAATAGTTGTGTAGCAGTGAGAGCTCGACAGTCAGGTCTAGTCTCTGAGATCTGTGGAGGCCACAGATTTTCGTCCTTTGCCCGGAAGGGGGTGTGGCGAAATTTTGAAACAAACTCGTCAAGGTCCGATATTTCAGGAGTGTGGATACCAAATTTGGTTGCTCTAGCTCTTATAGTCTCTGAGATCTAGGCGCTAATGTTTTGCGCTATGCAAAGCCGGCTATGATACGTGTGTTAGAGAGAGACAGGGCGAGAAAAATGAAATTGTTTTCTTCATTCTGGCTATAATAATGATACGATCCAGTTCAGATTCTGCAGTCTAGAAGATATGATCATTCTCTACGATTCTGCGTTTTTGGTTTTCTCGTATCTTTAAAATTGTGGATGCCACAGATTTCCGTTCTTTGTGGGGGCGGAAGTGGGCGGGGCGATGTTTTGAAATATACTTGTAACAGTGACATATCACAGAAGTCTGGATACAAAATGTCGTTGCTCTAGCTCTTATAGTCTTTGAGCACTAGGCGCTAATAGGGACGGACCGACGGACAGACGGACAGACGGACAGACGGACAGACGGACGGACGGACAGAGGGGCTCAATCGACTCGGCTATTGATGCTGATCAAGAATATATATACTTTATGGGGTCGGAAACGGTTCCTTCTGGACGTTACATCCATTTTCACCACAAATCTAATATACCCCAATACTCATTTTGAGTATCGGGTATAAAATGGAATCTCGCACTCCCCTAAGTAGCGAAAATGTCAGCAACAAATGCTGATGATGCTGCTGATGTTCCTTCGTTCTGGAGAAGAGAAATGCCATTACAGAGCATCACCAGAGGAAAAAAAGATGACGAAGAAGTAGCGGCAGTGGCAACGGCAGTGGCAGCAGCACCCACTGAAGAGAAGAAGCACTGCCACAGAGCCACAGAAGCCACATCAATTTACGCATCGACTTGGGGCAACCCTTTTTTTGCCATTGCTGCTTTCATACATAAATCGCTATCTTTATGGAATTTTTATGGGCAATCTCCTTGCAGGCATTCCCACACTCCACACTCCACCCCACACAACCACAGACACCGCGCACACACACACACACACCCGGCTAATACATCGCTTCCGCTGGTGGTGGTGGTGGTGGTGCTCCAACCACCAAATCAGGCAAAAAGGTGCACGCGACACTTGCGCATCATCATTATGTGGGATGAACCGACATCATCCCGGGGCAAGACAAGGTGAAAAGAGAGCAGAGGATTGTGGCCTGGGTCTGGGATTTTGGGGCGTGGGCTTTTCGGGCATGGGTCCAGGTTAAGTGGTGGGGTTGCCAAATAAAATTTCCTGTGTCCCCCCATGTACAGCTACTGCGCCTGCTACTGGCAGTGCAATTTGTTTTGATAACACAAAAACCAATCCACAGAGCACACAGCACACACATTTCTGGTAGTTCAATGCTCAGAGGGGGATACGGATGAGAGAGAGATAGAGGATGGATGAAAGATGATGGGCGAAATCCTTAACCAGTTAATCGGTTAAAGCTGAACGAGATGAAATCTTAGCTTAAAGAAATACTGTACCCAGCCAAGAGATATTTATGTGATAACCTTTTCCAAAAGCATGGATTAGACATTAATTAGTGGTCGATCTTTTCGGATGTAATTCTTGGAGTTCAAGATAATGAATACGAATTGAATTGAATTCCGCAGATTTGAGTAGTATATCTCTGTTTTATTTATTTGATATATGTATTCCCAGATGATTTGTCAATAATCCAATATTACATATCCTTGGCACTCCTGAACCACTCTTTTACTCTTCTCCGTTTAGGTGTTCTCAGATCAGACATGGTCCTAAGTCCTTTGTCTGCTCATGTTCTTGGCAGGCTTTTATCTGGTTGTCGACGCTGTCGTTGTCGCTGTTCCCTGAAACGGTGTTTGGTTACACCACCAGCAACCAGAGTCCTGTCCGTTCGTCCTTCTCTCCATTCCCTGGCCATTACGCAGAAGCGACCCTATCTGGGGTCTGGGGTTACGAGGGTTACGAGTGTAGTAAGTAAGTAACATATTGTGTGTGAGCATACATACTTATTTATCGATGGACGCGTGTCTGTTTATTAATTGAAGTATTTGTTCAGTGTGTCGTCTGTTGTCTGTTTATTTTTTCATGGTTCTTCAATGGTTGTTGTTTCAGTGTCGCGTCAACACACTTGAAATTTGAAACATTCCCTTTTGCGGCTCGACATCTACTTCTTCTGCGGCTGGCCCTTCGATCAACGAATGTGTGCTACTTGTTTGCATTAACCAATTAGCGTGTGTGTCTGTGTGGAAGAGACGAGTCGGGGTGTCTGGTGTCTGGTGTCTGGTGTGGCAGGTTGCGTGGGCCAAGAGACCTTTGACATTTTTTGGTCTCATATTTGTTTTGACAGTTACTCCCACCCGCGTCTGTGAGGGCTTGTGTGGAAACGAACAACTGTTCTGAGCCATTTTGTAGAGAATTTATAAATACTTTCTTGTGGGATTATCAGGGTTTGAGTTGGAAATTGAAACGCTATGGTCTCTTACAGGAGGAGCAGTATTCAGGATAAACCTTTAAATGGTTCTTTGTGCAAGTCTTTTAGCCAGAAGGAGTAACACTTAAGTGTTAAGATAAGTACTACTTTCTGGATCAATAGATCTATAGATCTGATGGACATTTGATGTTCATCTTCAAAGAATAAAAACTGAATGGCTTGAGGTATGGGTAATGGATATTTCTTTAATCTATGAATAAAATGTCTTTTGTAGGATCCAAAAAGGTCTTGAAGATCATTCTGAAAGTCTCCTGAATGAATGGTTTTTCACAAATTTCCATAACTGTTGTAAATAGCATTAATAAAATCTTACCAAAGTAGCACGTGTACGTAAATAAAAGCTAAAGTATGAATAAATTATGCTTCAATTAGTATACCCTTGTCTTAAATATAGAAAAACAAATCAAAAATCAACCCAAACCATTCTTTATTATAATAAAATAATCATATTAGACTTAAAGTCCCATGATTGATGGCTTATGTTTTGATTTCGTCAAGTATTTGGTTCCTCCAATATGTTAAACAAATCGGTTAATACTCCTTGTGTATAGCGGTATAGGATATTCACTCGATCAACCGACAGATGGTCTACGCTCATTATATAGACTTGTGTAGATACATACATACATACATAGATATTCTTCTTCGTTCAGCATGCGCTTCCATTCACACAGTCATTGAGGAGCGCTGTCAGCTCCAACGACTTCTTTAAGTAGAATTAATGTGACAAGACGATCGAGAGGCAGAGAGACACCAAGAGAGATTGGTCAGTCGGTTCTCTCTCTGGTTAGTAACCTGTCGGCGGATTAAGATTTTATACACCTTTTTATTGTTGTCTTGGGCATAATTTGCCAATCATTAAGTAACAGTTAAATTTAAATATACAAAAAAAATATATAAATAGAACCAGAGACTAGAGAAAATAGTAGGATGCAAAAAGTTAATTCGATTCGATCATTCATAAAGTTATCGCTTGCTCCAGATGCCAGTTCCATTCGGAACAGTCTCTCCATTAAGTATGGGGATATAAAATCTGATATTTCTAAAGCAGATAAGTCCGGGTAGCGTCTTGGCTTTTGTGGCTTGTCACAAATCATTGGCGTAAAGTGTTGATTTTGCATAAATTTCGATCGGCTTGGATTTTATTTAGCAAAAGCAAGTCTTGGAGCAAGTCCCCCTGCCCCGTGTTTTATGTTAATGACAGGGGGGCTATGGGTGTCGTATCTCTCGACTAATTTGTAAACCATTTGGAGAGCCGTGTTTCCTGCGTGGGCTGATTGCTGAACTATTTTGCCTAGTAGCTCTAGTAGTTTGATTTGTTGGATTTGATGTTGACTTGCCAGCACTTAATTTTAATACTTCATGGTCTTGATGGTCTGGGGAGTGACAAAATGTTTTATGTTCTGGCCAAACAAGCTGACAACATGAATATTCAATGCAAAACTCTTTTTGCTTTTGCTTTTTCGGTTTATTGAACTATAATTCTACGAGCAGAAAGTCTACTTTTCCTTCTGGCCATCACTTCTTTGGCTCTTAAAGATTATCTCTTGGGAAACCTCTTGTAAGCGTCTTTTTTCTTCTAAGTCTAGCAAAAGAAATTCCTTACCATTTATATTGTATATATGTATATATTCTTTTGCATTTTTAGTTGTTGTTGTACCTTTCCTGGAGAGATTGCAAATACATTAACACTTTTTTATGGTCCGGTTGGACTTGGAAGTCTCCGGACAGGACACCGGCGTCTGGGCCGCCTGGTGGGTGGCAACGGTTGCTACGGTTTTCGCATCATTTGTTTTGTTGATGCTACATTAGATGCCCCCCTCCAGGCCAGTGGCAGTACCAGTAACAGCTTTCGCTTCTGTTTCAGATACATGTACATAATTTTTTTTTTTTTGGTGGCATAAACTTGCGCATCATTGATTTCAATTTGAAGCTCGAGTTGTCGCCGTTGTCGTCTTGGCTGGAGCAGGACCCCGCCGAACTATCAGCATTAAATGTTATGTGGCAACAACGTCCGCCACTGCATGCGTTGCCTGGCATCCCCATCCCCATCCCTCCACCACACTACCCCCGCAGCATATGTCCGTGCCGTGTCCGTGCGTTATCTGTTTCCGCAACATGATGTTGCAAAGAGTGAGACGACCGACCGACCAACCACGATGGTGATGATGATGATGATGATGATGGCAGGGGGAGGACACGACAACGACAACGCTGTCGTTTCTGCTGATAATGATTATTGAAGTTGCGCCACTGATTTTTACCCGAACACTCACACTCATACGAGTATATATATTATATACTATATTTATGATATATGTGTATGCGATTTGGTCCAGCTGAAAAATTTCAACGCATAAAAATATCTTGGACGTGGTTCCCATTCCTCTCAGTCCTTCTCCAGGCGGCTGGCTTTCCACCCACTCCCACACTCCGCTTCTCCGCTCCCTCGTTCGCGTTGCTGCTGCTGCCTGCTGCTGCTACTGCTGCTGCTGTCGTCGACACTGTGAGCAAGATGGACTTCCGGTTTCCTGTTTCCGTCTGTCGAACTTCTTTACTTTTTTTTCAATGCTTCAACACACACACACCCTCTCTCCCCTATCCGCCGGGCCCTATGTCATATGTATAACAATTTTTATATCGCTTTTAGCTCTTCTTCATCTTTGTTGCTGTTGTTTTTGTTGGGCGTGGATGCTGGGCATCCTTGCATCGACATTTGATGTGTCAGCTGGATCCAGCGTGTGTCCAGTTGGGTGTGAGTCCTCAATCGATAGCAGCCTCCGAGGATGAGTCCGAGTAAGAGTTTTCTGGGCCACAAAAAAAAGAGGAATTTAAGCGACTCAGCTGGGATTTTGAGAGAGAAATCCCTTGAATTATTGCCACTCATCGCAAACTGCTCTCCTGTGTTCTGTGTTCTGTGTTCAACCTTGAATTTAATGCAACTGCAACAACCCTTCAGATACGATACCGATCCACTAGCGCGCGGCTTCACTTCAAATGCACACCATGCAAAACTAATGACAATTCGTTTCGAGCATCATTAGGGGTCCCTCGGTCCATGACCATGACTTTTCACAAAAACAAATATTCGTATACCCATCGGGCATCCACAGACAACATGACGCTGCTGAAACTCTCGGAAAGACACACTCACACCTGCAACGCAGTGCAACGGTGCAACAGACCCACATGCTGTGCAACGCAGTATTTATTTTCCTTTTTTTTTGCTAATACTTTAAACGGGGCGTCTAGCTGTCTGGCTAGTAAAGTTGTCCGAGAGAGATCCCGAAGAACGCTGACTGTGAGACGGCCTTGGTGCGGAGGACACGCTGTGATCTATCCCGTGGAAAACGGCACTCTATCTGTCTAGAAACGGCATGGTACCATCCAAAACTCTGGCCATATGCTTGACTTCGGTAAAATGCTAGACATAGAGGCGTCTGCAAATTTGTCAAGGATCATGGAGGGCAGAGAACAGGTAAGTCTTAAAAGAAAACATTACCATTGGAACTAAACTAACCAAATACTAGATGCTTTTAGTTAACAAACGACAGGCCAAATAATGGCAAATACTGGGGATTCACTTATAATATTAAAAAGTGCTTTCCTCTCTGCATTCTATAAGGGTACTGAACGGATCTACCCAAACTTCTGTATAATATTGACACTGCGGCCTCTGCAAATTGTTTACAAATAAATTTCAAACTAAGAGACTTCCTGGCAGACCCAGAACAGTGTCTCGAAGGTTTCTGGTTCCCCTCCAAATGGCATTTACTTAGTAAAGATACTTAAAAAAACATTATCAAATGCTATTTTATGTTTTACAGCACTAGGGCCCTGCTTTTGGGAATCAATTAAAACCGCTAGCCCCAATTTTTGGATACTCGCTGAAAGCCCTCTGCCCATGCTATATAGTAGTCCATCCATTTAATTTCCCTTATCGGTTAATGGTCACTAATAGATCATAATGAAATGCCATAAAATCAACATAGAAGAAAGACTTTTAGCTACTTATAGTCATGTAGGGAAGGTAGCCTTTGTGTGTGGCTACATTTATTGTATTCTGTGGCATATGAAATTTCTGTTGTTGATTTTTGATGACGGACCCCACACGGGAGGTTCGTTTCGGGCGATAAGCAAATTTTTAATGTAAAAAAAACGTATCAATGATAATTTCGGGGTTCATTTAATTTGAATACAATTTTTATAATACTTTAATGACCCTTAGAACATGGACGAAACCGGACAAAATATTCAGAAAAAAAAATAATACAAATACAAAAATAAAAACAACCGAAATGTTGAACGATTTTTTATTGATTTTTTACGACTATTCTTGAATTCCTGCCAAAAAGAATTATCTCTACTACTCTCATGAATTTGCATAATCCACCCAAAAAAGTTCTCTAAAGTTCGGGACGGGGTCATCTGGGTGGGGAGGGGCCTGGTCGGTGCTAAACGATTTGTTCGTCAGACCTGACTGTGGCTCTGTGATCGGTCGTGTGATCGTAAAACAGAAACATTTAACATACTCGCGATACAAGAGGGCTATCTTTGTTCGTTGCGACACAGACCCCAGACACAGACCCAGACACCAAAATGTCGACCAAAAAGTCGTAAAATCGTATCAAAAAGTCACAACAGATCTGAGCTGCTTCCAAAGACATTTCGCACCTGCGGATGGGTTGAAAACTTTTTACGACCCTCTCGGATCTCTCGACGGCATCTTAAAATCCATGAACCACCACCTTCTCAGGCCATGTCCATACCAATGTCCATGCCCCCCAATAATCGTCTGACTTATGTGACATTATTGATCATTAAGGCCCCGGACCCGCTAGGTTTTTTTCTTGAGCTGCGAAGGGATTTTGTCGTTTAGCGTAATTTTGTAATTTGTTTTCCAAATGTCTTTTCGACTACTTAGAATCGTATCAATCGGGAGAGAGATCCGTGCCGGTGGTCTTCAGCCCTTCTCTCTCTCTTCTGCGATTTCAAAAAACTTTCAATAAGATATTGCTTTTTACGACAATCTCTGGTGGTGGAGTTGAGTTAAGTTGAGCTTTTATTTTAATATATTTTTCCTTTTTGTATGTCGTCAACGTTTTTATGATCGACTTTTATGAGGTGCGATGACTTAGAGATTGCCTTGAACTCGATTTTTGTGTGTGGTGTGAGGGGCTAATAACGGTACTACTTTTAGTATATATCGAAATATGAAATGTTGTTAATGAAATGAAACTAGAAAGTTGACAAACAGCGACATCAATTAGGTGGTATAGCCGGGGTATAGAAAAAAATATATACATATATGAAAAAAGAAAAAAAAATTAATAAAAACTAAGTTAAAATAAAATAAATACGTGTGGTAAAAAAAAATATTTTAATATTTAATAAAAATAAATTTTACAAAATCTAATAATATATCTAAAGATTAAATTTATTAGTTATTAAGTCTTAAAAATAAAATTATTTTATTTTAATAAAATAGTAAAAAAAAAATAATGAAACAAATATAGATTATATAAATTAATTAATTTAAAAAAACGAAAGATTTATGTATATAGAGATTAAATTAATTAGTTAGTAAGATTTTTAATTGCTTAGAATTTTAGCTTATAATTAATAATAATTAATAGTTAAATTATCCCTAGAATATATTTGTTAGTGATACGCGTATCATGCTCTGTTTTCATATGCTTTTGTTATAAATAATAAAAGATACTACATACATGTACTTGAAATTGTTCCACCTTCTGAAACATCTAAAAACTATTCCAACTATTCCAAAAGTTCCAACAATTGTTCTTCCAAATTAAAAGAATAGTTACAACTTTACAACAGCATTCAACCAAATTTTAAGCTAAATTACAAGACGATTCCTGACAACATTTGACAACATTATTATTCCGAAATGCTGCCTCTGAAGAGTGAAGTCCCAACAGTTAAGAGAATGCAGCTGGTTGACCCACAACACTACGGGGTATCCTCGGAGTTTTATTACCCTAAGAACATTGGTTGACATTTTCTGTATTGTTTCATAATTCTCTTTTTAGGGGGGAAATTGCTTGAAAATGTTAAGTAGGCTGGACCTGGGCCTGGACCCTGCCCAATCCAATAATTTCATTCTTGACTTTCTTGACTTTTGGAGGAGATGTGGGTTAACTTTTGACATGGGTTTTATGGATCGATCTCTCCCCCATATATAGTACATGTGTGTGTGTGTGTGTGTGTGTGAGTTAAGTGTGAAACAACTGGAATACAAATCGAAAATACATATTATTTATGAGGTTCATCAGGAGTTTACGACGGCTCAATGCTCATTCAGAGCAAAGCGGAGAGCCGCCAGAAGAGCCAGAAGAGAAGAAAAAAAGCAGATACCTGACCAGGCCATAAAAATTATAAAAATAACGTATGCATCTTCTCCTGCAACACTGCACTGCAGTGTCTGTCTGTCCGACTGTCTGACTGCCCCTCTCTCTCCCTTCCTTCCTTCGGGCACCTCATGCTGTGAGGAAGAAGGTAGGTCTGGTTCGGAGTCTGGTTCTGGGTCTGACTGTTGGTCTGGTCGGCACAGACTTCATGACGTCCTCGCTTAATGTCTGGACGTTGTAACGAAAGTAAATTTTTTCATAACTTGCCGATCGATAAATATTTTTCAGCTTCGACTCTGCGACTCCGGCACTGCAGCAGGTAGGTAGGTATAGTCCCAGGGTCTTAAAGGTAGCATTCGTGTTCCTTCTCCCAGAGATTCAGACAACCAGAGAACCAGACAAACTGGCAGCAACATCATTAGCAACTGTATGCGAGTACGAGCATCTGTATCTGTGTGTGAGAGTATCTTCTCAATGACAGAACATAAATGCAGGGGAATGGCTGCAGATACAGATGCGGGCAGACTGTATTTGCTTATGGATTGAGGGTTCGGAGAGGGGGAAATGCTCATAACTGACTAATCGAATTGGTAGTCAAATGGTTTACTGCCAAAGATTTGTAACCTGAAATAAATGAGAGCTAAGGGGGAAAGAAAGAACAGGTCCTCAGGGTCCCCAAAAGGGGGGACTAAGAAGGGGATCTGTTCATAAAAGTTATACATATGGAGAAAAGGGATTGTCATTCATGGATTCATTTGATTTTTAGGAATCAAACACTCAGATATAGTACATTTTTAGGGGTCGATATCTAGGCTCAAATATCTTTAAATATCCTCAAACCTTTAAACCTTTTCGAGCTCTTTCTGCACTTGACTAAAACCCTGTTCATAAACGCCAGGTTTTCACCTTTCACCCTAAGAAAATCACTTGACACTTTATTATCCTTCACCGCTTTACGCTCCCACACTATCCTTCGTTCCACCTTCAGGGTTCACACTTCTCAAGTGCCCAATATTATTGGTAGGATATTTGTTTAAGGTCAGAGGGCTTGTCGAATGCAAATAGATCATAAAACTAGAAAATGCGTAAGTGTTCGGGAGAAAAGGTTGCTAAGGACACGCCACAGGCACTTGACAAAACCTCGACAAAAAGTAAACACCTGACTGACAGTTGGACAAATTGGAAGAAAAAAGGAAACCAAAAACCTCTCTAAGAAATCTGTACCTAAGAACTTCCTGTATCTCTCTCTATTATATAAAAGAAAAGCGAGTGAGTCGGGGGTTGGCGCGCGAGTGAAGCGAGTAGGAAATATATTCAATTCGGAATCGATATTCAAAGACTAGTTTGAAAGGTAGGAAGTTTCATAGGTCTATCTGTATCTCTCTTTGATTATGCAGAAATTCACGTCTAATTGGCCTCTGGACAACCACAACCCCATCAAAAGGATAATATCCTTGCGGCTGTCAGCTAATTAGGCGCACACGACATCTAACTCGTGTCTGTTCTGGTTGTTCTGTCTGACAAGCGGATTGTGGCTGGTTAGTTTTTTTTTTGGTAACTCGATACAAATAACGGCAAATGTTGCGAGGCCAATCAGACATTTGTGTCGCCATGGTTAGCACCTACGCACCCAAAGCCCTCCCCTGTTCCACTTGACAGGTACTTCCATTACCCCATGTTGCCAAGGTGCAATGCCAATTAAACGGATTTTGAGCCGCAATACGCAAATGCGACCACTCTTCGACGCTCGATTGGGAGCTACACAAAAATACGTACCATACATACATATAAATGGATGGATGGTTGGTTGGCTGGTTAGTTGGTTGGATGGATGCCCCAGACGAAGACCAAACCTTTGAGTGCTGCTGTGGTCCACTTGAAATTATGCCGAGAGATGCTCGAGTGGGCACAGCCGCCGCCGCCGCCAATAACCACGCACATACAACACTCATCCATCCATCCCAGATTGAATCCCAGGCCACAGAGACCATCCAGACCATGCCACAAACAACCCTCGAAGCCTCGAAGCCTCGAAGCAGTCCAAGTAGTACTTCTACAATCAATCTTAGGGGTTCGGGGGTTCGGGATTCGCGCTATGGCTCTCAATCAAAGCTGCTGCTGCTGCTGTTGCTGCCCGGCCCTGGGCCCGCTCGGCGATCTTTCTGCTTCGCTAAACGTTTCGGTCTCGTCTCGTCCGGGGATTTTTTGTTTTTTCGCCCAGGGATCTGCTGTCAGTCAGTTGCGGCCTGACCTGAAATTGCCAGCAATTAAGTATTCCATTTATGTATTTTTCTAGCCTTTATCGGTCATGTTGTTGGCATTGGCATTGTTGGCATAATTATAGGCTTAACGCAATTTATTGACAAGTGAATTAGAAAAATATTTTCGGGGACTTTCTTTGTTTCCGCCTTTCATGGGCAATGAATTGTAAAGTTTTTTTAAGTCCTTGTGAGAATTTTTTTTGTGGAATCACAAACTATTTCTTCACAAGAAAAAAGAGTTTTACTCGGGTATAAAGAGAAACGAAGTTTTCTTCATTTGCAGCTAAAATTTGACCTTTTTTGGTTGGATTGGAAAACTATATATTTTAAGCCTTAATGCTTTCGTATGAGCTACCTGGGGAACCAAAGTTCACACTGCTTCCGATCGCTTCCTAAACCTGTCCAGCAGCAGCCCCACCCACAAAAAAAACAGCTATAAACAACCCTCCGAGACAAACCACAGAGTGACAATGAAACGCCAACGCAAACGGCAGGCCAATTAATATTCATAAGAATTTTTGTTACGCTTTTGCCACAAGTTTAGGCAACAAAAAACTACACAGTCACCATCAAAGTTCCCTCTCACTCTCCTACCCTCCTCTTTCTGGGATCTAAAAAAAAACAAAATATATGCCAGGCACAAAGCACTTACCTCGTGGCACTTGAGAACATAGAGTAGTACGAGACCATCATCAGAGAGAGAGAAAGAGAGAGGGCGATAGGGGGGAGGGGGCCAAGAGGAATGCACTGAAGTGGAGTGTAGAGCCGGGTTTTTGGACTGTTAAGGGAGAGAGAGGAGTGGAGTGTGGAATAAATGTTATAACAAACGTAACGAATCGAATGTCCATCCGAACCGAGATTCCGAACCAAATTTTGAAAATGTGAATATTAAAGAGGGAAAGAGAAAGAGAGAGCTATAGACAGGGAAAAGTGTTAATTCGTCATGATGACGTCACGGGCTGAGTAAAATTGATTACCTAAACGGACAGAGCGTGTCCCCGAACATCGTCCTGCCAGAGAGAAAACTACCCCAAAAAAATAAAAATGATATGATGATGGGCTTGAATGTGGGCTGGGCCACATGCCTCTCGGAGGCTGCCACATAAATTGCCTCGTATGAATAAACATTTTGACAGATTTTTTGTTTGGTTTTTGGGCTCTTTAAAATTTAATAGCTTTTTTGTCGAATTTCTTGTCACTATTTTATAAATTTAAATTTTGTTTTAAGTTTGTTGTTTTTTTTTGGTTTTTTATGCCATTTAATTATTTAGGAATACATGATGAAAGATGTAAATTACATTTTGGACATGCATATGCATGGGACGTGTTTTGTTCGAACAAAAAAACAAAACGAAACGAAGATTTAGCCACTGTGAAATATAATATCTGTTGAGGATTGATATAAGGAGGCAACCGAATTTCGGTATTCGATTCGTTCATTTAGTTAGAATCAGCGTCTCAGATTTCTCATTGCATCGAATCAATCGTCCAAAACAGACTAATCGAAACAGATATCCTCATTTTTACTGTTTCAGATCCTAAAATTTCGGTATTTTTTTCAAGCCCACCCTCCATTTGATTTCATATTATGAATGTTTCCCCATTATTAATGACAGTTACTTTTCTTAATCTATAATCTATAGTAAATAAAAAAAGGTTTTTGGAATCATAAATTTAATAGATTTAAAAAATGTATATTGATGGATGATTTTCCAGTATATATTTTTGTTTCCATAAAACTAGTTTTTATTTATATTTTTTTAGACACTCTTAGATCTTCATTTACTCCTACAAAATTCTTTATCCCATTGGATAGTTCACCCACTCTAAGATCTTCATGAATTTCAACGTTTTTAAGTCTTCTAAAATCCATTAATGAGGATCAAATCTTTTAAAGAAGACCCTCGCTGCCCATTTCTGAATATTTTCCCACACTCTCTTTCATGCATTTCCCCCTAGCTGGAACCACCTTTCGTACATTATCACGATTTCCACATTTCATATCAGTGGAAAAAGTAAACAATTTATGCGCCCACACTGACACGACTGTCGACTGACGTCTGACTGGCTGATTGCGGCACAGAGTCCCAACATAATCTACATCAATGGCGATGAGGGGTTGCCCCCAAAGCAACACCAAATTATCGTCTCGCCCACACGAGAACCGACACCTGAGTCTGCATTTAAGGGGAACCAACCTCCGAGAGAGATAATAAGTAAGTAAAGGGCCTTTGACGGGGTCTACTCTACGATACATACTCCTGCAGTTCGTCAGACATTCGCTGAGTTTTTGTTATGCTAATTGGCATTTACCCAGATCTAAAAATGAACCCATCCCCAAAGCCAATGCCATCCTGTTGCCATCCGGGATCCGCTCATTCGCTCGCAATGCAGTCACACATTCACCTAGAAAAGTGTGCAGACAGAAAGACAGACGGCTCGAAAGGATAGACAGACTTTAAAACGCTTAACCAAACAACAGCAAATAGTTTCACTTTTTATTTCACTCTATGCGAAATCCCAGCCTCAGCCCCAGCTTCAGCTTCAGTTGTAAGTGAGAAGTGAATGTTGCCATTTTGTTGGCGTTTTCTGGATTGCGGCAAATGGGGTTCTATGGAGTTGTGAAGTGCTACACTGAGAGCGATTGATTTATGAAGATTAAAAATGTTAAGAATCCGATGGGGAATGCCTCTTCCGCGATAAATATATAAAGCCATGTACACTACAGTCTTGCATGACTCTTTAATTGGTGTTTTTACCGACTTCTGATCTCCAATGAACTCCATGATCTCCAATCGTATTCAGCAACTTTAAGGACTCCCTTTCTCCGTTTCTCAATCCATTCTAACACCCTCCGGTACTCCGTTTCAGCCTCTTTACTAGAGACAGGTTTCTGATTCGAGTCTTGAGAGTGCTCCCGTCTTTAAACCCCCCTTTGAAACACTCCACAGAATTGGCTACCACTTGGAAGTACTGAATAGTTATGTTTTTCTCTCAGTGCACTAGAGTTGAGCCATGTTTGTGTTGGCTGTTAAACTCTGGTGCTATTAAAGGCTAAGGCCGACTTTTTGTCAGCCATTATGGTGCACACCTTTTGTGCTTCTGCTGCTGCTGCTGATGCTGAATGTTGTTGTTGCTGGTAGTAGTTTTTCTAGGGAAACCCTCATGTACACACACAGTTACAGATTCAGGCTCAGGCTCTCACTCACATTCATGAAATGTATAGCATAATAAATCTTTTACGTACACTCCCAGGGACTCCTAGGGACACATATATATTTTTTTTGTTGCTCCGCAGGTAGCATCCGAGTTTTTGCCACCTTTGCACACAGGATGTAACCGGCTGCAGCGCGTAGCGTAGGAGTGCCGCTGGATTCGATTCGATGGGGGAGGGTTGGTCCACGGGTCCGGGTCCAGGTCCCGGTCCTGTCCTTCGTATGGGATGTGGTGGTAGGGGTCCGTTCTGAGAATCCAACTCTCTCTCTCGCTCTCTTTCTCTTTCGCATTTTTACGTACCATTTTACAATTTTGATTCTTATCTGGTTCTATCTCGGTTCTCTATGTTTTTTTGCGGTATTTGAATTATGGGACAATGGTCTCGGGGTCTCGAGGTCTGCCTGGGTAATCATTGCTTACGGGATGACTACTGTGCACTCGTACTTGCACTCGATCGATATGGTGTGTGTTTTGTGTCTGTGTGTGTGTGTTTGCGGTTCGTTTGATTCGGCAGATCATCGATCTGTCCGCCCGATTACCGCTTATCGATAGTTGCATCGTCAGCGGCGATAAGATTTACAGACTGCCTGTCGCTTTTTCTATTGAAATCTGTGGTAAGGGAATTAAGGGGAGGTCTGTTGTGGGTCAGAGGCGTTCAGAAATCCTCAGGGCACACACACACCCATTCACGATGAGAGATAAGCTAAAACTGCAGCGAAAGTCAGGTCGAATCTGAAACTCAAATACTGATTGGATGCAATAACAAAAAATGGTATTCCAGTATAGTTATTTCCCTTTTCCCCTGAATCTTTACTTTTTTTTATATACATTCCTTTACTAATTTCCTATATCCCAGGTCAGTTTTTTTCTTTTCTCTATCACAGTGAAGCTAAGCTGTAAAGAGCGCGGCACCTCCATATCTCTCTCTCCATCTCTGGATTTTTTCTTATTTTTTTCTGTATGTTTCTGCATTCATTTCCCATAGCCCAGGTCAGTTTTTCTGACTTTCTTAAGATTCCCTTTACCCCGATCAGACCTACGACAAACTAACTGTTCTCCATACATTTTCACTTTCCATCAAAACACACACACACAAACCAATATCAAAATAAAAGGCACCGACAAACTTTTCCAGCAATGGCATTGCAACAGCAGATATACCTATGGACTAACTAAAACCCAAAACCAAACCCCAACTCCCAATTCGATTTATGAGCATTGAATTTCCAACAACGGAGTCGAAAGATTTTCGAAATTTTCATAGAAACCAGTTTGGCGACGTTTACGTTTTCGTTGTCAAACTGTCCATCGATTGAAAACACACACAAACTGAAATAAATAAGCGCGTTGATTTTTAAGTGTTGTGCATAATTTTAAATAAAAAATACGATATTTTTTTGGCTCTTCTCGAAGTTTAAAGGCAGCCAGCGGATGACGTTTATTTTCTGTTTTAAATTAAAGCTCGACCAAGCGACTCGACTCTGAGAAAGATCTTTATTTGTTGACAGGCGGGTTTTTCGGATTTTTGGATTGCAAAGACGGACGCTTTTTTGTTGTTGTTGATTTTGTGTGTCTCTGATCTACCGGCTATGGCGCTGCGAAACCGTTAACACCCATAATAAGTACCGCTATGTACCCTAATTATGTGGAGACCACAACAGCAGCAGCATCAGCATCAGCACCATAACCAACCAGTCGGTCACCTTTTTAATGGCCCACACTTATGCATAATAACCTCTCGAGATCTCTCAGAGCCGAGTCCGGGAAGAAATGGAGAACGAAACCTTTTTTTTAGAGAGAGAAATCGTAGAAGAAGTTCATCAGCATTTTTTTGTAAAACAGATACAGATTCGGAATGAGATTCGATACACGATTGCGTGGCAGCAATATTTCTAGTTCATTTTTGTGAGAAATGCATTCATTGGCGCGTGACTTTGCTCTGAACTTGACTGGAAGACTCTTTTTTTCTTTTCGGAACTTTTGTTTTTTTTTTTCTTCTTTGGTGGCGGCGAGGGCGGAAATTATTTAATGGCGCGTACATGGGCGACATCATTGGGCGGAAATCACGCACAGAAGCCACAGAGAGAGAGAGAGATGGGATGTGTCGTCTGTGGAAGCTGCGTGAAATTTTTATTTAATTTTTATGCGTTCCTTTTTGATGACATTTTATTAGCTCGCCCCCCCTTACCCAGGAAAAATATCAAAATTTTTGGCTTGGCAAATTATTTGTCACGCATATTTCTCAATATTTCATCGGTTTTCGGCGTTGTGCAAGGGTGGAGGGGGGTTCTATATTGGCAGGAGGTGTTGTTGAGCGTAGGGCGTGCCGACTGGCTCCAGTTGCAGAAGTTATAGATTGGAAAATTGAAATTCCTTGTAAATAAGGGGTGTAGAAGAAAGTATATTTTTACTTTATTTTATTATGTAGTAAGCCTTTGTAAATATCAATAACATTAGGTCATAGTTTAAGTAAATCTTATTGCTAAAAAAAAACTTTATTCTACTTATTTAATTAATTAACAATTATCTGCTGAAAAATGATTAATATATTAATAATAAAGAGAATATAGGAGAGGAAAAAGAACATATTGGTAAATATAAGAAGCAATAATTTTAAGGGATATTTCGGGGGATAAGAAACGGTAGAAACGGTGGGTATTGTAATTTTGACATTTCGTCGTATCCAACTATCGCTTTACATTCGCTCAATTTGTATGTGACGTTTCCGCACTCTCCATTCGGTATTCAGAGTACGAATATGTGGCACCTGCAATCAGAGAAATACTCATACTCATTACAGGCAGCAGCTCCAGACACCTGATGGACATCGAGTGGTGGTGGGGTGTGTCTCTGTCTGTGTCTGGTAGACAACGCTGCGTATGAGCAATGCGAGATGTGTCAGTCGATGTGACATTTTGTGTAATTGTGGCAAATGTCAATGCTGGCAATGGGAAAGGGAATGGGAATGTGCTTCTGCCACTTGAAAATTAGTTGCAAATTACCTACTTAAGTTTGTGTTTGCCATCGGACATCAGACAACGTCTGCCAACATGTGCACAATTGTTGCACAGACTCTGGCTGTCTGCTATCTGCTGTCTGCTGGCTCTCGGCCCAGTTAGTTGCGTGGCTGACACGCCCACTTAAGTGAGCCTCTCTCTCTCCTCTGTATGTGTGAGTGTGCATGGCTTTTGGGGGACAAAAGTTTGTCTTATGCATTGGCACTTATGCAAGCTGGACTGTACTTGCTGAGCTGGGGAGGGGCATTCACAGGCAACCTGTTATCACACACAATCAACAAGTGCAATTAGCAGCCCTGCTTCGGCACAATGAAGCGTGTGACAGAGCAAACAAATTGTTAACAAGCAAACAAATACACAAACAACAAACCAACAACAAACAAACACACACACAATTGCACATGCAACTGTTTGAGTTCAGCGTCTTCGACTTTGACTCGGAGCCATAGCCATAACCCTGCCTCTGCCCCTACCCCCAACATTGTATTGATGGTATCAATAAAGCTATGAAAAGGTCTTTCCACAGCTCAAGATCCTGTCCTGGGCATTGCATTGAGTCCATTGTCCATCGTTCAGGTAAGAGACAACTTGTGGCTGCGACAGTTTCGGTTGCGCAAAACTTCTGCCGGGGACATGGCCTTAGAAATTTGCAATTATTATTGGGCATAGAAATGAGCATATGCGATATCAGGTGGCACTAAAACGTGACCCAAGAAGATACATACATACAGAAATAGTACAATGACTGCCTGTCTCTTCAAGCAGAAGGTTAACTTCTTCACCTTTTTTTGTATCACAAGCCGGGGAGCCCAGGAAAATGGGTTCTTCAAAAACGCATTAGCAACTTCACACCCAAAACGAGCTATTGCTGCCGCTGCCGCTGCCACCGCCGGCGGACATATGTACACAATCCCTTAAGGTGGCTTATTTAAATGCAACTCCAATTTATTGTCAACGCGCGGGCATTTCGTTCATTCATTCGCATTGTCCTGCATAATCCTTGAATGGGTAACATTGCCCCTGAGGCGGCGGTTCCTTGGCACATTAGCTGCTGCTTTCGTATCTCGTATCTCGAACCGTCTCGACCGGCTAACGACTTCCGTTTGAGCTTTGCGCACGCGCGAATTGCCTCCAGTCCTCATTTGGGATTTGGGATCTTGGTATCTGGTTGGGCCCCTCTGGCCCTTCGACTTTTGCGCCCACAGGTTTTAATGATAATCTCCTGAGTTATGTATTTTTAAATATAATTTCGTTGTTGGCGTGCAGACGACGTGGCCATAACTCATATAGCGCCAAGACCCAGTCACGAACTGTCAGGCGGGCCTCAGACTTGGGACTCAAAAATTGGCTCAAAACGAGTGGTGGACAGACGGTGGACATATGTGGTACGAAACGGTGGCAGGAACAGAACGCAACAGAACGGAGTCCAGCAATTTGATCTAAATGCTTACATGTGTTACATGTTTGCACTCCCACGGCACCTTCCATTAATTGCCTTATAAAATAATGACTTTAGATGCACTGAGAATAATTTGTAGTTCTAAAAAATATTGTAGAACATTTTTAAATATTTGAAAAGAGCTTATAACCCTTTTAATACCATTAAACTTTTTGTTATCTGATTTTCGACAACAAGATAACGAAAATGTGCGTCTGAGCAAGAGCAAATAATTAAGACCGAAGTATAAGCTGCAATGTATCTTACATGTCCAAATACATATGCAAAAGCCAATTTCTAATCATTTGAATATTTTAATAAAGTTTCTCGATTAAATTTTGATTCATTTTCTACACTCAACGAATCGTTCTTTTCTATGAATTTCTAGGCCTCAGAGTTTATAAAATGCTCTTAAATTTCGCTCAGTGAAAGACCTTCCTTATGGGTGTATGGGGTATGGAATATTGCGTGTCTCTCGGGCATTCATAAGGGGAACCGTTTAACTTTTCACAACTTTTGCACTGGAGAGTGAAGAGTGTTACGGTTTGGCACCCAATTTATCAAAGGAGAGCATTTGTCGCCGCAGGTTTTCTCTTCTCTTCAGAGGCCAAGATTCCATTCCCAAGACGAGTGCGTGGGAACGCGGCCAAATGGACGTGTGCGAACGTCGTGCAAGTAGATCTCTGGAACCCAGGGGTAAGGACAGACCTTGGCATTGATTGGGCGCGTTCCGGTATTGGGAGTGGGCTCGAGAGTGGCCACCAGTCTAGCGCTAATAATGCGAATTACTGTCCACAGCAGAGCAGAGCAGCTGCTGTCGCTGTTGGTGCCCCCGCTGCCTGCCGCAGAACACGTTGTAATCCTCCCAGCGGCAGGCGTGTAGCTCAAGTGATGCCCGGGAAAGGGGTCCGTCCGGACCGGAGAGACTCCGTCTCTCTCTCGTGGGATGGAGGGCGTTCGAAGGCCGTCGTGGCAACCACCCTCCCCCGTGGCCACACGCTGAGCCTGCCTGCTGCCGTCGATGGTCGTGCCCGTGTTCGTGTTCAGTGCAATCAAATCGAATGAAATCAAATCAAACAGAAATTAAAATCCACTTTGAGCCTATTAAAGTGTGCCTGCTCTACCGCTCGTCCGCTCTCCCTGGGTGACCGAACACGTCTGATTCTCCGAATCCGTGTGTCCTCATCCTGACGCTCTCTTCATCTCCATCTCCCTGTCACTGTCAGTCGCCTTCGCGTCGGGCACCGCGCGTCGTTAGTTTTAATTGACATGCAAGTCAACGTCCAGCCGTCGGCGACATGTCAATCAAAAAACTGCAGCCGTCCTCCCCCTGATCCCACCCTACCCCAGAGTGTGTGGCATGCCTCATTATATGCTGCGGTTTGTTGACACACACACACACACTCCTCCGGCCCCTGGTTGCAACAGCAGCTGCCGGTCTTTCCCATTTTTTTCCTGTTGCCCAATTGCTAAATTTTGCCTCCTCCTGTTCTTATTAACCGATCGTTTGGGCCATTAATTGGTTCACTCAACGACAACTACTAGCCGGGCGCTAGGCAAACTAATTTGGCCTAAGTGGATTTATACTTTGCCACAAGTGGATCAAGTGCTGTGCTGTGCTGTGCTGTGCGTTGAGGCAACCTAATGGTGGATGCTTGTGGGGTACTGCTACTACTATTTAGAGGATAGATCAATTGAGTGGATAATTGGAACAGATGCCAGCGAATAGAAGAAAGTACTTCTTTTTTTTGTACAAGAAATATGCTTACATTTCATGCAAAAAGTATATTTTATCCTTCAAAAGGTATCTATTTGAAGTGCTTGTTCCTACAAATATCGTGTAGAACACCACTTCCATACTCTGCTCAGCCATTCTGGACGTAAAAAATACTTCTTGCATTGGTGGGAAGCAGGCCTCTGCGCGTTCTGTTCGCTCGTGCGCCAACCCCCGGCTCACTTGCTACGCTTCGCGCGCGCCGATAAAAGTAAAATATCGGGACGACGACGTCGACGATATAACAAAGAATAAATCTATTACAAGATTCACTGCCAGTGATCTGTATGATAGATATTTCTCTTTGACATTCTTACCAGAGATCTATACAATAATCTTCCATTTTGAAGGGTTGCTAATTAGTTGACTATTTTAAGATTTATCTCTTGACTCTACAATCTAAGAACTCACCTGCCCAAAAATAGTAGCAAACTTCAATCGTGTCTCGAATCGAGTCCATTAATCTCTGGCCCCATCGCATAGATCAAGCCAGACTTTGACTCTTGGCCAGAAATCATTGTCAAGCGAGAGGAATACATCGAATCTTTAATTAATGAGAGACAGATGATGAGACTAACAACCACGGATCAAGTTCCATTTAGCTGGAAAGAAAGTTGGAAACATGTATAGCAGATATTAAAGAGGGAAAGATGATAAATTTGGCGTTTAAAATGCTATAAAATGACATCAAAATGCGGCATTCAATGCAGGTCGGTCGTCTGCGAACGGTACGGTACGAGCCAAAGGTGAGAGATCCGGAGCCCCGTCGGGTTTTCTCATAAACAAATCAACCAAAAAGCTCTCGTCGTGGCCGGAGACCCATTGTCTTGGATCGTAGATCCATCTGGAAACGGTATTTTGGCGCACGCTAAATTATAAGTCTTAATTTGTTATGCTTTTTGTCATGTCTGGTCTCTCTCTCGTTTGGTATTTAAAATATTTTCTTGTCATCGCAGCAACGCATGGATTTTGTTTTTGGTCTTTTCTTGTGGCTTTGTTTCTGGTTTCCCATTGTTTCGGTATAGGCCTAGATGTGTGAAAACGGTTGTTTTGATTTGTGGATTTGTTTACCACACTTCTTCGGAGTCTTCGAGTGTTCAAGTTCTCGAAATATACGAGCATCGATCGTTTGTTTCACTCCCCAGCCCAGGCTTTGAACTCTAACTTTTGTATGATCAATGGGGGCTTAAGCTTAACCTATTGATGTTGCACTCTCAGCAGAGCGATACTATATTTTATCATTGTGTGTGTGCGAGAGGCTTAGTTTACTATGTGATGTCTGTCTGACAATGGAACTATATATTTAACTATTTTTGTTGCTCCGAACGATGGCATTTGACAAGACACGAGTCATACCATATGACTCGTGTTTTAATTTGAGTGTTTTAATTTGTCCACAGCACCAATAAGCACTTTCTGATGAGCGGAATATTCCATATCTGGCTCGCACTCGAATGCGAGACAAAGGAACGAAAGCAGATGTAATTGCTCGATGTTCTTGTTGGCGTAGTCTGCCATTTGCTCTGAGAGTGTCAAATAGACCAGAGCATACTTGATTATGTTTACATTTTGTATGGCATATTTGGATATTATTATTGAAAAAAAAAAAAATATAAAATTAAAAAATGGTGTGAGGTCGACTTACTCCTATGCCTACCAAATATACAAGAAAAATATGATAAAAATCGGTCGAGCCGTTTGGGAGGAGGAGAAGTAAAACCACTAGCACCGTTACACGAGATTGTTATATATTATAATAGTATTTGTTGCACGCCTTTTCCTGCCCTGCCTCTAAGTAAAACCCGTTTAGGCGGTGCCAGCATGACATCATTTGGCTGGCTTAAATTTATATGTTTATCCTGACTTCCGATGCGAAATCAGGTCACAGACCGATGAGCTGAGAACACACTCTCACGACGAGTATACATATGTATATTTAATTTAAATTATATTCCTCTATAATTAAGCCCCCACAATTATATACATAGCATTTACTCTTGCCTTGTGGGATTAGGTACATGCATGTACATACATATGTATATCGGATATAGTCATATATATATCCGTGTATGTACATATGTATGTGCATGTAACCCATGACTTGGCTTGGCTTTGGCTTTTGAGCGTAAGCAAATTAATTAAAGTTGCCACTTCAGTTGAATTTTCCAGGTGAGTGATGCGGAACAAATAATCAATCAATCAGCTTGCACACACACACATTCATCCTCTCTGCAAAAAGCTGCACGCCCTATCTAGACAGAACAGACCCGTCCAGCCAGCCAGCCAGCAGTCCCGTCAGTCAGGTGGTCAGTCCAACAGTCAGTCAGCCAGTCTCTTATTCATTCATTGAGGCCTGTCATTGCTGCTTTTGCCCGGACATGGACATGGCGAAATGTTCAAAATAAGTATGCGTCCATGTGTGTGTGTGTGTGTGTGCGGTGCGTATGGAAATGTGCACCATACTCACATGCCCCTCATGCAACATAAACTATAGCCGAATTGCCCCACTGCCACACAGTGGTACTAGAGTTATCTGGAAGTGAAAGGCACAAACGCAGCCGCATGACGAGAGACACATAAAAAATGGATGAAAATTACAACTAAATATTTCATAGAAAAATAAATATATTTGAAATATAAATTAAATATTTTTACATATTTAATTAAATGTTAAATTAAATGGTACATTAAATGTTAAATATTCGAATTCAATATGGGCCATATAAAAATGACTTGTATTTAAAGCCCGAATATTTACTTTAAATATTGCCTGTGTGTTTCTTTTTACTATGGCATTTAATTATTGAGGACCATTCCTCAAACATGCAGATATGTATCATTCCTATATTTCCAACTTTGATTCCTATATTTAAATCATTCAGAAATTAATTTAAAAATGCATTTCTTTAGACATAATAATTCTTTATTTTTGGAATAGTCTGTAGTTATTTCTAAAGTGTGATTTCAATTCCTTTTTTTCCAGTTTAACTATTTCTATCAACGCCAAACCACTGTAACCATTGGTCAGCCTGATTGCAGTGCTGCAGCTGCCCATCGACGTCGCATTTATCAGCAGCTTTTGCACTCATTCAGGGGTCTCTGTGCGCCTCGTGTGTCTGGGGGTCTGGAGAGTCTGAGTCTGAGGTTTGGAGTCTGGTCAGGTCGTAGTAGCAGTCGCAGTCACCATTTTGGGTCCCCTCCGGTCCAGCTCTGATGCTCTGATGGGTGTGTGTATGCGTTTGAACTTTTCCAATTTGCAAGCGAAAAATTGAAAATGCGACGACTACGATGACGAATGTGTGATGAGCGGCATGTGGAGGGACCTGGAGCTGCCCCATCAAGTAAATAAATCCATACGAATCATATGGAATCATCATATGTGCGTGTGTGTGTGTGGTATGGTGTGGCATGGCATGGCGTATATGTATATATATATATATATAAAAACAATCTGTAGCTGCTTTGTGGCTCAACAAACTGCCGGACATTCCTGCCGGAATGAAAGCAACTGAAAATGTTGTTAAGCGTTTGTGTCTGGGCGCGGTTGATTAAAAATATATACAAATACATACATACATATATACACGTGTATACGAGTATATACATATGTATGCCATAGACTATATACAAATTGTTGGAGAAAAAAATTGGTTAGCAAAATCGATTTGACTGCAGCAGAGACGATAAAGAGGGCGAGAGATCGAAAAAAAAAATTGTAATTAAAATTGAATTTCATTTTGTGGGTGTGTTGCGCGTTGCCCGACCCCCACCGGATCGGGGGCATGGACATGGGCAATTGCATGTGTGAAGGGTGTGTACGACTGACCACGCCCACAAGCAGCTAAGGTCGGCTAAGAGAGAGAGAGAGAGAGAGGGAGAGAGATTTGTGGAGACGACTTTGGGAGAGTTGTCATGGCGCCAAGAGTGTGCAATTTATTTAATTAGATGCATAAAAACTCATTAAGATAAGAGCTGCTGCCTGTCGGCAGCGGTGGTATCCCACCCCAACCCCCACTGCTGTGTCCCCATCATTTTGTTCAAGTGCGCGAATCAACAAATGCGCCAAAGTGCAGCCCAGGACTCGGCATCCTTCTGAGCAGGAGAGGAATTGTTATGCTGCTGCTGCTCACTTGCCAGCCCTAAGAGCCACCCAAAACAGCCAGTGGAAAAAGTAGTGCCAGTACGAGGGTTGGGAGATTTACTAGCGACAGGATTGAGTTGGAGCCAGCAGCCAGCAGCCAGGAGCAGCAGCTCCTCTCTCTTTCTCTCTCTCTACCTTTCTTCCTGAGTAATTAACTTGAGCAACGATGCTGCTGCTGCTGCTGCTACTGCTGCTGCTACTGCTGCTGCCTGCGATGACGACAATAAAACGTCAACTTAATTAAGTGACACAAGTGCTTCAGGTTGTTGCTGTTGTTGTTGTTGTTCCTACCTGTGCCTGTGCCTGTGCCTGGCTAAGTAATCACTGATTCATGCTTTTTCATATAAATATATTAAATTTATCATAAATACTATCCTATAAGGGAAATGTGCAATACAATGCCGGGAATTTTCATTATGAATTATGAGATTGCAGACTTTTTGTAGTACTACAAATAAAATATATTTCTCTTAGTTCTCTGGGAATTTAGTTCTAGAATTATGTAGAATTTGTACATAATGTACATAAAATATGTAAATCTCTTTGTACCACATCACCGCATGGGAGAAACGTGTAAGCCCAAGAATTTTAATTTCTAAAAAAGGATTTTGGAAAATTTCTGCTGAAAAGTTGAAAAGAGATAATTAAAGAAAACTAAAGAAGGCAAATTCTTTGACTTACATTTCCCCGAGAGTGTTAATATTAGAATGGAAGTGTTTTCACTTCCATTTTGAGATTTATGTGTAAATATTTGATCTAAATATATTTCATATTTCAATTAAATTTATTTAATAATATATTTATTTTAAAGTGTTTTATATTTTGGGCATTAATAAATAAAACTTTTGAATACCTTTATTTTTAAATCAAAGTGAACTCTATTTAATTTCACTATTTTTGTATTTAAAAAATAATTATTATTAATTTAAATTATGCCATTTTTCTTTTCATTCTAAATATTCAATCAAATGCACAGGATTCAGCACTGTTATCAAAGACCAATGATAGCATTATGTACCATATACATATATATTTTAAGAACTATCAAAAATAGGAATTTAATTGTATATCTCATGCTTACAAATCTCAAATATATTCTCTATCATTCTATCTCTTCGCTTTATAACTTTTTCTTATAATTTTATATCTCATTCATTTGATATTTTTATATAAATCAGTTGAAATTCTCCAAATATTCAAGTGAAAGCAGAGCTTCAAAGGAATGCGATACTTCCTACTTGTAAGCCATACCATATCAAATTCATTCCTTGTTATCTGCACCCTGTCCCTGCCCCTGTGTGCCGCCCGCATATCATACATATAGTTACATGGGATTTCAGTTCCATCTGCATAACACTCTCTGAGCCAGAGACCGATACGGATACCGATACGGAGAGACCGAGATACCGAGAGACCAAGTGCGAGTGAGCAACAGAGAGTCTATGCCTATGACTGTGGGATATCAATGACAAATCAGGGCGTGACAAATCGCCTAATTGCAAAGCAAACCGCAGCCGTAGCAGCAACGGCCTTGCCTGCCCTCGCCCCTCGCAAGATTCCGTTTCCCCCCAGCCCTCCCTTAGAGCGATAAAATGCAAAATTATAATTAGACAGCGATTAGCCAATGGCTCCATGCGATTGCGCATTTTATGCAGGCGGCCTTCGTTCCCGTTCCCCCTCCAAGAACGCGTTCGGTCTGTGATTGAATTACACTAAGCGAAAATGCGGGTGAGGAATACCAAGAATTGTCAGGGGCTCCTCTAGGGAGGAAGTATTACGGAGATAAACTTGAACTTTAGCTGGACCCAGGGGACTGAGAGACTGAGCTCTGAGGTCTGAGGCCTGAGAGATCTTTGCCATGGATTAGAATTTGCGACTAGGAATTTTATTGGTGATTATGATAATATGCATTGTTATCTTTTGGGTCATATTGTTTTTGCCTTACGAGCAGAGAGCGAGAGGACTGTTTGTTTAGCCCTTTATTGCCCAAAGACGGGCGATGGCTGCATCCGTTCGAGGATTTGCGAGGCGTGGATTTTAGAGGTTCATTATCCATACAGCCTGCAGGTATGCCGATCCGAACCAAACCGAACCGATCCGATCCATGTCACCTTATCCAAAGCGAAGGTTGTTTTCTTTCGGGGTTTTCCCACTTTTCCGGTGCAGGTGCGCTGCCATCCTCCTACTGTCAGGCTTAGCCCCGGAGGTCTGATCGGGTCGGATCGGGTCTGCCGCCAGGCAGTCTGACAATTTGCATGTGCCCCGTGTGTGTGTCTTTGTGACTGTCAACCGTGTCCTCTGTGCCCTTAAATGTACCTTTTACCTGTATCTGTACTGCTCTCTCTGCCTCGTAATTCATCGTCGTGGCTATCGATCAAATTCTTACGCATGCCACACACATCCATCAAATGTTGGACTCCAAAAAAAAGACATACAAGTCAAACGGTTACTGCTGTGGGGCCCCACAACTAATTGGATTTTTGTCAACTAATCCGATTTGTTGATGTACTCGCATCTCGGAAATGTACGAGAGAGCAGCCCCCTCCATCGTCTCAAGATTGGTTACAGTTTTAGGCTTATGAATCAACTCGATTTCATGTTGCGTGTCTCACTTGGTTAACCTACATTCCACACCACACCACACCACACCACACCATACCACACGGAAATGTGTCAAAATAGGGCCAGAGTACACAGACACACTCGAAATATACCAGACAGACAGACAGTCCAACAGTAATGGCATTTGTTTGCCAACTTTTTGGCCATTGTTCAAAGTTTAATTAGTTGTTGGGTTTAATCTTTCTATCTATGTATCTTTCCAGCCAAATATACACAATTGACTGAAAGAGAGAGTGTTTCGTATGTGCCTCATATCTTATTAGCAGAAAAGCTGCCAAAATACTTAAATTCCCAAAATTTGTCTCGAGCTTCGAGCTCTAAAATTAATCAAAACATTGCATAAAATTATAGTATCAACCGAATATAAAATAAAACTATTATGGTTAATTAATGAACTAAGTCAAAAATAAAATAAAAAACAACCCAACACAACGCCACACAGAAAAACTCTCACGATCCAATCGAACCGCTGACTCAGCTGCAGGCCCCACCAAAAAAAAAAAAAGACAAAATCTTGTTAAACGCGTGATTAGCTCTTAATTTTAATGGCCAACGATACGAAACGATGTTGTCATTTGGGATTTGGTTTACTTTTCACGCTGATTGCAACAAATTGCCAGAGTAGTTAGAAAAGTGGAAATTAAAACAGAAACAGCAGCCAAAACAATTTTTTAAGCTAATTAGAAGCTAAGCAAACACAGCTGTATGTCAGCAGAACGAAATATATCTGTACATAAATCCAAATCAAATATCTGTCACAGTCTCTCTTTTTTTCTGACAATTTGCATGTGAAACGGAGTCTTGGAGTTAAGGTAGATTTGTATCTACAGCTACACAGTGCCAGAGTGCGGTTCAAAATGACACTCATATACTCGTAGCATTAATAAATTTCTGGTTTTATGCATGTATCTTGACGATCTCGCATTTCAACACTGCCTAAGGCAGGCCTCAAAATCAATGATAAGCAGTCACCAAAAATACATGCGAGTATCTGCAACAAATGCAAATCGAGTCTCGTTTTGACTAAATTTTATGTACCCAAAACTATTTTGTGCATAGACAAATGAGATGGGAATTTAACAGCACACAAAAAAATATAAGAAATACAGAGTATGTTCGGGAACCGAAGCGTTAGATACACTACCAGATTGAACCTATGGGAGCTAGATGATATAGTGAGATGATTGAGATATTTTTTGTTAGGTTTATAAAGAGAATTGAAACTCCGCGCGCGCCCTCTGTCTACGGGCCTTTATAGAAAAGCTTTTTGGACTATACATCTTTGTATTTTTTAGTTTTTGGTATCTCTATCTCTTTGTAACTGAATGAATATTATTTTTAGTTCAAATATCCCTACAAAAATAAGTATAAAATTTACCAGATTGAACCTAAAATAAAGTAAATCATATAGGGATGCTATTTTTTGCTAAGTTTAGTTTAAAAATCTTTAGAAAATCCGTTGTACAGATCATTCCCATGTAAACTACAGGAATAAATCATGAAATCTAAATAGCTCAGAGTGAAGCAGAATGATTCAGAGCCACACATGTCAACAAATGGAAATATAGATCTATATAAAATGCTATACAACCATCATTGAAAAATCATAATACCCTTCTTTAAAGGAAACAACAATTCGATGAAAGATTTTAATCATTGGCGGGGCAAAAGGTTTTAACAGAGTCCCAGCAAAAAATAATTTAGATGGTAAATTTTATAATTAAAAATTGTATCCGCTAATTGATTGCAAAGCCCCCAAAATAAAGGCGAGAAAATGAACGAAACAAAAAGATCTCAAATGCAGGGAAAAGGAGGTGGAAAAAATGGGAAAATATTTTAATTGGAATTCCGCACCAGCTTTCGTTTTGAGCTAAATTATTTACTGAAATTATAATAATCTGCAACAGAAACAGCAACAGCCGCATCGGTCGAATGACACCGATAAAAAAACATAAAAAAAAGAAAAACTGTAGTAAACTGTGTATAATATTTGCACATAATAAATAAATTGTTTTGTAGCCAAAATGTTGTTTGTTTTTTGCCCGTGCCCGTGCCCGTGCCCGCTCTGCTCTGCTCTGAATTTGTAATTTTCATTAATAATACATATCATAATTTTTTACGAGGCCCAGATGTGTGTTGTGTGTTTGGGCCAGGCCAGCATAAATTAGCCATATTAAGTGGATATTATGGATGGCTATAGGCTGAGGGTCGAGTGATTGGACATTCTCCATATAGTTGTATATCCCTGTGCAATTGTGCTCTAACCTTGCCCTGGGAAAGAGTGCAGTTCGGTGCCGTGATTATGGGAATTAGCATCGGGCGGTGCGGTACAAAGCTACCGCTTCCGGTCACGAAAAAATCGCCACAGCTAATCATTGACAAAATGCACTTTAAAGTAAATATTGAAATGTCAGGCGTAGTTACGAGTAGATTAGATACCTGCAGATGACACGAACGATATCATATACATTGCCGATGATAGCTGGGAGTCGGACTACCACCCATAGAGAGGGATATATGTATATATAGGTTTTTTCTCAGGGGTATATTCTTTCAGGTATTTCGTTCTAATTTGTCAAGGCTTGTGCTAAATGGCTTTCATTAAACTTTATATTTATTTTGTCATTCTGGCAATGCGTGAATTTTACTACTCGACAGACGACCATTGTCTAGAGAATTCCGCATCTGACGCAATCCCCCTCATAAAATCTCAAAACTGGATTATAAAAACCATCCAAAAACCGAAACCGAAACCGAAACCCAAACCGTAGCACTTCAACCTGCATATCGACATTTTGAGTGCAACATTTGTGTTCGAAGTTTTAGTGTTTCCCGACGGCGTTTAGGCCAAAGACCGAAATCATAAGTAAAAAAAAGTAATAAATAAATGGGTTCTAATTTTTTTGTAAAGATTTTTCTTTTATTTGTTTTTTTGTGAATTTTTTGTTGGTTTTTTTGTTTTGTTTTTGTTATTATTTCCAGGTGCTTGGCAATGTTTGTTTGTTGCTTAATTTGTTGTCTCTGGGTCTTGTTGTTGCCTAGCTGCACGTTGTTGCACGTTTCTTGCTTTTCTTTTACTAAATTTTCTTTAGGTTTTCTCTAACAGTAGATTCTCGCGTTCATTTTCATTTCATTTCGTTTTGTTTAAGAATAATAATAATTTTGTTGTTGGTTTTATTACAATTATAATTATGTTTGTCTCGTGTCTTGTATTTTTCTTGTAAGCATAATTAATAATTAAATTGTTTATATAATAGATAATAATTATAATTACTTAATGCATAAGAGAATTTATAAAATAGAATGTGTTGGTTTTTTTGACATTATTTTCTTTGAAATATTTTCATTTTCCTCTTTTTTTGTTTGTGTATAGGTTTTTCTTTTCTTTTTTTAGTTTTTATTAAATCTTCTTCTGGGTCTACTTTTGATCTGTTATTTTCCTGCAAAACGCACACATTTAATGTTTTCTAAGAAAGTTTTTTTTTGTACAGAAAGAAAAGGTTTAACTCAAACATTTTTGTGGAAAGATTTCTCTGCGTATTTTTTTGGGTAATTTGCAACAATTTATTTGTATCACACAATTGTCGTCGGGCGGTCTTGAAAGCGAAAGAAAAACCCGATTCGAGAACAGAAGGGGAATGGAATGCCGTGTCATGGAATGTGGAATCTTCCTATTGTAGGGGGATACAACAGTGCGTATGCTTCATTTTAATTACTATTCTTTAAATTCTAATCATTTATTTATATATTTCCTTGGAATTTTCTCCTTAAAACTAAAGCTAAAATGTGTTTTTGTGTTTGTGTGTTTTAGTTAATATTTTCAATAATTTACAATGTGGAGATATCCAAGAGCCCGGCGGCACTGGCAACAACTGCCGCCTCGTGCCCTGGATGATGATAGTGATGGTAGAGCTGATGCTGCTGCTGCTGCTGATAATGCTGCTGCTGCTGCTGATGTTGCTGCTGTTGCTGCTGCTGTTGCTGCTGCTGCTGCTGCTGCTGGTAGTGGAGATGCTGATGATGGTGCTGCTGCTCCTCCAGATGTTGCTGCTGTTGGTGCATGTCCAGCATGCTGGCGGCCGTGAAAACATTGGAAGCAGACGAACCGGCAACGGCTGCCGCCACAGAAGCAGCCACTGCGGCAGCTGCCGACGAGGAGGTGGAGGAGGAGGATACCGAACCCGACACCGATCCGGATCCAGAAATGGAAATGGAGGAGCCAGATCCAGAACCAGAGGCAGAGGCAGAGACAGAGGCAGAGGATAGCTGATAGGCGGCGGCAGCAATGGCAGCGGCCGCCAAGGCGGGTGAATGCGCGGCCGCATGGCCACTGGAATGCGCCGAGGAGCGGCCACCCGACGACCCAGAACCGGACGCAGTGGGACTGGGCCGTCCGTTCAGCAACTGTTGATGCTGCTGCTGTTGCTGCTGTTGCTGTTGTGCCGCCGACGGCATATAGACACTCGACAGCGGCAGCGGTGGCGGCGAAACGCTCACAGTTGAGGCTGCTGCTCCATAGGCGCTGGCCATTTCTCACATATGTGCCAGCGGCGCCATCGCTCGCAGGGATTGCTGGTGCAGGTGCTGTTGTTGTTGCTGCTGTTGCTGCTGCTGGTGCTGCTGGTGTTGTTGCTGGACCTGTTGGTGCACTTGATGCACCTGGTGCTGGTGCATCGCCGCGTGCTGCTGCTGCAGATCGGGCGAGTCAGTCTGGTAGTGCAGCAGATGACGCTGCTCGTCCGGCAGATGGTACATGTTCATCAGATGATTCAGCTCCCCTCCGGCGCCGGCCGCCGCTGCTGCTGCTGCTGCTGCCGCCGCTGATGTGGCGGACACGTACTCCCGCTTCATGATGTGATTGTTGTTGTTGTTATTGTTGTTGTTGAGCGCTATGGCACTGGGACTGGGGGACACCGGCTCCGACTTGATGCTCGAATCGCTGGGACTATGGCTCTGGCAGGACACTTGACCGCCGCCGCCGCCTCCTCCGCCACCATAGGGCTGGGGCGAGGCGGGTTGCTGTTGGAGGCTGCTCGATCCGTACGGAGACGGGGAGCCCGGCTGCTGGAGGCTGCCGCCGTATGGCGAGGTCTGGCCCCCGGACACCGTGCCGTACATCGCATACCCGTTGTTGTACATGTGCCCCATGTCGTACCGCTGGGCGTAGTGCTGGCCCATGTACGAGTTCTGGTAGGCAGCCGCTCCGGCGGGATCCGCATGCATCATGTAACCGTTGGGCATATACCCGTTGGGTGCATTCATCTGGTACATGTCCTGGCGGGCCTGTTGAGCCGTTGCCGCCGCCGCCGCTGCTGCGGCCGCCGCTGATGGCACCGACTGGTTCTGGGATTGACTTTGGACGCGGGTGGGCGTGACTGGGTCGCCGGCTCCCCCTGGTCCCCCCACCGTCTGGCCGGGCATCAGGCCACCCATCGGATACTTCTCCTTGGTCTTGGTCAGAGTTTTGGTCTTGCGACGTGGCCGATACTTATAGTCCGGATGCTCCTTCATGTGCACCGCTCGCAGGCGCTTCGCCTCGTCGATGAACGGCCGCTTCTCGGCCTCGGAAAGGTCCTTCCATTGGGCTCCCAGCCGCTTCGAGATCTCCGAGTTGTGCATCTTTGGATTGTCGGAGGCCATCTTCCGGCGCTGGCCGCGTGACCACACCATAAAGGCATTCATCGGCCGTTTCACGCGATCCGCGTGCGCCTGATTCTTGTTGGCCGTGGCGCTGTTGTTGTTATTGTTGTTACTGCCACCACCGGTCATGCTGCTCAAAGCGGATCCGGCGGCCATGTGCGTGGGATGCTGCTGCTGCTGGGAATGCTGCTGCTGCTGCTGCTGGTGGCTCACGGGCGAGGTCATGTGATGGCTACCAATGCTGCTCTGGGTGGGACTCAGTTCGCTGGAGCTGTGCAGCGGAGAGCTCTGCTGCTGCTGCTGCTGCTGTTGCTGTTGCTGCTGCCCCACCTGGGTCCCGTTGAGGGTATTGGCCATGCTGGTCTGCAGCGAGCTGAGGGGATTCGGACTCTGGCTGGCCGCAATATGGGCGCTCATGTGGTGGTGGTGATGGTGGTTATGGTGACTCAGCTGCGAGTGGGTGAGATGCGACTGGCCGAGGTTCATTAGAGGCGCCAGCGCCGAGTAGGGCGAGGCGGCATGGCCGTGCAGAGCGGCACTGGTGTGATGCGGCGGCATTGTGGCATGCAGCAGGCTGCCCTTCATATCCGATTCCATGGTCAGCATGTTGTTAGAGGGGAATGTATTTCGATCGATCCGCTTTGCTTAGAGTCTCTTTTGGTCCTAGGTCGGGATGCTGCTAATCATCCGCGTTGAAGTTGTAGATACTAGATACTTTTACTATGCTCCGTTACTTTGTTGTTTCTTTCTATATAGTAGATATCCAGCAAATACTCGTACGTTTTGTTTTTAGGATTTTTTGAACATTTTCTTGGAAACCATGTTGCACTTGTGTTACTATATATTTTTTTAGTATCTTTTTCTAAAGTGTTTTTCTTGCATAACAAATTTTTGCGAATATATCTTTGTATTTCTAAGATATTTTCTTCTTTTTTTTAGCAGCCGACACTTTTCTCTCTCGTTTTTCTCTTTGGAGCGTTTCGAATGGCGTTTTTTTTGTTTTCTTTCGTTTCCACAGTCACAAATTTCTATTTCTTTTTTCTATTTGGTTTTCGATCTCTCGCTCGAATAAAAAACACTTGAAATTCGTTTGTTAAAAACCGTCGCGGAACGGAACTGAATGTGTGTGTGTTTGTGTGTGCCGCCTCAAAATGTTGTAGCTTTCGTAAGGCAATTTTTTGTTGTTATTTTCGCGTTGTCCAGGAAAAAATACCTCCACACTATGCGGAATTGAGCACCTTTCTGTTTCTCCGTCAAATGTGGACGGCGTCGAAACCTGTTCGAGGTGCGTTCTACGTTGATTTCGGGCCACACTCTTTTTTTTGTATTTTTTTGGGCCTGAATAATGTTGCTGAGATGACGAGGCACGAACAACTGCTGGCCGGGGCCCGACGAGGAGGCGGTAACGAGCCGAAACGAAAACGAGAAACCGAAACGAAGCGGGGCTCAGAGCTGCCGTGTACTATCGTATCGTACTACTACCGTATCGTACTGTATCGTGTCGTGTCGTTGCCGTGTGTTGCGTGCGCGCGTGTGCTGACGACAGCGAATACGAGAGTCGAATGAGAGACTGAATGTCGCTGGTGGCTCGAGCAAGCGGCTGTCGCCGTCGAGACAGGGTGGCTGCTAAAAACGGGTCTCTGCATCTGTGTATCTGTGTGCATGTGTGTCGGCATGTGCAAACCAGTTAAGTGGAGACAGGCCTGCCACCACGGCAGCCAGAGCGAGACAACCATAGTGTTTCGTATGGCACGACTGCTAATAAATCAAATAAACGCATTTCTTCTCCGTCTCTCTCTCGGCTCTCGGGCTCTTGGCTCTCGTATCTGCCTGTTTGCTGTGTGTGTGTGTTCGTATGTGTGCGGGGCTGCAGCTGTATGCCTGGGTTGGATTTTGCGCAGGCTGACACACCAATCAACGAGGCGTGCGAGTGGCACAGCCATATATAATGCCATCTCACTCTCTACAGCTCTATATCGATCCGTGTTGCGCCTTCAGCTGTGGCTGCTCTGGCTCTAGCTCTGGCTCTGTGTTGCCATAAAAATGTCGTCGTCTTCCACTGTGTATCTGCGGGTTTATGGCAAGCGCTGTTGCCGCACTTCACGCTCGCTTCAAACTCTAGAGGAATTTCGCTATAGCCCCCCTTTACCCCCCTCCCACCCACTGAACGAAGTTCGCTCATATAAATTTTAGCTTTAAATATGGCCGACAGAAAAGTCCCTGTCCCGGGTACAGAGAATGAGGAGCCCGGGGCCGCAGTGTTTGCGGCGAGTTTGCCGTTAGAGCGCGTCTCACGCGCATAGTTTTTTCATCTTATATATATATTTTTTTTTGGGGGGCTTTTGGTTTTTTGCCTGTCTATACATATAGTTATAGTACATACATATACTTATGTGTATATGTACACATGTATTTTTTTCATTCTTTTCCAGGATCTTCTGCAGTAGTTCTTCTTATTAACCTAATGGGTTTTCGTCAAGGTAGCAGCTAAATAAATGTATAGGCAGGCAGGATGGATGGAAAAAAGAAATGTATTAAGCGAGTGCTGTGCTGCAAGTGCATTGCAGTAACTACTAGATACAAATGTATCTATGTATCTCTGGCATGTGCCGCTTGTGTGTGTGTCTTTGATGCGGTCTGGCATCCTCGCATATCTATCACATGAGCAAAAAAGGTCTTGCCATTGTCTTAACCCATCCTCACCCTCCGCCGCATGCCCCTTCCTCTCTTTCTCGTCCACAGGTGTTTCATTCAACCTTCCTCCTCCACGTTGTCGATTAATGCATATTCTGGTAGTAGAGTACCTTTCTTTCTGTTTCTGTTGCTGCTGCTGTTTCCGTTATCCGCCCCCACCCCTTGGTTGGGGGCTCATGAGTAACTTTTGGTTTTCGTTTTTGTTCAGTTTTCATTAGCGCAAAGTGATTGGATTCCAGTTCTGGTGTTTTCACAGTATCCCACACCGCACTACTCACTGGTTTTTAAAGGTTTCGAGAATCACAATAGAACTAGAGCACACAGCCATCGATATGGCTAACGGATTGATTGCTCATTTCACTTGAAGGACAACAGAAAAAAAAAGAGTCAACCTAAAAGTATGTCACATTGAAACAGAATTTAAATACAAATTTGGCAAGAAATTCCATTTGATTTCAATATAAATCTATAAAAAAGACTTTTTTATATGGCCCATATTAAATCTAAATATAAAACCCTTTAAATTAAATATAAAACATTAAATTTGTAGGATATTTGTTTCACATTAATATGAAAATATTTAATTTAAATACGAAATTGATTTATTTTGAATATTAAATGTATCTAAAATAAAAATTAAATGTATTTAAATTAAGTTCAATTAAAGGCTTTTTTTCTATTCAGGGTGTAAGGATATGATTCCATAAGATTATAACTAGAAGTTCAGTACATATTCTTAAGATTAAAATGATATTTTTGTTTTGTTTTACATATTAAAATTAACTATAATAAATTTGAAAATAATACAACAATTAATGAAGGTTGTAGAGGCGTTAGGCTACTTAAATTAAAATTTAAATATCTGTAAGTTAAGCTTTCCTTTCTTATAAAAATTGAGCCCCTTTTTGCCTCATCGCCCATCAATTTGCCTTTAGAAAATTATTCACGAATCGATTTCTCGTCGTTTCCTGCATCGTCATCTCGCACAAACACTTGATGCGAGCTACTAACCCATAAAACAGTGTACTCACATACACAAATACATAAGCATATTTACATACATGTACAAAACAGCAGAATAAGTCAATATGTGTATGTGGGGCTCGTCTGCTTAATGAATTTATGGCCAATTGCAAATCATTTGACAATGAAACGAAAAACACACAACAAGGAACAATAATACAGCCAGAAGCAGCAGCAGCAGCAGCATCAAACAATGCAAAAACCTGCCCCAAAAACTGACCTACAACAAAAATTGGGCAACAGCAACAACAATAGCAAATCTTAACCACAAAAACTTGGCCAAAGAAAAGGAAAAAGTCAAAGTCGATGCCTGATGCTGATGGCATTGTGCATACAATATAATGCCAAATACAAACACACACACAAACAACGAAAAAAAAATACAATTCTTGTTTCATTATCAATGTACTTGTTCCTGTTTTTATTGTTGGTGTTTTTCGTATTATAATGGAATTTTCAAGGCAGGGGAGTACTGACTGTTGCTCTCTCTTCAGAAAGCCATTCCATTCGCCATTCATTTGAAAATGGGAAAAAAATAAACCGAAAAAACTGAACCGAAAACTGAACCAGACGCAGAAGCAGACCCAGACTCGAGACTCGAGACTCAGACTCGGGATTCAGATTCAGATTCAGACTCAGAGACGAGTAGACACTCAGACGGCTTTTGTTGTTGGTCTGGCTTTAGTAGTATTTGTTTGTGTTTTATGTTTGACGTTTGAGCGTGCTGGGCGCGTGTGAATGAAAAGGAAGCTCACTCACTCACGAATACACTCACAGACATTCACATAGTACAACCATTGCCATAGAGCCATAGAGAGCCATATAGCCATACAAAAAACAAAGTCAAGGTCATTGTAAAGAGTTTTAATTGTTCATACACAAAAAAACCACTCACACGCACACACACACACACACACACACAAATGGGCGGGAGAGCATTACACAAACAAACATTCGTACATAATAAAAGAAATAAAAACGCAACAGCAACAATGGACAATGGCAAAAAAGGCAACCAGCAGCAGCAGCAGCAGCAACCAGAGGAGGAGCAGCAGCAGCCCCGTGCCGGCAACAAACACTTCCCACTTCCACCATTTCCACTTCCACAATAAAAGACAGAATTGGCAAGTCAACAAGTCGAACCTCAAACAACGACAACAAAAATCTGAACAATCCGTATGATATCTGCATATAGTACGGGTAGTGGTAGTAGAAGTAGGACCCTCTATCAGAGATACGGTATTTATCATTTAAATGTTATGCTGAAGAAGTACTCGTACTTAAGTGCTATTCTATTTGAAGACAGGTATTTCGTGAATACATTAAATTGTCATGGCCATGCGTAGTTGGGCACTGCATTGCACTCCCCTTCTTATCCTGAATATTGAAACTTTATTTTATGCTTATGTTTTTATTTCTAAAATTACTCAAGCTATTTACTCGCAATAGCTTAAAGCTAAATAACTCTTAGAAAACCGTTGTTTTTAAGAAATATAATATGTTTTATGTGTGTGTCCTAAAGACAATGAAACATCAAAAAAAAATATTTCATTAATGTTTTCACCACTACATTTGGATTTTTTAATTTTACTTTAAGGAGAAAATAGTTATTTTAGTGTGTCCTTATTATTTGAATAAATATAAATAATACTGATAATAATAAATAAATTTTAATTATATTAATATGTTCATAGCATGCGATAAATGAACATAATTCAATTATTAAGTAGATATCTGTATATTTATGGCTTTTATTGAAGTTGATGTATGTTGATATGTATGTCCTTCTGTAGAATAGCAGAGCATCTCATAGGATGTGCTTGGATGTTTTTTGTTTCATTCCACAGAATATACAGCAGTCTGTCTTCACTTATCGCTATATAAATACAAAGTAATAAAGACCATATGTAGAGCCGATTCCTGCTTTGCCTTAAAGACAGATGATTTTCAATATTCAAAGAAAATACTAGAATTTGCAGAAATTATTTATTTTGCGATTCGAAATGCTCTAAGAAATTTTTCATCTGTCTTTTGGGAGTATAAATTGAATTTTTGTTGACTAATTCAATATTAAATAATATTTAAAAAATATAGTAAAATTTATAATAGAAACAGATGACTTAAGTTGTTCAGAGAAAATAATAGAATATATTTTATTTGGGCTTCAAAACGGTCTACGAAATTGGTAAGAAAGTTTTTTCTGTTCGTTTAAAATTTTGTTTAATTTTTAATATTTGAAAAGTAGATAATAAAATATATAATATACAATCAAATTAATAGAATATTTGTTTTTTTTTTATTTACAGAAATAGTTTATGATTTCTTGATTTTGCCATGCCTTCTACTTATTTATTTTGCCTATTTACTTACAAAAATATTTACTAGATCCGATTCAACATTTAGTTTGCATAAAGCCTTAAAGATAATCTATTTCTAATGCCAGGAAAATGATTTCTATAGCTGAATTTTAGGAACTATATTTTATAGAGCATCTGCTATAAATTTATTGGTCAGATTATAGATTTTTTGATCGATATTGCAGACCCAAAATCAAAGTAGTATTTTGTTAAATTCATTTCTTTTGTTGCATACTTTTTCTCCTGCCAACTTTTAGGCCAGACTTACTTCCGTTGTGTGCGTGTGTGTGTGTGTGTTGACTCTAAGCTCAAATCTCAAACGGTCCCTAAATGCTTTGCTCTTGCAACTTTTGCCGGCAACTGTTTTACGAGTTTATCCGTTTAACAACGCCCAAAAAACAAGCAAACAAAAAAAGGGGAAAATCTGCAAACACTCAGAGGCTGCAGAGAGAACAGAACAGAACAGAGCAGAAAGCCAGGTCGAGAACAAAAAAGTGCAGAAAAAAAATTACGTATACGACCCGTCTCGACACTTGTAGACGAACCCACACACACGCAGCCAGGAGAGACAGACAGAGAGAGAGAGAGAGAGAGAAGGAGAGATGGCTATACAGACACAGACACAGACGCTTTTCAGACTTATTCATTTTACACATTCATTTCCTCATTCAATTCGCAATTGTATACGAAATTTCAATTGTTTGTTGAATGTATTATGTGCGTTTTGCTGTGTGCTGTGTGCTGTGTGTGGCTTCTGCCAGGGAACGTACTCTCTCTCGTACTACATACTGCATACCGTGGTGGCCCTCTTGCCACATGATGTTGATGTTGGTGGTGATGATGATGATGACGTTGTTGAAAATTGCATTCCATGGCAAAGTTCAGTTCAGTTTCAGTCGACGAGCGTGTGTGTGGCAACAGGTTGCTTCTGTCTAGCTTTTGAAATTTTTGCCACAAGGGAGACAAAGAACAAATGGATCTGGTGGATAGGGCGGATAGGGTGAGTGTGAGTGTGAGTGCCGCCGCTACTAGTTCTCTATACATATACATATATATGGGTATGTGTATCCTGATTGCATGATGATGATAAGCGCGAAGTTCTGGCCATTGAAATTGTGAACGTGTTGATGAGTATAGCCATTCATTCATTCATTCATTCATTCATTCAGTCATTCAGTCAGTCAGCCAGGCAGTCATTCACTTGCCTTGATTGTTGAGGCTCTCTCTATTCTATTCTGGCTGAAAGTGAAAGTCGGTTCGGGGTCGGTTTGTATGGCTTGTATGGGTTGTATGGGTTGGTTGGAACAATCAAATGGCATTAGTTTTTGGGCTCTGAACTTGATGCAGGACCCGAACAATAGTGAGCGAGAGAGGAAGGTCCTCTTATCGATTTTATGCGGTCAGGGAGAGACAGAGAGAGCCAGACTCAGAGAGAGAGAGAGAGAGAGAGAGAGGCGGCTGCCTGCCCCACATTCATATTGCCACAGGGACGACACGACGACGACGAGGCCCCAAAAGAGTTGAAAAGTGAAAGATGCAAATAATAGCCAAGCGAATGCTCTCTCGCTCTCTTGCTTTCTGTCTCTTTCTATAGGTCTCTCACTCTGTGTCTCTGTCTCTGTCATACGCCCTTACAATAAAGGAGTCTCCAAACGCAGACGGGGCGTGTTTCTCACAGCCAACAAGCAGGCGAACAAAGAGCTAAAGATATTATATCTTATTGTTATTCTGTATTATTTTTGTGTCATTGAACTTATTTTGCCATGAAAGAAAAACGTGAGTAAGGCCGCCGCCGACTGAATATGAATGGCAGGGAATGGGCAGGGAGGGGATGTGGAGGGTGGGGAGTGGAAGGAAGAATCATTATCAATCAGAAGAATGCAATTGTTTTTGGGTTGTTACATTTTTTTTCTTTTTTTGCCACTTGTATTTTACTTTCCTGAATGGTTATGGTTATTGAGCGACAACAATAGAACCTAACTGTGCCACAGATCCCGATTCCTGCCCCTCCAAAGGCAGACGCAACGGCAGACACAACTTTTGGGGCGGGAGGCGGAGGGCGGGGGAGATTTCTCGATTAGGAAATTGATTTTCCATTTGTGAAAGACTTTAAGTTAAGTCCCTCAAAAGGGTATAAATTACCAGAAATTGGTGGCTTTAATGTTTTTGTTTTTGGTGATTGTTTTTGTTTCCATGCCGGCAGCTTTTGGAAAGGATTTGTTGTAGCAAAACTGCTTGATTTAACATCAGTGATTATGAACATGTGATGATGTTGAATACTTATTCCGTATTCTGGAAGGCAGAAATCTCGTCTTTGATTATTATTATGAATGATTCTAGCAACTGGTTGCTTCCTATGAAATGCCTGCGCAATTATTATGGGCTATTGATAGTCTGCTTTTTGCTTCTGAAAAGTGATGCACAATCTCAAAATAATTACACAACTTTTAATCTAACCTTCTATCATTTAATTATTCGAATAATTAATTTATAAATTTTTTATTTTTGTTTTGTTATTACTATGATTATTTTGATTATTATATTTAGTAAAAATAAAACTATTAAAATTAATTCTTTAAAGTTTGTGATATTTATTTTATTTCTTATTTGAGCGCATGTCACTTGCCACATATACATACATTGTACACACATATACATATATCGATTTACAGCAGAACAAAATCGAATTTGATTTGTTTCATATTATCGCTGAATTTAGTGGTTTTCTGTGGTTCTATAGTGGAATTTCTTTGCATTAAAACAGTCACTCACATGGTACCCTCACACCACTCACATTATAATTGAATGCATCCCAAGATCCCGTCACTCTTAGTCAGCTAGAGGTACATATGTACTTATACTTATAACGTGCGCCTTCAGCTGCCACCGCAACTGCTCATTTAATAAAACTAATCAGCGAGTCAACAACTTGTCCAGTGGCTGTGTGACAGACAGCAGAAAAAATAAAAGACATACAAAATGTGATATAAAACTGTAGCAAGATGGAAAATGAAAATCGCGCTGACAATCGCCATATTTCCCATTTAGATGGCCGGGCGGGCGGATACAACCAATTGAGTGAGACTTTGACGGACTGGCAAAGTTCTTTGTTCATCTGGGACTGGTACTGGGACTCGGGGCGTAATTTATCGCATCATTATCAACCTCATGGATGTCGCTAGGTCCTATTGGCGGTGCCGCACAAATTGCAGCCATTTAATTCAATTTAAATAAATTTAAAATGTGATCAACTATAGTTGAGAGCATCTCTGGACGTTACTCCTCTCTTATGTGGTCTGCTTTTGATTGTGGCAATTGGAAGAAAGTATATGCTTGTATGGGAGGTGCAAGCGGTGAATCGAAGAAGCTTCTCAAGGGTGTGAATCATTGTGAATATTCACTCCCCAAAATTAGACACAAAATTTACGAGAGTCTTACTGGGAGAGAGCTAGCATTGAACAGAGACGAGGGTCTACTGATCCTGATAAAAATTATGCTATGATATTAATAAATAAATTAATATATAAAAAAATTACATAAAAAGAAAAAAAAAATTTTAATATATATTATAATTAATAAATGAATAAAAAAAATAATAAAAAATATACATATGTAAATAGAATAAAATACAGTGTAAAATTACAATTATAATTACTACAATACATAACATAAAATTGAAATTAAATGTAAAGTAAATGTATCGCTGGGATGTACATAGAATGAAATAAATAAAATAATATATAAATAAATTTACTTGTAAATGGGTGCGCATATGCCTTCCCAATAGCTTTGATAATCCCCGTTGGCCGTTACATCGATTCGCCATTCTGCGATTCAGACTTACATTCAACTCCTTGACAAGATCCTCTCTCCTGGAACAAAGTCCGGTTAAACAGCCAAGTGACAAATCGGTGACTTTCAAGACACAAACACCACTCCAGAGTGAAGCCAGACCGGTGTCTGTTGAGGGTCTGTTGAGTTGTTTGGCTCTGCTGCCTTGTCGAAAGCGTCGAAACTTCTTCTTGGGCCAAACTGGTAGGCAAACACAACAGGCCACGCCATCCAAGTAGGACCGGGATCTAGCGCTTCGCTTCGGGCGTGAATAAATGAAGTTTGCAAATTGCACCACGCCTGACCACCACCGAAAAAGCTATAGCTATAGGCAGTAGGCAGTATCGGGTCCAGTGGTAGTCGCAGTTGCACTGCAATCCACATTACGAATGCAAAACTTTGTCCTCATTACTTGAGAGCGAGAGACGCTGCTGGGAAGGCTGAGAGGTTGGGTAGAGGCTGGGAAGTTGGGAAGCTGCCCCTGGGTTAAGGCGTTGCTCTAGTCCAAGTTATGGCGTCTGTCAAAGTCGTTTCGCATGCAAAAAGTTGTCGCCGTCGTCATCGCATTGTCCGGTCCAAGTTCTCGGCAAGCCCCGGCAGCCTCGGCAGCTGTAGAGAGAGAGAGAGAGAGAGACAGGCATCTGAAGGACAACGAGAATGATGACGACAACATCTGCATTGGGTCGTGGTCCCCTCTCCATCCTGGGCCTTTGCCAGAGAGTCCAGGCCCAGGTCCAGTCCAGTCCAGCAGCTGTCAGCCCGTCTAACAAGTGTCACAGCAAGTTTTTTGCTGGACACTGAACTGCTCTGCTGGACAGAGCCCAGTCCTCGGACACCACCAGTCTCTTCGGGTGTCTCTGCGAGAGAGTTTTTTTGTGAAAGATTATAATCTGCAAACAGTTGTCATCCCAAGTTTGAGTTTGAGTTTTTGCAAATATTCGTATTCCATGCTGCTGTTGCCGGAGGCTGCTTTTCCTTTTGCTGATTAAATGATTTAAGGTCAGTTGGATTTTGTTTGGTCTTCTACTTACTTAATTCTTACTCGTAATTCATGAATAATTAGTTCTTTCATTCCTTGATCTAATTGTTTCTGTATCGAAGCGTAAACTCAACAAAAGGAAAATACTTCAAGAGGTCAGTGGGTTCCAGAATACAAAACGATATTCCTGAGAATAATTCCATGAGGATTTTCCATTACATTTAATGGGGACTTTAAAGCAGACCACCTGTATAGCTTGCTATCTATCCGATAGGATCTCTTTATCCCCCAATGAAGACATAAAATTACGTAGCCAAAGCCTCGTTTAGGGGTAACATTAGACTAAATACCCGAACCGAAACCCGTGACCGCATGAAATTGTAGACAACAAACATGGGAGAACATACATATACATGCGATCAGATCCCAAGACATCCCGAAGCGACTACCGAACTGTATCCTAGATCAAAATCAATCAGAGGGGCAGAGAAATCGCTCTAATTTAGCAGAAATTTTGGCAGCAGTACACTGGCAGAAATCAGCTTGACTGACAGCTGGCAATTAGGACACGCAAATTTTCTGCTCTTCCCAGTAAAAACACGAGACCCTGAAACCCAACAACCCGACCCGATCTGGGGGTAAGGGTAAGAGGGTAACCCAGTACCCAGTAGCTGTGTGGCAGTACCAGTAGCTGTGTGGCAGTAGCCGACCCGATGGTAAGTCTCTTTCTGTAATTTGAGTCGATTTTTCCGGCATGCTGTTCTCCTCCTCCTCCTCCTGCTCCTGCTCCTGCTTTCGTCTGAAATCGCAGTCTAGATGCGATGCTTGGATGGGCTGCCGCCTGCCTTTGGCTCTGCCTCTGGTCGTGGTTCCATTTTAATTGCAGCAAAAAAAAAAAGGTCGCCCCGCTCTGCAATTAGATCCAAAAGTAAAGTAAAACGAAGCCGCAGACGAAGGATCAGATGAGAGATCGCAAGAGATGTGTACTAAGCGATACGACAGAGGGTTTCTCCTCTTCTCTGCCCTTACACAGATTCTCCCGCTCTCGCTCTCTCTCTCTCTCTCTCCCTGTAATTATGGGGAAGGGGACTCGTCGTGAGAAGTCCCGAAGCAGTAGCAGAAGCAGATCCCACACCCGCTTTTACCCTACAAATTAGAATCATTTGAATAACAATTCATTTTGCCGGAAATTCGGTTTTAAATATTTTGTAAATTTTGTGGGCGTCCACCCCGAGAATTTTAGAGTGGGACCCAGACCAAGTTTATAATCAAATTAGATCCCCTAAAAAAATATGGCGCATCTCAAGCAACCAAATAGAGATCTTCGTGGCACAGTGTCGTGTCGGTGTGCACTCAAGCATCACACAAAGTTTCGAAGCAACGACGACGACGACGACGGAGGCCAGTCTCTTGGACACTCCCCTTCTTGCGAGTAGAGTATCGGAATCCGTATCCGTATCGTATCGAAGAGAAGACGCACAACCCCACCGCTCATTCCAGTTGGCCGGTGATGAGTTTTTAATGGCTGGCGCTGGCCCGCTGGCTGCTTGCGGCCAATGTGAATTATTGTTTTCATATTCCGCACAAAAACTGGTTATGCTTTCATGATTTTGCCATCGCTGAATGTTGAACAAACTGGAGCTAATCGGAGCCATACATACATATATATGTGTGCAGTGCTTCAAGATAATGCGTTGTGGGGCAGAGGAATATATGAGAATATTGTTTTATTGGGGGGAGAAATCCTATGGGATTTAGTTTCTTAAAGAACAACAGACGGGTATTATTTAAAGGGAATAGGATATAGCTAGACTAAAGCTAAAAACTCAGAGAAACAAAGGCCTGAAATTTAAATAATTATTAAAAATGTATTCCATTAAAAAAAAATTAGATGCAAAAAATTGTTGACATTAATATACAAATATCTAATATTTACAGTTAATATATTAATAATTAAAATAAATATATTTCCTATTTAAAGTTGTGTTTAAATTAAATTTTCTCATATCTAGGTATATATATTTCCTACAAATTTAAAAAAATTATATTTATTAAAAAGCGAATATTTAATTTGAATATGGGTGTGTTTCCATATTTCTCTGGGTATACTCAAAGAAAATCAGTTCCAGCTTCATTCAAATAAATTGTATAATTATCCAACAATGAATAGTATTCCACCTAGACCATCCCAGGAGAAACTATATCTAAAAACAATTTCATAACTCAATCAAGCGGATAATACCCGACGAAGTCCGACAGCCTTTTGCCACAAGTGACCCATCAAAAATGTGGCATGCTCCACGGATGGCAGACCAGTTCATATGCTAATTCATATTGATAAAATATCGAAATGAACCGAAAAGTTGACTCCCTCCCATGCCTGAAACCATGGGCCTGAAACCGAGGGCCCTGTAATTTACAACGCATACAGTTAAGGCTTAAAGGTCATATATTATAGACTTTATTTGGACTTGAAACATACATAGAGATCCCTATCGTATCCAAAGATTCCAAACCAAAGATTTCGCATAACTTAAGACGGGAGTTTTGTGATTAAAAATGCAAAAAGTAAAAGGTTCGGGATGAACTCCGTCCCGTCCGGTGAGGTTCATAAATTCCCCATGATATGAGAGAGCCTGTCACATCAATTGTTTTCAACACGAACGGGTCTCTCTCTATATATATAAATTTATATAAATATCAATGAAGTATGAATTCATTTGGCTGCCACATGGCGACATATTTTAATAATTTCGATTATGTCTTTATTCAGCTTCAAATAGAAAAAAAGATCTACAAGAATTCTCAACGCCTAAAACACTTTGAGCAGTCCAAGACAAGACGAAACTAAACGCAGCAGAAAGAACTCTTAATGGTGGCCATAAATAATTCTAGAAAACATTCAAATTCTTTGCCAATATTTCAAGAAATTAATTCATAATTAGGCAACTTCACGCCGAGCCGCTAGGCACGGTCATGGGACATGGGACATCGGACTCCTCACCTCGCCTCTGCCTCGCGTTGGGGAGAGCAAACAAAAGTGGACAGTGATTGGGGCATAAATTATGGGCAGCCGCTGGATCTTGTTCGAATAGAGGACCGACGACTGAAGCTCTGGGGCCTGGCATCGTGGCCGAGCAGGCAGAGTGTTAGATTTGTCAAACATAAATTAGATGTGGGGTCACAGAGCGGTACAGTGGGTTTTAATGGTGATATATCAAGGTGTAAATTGAGTGTATCTATCCAATAGATAAGCCTCATCAGTTTTTGAAATATACTTCTTTAGATTAAATAGATTATGATTGAATATCCGATATCTGTCAAAATCTTCTAAAGAATAATTTAAAATTCTTTACAATTATTAAATAGGTATTGAAATGCATAAATTATATCATTAAATATATAAAACTATTATTACATCTAGAAACACTATGCCAGGATGAAACGATAATATTATAGAAAGAGTTACTAGGTCGTAAAAGCTGATGGTCGACAAAGTGTTAACCTATAATTTCAGCTATTCTGTATCTTACGTATAAACAATTATATAGATCTTCCAATATTATATACATTTACAAAAACATGCATTGAATATATCTGAGGTTCATCTAGAGGAATTATTTTCATTATAATCATTTATCAACAGTATCAACAGACATTTTTCGAAATAGATTACTATCCATATCTTACGTTTTGTGGAATACTTTTAGTGATTCACTATATATATATTTTTTTTTTTTATTATTTTTTTTAATTATGTTTTTATAATTTTTGTATTATTTTTTATTTTTAATATGATTAATATTATTAAAAAAAATATATTAAAATTTCACAGTAATCTCACAATAATTGTAACCCAAAGTAAAATGTATCAAAATAAACCGTTAAAAATCGATAAATCTACCATTATTCAGTAAACCGTCGATTAAATATAAACTCTAGTCATTTATGAATGATTCTGTGGACATACGAGTATTCCATGGATCAAAGCTATACCCATAAGTTGAAGTTAATCCCCCTCTCAGTTTAATTTTCCAAACCACTGTGAATAGGGGGGAATGGGGGGGGGATGGGTGGATATTCTCGTAGATAGATGACTCCGACTACTTCACAGAAGCGCGCACGCACATTGAGGGAACAAAGAACTTGCTGACCACATAGCATGTGGCATTCGTTTCGACCGGGTCTGGGAATGGGTCTCTGGATGCTGTGCGGTTCCATCTGCAATCCCCAAGTAATAAGCAAACCGTCGTCGTTGTCGTCGTTGTCGTCATAGTCATCTCATCGCCTTGGCCATTGCCATTGAAATGCTGTTACAAGTAACAGAAAATGCGAACAATGCGAACAGAGCATGCCGGCCGGCCAAGCCGGTCACTGAACAATGGGGCAGCAAGTCTTAACCAGCAGAGCAGCCAGCCCCCAACTGCACGTAGATGTTATTAATATGGCTGCCAATTTGTCGTTGTCGTCCGTGTCTCAGACTGAGACTGAGACTGAGTCCAAGTCCGAGTCCGAGTCCGAGTCCATGCCATGAAATGTCTCTAAAATAAAAAGCCAGAGCAGCGCAACTGAAATTGTCGCACTTTGGATCCATTCCATTCCCCGCCATTTGCCATTTTATTCAATTAACTTGCAAGACAAATAATACAAATCAAATATATACATTCGCTATATATCTATATATAAAAGAGACATACATATATATCCACGTACATGTGTAGGAGCCATTTTCAATCTGCTGTTTTCAGCAGTTTCAGCTCCAATTCTGAAAGGAAATGCATCATCAGCATTTGCATTCAGCATTCAGATAGAGAAAGAGCGAGAGCGAGAGGGGGCGAGTGCCAATCCAAAGTCTTGAAAGTCTTGAAATTACTTCAGCTCGTTAAAGTGGAATGTCTGGATGGGAAAGATGGAGATGGTGATGGAGATTCTGGTGGGGTATGAGTGCGCAAATTACCAAAAAAGAAATGGCCACTGGCAATTGACACCACCAATAATCCACCAGAGCTCGCTCCGAACAAAAGCCCCAAAGTTCGACAGGCAGATGAACATTTTTCGCTGAGTTCGGCAGTTGTTTTGTTTGCCACATTCCGCCACACACACACACAGATAGAGATACTTACTGCTGCAGATACACTCCTATATATATAATTGTTACTTTTTGCTTTGCATTTGACCGGGTTCTAATTGCCAAAAGCGAAATGCGCTAATTTTCTGCTTGATTAAAGCCCAGTTGCTCAGCTAATTGCTGGGAGGGGCCGGGCCGGGCCTCCGAAACAAGTTTTGCTAGGGATTGGCTGACATTGGATGTAAAAAACTTTGTAGATTGTTGTACATTTTTGGTAGAACATTTGGACTAGCAATAAATAAATAAAAATAAATAAATAAATACAAATAAGTTAATATAAATAAATTAATAAATAAATATAAAGAAAATTAAATAAATACGAGTATAGCATAAAAACATTCCTATATTTATATTTATTTATTTAACAGATTTAAAAATGAAGATATCTTTAAATATGAAATAAAAGGGAATATATAGTTCAATTATGATGTCTGTTTTGGACCAGGAATAAATAGTTATAAATAAATAAAAATAAATAAATATAGCATAAAAAGTTTCCAACATTTGACAGATATATATCTTTTGAATAATATTGGAAAATATAAATTAAATTAAATTATGATATTATTTTATCAGTTTTATATCCCTAAAGTTACACTCAATTTTGCTTATTTTAATGATATATTTTCCACTTCCATTATCGAACAAACACCTGGCTCCCTAACGTCCATTACTTCAATCTACTTTGCGCACTTTCCAAGCAATTTCATCCAGAATAATGCAAAAAAAAAAAAAAAACGGGAAGGGATAATGGAGGGAAAGTCTGGTGGAAAATAGGGAGTAAAAAAAAGAAAGCAAAACAAAATCAATCAAAAATCTCAGACATTTGCTTTCTGATTCGAAGTAATTTGAAAGCAATCTACGGACAGAACGAACGAACAACAAGGCAAACAACAAACAAACAAACTCCAAAGATACAAGAGCCAAGAGCCAACTTGGTGCCTGTTTTCCCTATCCCTATCCCTAAAGCTAAAGCTGGGGAGGAAAGCACTTTGCCATTTGGATAGAACCCCAGCTCTAGCCGGAACCCTAACCCCAACCCCAATCCAGAGTCCCAGCCTCAACCCCAAGGAACGACATCATCAAGTGGGGCACCTCATCATAAGTAAGCCAAGCACTTTGCCTGAGTAAATGTGCAAATAAGTATCGCGTGGTGCATAACGTTCAGTGACTGTCAAACTGTATGTGCCCCCACCGACTACTGTGAGGACCAGGCCCAGCCAAGTGCAACGAACGGTTCTTCGTTTCCAGAGACTCTCTTCTCTGGCAAGGGCACATAAGCATAACTAGACACATTCATCCTCCGCTGCCTGCCTCTGCTGCCTTCCTCTGGTGCTGGTGCTGCTGCTTCTGCTGCTGGCATTCGGATTCGCACTCGCATTCTATTTTTGCACATGAGTTATTTTACTTAAGTTCTTGTTGCATTCTAACGTTGCACTCTCAAGTCGCATGCACCTTATGTCCCCTAGCCCCAGCCCCAGCCCCAGCCCCAGCCACCGTCATCCATCCTGTCTAGAAATGTAACCAAACGTGGCTCGAATGTCAGCTGCAGTGGCAGCAGAAGCTGGCTGCCAGGGGCACGAGCATGGGGCACGGGGCACGGGAATGTGGCAACTGTTGTTATGCAGTGCTCAAGTAATCAGTGCTACTGTCGCTTATTGTTTGTCTGTCGTCGGAGTCATCGTCGTGGCAGTCGCAGTCGCAGTCGTCGGTGTCTGTTTCGGAATCAGCATTGGATGCACAGTGGCACAAGTTTGATTTTTACAGCACAAAACTCACTGCTAAGCAACACTGTGTTGGAGAGAGATGTGATACGCTTTCTATGGGAGCACCCTTTGCGGCTGAACCACTCAGAGAAAGAGAGTGTGCCCTCGCATTTTTACTTTATTAGTATTTGTTTTTAAATTTGTATTATTTTTTTTATTTATTTATTATTATTATTATTATTTATTTATTTTCTATGTTCTATTATTATTTATTTTTATATTTTTTAATTTCTTAAACTATTTCTTTGTTTTTATTTATTTAATTATTTTATCTCTCTATTATATAACATAGTTTTTGGCAGTCTTTGCTGGAAATTTTATTTTGGCGGAAGTTGGCGCAGAAGCGAAGCGAGTGTGCAGGGGGCTTTCCCCCTAGTTTAATAATATTTTTATTATTTTTATTTTATAACTATTTAATCTTAATATTTATTTATCAATCATTATTATTATTCTGTACTTGCATATTTTATTTTAAATTCTCTACAATTTCCTTTAAAACCCGAACCAGTGCTGGCGAATAGTCTTCTCAGCTCCGCTCTGGTCTTGGTCTTGGTCTGGGTCTGGGGCTTGTTGGCAATGAGTCTTCTCTCGCCTTGGTCGCTGCCATCTTTTGCCCTCCCCTGCCCAATCCTGTTGTTCTGTTCTTCTTCTTCTACACTCCGTCAATTGCGAATATGGCGCCCCATCCACCATATATAATTTCAGTGTTTTCTGCTTCTTTTTTTTTCTGAGATTTATGGCGGTCGTAAGTGGAAACGCAGTGCACTTGGCTGGTAAATTAAGTGCTTATTTGGAGTTTAAGTTGGTGCAATTAGACATGTTCTCAAGGGGCCTGCACATACCTGAAGAGTGGATGACAAATTAGTGGATGATCTGGTGTCCCCCATGGGTCTCATCAAGGTTGCTCTCCCCCAAAGGACTCTCTGCCCTGCAATTGTTTGTTTCGGGAGAGAGAGAGAAAGAGAGATGTCAGAAGTATAATTGAGAAACTTTCCAGACGAATATTACGAGATCTTTGTTTGTATTATATGATATGGTAAGGATGAGCTTTCACTTTTTTGTTCTATTAGAAATGGAAATTGAAATCATTCAGACGGAACGGATTTATCTTGGAAATGAGAGATGATTTCTACTGAATTAGGATTATATGCATAGAAAAGATAACTTAAATAAGGGAGACATCATTTATTACATACACAAACATTCCTGTAAAAATATATATGTGAAATAGATTAAACTCGAAGTGTCAAAAAATAAAGAATTGAACGCATAATTAAGAAATTGAATGACTTATTTAGAGGACTGTGTCCCCCCATTCCCACCGAAGCTAGCGGCTAAATCTTTATTCTATATCATGGGAACATCTAATCCATTTCAACCTTGACCGAAATCATAAAGCCAGGACCGGTGGTCCTCTTAGCAGTAAAGCCGTTAAAACGGGGAAATATAAATTTAATTACAATCCCATATGCAGTGTAGTTTCCTCTCTTCTCCTCTCTGTTGAGAACACTAAATCCGTGCTAATCCCGTACTCCATCGTGGCATCCAGGGGGAAACGGACTGATGTCCGCATAAATCAAAGTTGGCATAAAATTTCACACCTTGACTGGTTTTATGATTTTACGCTTAATTTACTGCTGGCGGATAGGGGGGCAATACATAAAAAAAAATTGAAATTTACTCTGCTTACTGGAATGTCATAAAAACCGAAATTCAATAAAAATTAAGAAACCCTGGAAGGAAGAATCCTTTTGTGAGAGTGATAACCAGCTGCTGGCTGTCGGATTTTTCATCATATTCTCTCGATTTGTCAGTTCCAGTATCAGTTTGAGATTTTGTGCTGCCTGTGGAATCCTTTGAGTTTGAGACCAACAGCGGACAATATTTTATTGAATTCTTTTGGGCAGGCCCAGACAATTCGACGCCAATACCAATACCAACCCCAGACCAAGACACGACCCAGAACCTGGGGTCAGAGCCAGCAGCAGCACCTCAACCTCTACCTCTACCCCCAAGTCGCAGCCAGCAGGTCGTAAAAAAACAGGGAACGGGCTAAGGAGCGGCACAGCGGCATTGGAAGATTTATGGTTGAGGCAATAAATTGTGCGACTCCATGTTAAAAAAGTTGAAGCACACGGGTGAAAGTTCTAGGCGCTCTCGGCTACTCCCCGCACATTTAAATTGTCTGGGAATTCACTTATCGATCCCGACCAGGAAGGCAAATCATTAAGTGCCATAAATTACGCCCACCAACAAGCCAAAAAATACAATAAAAATAAGTAGAGACCTTCTTCGAAAATTTGCTACACTTCTGTGCGAGATTCTCCTATCCTTTCTTTCGAGAGATTGGGTCGTGGTGTCGTCGTGTGAGAATGAATTGCATTCTGCATTCTGCTTGTGCAATTCCCTCGAAGTGCAAAAAAAATCGATAGACAATGGGACCGACCTCTTGGCCCGGAGGGGGTTACCTTTCAACCAATCTTTTTTTTTTCATTCCTTCTCTGCTCTTATTATTTCGGTTTTCTCAAGTACCGGCACCGACACCGACACCGACACGGACACGGACACGGACAGAGCATTATTATTATTGTTTTCGCTAACTGTTCTTCTTTCGGGTTGAACGGGCACTTGCAGCAGCTTCCCCTATCCCTATCACTTCTACCCTCTTCTGACAATGGCCCTATAATGATATAGGTAAATGCATCCATCCCATAGAATACCATTTCTCAACAGGTATTTTTATTGTACTATTTGCTCAAGCCGAATATATCCTGCGGCTAGCCATTGTCAATGGGAAATGGGAATTCGGGGGGGACGGGACTTATTGGGAATGCCAGTGGCAGTGTCAGTGGCAGTGCCCTCGCAGATTGGTGGGAAAATTTGTGCAAAAAGCCGTAAAATTCATATCCTGTCAGTGCGGGAGGTGCGGGAGGAGGTGTGGGAATGCTAATAAAGATCTGAAATTCGGAGTTCAAGTCATTGCACGGAATGACATTTGGGCAGATGTAAAGATGTTATGTGACTGATGATATTCTATTGAAAGGTGCAAACGATAATTGAAATTGATTTCATGGTGATCATGAGAGGAATATCTAGGGAATATGGATGGGATGGATTTGAAACTTACTCGTACTAATGGGATCTTTGCAAAATGAGAAAATAGGACTGAAATTTTAATATTTACAAAACCATTTCATTTATATATGTATATATTTCATAATTAAAATCAATACATTTCATTTTAAGTTTAAAATAAATAATTTCAATAAATTAAATTTCCAATTACATTTTTTCATATACATTATATATAAAATATATTTCCTACAAATAAAATTTATTATATTTATTTTTAAGTGTTTTGTATTTAAATTAAATATTTTCGTTTTTAAAAAACTTTCTAATAAATTTAAGTTTAAATCAAAGTATATTTATTTAATTTCACTATTTTTATATTTAATTTAACTTCAATGCCTTCAATTACCCCTAGAATCTCTCACTGGAGCCCAAATAGAATTCACATATTTATTTAATTTTTAGATCTGCCTCACAGGCATTCCCAGCGACTGCAATTTGAAGAAGAACTCTCTATAAAATCGCCAGAAATCATCAGCCTTCAACCGAAAGAAAAACCAATTGTATGTGCTGAAATGAAAATGCATTGCCAGACACTGCGCAATAGTTTGGGCTGACAGGGAAGCAAGCGTTAGACAGGGAGGTAAGCGACAGTGGGCAGGGGGGGCAGGGGGCAGGGAAACGTCTTGTCAAGTATCATTCGTATGTCGTATCTCTATCTGCTCGGTGAGGCGGCACACCTGAGGCAGACAGCAGCGCTTGACGATGATCGATGACGGGTGTTGATGCTGATGTTGACGATGATGGTGTGTGTTGCAAGTCTTTGAGGAGTCGTAGGCCCCCTGGTAACATCAGCAACAATTGTGACAGCCACTTTTGGGCTTTAATTGTAATTGTAATTTTCCACATCTCGAAAAACAGAACCCGTTACAACTGCGCAGTTATGTTTTGCCAAAATGAAATCAACGGGAAATCAAGGCAAAATCTGGAGGCAAAGGTGGGTTTTGCATGGGGAGGAATTGGAATAAGAACGAAAATCCACCCTTAAGGAGGAGAAGGAGATCCATTTAAAAGCCACCTGGTAATTGTAGAGCCAGTATGTGGGGCAGGGGGCACCACAACTTGTTCTGGCTGCAGCACCCTGTCGCCTCCTGTTGCCTCCTGTTCAGATCTGTTCGGTTCTGTTCGGAGCGGTTCTGTTGTTTGCCAATTACCAGGAAGCATGAAATTTCTTCTTGGGCATTTCAATTTTCAAATTTCAGCTTACAGTTTACTGTTTTCCGTTTTTTTTCGGTCGGTATGCTCGGTTCAAAGTGCCCATTGAAACGCAAAAAATGGAAAGATTTATCCTCTCTCTATCTCTATGCCCCCCAACTCCTTTCTCGTTTTTCCAGGCAGTGTGTGTGTATCTGACAGATTTTACGGCTACACCTTTCCATGCGTATTTAGTCAGCAAATTGATCCTCCTACTCCTCCTCCTCCTCCACCATTCCATTCCATTGGGATCCTATCCTCAGATCCGCCAGCAGGTAGACGGTTGTCTCTGTCTCTGTCTCTGTCCCTCTCTCTTTCTCTCTCCATCTCTGCATCTGTCTCTCTGTTGCTGTCTCCCTCTGGGGCGCATGGTGCGCAGTTTAATCCTCACAAATCGCCTACAAAGCTGATTGCGCACCAGCACCGGCACACGGGCACATGGGCACACCTGGCCCTATATTCCTGGATCCAGGATCCTCAATCTCTGAGCCTCACTGACAGGAGGGTTGGTCCTCTGCCAAAACGAGCGGTGTCGTGTTTTGTTCTCCCTCTCTCTCCCAAAATTTATACATCGTGCTTGTGTGTATGTGTGTGTGTCTATAATCTTTGTTTCAGTGTAGCAAAAATATATATACTCGGAGCATATTTTTGGAGCGGCAGTTTTCTGAAGGCTTAAACCGAATTAGAGCGAAAAACTGTGCCTGGGATTGAGCTCGTTTCGATGTAGCAGGACCTCGCCTGGTCCTGGTGGCTGTGTCGCTTGCTGCCGGTCTTAAGCCGAATTGACTTGATGGCTGTCAGTCGATGGTGGTCGATGGATTGGCGAAATTAAGTCCTTATTGCTACATTGCTACAGGAGAATGCAAAAAAATTTAAAATTCTAATTTTGGTAGACAATATTTTGTAAGATTCATTTCTTGATCAGAACTGCAGTTGAAAGCCTTCTCATAAGGAGGATGTTTCAAAGGGATATTTATTCAGTTTTTCTATACGTCGCCCCCTCAAGAACAGCCGTACCTACATATACCCTTTAAACATCACCCTTATATCCCTTCTTGTATTTCAGTAGTTCTTTTGTAGAACTTTCCGAGACTGTACTTACATTTTTGGAGTTCGTACGCCCCGTCCTCTGATGCTCCCAGCACTCTCGATGAACCTCCACTTCACGAGGACACACATATGTCAACATATATTTCATTCGAAGGATCTATAGGAATCCACCCCTTGTGGCACCCCTAGTGGCATGTGGCATCCGCAATTCTGAGCAGCTGCGGCATTGGGCACACACCTTTCGGTGCTGTTCCGCGTGTGCGCAATATAAAAATCATAAATTTTCTATGGAAAAACCTCTTCAGATTCCTTCACATAAAGGAGAAAACTTCCATTCAGCAGCAGCATCGTAACAATGGACACGATCTCGCATTGTCGTCATCGTCTCCACATCTTTCGCGATCATAGCCGTGGCCGGCTTTTGTCTTGGATCTGAGTTGGGTTTGCCGCTCAATGAAACGGGGAAGGGAACACACAGACACGGGGCCAAAAGTAGAACAGAAACAGAAAACATCAACACACACGTGTTGCAATTCATTCAAGTTTCATTCGGTTTTTATATGTATTATCGAATATTATTTATGGAGAGGTGCCATCCGACTTGGCGCTGATTTATTGATATTTTTATGCTGGAGATTGGGTCAAGGAGAGCAGGGCCTTCAGCTGCCGTGGCCCAAACAATGCCACAACTCGTGGAAGATGTTCAATGAATCGCTCATACAATCTGAAAAGAGTTTTTCATGATCATTAATGAACTTTGCTTTGGTGGTTGGTGGAGAGTTCTGTTCTTTTCAATTTGAATAAAGGTTATTCTTAGCATACTTTTCAGTTCTTAAAGGAACAGAAATCCTTAAATCTGCAATCAATCCTCCCTCACATCAAACAAGCTTCAAATAAACAAAGTTTTTGCCTTATTTATGGACCATAGAACCTACGAAAAAGCAAAGGCAGAAACATCCTGTTTCCTCCCATGGATGCCCGTGCCCCAGGGAACATCAAATAAACTGAAATGTTTAGTTAACTCCCAGGTGGAAATTAAACTCGTAGGAAGGAGAGTACTCGTATCCTGCTCCAGCCACAAACTACTCGTACTCGTACATCTCTTCCTGGACTGGTTCTGCTCTTAGCAGGACTACATACAAGCTAGCTCTTTTCCCTTCATAGAGTGTGAGCGAGAGGAGTCGCTTTAAGTACGAGTATCTGCAGGCTGTGCCTTGCATACTTTTGGGCGCATGCAAATGTCAAATTGCTATGCAGACAGGGACACAGCACAGTTCGAGTCCTGGACAGATTCCTGCACTCAGATATGTGTAGTTTTCTCCATTTTCATCTGTATTTTTTTTTTTTGCAATTTGAAAATGATTTCAGCAGGAAGCCAGCCAGCCGACTGCATGGACTGTGGATGTCCATTGCAATTTACTTTACTTTTGGACTAGTCTGACAGGCACCGAGTAAACAGGAAGAGGAGCAGCAAACACACGAAACAAACAAACAAACAAATGGCTACAGGAGCAGACAAACTTGCATTGAAGTCAATGGGTGACCCCTGAACTCCGAATTTTATGGCTACCCTTTGACATTCTCCGATTTGTTTTACTCTGAAGTCTGACCTCATCATAAATACTCACTCTGGGGAAAATGATTTTGTTGCATACAATATTCGTGGCGTTGCATGCGTCGCTCGAGCATCGCATCGTATCGATTTGAGTCGAAAACTTTGCGTGTTATCGTATGCTTTTAATCAACCATAAATTTTGTGTCTAAACATGCATTAGCCTGCCCCAAAGTACGAGTATACTCGTACATATGTATCTCCCAAATCGTAAAATATGAAATTGCGTGCAAGTGTTCAATTATGTATCTCGGATACGAGTATATATTTCGTTACACTTCACGCATTTCTTTCGGTCAGCAGTCCCCCCCTTCCCTCCACAGTTCGACCCCTGGTAATGGATTCCTAAGTAGTTTCGTTCTCTGATCCATAAATCGTGTTTGCTTTATGGCCACCCATACATACATTCATTCACATGTGATTAACAAATGGTGAATCCTTCAGGGTGATTGGGGGATGTCGAAGATACTGAACGTGCATTTATGAGTATTCTTACAACCAAGCCAAGAGAGGGTAACGCAAATTAGTTTTGAGTAAACTTAAGTTCTATTTAAATTTAAGGAGAATATGGTCTTTAAGAACTATAGAAGGATTATATAAACCTAAAAATAAAAAAATAAATAAAATAAAATATTTTTAAAGAATTTTATCAATCGAAAGGTATTAAAGTTTTTTTCACAAATATCTCTTTTCAATAGAATATTTGAATGTAATTTTAATTTTAAACTTTATTAATGTTTATTATAAAATTGAAAAAAAAAAACATTAATTACTAATAAAAGTGTATTCTGTTGCTGGATATGTATTGAAAAAATAGAATATAGCTATATTTTTTTTTTTTTAACTCAATTCTCATTTTTAAAAATCTTTTTAAAATTGCACTTAATCAGAAATAGTTAAATAAATAGTCAAAAAATGTGAAATCCCTAAGAATGTGGTACTCTTCTTCATCTTCATTATCTGCCAACATTAAATGGCTTTATACGAGTCGAAAATGGCTCTTATTTAACTTAAAGACCTTCCTTTCAAATGCTTTGGACTTAACAACGCTTCAGCTTATAGTACAACCCTACCACTGGTTTTTCGACCATCCTCAATGACAACACTTCAAGTGCAGGACGCTCGAAGCTCCACGTTCCAACTAGCCCCAAACAAAGTGGTCTCGTCCGTCCTGGTTGTCCCATCAAAAGGCTTCTCTTCTCAGAGTCTCGCTTCTTCGTGTGTGTTTATTGAATAAATCAACGCTTCAAAAATTCCAACTAAACTTAACGGCTTTCATTGGCTGCTGCAGCAAATAGCTTTGGCCATTATATGGAACGGAGCATACTACTCGTACAAATACTATACAAACGGCAAAGAAATAAGGAAAAAAAAACTGTAGCCAAAAAAGTGCGCGTTTTATGCAAAAAACTGACAGCTGAGATGGCTCTGAAAGGATATACTCGCAGGAGAGTGTTGTATGATAGGTGGGGGAGTGGGGATGGGAGAGGGTCACCTAAACAAATGGCCAATGCAAATACAAAAGTGGAAATTCAATGAAGCTTAGCGCTGCTCTATCCTCTACAGAGGTCTAAACGACTAAAACTTGGTCTACTAATTGGGCGTGTGACTTGCCGGACTTGCCCAAATGGAGGCACTGGGGATGGGGATGCTACGTGCATCAATGAACCGTAAAGCTATTTCGTCATTTAACGTTAAAAGCAAGCCAACGGGGGCCATACAAAGGCCAACAACGACAAACAGCCAGAAAAGTGGAGGGAGGAAAACACGGCCAAGAACGCGAACGAGAGCGCGACCAAAGTGAAAAAACTAATTTGCGCTGCTTCAAAAGCAAACACACACACAGGTCCCCTGCCCCCAGAGATGGGGGTGTACATGTGAGGATAGGCAGCCGAAGGAGGGAGGGAGGTACGAAAACGTAGGTGCACCCCGGCTAAAGAAAAACATACACGTATTTTTCGGCCAGGCAAAAAGAAAATTGGGTACGCGCTGAGTGCTAACCGAAAAACTTTTTCATTTATGCTTCACAAAATGTCGGAGCAGAAGAAGGAAACGTGGCGCACAGTGACACGAAAATCTGTGCGGGGAATGGAAGGGAAATCGAGTTTAAAATTGAATTACCTTTTGTAGATGTTGATTAGAATAATAACTATTATAACTATCAAATAAATGGTAAAAATATATTTATATTTATGTATTTAATGTATTTCAATTATTAATTAATTAATATTAATATTAAAATTTAAATTTAAAAATTAAATAAGCTAAGAAATTATTTCCTACAAGCTTTATACATAAAAATAAAGTAAATAATACAAATAACTATTTTTCATACTTAAAGAAAATGAATTAACAAATTATTTCCTTCAATTCTAGTATTTTATGTTTAGATTCAATATGGGTCGTCTTAAAAGACTTTTAAACAGATTTTTGTTTAAATCAAAGTTAATTCAACTTAATGTTATATTGTATTCATTTAAATACTGGCGAGTTTCTTTTTACTTTGCTATTTTTCTGTGCGCGTAAGATGAGAATTACCTCAATATCATCCATTTCATTGAAGGTACATCATCAGTCTTTGGTCTTGGTCTTTATTGATCCACATCCTCGTATATGGTACTCCCAAGTATATTCTAAAAATCTATTTGAAAAACTCTCGTTTTGGTCCCAATGTGCCTTGGTGGAAGCTGCACCTACAACAGCAGCTGGCAATATGGCGACGATGGCTCCGGCTCCAGTCGCTCCTCATTCCATTCCCTGTGTGTGTGCTGCCTGTCAATATTGCATCAGAGCCGCCCCAGGCGGTACCGTCAAGAGTCCTAGCCCTCATCCCATCCCCATCCCCATCCCCATCCTCAGCTTTGGCTTTGGGCTCCACAGCTTCTGTTCCAGCTCCAGAACCGACTCCGACTACGGCTCTGGCTTCAGGTTCAGCTTCAGTGTAGTTAACGCGCTCCAAAGCTTACTTTTTGGAAGCGAACCCGATGTCAATCAAAAATTCCCATAACCAATGCAGCTCCCCAATGGTCGAGTGGTTCAGAGGGATGAACATGGATATATAATATATGTACACATACACACACACACACATGTACCTGTACTTGTACCTGTGTGTGTTTGCTTTATGAAAGCTTTTGGCACATGTGGCGCATAAAAAACGAGACGAGGAAAATGGTGATGAAAAGCCTGGGAAGGGCATGGGCATTGGAAGGAACAAACCAAAGGTAGAACGAGTCCTGCACCTTCACCACACTACGGGGATATTTTCCTTTTTTTTTGGCAATGGCCAACCAAGGAACACGTGATGAAAAGGATTTGTGTGGGACCCTTGCATCTTGCCATCGCCCATCGGAGCCCGATGCGGAGCTAAAGGTTGCTTTGCAATATTAAATTGCCAAAAAGCAAAAAAAAAAAAAAAAAAAAATAAAATCAATTAGGAACATGTCAAGTTGCGGAAAAGCTGTTTCTGAAAATTGGTGTCAGCAGCAAATTTAATTTCAAGTTTTTCATCTCCCCTGCCACCCACTGGACAATGGCATATGGAAGATGGAAGATGACTTGGAGCATGGGGCAGGGAGAGAGTATGTGACAGTCTGACAAGTCTGACACTCAAGGCTCCAAGCGATTCTTGGATCGGAAGAGTATATGGAATAGATGATGGAGTGTCCACCCAACATATCTATTTACCTGAATATTATAGTGTATATTTTCCATTAAAGATCATAGAGTTCATATTAAGATAATAGAAAAAATGTAAACAAAAAACTAAAATAATACATTTAGAATATAAAAATAATATTAATAAATAAAAACAAAACAAAAAATAAAAGAATAATCATTTTAAACCTGTAGCGCTAGCATAAAATAATTAAATAAATAAATTCTTAGGTAAAGTTGATCGAAAGGGATCCCCATGCCGTGCACTCTCTAGCTGTGTCTCTACTTTGCCTCTCTCACAGAGTAGCTAAGCAGTGAAGATGGAATTTCATGCCTGTGGACCACCACTAGCGCTCTCCAGCGCTCCTTCTGGTCTCTCTTTAACGCTTGCTCTATCCCAGTGAGACTCGCATGGGGTGTTTTTTTTTAAATTAAATAAAAGTTTGGTCTACAATTTTAATATCCAGATAATTATTTAAACATTTGCTTATTTTGATTCCTAATGAATATCCCCGCAATGTCATGAACTTTCCCAATTATTTATCTCCCAAAAACTGGACAATAGGACACCTTTCAAGCCATCATCTAAGCACACGCACATAAACACATTGAAACACTTACAGATATATAGATACATAATTTGATACACATTCAAAGACAACAAACTGTAGCCATCACATCAAATCGTTCTGAGGCATAAATTTGTAGGAATTTGCATTAGCCCCAAAACCGGAACTAAAGTCCACTGAAGCGTGAGAGGCACAGAAATATTATTATGTATTATTATTATTATTAATAGCAGACAATATTTGAGGAGCCTTGAGAGAGCAGTCAGAGAGAGGGGAATCGCATTTAAGTGGCAAGCCAGAGGAGCGTGATGAGATGTAGATACAACTTGCACAGCAGATACGAAAGTCCGATGGAAGATGGAGCGATGAAGCGAGAGATGATGTACAAAAAGTTGTCGACTGACGAGTGACGAGCATTCTAGCGCAAAGTTTAGATAAACACATCAACCAGAGAAACCAGAGAGACAGAGAGACAGCAGCACAAGCAACGTGACAAGATACACAGATGGAAAGATACAAAATTTGTAGCTTGTCAAAGCGAATGCAGAATGAAAGATACAAATGGCTCGCAAGTGATGGACTCTGCTGCTGTGCTCCGGTCTTGGTCATTAATGTCAAAAGTTATTGCGCAGGCGGTATCGCCCTGGCTGCCGCTCCGTCCATTCCGTGGCAGGATGACGGACAGGGGGTGGCAACAGGGCGTGGCCAGCTGGGCGGTCTATTGGCTGACCACAAGCCCTCACACTTGTGGCCCTACTCCACCGCCTCTGGCTGTCATCGGCATCATCATCCATCGTTGTTGATGCTGCACACGCTTGCCCAAGTTAGCGGCACGTGTCCGGCCACGTTGCCACACGCTGTGTGTCGTCCTCATCCTCATCCTTGCCTTCAGCATCAGCAGTAGCATCGCCCTGAAGCCATCCAGCAGTTCTGTCTGCTTTCCGCAGTTCCGGGTGTCGGCTGTCGGTTAATGGTGTTGCCTTGGCAAATGAGTTGAAATTTAAAGTGCGGACGGGGGGATTCACTCGGTCGGTCTTCCCATTTGAAATATTTCAATACTGTCTGCATTTAATTAGCCCAAAAAAAACTATATAATCCCATAAATCATGTGGCTTTTAGAAAAAAAGTTGGAACAGAAATCCCCTTGTAATCTCCGCGTCATTAGATGGTAATTACTGGAGGAACTTCGCACAAAAAATAAAGAACTTTAAAATCAAAGCTTAAAGTTTTCGTATTTTTTGTTGGATTATACTTGTATAAATTATATAATATCAAATAGCTAATTAATAAAAATAAATTTATAATAAATATAAATAAATATATTAAAAATATACATAAATAAATAATGATAAATATATAAATTATTCACAATTTTCACTTAATTGCTTGCTTACGAGTGTAATTACAATTTGTTCCTACTTTTTCAAAATCAGAGTAGCTTAGCAGCAAAAGGTTAGTTTTTAAATGCAATTAAAGTTCTTCTTCCTCCAGCTCAAACTCAGACGGGATGTCCAAGCCAAACCCTAGGTGACAGCACCACGCTTCATTTGCTTGATGGCTAGTCCTCCACTCAGACATATTCGTGCTCACTAACACATCGCAGGCTTTTCTCCACTCTCAAATTTTGCTCCTTTTTCCAAGCTTTTCCACACTTTGCTGCATCGCCTGGTTAGCATAATAAATCGATTAGCTCGGCTCTCTGGGATCCCGGGATTTGCCATATTTAATAATCATGAGCCGCAAGGCAGCGGCGGCAGTGGCAGCGGCTTCCATGCTGATGACGTTGCCTGATTATTCTAATACGACTATGGGGGTAGGGCGGCCAACCATCCGTGCTACAAGCAACTCCCCCGAAAGAGGAGTGTGGGGACGGGGAGAGTGGGGGAAGCTGCTTCTGTCTCCACTCTCTCAAAAACTCACTCCCGAATCCACCGCTTGCCCCTTTCGCTTGCCTGCAAAATGATTGATGGCTTTTGTGGCACGCAGCAGTTACTCGTCGTTGGTGTTGGGTTGTCCGGGTCCGGGTTTGGTTCCCGAGTTGGGTTTGGGTGTATATAATATACATATACAATACATACTATATATTTTTATATGTATATACATTTTTTCGTGTTGGTGTTTTACTTTGCATTTTTGTTTTTTTTTTGCTGGGTTTATTTTATGGTCCATCATCAGCATCTCACGAACGTCGCCACTGCCTGCGTAATAAATCTCCTGTTTTTACATTTCTTGTTTATCATTTTGTGTCATGCGAGCCTCCGCGCTGCTCCACGCTGCCCATCTGCGTGGCGTGCCTTCGTGTTATTAAAAATATCAGAGTAAAAAAGAGAGCAGAGTACCCAGAGGGAGTAGGAGGAGGAGGCACGAGCGTCATATTAAAGTATTCCCAGGCATTAAAATTTCATATGAGACCCCGACTGACATCCCATCTAACCAAACCAAACCAAACCCTCCATCCATCTATTCATCCATCCATCCGTCCTGTCCATCCAAGTCATCCATCTCGGCTTTGGCAGCTTTCGTATTAATGCTTGAATAATTCCCCTGCATAATTCGTTGAACATCCATCGGCTGGCATTAGTCACATTAGTTTATGGGCTTCATCCTCCCCATGATTATTAACAAACACTGCATAATGAGCGAAACAGTTTCGAAAATCCCCCCTTGCCCCAGGAGGAGTGAAGGATATTCCATATGGAAATTAAAGATTCCTCAAGTAAATATGATCCAATTTTAAAATGAATAAATTTAAAGCTATCTAATGTAAAAGTGTCAATAAAAGTTTTAAATACTTTTGTTTATGTTATAAATAAAATAATTAAGTTATAAATGTTAATGAAATAAAATCGCCTTCCATGTTGTCTAAAAGAATTAAGATAAGGTAGTCTAAAAAAGATAAAAATTATTATATAAATACACAGTAATTATTGTAAATCATGATTGATTATAACTGGTTTTTAGTTAAGTTTAGTTTAGGCATTCGTTTTTTCTAAGTCAAATGTTTATAATTGAATAAAATTTTCGTTTTAGGGTGATTAAATAATATTTGTTTATTTTACTAATATATATTCTCCTATTAAATTATTTAAATATTATTTGTTTATTTAATTTAAATGTTATTCTTTGAGTAAAGTGAAAGACAAATTTGTTTTAGAAGTATATTTAGAGTTCCAAATTCGTTCAACACATTTTCAGATATTCTAACCATCGCTATCCAGCAACCAACGAAAGACAGCAGGACTCTAGTATATTAAGCTACATTTGAACCCTTTCCTTTCCTCGAATAGCTCCGCCTTAAACATTTCCTTCTCTTGACTAACCCGTCGTCCAATAAACCAAAACAAACAAACCATTTAAAATGCACAAAGAAAATATTGCGACACACGTCAAGGATAAGGAGAAGAAGGATGGTGATGAGGCTGGGGATGGGGATGGCGATAAGTATAGGTACGTACTCGTATAAGGCTGAGGTTGAGGCTGTGCAAAGTATAGGTACAATGTATACAATGTTCGAGTATGCGAGTAATACATATATTAAGGACCCCGAGGCCATTAATGACTAAGTTTACATTGCGCAACGCCCATCGGGTGGGTCATCAATTATTCACGGAATTTATACACGGATTTTTCCGTACGTACCCCGTTGGAGGATGGCATGGAATGGATGTTTATTCTAGGCGCATGTCAAATTGGGCGTGATTTTCAAGTGGTTTCGTACGCGTACAACCCGTACTTGTTCTCGTACTTGTTCCGGTAGTACTTTTGATTATGTTTGTCTATTTGTTGTGCGGCTGCTGCTGTTGTGGACTCATGCATTTTTGAGTTCATGTTCTTCCGAATGGGTTGCACTCTGCTCGGCCCAGCAGTCTGTTTACGTTCGGTCAAGGCAATTAGGTTTTTCTGGCCGCAGGCCCTGAAAATGTGCTGCAAAATATTCAATAAGTAAGCGCCTTAGCGTACCCAGGCCCCAAAGAAAGCACCTGGGCGAGTGCTGGCCCTTTTCTGACATTTAATTTTCGATTTTAATTGGATACTAACAGCAGGATGCTGCTACACAACTATGGTCTGCCGAGAGACCGAGACCCTCTCTGGTCCGAGAACGAGACCGAGACCGAGACCTGGCCCAAAGATGAAGCAAAAATAGTAAATTAAAAGGTACACAACATGCAGCCAGGCAGCCAGGCTGCCAGGAGAGGGGCAAGAGGCAGAATCAGGCAGGAGCAGGAACAGGCAGCAAAGGAGTTGGCTAGCATAATTGAAAAAGCGCTTTTCTATTAAGAACGCGCGCCAGGGTATGCCTCAGTCCCCCAGTCTCTCAGTTTGTGTGTGTGTGTGTGTGCCGCTGTTAGTATGGGTTTTGTGGGGTAGGCAGCAGCATCCTTTGGGTCCTTCGCAAGTTGAAGCACTGATTGGCGGCGGCGCCTATTGACTGACTTAACACGCCATTGAGTCGGAGGAGAGACCAGGACGCAAATTGGCGCGCACCCAGCCCCAACCAAGCGAAGCACTAAAAAAAAACTAAAAAGAAAAGAAGGGGAAAAAGAACAGCAACCAGCCATCCACAACGAGCGGGAATTTAAAGCCAAGTCTGGCATTCGAGCCAATTAACAAGCTCGATTCGATACGACTCAACGCGGCGTCTAATTAAAACAAGAATGGTTCCTACGTACGTCCCATAGGCTCGATCTTTTGGTACCCATTGCAAGAAATAGAAAATATTCAATACATTTCCATAAATGTTTGAGAGGTTATTTATTGCCATTAAATTTATTGTTAATTATTAAACATTAAAAAAACTTATTAAAATAAGGTTTAATTTTTAATTAACGGCTTATATTTTTGTTGTAATTTTTGTATTAGGAAATAAATTAATTTAAAAATATGATAATAATTAATCAACTATATCAACGCATAAGAAATAAATAAATGTATATTTGCAATACAACTATTTTTGTTTTTAATTTAAATTTGTCCGACTTTAATTTCTTTTTAAATTTGTAATTTTAATAAAAATTTTATCCATTTAAAACCATTTTTATTATAAACTTTTATTTGGATTTGTATTGTCATTGAGGAATAAACTCATTCAATTTTTTAATATTAATTTTTTCAATTATTTATTTGATTTTTTTTAATAATTTGAATTTTATTTCTGGTAGCCTATATCTACTTACTTCAGTTATTTCTATCATTTTCAGCTTTTTCGTTTAATGACGGTTTCCTCTGCAAAATATCATATCCTAAGCTCTAAAGTCGGATCTACCCCCTCATACCCTTTGACCCAATGCAGGACTTAACGAACGCCGCACTCTCTCTCCATCTCAGACTGTGGATGCTCAATGGCTTTTCCAATCAATCAGACGCCATGCATGTTGCATGGGAAAATTAGGCAATTGGGAAATGAGAATTATGAATCGGTACGAATATTGGGGAAGGGATTGGAATGGTATGGGAATTTCCATGTGTACACGTATTGTGTGCGTTCTCAGCATCTCAGCGGATCCGCTGCCTGTGTAAAAATATTGCATAATTATCGCTGATAATTGTGAGGAAGGAATCCTCTAGGACTCTACTCTACTACCACTCCCGAAATCTCTCCTTCTGTCAGTTGGCTGGATTCCGGGGGTTGTTTGTTGACAACTTGATGTGGTCGTTGTTCCTCTGTCATCATCTTAAAGCCAGTTGCCGTGTTCCCGTGTTCCCGTTTTCCCCGGGCAGGAGACTTTAAGGAAGTCAGTAAGGCAACGTCGAATGGCTTGATTGACAGTCGTCCCGACTCCACGACTCGTTGAGGCTCAGCATGCCGAACGGAATTATAACTTAATTGACATATGCCGAGCAGCACACTCATCTTAGCCGAGGGCCGCCTCGACTCCTTTCACACCCTTTCGCTAGGCGTAGTATTTGTGTGTCTATGCGGGATAATATTTCCCTAAGTAGACACCAACTGACAGCGCAATTAAGGCGAAGTAATTATTTTAAGTAGGGTTACATTTGTCATTACAGGCGACAATTCTGAGCCATTCTGAGTGCAAGAGATTTTTTAAGGGTCTCTGAGAGGTTCTCAAGAGCAAGCAGGGAACCGAACCCCTATTGATATCAAATGATGCCCATGAGGCATGAATACTTTAACGCCAAGACTTTTCGACATGGTACAGATTAAAAATCTAGAATCTTTGACTCATTTGCATATGAAAATTTTGTGATTGATCCTTATTTTCATCAATAAGATACTTGTCTGAAAGCGGACTATACATACATATGTATCTATAGGTCTAAATCTTTAATTAGCTTAGCATAGGAGATATTGACGAAAAGTAAACAAAAATAAATAAACAAAGTATAATAAAGTAATAGAATAAAATAAATTATAACATTAAACTAAACGAGGGGGAACGTTGTGAGTTGCTGCTGCGACCGCAACTCTACATTTATACCCGATACATAGTCATTGCGCAAAGAGTGCATCCGAGAGAGACAGAAAATCAGTCAGAACGTGTCGACGGGCGCTGCGTAGCCACTGAAAATTGATTTGTTAAGGTTCGGCAAGGTTCGGCAATCTGGTAGATATGGCCATTCTCTATGATTGTGCGTTTTTAATTTTCTCCTATCTTCAAAATTCTGGTTGCCACAGATTTTCGTTGTTTATGGCTGCGGAAGGGGGTGGGGCGAAATTTTGAAACACACTTGTAGCAGTGAGCTATCAACAGAGTTTTCTGCAGTGAAAAATTAAAAATAGTTTTGTAACAGTGAGAGCTCTACAGTCAGGTCTAATAGTCTCTGAGATCTGTGGATGCCACAGATTTTCGTCCTTTGCGGGGGCGGAAGGGGTGGGGCGAAATTTTGTAGCAAACCTGTCAAGGTCCGATATCATAGAAATGTGGATAAAAATTTTGTTGCTCTAGCTCTTATAGTTTCTGAGATCTAGGCGCTAATGTTTTGCGCTAAGCAAAGCCGGCTATGATACGTGTGTGTTAGAGAGAGACAGGGCGAGAAAAAATGAAATTGTTTTCTTCATTCTGGCTATAATAATGATACGATCTGATTCAGATTCTGCAGTCTAGAAGATATAGTCATTCTCTACGATTCTGCGTTTTTGGTTTTCTCGTATCTTTAAAATTGTGGATGCCACAGATTTTCGTCCTTTGTGGGGGCGGAAAAGGGCGGGGCGAAGTTTTGAAATACACTTGTAACAGTGACATATCACAGAAGTCTGGATACAAAATGTCGTTGCTCTAGCTCTTATAGTCTTTGAGCACTAGGCGCTAATAGGGACGGACAGACGGACAGACGGACGGACGGACGGACAGACAGACATGGCTCAATCGACTCGGCTATTGATGCTGATCAAGAATATATATATACGCTTCGGAAACGGGTCGGAAACGCTTCCTTCTGGACGTTACACACATCCACTTTTACCACAAATCTAATATACCCCAATACTCATTTTGAGTATAAAAACAAATAATAATATTTAAAGGTATTTACGAGTATAATACACAATTTTTATTTTCAGAAATATTATTTTATTTATTATTATCGTATTATGTTTTAAATTATTCTTTAATGTTTTATTATTTTCTATTCAGATATGTTCTTTTGAGATATTTTATTTATTATTATTTATTTTACTATTATTTTATATTATTTTGATATATATGTTATTATTTATTTTAATATTTAATTCTCAATTTTGTTCTTTTATTTATTATTATTTATTTTATTATTATTTTATATTGTTATTATTTAATAATTTTTTTTATAATTTTTATTATTATTACTTATTTATCAACTTTTTTCAGTTTTCCATCTATCTATCCATCCACTTCAAAACACATGCACGTACATATGTATCATCCCCCATAAGGACCTTCAATAAACTGACGAAGATAAAGTACTACCGAAAGACCGAAATCATTAAATCATGAACAATTAGCCATTTATTACTTCCCCTTAATCATGCGCCATTTGCAATTAGTTTAAACGCAATTTTCGTAGTCCTCACAGCGGGATCAGGACCAAGACCAAGAGACCAGAGACCCAAAGACCAAAGGCGGACATATAAAATCTCAAGAGCCAAGAAATCTCTTCCGGCATGAGAGGCAACAGAGAGGACTACACCAAATCTTTTGCACAAACATAATTTTGAAACAGACACACGACTTGGCGAAGGATGAACCCTCCTCCACACAACCCATGCCACGCAGGCCACCCATGCCACCGGCTGGGGTCCCCGTACAACATCTTGGGAAATCTTGGCAGCAAATTGCAGGCAATCCACGCAAATGGCTTAGAACAACGGGTGGCATTAAAGCCAACATGGTGTGGGATATGGGTGTGCGGAAGGATGGGGGATACTTTGTGCCGGGGCAAATAATTTTTCGCGCAGCTCGAAAAAGTTGTAGCCCAATGGCGTGCCAGGCATAAATCACGTGGAGTAACAGGAGGAGAAAAAACTTGGAGCGAAAGTTTATCCTCTTCCTTCGAGCCCCCCACACAAGAGCCAACGGCGGATCTGCGAAATTTGTCTTGGCGTTTGGATTTATGTTTTTGCGACGCTTCTCGAAACAAACACAGAAAGCGAAGCCCAGCGAGAGAGAGACCTACAGATATATAGATAGACAGATACCAAGACAGAGAGAAAGAGAGAGAGAGAGCTAAGGAGGGAAAGGTATAAAGCAAAGAAAGAGAGGACAAGACCGAAGGTAAATTCAGGAAATGCTGTCCTCAACAAAACAAAGCCAAAAGAATCCGTGAATCCGTGAATCGTACACCTCCAGCCTACAAAAGTCTTGTCCTGTGGTGGCTGTGCCATGATTTATGGCTGGCAAAGGTAGCAAAAGTTGAGGGTGGTACCCGGTACATAACTTTTAAAAACTTTTCCCCAGGTTTGCCAAGGATTTGCATTTGAACGCACACCCCACGGACACCCCTCCTTCCACTTCCAGCAAAGGTACTTCCTGAGGCAGCCCATCCACCTCCTCCGCTCTCAAGAAGCATTTTGTTTCGACTGTTCTTTGGTGCTTTGGCGCACGGTTTCCTGTTTGTTCTTGGCCCCGAATTTGTCATATTTTGTCGCTGATTTCTTACCGGGCTAAAAACAAGTGGCTTCAGGCGCGGCCCACTGTTTGTTCGACTCTCTCTCGCTCGGGGGATTCTTTCACAACAAATTTGTCGCTTAAACTTGACCTTTTTTGCATGGGATGGCGAAGGGATATATAGTACAGAGGAGGAGTCTCGGGTAGGGGTTTTCTTAATGGCTAACGGGCTTGATGTACTTTATTATTCCATTTTTGATTAAAGGAATTTATCAATTTAAAATGGAACTAAATATTTTCTTATTAATTATTACTTTTTTCTTCTCTTTATTTATTATTAATTTATATATTATCTATTTATTATTATTTATTTATTATTTGTTCACTTAAATATAATTAATTCTCTCCCTGCTTAGCATCTCTGTGAGGGAAATAGAGAGAGAGCCAAGATTTTTAGTGATTCGATTTTTAATAAATTTAATGTATCTATTTAAAATAATATTAAATTTGTATTTATAAATTTATAAATTTATTTTTAATCATTATAGAGAATTCTTATATTATTCTGATAAGCTACTCTGTGAGAAAAAGAGAAATGAGAAATAGTTTTCTTGATATAAAAGAGAATCGAGTAAGAAAATTCTTACCCGACATTTTTAATAAAATTATTTTACAAGTTTAAAATGGAATTAAATATTTTAATATTTTTGATTAAAATTAAAGTCATACTTAAACATTTTAAAATTGAAGGGGAGCACTGTTCAAAGCCCACTTCTATCGCATCTTCTAATACTCCCCTCCCGCTTGAAAACGACAAAAAGTTAAATTCCTTATAAAACCCGTCAACACTCTAAATAATGTTTCATGCCACCAAAAGTGGCTAGCGAAGGCCATCATCCAGCTAAAGTAGCTAAAGTATTTGCAACAAAAAGATTCGAATCGGTAACTCCTTCTGCCAACTTCTGCCCTAGACATCGTTTTGCGGGGGCTGAAGGAAGGTCGAGTTGAGGCTCGCGCATGGCCAAAACATGGACCTCAATGTGGAATGGAATTCTGTTGCGTGCGTCCGCCATTTTGTACACACAGCTAGCCAGAGTGAGAGGGCAAGAGAGTGAAAAAGAGAGAGAGAGAGAAAGAGAATAGCATAAAATATGCGGAAGTTGAAAGTATGATGCGGAAGTCTGTATGACTGCGATTGCTAATGGATGTCGACTCTTGGCCGTAGCGTGGGGAAAAGTCAAAGTGTCCCGACAACTGGGAGAAGCTCTCTCCCAGAGCAGGAGGAGAAGGAGTAGGATGGTGTGGCATGCAGCTCCACTCTACGGTCGAATGGATTTCAAATTTTCAAGTGGCGATAACCCCCCCACAAGTCTTGAGCAGAAAAAAATGCGATTCTGGATGGGATGGGATGGCATGGGATGTTAAACCACGCTTTCAGCAAGCAAGTTTTTTGGGGTATCAACGGGTCCAACGGTGTACGAAGTTAGATAAACGGATTAAGTGGCAACAATGTCACAGCACCAGCACACAAATACAAACACGCACACACTGCCACTGCCACTCCCATTCTCAGATTGCACTCCCCATCGGGTGAAAAAGAGACAGCAGCCAAAGAGCGGCCAAAAGGTGGCCAGAGAAACAATCACGATGGGCCATGCCGTACTGGCCATAAACAACAAATCGATATCCCATTAAAGGCAGCCCCCATGCCCCCTTTTATTAATGTTCTGGGTTTGGGTTTAAATAAAGGTTTGGGAAAATGGTTACGGGAACGGAACCTTTAATAAATCAAGAGCGAAAGATGGAATGGTACCTGAATAGGACTATGATTTTATTTAAAATGAAATAAATATGAAATAAAAATTAATTTGTATAATTAAAATCAAAAAAACCTTTTATTTTTAATTTGGTTAATAAAAATCATTTTTCAAATATTAAAATAAAAATTACTTTAAATTTTTAATATAAAAACTAAAAAAATAGTTATGAAAAAATTTATGTAAAAAATATTGTTAATAACTCCTGTTTCAGGACACCCTTTCCAATTTTTTGGATACAAAAGCTTTGCGTTTTAGTTTTTAATAATAGTCCAGGAAAATGGATTGGTACCTTCTCGACACCTAATATGATTATACACAATTTTGTAAACTATAGTTCAGAATCTTTTTAAAAAACCAAAGATCTTTAAGTTCCCGCTTTAGAAGGCTTGCCCCTAAGGACTAACCCTAAACAAATGCTATGCTGATTCGAATCTTGACATACTCGTACTCGTATTTTACCTGGAGTTTACGCAGGACCTTCTCGACCTGTTCCCACCATTCTACGAGCATTCGAGCCACTTGTGTGCCTTTGCTTCGCTTCGCTCTCGTGTTGTGTCCTTCTGCGTTTAATCAAACACACTTCCGTTGCAAACGGCTTGAACTGCTTCAATCAAACAACAACCACAAATATTTCAAGTGCGGCCTGGGTTGAAGGATGTGCCGGACGGATGGATGGATGGATGGATGGTTCGAAGGATGGTTGGCTGACTGCACTGGTTGTTGCTTCTTCTTTACGCTCTCTTCTTCCTGAGACAAAAACCCGTCAACGAAGAAAATACCTCTGCTACAGAGCTTGATGCTGATGATGAACCCTTTTGCTGGCTGGCACTCGAGTGCACACGGGTGTAGCACTCACTTTCAAGGAGTAGGAAGGACCAACAGCCGCAGCTCATCATTGTTCCAAATGCAATGGAAATGTGGGTGAACACAATTCTGGTTTTTGGTGGTGCCTATGGCCAATTTTTCGTTTAGAATCAGAGGCCTTTTGCCAGCCAGCCAAAACCACTTGAATATCACGTGAAAATATTTCATAAATTATGCGCCTAATTAAAAACAGCGCGGGGCGAAACAGGACTCATTGAACCAGGAGTAGCAGTCGCTGGTGCTGCCAGCCAAGTCGAGTGTCTGGCTGGAATGACCAGACGGCCAAGCAGACGGGAGACGAGAGACCATCACCTCCTACTGCTGCTACACTTGTTGGTCCTTTGCATGCACCCCCATTTTACCATTTGGCCACTCACCAACCCCCCACCAACTCAACCGAACCCAGGCCAATCCTTTTGCTCCACTCAATTATTGGAGCACTGATTTATTGCAGTCGAGACTACGACTCCTCGTCCCTGCTGCCTGCTTCCTGCTTCCAGCTCCTGGGGTTGGTTATTGGTGGTTCCTATATATTTTTTTGATGAAAATCCATTCGAGTGGAGGCCATGAGCAGGCATGGCTGTTCATTTGCATTTTGTGGGTGGGTTTGGAGAGGTTTATTGGTGGTTGACCAACCACCAGCAAAGCACTGAGCACAGAGATTCGCGAAAGGGCGATGCGATGGCTATTTCAAGTGCAAGGGCTCCTCCATTCACGAAGGGAGACTATGTATTGATATTGGGATTTCATTAATGTCTTTTTCGGCTTTCCTACGAAACTTTGCTATGAAACTTTCTACGAAAAAGAACTGGGAAACTTAAAGCTGATTGCAAATATCTATTTACTTAAATTTGAAATTAAAATAAAATTGAGATACAAATAAATAAAAAAAACTAATAAGAGTAAAATAAATAATAATAAAATCTAATAATATCTAAAATAAATACACATATATACAAAGATTAAATTTATTTTTCATTACTTTTTTGTTTATTTAATTTATGTTTTTAGTACATTTTTAATTTTTTATTAAGTCCTAATTAGAATTTGAACACGGAATAATAAAGTAAATTTAAAAAATATAAAATTATACAAATAAGTGAATACAACATTTAAAAAGAATTGAATACAAAAAAATATTTTATATAAAGATTTAATTAATTAGTAGGTAAATCTTAATTAGAACTTGAATCATCATACCAATAATAATTAATTAAATTATCCCAACTATATCTTATTTTTTAGTACCTTGTAAACAATAATAATAAAAATATTAAAATAAAATAAATAAATATTTAGTTTTTGTAAGCTTGCAGTGCTAAAAAAATTAATAAACAATACAATATATGGAGAGGTATCGTACTTCTACAAAAGTGTGGACTGCAAAACAGCCTGGTTCAATGGCTTTGAATACTAAAATTATCCTTAAAATCTTTCAAATTAAGACAGAAATTCATTTAGATTCATAGCAAATCCTTAACTCCTTTCAAAATCAATAAACCAAGCTTTAATCGTAGTCAAATTTCGGTCAATAAGTCTCTAGATTTCAACAATAAGATGTAAATGCACATACAACTCTTTCCCCTTTTGGAAAGTACTTCCTAACATTTTGCCCTAATCTACAAGTTAATTTCTTACAAAAATAACCAAATGCTGGGCCATAATTGAATTTGGTAAGCAACATGTGCCGCTTTCGTAAGCAGGTCCGAGGCGGTAGAGTCCTGGCGTCCCGAATCCCAAATCCGGGACCCGGACCGAATTCCAATTCCCCAGAAATGAGGCCCAAAAATACCACTTTATATAATACTGTTGACATATGTTAATCAGGCGTACGAACACGCGCCGCAAAAGACGGGGCAGAAGGACGAGGACGAGCACGAGCAGCACGAGGACACAAATCGAAATGTGTGGATGATGTTGTAGCTGCTCCGGCTCCGGCTCCTGCTTCTGCTGAGGATGATGATGATGCTGACGATGTCGATGAGGGGGTGATGGCGATGGTAATGAGGTTGGGCTGCGGGGCGGGTCAAAGGCATTAATTCGAATTCAATCTACGGGGCTCTACGATGAGCGGCAGGGCAATGCGACAAAGTAAAAAGCCTATTTGTGGCACACACACAGTCGTGGCAAGAGATATATATAGATATATAGAGAGCGAGGGAGACAGAGAGACAGGGCCACGGAAACAATCTGATTGGAATAAAAGCAGTCAGTCCCGAGAGCAGTGGGGGAAGGACTTTTGAAACAAGGGTTGTGTACACCCCCTCCCCCACCACCACTTCGACGTCTGCTTTCGCAGTTTGGGAGATAATTTAATTTCGGATTCGCATGAACGATGAGATAAAGGGGCAACGAGACGACGAGAGACGTATCTTCTCTCCTCGTTTGAAGCAATGTGAGGGTGAATATCGGACGAACGGACGGCTAGCATATTGATGCAATCAACTAATCTTCGCGCTTCCGTACCGCTGACCCACACTCCCTCCTCCTGGCCACCCACCCTGCACCCCGGCACCCTGTCCCTGACAACGTCCATCCACATCCATTCAGGCAACAGACCAACTGATAAGAGGCTGTCTATCCGTCTGTCTGTTTGTCTGCTTAAATCTGCCTCTGCGATTGATTTAACATTTTTTCAATTTGGATGTGCACGTGAGGCATGGATAGGGATCGTGACGTTATCCCTGCCATGCAGAGATAAATACAGAAATTGATCATAAGATATTATTATTACTACTGGGTGCACTTTTTCGCTTTGATTAGGAGATTTTTAGTTGCAAAAAGTATTTATTACGAAAATATCGGAATCCATGTAGTTTTATTTGACAAACAATTAAAAAAAACCACTTAAAATACATCAAAAATAAATCAAATATAATAAACAAAACAACCAACAGGTTACTAATTAAAATTAATTTAAAAAAAAAAAATAAATAAAATTACAAATAAAAAATACCAGCTATTGAATAAATTATAATAAATAAGATCTGATTGATTTTCAGCTGTTCTATATTCAATGATTCATTTTATAATGTACCATTTATTACCATTTCCAATAAAATAAATAAAATCGAACAAGATCAAGATAGATTCATTAATAGCTGTTCTATATCCCTTCATTCATTTTATACAGAATGGTAACTATTCTCTATACCATTTCCAATAAAATTTACAACTATCGTTAAATTTGCGTAAAAGCTTAGGGCTCACGCTGCCATCTCTAGCGCCAGCCAGCCGCTCATTTGTTGTTGTCGCGCAATTAAGATGGACCTATGAGATGCGATCCGTTTCGTTTCGATTTCGATCTGCTTTGTTCAGTGAGGCGACCAAAAAGGTTTTCTTTTCCATTCAACGGGGCCGGAATTCAACCAGTCTGTCGAGTAGTACTCGCCACCAGAATGGGAACCGCGAGGCGAGGCCATTTGGTAATTTGCCAAAAGACAAAAAATACAAGTTGTCCTACTCCGTAATTTGTGCAGCCCCACAGACTTCTGCCTTATTTCTGCAGTAGTTGTATTCCCTTTTATTATTTTCTTTTATTTTTTCCTTTTTTTTGCTTGCAATTAAACGCAATTGCGTTTGCCCAGCCTCGGACCCACTCCCACTCCCACTCCCATCGAGCACTTCGGTGGTTCTTCGGTTCCTCTCCCGGTGGTTCCTCCTTTCGAGACGCGACGTCGCCATCAACATTGTCGCCTGACGGTCCGGTCCGTCGTGTCTGTCGCGCTTTTAAAACTGTTTCCTGTGCGCTAAATGGCGTTTTTGTGCTGCTCCTGCTGCTGCTTCTTGTTTTTGTTTTTGTTTTCCCATCAGCGATGGCTCCAGCGGATCTGGGGAGTGGCGGAGGGGACTGGTGTCTAGGTGGAGTCCACTGCAGGCGACGGCACTATAGTTTATGTCTATGGATCCAGCAAAAATGGCGACATTAAATGAGCAAAAAACTTTTTTTTATATCATTACTTTACACTCCATGGACTTCTATGCGAAAGGCCTACACTGACAGAATTTCTGGTATGTATATGATTTTCCAAACATATAATTTTTATAAAAAACTTCAAGATACCGGCGTAGGCTGGCCAGAATACACCCAGTCGACCTGCCCAACAGGATGATCTAAGAGGACCTAAGAGGAAGATCTAAGAGGATAATTTAACCAAATAATATCCCCCTCCAAATTCTTTGACCTTGATAACAGGCATTTTTTTTATTTATTTATTTTTTTAAATCATCATAATTTTTCCTGACTGTTGACTGTTGTATAAGTTGCTCCAAAAGTAATAGCAAACAACAAATTGTATTATTATTATTATTTTATAATCAAATACAAACAAACTCCAGAAAAAAACAAAAAAAGTAATAACTCTTACTTTAAATTTGTATACAAAAATTAAAATATTCTAAAATATTACAAATAAAAATACATTTTGATTTTTATTACATATTACAAAATAAATGGAATATAATTTTTTGTATTTTCAAATTTTATTTAAACAATTTAAAACTAGTTTTAAAAAATTGTTTAAAACAAAAAATTGGTTATAAAAGCTTATCCTGTTTCCCAAAGCAAGCTTTGCTTTTTTGTGATGTGAATTTCGCACACTTTTACTTTCCTTCAAAAGATAAATAACCATTGATTTTTCCGAGTGTACTGCACTGTTACTGCATTTCTTAAACAATTAAAACTTTGCTCGTCTACCTACAAAGTTGCCAATTTGGATAACCTCTAAACCAGAACCAATGACAGGGACGACGGAGACGGAGACCGACCCCACCCTCCAGGGACCCACACAGCGGTTCCTCAGAATGAAAAGCGACAAGGCAAAGAGAGACAGAGCGAGAGAACACGACAATGAAAACTGGAAAAACTTTAGCGCAGAGCAGAGTCAAAACCAATTTGGAGAATTTAATTAAAATTGCAAAACTTTGGCAACTGATTAAATTTTGCCTCCAACAAGATGAAGGAGAAAGAGAAGGAGCCAGAGGAGAGGGCAGGAGCCGGAGAATGTCCAGGTAAAAAGCTTAAAACAAGCAAAAAAAAAAACGAAAATCCCAAACCAAACCCCAAAGCATCCCGAAAAACCCGACAAACGACAAGTTTAAATTTTTAAACAAGCCAGCAAAAAAAATCTACATTCGCTTTCGTTTGCAGTGAAAATGTTCCAGGAACAGCAAAATATACACACACATATATATATATATATATGCATGATGTATATATATATTGTATGTTTGTATATAAAAAATGGCAGCCGAACAGGAGGAGGATTTAAGCCAGCCCAAAAACAGAAGGACACAGACCCTGCTCTGCTGCTGGAAGCTCTGTGGATGTAGATGTGGCTGACTCTGTTGATGGCAGCCATCATCATCATCAGTAGCAGAAGCAGAGACCAGACCAGGACCAGGACCAGGACCAGCCACGACGACAGACGACCGACGACGACTGGCAAAGTTTCCCCAATTTAATTTCATCATACTCCCGAGAGTGTGCGTTGAACTAACGAATGAAACGAAGGGGCCTCGAGAGCGGTATGGGACATGGAACTGCGGACTGGGGACTGGGCACGGAGCAGGCAGACATCCATCGCCCAGCAATCACGTAGAAACGACGACGACGATGGTTCCACATCCTCATCCTCTTACCCCAAAAAATGTTCATCTGGGGGTGGCTCTGGCTTTCTCCAATTCTTGGATCTGGGGTTGGCGGGCAGCGGCTCTGTTATTTTAATGAAAATTGGAAAGTGGCGAGAGCCCGAGTGCCGTGCCCCTCCGGTTTGGGGGCGGCCCACTTCCTGCTCCAGTTTCATTCTTATGGCCAGCGCATTAATTTCAAAATGTCCTATTGGACATTTTATGAATATTGAGTACTTATTTTTCCTTTTTTTTTCATTTTGTTTTGTTCAAAGCAAAGCTGGAGGTTGGAATTTGGTTTCTAGCAGTTTTTAGGTTTCCTTTAAATGGGAACTATGTGTGGAACAGGGCATGTGGCACAGTTTAAAGTGAGTTTATTTGCTACTTTTAATCAGCTCTTTCAGAGATCGAAGTCTCCTGCAGTCACCTCTATTTCCTGATGCTCGTTTTTCATTGTCAGCCACAGGGAAAATCGTCAGCCATCTAAGGCCAAGCTAATTAGCGCCCATAAAACGCACATAAACGCACACGCTGGCCAATAAATTATAAATTATGACTTCTGTTCCACCCACAGTACTCCCTTCTCTGGCGATCCAAACCGTTTGCCAAAACCGCAGCCAGACAGACAGTCAGACAAGGCAACAGTTTCACGAAAATTTCCACTCCACTGCGCAGAATCTGAGGCACGGAACACGGAGAAACCGAATCAGGACTTGAGGCGGATGCATGGAACAGTGCGATGACTTCCGGTATTAACTAATTTTTAGCGCCCATCCCCCAACCGAGAGCGCATCTTTAAAGCCCTCAACGTTGGAGGGGAAGATCAGCCCAAGGTTGTGTGCAAAAAAAAGGAGGAAAAAATCCTATCCTATCCCTGGAGTGGCTGAATAAGTGGGAACAGGGACTGGGGGCTGGAGCTGGGGACTGGGTGCTGGGGGCTGGGGATGGGGGAACTAATCCCTAGCACTCACGATGCCTTTGGCAAATACTTTGCACCGCCGACTGCGCGACGAATTGGAAGCAATCCGGTGTCTGTCTCCCCCCCCTGTCCGTCTCGTCTGCACACACAGACTCTACACGGAGCAACGGCAACGGGGTGTACGGAATGGTGGTGCATGGGCGTTGCTCCTGCCGTTGGGGGTTGGAAAAGAAAAACTTAAACAAAGTATCGGGCTCAAAGTGAAACATGGGGCGAATATCCCCAGTCTTCCAATCTCCCAGACTCGACGCACTCGAGGCCACTCGACACTCCAGAGAGAGAGAGAGAGATAGAGCGACAAAGAGAGAGAGTGGAGGAGCAGAGGCTTTGTGGAGTTTCGGGGACTAGGCTTTCGAGTCAGTCGCAGTCAAGTGAGTCTCAGCTCTCAGGCTCTTAGCTCCTCAGCGGGACAAATGCCTGGGAGTTGGCCGGAGTTGGTTCAGGTTCAAAGCTGACTTCTGTCAGGATAAAACTGAAATTATCTTTGTCTCAATGGAGCCCCGAGTACTCGGCAAACTGAACTGAACTTTCTGATTATATCTCAAATAATTAAAAGTTTTGTTCAGATTTTTCTTTGACATATCATAATTTTTAAAATTATCAAAATGAATGTAAAAATGATAGAGAACTTATCAATAAGGTGTCCCTTCGTAGACATACATTTCCCGATTCAGTTTTTCTTTTGTATGCTAGTCTTTTACGCTTTTTCTTTCGCAATTTCCTTGCTCCTTCTTGGCACTTTACAACTCACTGAATGGAAAAATTATAGACAACTAATCGATCCATGCTTCGGTACCGTATACCGTATACTTTTTCCCCGATTTCATTTCCTTTTGGATCAAGTTTTAAGGTGTTTGCGGGCTTGTTTTACCAACAATTTGCTCGTCTAATGGGCCAGTGTAAAGTCGGAGTGGGAGTGGTAGCGGTAGCGGGAGCGGGGATAGGCTGGAAAATGTTTTCCACTTGGCCAACACCAACAAAAGTCTTTGTGACGACTCGGCTTTAGGGGCTTTCGCTCCGTTTTGTTTGTTTGTTTGGTTTGTTTGTTGTTGGGTGCAAAGCGCGAACTTTTTCGTTGTGTTGCAAAATTTTTTTTATGTTCCTTTTTTATTAGGGAAATTTTTGCTGTAGGAGCAACTTTTCGGGGAAAAGCATTTAGTAAAAGTTATATTTTATTTTACATGTGGATCGTTAGCATATGTTTTGAGACGGGTGTGGAAAAAGCTTGAGGCTGAAAATGGAGAGGATGTTGAGCTTCTGTTTCTTTGCAATTTAGCTTTTATGCACAAATTCTTCAATTTATATTATTTGTTTTTAAATATTCATTATTATTATCTCTTCTAAAGAATTTATGAATCTGCTTCTATGGAGAACAACAAGAACTCTGCAAAACAGAGTAACTCCTACTAAAAACCCTTTAAGCAACCCTCGCTCAGCCAACCAAAATGACATTTAGCTTTTGTCCAAAAAACTTGCCTAAAATTTGTTCATGAACAACTTTTCGCTTTCATTTTATTGCAAACATTTTCTGTGTGGTAGGGAGTTTTTCATTTGCTTAAAGTTAGAACTGAAAGTAAATATTATTAGAGGCAAGGACCAACGGAGCCCCACCAACTCAAAGCTGAGAGTCAGCTCCGCGTTTTTAAACCGTGAAAAGTAGGGAAAGTAGGGAAAAGTCGGAAAAACAAATGAAACAAAGTGTTGCGAGTCTGCGTAGCATTTCGATGCAGAAAATAGTTAAAAATCGAGCGGGGAAAAAGTCGATGATGGAAAGAAAGGAGAAAAGTGTGTGAATATGTAGTGTAAACGTAGTGTAGTGTAAAAAAACAAGGAAAGAGTACCAAAAAGCTGAATATGGAGCGGGAAAATTATGAAATTATACAATGTGGTATATATCGTTTGAATTTCTTTATGAATGTCAAATCAGATGGGTGGTATAGAGGGGATACTTGTTTCACTCACTTTTTTCCCATATGCACTGCTTGTCGGGGCGCATACTGCCTTATACTGCTTTCCGCTCTTTATTTGGTCTTGCACCCCTTGCACTCTTAAATTGAACATTCCAATCAAAACCAAGGTTGCTGTTGTACTGAGCAAAATAAGCTCCGAGAAGAGAGCGCATTGCGGGAGTGGACAGCCATTTAATAAAGCATATTGCAAACAGAGTTATTAATAATAGGTAAGAGAAAGAATTGCATGAGCATTCTCTTACATTTTTCTTAGTGTGGCGCTTGTTTAAGATGGGAATAGTTATGAAATATATTTTTTAATATTCTGCTGCAGAATGCCAGTCGCAAATTATCTCCTGTATGGAAATCAGGGACTATGTTATCTGTTTCAGAATCTTCGGTGTGATACTTTCTCTATCCTAATGTCACCCACCAAAATATTGTCCACCTGCCGGAAAAAAAATAAATATCATTAACCGAACCCACTCAAGACCAAAACCATTAACCAAAATCAAACCTAACACAACCTCAAGGGTCCCTTTCTTTATATGTTCCCTTTTTTTTATGAATGAACCAACATAGTAATGGCAATTCATTAGAAATTTCTTCCAATAATACAAAATAGAAAGCAGAAAGTACACTTTACAGAGAGGGTAGAAGATGGAGTACGAGCAGAAACAGCCGATTACTGGCAATAATAACAAACAGAGTTTGACTTTTCAAATGCAGGTAGCACTCGTCTCTCGTCCTCGGGGCATGGGCAGGGGCACAATTCACATGAAATATGTATCTACGAGTATATGTGTTCCAAAGGGCGCAAGGACTCCTCCGGTTGTTGAACAATGCCAAATGACGAATGACGCATTATTCCTGATGTCGAATTGTGTCACTGACAGCAGCAGCAGCAGCATTCAGGGACATTTCCTTTTGCCTTCGGTTTCTCATTCCCTAGACCCACTTTTTGCACCCACACAGGACCCAGGCAGCAGGGCAGACAATAAATAATGCCAATGTCATGTTGTTTAAGGTGTATAGGCCCTAACATAATGCGCAATCATTCACTCTGACTGACCTAAGACCCCTCGCCGTCCCCCTCCCGCACCATGAAAGTGTGAGAAATGCATGTGAACAATTTGATTGATTTTTGCTCGATCCTACGACTGGCGAAAATACCTCAAGGATGGGCATTCGTTTAGAAAAAATATAACAAAAACAAGTAAACGAAAATGGAATTTTCTACGAAGCAGCATCATAGATATTAAGTTTTTGTTTTACGAATAAATTAAATTTTTACACTTGAACTCTGCTCGAAAGTTGATGGGAGCAAGACAACTCCACCCCCGCCTCTACTCACCACGCTCCATGCTCCCTGCTGTATCGCCTGTCAGTCAGTCAGTTAGACGGGAACGTCATCGTTGAGGCATAAGAACAAAAGGACTTCCGGTGACGTTTAAATGCGTGGCATGTCAACGCAGCGGCAGACAGCAGCATCCTGGCAGGAGCCGGAGCTTCAGCTGCGGAGCGTGTGCCTGCAGGAAGCGCAGCAAGACCCACAGGAGGAGGAGAAGGAGGCAGGAATGTCCTCAGATTTATGCATATACTCGTAGTCGTTGAATTTTTGGGTGGAAAGAAACCAGCGACTTGTGCACTGATTACTATTAACTAATGAAGCAGCTACCCTTCAACCCTTGCGGCAAGTTCAAGAACACATGTTGCAAGACACGCCCCCAGCCAGCATCCAGCCCTAAAGAAACCTCTCTGTGCACCAGAGTTTCGCTTCGTTCAATCAAGAAGCAGAAAGCATGAGTCTATCCGATAGTCTATCAAGTTATTAATTTCATGAAGTGCCAGAGAGACGACGACGACGAGGACGACGACGACGCGACGCTGACGGCACATCAATGTCTTCCAATTGAAGCACACAACAATGGGGGGAAGCCCTCTCTGCCTCTTTCCCACTCTCTGGCCTAACAAGATCCACACCTCCACCACTCGGTGACGCCATCGACAAGGACTAGGACGAGGACGAGAACGAGGACACATCCACATCATCACGTATGATTACGCACATTGTTCGTGCTCAGCGCAAAATGCTGTCGAAAATTAAAATTCAGAGACCCTTCTACTTAACTTACCTTAGCCCCTGGTTGGTTCTCCATAGAAGAAGAGGGAGAATAAAAAAGTGAAGCAAAACAACGACGTGATTGCATTACACAATCAAAACAGGCACAGCATCGTCTCCCAGGGGTTGCCCGGAACAGAATAGAGCCCTCTGGAACCCCCTGGACTCAGATGCAGACTCCGAATCAGAATCAGACTCAGACTCAGGTTCGGGTAAAAATCAAAGCCCAGGCACTAAAGTAATAGACCAACCGACAGACCGAATGCGAATCCATAGCCGAATGTCGAAACGTGTGCGTGGGCGTTGCAATTGCTACGCCCCATCATCAGAATCCAATCAAATTAACAACAACAGGCCACAGAACAGCCGCTGCCGCCGTCGCGTCCTAGGCTTATGATGAAGCCCCTGATGCTGCTCGAACCCAAACTGAAATTCAAACTGACCCTCCCCCCCTCGTGTCCCGCTTTCCACCGTCTGTCTATGGTACGTCTATGGTACGTTAATTTCAATTTGATTTCCGTGCCATTCCAGCGAGAAGGGGGGGAGTACGGGGGCAGGGCAGAACGTCTGAGCAACAATTATACGGCAACTTCATTAGGTCAACATGCGGCAGGACTTTGAGAGAGCGATGGGGTGGGATTGTGGATTGGATCGGTGTGGCTTGCGCAATGCCAGGGCAGTGGATGATGATGGGGGCGGATGCGTAAGGGGTAGATTAATCAGGGTAAAACTATTAATTAAATACCAATTCATTTCCGCAAACTCAAAGCACACACAGCACCACTCAGCCCTTACCACACCCCCTCACCGCACCCCTTAGTACTCTCTACCATACCATCCATCCATCCATAGAGCAGTGGGCATTGTGTGAGTTTTAGTTGGATTTCCATTTCCAGGAAGAGCAACGCAACTTCTCTCCTCTCCTCGCAATGAGCATCGTTCTGTGGTCGGTTTGATTTGGATTTGGGTTTAGATTGGGATTTGGACTATGATATTACGGGTAGAGAGTTGAGTGTGATGCCATCTCTTCCTGAGGAGGAGTGGGCCAAAAGGAGCTAAAGGTTGAAGAAGGTTGTAGTATGATGATATAGCAGGCTCCTGTCTGAGCTGGAGTAATACTAAGGAGTAAAGTTCAATCATCTGCAGTCAGTAAAAGTCTAAACTTCCGTCGGCTACATGTGTCATGCTCCTATTCTCGGAATACCAACCAATATTCAATTTTTAAACAAATTTTTGGGGGTACACCTTCGTTTGATCCCAAGAAACGTCAAACCATCCCAAAAGGATTTCATTTATTTGATTAACTATAAATTCCATAAAATCCCTGTATACATATGACCTATTTTAACGCCGATCAAATCTCTATTTGGGTTTTTATAAGCCACAAAAGATTCCAACAGATCAATTAAGAAAAACATAAATAATAGTTCTACCAGAAATTAGAAAATGAACCTTTATTGCAAAGCCACTCTGCGGGAGAGAAAGAGAGAAAGCGCGAGGCAGGAAAAAATTGTTTTCTTCATTGCGGCTCTAGTAAAGATGATTCGATTGCAACCATCTAAAAGAATACTAATAATTCTTTAAATTTTGAATTCATTCATCATTAAATTAAATAAATCAATCGGCCATAAAAGACTTCTGTAAATGTGCAAATGTATCTAATAGTCGATACACCCTTTGATCCTGGAGCATTCTACAACGAAAGACAACCGAAAAATGGTTAAAAAAATCCGAAAAAAAATCAGATGAACAGGGAAATATGGAAACAAAAAAAACCGTAATAATAAAATCCCCAAGCTTATCAGTAATTTCAGCAGCAGTCAGAGGGTATTAACAAAAACAAGAAAATAGAAGACAAAATGGGGAAAATTATATGCACCAGCAAAGGATCTCGAAAATGGGAGAATGAGGGACCAAGAGAGAGAGAGAGAGAGAGAGAGCTTTGCTCATCCGGTGTGTCAACAATTCCCAGGCTTCAACGCTTTGATGTTGCCAGTTCTGTTCTGGAGGTGGTTTTGGGTTGAGGATGGAAGCCAGGACGGGGACGAAGGCCCGGACGAATAGACGGACGTAGCCACTAAGCCCAGACAGTGTCATCCACTCGGGGCAAGGATGATGCAGAGATGAGGATGACGATGACGGTGACGGTGACGATGATGGCATCATTAACGCATATTCGCAGCCTGCCTTTCGGGCACAACCAGACGGCACTCCCGACCCGGATCCCGTCCTGATTCGCCTACCGTTTCCGGCTTTTGAAGTTCGAGCAGCAGCAAGAGCTTTTAATTTTCTTTGTTTTCACACTGACGTTTGGGGGCCAAAAGGCGTAAATTAATCGAAGGCTTAATTAGTACACACCCGCCAAGGACTAAGGACGACTAACGACGATGGCTGGCTGACTGCCTGGCTGCCGTCAACGTAGCGTATGATTAATAAACAGCTCCCGACACCCGGGACTCCCTTCTGCCGTGGTAGGAGACCCTGGATTTATGTTTTTTTCTTTTTTTTGTACACTAATTATAGCTATCAATGAAGGTGAAGGTTGTCAATATTTGCAGCAGAAAAATTTCCATTTGAAATGTTTTGTAGGTTGTGAAAACAATAGAGCCCTCGCCTCGCCTGCCCCACTGGTGCCGCAGTGCCGCAGCGCTTGATGAGTACTGCGGCAACGTAGTTGGGGCTGCCACTTAATGTGTTTTGCATACTAATTAGGTTGTTTGGCGGCTTCCCTCACAGTTTCAAGTGTAGTAACAGGTGACGACAAAAAAAACACAGTGGAAAATGCGGGAACAACAGAAGGTGCCACAGCCTCCACCTCCAAAGTACGAGGAGGTGCTGCACCAGGTGCAGCACCAACTGCACTTGAAGCTAACACTTTTGAGCGCCTCCTGCAGTCGAGAAGCTGTAGGTGCCAATTGCTCAGCCTCGGCTTGAGGAGGCTATGAAATGCCCTACTAGGATAAGGGCATTCTTCTAATTAGCGGAGAAGAGAAAGTATTTAGGCAGGGCGGATATGGGAAGATTAATGTTCTCAAAGGCAAAACTGGAGTCAGAACTTTAAAGGATAAATGCATAAAGGTTTATAGACAATAAGACTATAAAAGGCCATGATATTGCAACAGGAACAAATACGGTCCCCAGAATTTAATAACAAAATACACAGTTTTTGGCGATGCACACTAGCTCGGTCCCATGAAACCAAAAACAAATAAATTGCTAGGACATGTGTCACAAAGATAACACATAGTTTCCTATAAGTAGAGATAGGCTTTCAAGAATGCACGCTTCCAACTTATCAGCTGGATGGCGCCTTCGACACAGCGCACACAATTTAGTGCCAAAATAAAAGCTTTTTACAATAGTCAATGAAATATGGATTATCAATGAGCTTAACAAATTGCCCAATAGCCTCCGAGCAATCAAAGTACTTGAGGTTTTGTTTACCTAAGGTTTTGATAAAGCATATCAAACTGAAGTCTACTTCGCTTCGATTAAGATTCGGTAACCAAATTAACGCGAGTATTTAAAAGTTAAGTATACCGTGAAGGGACTTGAGATTAAATTGGAATTTGAATATTTCTTGCCTTAATTAGATTCACAAAAATTGTAGATAAAGTTCTTTGAATAGCAAAAATGGATTACAATTTTGAAGAAAAACCACTGCAAAAAAGAAGAAAAAGTTCTTCAAAATAAAAATAACAAAAATTAAATAAGTCTATGATAGAATTGGTATTCATTTCAAAGAAGGGGATCTCTGCTGTCTGATATGCCTCAATTTAGGACTCTTCTTGCGTCTTGGAAAGAGAGACATGACATGCTGGCTTTCTATGAAAGTGCTGCTAAAACTTGCAAGCCGCGAATTACGCGAAAAGCAAAACCAAAAAGAAATATTAGGCCGCAAAGTGAAAAAATGTTTTAATTACACATTCCAAGGCGAACATTCAAGAAAATCCCCCCCTGACGATTGAGAGCGTTTTGAAGGGGCTACGAAAAGGGAGGTCAAGATGAGAGATAAAGTCAGGAAAATTAGTTAAGTTTGGATGCTGGCAAAATCCTGTGAAAATGCTCGAAAAATGCTGAATATATTCTATGTATATACATATATGTATTACAAGGTGTGTGTATCTCCACGATTGGGGCTCCATCCAAGGATGCTTCGACAAAGGTCCTTTTGAGCAATTGTTGTTGCAACACTCGAATGCATTCATTCTGCTGCCGCGTTGTGTGCTAAATAGTTCCCCCAGGGCCGAATCCACTTGAGTCGTGTGCTAATGAGAACATCCAAGCGACAAGCGACACGACAGCCAAAGGAAAAGAGAACCAGACACCCACCAAAGGGGCATACATTAGGAGGATGGCAAGGCGGGGGGGTCGACTGCATTATGCAAATACAAGGCGAAACAATTTTTCTACTGCATCGCCAAAGTGGAGTGGAGTGGCTTGACGGACTGCTGTGGAGTGCAGGAGTGGGAGTGGGGAGTCCTTAGCCAAAGCCTGGGGCAATGCAGCGTGTTCCATTTGCACACATTTCGACAAGGCAATTAATTATGCTAAATTCGTTTAGAGAACAGCTCCACGGCTACAATAGGCAAGGCGATGTCCTCAGGCGCATTGTTCCAAGTACATTCTTCAATTTTCCCTCATTAAAGAGGACTCCAGGAAGAACTTGAATGAAAACTTGTTTCAATATGTTTTGGGATTAATAAATTAGAAAAGTTTCAGATTCAGATTTACAGCTTTATATTTTAATTTATAATATATTAAATTTCATAATTCATTTAAGAACTTTCAGAGGCATGTATATATTTTTAAATTGTGCTCTCCCCACCTTCTCAATCTTTCCTTCACTTTAGCCATCATCCCTGAAAGTGGTTATGACCGGCACAACCTTTGACCAGCGCATTGGATGACTTTTAAGTGGTTCTCGGAGGCTGGCTGGGGTTTCTAAGCCCTAAGCACGGGGGCACAGGTCTGACATTTGCACTGGCCCATGCGCAATTAATTGCAAAAGTGTTTGCGGACAAATGGCGCATAACCAGGACCAGGACCAACACGTGTGGGTGCCCTCTGAACCCAGAAGCTGGACATGGTCATGGGAGGACGACAGGGCATTTCTTTTTGCCAGCTCGGATGCCATCATGGATGTGCTTCAAGTGGCACAGAGAGAGAGAGACGGGGCAGCTCTTTGCTTTGAGGTTATTTACTTTTAATGACTCGCAAACTACACACACACTCTTACGAGTGGGTGCCACATAGCGTATGCGTCATGTGTCGTGTTCTGTGGAGTGCTTAAGTGTTTTCAGATATCGCGCATCAGTAGCCAACGTCAGGCATCCAGGCACAGAGTACCATGCTACATGCCCCTATGCCACATGCTACATGCCCCATGGTTTGTTGACTTTTAGACGCTGTTTGTTTGTCAGCACAATTTTTGTTGTTTTTTCATATACATTTTATACCCGGTAGACGCGTAGACAAAAGAAGGTATATTGGATTCATGGATGGGTATGCGACGGGCAGATGTCCACAAAGATGGAGTCGAAAATCCTCGTTGGAACCTATTTTTTGTAAGATATTTTTAACATTTTAAATTTGCTTGAACTTTCTATCCATATATACCATTAAAAAGTCATCGCACCCAAAGGGAATAAAACAATTATCCACCAATGCAATTTACTTATTTATTTTGTATGTTTGGTATGCCATCCATGGGTTTGGGAAGCCACATTTGAGGTGTATGAGCCTATCAGTCGTTTATAAATAGATATTGATATTATTATTTTTTTTCCTATTTTTATTGCACATTTTCTTGAGAGCTGAAATTTTTAAAAATATTCTGTTCAACTTTATTCTAAACAACTATTCAAAACCACCAACCCCCGGCTCACTCGCTTCGCTCGCTAAGTGAGTATCAGACGATGACCAAAAATTTGTTTATATAATAGAGAGATATTTAACGTTTCTTAATCTAATTGAAACAGTGTTATATATTATTTATTTATTTATTTTTGTCGATGTTTTTCAATTCAAAACGCAATTCGGATGGCGTTTTTATCCGAACAGCTTCTAATTTATCCATTATTCTAAATAAAGAATATATGAAAATACATAAAAAATGTATTCAAATAAATTATTTTACATAATTATCCATCGAACCACCACTAATCTACATTCCCCAATAATTACTATAGGCAGAACTATTTATTTATTATTTCAGTCCGTTTCCATCAAATAATTCCCTAGTATTAGGTATCTTATAGTCGGGAATATTGACAATCCCGCTCATACTGTGTGTGTTTGTTGTTGTACTTTTTGGCTTTTCATCTTGGCATCAGAGCTCTGTGGCTCTGCGGCTGAGCGGCTCAGACAAGCGGCCAGGCCGAGCCAGGCCCACATAAATGAGCTTTGAAGTTTGCATACGAAAGGAGAGTGCATGGATTGCATTCGCCCTGTCGGTGGGGATGAGGGAATGGATGGATGGATAATGCGGTGCAATTATAGACAGAGCCCAGAGCCGCCCGCCCCCGCCATATCCTTGAAAATAAATTGTTTTGTTAATTATTTATGGTTGGTTTAATGAGTGTATGCCGTAGTACTCTCTGTGTGTTTACTGTACTCGCTCTTTCTGTCTCTCTCGCTCCGTCTGTCGACATATTCATGGGTTTGTTATACTTTTGCATTTTGCAATTATTTTAATGAGTTTTGCATTTAAGCGATTTTGTGCAATCATCGCATCGTTTGCAATACTACATAGTGCTGGATTATTAAAAAATAAAGAATATAATTGCCGTTTTTGCTTCATTAAAACATATAAAACATGTAAATCCTCATTAAAAGTTTCGCAAAAATAAAGAATATTCTCCAGAAAGAAGATGTCTCACCTGAGAGTAGAATTTTCCGTACAAGAGACCTTTGTATTTCTTGAATACCTACTTCTCAGATACACCATTGCTTTCAGTTACTTCCAGACACTCCTAGAAATTATTTTTATGAAATAATAAATATTGTGAGGGAGAAAGGAAAAGGGTTCTACAATTACTTCGATGCCACTAATCCGAAAAATGACCACGAATATCGAAGTAAGCCTTGGGAATATTCGAACGATATATACACGCATATATACATATGTATATATACCTCGATATAGAAAGATCCTTCCGGGGGATGCAGTGGAGTGGATCCTTCTGGAGTCTGATGCTGGCATCCCATTGTATACCTTGATTTGACCGATTAAAAATATGATTAGCTCATAGGTAGCGTTTCCTTGGGAGGTAATTATTTTCAAAACAGCTCCCTCGAGTGGCCCTCATGGGAGTGGCCATATAAAATATTAGAATAAACCTTTGTATTACCTCCTCTAATGGTTTCAACGAGTTAAAGTCATACTCGTACTATGCCCTAATCTGAAAGAGGACTACCTACGAAGCCTTGGTACAAATTCATAAAAACACATTTTACTAATCGATTGCTAATCACAGATTAGAACCCAATCAAGATGCCCCCCTTACGATATGGTTGTCGAAACTTGAACTTCGGTAATGAAAGTATTCCGTATTTCCCTAAGCTATTGGTTATCGTTAGTGGGGTTTATGGGGCTTTTCAGCGATATCAAATCGCTCTAAGCCTCTAAGCGATTGTTGGATTGCTTATCAAATCGCACCAAGGCGGACGCTTATAAAAGAAGCTCGAAATTTCCAATGAAAGTTAGTTCTGTGCTCGATTCGAAACGGCACACGTGTAAGCTCGAAAAAATAGAAAATTCTCCGCCATGCGATACCTCAGCGGCCTTGTGCTTTTGGCCGCCACCCTGCTGGCTCTCAACGTGAGACAATCTGAGGCTGCCTGTGGCTATGAGGTAAACGGAAAAAAATATTCAAAAAATAAAAGAGTTTGAACGAAAGTGAAACATTGTACCAGTTTTGTTACATTTAAAGTAGGAAGAGAACCCCCACTAAAGATTCTCAAAACTTTGGTTTCAGTCATGTCCCAAAACAAAGTCCAACATGATCAACATTCACATGGTGCCACACTCCCACGACGATGTTGGCTGGCTCAAGACGGTGGATCAGTACTACTATGGCCACAAGAGCAACATCCAGCACGCGGGTGTTCAGTACATCATCGACACAGTCATCTCAGAGCTTATAAAGGATCCCAAACGTCGCTTCATCCAGGTGGAGACCGCTTTCTTTGCCAAATGGTGGCAGGAACAGCCAGACACTGCCAAGCTGGTGGTCAAGAAATTGGTCAACGAAGGACGCTTTGAGTTTACGGGTGGAGCCTGGAGCATGAACGATGAGGCAGCAGTCAACTATCAGAGTGTGATCGATCAGTTCTCCTTGGGTTTGAAGTAAGTGGATATCTGCCGAGAGAGAAGCCCACTTAAAGATATATTCTAGGTGGTTGGATGAGACCTTCGGCGCCTGTGCCCGTCCCCGCATTGGCTGGCAGATCGATCCCTTTGGTCATTCCCGTGAGCAGGCCTCGATTTTCGCTCAAATGGGATATGACGGAGAGTTCTTCGCCCGCATGGATCACAGCGATAAGAACAACCGATTGGATAAGCTGGCAATGGAAATGATTTGGGATGCCAGCGAGTCGCTGAGCAACGATGAGATCTTCACTGGCCTGCTCTACCGTCACTACTCGGCTCCGCCCGGCTACTGCTTTGACGTGCACTGCGGAGACGATCCCATCATCGACTCCAAGAGCTACGACAACAATGTCAAATCGCGAGTGGACGACTTCCTGAGCTACGTTTCGAATGTGGCCAAGTACTTCCGCTCCAATCACATCATGATCCCCATGGGCGATGACTTCCAGTACGAAGATGCCCAGGTTAACTTCAAGAACATGGACAAGCTGATCAAGTAAGCGGTATACACTCGTTTGTCCTTCAGTCCCGATACTATTCATTGTCCTCCCATCTAGGTATGTCAACGCACGCCAGGCGGACGGCTCCACATACAATCTGTTCTACTCAACCCCAGCTTGCTACCTGAACTCCCTGCACGAGGGCCTACAGACTTGGCCCAACAAAACCGACGACTTCTTCCCCTATGCCAGTGACCCCAACAGCTTCTGGACAGGATACTACACCTCCCGACCCACCCAGAAACGCTTCGAGCGCGACGGCAATCACTTGCTGCAGACCGCCAAGCAGCTAAGTGTCTTTGCTGGGCTCTCGAGCGAGCAGCAGAAGGAGGACCTGGACTACCTCCGACAGATAATGGGAGTGATGCAGCACCACGATGCCATCACTGGAACGGAGAAGCAGGCGGTGTCCAACGACTACGATCGTCTGCTGTACGATGGCATTATCGGAGGAGCCAGAAATGCCCGGGATGCCCTGCGAGTCCTGACCAACCTTCCTGAGGGGGAGTTTGAAAGCTGCCTGCAGCTGAACATCAGTGAGTGCGCCTTCACCAAGGACAGTGCCGACAACGTGGTCGTGACCCTGTTCAACCCATTGGCCCACACCTCCTCCCAGTATGTGCGAGTGCCCGTGAAGGAAGAGAGCTACCAGGTGACCGATGAGAAGGGACGCGTGGTGGCCTCTGAAGTTGTCCCAGTGGCCTGGCAGGTCCTGGCTCTGGAATACCGACAGAACAACACTCAGCACGAGCTTGTCTTCAAGGCCTCCGTGAACAAGATCGCCAGCTACTTCATCAAGAAGGTCGAGAAGACAGAAAGCAAGGAAATTGTCCTGCCCAAGTCTGCTAAAAAGTCTGTGAAGGAAACCGAAAAGAACTTGGAGGTGCCCAAGCGATTCAAGAAGGTGCATTCGATGAAGAAGGTCGAGACCCACGCCGATGATGATTCCGAAACTGTTGTCCAAACATCCCAGATCAAGCTTGTGATCGACAACAATACGGGTCGCTTAAAGACCGTTGAGATGAACGGCGTCTCCGAGACTATTGACCAGAACTTCGCCATTTATGAAACATATGAATCTGGAGCTTATGTCTTCCGTCAAAAGGAAAACGTTGACCTGAAATTCTTGGAAGAAAAGGTGGAGTTCACGGTTTACGACGGATCTTTGGTCAAGGAAGTCCACCAGCAGTTCAACGAATGGATCTCCCAGGTCATTCGCATCTACGAGGGTGTCAACCGTGTGGAGTTCGAGTGGCTCATCGGGCCAATACCAACTGACGAGGATACTGCTAGGGAAATCGTCACCATCTTCGATAGTGGAATCTCCTCGAATGGCGTCTTCTATACTGACTCCAATGGGCGCGAGTTGATCAAGCGTGTAAAGGACAAGCGTGAGGACTTCAACCCTGATCTAGGCAGGCAACCAATTAGCGGAAATTATTACCCAGTCGTCTCTCGCATTGCCCTGGAGGATAGCAACAAGCGCATTGCCCTACTCAACGATCGTGCACAGGGAGGAACCAGCATGAAGGACGGACAGTTGGAGCTCATGCTCCATCGTCGCCTCATTCGTGACGATGGATATGGAGTGGGAGAGGCCCTGAACGAGCACAAGTACGACAAACCACTCATTGCACGCGGTAAGGTCTACCTAATCCTCAACTCTGTGGAGGAATCGACCAAAGTGGAGCGTGTGGCCGAGAAGGAGATCCTCCTTCCTTTCTCCGTTTTCTTCAGCAAGGCCAGCAGTCAGAGCCAGAGCGCTATCGCCAAGGCGGTGCCCAGCTTCGATGACTTCCCCCAGTCGGTCCATCTGCTCACCCTTGAGCCCTTCACCGATGACGAGATCCTGCTGCGCGTGGAGAACTTCCTGGACCACACCGAGGGTAATGTGGTCAGCTTCAACATTCGCCATATCTTTGAGACATTGGGTGGTGGGGAGATCCGCGAGACCACCTTGGATGGCAACCTGCCACTGAGCGAGATGAGGCGATTCAAGTTCCACCACGATGCCTCTGGCCACAGCCCCGCAGAGGTTGAATACTTCACGACGGCCCACAAGCCTCTGGCTGCTGTCGACTCTCAGGAAGCCTCGCACTTCAGTGTCACCCTGCACCCAATGCAAATTCGCACTTTCATCATCAAGAAGAAGTAATTCATAGTTCCCCATAGTGCAGTATAATAAATATATAATAAAATATATAAATTCAATATTTAAAAACATGTATTTCGACTAGAAAGAGATTTTTTTTAGTGCAAACAATGCTCTGAGCTGCAGAACATTTGATGGCTATTGTGGGCAGAACAACGTCATTCTGAGCAGAAGTTTTGTTTATTGGGATAAATATTTAGGATCCGTACACCCAGAAAAAATTATGGAAACTTTAATATATATACTTAAATTAAAAATTGTGTACTAATAGGTTGCAAAAAGAAAGTGTTTTCACTTAAATTTGTCAGATAATTTACTCATACCGACGAGAGCGAGCGAAAGGAGTGTGCAGGTGGCTTGCGGGCCCCTAGTCTTAAATATATTTCCTACACATTATATATATTAATTCATTTTTAATTTTTGTATATTAAGAACAAATGTGGTTTGTATTAAAAGGACTTTTACATACAGTTTTTTTTAAATCCAATTCTATTTAATTTCAAAATTTTGATGTCCAAACCAAACATTTAATTGATATATTTAAATATTTATTTATCATGTTATTATTTAATATTTAATTTGGAAGTGCATTTGTTTCATTTGAAATAAGGAATGCTGAACAAACTTCAATGATTTGGTTCATCTAATTTTTGTAATTTCTGAGATGTCAGTTTTGCATAGAAAAAGAAATGTATGAACAATTTCGAGCGGCATGGAAGGAACATTTAATAAATCTTCGACTCTTTATCGACTACACCCTACCCATCCATGCCTCTTTTTTCTATCTCTCTAGGATAAGTACACCACTGCTTATCACCTATTGACTATTAAAGACACATGCGCGGATCGAACAGATGGATTAAAAGACTTTGTTTTAACGTGCATAACAGATATGAATGCTTAGGCTAAGCGGTACTTTTCAAACACTTTTCGAATAATATTCAATAGTATTTCTAAATTTATGCAGACATCAATCGCATAAGTGTGTAATACACCACTCCCATTTATGATAACTCCCTAACATTGAGCCAATCCACTCGACTCTGTCCCAAATGACCGCCAAAACAGTCCCTCAAGTGCTTTGTTGCTGTGCGAGAACTGGGTCGGAATAAGTGCTTTATTCGTGGCTTATGGACTCCACTCCTCGGTTAGGGGCTAAGCTCTATACTACATGCACTTCGAGTGGCTTTCGGTTTCGAGTTTCTAGGAACACCAAAACAATTAATACAATTAAAATAAATAATTTAAAAAACATAAATATACCTATATAAACTAATAAAAACGACTAATAAAAAATAATTTAAAATAAATAAATAAAAAATTTTATAAATAAAAAAAAATTAAAAAAAACAATTAAAAAATACTTAGACAAATATAAAAAAATTATTTTTAAAAATTATAGAAAACAAAGAACAAAAAATATGTAAATAACTAAAAAAAATAAAATTATTAAGTAAAATTTAAAAATATATAAAATTATATAAATAGATAAATACAAAAATTTTAAAAATTTAATACATAAAATATTTAATATGAAGATTATATTCAATAATTACTAAGTCTTAATTGGAACTAATCATCATAACAATATTTATGAATAAAATTATACCAGCAATATTTTATTTTTTAAGGGTTAGTACCCTAAGTAATAAGTTCTTTGTTAATTTGTTGACTAGGAAGGATTAATAACCAATACAAAACAAACAACAGATGTGCTTTGATGCCAATAAGGTAATTGATTATTTCCCGTACAAATTCATAAAAACTAACTATGTTTATACATGCAATCAACAATTAAAATCATTTCAACTAATCGAATATGTACGTTCGATAAGGAGTGCAATATCCCTCAAAACAGAAGCAAATATAGACAGATTGTTAAATATGGCACCCAATTAAGATAAACGTACAGTGCAAGATGATTAAGACTGCCATATGTCGAGAATGGAGGGATTCGGTTACCTACAATGTACAACAAGATGTTCGAAACGTATTACCAACCAAACCAGGGGCTATCTTTCCAATGCACCTACTTAATAGGTTTTTAAGCATCACTTCACTTTCCCTAATCCAAGATACGGTCAAGTGCTCATTTCTTATCAACTCATAGCCAGCGCACACAGCTAAGTTGTGTTGTGTTCCCCATATAAAAAGGCAACTTACACTTGTTTGAAAATTAGTTGTGGACTCAAGTTCGAGCCACCTATTTGTTGGAGTCGCATAAAGTTCTTATATTGTATAGTCACACGTTTTAAATTTTTAAAGGAGTTGCAATGAAGTATCTCGGCGGCATTTTTCTTTTTGCGGTACTGTTGACCATCGACACAAAACCAACTGAAGCTGTCTGCGGCTATGAGGTGATGCGAGCTCTGAGCTTTTCCATGGACTGAAATAACCATCTACCATCCTTCCATCTGCTATAGTCTTGTCCCGAAACAAAACCCAACATGGTCAACATTCACTTGGTGCCACACTCCCACGACGATGTCGGTTGGCTCAAGACGGTTGATCAGTACTACTATGGCCACAAGAACAACATCCAGCATGCTGGTGTCCAGTACATCATCGACACAGTCATCTCAGAGCTTATAAAGGATCCCAAACGTCGCTTCATCCAGGTGGAGACCTCTTTCTTTGCCAAATGGTGGGAGGAACAGACGGAGACCCACAAGCTGGTAGTCAAGAAATTGATCAACGAAGGTCGTCTGCAGTTCATCAACGGCGCCTGGAGCATGAACGATGAGGCGGCAGTCAACTATCAGAGTGTGATCGATCAGTTCACAGTGGGATTGAAGTAAGTTGCAATAGAGTCGTAGTCGTTGGACTTACTTGGCTATATGGACTGATATCTTTAGGTTTCTTGATGAGACGTTCGGTATTTGTGCACGTCCTCGCGTTGGCTGGCAGATCGATCCTTTCGGTCACAGTCGCGAGCAAGCCTCATTGTACGCACAAATGGGCTACGATGGAGAGTTCTTCTCTCGCATGGATCACAGCGATAAGTTCAGGCGCATGGTTGACCTCGCACTGGAAATGGTTTGGGATGCCAGCGAATCCTTGAGTGAAGTGAAACTCTTCACCGGTCTGCTCTACAACCACTACTGGGACACTCCCGGCTTCTGCTTCGACGTGCACTGCAATGACGATCCAATTATCGACGGAGACAGCTACGACAACAACGTCAAGTCCAGGGTGGACGATTTCATCGCCTTTGCGGCTAAGGTCGCGGCAAACTTCCGCACGACCCACATCATGATACCCATGGGAGGTGACTTCCAGTACGAAGATGCTAGGGTCAACTTCAAGAATATGGACAAGTTGATCAAGTAAGAAATGTCGGTCTCCTTGATTAATAGTTCTCTGCTCAATGCCCGATTTAACATTTTAGATATGTCAACGCACGCCAGGCTACTGGATCCCACTACAATATATTTTATTCGACGCCCGGCTGCTACCTGAACTCTGTTCATCAAGGCCTACAGTCGTACCCCAACAAAACTCTCGACTTCTTCCCCTATGCCAGTGACTCCAACAGCTTCTGGACAGGATACTACACCTCCCGACCCACCCAGAAACGCTTCGAGCGCGACGGCAATCACATGCTGCAGACCGCCAAGCAGCTCAGTGTCTTCGCCGGGCTCTCGAGCGAGCAGCAGAAGAAGGATCTGGACTACCTCCGACAGATAATGGGAGTGATGCAGCACCACGATGCCATCACTGGAACGGAGAAGCAGGCGGTGTCCAACGACTACGATCGTCTGCTGTACGATGGCATTATCGGAGGAGCCAGCAATGCCCGGGATGCCCTGCGAGTCCTGACCAACCTTCCTGAGGGGGAGTTTGAGAGCTGCCTGCAACTGAACATCAGTGAGTGCGCCTTCACCAAGGACAGTGCCGACAACGTGGTCATGACCCTGTTCAACCCATTGGCCCACACCTCCTCCCAGTATGTGCGAGTGCCCGTGAAAGAAGAGAGCTACCAGGTGACCGATGAGAAGGGACGCGTGGTGGCCTCTGAAGTTGTCCCAGTGGCCTGGCAGGTCCTGGCTCTGGAATACCGCCAGAACAACACTCAGCACGAGCTTGTCTTCAAGGCCTCCGTGAGCAAGATCGCCAGCTACTTCGTCAAGAAGGTCGAGAAGACTGAGAGAGACAATGAAACCATCCTACCCGAGCACACCAAAAAGTCTGTCAGGGAAGATGAGAGCTTGGAAGTGCCCAAGCGATTCAAGAAGGTCCATGCGATGAAAAAGGTCGAGACCCACGCCGATGATGATTCCGAAACTGTGGTCCAGACATCCCAGATCAAGCTGGTGATCGACAATTATACGGGTCGCTTGAAGACCGTTGAAATGAATGGGGTCGTTGAGGATATTGAACAGAAATTTGGAGTGTATGAAACTTCGGCTTCTGGTGCATACGTGTTCCGTGAGGTAGAGACTACCGAGATGCAATTCTTGACGACAGATGTGAAGTTCACGGTTTACGATGGAACTTTAGTCAAGGAAGTCCACCAGCAGTTCAACGAATGGATCTCCCAGGTCATTCGTATCTACGAGGGTGTCAACCGTGTGGAGTTCGAGTGGCTCATCGGGCCTATTCCAACGGATGAGGATACTGCCAGGGAAATTGTGACACTCTTCTACAGCGAAATCTCCTCGAATGGCGTCTTCTACACCGACTCTAATGGTCGCGAGATGATTAGACGAGAAAAGGACAAGCGCGAAGATTTCACTCCCGACTTATCGAGGCAGCCCACCAGTGGAAATTACTACCCAGTCGTATCCCGCATTGCCTTGCAGGACAGCAACAAGCGCATTGCCCTACTCAACGATCGGGCACAGGGAGGAACCAGCATGAAGGACGGACAGTTGGAGCTCATGCTCCATCGTCGCCTCATTCGTGACGATGGATATGGAGTGGGAGAGGCCCTGAACGAGCACAAGTACGACAAACCACTCATTGCACGCGGTAAGGTCTACCTAATCCTCAACTCTGTGGAGGAATCGACCAAAGTGGAGCGTGTGGCCGAGAAGGAGATCCTCCTTCCTTTCTCCGTTTTCTTCAGCAAGGCCAGCAGTCAGAGCCAGAGCGCTATCGCCAAGGCGGTGCCCAGCTTCGATGACTTCCCCCAGTCGGTCCATCTACTCACCCTTGAGCCCTTCACCGATGACGAGATCCTGCTGCGCGTGGAGAACTTCCTGGATCACATCGAAGGCAAAGTGGTTAGCTTCAACATTCGGCCTATCTTCGATAGCTTGGGTGGTGTGGAGATCCGCGAAACGACCTTGGATGGCAACCTGCCACTGAGCGAGATGAAGCGATTCAAGTTCCATGCGGAAGGATCCGGCGTGATATCAACTGAAGCCGAGTACTACACCGCGGCGCACAAGCCGCTGGCTGCCGATAGTTCTCTAGGGGCTTCGGAGTTCAGTGTTACCCTGCACCCAATGCAAATTCGTACCTTTATTATCAAGAAGAAATAAATGAGAATTATAAACTGAAATTATATAACTGAAATGAATACCTGAATTTTTAAAAGAACTAGAGGTCATGATAACGAGATTTTTTAAGGTATTTAAAAATATTGAATTGTATTTCCCATTTTTGGTTCTTTCTTCTATAAAACCTGAACGGTTTTACCTCATGAACTTTGTCAGAGGATATGAGAACTCTAGATCGTTTATATCTTTATAGTTTATTGTAGGTTGAAGAGGTTGAAGATTTAATTTGGGTTTAATTGAGCATTTATTAAAATTTCCATCGCTTAAACAATTTTGTGACTTTCGTCTTGTCAGAAAAGGTCTTTTCTATTTTTTTTATTATTTATGTATTTTTAAGTATTTTTTTTAGTTGTAGGTACTACTGGTAGTGCATTCCCACAAACAAACTCTTATCCGCACTTCGCCCCATTTAAATACTCGATAAGCAATGATTAAAAATACAGTTGGCAGTAACACAGAAGTTACGAGTACTACTTCCATTAAGTGATTGATATATACTGATTAATCGAGTTATTTTTAGATCGTATAAAAGTGAAGTACATCATCTAGGGAGTCATGCAAAAGTAAACACCATAGCCCTACTTGAGCTTCGAGAGAGTTTATCAGTAAATTCCAATAATTAGGTATTTTTGGTACCCATGAAATCCAAGGGTGCTTCGTATTCATGGAAATGTAAGTAGCTGCAAAAAGGAAGCGAAGATATTGATCAGGAACAAATTCCATATCAATTTTTGTTCCATGCTTCGTGGTACGATCGCGCTGGGTACTGGTACTTCAATTCTCTTTTGGGCTACTCGGCTTCGTCTGTTCGTCAATGCCTTGGGCAGCTGAGTCCTCTTCGGTGTACCGAGTATCGACTTGTCGAGTCCCGCACAACAATAAGTGTCTTATTCTTAGAGTTAGCTTATCACAGCGATCCTATGTACGAGCATATTATTCCTTATCATTCGTGTGCATTCCTTATCAAGTCATACCTGTGCCTATAAAACAGCATGTTCAGCTAAAAGAAAGTCAGTTCTTGCTTCAATTTTCTTTAAAGTCTTGGCAATATGATGTATCTGGGCTGTGTTCTCCTCTTGGTCACATTTTTGGTGATCCAACTGCAGGAATCCGATGCTGTCTGTGGCTATGAGGTGAGTAAACACTCACGAGAAAGCGCAGAGCTCGATCTTAAAGTTATTTCTTGCAGTCATGTCCCGAAACAAGGTCGAACATGGTCAACATTCACTTGGTGCCACACTCCCACGACGATGTCGGCTGGCTTAAGACGGTGGATCAGTCGTATTATGGCTACAAGAATAACATCCACCATGCTGGCGTCCAATACATATTGGATACGGTTGTGACGGAGCTCATCAGCGACCCGAAGCGACGCTTCATTCAGGTGGAGACCTACTTCTTTGCCAAGTGGTGGAGGGAACAGTCGGAAACCATACGACGAATTGTCACAAAATTGGTCAAAGAAGGACGCTTTGAGTTCACAGGTGGAGCCTGGAGCATGAACGATGAGGCGGCTGTAAACTACCAGAGTGTGATCGATCAGTTTACAGTGGGATTGAAGTAAGTCAACTCTATGAGATTATCATCATAAGACACTCATTTGTTTGATAGGTTTCTCAACGAGACATTCGGTGCTTGTGCTCGTCCTCGCGTTGGCTGGCAAATCGATACTTTCGGCCATTCTCGCGAACAGGCTTCGATATTTGCCCAGATGGGCTACGACGGACAGTTCTTCTCCCGCATGGATCACAACGATAAGGACACTCGGCTGGAGAATCTGTCGATGGAAATGATTTGGGATGCCAGCGAGTCCTTGAGTGAAGTGAAGCTCTTCACGGGTCTGCTATACAATTTCTACTCGGATACACCCGGCTTCTGCTTTGATGTCCTGTGCAACGATGACCCGATTATCGATGGCAAGAGCTACGACAACAATGTGGAGTCCAGGGTGGATGATTTTATTAGCTATGCGGCAACTGTCTCAAAGCACTTTCAAACGAATCACATCATGATCCCAATGGGTGGTGATTTCGAGTACGAAGATGCCAAGGTTAATTACAAGAACATGGACAAGCTGATCAAGTAAGTGCTGCCTGAGTATTTTACCCATAAATGTTCCTTAAGTGCGTATCATTTGGAATTTCAAAAAGGTATATAAACGAGCGCCAGGTGAATGGCAGCAAGTACAACATCTTCTACTCAACCCCGAGCTGCTATCTCAACGCTCTCCATCAGAGCCTGCAGACGTGGCCCAACAAAACACAAGACTTCTTTCCCTATGCCCATGAGCCAAACAGCTTCTGGACCGGTTTCTATACCTCCCGACCCACCCAGAAACGCTTCGAGCGCGATGGCAACCACTTGCTACAGACAGTCAAGCAGCTCAGTGTTTTTGCTAAACTCTCGAGCGATCAGCAGAACAAGGACCTGGACTACCTCCGCCAGATAATGGGAGTGATGCAGCACCACGATGCCATCACTGGTACCGAACGACAAGCCGTATCGAACGACTACGATCGATTGATGTACGATGCCATTATCGGAGCGGGCAACAGTGCCCGCGATGCTCTGAGACTTCTGACCAACCGTCCCAACGGAGAGTTTGAAAGTTGCCTGCTTTTGAACATCAGTGAGTGCGCCTTTACCAAGGATAGTGCTGACAACGTAGTGGTGACGCTGTACAATCCATTGGCCCACAACTCCACGCAGTATATGCGAATACCCGTAAAAGAAGAGAACTACAGAGTCAATGATGAGAATGGCAATGAAGTTGCTTCAGAAATTGTGCCAGTTCCATATCAGGTCTTGGCACTGGAGCACCGCGCCAATGATACCCAACATGAGTTGATTTTCAAGGCCACCGCGAATAAGATCGTCAGCTACTACATCAAGAAGATCGACAATCGAGAGAAGGGTCATTCGATAAAGAAGGTTGAACCCCTTGCAGAGGATTCCGATACTCTGGTTCAAAATTCGGTAAGCTTCGGTAGCTCTCAGATAGTTTTAGATCTTACCTGGAAATCTTACCCTTAATCCCACAGCTCATCAAATTGGTGATAGACAACAAATCGGGCCGCTTGAAGACTGTTGAGATGAATGGAGTCTCGGAGAATATTGAACAGAACTTTGGGGTGTACAAGACCCGCGCTTCATGTGCCTACACATTCCGTCAAGATGGGGACATTGAAGTAGTGCAAGATAAAGTTGAGTTTACAGTGTACGAAGGGGATTTGGTCAAGGAAGTCCATCAGCAAGTGAACGAGTGGATCTCCCAGGTCATTCGGATTTACGAGGGTGTCAACCGTGTGGAGTTCGAATGGATGGTGGGACCCATTCCCATTGTAGACAACGTGGGCATGGAGATTGTCACCAACTTCCGCAGTGGAATTTCATCGAATGGTGTCTTCTACACGGACTCCAATGGCCGTGAGTTGATGCGGCGAGAGAAGGACAAGCGGGAGGACTTTACCTCAGACTTGAGCCGTCAACCGATCAGCGGCAACTTTTATCCAGTCACCTCCCGCCTTGCACTGCAGGACAATGAGAAACGGTTGGTCCTGCTCAACGATCGTTCGCAGGGCGGGGCCAGCCTGGAGAACGGACAGCTGGAAATGCTGTTGCATCGTCGTCTGATGTTCAATGATGGCGGCGGCGTTGGCGAAGCTCTCAATGAAGAGCAGTATGGCAAGGGTCTGATTGCCCGAGGTAAATTGTTCCTCGTCCTCAGCTCAATCAAAGAAAAAAATACTCGGACTGAGCGTCTGGCAGAGAAGGAGATTCACCTGCCCTTCTATAAGTTCTTCAGCAAGGACAGCAGTGAAAGCAGAAATACTATGCCACAGTCGATACCCGACTTTAATGACTTCCCTGAGCCGGTGCATCTTCTCACCCTGGAGCCCTTCACCGATGATGAAATTCTGCTGCGCGTGGAGAACTTTGTAGACCACACAGAGGGTAATGTGGTTAGCTTCAACATTCGGCAGATCTTCGATAGCTTGGGCGGTGAAGAAATCCGTGAGACCACCTTGGATGGCAACCTGCCACTGAGCGAGATGAAACGATTCAAGTTCCCCGCAAAAGCATCTGGCGTCTTACCACCAACTGCTGTCGAGTACTCTAAAGCCGAGTACAAACCCCTGGAGGCGGATAAACACCAGGAAGGATCGGCGTTTAGTGTCACGCTACACCCAATGCAAATTCGTACTTTCATTATTAAAAGACAGTAACGAGCGGGAACGGGTAACGAGTACCCGATACTCGGCTAATATATATGTGAGCTTATCATTTTTGTGACTTTTACAATATATTATTGGAGTCGATGACTGCCGCATTCTGTCTCTCACTCTCTCTCTTTCTGTATTTTGGTATCGCTGTTGGCAAAAGCGACGAATGGTTTTTTTGGTTAATGCGGGGAGGTGGATCCCTCCGCATTCTCTCGCAATTTTGCCAGCACTTGTCATGAGAGATGGGGGCAAAAATAGCAGAAAGACAGGAACCACGACCGTGAGTTATGTCTTAATGGACTTGGACTTCGTTTATCCTTTTATCCTACGAGTACGAGTATGTGATTAGAATTTTAAAATATTTTATCTTTTTCCATTGTTTTGCTACTGTTTTGTATTCCGCTACACTTGTCGCTCAATCTCTCTCTCTCTCTACTCACACCAACACCTGCCGTTATATCTCTGGGGTCGGAAACGGTTCTTTCTGGGTGTTACACACACATCCACATTCGCCACAAAACTAAAATACCCCCAGACACATCGTGTACCAGGTATAATGTATGTGGCTTTCACTTTCCTAGCGATAAGATACCTGATTGCCCTGGTAATTCAAGTAGTACAAATTCATAAAAGTTTTCCTTAATCGTAAGTGGCATTCATCAATTAAAATCCATTTAAAACATTCAAGTGGTTTTGATAAGAACTGCAATACCTCTTCAAATTCCAGATTAATCGAACTGTGATTAGGTTGGTCACTGCATATGGCTATCTCTTAATTGATTTAAATTCAAAACATATACTCTAGTACTCATTGCTTATCAATTCTCTATGAAAAGACAGCTTAAACGAGGGGAGAAATCAGTCATGGACTCGACTTCGACCCATCGAAAACACATCGCAATAAAATATTTTTACGGCATTATTATATTTTTAGTATGGTTGGCAATCGACACAACTGAAGCTGGCTGTGGCTATGAGGTAATTACAAATGCTTTTCAACGGGTCAGTTTTAACAAATGATCCCTCGGCTTGCAGTCTTGTCCCGAAACAAAACCCTTCATGGTCAACGTTCACTTGGTGCCTCACTCCCACGATGATGTAGGCTGGCTCAAGACGGTGGATCAGTACTACTATGGCCACAAGAACAACATCCAGCATGCTAGAGTCCAGTACATCATCGACACAGTCATCGATGCACTTTTGGAGAATCCCAAGCGTCGCTTTATCCAAGTGGAGACCGCGTTTTTTGCCAAATGGTGGCAGGAACAGACGGAGACCCACAAGCTGGTAGTCAAGAAATTGGTCAACGAAGGTCGTCTGGTATTCACTGGCGGAGCTTGGACCATGAACGATGAGGCGGCAGTCAACTATCAGAGTGTGATCGATCAGTTCACAGTGGGATTGAAGTAAGTTGTAACCGAGTTGTCCGCGTGGGACTTCCATGGCTTTAGGTTTCTTTAGGTTCCTTGATGAGACATTCGGTATTTGCGCACGTCCCCGTGTTGGCTGGCAGATCGATGCCTTTGGCCATTCCCGGGAGCAGGCCTCGATGTTTGCTCAAATGGGATACGACGGACAGTTCTTTGCTCGCATGGATCACAGGGATAAGAGCAAACGTGTGGATAACCTGGACCTGGAAATGATTTGGAATGCCAGCGAGTCGCTCGATGAAATGGAACTCTTCACCGGAATGCTCTACAACCACTACTCGGCCCCTCCTGGCTTTTGCTTTGATTTGCTTTGCAATGACGATCCCATTGTTGATGGAACGAGCTACGACAACAATGTATGGGACAGGGTTAATGGTTTCACCAAATATTTGGATGGCCTGGAAACGCACTACCGCTCCTATCACATCATGGTTCCAATGGGTGATGACTTTCATTATGAAAATGCCCATAAGAACTATAAAAATATGGACAAACTGATTAAGTGAGCTATTATCAGCCTTAATCTTGAACCGGAATCTTACTTTTCCATCCACATAGATATGTCAACAGTCTCCAGTTCAGGTACAATGTCTTCTACTCAACCCCAAGCTGCTATCTGCAGTCCGTGCATCAGACTCTGGAAACATGGCCCAACAAAACCGACGACTTCTTCCCCTATGCCAGTGACTCCAACAGCTTCTGGACAGGATACTACACCTCCCGACCCACCCAGAAACGCTTCGAGCGCGACGGCAATCACATGCTCCAGACCGCCAAGCAGCTAAGTGTCTTCGCCGGGCTCTCGAGCGAGCAGCAGAAGAAGGATCTAGACTACCTCCGACAGATAATGGGTGTGATGCAGCACCATAATGCCATCACTGGAACGGAAAAGCAGGAGGTGTCCAACGACTACGATCGTCTGCTGTACGATGGCATTATCGGAGGAGCCAGCAATGCCCGGGATGCCCTGCGAGTCCTGACCAACCTTCCTGAGGGGGAGTTTGAGAGCTGCCTGCAACTGAACATCAGTGAGTGCGCCTTCACCAAGGACAGTGCCGACAACGTGGTCGTGACCCTGTTCAACCCATTGGCCCACACCTCCTCCCAGTATGTGCGAGTGCCCGTGAAGGAGGAGAGCTACCAGGTGACCAACGAGAAGGGACGCGTAGTTGCCTCTGAAGTTGTCCCAGTGGCCCAACACGTACTGGCTCTGAAATACCGCGAGAACAACACTCAGCACGAGCTTGTGTTCAAGGCCTCCGTGAACAAGATTGCCAGCTACTTCATCAAAAAGATAGAGAAGACTGAAAGCAAGAAAATCGTCCTGCCCAAGAGATTGAGAAAGGACGAGACTCAATCCAAGTTTGATTCCGAAACTGTGGTCCAGACATCCCAGATTAAACTGGTGATCGACAATTATACGGGTCGCTTAAAGACCATTCAGATGAACGGTGTCGTTGAGGGGATTGAGCAAAACTTTGGAGTGTTCAAGTCTACACGATCGTGCCACTATATCTTCCGTGAAGATGAACCCATGGATGTGCTGTCAGACGATATTGAGTTCGCAGTATACGATGGGGATTTGGTGAAGGAGATCCATCAGCAGGTGGACGATTACATCTCGCAGGTGATTCGGATTTATGAAGGAGTCAACCGTGTGGAGTTTGAATGGCTGGTCGGTCCTATCCCAGGGTACAGCAGAGAGATCGTTACTATTTTCGATAGTGGAATCTCATCAGATGGTGTCTTCTATACCGATTCCAATGGTCGCGAGATGATTAGGCGAGAAAGGGACAAGCGCGAAGACTTCAGTCCCGACTTGGAGAAGCAACCTACGAGTGGTAACTATTATCCAGTCACATCTCGCATCGCCCTGCAGGATAATGCCAAGCGACTGGTCCTACTGAACGATCGCTCTCAGGGAGGATCGAGTATGAATGATGGACAATTGGAGGTCATGCTCCATCGCCGTAGCTATTTCAGCGATGGCTCCGGTGCTGCAGAAGCCTTAAACGAAGAGCAGTTCGGTGATGGTCTTATTGCACGGGGAAAACTGTTTCTCATTCTCAATGCAGTAGCCAAAGAAAATACCATCGCTGAGCGTCAGGCCGAGAAAGAGATTAATTTGCCCTTCTGGAAGTTCTTCAGCAAATCCAGGAACGAAATTAGCAACGCTGTACCCAAGCTATTACCCGACTTTAATGACTTGCCCCAATCGGTGCATCTGCTTACCCTGGAACCCTTCACCGATGACGAGATCCTCTTGCGCTTGGAGAACTTCCTGGATCGCATAGAAGGGAAGAGGGTTAGCTTCAACATTCGCTCGATATTCGATAGCTTGGGCGGTGAAGAGATCCGCGAGGCCACCTTGGATGGCAACCTGCCTTTGAACGAGATGAAACGTATGAAATTCCATCATTATGGAGCCGGCCCTAAGCCCTTAACAGCCGAGTTCTTCACGTCGCAGCACAAGCCCTTGTCAGCGAACAAGTCTCATGAGGCCTCCGATTTCAGTGTGACCCTGAACCCCATGCAAATCCGTACATTCATTATCCGAAAGGAGCCAGTCTAGTTGAACCCCAATGCCAATGGCTGTGTAAAACATGATAGATAAATTTTTTTGCAAGTGCTGATAATTAAAAGAGAAAAATGGAAGATTATATGCTGGAACTGCTTAACATATTTACAGCTTACAATGCGGATACATTTGCTGCAGACCACACTTCAAATCCCCTGCTCCCACCCATGACTTAGACGACATAAGTCCTTCTGGCTATTTTGGTGACCCCGACCCCAACCCCGTCGCTCGCTTCCTGGTCGCTTACATTTCTGTTGTGAGATTTCAGCTATGGCTGGGATGTATATCTATAGCTCTTGTGTGTCTATATATATAAACGATATCTGTATGCGATAGCTACTCCTGGCTGCTGCTGCTTCTGCTTTCTGCTGCTTTTCTAATGCTGCTAATGTCTAGTACTCGAAAAAAGATTTGCGCCCAATGCCCCTCGTGGCATCTACCTACAAAATACTTGTGTGCCATCATCGTACATACTCGCATAAGGATCTTCCATTGCAGGACTTTGGTCCTGGGCTTTTATTATTAAGTTCGCCACGGGAGACTTTAATCTGTGGCTGCTCTGGCTGCTCCTGGCTGGGACAGCCCTCCATGCCACTCTCCACGCCACTCTGCCACTGCGATGCAAAACAATGAGCGAGCGAATTCATGCCATATGTGTGTGTCCTCTGAGCAGGCTCTCGTTTTTGGTAGATGGGAAAAATTATTTAATATTACCCGTCTTAGGCAATGAGGCGAGGCGAGGCGAGGCGAGGCGAGTGGCGAGGGCCAGGCCCAATCGAGCAGCTCAGGCGTTGTTTGGTCCTAATCCTTGTGCGAGTATTAGACATGGAATTTAATTTAGTTTCAGCTGCAGCTCGGCATGGAAGGACAGTGGCGCATATGTGTGCCAAGTGCCCCATGCTGTTGCTGTTGCTGTTGCCGGTTGCTGTTGCCTTTGCCGCACTGTCAAACTTTTGCTTTGCCGACTTTCGGTCGAGTTGGCGCTTTTAATTCAAAGGAAACCAACACCCCAACCCACTCTTTTCTGCCACTCCCACTGTTTACTTCCTGAGCTGCAGATAATCCAACTTTGATTAAGTAATTTCAGCATCGAGGGCCAGACCCAGACCATAATAAGGTTGGGTGTTGAAAATCCTACGACTCAGTCGTATTCCCATGTGTGTGTCAGTGTGTGGGCGTGGCTCAGGCAGAACAAAAAAGAAAGCACCCCCTCCTGCCGAATGGGTAAGACAATGCCTGGATGCCATTCCATTTGAACGGACTCCCTGCTGCTGTTTATTTTCGGACTGGATTTTTCGGGCATGCGAGTGTGGTAGAGCAATTACCATAATAACGTGTTAACTGTTCGTTCATGTGGAGTTTTCATAATTTCATAATTGATTGAACAGTCAATCGAAAAAGGTATGCAAATTTGTGTATGAAATATGTGCATTTTTTCACCCATTTGTCGTCTCTTTTTGGTCCCAGCTTAGACCTAGCACAGAGTTCAAACGGGAACACAGCAGACATAGAACCAGAATATTCAAAAAAGGGCAGCCGGAAAAAAACAATGGACAAATGGTAAAACTAAGCGGCTAAACAAATATCGAGCCATCGAGCATAAATCCTCTCACTAAAACGCGCACTCGACAACTCAATAATACAACGACGACAAAAACGACAAAAAAAAAGGGGCAACGTGTGCTTTTTGGCACTTCAAATACAGAAATACAGGAGGGAACGAACTGCAGTCGGCTTATAGACAATCGACCAGAGGCCCGGCCCCCCCAGGCGACCCCATCCGACCTATCCGGAGCGGTAAATTGCGGACAAGTGTGGGTATCTGTCTGTCTCTCTGCCTGTGTGTGTGTGTGTGTGTGTCATTTTAATCAACGGCAACATGCAGCAGATTATCCGACAGCTAAACAACACCCGGGGATACCCCGAACGAACCCAACGATGTGTCGATGAATGGGAAAGCGTTTCGCTTTGACAATTGCCACTGGCTGACTGGCTGACTGGCTGGCTGCCATCCTTCCTCCGCAGAACAATTAAATGCGCAGTGAGGCCCAAGCCTACTTAGGGTCTATAAAAATCCGCACACACATAATGCTTTTCATACATATTGTATACGGCAAGCGGAAGAGTACGAGTATATATCCACGTTTTTCCAAGCGTTTGCGAATTTATTGAACCGCAACAAATGTCATTGATGTCATCATCATCAACAGCATCAACTGCCACTGCATTAGGATCATCATCATCATCTGGGACATCGACAAGCGTATCCGAATCTTTTTTATTAGCAACAAGTTTTTAATATCGCAGCAGGAGCTCATATTCGACGGAGGTAGAGACACGACACCATAAAAATGCCTCAAACTTACAACAATAGCGCCCTAGTCTATCTATAGAGCTGTAGAGCTACCTTCCACTCTCTCTCCCTCTTGCGATCCCCATGCCAGAGACGAGAGCATCCCTCAGCGAATGCCGATTTTATAAGAATTTAATATGCGCCACGTATTTTGATGTTGAGGATGTGTTTCGGTTTCTTCCTATTCTTCCTTTTTTTCGCGCTGTTCCTTTAAATCATTCACACTGAGAGTCGACTGGGGAGTTGCACAGATGAGTGCGATTTGGTACTCTAGGATGATATATTGTGTAGTTTTTTCTTCAATAAAATCTTATTTTTTTTAATGTTCATATATTTTATTGAAGGTTTATATTTAAATAACAAAAAAAATAAAATATATAAATATATTGTACCAAAAAATACTTTTTTCATTTGTTAGGCCTGGAAAATGCCTGCACATAGATCTTTAAACTTAAACTTAAAATTTAGACATGTATTCATGATACAAGAATAATTCAAAAATGCATTTTTTAGCTAAAATACATGAAAATGTCATAAAATCATATCTGGAATGAAATTTGCATACAATATAGATATATTTGAGCAATAATTTATTGATTTTTATATAAAAGAACACCATGTACATGATTTTTTACAGAAGTCCCGTCCAATCTTGCCGCAATCTCGACGTTTTCTTCATTACATCATAACGATTATGAAATAAATACTTCCGTTTCTTTGAGACGTATCCGCGGGTATGGCAAGGATTTTGGGATGTGCGACTCCTGCTGCTGCTTCTGCTGCTCCTCTCCGCTCTTTGATTTTCCATAGAAGAGAAATAAATCAACTGCATGTCCTGTTCCTGGCGATTGCCGGCAGGGAGACCCCGTCCCCGTGCCTGCCATGTATTTATTGTTACGTTTTTAAGTTTGGAATTTTTAATTTATTGCCCATCCTTCATTGTTGAAAGTTATAATTCTTTCCTGCTGGATGCTGGCCGCCTGGAGCCTGCTTAAGGAATAAAATATATTTGCCAGAGAGTCTCAAAAATTATGATGTATGTGCAATAAATAATCCCAAATAAATAAATTATCACCCAGAAGTTGTACTGGAAAGGTGAAACCTTGGCCGAGTGGCGCAACTAATAGATGCCCGGAGTTCCTTATGGGTTCCTGGATGGAAATCACATTCCTATGAGTAGTCCCCTTTGATTTGTTGTTTCCCTGGCGGTTTTACACATTTACAAGGGTGCTAATGTTAGTTTTTTCTCCGGTTGTGTGTGTCGTCGGTCCTGTTCCTTTGGCAATCCTTTGGCTGGGCCATAAATCAAGGCTTGATTTGGCGCCTCGCATGTGTCCACAGGCACGGCCTTTGTCTATTTGCCTAGCACACGGCACATCCCTTTGTTTTAATGCGCCAAATATACTCGTACGTACTCGTACTCGTCCTTGGCGTCGTTGACTCCTGCTGCCTCTTTCCTGCCAGCTCACATTTTTGTAGAGGTTTTTGCTCGCCTTTTTGCGTTCTGTTTTAGCTTTGGGGTTAACCCTTTTAACCCTTGGCAACCGACTGCCTCTCCGGTTAACCACGGACAGCGTTAGCCTGACATTTTTCCAGGCAGGACATATTGCCCCGACACTGAGGTCAACCTTTTTCGTGTTCATTGGCTTTGCCACTCGCCGGCTGAATGGGAATCCGAAATCCGCAGTGCCCTGACAGGACCCTGGCTGGCACATTACAATTGTTAGGTTCGGTACCTTTTTTTGGGAACAACTATATAAATTTAATTTAATTTAAAAAGTATTTTGCTTAATAGATAGTGGAAAATTTAAGAAAAAGTCCTGGAACTTGAGGATTCACTTGATTTTTTTATTTATTAATGAGTTTTAGGGATGTTCTTTTCGATTTCTGTTTGAGATATTTCGTTCGTCACGATGTTTTAATAATTCAACAATACAGACAGTTTTTACCTTGCACGCGACAAAAATTAGGTTGTAGGGCTGTGAGTAGATCACTTCGTCGTACTTCGAATACGCAATATACCCAAAAATCCTTTTTTTAATTCCAAAACTGAGATTTTGTGACTTTGCGCATTTTCATTATTTCTACTCGCCATTTTTAGAGCGGATATGCACAAAAATTGTACGACCTTTCGTGTCAATAGAATAAACAAACCTGAAGATATACCGACCCAAAGTTGAAGTTTTCTTAATTTTTTAATGGTTTTCCAACTTTGACACTTAAAAATAAAATGATTTTTTATTGTATAGGCCTGTTTTTAGACGTTACATCTGTAGTTGCAGTAATTCTCAACCAAATTAGCCACTAATCCACAAAATTGTCCAAAGAATGTCACACCTGCATAGATCTGTTGTAGGTATTGTTAATGTAAGTGCCATAGGCGGATAAAATAACAACAATATTTTTACTATAAATTTATTTCCTATAGCCGAAAGCTTCAGAACCCTGTAACAGTGGGCGTTCCACTATAGACAATTTTCCTATATATCTATCGGGTGTATTTTGATCTCAACAAATTTGTGTACCATAGGAAAAAATAGAGACAAGGCACCCTCTTGGCTTGACCTCGTCCCGCTCATTTCTAGAAGGTGCAGTAGGGTCAGGGGCACGGGAGACTGAGTGAGAGGGAAAGATGTAGAGGAGTTGTAGAGGTGTGTGGTAGGGGCAGCATTTTGCCGTTACTGTCTTTGTCGCAATGTCGTAAATAAAGTCGGGGCATGCATCCTCGGCGAACATTGGAATTTATGCGCGTTGATTTATTTGCTGTTAGCGATTTATTGCTGGCGCAGTCGCATCCCATCGAGAGGCACACCGAGAGGAAGAGCGAGAGAGAGAGAGAGAGATATGTATGTGATGTGACTGCGGACATCGAGCAGGCAGGAGCAGGATACACGTATTGGGCATGTCCTGGTTTTTGCGCTGAATCCTGTGCCCCGCTCGTTATTAAGTTTTTAATTTATGGCCATGTGAATGCATTGGGATGCAGATCCAAAAAGGATCTCCCCTCGGTATGCCCGTTCTTTCCTTTTATTTTTTCCCATTTTATTTTTGTAATAATTTTACAAAAATTATATTTTAATTGAGCGTGCCACCCCGCTGCCATCCAACTTCCGAACAACCTTCTGCCTCATCAGTCTCAGCCCCCCATTTCCCATGCCCCATTCCGTACCCCCTCTAATCCCCAGCGGCTGTCAAATAAACGCCCTGCGTTGACAGTTTGCCGCTGACAGCAGCAGGCAACGGCATCAACATCAACCGGCAACAAAAATATTGAAATTATTATGATTTTGTCTCTCTGGCAGACTCCGGCCTTATATATTTACCAGTTAGTTTCCACAAAAAAAGAGTCGACATTTAGATGACCATTATTAAGGGAAATAGATAAGAGATGCAAGAAATATATTTACATTTAAGTAGAGCTATTTAGTCAATAGTTCAGCGACATTTCCAGCCATTACGGTACTTCTACATCTACATACATGGTACATCTAACAAGCTAAACAGATCTTTCCATTTCAATAAAAACTATTTTCTTACGCATTCAGAGATATCTTAGATAAATCCTTTCAAATTCTAGAATTCATATGTACATAATTCCAGTTATTTATAGAATTTCTTATTTTAAATTGTATACTATGTTTGTTCCTCCAGATTTATGGGATAAATCTTTCGAATTCCTATTTTGAAATATTTTTAAATAGAAATTTAGGATCACTGCAATTTGAAATCTTTTTGAATAAATGTTGCTGAGATTTTCAGTTCCTTCAACTCCCCACCTTATCCCATCTATTCCTTATTGCCAAACCTTATATAACCTGTTCACCCTTGAGCTTATACCCTGCATAAATATATATTAAATTTGGTGCTATGTGTCACGGGTCGGGGGGGAGAGTGTCAGGAAATGCGGCCTGGAGCGATGGCGGCATCCGTCGGCGTCCAAATGCGGCGACCGCAGACACACGCAAAAATTCTAATTTCTCCACTCAGTCGAGAGGCCAAAAAACGACAGGAAAAATGGGATGGAAAAGGAAAAAAGGAAAAGGAAAAATACCAGAAATATTTTTCTAAGCATGCGTCGGCGACCCGTCATCTCCTCATCGTCATCGTCATCATCCTTGGTTAGCCCTGGGCTTCAAAATGAAATTATATTTGATGTGCGTTGGTGGTGCTGTTCGCGTTCGGGTTTGGGTTCGGGTTTGTACCTTTTCCGCCCTTTGCCGGGTACCAGTAGCCCCGAGTACCCCGTACTACTCCGGGACCACCCTGGGCAACTCTGGGAATCGCATTAAGCAAACATTTAAATTTAATTTCGCATGTAATGAGGCATTTGTTTGTTTATTTTATTTTACTTGGCTGTTTTTTTTTATTTATTTCGTTGTTATACTTTCAGTTTGCACCCCCAAATCGTTTTTGGTTAGTTATTTTTTGGGGACTGCTGAAGATTTTGTTGCTGCTCCAAGAGCTTCCGAAATATCCCGTACACTTGAGAGTCCAACTTCCTTATGGGATGGAAACAAAAGCAGAGACTTGAGGGAAATACAGAAACTGTTCGTTGTCTGATTTTTTTGGGGTAGCGAGTGTTTAATTACAGTTAGCGAAACATCAAAATCCATTAGACCATGGCTCATTAAATCAAAAATAGCCTGCTCCATTTTGGCTAATGGACAACACACAGCCCGCAAAGCCCACAGCCCACACATACAGGAGGGGGATCTTGGAAGTTGAACGTTGAATAAATCGCAGATTTTACCTTTGTTTTATTCAGTTCTAATACTCTTCACTGTAGGGAATTTGAAGTCTAGGTATGAGTTTGGGCAAATGCCAGGATTCTAGAGTTTTGGGTCGTCGTCCGATGTTTTACTCATACATGCGCGAGCAAGGAAGGCGAGTGAGTCGGGGGTTGGAGCATGAGCGAGGCGAGTATTACCTGTTATTGCATACATATATTTGTTCTCTTCGTTCTAGCTTACTCGTATATTCCAGAAAGAGATATGTAAACAGGAATTAATGGTGGATCATATATTTTTAGATTTTTAGAAATAAATCATGTATATTTAATAATTGAATTTCCACTTATATCCATAAGTACACTCATATTTGAATACAAGTTTTTGAAAGAAAGTGTCTGCAAGGGTATTTGATGTTTCGCTCCGCCTCTCCTGCATTTCTAATATTTTTTCGCTGTTTGGTTGGCTGGCTGGTTGGTGGGGCACTTAAGCCCCCAGAGTCGGGGAAAGACAAGCCAGAAGAAGAAGAGCGAGAAGAGCTGAAATTTTCAAATTGGAAATAGCACACAATTTCCCTAATTGGCGCGGGTGCTGGCTGCAAGAACCAGAAGCAACATCACGAGTGGCATATTATAATCATGGAAAAAAATGTTGATAATAATGACGGAGAGATGGGTGACGATGATGAGCGCCATGCCGCGTTTAATTATGATGTGTCTAATGCATCATTCTCCTTGCCACACGCCATACGCCACACGGCACACACCTGTACCTGTACCTACATGCAATTTCACACATGTGAAGCAAAAACACAAAACAGGCGTCGCATCCTCCATAATGGCGCACACATACACGAGTATAGTAGTAGGTGTGCTGTGAGAGTGTTCATATATTATAATGCAACATCCCTTAGTTGGGGCTGGAGCAAAGGCAAACAATATTTTTAATATGGAAACAGTATATGGGGGAAAAAAGGAGGAAAGGAAGCTTCCAGCTTATCAAAATGTGTTGCAAAATTAGCCGAGCCGAGACGATGGTTGCGTTGAGTGGGTGCGATGTTTAAAGGGCTGGAAATTCTTCAGGTTGGGGTGGCGTCAGAGTCAGTCCATGTTTTGGCTAATTTTCAAGCATGGATGCAGCGTAGAGTGTTTTAAGATGATGGATGGGATGATGCTAAGATGCTAATATTATACTGTGGTTGACTCCCTCTCTGAATTCTTTATCTTCTATATTATTTTCAGCTATCCCAGAGATGCAGAATTCCACCGCTACCTGAAACTTTTTTTCATATAATAGAGATATTTTTCCCAATTCCTTTGGATTCCTTAAACCGTTGAGAGGTCCAATGAAATATCGAAAAAGTAAAATTGAATATTGAATCATTCAGAATAATATCACAAACATCTTTCTCCCCAAATAACTATGTAATTTTCTTGATCTTTCCTTAGATTTACATCCCATGATCTGCCTTCAAATTTGATGCATGGTGATCTCCATTTGCGTGAAAGCCCAAAACCTCAAGTCAGAAACCCTCGAGTTTCTGTTAATTTCGGCCATAAAGCCATAAAGCCAAAGCCAACATCATTTATTTCAATCATTTATCAAAATGTTCAGGCCAAAAAAGAAACCGAAAAATCTCCGATTTCTGGCTTTCAACGCGACTGGCTAATGAGGCAACTTCTTGATGTTGTGGACGTGGCTGTGGTTCCATGGAACTCAATGAGTCAGAGTGTTGGCGCGGAGGATGGCGGCCAGACAAGTTGACAGGCTGTGAGACCCCAGACAGAGTGTGTGAGTGACAGAGAGAGAGAGAGCAAGAGAGCCAGACAGAGAGGGCCAATGTGGCCAAGTTAAGTGCGCGGATTCATTAATTTACATTAAAATGTAATTAGCGGTCAAATAAGTGGCAGGAAAAAAAACTGAAACCGCAAAAATATGCCAACTGCCATAAAAGCGGAAAGGAAAGAGCAAAAAAAGAAAAAAACCAAAACCCACCGAAACAAAACCAATTGAAATGCAATTTAAAAATATATGACGACAGCAGCCAAGGTTTTGGGAGAATGTGAATACATTTTTTGGTAGTACTTAGTGCCACACTCTTAACGATTGTTAGGCTACAACTTTCTAGAGAAGAACATCATTATTTCGCAGTGTTTTCTAGTTCTCATTAGCGAAACTTTGCATTGAAATTACCATTTAACATAGTTTAACACAAATCTTGATGCATTCTTGGCCCAAACAATACACATTCACCCCCAAATGCGAACATTAATAAGAAACAAGAATATTTTCAGAGATAAGAACCCACTGGGAATGCTCTTTCAAATGTTATAAGCATCCAATCTTCAATTCGAATTTCTTGGAGATTTCTATATGGAAAGAAATATACGAATTCGATTAGTTTTAAGCAGAGAATGTAAGAATTATAGTTTATATAATACAAATTATGAAATAAGAACTAATTTCTGATTTTGAACTCTTATCCAAATAATTAAAATATTGCAATTTGTTAAAAAAATTCACAATAAATAAGGAGAAAAGGAGATCCATATTTTAGGAAATGAAAAGCATCAAAAATATGTTCGACCCATTGTGATCAGATAATGGTTTTCTTTAGGATATATCCTAAAGATCTAAACATAATAAGGAGACAAAGATAATGAGAAAAACTCTTTGTTCTTCTTAGGAACCGTAACTTCTTAAAACCCTGCAATCTCAAAACTATTCCCAATTGGTTATGTCAAATTTTGTTTAATTTTTATTTACAAAATGCAAAATATTCATAAAATATAAATATTTATTGAAATTTTACAAAGAAAGACTTATTTTTAATTTTTTGTATTAAAAGTTTGATTCAAATTAAATTAAATTTATTTCAAAAGTTACAAAGAGTTATTCTGTAACTTTTATTTAAAAATCAAATCTAAAAGTTAAATTGAATATTCAAAGATTATTTTTCTTGCAACGAATATTGAGTAATTCAATGTTCTTAGCAAAATGGTTATGCTCAAAAGAAACCAGGGCATCAGAAAGAAAATTTCGCGCTTGTTAGTTATATCCGCTAAGAAAATGGCTGCCTTGTGGGGCAGCCTTCCCCATCCCCACCCCATCCCCGGTATAGGTATGAACAAGGCATTCTATTTTTTTCCCTGCATTATTTTTTAGCTTGTTAACAAATTTTATGCATTTCTTAACTTTTGGGAGGCGAGTTAACGAGTCCCGGTCTCTGGAATGGCATCCAACTTGCTTATTATTATTTGCGGCGATTCTTTTGCATGGAATTCTAGGGGAAGTAGGTGAGGGGGGATGGGGGAGTGGGGGTAGTGCTGGCCTGCATTGTGGTTATCATACTTTAACAAGTTTTCAAAGAGCATGAAATTTTCTTTTGGCCTGGCTTTTGGTCTAAGCCAAAATGCAGCAGAGCTGCAGAATGCAAAATACTCGCGTAGTAAAAATGCTGCGTGCAGCGAAACTTTTTATCGTCGCGGGTGCCTGGAAAAATCTCTTGGAAAATATATTGCATTAAAAGCATGCAGTCCCCAGTGCCACCAGCATCGTAATAATGAGGGGAATGATGATCAGGATGCCTGCCACGGCACTGCTGCTGCAGGTGTATTGTCCGAGTGCGGTCGCATTTTGTTAATTTCTTAGCCGGCCCCAGCACCAAAAAAGAAGCCCAAGGAAGCCCAAGGAAACCCAGGGACCCGTTGTTGTTGCTTCAGTATGCTGCGAGTATACAAAATGAAAATGAATTCATAATTAGATGACACCATCCGTGCGTAAATAATAATTTTTGCCAGTTTTTCCTGACTGGCAACCCAACCCACCCCACCCACTCTGCTAGTTAGTTGAAATGCGCGCGAATGAGTTTTCTTGAGTTTTCCCTCTGCTTTTCCATTGTCAGGGAACAATTTTGCTTTTGCCGAAGTTTTATATTTCGCCAGCCATCCAACCCAATCCCGAACCCCAGTCCCTGCCTCGAACCCAGAGACTCTGTGGGCTGAGGTTGAGCAAGTTTTTATCCAATCGCTGGCTCTGGTATATGCTGTTTCCTATATCCTGTCATGGGTATAACCGAATTGCCATGGGACACTTACATGCTGACGTGTTGCTTATTTTGTTGGTATACATTTATTTAGATTGTATATCAATTCTATTTGCATTCGGCGGCATCGAACTTTAATGTTTATTAAAGTTCGAGCTGTTTTTATCTGTAACATAACTTAAATATGCTAAACGTTTCCATACAAAAACACCACCATAGAAACCAAATAAAAACTTTTAAAAACATATTTTCTCGACAGGATTTTAATATAAGAAAAATATTTTCAGTATTATTTAAGTAAATAAAATATATCATGATATGAATATGGATTTAAGTACAATAAATTTTGCACCCGAAGAAAAATTTTTAAATTTTGTAAACCTAAGTCTATTCATGTAAATAATTCATATAAATATTCAAATAAATACAAATAAAATCTACAGAGTAATCATATGTTCTTAAAACCAACAAGCATTATTTTATTGTTTATTTTTTTATTTATCTTTATTTCACGGACATAGTTTTGTGCTCCTTGCATCCTTGATTTTTTATTTCGATATTTTATTACATTTCAATGTAAAAAAATTCGAGCTCTTTTTATTTATAACATAACTTAAATATATTTTCTCCAGAGAAATCATACTCTTCTTACAACCAACAAGCATTAATTTGATTGTGTTTATTTTATTTTATTTATTAATTTATCATTATCTTAAGTTAATTTTCCACCAATTTTAATTAAAATTAAATTGATTGGAGAGTAGTTTTTCTGGAGACCCTTATGGGTTCCTTTTAATCGTAGATCAACCATAATTCGCCATCGCCAAAGACAGTTTTATCAGCTTCCATTTTGTTTTTAGCCAACTTACCTCTGCCTCGTATCAACTGCGAGGCATCTTCTTCTAGTTTTCGCCGACTGCCGCCTCCTCGCGGCTCCAGCTCATCTCAGCGCGTCTCAGCTCCTCTCCTTGCCAGATATATATGTATGCTTCTCAGTTCTATTTTGTTCCGTTCTGTTCTGTTCTGTTTGTTTCTTTATCGCGCATTTGCCAAGTGCCAAAGTTTTCTCGTTATAAGTTTTGTAGCCTTTGTGTGTCTCTCGCGCAGCTCCCAAGCTTTTGCCGAGCCGAGAGCGCGATGCCAGGAAGAAACTTTCGATATTCCTTCAAAAGTTTATGACCAAGCGTCGAACGCAAGTCGCGAATTGCCCCAAAAAAAAATAAGGACGCAAGGCTTCGCCTGCAACACGTATTCGCCCCAAAAAAAAGAGAAAAAAAATCCCATCCTCCAATTGAGAGTTTTGCAAACAAAAAAATTATATTATTTTATTGTTGTTTGGCTGGCGCATAACTTTATGCCAAACACTTCTCTCTCACTGTGGGGCTCTCGCATTATGCCCAACGAAAGTTGGTCCTTTTTTTGTTGCCTCTTTTGGAGTCGCTGATGGAACTACTTCCCAGAGATGGAGGAAATGGAAGTCTCCTGCATTTGCCTGTTCGTCTATAACTTTTGGCTCCATTTGCTGCCAACCCGAATCCGAACCCCCGGCCAGATAAGGGAAAACTATTTCCATATCCATTCCACATGCAACTGGCAAGTGCACTTTAAATTCTTGCAAATGAGTAGCTCAGCTCAATGCAGCTGAACAAATTTGCCCTCGTGCTTTGATAGCCCAAAAGTTGGCTGCTCTCTTCTGTGGGAAGAATGGCATAAATGAATGATGATAAATTCATAATTATAATGGGTATTTCTCGTCTGACAAGGGTATGCCTGTGGGATAACAGATAGATTAAACGGGGAATATGGAAGCCACGGAACTATAGTTGCGCGATTATAATAAATATTAATGGATAATGTAAATATTATATATCTGGGCAGAAACTTTCAAGGATTTCAAAGACTATTTGTTCAAGTTGAAGCAAAAGACAAATATGTTAGGTTGTTTTAGTATTATAACCCTACATTTGTATTTACTTTGCTGCTAGCTTATGATTATTAGTGTTAATCTACAATTGTATTTACTATGAACGTTGTACGAAATATCGTAAGTATCTGAATAAGTATCGATATGAATTATCGTCCGATAGTTCTAGTTCTGCGAACTAGAACTATGCGAGAACTAGATCGGAAGAGAACTAGAGATCGGAGCTGGGTTCAATGGCCACTTTTGCTGTATCGACAAGACGGAGAGGTTGGAGAAGAATTAAGTAAAATAAAATCTTAAAAAGTACAAAACATCCGTGGACTTTCTGCGTCAATAACTTCAGAAGTGGGATCGTAGCCCTTTAAAGTATCTGCCTACATAAGTGTTTGTCTACTGGCATCCCCGACAACGCGTATTTTCCACATTTTATAAATGGCTGAGGAAACCATGGCAAACCTTGACAAAGAGAAAATTGTAGAGTGGTTGCTGGAGAAGGAGATCATTTTTTTCCAGCCAGCGCAACACTAAGGCAACTTCGTAAGCTTGCCATAAGTGGCGGAATGGACGAAGTGTCTGAAAATCTGGTGAATAAATCAGATATTGAATCAGAGGAAAGTGTCTGAAAGTGAGCAGATCGACGATATGAAAGAGGAAGAATTACTTGACGCCGCAATAAGGGTGGCTGAGAAAAGAAGAAACTGGCTGCCTTAATGGTAATGGACAACTATGTGACCGATGACATCCGAATGGTCAAGCAACTTATTGCCCCTTTTTCTGCCAGTGAAAATGATGAAGCCTCTGAATGGCTCTTGAATTTTGAACGGATTTGCGGAGGCGTGAACGAAAGCAGCAATTTTAAGCTTCGTTGTGTGCGCACGTTGATGAAGGCGGGAACAGAGGCGGACTTGTTCATGCGTGCCGACATCAAAGAGAAATTGACAGTGCAGTTCATCGTTGATGGTTTTCGTGATCGATCTTCCAGTATCGCCTTATTGTATTCAGCGTCGACCATCGGAAAACTTAAGGAGCTAGCTCGACAATACGAGGCTTTGAGGAAGAGTACCCAGACAAATTTTAAGCGCACTGGGATGACTGCTTCAGGAGATGACTGGAACCAGGTGCGCTGCTATAATTGTTCATCACATGGCCATTTTGCTTCGACGTGTCCCGCACCTAAGCTGGAGAAGGGATCGTGTTTCCAGTGTGAAGGATTGCCAACAGAAGCCTATGCCAACCCAGCGATCCGTGGGTGCAGCCAGCAACCCGCCGATGGACGACAGAGAGGAGAACAATATTTTTGTTCCTATTGTTAATCAGGTAGGGGTATATTTTTACACTGATATAAAACGCAGGTATCAAATTAAATTTCTGTCTGGCATGTTGGACACCGGTAGCGCTATTAATTTGATGCAGCGCTCGGCGATACCTTATGAAAATTTTGATGGTGTACTAAAACCGACTGAGTATTTTGGAGTTAACGGTTCGAGAATAAGCATTTTTGGGAGAATAATTGTCAATTTAGTTTTCATAAAATTGAAAAAGAACTTACATATATTTTTCGTTTTACCAAACAACTATATTTCGTACAATGTCCTTCTGGGGCTTGTTTCCTTGAAAATTATGGAGTAAAATTAATTTTTGAAAATGAAATTGAAAATGTAAAGCGGGTGACGCAAAGCAATATTGTCTCAATTGAAAATAAAGTATTAGTGAACATTGACAGTGACCAAATTGAAAATGTAGTATTGACAATTAGTGAACAGTGACTTAGATGAAAATAGAGTATTAGTGAACATTGACAGTGACCGAATTGAAAATGTAGTATTGACAAATAGAGATAGTGAGATGATGTTATCAGATATCAATAATAATGGATTATTGAAGGATGAAAATAATGAGAATAAGATTAGTGACCAATTGAATTGTAATAACATTGACTATTTATTGAAAGATAACGAGCAAAAGCATATGGCAAGTGAATCATTAGAAAGAACCAACATAGATATACCGTATATATATATAGTATTGAAGTAACAAAAGAAGAGGACAGCTATAATATCGACCCAAAAGCGAACTGATAAAGAACGTAGTAAATTCATGGAATTGATAAAACTTAACTATTCAGACTTAACTAACATTACAGCAATTCAACATAACTACGAAATGAATCTCAAACTTAAATCAGAAGAACCTGTACGCACTGTTCCGAGAAGACTTTCATATCAGGAGAAAAAGAAGTAGATACCAAAATAGATGAACTATTGGAAAAAGGCTTCATAAGAAAAAGTAAAGCACCTTACAGCTCTGCAATAGTATTAGTTCAGAAAAATCAGGGGAAAAAAGTATGTGTGTAGATTACAAACAGCTTAATAAGATTTGCATTCGTGATGGATATCCATTGCCACTAATAGACGACTGCTTAGAGAGATTAGAAGGATTCCGTTTAGAATTATAACAGATTGTAACTCAGTAGTTTTATACCCGATTTGAAAATGAGTATTGGGGTTATTAGATTTGTGGTGAAATGGATGTAAACGTCCAGAAGGAAGTTTCGGACCCCATAAAGTATATAGCATTTGTCAGCATCAATAGCCGAGTCGATTGAATACACAAGTCTGTCCGTCTGTCCGTATGTCCGTCCGTCCGTCTGTCCGTCTGTCCGTTTATTAGCGCATAGTGCTAAAGACTATTTTAGCAACGACATTTTGTATCCAGAAGGTAATGTCACTAGTTTATATGGACGTATTTCGCTATAGGTTCCCCAGTCGTTGAACGAAAATCTTATAACAGTAGGTAGAGTTTTAAAGATACGAGAAAATTAAAATATCGACTAGAAATTATCTTCTACTGCAAATGTCAATTTGGTTATTAATAGCCAGAATGAAGAAAACAATTTCATTTTTTATACCCTTTCTGGTAGGGAATAAGCCCAAACTGTTGCATAGCGCAAAACATTAGCATCTGCCATTGACTAAAAGATAGAGCAATGAAATTTTTATCTTTAGATTTATTCTCGGATTTTGACGCGTTTCATTTCCCCCACCCCTTCCGCTTACTCAAAAATAGCAAAACCATTATCCAGAACTCAGAAACCTGGAACTAAGTTTGAGCTTCAAGACAAATGCAAAACAATTTTTGAATATTTCACTGCAGAACTGACTTCGTCCCCAGTATTTATTTTGCTGTATAATCCAAATCGAGAAACAAATTGCATTGTGCAGCAAAACAACGTGAAATCTTTGGTGGAATTTTGTTGCAGAAACAAGATGACAATAAGTTTCACCCAACAGCATATTTTTCCGAATCAGAGAGCGACAAAACTAGAGGCAAGATAACAAAAATTTCAAACTACGAAACGTTCGACACGCTGTGATTTATTCATTGAGGAAATTTCGTCGTTATTTAACCCAAGGGATTCCGTTTAAAATTATAACAGATTCGTAACTCAGTAGTTTTATGTTTAGGAAAGGGACGTCTTCATTCAAATATCGCCAGATGGGCCATAGAGCTAGCAAATCATAATTATACTTTAAAACATCGTAGTGGAAAATATATGTCCCATGTTGACACCTTAAGTAGATATCCTTCAGCGCTTAATCAAGATTTTGAATATGAACCAATAGTGACAATTCATGAAAGTGATAACAAAGACCGAATAGTTTCCGTGATTGAGTGTGACGACATTAATCTTCAGCTTCAGATAACACAAAACAGGGATAACCATATAGGAAAATTAAAAGAACAATTGGAGCATGGACCTGTTAAGAAAATTTTCATTGAGCGATGGAATTGTTTATAAAATAGGTGAGAGCGACGTTGAGTTGTTTTATGTCCCAGCTGAAATGGAAACGCAAATAATCAGAAGAGTTCACGAAAACTTATGCCACTTAGGAACTGAGAAATGTATGAAAGAAATCTTAAGACATTATTGGTTCCCGAATATGAGATCTAAAATCGATTCGTTTATAGGAAATTGTTTAAATTGTATCATGTTTTCAGTCCCCACACATGCGAATAATCGAACACTTCACAATATTCCTAAGCGACCAATCCCATTCGACACCTTACACGTAGATCATTTTGGACCACTTCCCGATGTTATATCAAAGAAGAAGCATGTATTAGTTATCATTGACGCCTTTACGAAATTTGTAAAATTGTTTTCTGTAAATACGACAAGCACTAAAGAAGTCAACACATGTTTTTCAAAGTATTTTCAATTTTATAGTCGTTCACGTAGAATTATTAGCGATAGAGGAACGTCTTTTACATCATTAGAATTTAGTAAATTTTTGTTAGAAAATAATATAGAACACGTGAAAGTGGCAACTGCTTCACCCCAAGCGAATGGTCAGGTAGAACAGGTTAACAGAACTATGAAAGCTATGCTCGCCAAAATAACTGAGCCAATATATCACGAAGATTGGAGCAAACTTTTAATAAGGGCTGAATATGCAATTACTAACTCAGTCCATTCGACCACGAAAGAATTTCCTTCAGTGTTGTTATTCGGAGTCCAACAGAGGGGTTGTAATATTGACGCGTTAACAGAATACTTAGATGATAAACAAGACCGAACTCAAAGCGATTTAGAATCAGTACGTAAGAAATCTTTGGATAAAATCGAGCATTGTCAGCAGAGGAGTGAAGAATATTTTGAAAGGAATCACAAAAATCATATTGAGTTCTTAGAAGGCGATTTCGTTGTAATGAGAAACATTGACACCACAATAGGTACAAATAAAAAATTTGTTCCGAAGTACAGGGGTCCGTACATCATCGGAAAGGTATTGCCGAACGACAGATATGTGTTAAATGACATTGAAAACTGCCAAATAAGTCAAATCCCGTATGAGGGCATTATAGAGGCATGCCGATTAAGGAAATGGGCAGATTGGCGTAATCAGTGTGAAAGTGACTCCTACTTAAATAGTTAATAATTTATATATATACACATATAATTAAAATTACTCTTAATTACATATTTACGATCGAGGGCGATCTAATTGTCAGGATGGCCGAGCTGTTAGGTTGTTTTAGTATTATAACCCTACATTTGTATTTACTTTGCTGCTAGCTTATGATTATTAGTGTTAATCTACAATTGTATTTACTATGAACGTTGTACGAAATATCGTAAGTATCTGAATAAGTATCGATATGAATTATCGTCCGATAGTTCTAGTTCTGCGAACTAGAACTATGCGAGAACTAGATCGGAAGAGAACTAGAGATCGGAGCTGGGTTCAATGGCCACTTTTGCTGTATCGACAAGACGGAGAGGTTGGAGAAGAATTAAGTAAAATAAAATCTTAAAAAGTACAAAACATCCGTGGACTTTCTGCGTCAATAAATATAACTATTCTTTTTTTTAAATATTGGTCTTCGATGGATCTCTATGATTTCAGAATGTTAACAGAGTTCTGATACAATTCAGCTTGTGTGATTTTCCGAATATTTCAACCCTGTTCTGCCTATCGTTTGAACTATCATCAAACCAAAGCGTCCCAAATAGTTAAACAGTTAAAATAGAGGGAAAAAAACTGGTAGTGATGCAGCACATGACAGACGAATCAGCCGATTTACTCCAAATGATGGAGATATTTAGAAATACTTATACTAGCTGTTAAAATTTCTGGCAGTTGCACTTTTCCTGATGTGCAACACATACCATTTGATTCCTTATCCATAGCACCAATCAGCACTTTCGGATGAGCGATATACCCGATACTCAGAGTATAGGGGTATATTAGATTTGTGGTGGATGTGTATGTGTGGAACACACAAAGTGTATATACTCTTGATCAGCATCAATAGCCGAGTCGTATGTCTGTCTGTCAGTCTGTCCGTCTTGCTTGACGCCTAGTTCTCAGAGACTATAAGAGCTAGAGCAACCCAATTTGTTTGGTAGACTCCTGTGATATCATACTAAACTGGCAAATTGAAGTAATTTTATTATCAATAACTTAAACAGATTCCGCTTTAATACTCATCCGCCACTATCACATCCATTCACGTAGCAAATAATACAATATAATTCCATCATGATTAAAGTTCCGATAATAATTCAAATGATTCCCGGCTCATTATAGCCGCTCTTTGGTCTGGCTGCTGTCACGGTGTCCTTCCTGTCGGTTTATCCCACACTATTTGTGGCCTTAATGCATCTTCCTGCCATTTGACCAGAAGCGGATGCAGTGCATCGGCAATGAGCTGAGACCCAGCATATGTTAACGTGTCTGAACTCCGACGGCCGACATCCATATGCTGGCAATTTCAAATTAAAATGCAATTTTTGTCATAAAGCGAAAACAATTAATATGCAATCAACGATAAATAATAAACAATAATTAACGATTTTTGTGGGCTTATGGGTACGAGGGGATGGGGGAGGTTGGATCCTAGATGGGTGCAGGAACTAATTTTCAAGGTCATTAGAATTGCTCGCCCAATGGCGAGAGTCATCCTTTTGTCTGGCTAATGTTTATTGATAATCAGAGACAATGGAAGTGACGGGCCCATTGTTGCCCGAGCGTAACCCATAAATACTCAGGGGCAGGCAGTCGAAACAATTGTTGAGGGAGACAGTCTGCTTAGACAAACGCAATCGATAGGCACACACTTTGATTTGGGCCTGGCACTGTCGCAGTCTAGTAACCCATCCTGGCCCACACTCTGGACACTCCAGACAGTCCGCTGCATGGCGCAACTATTGTCCTTTTTTGGGCAGGCGTGCAGCAAATGGCACAACTTCCGCTTTCGCTTGACTGCTGCAAAATTCACGGAAATTATCAATAAATATGCGAGGCCAGACCCCGTAAAATGAATGAAAACGGGCAAATTTTTCACCATATCCCCCACACTGTATCCCCCCTCTGGCTCGATGATTTTTATGCTGCATGCCACAATCCAATGTCTCTCAATGTCCTCGTGTCCTGTGTGTCCAGTTTTGTGCGCCCCATAACGGAAGCATCATTATCATAAATTATCATTTTGTAGGAATTGCATCCGCTGCTGCGAACCAAAAAACCTAGCAATAACAACAGAAATGACGACAATTTCAATTGCCGGCGTGGCATCTCTTCCTCTTGCGGCTCTCCTGACCCCCGACTCCTGCGATATCAGCATTCTCTTTGTGTGTGGGGCGTGGGGGGCATTCTGCCTCCTTCCTGTGCAATTCCAATTGGCAAATATTTTTCTAGTTTAATTTATGGCTGACCAGTGTGACCAGAAAGTATCATTTGTTTTTATTACCAGTCCTTTAAAGTCTTTAAAAATGTTTGCCTTTTATTTTCAAAATTTAATACGAGCTTTGGTTGGTTTTGAAGTAGATCTAGATATAATATAGATATATATATCAGATATATAATAATGGCTTAGAATAAGATTTATTCTCACTTGACAATCCTTGAGTAATACAAATAATAATACAAAATTAATTTATTGAAAGGTTTACGCAATTCTGAAAACAAATATATACCAAGTACGTATATTATCTGTCAAAAATATGAGGGATTTCCACAAACAGAAATCGAATTCAGATCGCAAGTCACGTAGATATCATGAGTCAGGGACGTGATTGAGGCTAGATGATGATTCATGTGCTGTACCAAATAAAGAGAATCTCCGCGGCATCATTGTTGAACGATGGGTGGGTAGGCGGGCGTTGCAGCATTCCAACACGTCATTAAATTTCCCATACAGGTTTGTATAAATTTGTTGCCGCCTCTGTAGCCTCGATTAAGCGCTTCACACTGACTTCGGTAGTACTAGTTTTACACTCCTCGTATTTGTAGCGCCTGTTGCGAATGACGAAAATGAATATGATCACCATAATTATCACATAATTCAGGTAGAGCACAAAGGCCAACAGCAGGGTATGCACCTTCGTGAGCACGTCTTTGCTGTCGTAGGTCATCAGCACATGGGAGACCAGCATGATGATAACACTTATCAATACAATGACCAGGGCTATTTCCCCGCAAGCCCGGGCGTCCAGGACCTGATCGACGGCCACCATGGTAATGGAGATCATCAGACCCACAACGCCAGCGCCGCTCAATATGTAGGGATTGGGATACTTAACAAAACGAATGATTGCATAGCATCCCGCCAGAATTGCGCCCCAGAGGAAAATTGCACCCAAAATGACACCTATCGCAACGCCAGCGCTACTGTCCACAATGAAGCTAGTGACTCCCAGGGTCAATAGTTCGTAGCAAGTGAGAATGGCGACGTAGTTCCATGGCTTGCCGTATTTGAGGAACTCACTAAAGTGTATGCAGGTGAGCAGCAACAGAGCGGCGAAGAAGCAAATCATCGTGTACACGATATGTCCGTGCTTCATGTATATGCAAAGAAGCATCCACTGCAGGATGCCGCTCATAATAAAGTATGACATCAGTAGCCCAGTGTGTAGCACAAACATATACAAATTCATGTGTCCTCCAGCTTGATCGGCCATGATGAGCGATTAATTGATTGATATTGGTTGAATTTCAGCAGTTGATTTTCTCGGTAAAACTCTCGGGAAAAACGCACAATTTTGATGTTTACATTTATGAATGAATTTGTATTTTCGGAGTTTATAATCGAGTCATGAAAGATGCTACAGAAATTTCAATGGTAATATGGGTAATATATCCTTCCATATCCTTCAAAAGATCTCTCGCAGAAGCTTCCATCCCCTTGACCTTCCAGCATCGCCATCACTCAGAAGTCCTTTCCCCAGAAACCACAAAAGTGCCGACTGTGCCACACCTCAAGACCGCCCGATTCTTCATCTTCTTTTGGCATTTTTTTTGGCCATCAAATTGAGGCCGACTGAGCCGAAACAAGAAAAATTGAATCCCAGAACCGAAGCCAGAAAAACGCAACATAAATGGAAAAACGAAGCATAAGCCGAGGACCACACACGGCAAGGACACTTGAGGCTCAGCGGCAGCCGAAAGTTCTTTGAAGTTCGAATGAAAAACGCAAGTCCTGTGGGCGGGCCAGTTTGTCTCCAAGGAAATACACACACAAAAAAAGATGATAGGAAGGAGAGGACAGAGGAGAGCAAAATCAATCTGCGACTGCTGCTGGTAAGAATATGAGAGGCTTTATAATACAATCGCAAGTACCAGGAGAGCGGGGAGTCCAGAGTCCAGGAAAAAAACATAATGAAATAAAAATAAAAGGAAAACGTTTGACTGGGAAATTGAATTGGTAAGACACACACACACACACTGCCATTGAATGGTGGAAAAACCAATCAAATAAGGGAGAAACGTGGACATTACCTGTCGCTGATTTCGTTCTTAATTTTAATTGAAATTTGCGAAGTGTCTCTCTGTCTCTGTACTGTGTCCTTTTTTTGCTGCTGCTGCACCTTTTTTGTTGCTGCTCTGTCCTTCTTTTTCGTATAATTACAAGCGATTAAAATCTGTGGAAATTTATTAAATTCCATAAATCAGGGCTGACGCGGGACCCATCCCCCAGCACCCCCGATCCCTGGCAATTCCTTTGACAATTATAAATTATGCGTTCGTTGCCGGGCAATGGACGATGCCACCCACACCGCTCCATCCCGCTCCACCCGGGGCAAGGGCGAAATGGCTTAACCACAAAATGTCACCCCAAACTACAAGCCCATCAAATGCCTTCCCATCATCAGCTGCAGATCCGACCCTCTCTGACGGACAATAACCTTTTTTTAACATTCCTGATTATGTAATTATCTAGAATTGTGCATCATCCACCATTTTTCAGAGGTGATACGTGATACGATAGTTACTGCGACAACCTGTTGGTTTTTGGATGTCACCAGGCGACCGCAATTCCATATGTCCAATTAGTAGGTGACTTCTTCAAGGATCACCATCAATTGTCTCTAGAACGAGGGATAAAGCTCCAATTTTGGAAGAGTATTGAAATTTGGAGAAGTTTAATAAATGGTTCTCCATTACCCTCGTAAAACATAAGTGAAAATATTTCCAAATATCTGTTCTTACAAAACAAAGCTTCCGCCAATAGTTTACTTTCCGAGCTTAAACCAGACAATAATTTTAAAACCATAAATCTTTCGTCATTTGGCACGATGTAGATTTAACAAAAGCCCCATGGAAGTTATTATTTCCTGATTCATTTGTATATCATCTCTCTATTATTTAAACAAGTTTTGGGTCATCTTCCGATAGTTGACTCATATCGGCGCGAACGAGCCGAAGCTAGTGAGCCGGAGGTTGGCGCAAAATCGAAGCGAGTGAGCTGGAGGCTTGGCCCCTTAGTGTATTTTTAGAAACTTATAAGCCAGGGCAATGTGATTCAAAATACGAAAATAGTCCAGCCGTTTCCATAAACCATTTTCCTTCGAAAATCTTTCACCATCAGCTACTGTGAATCGAATATCCTCAATCGGAAAGAGATACTTACCTTAAATTACAGGGAAAAACATTCATCACGACAAATTATACTGCCCAGGCGATTATTTGACCCAAAAAAAAACAGAAACAACAACCAAAAACAAATGATGCAATAAAAAGTTGGAAAAGGCGGAAAAAAGCAACCACAGACAGCAGTTAAATGATGCTACTTAGGCGATAAGAACCGAATGAACAGAACATCCTCCTCCGACGGACAGACAGACAGACAGGGAGCAGGGGCCGCAGGACAGCACCAGGACAAGCCCCATGCGCGTTATTTGTTTTGTGCGTTGTCCAAAACAATTTCCTTCCTTAATCACATGCTAACAGCGAGGGGGAGAACACACCGAAAATTGCATTTATCTGACCAAAGGACGAACAAATCAGAAAAGGGAATATATATATATATATGTATATGTATGTATATGGAGAGCCCAAGGACAGAATTTCTAATTGTGAAAGATAAAAAAAGAAAAAGGAACAGACAAACTTTGGGCTGGATGCTCGACATTTCTCGTTACACAAAAAAACGGTGAAGATAAATGACAGGCAGAGTTCTCTGTGGGGCCGGGGGGATTACGGATCAGGATGAGAATGAGAACGAATATGTTTCGGGCTGTGTGTGTCGGTGTGTTTGTGTGTGCGCGTGTGGAGACATTCGCCGGCAACTGTAGCATACTTTCGAGTGTCTTTCAGCACATTCTCCTCTCGTATCGTATCGTATGTATGCCAACAGCTTGTCGAGTGGTTTCCACAGAGCACAGAGAAAGAGAGAGGGAGAGAGAGAGCGTGAGTCTCTGTGTATCTTTATTTTTTAGGGGTTTCGTTTTTTGTCGGTTTGGTATTTGTACTATCGATGTCGCCATAAGTTGTGCAAACCCCTTCAGATGTCGCCCAGTTTCTGTGCTCCGCTCTCCATGCTTGACCAAGTGCAAAATGTCAAGTTTCTCTCTGCCTGAATGTCTGTGTTCTCTTTGATGTAGGTCCGAAGGTACACACGTAGTATATGTAAATTTGTGTGGCTTATCTAACGGCCGTCCTCTCTGTTTTAATCGAAACCACCACCCCGCAGCGAAAATCCGCAGTAATCGGACTTAAAGCTGATTATTCAGGGTAATGGCAGATGCCTTATCGAGAGATCTGTGACATGAACAGGTTGCCGATATTGCAAATGTCTACAGGGGATTACTTAATTGAATGCTGCTACTATCCATCTCCTTTATCGATCAGCTGAAATGGACGCTTAATGATTTCTTGGATAAAAAAGGTATCTAGAAGCTCTATCTTGTAACCACTCACACTTGAAACCATGACCATGACCAAAGCCCAACCGAGTGGCATTTTCTCATGCCAAATTATTGAAGATTAACTATAATTAAATTTATTACAGCGCCGAGCAACAACCCTCATGGACGGCAAGGCCATTAATGAGCATCATTTGTCCCGGGACATGCAAACAAACAAATGGAAATGGGTTAGGGGTGGAGAAATCTGCCATCGGGGGTCACTGTCACTGTAGGTAATCTGTCAGATCGGACTATTGAATAATTACCCCAAAAAAAGATCAAAAATCGCAGCTTCTCAAGGGCTAATGCGGGCCACAATTAAATGGGAAAATTAAGGAAAAATCATTGCCGACTTTCCCAATAATATTTATCACTGAACTTGACCTCCATTTGAATACGATCACGGGATGCGGGTCGGGTCGGGTCGGGACTGTTACCTCCACACATTGCATGTAAATATATTCTGATTGTACATTCCATTAAATATAATTTGGTTATAATTCCCACATCCTTATTGTTCGGAAGAACAGAATTTCCTTGGTTGCTGGGGGGTCCCGGAGGAAAGGCAACTTTTATTGGATTTTATTTTTATTGTCCTACATAAATTTATTTATTTTATGGTATTTCTTGCTATTTATTTTTTTTCCTTTGGGGGCACATTGATATTTGACAGTTATTGCGGGTTCCGGAAACGCCCAGTTTTTCGGCATTTCGTTTTTATGGAATGTGATTTTTTTAGATGGTTTCCCATCTTTTTTTGTATTTTTTCCTGCTGGTCATCTTGTGTGTGCGTGGGTCAGGGATGTGTATATAAGAATTATTGATTTGAGTCTTGCAACGAGAGATTGTGGCACTGGGAAGAAGGGTTTGTTGAAGGAAAATCATTGAAAAAAATAGATCACTTCAGGTTCTTTCAGGCTTAATTTTAGTTAAATGAGTACAATTTTAATACATGAAGAATCCACACCTACTGGAAATCATTCTATGTTTAAAGATATTTCAGAGAATTGTCCCAGATTGTACTTTTCCTTATGTTTTTAGCTATTTTCATCAAAAAATACCGGGAGAACATATATTTAATGGGTGTGGCAAGATAAATCCCCTTGCAGGACTTCTCGTTGATGAGCCAGAAGGCCAATGATCCATGGGGCAAGGATATTGAAACTTGTACGACACCCTCGTAAAATGTTTGTACTCCTCCTACGCTTGCTCCTTGCTCCTTGCTTCTGCTCCTGCCTTAAAGTCGTAAAAAATCAGAGAGCGCACGTGTCCGGTTCTTTTTTTTATGTTTTATTTTTGGGTGGCTTGCATGTCCAGGGACGAGATGCGTGAATAATTTTGTTGCAGGACCTTTGGTCACGCTGTGAATCAATCTTGCGGGAACAGGAAGTAAACAACCATCCCCCATGTCACCCTCCTGCCCCTTCGAGTCTCTGAATAAGCGAATGAATGAGTGACCGAATGCATTTTTTCGAATATTTAATATGTAAGTTCCTCCTCATCTAAGGGATTTTTGGGGCTGAAATGAATCTGAAATGGAACAAAATGGAGCAGCGACTTCTTGGGGGTTGATTGGGGGAGTGATTGGGGATGGGTGCTGGGGGGCAGCGCGGTGTCGGAGGGCAAACTATTAGCGTTTAGTGCGCATGTTTTAGGACGAAATCCCCGCCAAAAGGGAGGCAGGGGCAGGGGCAGAGCAGAGCAAACAGCAACACTTCAAAGTGGTTGCAACCCTGGCCAGGGTTACTTTTTCTCTTCTCTTCTCTTTTTTATACCCGATACTCAAAATGAGTATTGGGGTATATTAGATTTGTGGTAAAAGTGGATGTGTGTAACGTCCAGAAGGAAGCGTTTCCGACCCCATAAAGTATATATATTCTTGATCAGCATCAATAGCCGAGTCGATTGAGCCATGTCTGTCTGTCCGTCCGTCCGTCCGTCCGTCTGTCCGTCTGTCCGTCCCTATTAGCGCCTAGTGCTCAAAGACTATAAGAGCTAGAGCAACGACATTTTGTATACAGACTTCTGTAATATGTCACTGTTACAAGTGTATTTCAAAACTTCGCCCCGCCCACTTCCGCCCCCACAAAGGACGAAAATCTGTGGCATCCACAATTTTAAAGATACGAGAAAACCAAAAACGCAGAATCGTAGAGAATGAGTTTATCTTCTAGACTGCAGAATCTGAATTGGATCGTAGCATTATTATAGCCAGTATGAAGAAAACAATTTCATTTTTTCTCGCCCTGTCTCTCTCTAACACACACGTAGCATAGCCGGCTTTGCTTAGCGCAAAACATTAGCGCCTAGATCTCAGAGACTATAAAAGCTAGAGCAACCAAATTTGGTATCCACACTCCTGAAATATCGGACCTTGACGAGTTTGTTTCAAAATTTCGCCCCACCCCCTTCCGCCCCCGCAAAGGACGAAAATCTGGAGCATCCACAGATCTCAGAGACTATTAGACCTGACTGTCGAGCTCTCACTGTTAGAAAAACTATTTGTAATTTTTCACTGCAGAACTCACTGTTGATAGCTCACTGCTACAAGTGTGTTTCAAAATTTCGGCCCACCCCCTTCCGCAGCCATAAACAATGAAAATCTGTGGCAACCACAATTTTGAAGATAGGAGAAAATTAAAAACGCACAATCATAGAGAATGGCCATATCTACCAGATTGCCGAACCTTGCCGAATCCGAGTAAGATCGGATTATTATTATAGCCAAAAGTAACAAATCAATTTGCAGTGGCTACGCAGCGCCCGTCGACACGTTCTGACTGATTTTCTGTCTCTCTCGCACGCACTCTTTGTCGTTTAATGTAGCCATACTGATTATGTATCGGGTATAAATGTAGAGTTGCGGTCGCAGCAGCAACTCACAACGTTCCCCCTCGTTTGTTTTTGTTTTTGTTCGCTTCTCTGTGGCACATCCTCGACCGTGGCGCGTCCTTTTTTGCGCCATTTGTATTGGCATTTGGCAGCGCGTGCTCCAATAAGAACAAAAGGAATTCCCTTTCCTCCTGGCAACAATTTCGGTTTGTTTTCGTTGGTTTTTCTTCGCGGTTTTTCTTTATTTTGATGGGGGTGGGGTGTCTGTCATTTCCGAGCTTCAAGAGGAGACCCCGGTAGACAGAAGGCGCAGACAGATAGACACGGCCAAAAGGTTACTGAAATGGCAATGCGAATCGGGTGGTGATCCAAAATGGTTAAAAAGGTGGAAAAGGACCCTGGACCTCGATCTACTTAGCCATTTTCCTATCTCGTGCGTCTTGTGATTGAGATTCACGTAATTGCGACATACTCACACGCGCATTTTCGTTATCTATTTGGATTTGTTCGTATGTACTCTAGAACCTATTGGCATACCTACTAGATATATCGAGCATTAACGGTCAGTCTAGCTTCCGTCCTACCCTTTAAGATATATTAAATATACAAACATTTTCCCACACACCATTTCAGGGATTATCACCCTATCTAACAGGAACTTCCCATCCACCAGCCAACAGCAATTGGGTTAATATATTTGTCTAAATAGTGTGATAAAACAACAACAGCCAACGACTTCAGCAAGAGCAATTTATAAGTAATTTCCATTTTGGGTACTCCGAGGGAAGACATCATTAATTTGCCCTCAAGGGGGCGGAAGCCAGGGAGGGGGCAGGCGGCACTTGCCAAAAAATATTTACAGGCAAAACAGAAGCTGGCTGGCAACAACAACCACTCCTCCCCAGAAATCCCACACTTAAAGTTCGGTTCCCAGCGGAGCAAAAGAAGTCGAAATGAAATCAGCAGAAAATTCAATGAACATGGCATGGGTTTGGTTTAGGTCTGGGTTTGGGTTTGGGTTTGGGCTTGGGCTTTGGGTGGGTTCTCCAGCGATATCGTCCTGACGTCCTGGCGGTGGTTGATGACTGCAATTGATGGCTGGCTGGCTGGCAACCAACACTCCCACTCCCCCTCACCTCAGGTCCAACCCACATCGTTTGGTTAGCGCAGCAGCAGGCGAAGGGGTTGTGATTTCTGGATGTCTCTCTATACGTCTAAGGGGCGGCAAAAATGATATAGACTGGGGGGAAGATAGAGAAATGGTTGAGGGAGTGGATGGATGGGAATGGAAGTGGAGTGGAGTGGAATGGAGGTGACGTGCAAATGCCAGAAAAATATTATGTGACATGATAAATATTGCTCACTGGGGGATTTTTTGAGGCTATAAAAGAAGCGGCGGTCGCTGTTGTTGCTGTTGCTGCTGTCGTTGTCAACATCATTGCCGAAATAATATGACAGATTCATTCATGATGATGCTGATGAGGATGATGATAGGTTGTTGCTGTGGTTCCCCCACCACATTGCGGTCCCCACAGAGTGCTACTTCTGCGGTATGACATTGCAAGGTTCAGGATACAATGCACAACATCCATCGGTAGGTATGCAAAACAGGGAATACAAATAGGAGGGGATACAGTACACCCTCGATAGAATTCATAGAAAGAATCAACGATTGTTTATATAGCAACCATATGATATACAATAAGTAGAACGAGTGGGAATGCATTTTACTATAGATTCGAAGGAGGTTGATCTAATCAGGAGAAAGAATAAGTCTGTAATCAAGTCTCTTCTTCTCTTAGATACTCTCCCCATCAGTAATGGCAAAGAAGTAGAAGACCTTAGAGTAAGAGTTACCTTCGGTTAGCTACCAAATCATATCCATGGCTAACTCTGAAAGCGCTTTGGGGCCGGGCGCAAGTGTCCGCTGAACTCTGGAGTACCTCCCAGCCTTTGCATTTCATCCATCAACACCTGAGCAGAAAAGGTGCCGCAAGACCAGAGGCCCAAGTCAACGGGCCGTTACCAAGATGAGAAAGAATGTCGCCGAGTGGCGAGGACGACGACGGACCGCACTTAAAGCGCTTCAGAGAAGCAGGAACAGAAGAAGCGGCAGCTGGCCAAGTACCGCGTCGACATCGTCATCGTCATCATCATCATCGACAACGTCGTCGTCGTCGTCGCCGCTGTCGTCCTTCCTGGCAACACTCTCAATTAAAATGTCCTCGCTTGGTAAGCGTGAGCGTTCAAGAGGCCATGAAAACTCCTTATTACACGGTGTCAGCGGTCCAGGCCAAACCCAAACCCAAACCCAACCCAAAAACCTCAACCCATCGCACCACCACAGCACCACTGTGCACCACTATGAAACCGCATCTAACCCAAACCCAAACCCCTGAGGGTTCTTGGCACCTACGTGTTAATAACGCGAAATGCGGTGAAATTTTTGTATTTTCAAGCACGCACTCGAGAGGGCCACGCCTCGCAGTCCTTGCCACGGCCCTGCCGCTGCCACTGCCACCCTCTCCTGCGCAGTGGAGAGGAGAGGAGAGTGCAGTGTAGCTTGAAACAGAAACCCTCCACGCAGCAAAAAGAAGCACAGTAAAAACAAGTAAGAATGCCACAATCGACACTACGACTATGAGGATACCCGCCATAAATATCTCAAAGATACGGAAATAGTTAAGGAACTTATTCTAATTATTGAACTTGTAATACCATTTCGAATTTCTAAGGATCGGTGGATAACAGTCTTATATATAATCCAACAAAAAAGAACTGCTATATCTTCCAAATTGTGGATACCACAGGATTTTTTAGAAATATCACGAAAATGATCGGTAGAGGTATTACATGCCTCTCCACAAATAAAATATACCCCAATACTCTGCTTGGCATAGGGTATTCGAATTTTTGTAAGCCAGAAATCATTCAGCGAGTTGGCAACACTTGGTGGCCAAAAGGAGACCTCCCTGGGGAGTGGGGTGGCAAGGGGTGGGCTGGAGTGGGATGGCGACTAAAAAACACTTTAAAGAAAAGAAAAATTGTATTTTTGAAAAATTTTGTTTCTTTTTCCACCCATCGCTGGGAAATCTGAAACACTTCAAATATTTGGCGAGAAGAAAGCCAAGGGAAAATGTTTGGACAAGTTGACGCCAAGAGTTGGTCGGGAGGTGGGCCAGAGCGGGGGAAAAGGGGGAGTAAATGGAGGAAATGAACATGGGAAATTTTAAACCCACTTGGCAGCTGCCTAAAGGGCAGCCAGCACTTAAAAGGCCCTGCCCCACTCTCAAACCCTCTGCAGCCCACTCACTCCCTTTGCCATCGTTTGCTTTTCCAATATTGACATGAAAATATTTACACAAAAATACAAATCGCGACCTCACTCTATATCTATAGCCTGGATTGAGGGGGGAGGGGTTGGAGTGGTGCGAGGGATGTCCGGGAATGATAATTGTTTGACTTTTTTATACCCTTGAAAATGGCATACTCTGAAATTGATATCGTCTAAAAATAGAAAGGGTGTAAGGGTTAAAGTAATGCCAAAATAAATATATTCCCTCATTCAGATTTGCAGTTTTTCTGTGGCCTCTTTCAGATCCAGTAGAGTATTTTCCCAGTCGTATATGAATGAAAGCCATAGGAGAACATCACAATAGCATTGGCAACGATCGGTTATAGCAGTAAGAATAATATATGTCAGACATCCACTAAATCATTGCATCACGACACCCTAAAGAATCCCTCAAAAGTGTATCCCCATCTTCGGTCCTTCCATTCCTGCCTTTTAGAATGTTTTCCTCTGTGTGCTGTGTTTGGTGTTGTGTCTGCTTGTCGTCTACAATTTCCACATGTGGCTTTTCCTTGAAAGGTTTTTCTGCTTTGGCAAAAGTTTCGATGCAGTGCTGGAGGGCACCAATAAACGTCAGACGCGTGTCAGGGCGCGTCCTTTGTATATTGACACCTCTATGGCTGATTTGATCCGAGAACTTTGGAGAACTTCGAGTGTGGCTTCGATGTGTGGCTGGGGGCAGGCAGACCGCGAGTGTGGTGTGTGCACTGTACAGGTGCTATACAGGATGTGCTGCGCGGTTGTCATCTGCGATTGGACAAATCGCTAAAGTTACGCCGGAAAATTTCAGCGGTGCAAGTGGTTTTGGAAGGTTTGGATAAAGAAGGTATTCAAGGATTGAAGCCACAACAAAGGGGCCACACAAACAGCAAGAGAGGTGTCTTAAAATTATCCCTTTGTGGGTTGAGCAAACAGCTAAATGTTAAGATACTCTGGAATGAAGGCCAAGACTTGGGCACAGTCCAAAAGCTGTATGAAAGTTGGCCTTAAAGAGCTACAGACAACGACAGGAGCTAAAACAAAGATGACAGAAAATGTTCACTGAAAAGGGTGGCAGAAGTAGTGCATCTAGTATATCAGAACATATGATGTACTTCCATCTGCTCATTGCCAAAGAAACTCTATTCCTCTCTACTAACTCCCTCTTCCCTCTTATCTCTTATCATTAAAGAGAACTGCAAACACACATGCAGAGAATTAGAGAAAGTAATGGAGAAAGTATAAATTGAAAAAATCTTCTCGGTAAATCCCTTCAACTAATAAACTGATAACTAAACCAAATCAAACGTGTCGCTGAACACCGAAAAACCTAGAGAGAGACCCGGCCTGGACCCCTTTTTTTATTCCAGGGCAACCGACCCCTGGTCATGTGTTTCCCCCCCTTTTCCCAGCTCAAGAGCTGCGAAACTCGAACTGTAAACTTATGTCAGAGGCACGCGTCCACGGCACGTGACCCCCAACATGAAAATCACGCTCAAGATCGCTCAACGGAACCCAGAGAACAGCGAACGGAGGGGGGCGGGGGGATTGGATAGGGCTTATGCCTGAGGGGGTGGCAGGAGGGGGCGGGTGATGAATGGTACAGGGTACAGATGCTTTTAAATTTAAATCGAATCAAATTGATTTGCTTACAGTTCCAGTTCTCAGGTTTTCGACTCATTTTCGCCTACGAACGAGTACCAATTGGCACGCCCACTCAAATGGATACAACGCTGGGGGTGGGGGTGGGGTTTGAGGTTGAGGAGGAGGAGGAGGTTGAGGAGGAGGGTTTTGGGAAGAGTGCTGGCAGAGCAGGGGACGCCCTGCTCGTGCCGTGCACTCTTTTGTTTAGCCATTTGACAAGTGTTTTGACAATATTTATTTGAGTTTTCTACAACTACCACACCACTCTCTCCCTCTCACACACCGTAACGTACGCTGCTGCTTCCCTCCAGCAACCCCCGCCTCTCCTGAAGAGGGCAGAGCCACTGCCTTTGGGGTAATTTGATTTCCCGCCAACAGCCACCATCATCTGCATCCTTGACGTTGGACACGTTTCTGCCTAATGGAGTTGCTCGAGTGGCGTGAATTTCAATTAAATTAAATCAAAATGTTGCATTTTTTATTAAGCCCATTAGCAGTACAAACACACACACACACACAGCCACACACTCGCGTGCGGCACCCCCTACCATCCCCCACGGGCACCCTTCACGTAGGTCCCTAGTTGGTTAAATTAAGTTAGATACCGCTCCACGCACCAAAGAATCTGTATCTTACTGTGCATAATGAAGTGCCAGAACTCGACTTTGCCTGAACAACGATGGGAGCAATGTTGCAGCCTCCCTATGGGTAGCATGACGAAGGAAAATGTGTGGGCTTCATTCAGGGTCTCCTGCGAAGATCTGTTGGGTTTGTGTGTTCTCTTTATTGATCTGTAATATTTTGGGGCTTATACAAAAACAAGACCAAGAGATTTGATCAGGTGTAGTTGCTTATCGTATGTATACACGGATTCCATGGAATGTATAGTTTATCAAATAAGCTGAATCCCTTTGGCATGGATGGATGGACGTTTCTTTGAATAAAACGAGTTTTAAAATTGAGTATCGGCTGAGTATTTCCTAAGAGGATGAGAGGATGTTTTCGTAGATATTTTGAAGGATGTTTTCGAGGATTTTTTCTTTTGGGACAGCAGGCGGTATCTCCGGCGACAATACCTCTATGCGGCTTAGGAAGGTCGCCTCTGGTTCGGCATTTAACAGTTGCAAGTAGTCGCCGAACGCATTCAAAAGCAATGGATTTTGGCTCTCGAGTTGCATGTGATTGAGGTACGGACATAGGGGATCCTTTATCCAAATGCGTTTGCTCTCAAGTTCGTTGATTTCGGCCTGGAACAACTTGAAAAACATACGCATCATCTGTTCCATCTCCATGCTAACTTTCATTAGAATTGTCGTCCAGAGGGGAATAATGTAGGATGGTAACAAGCTGAATCTAACGGCGCCGAACAAATACTTTTCGTGTTTCCGTCGATTCTTATAGTCCTCGCGGAGCCAATAGAGGACTGCATAGACAACCTGGAACACAGACAACAGTCGGGAAACAATTTGGAGACTGAATTCGAATTGGAATAAGGGAATGGGAGGGGGGGGAGTACATACCTCAATCTCTGAGTGCACGGCCAGATGGGTGGAGCTCAACAGATCGTACAATTGCTTCGCAGTGAGTTTCGCGAACTCCTTGGAGGCAACCAGAATCAGAAAGGAGTGGCCCACACGCGGCAGCATCTGTCGGGCAAGGCGGTCGCCTTTCTCGCCCTTCTCGATGGCCTCAAAGTAGAAACGCACGGAATCCTTCACCGAGTAGCTATCCACGTCATTGAACATTGTCAAAATGCTTTTTTCGAGTGGACTGCATTTCAGGAAATCGGCAACCATCAGCATGTTGACCATTTCTTCGTATGGGATCGCAACATGATTGGTAACCATCCAACCGTAGGCAAACCTGAACATTTGGGCTGTCAGGCAGGAGGCAGTCAGCTGGAGGGTATGGCCTATCTCGAGTGTACTCGTGAAGATCTGGCAATTGGCGACCAGCACAACTTTGTTGCACATAAAGATCTTGTCCTCGACACCTACATACACTGGATTCTTGCACAATACCTGCAGTGGCAAGAGAAATGTACGTACATTAGGGGGAACAGGGACCCATTTCGGTTTCTGGCCTGGTTCTTTTGTAGTTTCCATCTCAATAACGCTGATTGCTGCTCGATAGACCAGGGGATCCGTAGCTTTTTTGTTTTATTGTTCGTTTTGCAAAAATTAGTGCCTTTTGAGTAGAGAAGAGAAGACACTATCGCTGCTAAACTGTCAATGGCACTATCGCTGTATCGAATCATTACCGACAATAGTATCGATAGTATTTCGTATGTATTTTCCCTGCAATAAAAGAAACAGAAAAGTGTCTATTGGCAAATAGTAATAATAATTACTGGCTAGCTAGAGCTAGCCGATCCATAGAGCGGTGCTACCTTACCTTCTTGTTTATTTGTACCTTAGGCGCAACTGGTACGGATGCATGGGCGTAGATTGGAATGGGGTGGTGGGAGAGGGCGCCATAAACTCCGTCGTGTCGACTCGCCATTGTTGCACGTGCATTAAGATTAATGCTGCAGTGCTCGCGAGAGATGGAGTGGGGTGGGTTTTCAGCGCGACTTTGAGTGGCAATAAACAATGCAAAATGAGTGGGAGAACCTCTTGTTGTTGCCACAATTAAGAGGCTCCTCATGAGTACCGTCGCTCACCTGCCCATCTCCCAGCCACCTTCCGCCTCCACTGTCCATGTCTTCTAGGGTTGTCCATTAGTCAAACAGGTAATTGCAAATTAAAAACCCCAAACAATAAGAACAAGAAGCAGAATATAAAGAACAAGAGGATAAGGCGGCGACAGTTAAACAAATGCGAAATACATTTTGCAATTAACCAAATGCGCGGGTAAGAAGGCCTGGGTAATTTTAGTCCCATTTATATCCCGAGGACCAAAACGAAGAAGGGAATTTCCGTGAGATTTTCCTGATTTGAAACCGTTTCTGGTTTGAAACTTGGCTAAGAAAAGCGTTCAGTCCTTTTTCCCTCAATCTGGCAACTCATGGCAAACTTTGAAATAAAACGCCGATAGGTCCCGCCTATCGCACAAAAGTACCGATATTATTTGTTCATCGATAAGTAGAATCAAAAGTCGCGGGTACATCTGATCAGAGAAACACGGAAAGTTTAATTATTAATGATATTAAGAATATCACCCACAAAATATGTTATCAACCAGCTTGTTTACGATCTATTATATACTTTTCTGTATATTTTGACGTCGTTATATACACATTTAAATTTTATAACGTTAACGTTCAGTTTATTGAAAAACAGGCAACATTATCCCGCAACATCGGGCACCCTTGAGAAAAGGTAACAGAATGAAGGAAATATGGGTCATCCCAGGTTTCAATGAAGGTTATGTACAGAGTCCAAGAATGGGTAATGGAATCGAGATTAATACAGACAATAGCATAAATAGGTCCGTAAATGTCAATCTGCAAAAGAGACATTATAGATTACGTTACAAAGCAGCTTGAAAATAAGTGTTTTCATATTAATTAAAGGAAATGGGGTATAAATATGTCCATACCTTCGGTTGACAAGCAACAAGTGCTCAAATACCAGCAACATGTAAGAAATGACGAAATATTCCATACACACTTGAGTTTTTTGCTTTCATTTTGGTTCACCCTGTTGTTTAAGCCTTATTTTATAAGTAATCAAAACAAAAGAAATATCTAAAATTGGCCGTTCTGCAGAAAATTAATTTATCAATTGAATTAAACTATGTGCTTAGCGCTGAGACTTCTAACTAGCTAGTAATATTAAGCCGAATATCAAAATCGAAGAATATGATTTCCTATCATGGACAGTAATTGATTAACCCATTGTAGGCCAAGGGGGTATTTAAATATTCCACGAAGATGATGAATCTTGAACATTTTAACGCAGTTCAGGTGAAAGATATCATGGTTTTTTGTAAGTTAAGAGGAAGGATTGAATGAATCTGCACGAAGAATTTGCAAACAGTATTATATCCCACGGCTTAACTGATGTTGTTCAGCTGTTTAAATAAAGGGGGCTTAAGTGGGCTAAGTTCATGTTTTTCGATAAATCCACTTCGATAACAATAACAACAACAACGCTACGACGCGGCGTGCCAAAACAAAAAACATTAAATATATAAAATGTAACCATTATAAGTTGAATTTGTTTCAATAAACATAAAACTTAACGTACGCCGATGTGGCCCGCATGCGGAAGCTTCGATTCAGCTTAATAGAGCAGCAGCAGGCAGAGAACCAGAAAGTAATGGAGCAGCCGTACAAGAATTGATTAAACAAACGCCTCCACACATCCCCCGTCATACTGAGAGTGATCTCGCGTGGAAAGTGTCGACAGAGAGAGCATAAATAATGCACAAAATGGTTAAATTATTCCTCAGGTAAATGGCAAACGAAAAATGCATTCTACAATCGCGGCTGTCTACCGCTCTCTATCTCTCTTATTTTGTTGTTCCTCTCTGCCTTACGCTACGTTTGTATTTTTATGAATGACGTAAGCGCGCTGTGCTTTTGTTGTTGGGCAACTCAAAACGGAATCTAATATGTGTGCGTGTGTGTGTGGGAGCAATGGGAGATTGTGACCATGTTGAATTAATATAAGGTGAGACATTACTAGAGATCGCTTTAACAATAGACGATTTTCAATGCGTTTGATAGTGGACAGATGAAATATGAAACAGTAAGAGGGGCAAAGCCTCACCCCACATTAATACACTTTGAGAGTGTCGCGCTCCCCACACACACACACACACAGTCAGAAATAAAAGTGGCGTCGTTGGTTTTTGTTTTTGTTACTCGGAAAACGTGCTCGAGAGCTTAAGAGAGCCCCATCGCTCTCTCTCTTTTGGTTTATTCTTTTTTTGGTCAATGACCTAAGCTTTTTAGTCCGTTAGTTGGATTTCTTTCGTTTTGCCAAAGCAGCAGAAACTTTTTTGTTGGAAAAGTTTACTTTATACTCTTTCATGGGTGTGTGTGTGTGTGTTTGCTTGAAACGAAGGTTAATTTCGCTTAACCGCTAGTTGTGGGGCAGCCTTGGGGCTGGCTTCATATTCAAATTGTATTTGAACGCGTGCTGAGTGCCTGAACTCCCCTCTCCCTCTCCTTATTGCTCTTTAAACAAAAGCGAAGCTGCGGCTGCCATTGAGAGCACATGTTATAGGGGTTCAATGTGAAGAGGTGAGGTGAGAAAATTCGAGTAGAACGTCTTGTTTTCCTAGCTATACGTCCTTGACCTTTTGTGTGGTCACATAAGTATGATCTTTGATCTTCCATCAAAAGACTCTTTCCGCTCAATATTCTTAAAGTTCCTCTGGGTCGCAGTGCATAGACCCCCGATTTGAATAGTTTAATAATCCATTATAATTATAATCCACTATACGATCCTACTGCTTTTGTCATTTTCTAACATCTGCCTTGAGCGCTCAAAACGACTTTCGAACGTCAATGTCCCTCCACAAGAGAATACACTGTAGTTCTCTTTATTTCCTATAAGTATTTTTGAAAGCTTTCGTGTACCACTCGATCATCCACTTTACTGTCGTTGTTCTTATTGTTGTGACACTCGGACAATTATTAAGTTAATGCACTTAATTATGGTGAAGGCGGAAACAGGAATGCAATGAAAGATGTAACACTTTGATAAATTTTTAGCAATAACAAAAGTGAGCAATAGCAAAAACAACAGGCCACAAAATTAATAAACATCAACACGTCGCTGGGCTGTGGGGCAGCAGCGGCAGAAGGGAAAAAACAATGCGCGTGTTTATTAACAAATAAAATAAATATTTTTGTTGTCACATAAAAATTATACACAGTCAGCCCATTGTCGAAAAGCAGCGATTTCGAAGAAGCAGCAACTGCAGCAGCCGTCTGTCCCATTGTTGACGATACCCTGCCTGAGAAAAGGTATTTTCGACTTGTTGAGGCTGTACACTAAACAAATGAGAGTGTTTAGGGAATGAACTCTAAATCAGTTGATAATCTAAGGAAGGAAATAATTCCAATTTAAGTTTTTTTGGCATTGGTGTAAATTCAAATAGATATTTACATTCTATATACACACATATCAGCTTGGCCATTTATTAGGGTATTAAATTAGTGTCATATCAATAATTTTTGTTGCTTCCTTCCGTTCTCCTTGTGGTTGTGAACGAAGACCTAGAAGAGTGCAAAAACAAAGAGTCAGATGTAGTGAGGTGGGTAGAAGCAAGATAGCGACACTTAAGGTGAGAGAGAGTGTCGTGTGGCGTGGGGTGGGGTGGAAAAAGAGCTTTTGTCTTTCGTCGCTCATTTTAGCGGTAAGCAAGCGAGTAGTGTCCAGTGCCGTTAGTTCAGTCTGATGAAGGGAATATATCGTAAACAGCGTAAGAGGAGGGGTACGTACGCGTGCCATGGAAAAGACGAAAACAATTGTGGCATAAATCAACATCAATGTAAAATCAACAAAGTCATGCCCCATTATAAACAGTTCAGTAACAAAAACAATTTTGGCCAGAGAAAAACGGAAATGGAAATGTTTTTGAAAATATACGAATAAATGGGAAAATTGGCAATAAGAAATCGACAATTTTGTGGCTCTGCCTGACATAAAATAGTTGTGGCAAAGCAAATACAAAAAAAAAAGAAACAAACCATCATTACTGAAGGTCGTTTTTGTTTGCGGTGCGATAAACTTTTTGTTTTATTTTAAAGCAAATATCACTCATACATATAAAAACCAAGCATGGAATGCTAGTGTATGTGTGTGTATCTGTAGGCTTTGTTTCTTATCTTTTTGGTTGGCTTTTGTATGGGTGTGTGTGTGTGATGGATACTTGATTGAATGGCTTATATGTATTATATGTTTCGGGTGCTGCTTATCATCCCAATAAAGAGAGCAACATCGCTCTCCCTCTCTTTCTTCCACACAATCAAACAATTTGTCGATCAATCAATCAATCAGTTGCCAATCAACCCGCTGCGCCCTAGAAGCAATCGTCATACGAGTACGAATATGTGGGTGAGGTGAATTCTAGATTCACTCTTGACTCTGAATGGTGATGGAGGGAGGTTGGAGGATGAGCAAGCCGCAGAGCTACACAAAAGCAGAAAGACTGACTAATCGAATACATTGTTTGTGGCAATTATTTTCCATTTAGACAACATGATTCCGTGCTTTACGTATTCGCAATCGGAAACGGGGTCTGTCGAGGGGTAATGTTTGGCTTCGGGTGTTATCCGCACTTATCCGAGTGTTTCTTTTTGTCATTTGTTCGTTTTAATACTATCGGAACACTTATCTCTTGTTGTCCATTGAACTCTATTCCGTCTTTGACCTATGGGCTTTGTTATCCGATATGAAAATATACCTTCAAACGGTTCCAAACTGTTATCCCGTACTCCCGTTTTAAAAAAATTCAACGTAGTGAAATTCCAGAAACACCTAGAGCATATTTGCATTACTTTACAACTGTTATGACGGCTTTAAGACCCAAATATATTAATTTCTACCAAAACGAGCTACGTTATCCGTCGTGTTATCCAGATAAAACTGTCATCAAGTAACTTTTGTTTATCCCGATTGTTTATCACTGATTAGTGCTTATCCGATGGCATATTACAATCTTTTGTTGTTATCCGAATGAAAAATGAGCTTTAATTTATTATTCTCTTATAATTCGAAGCTGTTTTTACTCCCTTGCATTGTCGAATCGTTGACCCAGGAATAATTTCAAGCTCTTCCCATTGTGATCTTGACATTACACACACAGTACATTGTTATCCGCGATTATCCGGAACCACAAATCATGTGAACCTCAATGTTTTCACCTTGTCCGCGAGCCAGTGCTCGTGGCCAGCAATTAATTAGGCTTAGATGGATTTATAACCACAATATAACCCGAGATAACCCAGCAGCCCACATCTGCGCAATGGCATCATCATCATCGCGAAATGCTCATAAAAGGCGCGCCTATGACAGCATCTCCTCTCCCCGTCGCAGTAGTAGTAGTAGTAGTAGTAGCAGTGTTGTGTAGTGCTCGAAACATTTGAGTATTTTTGGCAGCAGATCGAAACGAGCAAACGAACGTCTTGGACATGTGCGCAAAAATCTTTTTGAACTTTCGCATTCGCGGTGGCAAAAGCGAAACAAGTGCCAAGAGCAAACCCTGACACACATTATAATTTGTAGCAACGCCCTCTTTTTATTATACTTTTCTAAACATATTTGTTTCCCCTCCAAAAATTGTTGTTTTACCTACACGCGCGCATAATCTCATTTTGAGGCGGCATCAATACATTTTTGCGACCGGGCAACAGATATAGTCAGATTTACTCATATATACTATATATATGGGGAGCAAAAAGTGAGTACATACTCATAATCACTGACTTTCGCCGCCCATAACAGCCAAACGAACAAAGCCAAACAAACCAAATTTTTTTACCCATATAAATACTTGTATTCTTAACAAATAAACAATAATTACAAGAACAAATAAAATTTTTCAAAGAATGAAAAATAAAAAACCAAAAACTCGCATGTACTCACTTTTGCACTTTTTATAAAAATTAAAGTAAATCATAATATTAACATTTTTGGGCATAGACCCATATTAGATATTACTTTTTAATACGGTTTGGAATGCTCTCTATCAAATTCCCAAAATATCTTTCGGAATACGATTGCATTCCGCATCTACACGTCCTCAGAGATCGCCTAGGTTAGATGGCGCTGATTCGTTCTCCCAAGCCATCGTTTCACGATTGACCATAGGTTTTACAATCGGGTTAAGTTCAGTTCTTTGAGATGACCACTGCATCAAACTTAAAATTTTAATTAACCAGCCATTCTCGAAAAATTTTCGCAATTTGCTTCGGATCGCTGTCTTGTTAAAACGTTATTTAAATTCGGGATAAATACATTTCTCCGAAAATTTAAAAGTTGGGCTTGCAGAAGTTTTAAATAGTCCTTCTGAACAGAATACCATCAAATTTTTGTAGAGGACCAACGTGCTAGCCATGTGAAGCATCTTCAAAATATAATAGAATGGCTGGTTAATTAAAATTTTAAGTTGATGCAGTGGTCATCTCAAAGAACCGAACTTAACCCGATTGTAAACCTATGGTCAATCGTGAAACGATGGCTTGGGGAGAACGAATCAGCGCCATCTAACCTAGGCGATCTCTGAGGACGTGTAGATGCGGAATGCAATCGTATTCCGAAAGATATTTTTGGGAATTTGATAGAGAGCATTCCAAACCGTATTAAAAAAGTAATATCTAATATGGGTCTATGCCCAAAATGTTAATATTATGATTTACTTTAATTTTTATAAAAAGTGCAAAAGTGAGTACATGCGAGTTTTTTTGGTTTTTATTTTTTTCATTCTTTGAAAAATTCTTATTCGTTCTTGTAATTATTGTTTATTTGTTAAGAATACAAGTATTTATATGGGGAAAAAATTTGGTTTGCTTGGCTTTATTCGTTTGGATGTTATGGGCGGAGAAAGTCAGTGATTATGAGTATGTACTCACTTTTGCTCCCCACTGTATATGTATATTCTCATCTATTTGGCAGATTGTCTTCAGCACGCCCACAAACAGCTGTTGACAGTCGCACGAAAAAAAATAGAAGGAACGAAACGAAACGGAAATAACTAATTTACCTGTTATCCCTATTTTGGGTGCAACCTACGGGGGCGGTGGACCCATTGAGCCGCTTATCGAGGCACTTATCTGTGTCCCAAAGAGAGCTCCCCGCATTCCCCATTTCCCATTGTTACTCAGAGCCACAGTACACGGAGCACCGGCATTATTGGTCAAACTATGCACAATCTAAGTTAACATTTTTTGTGGCCATGAGTAATGTGCAGTAATTAGTAATTAGTAGGATATCGGCACTTGATACTACAAATCAGAGGGGGGAGACCCACAGAAGCCTCCTGATCCCCCCCAGGAACAATGGCCACCAATGAGAGATTTATTTGGAATCAAATATTTGATCTAGCAATCATCATAGCATTTGATAGCAATCTTTTTAATATAAATATTTAAATATTTATTAATGATAAATTGATGTTTTATTATATTGCTTAAACGTTAACAGCATTTGGCTGTGGATACAATAATCAGAATGTGAAATGCAATTAGGAATTCCTAATATGTGTCATTTAATTATACCCCCACACTCAATGGGATTTTAAGCTCTTAACGATTCTGATCAAATTATTATTTGTATAACTTTTGTGAATGTGTGTTCGCGTGTGTGCGCGCCCCATTCGATTGGTGGTTGTGTGAATTAATTTTGTTGGGTTCCCTATTCCCAAAAACAGTGTTCAACATTCGAGAATTGACCACGCGTGGGCCAGTGTCTTTCTGTTGTTGTTCCTCTGCTTCCAACGCTGGTCAAATATTTGCTATACCTCGGAATTCGTACAGGTTAAGGGGATATTCATTCGAAATGAATCTGTGTCCGTTTGCCTATGAGAAATTTGTACAGCATACGCCTGAGTCGATGAATGCTCCGGAATGTTGCAAAGTGAAACAAAAGCGGGTGACATTCGTTGATATTGTGCCTCAAGTCATTATCCATCGATCTTCTAATATCAATCGCAAACTGGATAGTAATGGGTATCTGTTAGTCGAGACACTTCTCACTTATTTTTGATTGAATGTTTGTTTTGAACGGCAAAAACCATGCTGCCAAAGAGAGCCCCACACGACAGCTGTCTCTCGCTCTTTCTGTGCTCTCTCTCTCTCTCTATCACTGTCTCTCTTTGGGGCTCGTCGCTCTCTCTTCCCCCACAGAGGGAGGCAGCGATCAATGTTCGAAGTACTTCTGTGGGCTTCGTCGAGCTGCGCGCCTCATTCGCTTGCGTTGCTTCGACGCGTTCACAACGTATATTGCGTATACGAAGCGTGTGCTGTTGCGTGTGTTGCATGACAAAAGGTGCATGAATGAACAAACGCCTGTCGGTTGCCTGTGTGTGCGAGTGTCTTTATGTGAGTTCTCTTTCGATATTTACGAAAATTCGCTGACTTCCGTTGCTCTTCGCTCCGCTCCGATCTGTTCCCGTGTTGTGCTGTGTCTCTGTGTGTGGCATAAAATCATTTCTAAATTTATAAAACAAAACGCGTATACACACACATCTGTCTCCTTAGAGCTTTCCTCCTGCTCGAAGCGGAGAAAATCCAACAAAACAAAATTAAAACCAAATTAATTTTTTGTGCAAAATTAACAGAAAGTCGAGACATAGACACACACACGAAAAAACAACACACACCCATACATACACCTGTAAAAGTGCTAAATAACATACAAGAAAATAGATGGGGAAATAAATTCCCACGATTTATATATCCATACGATCCAAACGAACATACATACATACATACATAGTTTTCTGCTGCATTTGAATTATATTTGTTTGCTTTTGTGATTTTTTTGTTTTGCTTTGTTTGCTTTCTATATCAGTTTTTTGAACATTGTTTATTTTCCACATAAATTCTTCAGTTGAAAGTGAAAGCGCGACGCTGTCCCACGAGAAATGTTGTTGCCGGCGAGAGCGGACAAGTTATGCTAATGACATGGGACAAGAGGACAACCAATCGATGCTTAAAGTAGACAAAATCAATGCAGAAAAGCGTAGCAAATGCCAGCGGATAACAACGGATAAAAACGGACTTTAAATGAATAAAACTATAACAGACGTCAACGGATATTCACGGATAAAACTATAATCAAATCTTTCATTTGAACCAATGCGAAAAGTAGACAGATCAATGTAGAAAAGCATAGAAAAATCCACCGGATAACAACGCATAAGACTACATTCTACTCTTTCAATCAAATCGATGATAAAGTTTGACAAACGAATAAGCAACACAGATACCTACGGATAACAACGGATAAAACAACAATCAAATGACAAATCTATGAACAAAATCCATACAAATTCCAGCGGATAAAAACGGATAAAACAACAATCAAATCTCTTTCACTGGACAAGAAATACACACAAAAACTCGACCAAGATGCGCTTGCAACATCGTTATAACCCCAATCCAGCCACAGCAACAAAAACACAGACCATAGGCAATAACAACAACAGCACCAACACTAACACTAACATCAACAACAACAACAACATCATCATCAACAACAACAACAACAACAACACCAACAACAAGAGAGCCAAGAAATTGAACAACAACAGCAACGGCATCATAAAATTGCGAACAGCAACAGCAACAAAAGCCGCCATGCCACCCGCCACACCACCCACCGTGCCCCCACCCCCAGTGGCAGTGACTAGGCACCACCAAATGCTGATGCTGGATGAGGGCCCCATACAGTCGTCTCTGGTCCCCAAAAAACAGGAGGATGAGGACGAGGAGGCGGAGGAGACCGAAACCGAAGAGCCCACAACCACGACTTCGGTGGAACTGCGATCTTCGGCCAGCTCCCACTATCGGGCCTACACCACCATTCGCAGCAATTCAACATCCGCGATACTGGCCGGAGCGGGTCTACCGCCTTTTGGGGGCCACTGCTCGCAGACGACACCCGGGATGCTCTATGCCCGCCCCCGCACCCTCAATGTCCACAATGTGTGCCAGACGCCCGCGCAGATCACGCAAATGTTTTTTGGGTATGTTTTTCTTTCTCTTTTTCTTTTGATTTCCATTATATTTTGGTTAAGGCTTTTACTAACAGACTTAAAACACACAAAAAAAGAAACTGGGTTATCCGTCTTGAGAGATCTCTTAAAATGCTCTTAAAGAAGTGGAAGGTCTATAAACGCTTAGAAAAGTAAGGGGACCAAAGTGGATCTCTTAACATTCGCAGTTTACCTTAACGATTGTAGACTTTCGCTTATGGGCATTTTGTATAACGCATCCACGTCATTCGTAGCATTCAACGAATGTTCCCTAGAGGAACAAGGGGCCCATAAATCTGTCTTCCCCTAAGTAAACACCACAAAACTTTTCCCGACTAAAAATGTATGCTTCAAGGACAAGAAATAACCCAAATATTCTTTCCATTTCATTAATATTTGCATAGGAAAGCCTTCACATTTTGGAGAAAGATAAATAAGAGTTCGATTTATAGTTTTGGACCATTCATCATTCCCTGTCTTTAGATCTGAACAGATCTTTCTCGATGGTCAATCTCTTTGAGATTAACCAAGGTCGCCGCCAAAAAGGAATCCCAGATGTATATGATCCAGGGGATTCGTGTAAATATTTATGGGTGGTTTTGATTCAATTGATGGGCCCCTGGAAAATGTTGTGTTGTATATGCCGGATCGAAACAGTTCAAAAAGTGTGGGGTAGTGACCTTATCCATAAGGTCTTGGTGCCATTAATCAACTTACCCTTCGATATTGAGTTTATGTATTGGTAAATTTGTTGATTTTTTCCGGGAATTAAGATGTATATTTTAATGGTCATTATCCCATAAGTTCTATTGAACTTTAGACATTATCCGTGATTTATCACTGGAGCATTGTCTCACGACCTGCCACGCCTCTTCAGCATCATCGGGGCAGGGTTTATCTCCCTCTATCTGATCCGTTCTGTTTGGCTGCGTTGCTCTCTCGTTTCTTGAGGGATTTTGTCATCGTTATTTTAAAATTTATATATTTATATTTATTTTGCGCGCGCGCTCAAAAACTGAAACACAGAAACGACACAGAAAATATTCAATTAAATGAAATTACCATTCCCCCGGTGCGGGTTTCTCTTTGGTGCTGTGTGAAAATTCATTGAACTTGATCTTTGTGTGAGGTTTTGTCGTCGTGTTTTTTCGATTTCACACACACCAACACACACACACACCCATTCAGTCATCCAGAAAGGCGCGTGTATTGCATTTATTTTTATTCAAAATATAATAACAAAGCATTAAAATGTCAAAGCGAGAGCTGTAAACACGAACTCAAGCATCCAAGCATCGAGAGAGGAATATCGGGTGTAGCGGGTGGATGTATCGGGTGTGTATGCGATTGCGGGTATCGAGTATACACGCTGTACGAGTCGATTGGACATTTGTCTCAATTTGCATATAATAAAGTCATAAATAACCCAACAAATTGTCACATTTATAACATATTTATTGAGCACATTGCCTCCAGGCAGTGGCAATTGTGGTGGCTTGTGCAGTTAACGAACTATTGATACCCTGTATGAGGTATGATACCCCCTTTGTCACGATGTTTGATTGGAAGGAAATCAAATAATCCTTAAATTTATCCTTAAACGATATTCGTTTTATCCGTATGGTATCACTCTTATCCCTTTTATCCGTAGAAGGAAATCACATAATTCTGAAACTGAAAAAGTCGTAGAATGTCTCCTAAAACGATATTCGTTTTATCCGTAGCGTTATATCAGCTTCTTAAATGAATTCCACCCCCCGCTCAGTGAGTTCTTGCATAAATCTGTTTGAAAAAACTCCAAACTAATTATCCGATTATCCAGTAGTCGACCGACTCACACCTTTAAACGTATTTTTAGTACAATGACTATGTTTGTTGACGTAAAATCAGATAATTATTAAGTTATCCGCAAAACCATTTCATTTATATCTATTTGGCGACTTCTGGATACCCTGAGTGTTCTGTCTATTGTGGATAATAATTCCCACTCAAACTGTGGCCTACTACACTCTCTAGAGTAGCTACGAGGCATCAAAAAAGTTCAATTCATTCAATATGTGGCCCTCCTCTTTGTGGTTCGATGTGATGTTCGATGGCAGAAATGTTTAATTTTAGCCATGATCTATTGTCGGCTCTGACCTTCCTCCGTGACACACACACAATTTGTAATCCATGGGGCACGTGTTGGCGATTTGCAAAGTATTGGCATTGCCCTGCAAATGGGGAGGGAGAATATACGATACGATTACGATTGTGAGGCCCATTCTGGTGGCCCTCAATAAAAACAAAACAAAAGAAAAAAGCGTCAACTAATTTCTGGTCATAAATCACGACGCTCTCTGGCGTTGGGTCATTAAAGACTTTATATGGACCGCAAAAAAGTTAAATTAAAAGAGTTGAATGCGTTTGTCTTTGTTTTTATTTCGCCTTAATTTGATTGTGCCGCTGAATGGCAGGCAGGCAGCATCGTCTCTCGTTCGGTCGTCTCTGTCTTTATTCCATTGAGATGTTGACGCCTTAATAAATCAAGCATTGACCGGGGCAGAGAATCGTCTGATGTCTGGGTTTATCAAAGGCACTTCAATTCATCTAAATGCCGCATTCCTTGTCAATTATTTCACTAGTGGCAACTATTTGTCTTTATTACTCGTACTCGTATACGAATCTCTTCCTTCTTTTCGTTTATTGTTTTGTTATTATTCCGTCGCCCATATGATGTTCACATGAAGTGCATCTATCAATTTGTATAAAAAATATATACTCGTATTAATTAGCTGTTGTCTTCGTTTGCTTCTGGCTTCGTGATATTATGCTTTATTTTTAACTTGATTATGGCATAGTGCACGGCATGGCATGGCATCAAAATCCAAGCAGCAATCACATCGCAGATAATTAATTTAATAGAATGCCAATTTCCATTTACTTCCATTTGTCTCAAATGCAGTAAGCGGCCAGTGATATTTCGTTGTATTTTTAGATGTGTTTTAACAGGTTTTCCACTTTATCCGGAATACCGAGAAAACTCATCATTCTGATGAAACGATTTTACGAATTACATTGATGTGGTTTTAACAGTTATTTTTAGTTAGTTATTTTTTGTTTTTAGGTTCAATAAGTGGAGAGGGTGTAGATGTGCCTACAAAGTGTTTAAGTCTATAGAACTCGGATGAAAATTGAAGAAAAAAACGTGACAAGGCCCGGCTGACTCCCGCGCTTTACGCTCTATCCGTCTCTCTCACACAGTGTGGCTTAGCAGTAAAGTTTTTGTTGTCCAAATGCTTTATTATTGATTTTAAGCGGATTTCAATCGGCATAAAATGTTAAACCATGTTCCAAAAAAAATTCTGATTATATTTTTTAAACTATCCAGCTTATCCGTTAGTTCATCCGAATATCATTTGCTGTCATCCATCACCGAACCATTACAAATTGCCATCAATGTCAGGTGGCGCATCTCCTCTCAGAAAAACATGGAGAAATCAATTAGGAAAATTACCCGCACACCCAATTCTCACTCTGAGAGGCCCATTGAATCGACAATGAGATTCGCGGCGAATGAGAATGAGAATACGCTTTCGTTGCGGAACTACGGCAATGAATAATAATGAATAAATGTGGTGGAAAATGCATTAATGGGTTAAGCAAATGTGCGCATTAATTATTCATTCGACATAATTGAGAAACGTGCTGTAAACAAATACCAATTGAAAGATTGCAGAGAGTGCGGCACTGGTGGAGAGTGCACTGTAAACAGCCATCGGATCCAGTACCAAACATAAATATCGAGTAGCAAATAGCAAGTCGGAGTACTCCTCCGCTGAGCTAATCGGTTAAAAATAACCCACTCATCGAGAGCCAGAACCCAACTGCAGAATCAAAACCGAGTCTGCTGCAGCGGAACTGCACTGCAATCAGCGCCTAAGAATAGGAATAGTCGTGACAGACGAACCACAACATATAGATGGGGTCGGGTGGGACGATAGGACCCTTTTCCGCTTCAGACAATGGATGGGCTATCTAAAGGCCAAACGGCAAAGCCAAAAGCGCTTGACAAATACTGACATGTTACGAGTACTTTTTGATTGCTCCGATAATGGCAGACGATAAGTGGAGTTATAGTTGCGATTAGATGACAAATAGATGATCAATGGGATGTAGTCATCGCCCAAATGGATTTGCTATCGATAATAGTAACCCATTATCGTTGAGACCATCCGTTGATGTCACCTCTAAAAGAGTTTAGACATGATCTAACCCATTGGCAAATTTATTTGGTTCGATTTGATGTAATCTTTGGCAGAGAAAAAACATGTTGGAGTGAGCGTGGGAAGCATTCTCTTTATCCGAATTGCAAATGAGATCATTTAAAACAGAAACGAATGACCCATTAGATGGATGCATAGCCAAAGTATGAAAAGATTCCTTATCCGCTTTACCCGCATGGCAAAAGTGGTATCACGGGTCGCAGAAATGATTGATAGGAGGATTATCCCATGGATGATTATCCGAATATATCTTATCCGCTTTATCCGAATTGAAAAAGTTAATTAATTACTCCGGAAATATCGTATGGAGGATTATCCAATTGATGATTACCCGAAGTATCAAAAGAGATATTATCTGCTCTATTCGAATTGCAAATTCATCAAAAATGAATATTCCATTACACGGGTATTATCCGCAGTATCAAAAAATATGTTTTTTGTTTTATCCAAATTGCCAAAATGATATATTTGGACGGAGAAATGAATGAGCGAATTATCCGACGTATCAACAGATTTCTTGGGTCCTCACTTACTTACAGCTTTTGGTTCACGATTTAGTTCATATTTTGATGATGGCCAAATTGTTGTTCGCTTGCACTTGGCATTGCTTCTCATGGCCGAAAAACGCCGTCAGTGCCGTGCCCCCGTGGCCATAAAATATTCGATATACAAACTAAATAAAAAGAGCGCTTAAACAATGTTTTCTTTCAGTATATTTGATTTGCACTCGTCGCTTTATTTACGCGAAGCAGCATGTTCTAAAAATAATAGTCCATCCAAAAACCAAAAGAAAGTGTGAATTTTTGAGGGCCATAACGGAGGCTACTTCATAATTTACAAAGCAAACAAAGATTGCCAGAAGCCAGCCGCCAGCAGCCAGAAGCAGCAGCCAGAAGCAGCAGCAGCAACAATAGCAAACAAAAAAGTGTGTGTGGAAAGAGCTTAGCAATTTTTATTGCAAAATATAAGAAAAGAAAAGCCATTAAATCATGTGAGACCACAAAACACCACCAAAAATACATACATATGTACATATATCCATTTGTGTATAGTAGAACGCAGAGGATACACGAAAACAATCATTTAGAATGGAATTTTATGGAATGCTCGAATACTGCGGGGGCGCCAATTTTCGGATGTCTGTCATTTTGAGTTAAGTCATGATGATTGTCAATCTGTCGGTGATTATATGATATGCACTCAAAGGCTAATCCTATGGAGGGAGCATGACAGGAAAATGCGCTTTGAATTCGAAATCCTAATCTGAATTTTATGGCGGGAATGAGAAAAACAAGTTCCCAGTCGTGTAGCTATCCAAAACGCATTGTTTTTTGTTACCCGTCTTATCCGATTGATTAAAATCGTTATCCATGGCTTTAATATGTGTAGGTTGAAGGGATAAGTTATGCCTTGAACCAAAATGTTTTATATGCCAACGATCAACACCTAATTTGACTTGCAAACGATCTTAAGACTTCCTCGCTAATATCTGCATAAATTTAAAGTATTTTCAATGATTCCGTAAACCGATCTCCGGCTCTTGATCTCAGAAGAATGAAGAAAATATGTACCCAGTCGTGGGAGACTCTTTCAGAGTGAGGGACTCCCCTTTATCCCACTCTTATCCGTTTATTCGTCATATGTTAATGTTTCCTCTTGTTTCTTGTAAATCATGAATCGATCTACAACCTGATTTGACTTGCAAACGATGTTTGAACTTCCCGCCCCAGATCTAGATAAATTTAAAGTATTTTCCATGATTCAATGAAACAATCTCCAACTTGGATACATTTTTCGGTTCAGTTGTTTTCGTGTGAGACGCTCCTTTAGAGTGATATCATCATCGATGATCTAGGATTCATTCTCTCTCGAAGCTCCTCCATTCCATTGTGTGTGTGACCTCAGATGCCAAATGGGTTACACATCCGCACGGTGCACGGATGAAGTTTTGTTTCTGAGTCACTCTGAGAATTTCACCGAGATTTGCATTCCCCATTAGTGTGGCAGGCAGTCGATGCCAGATGTGTGTTCGATGCCTCACTAACCTTGCGCAAAAAAATAAAAACCAAACATCGTACATCGGTGTGCGGTGGTCGCTTTATCGTTCGCCTGTGGATCTACGCTTTCTGGGTTCTTTGTTTTAGACGACAGAAATACGACAGAATATGTAACCTATTTATTTTCGAAATGTTGACCTCATACGCACCACAGCCCCAGTGGGAGAGAGGCCTACAAATAAGTGGCGTGCCATGCCGTGCATGGGAGTAAAACGATAGCGCGCGGCCAAATGTGTCGATGACAACTTCATTAGAGGCAGCAGCATGTGGCAGCAGCGGAGTGACTGATTGACTGACTGACTGACTGTCTGACTGACTGATTGACTGATTGAATGACAGCTGGATAGTCCGTGTAGGCCTTTTGTTCTGAACCGCCCAAGTCAGAGCAACGCCTGAGCGTTGCGTTGGTCGTCGGTTGTTCCCTATCTCGGATACTTTCAATCAGAAAACGATAATTCATGACATCATTCATGGAGGCAACCATCCGTAACAATGTCCGTCCGCTCTCCGCCTCAGTGGATGGGTTAATTAGTAATTTAACACAATATTAAATAAATGAAAGCCCCCTCTGCTGCTACTGCTGCTGCCTCTGACTGACTCGTTGTAATACCTATAAATATTATCCGAATCCACTCTATAATTTCTTTGTTTCTCCACCATCCACCATGACATCAAATGTTCGTGAGGAGAAAATCCACTGGGTACCGATTTTCTCATAATCGGAATCTCATTGAGAACATTTTTTTCGCTGCCCCGACTGGAGGCAGTAGGCAGATATTTTATTGGGAAATCAAAAGAGAGCCATGGAAAACCACTTGCGGGAGGAAGCACTGCACTGACTGGCACTGCCAATCTGGGGAGAAGGTAATCATCGATTCAGTTGCCCGCGTGCGCCTCTAATGAGCGGTTCGGTTGTGTGTCTGCCGCCGTCTCGAGATCTCGAGCCTTAGAGTCGCGCCCCCCTTACGCTTTTACTTTCACTCCTTCCGTTTATAAAGGATAAATAGCCAAAAAGGATATATATTCGAAAAATACCCTTATGGGGAGAGATCTCGTTCGCTATTCCTCTATCCGTTTTGTTCCGGATAAAGAAAGTATAGTCGAACTAATCAAAAAATAAATTAATATTTTTTGGATTTAAGAATTTCTCTGGTAAGGTTTTTTTTAACCAAGGAAATATTTTTCCATTTTAAATTTAAAATCTAAATTTAATAATAATTCAATTTTTATAAATTAGAATTTAAAAAAAAATATGTTTTTTAAAAATAAACTCAAAATTATTTAAATTTAAAAAAAATACTTTAAAAATTAATTCTAATTTTTTTAAATTTGAAAAAAATTATTGTAAAATATAATGAACAACAAATATTTTTTTTTACATTTTTGATAAGAATTTTTTAACTTAAAAGGTATTAAATTTAAAATTATTTTACTAAAAAAACAAACCTTAACGAAGAATAAATTACCTGTAGGATTTTTTTAAGGATTATCAAAGATTATAGTTTATAATCGAATTATCAAAAAAAAGAAGGTGCGGCTTATTTTTTTTCAAAGAACCTCAACCTCAATATAAGGCATTCCGTTCTATTCCAACGCCTTTCTATTTTAGGATTTTATACGACCGATATCCGATGGATATTATTGATAGAAATGCGGTCAGTACGACTGTTATCCGTTGGCTATCAAAACTCTGGGACAGTCTTGAGGGGACTGTCTCTCATAAAACGAAAGACCATTAAAATTGCATTGACCATAATTTTGTATATCAATTTATGACAGCGAGAGTCAGTCCACAGTTCTATTACGACTCTCGCGTAAGATATCAAAAGTGTTATATGTATATATGTACCAAGAATTTTATTAGCGAAAAGAAAGTCTCAGTTTCGATTCTTTTTGTGGAACATGATCAAATCGCGCGCGTTCAGCAATCTGGAATCAATTTCCGTATCGGTTGCAAACACAGCAACAGAATAGAAAAAAAAGAATAGTACAGAAACCTAGGTCGGATTGAGCCGACAAAAGTTTCGATTAGATTAGATGCCACTCTCCGATAGGACAAATCACATTGTACACTCCATTTGGGCGACCCAAAATACATATTGGACAGATTGGAAATCAGACAGTAAATCGCTAGAGGTGGAGCCGCCAGCCCAATCCAATCCACAGCTGCGCGGCAATCGCATTTGGAATGGCATGGAATGGATGGATGGAAATACTGGAGTCTGAAATGTTTGCAAAGGTAAACAAATTACTCGGTAAAAAAAGAGTGATATCATTGGCGCTCTACAATTTTGGTATACAATGAAATAAATAAATAATAAATAAATACAGAAATGGGGAGAAGGCAAATACAAATACTCGTAAATATATAGAAATACGGAATGCGAAGCTTAAAAATAATTGTTGATGTCACATCCGAAAAGACGAATAGACGAAGCGGAGACAGACCCCAAAAAAGGTTATAGGACAACGACACTGTAATCAAGATACAAAAACCACCGAGCGGCCCCCTGAGAGTCGCAGTCGAAACGATGACGTTACATTTTCAGAGTCCGAGTACGAGTGTATCTGTATCTGTATCTTTTGCAGACAAAACTACAACTACTAATGTCCATGGCCTAACTGCTTTGTGAAAGCTTCTGCCGCATTGTTCTTTCTGTCTGTGTGGAAATGGTAGGTGGCCCTGTTTGCCCAGTCCCAGTCCCAGTCTCCTCTCTGTTGCTGTCTCTCTATAAATAGTCGCTTGTCGAAAGGGACCAAGACGAACAGCGGTCTCATGGGTAGAAGCAACGTTTTAAAAATAAACACCAACACAACACGGCCGATTAATCAGATACGGGCTTCGCTTGAGGTAGGGTTTCGCCTAACGAGTGGAGCGAAAGAAGCCGAAGAAGCCCCTGGAGAAGCCCCTTGGATTAGGTGGTAGCTTATTATAATTTTCATGGCTAAGAAAAGAACAAATAGAAGTGAAAGATCTCAAGTTATGGCAGGCTTCAAAAATATAATCTTAAAGTGACTTTTGGTTAGACATTCGTAAATATTTGTATAAATGATGGACAATAGACAATGTTTAGTGAAGAATTAGGGAAATCCATTAAATAACTGCAGTTTATTCTGTTTTACTACCATGATATAATCTTAGATTCCACATACGAGTACTACAATTATAATGCTTTTATTCATTGAAAAAAATGGATCTTCTGAAAATTAACATATCTTCAAGTGATAATTACCTCCTAGACCTCTAATTTTTTCAATTTCCGCCAAGATAAAAAGAGACTTTATCTTTTATGTATTTTATAAGTTAACAAGTCCCACCAAAGCATGCTATTGCTTGGCCAAACACAATTAATTGTTCAAATAGTCAAACATACGTATACCCCCCTGAAGAACCCGCTTCCAATGATAAAATTCCATTAAGAACCTCACGTAGTTCGGTCGGGCCTTCCTTTTGCACCGAATTCCCTATTAAACGGGGATTATAAACTTGATTTATTGAGAGATGGGGAATGTCCATAGTAGTCAATGTTTGTGGGGGGATTAAGATACGATACTAAGAAAATATATTTGTAGAGAGTTGTACGAGAGTTCAAAGAGCTGTGAAATGACGTCAGAGGAAAGCCATTGATAAATAATCGCCCAAGATTTGCTACCGATAACGGGACAGTGTAGAAGACGTGCAGTGGAGTGGCAACACTTGTTAAATAAATACAAATACGAATACAAATACGAAATGCGTACCGCGTACGTTTAAGCAAACAGAATGTGGAAATGCTTTTGGCCCGCCACAAAAACAGCTGTTCGCCAAGAGAGAGAGGGACAACCGATAGCTCTCTTTAGTTCGCTCTTTGCCTCTTTTGCCTCTGTGTTTCTGTCTTTGCTCTTTGTTTGCTTTTACTCACTGAGGCGGCGGCGGCAGAGCAGCGTCATTTTTATTATTAGTTATGACCTCATCATCGATTATTGCTGAGAGAGTTTTGTGCCTCTCTGTCTGTCCCTCTCTCTCTCTCTGTGTGTGTGTGTGTGTGTGTGAGTGATTGAAACGAGTCGTCAACGGAACGGTGTATCGCCGCTGCAGCTGCCCCCTGCCTGTTCTCCTCCTCTGCTGCTGCCCCTCCCCTCCTACCCATGTGGCTACGCTACCTGTTACCTGTGCCAAAGAGTTACCTTATATCGTATCGTAGGCCTGGCCAGAGGCGCCACAAGTCTTGTGCAAATAATCGAACACACCTTTGAATTTCGAGTGAGATTTACTCTGTTCTCTGCTCCACCATCTCCCAGCCCAGGCAAAGATCGATGCTGATTAGCCCAGACATGCATGTCCGTCCGCGTGTGACATGTGTTCTAGTATTAATTTGTAGACAAATATTTTGGCCCTGAGTGTTACCCAAGTGTTAAATGCCATAACTATAAGCCATAACTATAGATTTTGATGACTCTGTTTGCTCTGTTATCGGTAGGGCTTTAGAGGTGTTTCCACGTGTATTAAAACAGATCTTTCCATATTTATATATTCCTATATTCCCAACTACCGATAGTTGTAACTGTTCTATCTCCATCTATCCCACGAATCCTATCCTTCTTTATCCTATAGGTCTGTTTGAAAAGTTCTTGCATAACTTTAAAAATTGATCGATAATTATCGATAGGTGCATACCCTGCCTGATAGTTTTATCATCACTAGAATCTGTAATCGCCTCTACGCGTAGCTACGCTTGGTTTACGAACTGTCAAAAGCAAATGCAAATTGTATGCTTAGGCGCATGTGTTAATGTTAATGTTGATTATTTGTTTTGTTTGTGGCTAAAACTAGCGACATTCTTACTCACTGTCTCTCTCCTCTCTCTCTCTCTTGTTCTCTCTTTGTGGCTCAGAGTTCAATGTACATTTTGTCATTTTGTTCAATTGTATTCGGAAATTGTTTATTACTCATTAATAAGGCACTCGAGAGCGTGGGTCAATGAAATCGTTTACACAAATGCATATTCGCCTCCCTACCCATCTTTCCCCTCTATGCTTCTTCCTTTTTAATGGGTTTTCGTAAGATTTCTGTACTGGTCGAAAGCAGCGTCATTCAGCTTGGCCCCAGGCCAAAATAATGATTGCATGCGGCATGCGGCATGCGGTGATGGTGAGACGTTCATTCATCACTTGCGGAAATGCTGATCTGCTTAATACTCTGATCTATGGGCGTGTCGTTTGTGGTTTATCCATTGACTGGGGGCAGAATAAACTGAATAAATGCTGATAAAGTCGGATATTCGGATGCTACATGAAAGTGATAATTTATATTGTTTGAGTGTCTCTATGGATCAAAAAGTAATACAATTTACTTGGATAAAGTTGGATAAGCTATGATTCTACTTATTTTTAATTTATTCAGACGGATGACTGCGAATATGACTTATCCGTGGTTTTGTTTCAACACGGATAAAGCCGGATAATCAATATTAGTAATTTGGAGATTTATTTTTAATGAATTCAAATGGAAAATCAAGAATTAAACTTATCCGTTGCTTAATTTGAGTTCTGATAAAGCCGGATAAGTAGTATTAATAACTATAAAAAGAAATTGTTGTTCGGATAATGATAACATTTACATAATTCATTGGAATTGTATTGAAAACCCCTTTATTAGGAAAACAAATTATAGATGATATATGACGCGCATGAGCAATATTCATGAATGGATTTTCCCAGATAACAATATCCGTTTTATCTCGAATTAATCATGATATGATATGTATTATGGGAAACGCATTGCTCATAGATAACAATGTGGAAAGACGTTGAACGCAAAACGACCGAGGGGAACTGCTGCATGAGCGATCGTATAATTTCCAGCAATTTATCATTCATTCATGCCAATGATCAAATCAAAATAGGTATCTTTTCTGATCAATGAATATTAAACGGATAATTGTATTAATCATCCGCAGGAATTTCCATTTTTCAGTTCTTACCAAGTGCATTAGTCCATAAATGGCTTATACCAAGTGAATGTACTCTTGGATTGTGGCATTATAGGCACTTATTATCTGGGAGATAGCCGAGCCATAGATTGCGTTGCCTTGATTCATGTAGAAACGTTTAAGGCGCTATCAGCAGTAGGGCCAGAAGCAGAAGTAGATTGCAGATTACGACTCGAGACAAGCGGAGGGAGGACCTTGGCTTGTTAACTTGGCCTTATCTGCAAACACACAGAGCATTTAATAGGTCACGGCGTATTTCCGGTAGTCCATCCAAACTTTACAGATATTTTATCTTACTCATTCCACTCTCTCTTCTGCCTCTACGTGGTGTGTCTCGCTCCCTTCCGATACGCTCCCTTTGTTAACGTATTATTCCGCTCCATTGCCCCAACAGCATAAAAAGAAGGAAAAACGAGAACGTAAAACTTGTTTACCACAAAATGTCGTCGCAGTTTTAGTAGCACACATCATGTCATCAGGTTCTTAGAATCCCACAATTTCATCATGAATTCTGATTATGAATCAGGCACGGGTTCAATCTCTGGAGACTGGAAAACATATCCCAGAAATGTACTTTCTTTTGTTTATTTTTTTTAATGCTTTGATTGTTTAATGAATCGAAATAAATTTTAGCGGAATCGATATTCATTGGAAGACCATTTGTAAGAGTTCTATAATGAAATAAGTGCCTGGAAGATCTATTATTTAAAGCGACTCTAGAATTATCGATGAAGTATTAAGGATAGTAAGGGGTCTACGCCTTGCTCCCAACTTATGCACAAGCGAAAAGTGAAAAAGAAAATCCCCGAGAATGCAAAAACAAAATACATGCCGCTATTGGTTCCAGAGAAATTAAATGCTAATGCAATTTCTCTCTTATATCTAGGATCTAAGGGTCTATACGATAGACAATTATCTAGCGATACGAAAGAAAGCACTGAAGTTATATGAAGCTATGAATGAATCATATGAATCGCAGAATCAATCGGTATATATGATAATTAGTTATCGATAGCTGATAAGTGTCTCTTAAGAAAAAGGCCGGAAACGGAAGAACTTTCTGTTTCATTTAAATGATTTCTGCTGAGAACAGGTCTCATTATTGTTTACGAAAAAATCTGTTAATTGCATTCATTGATGCTGTGCTCTGTGCCGTGATGAGATGATGATTCTGCTGCACTTCCTTGTGTCCGAACCGATCCGATCCGATCCGTTTTCACACTCTTGCTTTTCGTCCCCCGGAAATGTTTCCACAGCCAAATTTGTTCATCGTCTGGCGGCCAATGCTCTTCCTCTTTTATGGATGCTTTTGTTCTTGTTTTTTGTTGTTGTAGTTGTTTTTGTTGTAAACAAAGCATAAATTCAGCTTCGCTTCAGTCTGTTTGCCATAAAAATACCAAAATCAAAAATGAGGGGAGTGAAAATGTTACGATTATGGCGCAACTTCACCCACACATGAGAGACCAAGAGCCAAGAGTCAGTCCAAAAATAGAAGAACCAAACAAAAAGCATAGAAAGAGAGGCAGCGGCCGGGCCAAATTTAGTAAATGATGTGAATGCCGTGGGCGTGCCACAGAAACGGTGGTGTCTCCTCCGCCAGCTGCTGCTGTTGGTGCTGTTGGTGCTGCTGCAGATCGATGCAGTCATGTAATTGGCATCTATACACGTTTGACCGCCGCTGCTGCACTTGCTCTTGGGTCTCTCGCTCTGTCTGACATAATCGCTTGGCATTTGGCTTCCCATTTGGCTGTCTCTCCTCTCTCCCTCTCTTTTGCTCAACATGTTGCAAGAGTTTCTTTTTACCTCTTTGTTGCATAGTTTATGTTTTTTGTTTGTTTCGGTTTTCAGGTGTTTCCACGTGTGTGGGCTGCAGACAAGTTTTTTTTTTTTTTGTAAAACCAAAAATGTTGTTGCTCGGTGGAGATCTGTCCCTCTAGCCGTAGATCTCCCTCTTTTAGTGCTGCTATGTTTTGGCAGAGGTGGGAAAAGTCTTAAACCTAAGACTATATGAGCCATGGCTAATGCTGGAATGATATATGATCCTAAAAAGGATCTAGGCTAAAAGAGAGCTTTTCATGCATATCATTGGGTAGCAATGGGTTATGTGTACTCGACAGATGCTTCTATCAAATCATTCGTCTCGTGTGATTCCATGTCTTAAAGCCCCATTTCAAAGGCGACTTTTATGGTTGGTATTTCGGTGTAAATGCTGAAACCGCTTGAAGTACTCATTAAGGGACATTCTTTATCCGGAAATTGGCTAACAGAAATGGAGATCAGACTCTCTGAATGAAATCGAGCAATTTGTAATTTTATTGTCTTTTGGGATCGATTCAATGAGAAATTCTTACCTTTCCAAAAGATTTTATTGGGAGACCTTTATTAATTCTCTCTTGCCATACATTTTGGCGTGTGTGTTTTTCATTGAAACATATTTCGATTTTGATTTGTTTACTGACTTTGAGTTGTCACTGGACTTGGACTTGACGTCATTTCCATTCCCATTTCCATTCCCCTTCCCCACTCGAAGCGGCTCTTCCTCTTGGCATTGCCGTGCCGCTCTCTAGCATTGATAAGCCCCCGTTGGCCCCAGAGTAAAATATAAAACGTTTCTCAGCAGGAAATAGACTTGTGTTTCAGTCGCGATTCTCCACTCAATTGGAATAAAACAGGCCGCCGGATAATTGTAATTGTATTCGGCAAAAACAAAATCATTTACAAATGATTTACGCAATCAATTACAAAATTTGTTCAAACCACAACGCAAAAAGATACAGATACAACAGATAGCGAATATATAGCGCAAAAATTGTGATATAAATATTTCAAAAAATAACAAGAAACAAAAACAAAGTGAAACGGTTTCAGAATGAAATGGAAATCAAGTAACTGCGTCGCAGAGAAATATGGCTTTATACGATAAATAATATCCCATTTATACACCCGCGTCTCCGGTTGCCATCTCTTTTTCCCCTTTGAGGCTGCTGCTGGCATACGCTACGTATACGCGATATTTAAATTTCCATTTGCCCAAATGATGCAATTGTCAGTGCCCCCGCTGTCGCTGTTGCTGTTGATGCTGCTGCTTCTGGTGATGACGATGTCTTGTTGCCAACACACGGAACAAGAGGCAGACGAAGCTGCCACAAAAATCTCGTAATATGCATATAGATTTTGTTGTTGTTTTTGTTTTTCCCTATTTATGGCTCGCGCTTACACTCGTACTCGGACTCGTATTCGTCTCTCGATTGGGTGGCACATGTTTCGATGTGTCGCCACTGGGAACGTGACTGGCATACGGATTGTGGCATTATACATATTGCCACTTATAGTACGAATCAGCGGTGGCTGTAGCTGAGCTGTGCCTGTCCTTGAGCGAGTTCATTCATTGTTCACTTATAAGGAGAACCAGAAAAACAGTTTCCCGAATTGATTTATTTGGGCATATTTCGTGAAAAAGTGTGCTGGCAGCATGTAGAACGTTTCAGCGATATAATGAATGATTGGATGATGCATATTTATATCTGAAAATTTATAGATCCCCTCCACAGAATCTTATCCGAAAGCGATCAATAATTTGATTCCATAAACGATTTCCTCGCGTTTGGCCATCGTTTTCTCGAGAGTCTATTTTTAAGGATGAACTTTATTGAGTAACCATTTATTTATTATTAATATTTCCCTTCCTATTTTTCGCTTTACAGAGAAGTCCTGAATGCATGGCGTGCCAAGGCTCGCTGCAATGTGGTGCCCGACGAGCGTACCCAGGAGCTCTTCCACGAGCTAAGCTTCCATCCCAGCCAAAAGCAGAGTAAGTACTCTAAATACAGTGAATATCCACTAGAGCAGATAACTAATTGATTGTTTCATCTAACAGTTAGCGAAATGCTGCAAACGGCCAAGAAGGTGGCCCGCAAGGGGGGCAGTGGACAGCCAAATGGCCTGACATTTGGACAGTTTTGCGTACTGGCCGCAGATTTGAAGCGTTTTCGGTGAGTGTTTTTCGATTGATCTTTTTGTAGCCTTTCATTTAACAAATATTTTCTGCAGGGCTTCAACGATTTCGAATCAGACAACAAACTACTGCGAATACCAGCAACTGTCCGCGGGCTCAGGCTCGCTGCTCCAGCAACAGCAGCAGCAGGATGATACCCCATCGACTGCCGCCTCACCTGCCGCCTACAGCCATAGCAATGGCAAGAAACTGGACAACCATGGCACCGAACTGCGGAGCACCAAATCCTTTAGCAGTGTCGATGATACCAAAAAGAAAAAGAACGCCAGCAATGAGCCCGTGGAGGTGTTCCTTGGGGGCTCCTGCAATCCCACAACCTGGCGAGCGGACGTTGCCATACCAGCCCTCAAGGAGCTGGGCATTTCATTCTATAATCCTGTAAGCCACACCCTCACAAAATATCCTGGGAAGAAGCAATAACTTATCATCAATTTTCTTTGCATTTTTCGATTTTTGTAGCAAGTATCCGATTGGACGCCCGATCTCATCGAGCTCGAGCATCGAGCTAAGGAAAAGGCCCGTGTATTATTCTTTGTTATGGATTCGGAAACACGCGCATCTGCTGGTGCCATCGAGGCGGCACACATAGCGGGTCAAAACTGCAAGCAGCTGGTGTTGGTTTTGCATCCGTATAAACCAAATCAGAAGATACTGAATGAGCCTATTTCACAGCAGTACGTAAAGAGTGAAAGATGAATGCATTTTAGAGCTATAGGAGGGGATGTAAAATCAATTATCTCTCAATGTACGGCAGGGCATTGCAAACCCAGTTCCATTTGGAGCACATTCGCACTCGCGGATGATGTTATTCTTACCAAAAATCGTGTCCTGTTATTCCTATAGCTCCTAAAACGCATTGTAGAGCATTTCTTCAACTAAAACCAATGTCATTCCACAGAGAATACCTCGATCTGACTCGCAATCAGATGATACTTAAGGAGCTGGTCTCCCGTCGCGGTCTCCCAGTCCTGGAGAACATACCCTCGGGATTGCAGCGCACCAAGGAAATACTGTCGGGCATCAGGGATCCACCGTCCAAGATATCTTCCATTTTAGAGTGAGTTTTGCTAAGACTTTAAATAATGTTTCCTCTGCTAATATTTCGATGTGTTTTTGCAGTACCGTACGCGGGGCCTTCGATCGGGTGAACCCGCAAAGCGATCTACTCACTGTGGAACAGTGCAAACGTGCTCTCTTATTCTTAGGCTATGCTCAGAGTTTAGTTAATTTAGATAATCTAACCAAGATCATAATTAATCAGCGCGAATCGCTGAAATTCCTGCAAACGCACAGCTCAAAGATCGATCCAAATGAAGATTCAGATCTGCCCATCATGGCCAACCAGGAGCTCATCGACTTTGATCTATTCTGTGTGATCTCGGCCTACCTGTCCGTCCTGCAGCAGGAGATCCACGAGAGTGGCTGCATCTCGCCCATCAAGGGTACCAATGTGCCACCACCACAGGTTTACTTTACCAACGGTAGGTCCTGCCCTCCCCCTACATTCGTCTGACACCCGACTAATCCCTGGTTCGTTCATTCAGCACCCGATGTGGACATCTATTATTCGGCTTGCAAAAACATCTCGCGTACCTCGAGCAACGCCAGTGTACCGTCCAACAGCAGCAGTGGTATTGGCCACGATCTGGAACGCCAGAGCCTGTTCGAGCAGCTGAGTCGCAGCCGGGACAGTGGCACCTCCTCTCCGCAGCCAGCCGCCGCGAGCAGTCTATGTAAAAGCTCCAAGCCTCAGATCTTGCTGAACGTCGAGTCCATTGAAACAACCGAAATAATCACCACCAAAACGATAGAAACCAAGCCAGGCGGCACGCATCCTGCGTCTGTCCCGGCGGTCCCTACCGAGGAGGAGGAGAGCGACTCAACGATTCGGTCTTCTCGAGCAGCAGCTCCATTGCCAGTGCCGGGGATGCACTCTGTTGTGGCGGACTCGATCTGCGCGATGTCTATCTGGGCGGCAGCTGTGTGATGCGCACCAAGTGGCGTCAAGAACTGGCCGTTCCCTACCTGCAGTCGAAGAACGTCAGCTTCCACAGCCCGGCCCTGCACGAGAGCATACAGCTTCTGCCGCAGCAGCAACTGCAGCAGCAGCAACAGCAGCAGCCTGGACAGCATGAGCAACAGCAGCAGCAGCGCTCGTTTGTCCGCACGCGTCGAAAGTGCCGCGGCAATCAGCTGCAGCTGGAGGAGCAGGAAGAGCTGACGGTAGCCGAGGAGTCGCTCAGCTGGTCGCTGCCGCCGGTGTCTGTGCGCCAGAACCTGTACAATCCCTCGCTGCTTGACTCGAGCCGAGTGCTGCTCTTTGTGATCACCAATGAGACGCGTTCCCTGGCCCCCATGACACTGGCCGCCCACTGCATTGGCCTCATGTACAATGTGGTGCTTGCGGTCCAAATGCTGCCCGAGGATTGTGTGCTTGGTGGCGAAAAGGTGAGTTTAGAGATCGAATGGGCTATTGGTTTTAGATTGCTAATCATTCTGTGGTTTCCTTTCAGCTAACTGTGGCCGCCATCAAGGACTACAATCGCGGACGGTCGTACCTCATCGATTTGGCCAAGCGGCAGGGCGTGCCCGTGTTCAATGACATACGGGCGGCCCTTGACTGCACTGTGGCCAAGGTGCAGGCGTACAACAATCGCGATCGTAGCTAATTCGTACCTGTATTCAAGTTCCAGCACGTGACAATTTTTAAGCTTATTTCTAAACTAAATCTAAATCCTAGTGCAATTTGTATTGTTTTCTACGCCCGTGACTATGCCCCATGCCCCAAGCCTCCTACTACCACTAATCTGAATGCTTTATAATCGTATTCTGAAATGATCCCCTTTCTCTATAGTTAATTCTATGCGTAATACGTAATAATCTAATCTTTAATTTAAGTGTAAAACCACTAAAATGTCGTCGCCCAGAGAGCGCATTTCATAACCCTATGGAGGCGGCTCTTCGGTCTCTTTCGGCCTCCCCCTCCATATATGATAATTTATTATAATTTATTTAACATATACGAGTAACGAGTAATCCATGTAGTACATGTGCTAAACTGTAACTGTAAATATCCACACAAACATGTACAATTCTAGTGCATAAGCAATGCAAAAACCCACTAAACTATATATTTTATATATTCTTAGCGAGCATTCAAATATAATTAATGTAATAATTACCATATAAAACCCAACCCCCCTATATTATACACGCATACAGATATTGACCCCCACTGTACCAGTTGGCTGGACAAAAAATATCTCAATAAACAAATTTTTCTAACATATAATTGACGCAGTAAAACCTGATCAAGTAAGCTAAGACTCAGAGACAGAAGAACCATAACCATGCGCTCTGTAAGAAGAAGTACATCGACACAGAAACAGCGTCGATAGTCGTAGAAAACACTACCCTCCAATATAAATTGAAATCTCGCGCGCATCAAAAGCTTTTGAAATGTCACTAAAAAGCTCCCACGCCTGGCAACACTCCCACAGAGTGCAGCCAGATCGCCGCGTTTTGTGACACCCTGGCAGCACTCAACACGATCAGCAAGTGAAAATCTGACGTGAGCGAAACGGCACACACTCTCACTCTCATTCAGTAATAGTATTTGTTGCTATTTCTGCACCAGCTCCGTTTAAACTTAGTTAGTTGAAACAATAAAATGTGATTTTCCACTGCGGCCGGCCCCCTGCACGTTCCCTCCGTGTCTGTTCGCGCTCGCGTGTGTGAGTGTGTTATTGTTTAGCCCCCTCTGCCCAAATTGGCGACTTTGATTTCAGTCGCCAAATCGAATCGAATTGCGGGGTCCACCGGGTGGACTGGCTGTCGTTCTGTCAGTCGTACGGAATGTGTAATGCGAGTGCCAGTGTGTGAGAGTGTCAGCGGGTTCAATCAACTGTACTATTCCAGTAGTATGACATTCCCCAACTAGTCTGGAGAAACGGCAAAACTTAGTTACGAGAGCTGACACAGCCACAGAGAAGAGAGCACAGAAACATGCTTAATGAATGCGTTTCATTACTGTATAAAAATATTAAAGCAAATTAATATTTTGTTATTTTGTTTTGCAAAAACAACTACGTAACATTTCAATGCAGCAGCAGCGGCAGAAAGAGAGCGCGACACTTGCTGCTCCGAGAGCGAGCGGCACAAAGAGCGCCACTAACACAAGAGAGTGATAAGTGAGAGGAGAGGAAAGGCGACCGACTCTCTGACGTTTGGCGCTGGTCGCTTTTATAACGGACCTCACCGAAGCCGTAGTTGAGTCAAGTGACGTTCGAAGACGGCGGCGCAGAGGCCAGAAAAACACAACAAATATTAAAGCATATTCCCCGTTTGATTGATATAAATGAATATGCAGTGCGGCCCAGTTATACAGTTATACAACTGGAACAAAATCACTCTCTTACAAGTGTGTGTGTGCAATCTTCCTCCTGCTCTTTCTCCGGATTTTAATTAAACGCCAGAGATGAATATCACACAGGCCATATCCACAGAAGCAGCAGCAGCCAAAGCAGCAAAAAGTGTAAAAGTGCAATAAAAATTAAAATTTGAGTGCCAAAAGCCAGACAACAATAATAAAAGTTAAACAAAATCAAAGTAATAATACAAACAAAAACAAAAATCACACCCGGCAGCGACTTTTATTATAACGAGCTCCGAATCCGAATCACATAAAGAAATCAACAAGTGTGCGTCTGGGTCTGGTCTCTCACGTCTGTTTCGCTTTCATTCATGCGCTCAAAGCAGCGCACCGACAACCAAAACAATAACGGCAACAAAAGCTGATAAAAGCCCAGAAGCAGAAGCAGCAGCAACACCAACAACAACAGTTACTACAACGCCAGTTAGAACCCTGTCTGACCGAAAGAGAGACACACAGAGAAGAGAGCTTTAAGTAAGTCTTTGATTCCATTCCTAGCGCAAGTCGCTTAACCGTTAGTAGGAACCCTTACCGATTTTTTCGCTTGTGCCTATTTGCTAAGCGTTTTAGTGGGACACACACGCTTTTTTGTTTAAAAATCGGTGGATAATTGAGGGGAGAATCATATAGCCATACCGGGCTACAGTGCGGTTCATGCGTACGTGGGTGTTTGGAGCAGAAATGGATTTACGAACATGTGAGAGATTGAAATTATATATTTATTGTTTATAAATCGAGCGAAAAGGGGTCATAGGGGTAATTTTATTTACATATCTAAAAAATACAGGACAGCAATCAGGAAATTTTTAGTGGAATTTCGGACACTTAACAAATATTTTAAAAAGTGATTCCATATATTGAAAAAAAACACGATTTTCATATAAAAAAATTACCTTTTTTCATTACAATTTTGGCTGTTTTTGCATGCATCGATAACCATTCGACTAAATCGACTTCAAAGCTCAGTCTCAAAGCTCTGAAACGCACTGTACACAGCTAGATCTAGAGATAGTACCTGTAGGCATGCATTCAACCGTAGAAGCCGATCGGCCACGTGTATCGCATGTAAACAGAGCGGCAAGCTAATGACAGATCTCATCTCGATGGGTGATGGCTGGTGGGTGTGTGGCGGCGGGGATAATCACTCGGGTTGGATAAGCACTGCCAACAGATCAGATCTGTTGGGTAACCAGATAAGAGAGAGATATGCATAAAACATTCCAGCCAAAGCAAGGTTTTTCCAGACCTTTCAACCAGGCCCAAAAGTATGCAATGGAAACAGCTTAAAGGATTATTCCCAGGAGGAAAAAGGAACTCAAAATTCACTTGCGATCATCAGTAGAGCCTATGATCAACATTTATTTATAAACAATCGAATTAGAACTTTGAGATCCTGGCCGTGTTCAGGGCCTCGGTCATCAGGCGACCAAAGTCCGAGTGGACCATCGTGAAGAGCTTGACGGCGCGCTCCTGCAAGAACTGGCTAGCCTCGCACAGGTGCTCCGACAGGTTCCGGATGAGGCGCTTGCGTCCGCAGTTGTCCAGGGTGTAGGTCCAGAAGTCGGTCACTTGGCTGAAGTTGTCCTCGGTGTCGCCGCTCATGAAGCGGTAGACATCGCCCGAGATGGGGCAGCAGGTCTGCAGGGCCAGGGCCCGGGAGCTCTCCTTGGGGCCGCAGAACGAGTTAGGGAAGTAGTTGGGGGCCCCGTCCTGGTTGTCGGTGACAGTCATGGACCCGTCCCGCTGGAAGTTCTTCACGTGCACGCGGTACGGACAGTTGACGGGAATCTGCATGTAGTTGACGCCCAATCGATGGCGCTGGGTGTCGCCGTAGGCGAAGAGCCGTCCCTGCAGCATCTTGTCAGGCGAGGGTTCAATGCCAGGAATCATGTGCGCCGGGCTGAAGGCCAGCTGTTCGACCTCCGTGAAATAGTTGGTCGGATTGCGGTCGAGCACTAGCTTGCCCACCGGCAGCAGGGGAAACTCCATCTGGGGCCACACCTTGGTCACGTCGAAGGGATTGAAGCGGCTCTTCTTGGCCTCCTCGTTGAGCATCACCTGGATGTACATGGTCCAGCTGGGATAGTTGCCCTTCTTGATCGAATTGTATAGATCCCTGATGGCATGGTCCGGATCGTGGGCCATCAGTTCGGAGCAGCGTCGTGCGTCCAAGTTCTTGATTCCCTGATCCGTCTTGAAGTGGAACTTCACGTAGAAGGTCTCTCCGCTCGGATTGACCATGCGATAGGTGTGCGCCCCATACCCATGCATGTGGCGATAGCCATCGGGGGTGCCCCGATCACTGAAGTACATCAGCAGGGCGTGCAGCGTCTCGGGGCGCAGTGTCATAAAGTCCCAGAACATGTCGGCGTCCCGTAGATGGGTTTGCGGATTCCGTTTCTGGGCGTGGATCAAGCTGGGGAACAGCGAAGGATCGCGCACGTAGTAGACGGGCATGTTGCAGCCCACAATGTCCCAGATGCCGTCGTCCGTGTAGAATTTGACGGCGAAGCCCCGCTGCTCCCGGATGGTGTCTGCGGAGCCGTTCTCTCCGCAGGCCACCGAGAACCGCATGGCGATGGCCGTGCGCTTCCGGACCTTCTCGAACAGCGAGCCCGCACAGAACCGGGTGATGTCGTGGGTGCACTCGAAGTAGCCAAAGGCGCCCGCGCCCTTCGCATAGGCCACCCGCTCCGGTATGCGCTCCGTGTCGAAGTGCATCATCTCGTCCAGGTAGACAAAGTCCTGCAGCAGGGCTGGTCCCCGCGGCCCCACCGTCATGATGGCATCCTTCACACCCACGGGCGTACCGCTGGCTGTGGTGCAGTCCTTCTGCACCTCCGAATCGTTGGTCTTGTAGTCGATCAACTGATTCGAGGCCGGATCACGTGAACACATTGTTAATTTCGATTCGATAGCTGCGGCAAGATCTTTGGATTTCGAATTTTTTGTATATGAATATTATTCCCTGCAAAACAAATTTGAACTGTAACCGAAGATGTTGTGTATTGTAATGATTGTGTACTGGAATGTTTGGACAGAAATCAAGAGTGAAGTTTAATCCAAAGGTAGACTCGGATTATTTTTTATATTAATTATTACATTTGGAAGGTGGCAAGGTGTTTCTTTTGAATCGCAGTTCATGCGATAAATAACATTAAAAAACTGTGGCTTACAGCTATTAAATATCTGAAGAACCGATTAAATGTGGTTTTACCACATGGAACACATATTCTCAGTGTACGATCTTCTCTTATGTGCCTTGTCTCCGTTACTTCACTGTCCGTTACTCATCTCATTTACCCATTCTATTGGGATGGCGTGAACGTGGAATATCATCATTCGTAAATGAGAAAATGCTTCTAATAGAACAGTTCTTAAGAGGAGAAAGAGACTATCTATCAACTGAAATCCCCTCATAATCCTACCAAGAGTAATAAAAATAAAACACGATGATAGATACGATGGGAACATTGGAGATTACTGGATAATTGGCCATGCTCATCCCCCTGACGAACCATTCCATGTCTTATCTGCAGTATCCACACGGGCGACAGTGAAAGTGATAAACAATCTACAATTTCGCATCAAATAACAACCGACTCTGTGGGCTCTGTTGGCTCTGTGGGCTCTGTGGGTCTGTGGGTCGGTCCCCATGGATCGGCTCGCGACAGTCACGAGCGTTCAAAGGTGACAACGAGGCGAACGAGGGGGGTCTCTGCGTCAGCGCCAGCGCAGTGGCATGATAAGAGCGGTGTGAAGAGAGAGAGAGAGAGAAGAGGCATTACACCCATAGAGCCCCTGGGAGGCTTATCGGCTGTTCTCGCACTCGAGCGAAAAAGCCAAAAGAAACAATAACTGTCTGATAATCAGAAAACATTATCACGAGAGAAGAGCGAATTTTTACCTATGAGTAGTTCTGAGCAGAATATTTTTTGGCAGAACTTATCGTAGCGTAAATGGTATATGTGAGCTATTTGGGTTTTTTATCTGCGACCCCGCAAGTCAATAAAGCACTGAAGATTATGATTTTGGGGTATTTTTTGTGGGCAGCCTGTACAGTGCACACTACACGTCATGTCTGCAGGGAGAGCTGTAGATCGCTTTGGTTTATAGCCCCCTTAGGCCATAAAGAGGGCTCTCTGGGGCTCTGGGGCTTTGGGCAGGTGTGTCTGGCATACACATCACTGATATGGGATCGTAAACCCAAATGACCCCCCCTCCGATGGTCTTGTAACGTGAAACGTTTGGTTGTCAGGCACTCGAATTGCTTGACACCTACAATGTGTATAATATTTATAGATCTACAAACGATTACTTCAGTTACAATTATCAGTCAATCATTGAAACTTTAATTTTAACGATTCGTTCTATTAGTTTAGTCCGCCATCGTGGATCGATTGATATATGACAGACAGCCTTCTTTCACTTGCAGTTGGCGGGGCATTACTTTATGACTATGTGATTGGATCCGTTTCGCCCTCACCAACCATAATCATATAATGAAGCATCCACAAGATCTGAGGGTCACCGATGGACAGCAGCTATTGAAGATCAACAAGGTGGAGGAAATGGAGCATGAGTTGCACGAATCTGGTAAGTGAATATCACTCTGAAAAGAGGTTCCTTCCTTCCAAGGATTGGTTTTAAGTCTGTCGAATGTATTTTTTATCATTAGCATCCATGTTTAGGACCAATTAGTGGATAACTTCAGTATTATCTATGGTCTCATCGTGAGAACACCATCAGGTGGCACCCAACTTTATCTTTTAATCCCGATAACTGGTCTAAAATAATTGTTAAGGACTTACCGATACGGAATATAAATAATTTCCAGTATTTCGTTTGTGCTTGAGAACATTTTTACAAGATTAAAGAATGATCTATTGCTTATACCGTATACCGTTATTCGCTTTAATTAAAATATTCGGAAAATTTCAATTGAGCAGATGAATCATCACTGTGAGGATCGTCCAAGTTCTCTTATGCCACAGATCCATCTCCTGATCTCCCAATTCATATTCGCAGATGATCCGTAAAAAAACCCGATTTCCTTGTTTCCTATAGTCTCGGTTTGTGTCCGTTCACTTATGGGATATTTTTACAGTGAATGAGCACCATCCGCTTCATCATTGAAGGAAAATTTTCTTGTGGAAAGAGGCTATAACCGAAAGAAAGACCTGTCTACAATCCAGAAGAATTAAAGTCCTCTTCTGCTCTCTGTTAATTCTGATCTGATCTCTATTGTCCTTGAAAAATTCGCATTCCGATAAACTTCAAAAAAATATGATTTTCACTGCCAATCCAGATAATATTTACGATTCAGAAATGATTTCAAATCAGTTTTGAGGCTGCCGTAAACTGTATGACTGCTCAAGGTGCAAGACCGTGCGGCACACCTTTCTCTGTGGCCAAACACGTGCCACGTGTGGCAGTCAAAAGTGTGTTCCCCTCAATCGTATGGCGGCTTGGCTAGAAGGTAAATTATAAAAATAGAGCGCTTATGGCCTTGATAAGACCGAACCGCTTTTCGAAGACCGATAAGCCCCTGCAATCATTATAAATGTTTATAATTTGTTTATTGATTAGGAAAAACTTGTTGCCGCTGCTGCCACTGCCACTGCTGCCACTCTGTAGCTCTGTTCAGGGAGTTATAATCGAAACAGAAACTGAAGCCTCTTTCGGGGCTTCCATGAATTATTGTAAAAGTAAGAGCCTGGCTGTGCTGTAAAGTGTATGGAAAACCATGGGGAAAACGCGCACAAAATTAAGCGAAGTAAAACGTAATCGTAATGTTTAACTTAACCCACGGGTTAAAAATGCGCAACAGCAAACACAACCGAGCCCCGAGAGCCCCAAGCCCCAAGCCCCAGTCCGTCAGCCTCAGCGCTTTTACTCGTTGAATATTTATAGGAAGACACGACACCGACGATCACACAGGGAGGCCCCTCTGGGCTGTACCTGAAGCTCTAAACGAAGCTCCGATTGGGACGGACTAGTGTCACCTTAGTCGCTGGATGACATGACGAAAGGGGGTTCGTTCTCTCATTTCGTATTTAATTTTGGATTTCCAAGACACCCCAAACGGAGGTGGTGGAGCCTCCTTCGAGGCTCTAGCATTATGCATAGAGGGGTACGGTTCAGAGGCCCATATCAACTGGGGTACAGCCAGACAGACTGACAGGCCGAGCGACTCTCCCCACACACACACACACACACACACACACACACACACATCCCCATAGTTCGTCTGATACGATATACATATAGAGGGGGGTTATCGCCCAGACGCGAACTCCGCTACGATTTGCATTTTGCCTTCGCTTTGGATCTCATTTCGGGGTGTGTGTCTTTCGATTCATTGAGTTTTTCGTTTTGTTTTTTGTTTTGGTTCAGGCATTTTATAATTAAAAAAAAGAATTACTGGGCGGTATCTAGATGAACGGCAGACAAACTTAGGAAATAGCCCACATTTCGTATTTATTTTTGTACTTCTCTTTCTGCTTCTTATTGTAGTGTTTCAGACCGATATCCGCCTCAGACATTTATTAATTTCCATAAAGATAATACCAGGGGCCTTGCATTGCGTCATCTGTGTGTGTGTGTGTGTGTGTGTGATATACGTATGAACTATATAGAATTATATCTTCCAAGGGTTTCACAATTCCGAAGGCATATCGGCAGATAACGATGGATACAACTACTACTGGCAATACTCGTACTCATTATGTTGACATCTCGGTGTTTTTGGGGGCCAATGGGGGCAATAAATACCCATACAAAATGGCGGGTTTCGTATGGATATAGCCCTTATAATTATTCAGAAATTCCCTCACAACGACGACCAAAAACTTGTTTATATAATAGAGAGAGAACACTTTTATTAATTACTTCCTATTAATCCGAAACCCCTGACTCGCACCCCTAATTACTCCGTAGCCCATTTTTACCCATATTTGTGTGGATTCGCTTCATTAAAAAGCTCCTACAAAGCTCATTCCAGATCATCCCTTAAGTATTTCATAAATGTTGGATTATCTATGAAATGATGTGAACTAAAATTTAAAAGTAAAGGATTTGGAAGACTGTTTGACCATTCAATAAATTATACTCTCAGACTAAACTCTTTTAAGCAGCACCCGTGCCCGTGCCGTGTCCGGGCCTTAGGCTTATGTAAAACTCTAGAACTCAAGTCGTACTACGAGTATTACCTCAATGAGCGCTTAAAGAAGCTTTGCGAAAAGAAAAAGCTTTTTCCAGTCAAGTGTCTGTGGGGTGGGAAGGGGGGAGTGGGATAGGGTTCTCTTGCAAGATTTGCTCCTTACACAACAAGCCACTTGCTCGACTATCCTCACACTTGAGCTAATTTTTCAATTAGCCAAAGCTGCTGCGGCCAGCCCTACTACTATTCAATTGCGATGCTTTCTTATTTTTACACGCAGGAGATCGCACAGAGATCTCACAGATGTATCTCACGGATGCAGAGAGGCGGAGAGACAGGGACTGCGGAACGAGGCAAACTACTCAGCCGCCATGTGGACACATTTCACTTAAAGTTGTCGCCGCTAAATGAAGTGTAAATAGTAAATTGCAGTCAAACATTATGAGTATCATAATCATCGTGGCACTCATCATCATCATCATCATCGTCATCGTTGCGTTGCATTCATGTCACAGTCAGCAAAAGGCACAACAATGAATGATCATGATCATGAATCCGATGACGAACAACACATGCAAATCACATGTGCATCCTATGGATATGTACATACTCGTATGTTCGAGTACAAGTGCTGCCTGGTTGGTGGTTTCGGGCTGTGTTGTCTCTCTATAAAAATGTATGCAAATAAAATAATAATTTTCGCACAGTATTCACTTAACGAATTCCCCAAGAAAACGACACAGAGAGATAGAGAGAGAGGGAGAGAGAGAAAGAGGGAGATGTTTGGCTTGGCTAATTCTTCCATAATTCTCTGGAAATGGCAATCTGGAAAGGGCCCCAAGCAAGACCACATGTGTGCGTGTGTGCGTGTGTGCGGCCGGGGAAAAGCGACAGCCATCAACAGCCCTGAACATGACATGCATTTTATTTTAATTCTAGTTTTTCCTTTCTTCGTGCACACCACACCACACCCCATGCAGGAAACGTGTGTATCTCTCAGATACACACATACATACAGCCCAGTAAGCGATTTGGAGTCAAATTCGGATTATTATATGAGTGATTCATTCATTCATCCATTCATGCAGCAAGCAAAATGGTTGATAGTTCTGATCGGTGCGGATCATCGGTGTTGTTTCAAACAAAAACATATGCGTCACATAGTGATCGTATGTCTCCACAAGCTGACCACAGATAAGGGATATATGTCTGGTATATATACATATATGTACATAAAATATATCTGAGGGCGACACATTTTGTAATTGCAATTATTGCAATCACTCAACCACCATATGGAGAGGGATAATCGTCATCTGGATGATGTTTTGCATACGGCCATCAGAGGCACAGATCCAGAGACCATGCGAAAGTATCACAACATGAGAGAGTGAGAGATACAGAGTGAGGGGGTTCAGATGAGAGAGATAGAAGATTTAATCTCAATGGAAAATAAAAGAAAGATCTGTCGGATTCACACTCTTAAGAAGTCTGTAAAAGGAACATGCAAGAAAAAGTCACAGCAGATCGTGTGGAATCTGTCAAAATGTTCAAACATTGAGAAAAGGAAGAGCACAGATTAATATTCAGTCTTTCGAATTGGTCCTATAAATGGTAATGCCCTGTGAATTGAAATGTTTTCTGTTCAATTAAGGAGAAAAATGGGGGTAAAATTGTTTGTATATATCTGTTTAGTCTTTGGAAAGACTGAATCTTAAAGGAAACTGTAAGAGAGATCAGTTTAAAAGGCAACGAAGAAGGATTCAAACTCTGAAAAGTCACAAAGGATCTTGCTTGATCTTGATCATTTATGTTCTGTCTTTTGAATTCTTTTGCTTCATATTGATCCCATAAGTGGCAATTCCCAGTGTAAAGTGCAGTGTGTGAATCTCACACTCCATGCCCCCATAATTCCATCACGTTTCCGCAATGATGACGATCATGATCACGATGATGATGGTGTGATGGTGGATGTTGACGATGACGCCAATCGGCGGGCATTCGAAATGAAATGGAATGGAATGAAAGCAAAGTACGAACGAGTGTGGTGGAGCTCTGTTTCGTCACAGAAATTCCGCCGTATAAAGTACGAGTACACAGTGGAATGAAAGAGACTGCGATTGTGCATGCGAAAGAGAGGGCAAGTAAGCCAGAGAGAGAGAGAGAGAGAGAGGGAGGAAAATTATATTCAATTGGATCAGATTCAAAACCAAAACAAAGCATTTGAAGATCTTTCGGCACCCTATCCATCGATCCTATCTATAGGGATTCTCTGAAGAACTGTGTTCTCTGTCACATTCAACACTTCTCTGTTGTTGTTGGACTTCTGATAAGCGGGGTGGGTGCCTTGAACGGCTTAGCTTGCCCCAGCTTAAGGCGCTTACTAATCGACTCAACCGAAGATACTACATGCTGTACGTATATATTTACATATACATATGTATATCAACAATAACAGCGACCTATTATACGACGAGTGCTGCTCTGCTGTTGCTACTGGGATCTATCTGTCTTTCTCTTTCACAGCTGTCCCTTGTCTCTGTCTGTCTCTGTCCTGTCCCTGTCTCTGTCTATCGCTGTCTGTGGCGGCGAGGCTGCAGCTCCGGTTTTGATAAGCAGCCTGGCTATACGGAGGAGGCGATACCAGACGGAGAGCCCTCAACTCTGCTGTTTGTCGAGCTGAAAGTGAAGTTGATCTACAAATACGGGGGAATAGTGGAAAATGCTTTTCTAGGAGACAGCAAGAAGCAAGTGCTCGTGGAAAACGATTTTCCCGGAGAAGGTATATCCAATGGAAAAGAAATACAAGAGAAATACTAGTACAACCTAATATGGATGGAGGGTCTCATATACATAGGAGATCCTATTCCCTTATTCACCAGCAAAAAATGATCTAAAAAAAAAAAATTAAAAAAGAAAAGAATATAAATATTCTCTATTTAATGGTAAGAAACGTTTTTCTTGAAATGAAAGTATAGATAAGGATGTATTACTATCCCAAAGAATGAAGTATAGATAGATAGAAAAGAAATTAGAATTTTAGAATTCCCCAACAGTTTCCTATGTAACAGAAGAATTTCATCTTAACATTTCCTTTATAACAAGATTATCTATAATATAATATTTTTAATTACCAATTGCCATTCTATATTTTTATTTTATTCCTGGAAAAGAGTATTCATATTTATATATATTTCCTGAGTGAATATCTGCAAAGAATAAGGAATTGCCAAAAAGTTACCGATGGAACAAAATTCTCTGTATTTATTTCTTTTTAAAATGAGATGATCCATTCTTATAGATAGTATATATCCCCCTTAATTTTTTTCTCATTCTTGTTTTAGATTTGCGCACCCATTCCCTGTCTTTTTTTCAACTTTTTGTAATCTTTGGTAACTGTCGAAAAAGAAAATTAGAAACAACAAACTATATTTATTTTAATGAAAGCTCAAAAACATACAAAGCCACAGACAAATACGCGTTCTATGTACAGATACGGGTTTATATATATATATATATGTACATTTAGTGGGCCATTAAACAATTTGAATTATATGTACACATGGATTTATGTACAGATGTATTGTACACATATGTACATACATATATATAGTAGTCGCTTAATCTCCGCCGATAAGGGGAGGGTACGAAGCAGCGATCCGAAATGATCCGAGGCGCAAACCAACGGCCAACCAACGGCCGATCCGATCCGAACCGAACTGTTCTGTTAACTGTTAACAATATTTTGCCAAGACGAGTACGAGTGCGTCCGAGTGCAGCAGTTAATACGGACAACAACAACAGCGTCGGGCATAGTAGTAGTAATAATATTTATTAAAGTTTATACGAACATGGGCCTCAAAGAGCGAGCAACGCCGAGCGACACTCACCGACAGCGAGAATTCCCCGTCGATCGTCTCGTCGTCCGTCTCTCTGGAGCTTTCGTTGTCGCCGCCGCCGCCGCTGCCTTCGTTGTCGTTGTCGGTGTCGCTGGCGTCGGCTTCTATATCTACAACAAATAATATTAAGACAGTTAGTACGTGTTGAGAACATTATTTGAGGTTTAGTCAGTGTTTTGCACTAGGCGGTAATAATACATACAGCCCGCAGAGGCAGCACCTCCACCTCCTCCTGCTCTGAGAAACGCCGGTAAAATCCGAGGCTTGAAAAATTATATAAAATATATAGAGAAATAAAGTTCAGGAAGAAGTTAGCAATTACTTGAAGAAAGGACTGTGATATTCCTTTTCCAATACCAACATTTTTTTCGGTCAACCGTTTTGCATTATTTATTTATGCACCCGCCCTGCTTCGTCTCCGTCCACTCCATCTCCACATATGCAAATATCGTATCGTATCGTATCGAAGCAATTGCCGTCGGTGTTCACTACCAGTGTGTTGTGCTGCGGTTTAGTCTCCTTAAACTTTCTCATCGCTTCAGCTATTTTCGGTTTTAATTTGTGCAAATATTTAACTTTACTTAAGTGTGTCTATGGCCCCTCACCTTAGCTGAAAAAACAACAGCAAACAGCAGCAGCAACAAAAACAACAACAACACCAAAAACCGCGTAAAAATACCTACGAAAAATTGTAAAAAATATATTTAAAAACAAACATAAAAAATGTGCACCAGCAACACCAACAGCGACAGCAACAGCAACAAATAAATTTGTGCAAAAATCAATTTGCAAAAGAGTGTGAAGGACTTTCAAATATTTACCTTTTTGTCGCCCCCAAACGTATCGCGACTTTGCGTTTTGATTGACCCCAATCGCTTGTACTGAAATCTATTCTGAGAACCCCAAAGAATCGAAAAGATAAACGCTACCTAAATGTATGCCTCAATGTTGCCCAGCTTATTAAATATGAAAACGGAGAATCTGACCAACTCAAGCTACGATGATGCCTTCCTCCTGGAGGAAAACCTCCTGCACATGATGGGTGAGTGGGGGCGGGAACAATCTGAAGGGTAGAGAGGGTGGGAAAGGTGGGAAGAGAATCGTTGAGAAAGATTCTCCGGATAGGAATCGGAGCAAAGAAAGGATATCGATTTTTATGAATGGTTTAAATTTTAGCAAAGATTGCATCCCCAAGGAATTGTTTAACGTTTCGGCTTAATAAAGGTTTTCTTTTCAGTTTTTAAAAGCTCGTCGTAAGTGATCTTTCAGCAAAGAAAAAAGGTGTTCCCGAAGAATATGATACAATATTCATTATCAGGTATCGATTTCCTTTTCGAGCTCGATAAATATTTGAGATCTACTAAAATCCTGAGCTTTTCATTTCCGATCCATGACGTAAAAGATCTTCAGTTAGTGAAAAAAGTTATTAGCCAGAATGTAATGACTATAATTCCTATTCCAAACTGATTTCAGTGATTCCTTAAAAGATTAGGGATCAGCTGAATCTGTTTCCCAGCAAAAACGATTGAAATAGGAACAAATTTCATCAAAAATCCATTGATATCCTCAAAGAGTCAATGAGTCAAGTAATTTCGCTTCGGAGGTGCAGCAGATAATATTTCCGAATAACATATCAGGGCTAAGATTAGTTAGGATCCCCATCGAGTGTGTTTGCTCCAGCAGCAGCAGCAGCGGAAGCACTTTAAATTTGCACCGAGTCATGGTGAAAAGTGTTTCTGCCTCACAAAAACCCCCACCCCAGTGGGGTATTTGAAAGCCACGCCCATTTGCTACTGTTTCGAGAGCCCCAGTAAATTAGTCAGCACTAATCGAAGTATTTTCAGGATCTAATCGATCCTGATCACTCATTGCGTCACCTCTGAATACGCAGTAAAGGAGTTGAGGGTAGCCACAAGTCGGCGATGACCACTGTTTTGTAATCGTTTCAGATTTGAATGGCTCTCTGATAAGATACATTTAATTGCGTCCATGACAACATAGAAAACAATTTGTAGCCAAAATCAGGCCAGATCCTCCATCAAGACATTCGTTTCAGCTCATCCTCCCGATGTGCGCTCTATCTGCGAGTATCTGACATATCAGCTAAATGAGAGTATTATGCATGCGCCTGCCTTTCATTTGATTGCGGGGGCCATTTTTTTTTATCAGAATGGTGCTTTATCAGATCCCCGCGAACAATAAACAACTTTATTGCAATGCTTATCAACGATTATGATTCTCTGTGCTGTGCTGTGCCATCGTTGTGCATCCGAGAGACGATAAGATTCCTTCCATCAACAGCAAAGAAGAAAGACCCACAAAGCAGCAAACAGAAAACAGAAAACAACAACAACAACAGGATTGGGCAATTTGCGTTGTAGAATGCTAGAGGTAGGAATGTGTACCCCCTTAAAGAGGGTAACACTGGATCGTACAGGGTGTTGGAAAACAAGGAGAAACATATTTCCCATTGAATTTTAGCACAATAACCGATGTTCTGTTCATCTTTTTTCCGGATTAAGCTATCCTTAAGGTTGTCCTTCTATTTGTCGGTTCAGATAATAATGATACTCGTTTCAAGTAAATCTTTCTGAATATGAATGTTAGGAAGGGAGGCATGTTGTCATCAGAAAAACGTTTATTAAGTATTGTTACTAAATGGTTTTATTGTTTGGGTATTCTGTAGATTATTCAAAGAACACTCTCTAGTGCATTTAAAGGGGTCTTTCATAGTGCATTCAAAGGGTATTCTGTAGTGTATTAAAAGATTCGTTCAATCCAAGTTTCACTACTTACAGTATATGATTTTATTTTTTGTATTTTGACAGAATTGTCCGAGTATGCGATTATAAAATGGGTTTCCATTGGGCGGTATGGGTGGTACAATTCCAGATTATGAACATTATAATTATATTTTCCTGTTTATTTCATCTTTTTGGGTGGGGGAATGTGGTGACGTGATTACCAGCCAAGAGATAGAACCATTTCTATCGTTATCCCAAAACCTTTTAGCGATTTCCTCGCCCTCTCTCTCTGAAGCGATGATTGGGTCAGTTGAGCAAGAGGCCAGGGGGTCGACTAAAAAATAATAATAAACCGATTCGATGTATTTTCACACACGAATGCTTTGATTAATTATTAATTGCTGTTCTCAATACAATGGAATTATTGATACCTTTATGGAGAGCTCCCCGCTCTATCCACGGATCAAGGTGATGAGCACTTCGTAACCCAACAGGAACTATAGAGACGAGAGGAGAACAACTTCAACGAAAACTACAACTGCAAGTGTTGTATGTACTTAAAGTTTTTTTTTTTGTAATTATTCAGCTACCTTATTGTACTAATCACTGGTTCTATCTCTCATATAACCGGAAATACTGGCCACCATACAGTACTGTATGCATATCTCTACGAACAACGTACATACATATGTACCGAAAGGTACCACTTGAAATCTACAACGATCCACAGCCAAATAGTGTTCGATAAGCAGTGTCAAAATTAAAGTGGAAAAGTGAAAAAATTGAGTTGGATTTTCGAGTACCAGACACTTGAATACGATCTACCCCAAAGCCACCCCAAAAAAAAACACACGAAGATAAGCCCTAAATTGAATGTTCAAGAATCAAAAAAAAAATATCTTAACTGTGGACAAAAGATACTGTTGCTACTATTCTTACGTAGATTTTATGCTATATTTGTTCCAGATTTAACCAAGCAAAACTCTATCCCCATCAAGATTATGTTTAGTCATAAATCATACTAAAAAATACTCGTACGATGTCGAAAACTGAACAACAATTCTATTTCTTTCAACTCTTGACGAAAACATAACCTATTTCACTGATTAATTTTCATATACCAAAACTGATTTAATCTTTGGAAGTAATTTATTCCACACGTGTCCTTATTGAGTAACTATTTATACAATTTGGATTTAATCCATTAAATTACTCAATTCGACAAGTGCTTTCATTAGATAATCTTCCTGTTCAATAATTCATTCGAATTGTTTAAAAATTACTTCAATTCGAATACACTCTGAATCATAGGCATTTAATGTGTCTAAAAATCTATATTTTCTATAGAAAACTAGACCCCCGACGCACTCGCTTGGCTCGTTCGGCTCGCACACGCCGATATGAGTAAAATATGATATGACGACTACGACTCAAAACATTTTTATATAATGGAGGTTTATATTGGTATTCTGATCTCCCAATACTTATAAACCAAAGCCTAATGCTGATACCACCGAACATATATTTGTGTTAAAACATGCCACATATGTTTGGGGTAGGTTCAGTGGCCAGTTTGGAGCTGGGTCATGCTTGACAATCACCCCCTCACTCTGGGTTTTGCATAACATACTTTAGCTTACAATCAGCTTAATTATTTCGAAAATCGCAGTTTTGGCTTGGTTTTTATCGCTTCTTTCAACAGCCACTGAGGCACTGAGCCACAGAGCCACTCACGGTTCCACTGTGTTCATCGTGACTTGCAGTTGAGAAAAAGACTGAGAGAGTCTCTGGTATTTTCCCGTATGCTAATTAGAGGAGCCATAAAGGGAATGGTTTGAGATACCCGCAAAATTCTAGGAAGAGATGCTAGGAAGATGGTAGAATGCTGACCCAGACAGAGATACACATACAGATAGAGATATAGATAGATATGCTGATCAAATCAAAGTAGGTTTTATTTGGAGCTCGACTTTATATACATCTAAATTAAATGGATGCTTAGCGAAGTCAAGTTCTAAATGTCGTGATACGCAGTTCAAGGCGAGGATTTGTTTAATTGCCTTCGAGGGGGCTGGGGGCTGCCAAGCGTAGATACAAATGTATCTGAAACACGTTAGCGCCCAATTAAGAGGCCAGACGGACACCAAGACCATAACAAACATAGTTAATGGAAATTACACTTGACTCGATTCTAAGTACGAGTAACGAGAAGTTTTACTTTCAGCAGCATTTGATGGCTGCCGCACGTAACAGACACAGATACAGATACTGAGATACTCAGATACTCAGATACTCGTACTCGTAGATACAATAGTTTAAGCTCTCGGTTTGGCATTACGATTGGTCCAGCCAACCAACCAGCTCTCTAGCATCAACATCAACATCAACGTGTTCTGTTTTGCCGCTTTGACTTTTTGTTAATAACAATTTAATTGAGACGACGTTTTTAGTATTTTAATTATAGACAATATAAGCGCAATTATTAGTCATAAAACTAATGATAAAGCCAATAAAAAAACGTAGAATTTTACGATAGTCTGTCGCCTGTACAATAATTGGATCACGGCATGGGGCCGGGCCAGAAGGGACCTAAAGCGCTAATGCTTCATGCCTCATGCCTCTCGCACGGATGATCGATGCACGTCTTTGCTCCCAACTGCTCCCAACACATTGATGCTCGAGACGCACAAGCGAATGCTGCAGATGAAAATCCCTAAGAATCGCTGATAACAGTTTTTTCTTGGACTCGAATGATCGCATTCGTTTTGTGGGAAATGCCCAAACTATAGACATACATAGGTCGTATTTGCCTGATATTATTTCACAACCGCATGATGGCTTATCCAATTTGCATGAACCACTCCCTTATAACGGTCACCGGTCAGCGGTCACCAGACAGATATAACTTTTGATCGACCGATATTTGCAGTCGAAAGTCAAGGGGTCTAACTAAAAAGTTGCGCAAATTTCACACAGTCGACAATTTCTAATGTTTCGCACAAACATCCGCCAAGAGAGATGATTGAATCCCTCATATCCACAAAGTGGGTTCGCAAAGTGGTGCGAATGACGTGACATTATGGGGCAGGCATCCAATAAAAAACCCTTCGTCTAGGGATCTCTGGAGATGAGCTCAACGTTTGCCCTTGGTCTGATTGATCCAAGGTTGGGTATTTGTTGATTCACCATGATTTCATAGAAAATTTCCGCCCACAAAAATGTTTGCTTAGCGACACACTCGAATTTCCATTTCTACCGAGTACAGCACACAACACACGCGATCGAAACTACAAAGTTGGGCCCTTTGGGGATTTCTGGTAATAGCCATAAAACCGATATTCATTGTAGATTGTTTGTTAAGCTATATAGCTAAAGCGCGTCTATAGCACCTGGTATGGCATCTGGTATGGCATCTGTCTGGTATAATGTGGGGTCTTAATTGCAGTCCAGGAATATTAAAAGCCGAAGTGATTAGCTCTCAAGTGTAGAAAATTTGCAGGAGGAGCCAAGACAACGACGCGTGTCTGATGATGTATGTACTGTATGGATGAAGTAAGTACATATAAACTTTCCCAGAAATTACAGACCCATCGGCACGTCCGCCACTGAATAGAGTGAATAGAGTGAATAGAGCCCTGTGGTAATAAACAGTTAAAATCTGGCAAAGTTCATACCAACCATACGTACGTACGCACCACCCACATAGATTGTATGGTATCGTATATTATGCAGCTCCTCTGAAGAGATTTCAGCATCACCAACCAGTGTGCATACAGCTTATATGGATGTACTTTTATGTGTACCTTTCAATTAACAATATTCTGCTGTGTCTACTTTATGCTTCTCAACTGAATTTGATCTCTGACATGCAATTTATATTTAAACAAACAGCTGGGCAGCAACAAGATCTACAATTAGACTGCATGTTACCCTGGATGAATCAGCCCAATAACCGACTGTGGTAGCCTTATCGGTAAATCATTTGTACTTTTACAGTTTATCGGTAGTAGAAGAAAAGACTATATTTTAGGTTCTTAAAACTAGTTCTACAAACTGTAAAATTGGGTTATCTTCAAAAGTGGTGTCATATTGTGTCTAATGTTGATGTAGTCATTCGATTTCGATTGAAATTATCCATGTTTCGGTTGATAATAGTACCATACCCCTTTGTGAGGGCACTACTATATGAATAATAGCTCCGCCTGATATCTCACTGACTCTGACTCACTTTCCTCCATCTACTACTCCTCCTCCTGCTCTCCTTTTGTTCCGCCTCTTTCTTTTCTTCCTTCTTTCGCTAATTGCGATTGTCGCATGTCGGTTTCGATTTCGAATGTTTGGTTGTTTTTTGTTCGATTTTAAATTGAGCTTTTGTGGCTGCTATCAGCTTTGGCAGGGGACCAGGGAGCAGGAGCTTCGGGTGCCGCTAGCACGTTATTGAGGCTCTGCCGCGCGATAAGAGCTTATAAAATTCGATTGTGGTGTGCGATGGGGGGTTGCGGATAAGCGTCGCATTCAAAATTACACACAGATGTATGTAGTACGTGGCTAATGCTAGTCTTTCGTTCCACTATTTCTGATGAAACAAAACAATAATTAAGGTCTTTGTCCCTCTCTCTCTCTCTCGCTCTCTCTCTCTTTTCTATCATAGACATTCAATATGCATTATAACTTTCAAGATTTTTCCAGATTCAGTGTGCAACTTCCTTAATCAATCATTCAGTCATTTAAAAGCTCGACCCCAAACCTAGTAGATCGGCAAACGATTAAGAGTGCTACTATATTTATTACGACCTCATAAACAATATAATATGTATATTTTTCGGATCAAGTTCAACCAACAGATCCGTCTGGGTCTGAACGATCGTCTATAAATATACAACATCTCTGTACAGGGAAAATTCAAGAGAGATTTTTATCAGTACTATCTTGGAAACCATTTACAATTAGCTTGAGTTCATTTGCTCTCTTTAATGGAGTGTGCTTATTGGACGATCATTAAAATTGGATAAGAATGGTTTCCAAAATAATGGTAAATATTCCACTTTTGTGTCCTTTGTGAAGGTAACTGAATTTCGTATAGGCAGCAGCAGTACTCAGACCTGCTTTGTTCTTCATTTTTATCACATCGCATCATGGTGGAAACTCTCCATGTTCTCTTATCAATTAAAATTGTTCAGTTTTCGGGTGACTAATTGCTGACAAATACACCACACGTGTTCATACATACTCGTATTCGTATCTAAAATACATGCTCGCATAATTATGAATGTAAATGAATTCATTGACAACCGACAAACAAACTTCGCTTCAGTGCTGCAGAGCAATTGGATTTCTTGAATTGCGACCGGTTTCTCTCATTGGGTTTTTGTATCCATTTTGCTAGAATTTTATTTCCATCAGACGTAGCATATGTTCCCACAAAAAAGAGCAAATTTTGAGCAAACAAACACAATTTGGGCTATAAATAAATACAAATTTTGCGTAGTTCGACCAAAGATTCCAACCATCCATCCCATGGGCGGCTAAAAAATAATATTTTGGATACATATTTAGATGTGTATGTCAATATGTGCGAGTATCTAGAATACACATATACATACATTGGATACACATGCCTAAATATATTATTCCACTCCCTAGCTAAGGGTACTATAATTTTGGCAATCCTCTTATAAAGATATACATCATACCCGTATAATATGGTCTGCATTCTATGAAAATCAATCTTTTATTGTAATTTCGATCTAAAGATGAAACTGATCAAATGTGTACAGTTGGGATGCTTCTTATCTCTGTTTTGTATCTTAAGAACAGTTCTTTAATAGTCACTCAAGAGTTCTGTGGGACACTTGACTGGCTTTCAAAGATAACTTCACTTCAGAGATAAAAACCAAACATCAAAGACAAACATGAGGGTATACAGAAGCATGCACTTCTACAGATAAATACTCGTACATGTATCCATAAATATGGAATTTAACGGCGAAGCGTGAAGTATTCCGGATCCGCTCTCTCGATTTATTTATTTATACATTATTTGGGGGCTTTGGGGGCTCGTCGCCCGCTGGCCTCCAATGTTGTGCTGGGCAAATTAATTAAGCAAATTGAGTTGAACACGCTCAAATAAGTAGATATGTAGGAAGGAATATATAAGGAATACGTTGGCTTCTATATAAATATTCCACGAAAATGAATATGTTGATCAGTCATTTGGCTAACCAGGTGTTTCACGATGATGCATCCATCCATAAACGTGGTTGTCTCTTATCAGAGCAGAAACACGAATACGTGGAACCACAAATAATACATATGTATATATTTTGCTTCTTTCGTTTTATTAACGATCATAAACCGCACTATTTGTGGCAACAGGCAGGGCGAGTACACGATTCGCGAATCCTTCAAAAACATTCAGAATCCGATATTTTCTAATCTCAGATTATGATTGCAGCGATGCCCCCACTCAAGTATAAACATTACCAGTAGCAGCGGCAGCAACAACATTTTTGCAATACTAACGATGACGCAGCAACTCTACGAAAAAAACTGAGCTCTAACGATGACATGGCATAAAAAACTTACACCGGGGCCCGTTTTACCAGAGAGAGACTAGAAAGAGAGAGCGACAGAGAAGAGGGACAATCAGAGAGTGTGAGAAATAGCGAGAAAGTTTTATGCGCGAAAAGATAGGACGAGCCAGAGCATATTTTTGTTTTTGTCTTTTTTTCAGTGTTTCGAACTAGTATTTTTGTGATAAAAAGACCAACCAGGCGATAAGAATGGTTGTTCCCGGGGGCTGGTTGGTTTTTGGTTTGTACTTAAACTTCTCTTACCCGACCGTGTCTGCTCCTATTTCGGTTGTGGGCTTCGACTGATCGCCACTACCCCACGGATTGATTCTGCTGAGATTTCAGGTGAGGAGAGATGGGTGGGCGTGGTGTGGTGGGGTGGGGCAGCGGGTGAGGTGACAATTGAAACTGTCGATCGGTTGAACCAATTAACCGTCTGGTTAGAATATCTAACCGCAGTGCTAATTTGCGAAAAGTGTATTGAAAAAGTAAATGTTTATCCATTAATTTAGTTAAGCGAAAGTATTTTGAGTGAAATCTTGCGTATATCGCCCACTGTGCACAAACTTGTTGCGTGCATTAAAATAATACAGAATTTTGATTGTTTTTTATTAAAGCCACTATTTACCGCCGCTCCTCCTCTTTTTCTTCTTCTTCTACTTGTTGTTCGGTGTTTGCTCGTGTCGTGTATTTCTCGTTTTTCGTGTCGCTCTCTGGCGCTCTTTCTCGCTGTCTATTTTGAAGCTCTTTGCAGACGGTATTATGATTTTGACTGGTTTTTGACACGTCTTGGAAATAGCCACATCCGTCTATCTGTTTCTGTAAAAACTAGTACCTCAGCTAAAGAAAACTACACCTACTTCTGTTTTTACACGGTAGATTGGTTCCTGAAAAAACCGTGTAAAAAAAACCGTGTAAGAAAAGACATTGTTCGTATACGCAAAAAAACGAAAGAGAAACATATATTTACATATTCTTTTTATGCTCTTTCTTGTTTTCTTTTGGTTTCTAGCTGTTTGTGAGCTGTGTGTGTTTTTTTATATATTTGTGTTGTTATTTTAAACCGTGTTAAATGGAATAAAACCGTGTAAAAAATTTAAAATTGTTGATTTTCAAACCGTGTTATTTCAAAACCGTGTAAAAAAAGACCGTGTAAAAACAGAATTAGGTGTACTATAAGACTGCTCTCTTTCGATATTCGATCAAAATCGAAATACGTTATCATGTAGTTGTCGTTGAAATAATCAATTGGCAAGAGTATATGCATTTCGGTGTGCCGTATTTGTTTTCATACATTTTTATTCTGTTGTGTTTTCCACACGCACTCATACACTCACACCCGTAACGATGTCCAAATTAAAGCCGGCGTTTTTTTTCTACCCATTTTATTTATTTATTTGTTTATTTGCTGCCTCTGCCACTGTCTCTGCCTGCTTCGTTTGCTGTTGAATTTCTATCTTTGTCTCTCTGCCTTGCTGTCTGTGCCGCTCGTGTGTGTGCGCCAAGTCAGGTTCGGTTCTCCCTCTCCGCCCAATGGGCCGCGTAAGAGAGAAAACAAGAAAGAAAGGCTATCTGCGGTGGCCGATGGTGTTGATACCCTTGCAGATCATTTCACGGTAGCTATATACATACATATATGTTTCGAGCACCCGATTTTGAAACATTTTGTTTGAACTTTAGCGCTACGATCTTGGCGTGTCAAACTTGATGGAGTATAAATATATCGGAGATGCTTCCTGTGCGTTACTGTGCGTTGGTCTCAATTATAATAAATACCCTCTGCAAGGGTATCAAAACAAAGAGAGGACCTGAACACTGAAACGATATGCAAACACAGTCGAATTGATTTAAGCGACGATTAACGCACACACATTCAGACTCTCTTTTACTCTCTCTGTGTGTGTTTGAGCCTCTCTCTGAGGAGCAGAGACAACATACGATGGTGTGATGACGACGGCGACGGCGACGGCGACGATGGCGTGTGTGCGGCGGTGGGGCTTTTCGATGGGGAGCGCAGCGCTTTTTGTCGTCGTGTTTCCCACTAATCAGTTGCACTAAAATGGTGCGCAAGTCCGGTAGAGTTAAAATTTCTAGTCGCGATCGCGCTGCCCCCAGCGTTGGCAACATTCTGTTGCGTGGCAAGTCGGGGGAGAGCGCAGCGGTGGCGGGTTCGGTGGAGGCGTCGTTGACCAGAAGACGTCGACGCAGACGAGACAGCAGCGCCAGCCACACGGCCTCAAGTGACGGTGTGTTTTTGTTGTAATTTTTTGTTGTTTTTGTTTGTTGCTATTGCGCGATTTATTTTTGCAACTTTTAACGATAGCCACACTCCTCACATACAAGGGGACATGCATATGTATGTACATGTTCGTGTGTGCGTTTAAAAAATGTATAATTATAATTGCTTTTTGTATGGAAAGATATTCACTGATATTTAAACTGAAAATCCAATGGATAGAAAACTGTGGAGAAGAGTTTGCGTAGGCGTGCGCAAAATGTAGAATGATTCGAAAACTGTTACGGTTACAGCGTTGAAGGGTTCAATAAATCTCAAACTAAAGATCGAGTATGGCTCTGAAACTGTGCAAACTTTAAATGTAAAACTTTAAAAGGTTTAATAAAGTATGTACACATATGGGAAAGCTCAGAAGCTCTCAAAGCTGTGCAAGCGGGTTTTTTAGCGTTGGAAGGGAATGCAAATGGCTTTCCAACTGTAATACAATTCTGTGAAAATCATGAATGTAAAACTGTCTAAAACTCAAGATAAAATGGATCTCAAACTCAACTGTTTACTTGAATTGAACGAATGCTCCACATCCTTGTTTATTATTAACTTTCGACTCTCTTGGTCTTTTTACAGAATCGGAAAGCCATATAATGCACGCCGATGCCCTGACCTCTGGCTATCCGCCGGCCTCGCAGCCTCACAGCCCCATCGGCCACGCCCTCAGTCCCAATGGCGTGGGCCTGGGCCTGAGCAACAGCAGCAACCAGAGCAGCGAGAACTTTACGCTCTGCAACGGAAGCGGAAACGGGAATGGCGCCGGAAGCGGTACCCCCAGCAACAACAACAACGCTTACTCGCCCAACAACAACCACAGCGGAGGGGGCAGCAGCAGCGGGGGAGCTGGAGCCGGAGGCGCCACCAGTCAGCAGCAACAGCTCCAGCAGCAGCAAACGCAATCCCCGACGGTCTGTGCCATCTGCGGGGATCGGGCGACGGGCAAGCACTACGGGGCCTCCAGTTGCGACGGGTGCAAGGGATTCTTCAGGCGAAGCGTGCGCAAGAACCACCAGTACACGTGCAGGTTCTCGCGGAACTGCGTTGTGGACAAGGACAAGAGAAACCAGTGTCGGTACTGCCGCCTTAGGAAGTGCTTCAAGGCGGGCATGAAGAAGGAGGCGGTGCAGAACGAGCGGGACAGGATCAGCTGCCGTCGCACCTCCAACGATGACCCGGATCCGGGAAACGGGCTCTCTGTGATCTCGCTGGTGAAGGCGGAGAACGAGTCGCGGCAGTCGAAGGCGGGTGCCGCCATGGAGCCGAACATCAATGAGGATCTCTCGACCAAGCAGTTTGCTAGCATCAACGATGTCTGCGAGTCGATGAAGCAACAGCTGCTCACCCTCGTGGAGTGGGCCAAGCAGATACCGGCCTTCAACGAGCTCCAGCTGGACGACCAGGTGGCCCTGCTGCGCGCCCATGCCGGTGAGCACCTGCTGCTGGGTCTCTCACGGCGATCGATGCACCTGAAGGACGTCCTGTTGCTGAGCAACAACTGCGTCATCACCAGGCACTGTCCAGGTAGGGATATCTTTCACTCCTGCTTGCATCCCAGCTGTTTCTTACGTCTCGCTGTGTCCTTTGCAGATCCTGGAGTGTCACCCAATTTAGACATATCGCGGATTGGCGCCCGCATCATCGACGAACTGGTGACGGTAATGCGGGACATTGGCATCGACGATACGGAGTTCGCCTGCATCAAGGCGCTGGTCTTCTTCGATCCAAGTAAGTTGTACAGAAGCGAATCCCTTTTTGGATCCGTGGTGGGTAACCAGGTCCAACTCTTCTTTCACAGATGCCAAGGGCCTGAACGAGCCGCACCGCATCAAGTCGCTGCGCCACCAGATACTCAACAATCTCGAGGACTATATATCCGATCGGCAGTACGAGTCGCGCGGCCGTTTCGGGGAGATCTTGCTCATCTTGCCGGTCCTGCAGTCCATCACCTGGCAGATGATAGAGCAGATACAGTTCGCCAAGATCTTTGGCGTGGCCCACATCGACTCCCTGCTTCAGGAAATGCTCCTGGGTGGTACGTTTTATCTGGATAGATCTTCCCAAATCGAAAACAGAACCTCATATGTGTTGCTTTCTCGTTTCCACAGGAGAACTGGCGGACAACCCGCTTCCGCTGTCGCCACCCAATCAGTCCAACGACTATCAGAGCCCCACCCACGCCACCAATTTGGATGGCAGCCAAGTGAACGCCACACTGGACACGCTGGCCTCGGCGACCATCGCCGCCTCGCAGGCCCTCGACCTGGACGTGCAGCACATACAGGCGCTGATCGAAGCCAACAATGATGATTCGTTCCGGGCCTATACCGCCAGCACGGCTGCTGCCGCCGCAGCCTCGTCCTCCTCCACGCCCACGGCCGTCGCTCCGGCTGCCATCTCGCCCCCTTTGAACAGCCCCAAGTCACAACAACACCAGCAGCATCAGCTGCAGAATGCGTCTCATCAGCAGCAGCAGCAGGACAGCCCCTACATGGATGCAGCCGTGAAACACTACAACGGTAGCCGATCGACGGCATCCCTGCAGCCGCACCACAGTCCCCAGCGCATGCATCCGTACCAAAGATCGGTCACGTCGCCGGGCGAATCGGGCCTGGGGCTGGGCCTGCGCAATCCTGCGGACATTACGCTCAACGAGTACAATCGCAGCGAGGGCAGCAGCGCCGAGGAGCTGTTGCGGCGCACGCCGCTTAAGATTCGCCCCCCCGAGCTGCTGACGGCGCCGTCCGGCTATGGCATGGGTGAGTCCACTCGCAAATTGGATTTGAATCATGTATCTAAGATGGTTTTTTTCACGGTTTATTCCAGAACCCTGTCGCATGACGCTAAAGCAGGAACCAGAAACTGGCTACTGATCGAAAACGGTGGATAAAACCGCATCGTATCGTACTACTGGTGCAATAGGCAGTATGCAATAGGAATCACACCACACCCCAAATCCACACTCCCCCACCCGACACATACAGGCCCCGTCTTGCTGTACACCCAAACCCCACCAAGTGCTATACAGAAATGAAATGAAAAACTTACTTAATTGTTATGCCTTGAAACCTTTTTGATACTTTTTACTAGCTCTTAAGTAGGTATTTTGGAAATTGTTGCTTAATTTTTAAATGTTTAACGCAGTTGCAATCTATTTTTGGAGTCAATATTCTGCTCAAGAACTTTATTACTATGATATATGTATACAACATACACATTACACCATTATATTATATACATAGATATATACCATTTAGCATCTAGTACTGAGTTTGTTGGTTATTTGGTTACGTTACCTTCTTATCCTTGTGCGTGGATCGATCACAAAGCGTACAGTTCGTACAGGCCATGCAATATATTGTTTTAGGTTAGGGTGTTGTCTAGAATATGCGCTGAAAGTGTAAAATACGAGTATCTGTAAAGCTAAGCGAAGAACTATTTTTATATGAGTATGTATAAAATACAAAAATAGCTTTAAGATGGCTGAATGAATAAAAAACAATATCAAAAATTACATAAACTAAATGTAAATCATTTTGACTTCGTGTGTCAGACCAACTAGCAATAAATGCTTGTATTCTATGGCACTATAGCACATTCATAAAAAGATCACGTAGCCTCACGTTTGTATTTTTTTAGGTACGCTATAGCTGGGCTCTGGAGAGTCACACAATTGATGGTTTTATTTTTGATATATGTAGATCGAATCCGAGAGCCAGAGAGACATCAGATTACACTTTCCGCATCGTATAGCCACACCAATCGACTATAGAATCGGTTCGTAGTAAAGTGGATTTGATAGCAACAAGTTTCTCATTTCGTTTCGTCTCTCTGATTAAATTTCCTTTCAAGAGAATACAGATCCGATAACAGAGTATAAAATGTAGTTAACGTTTATTTATCAATATTGCTAATGCCCGTCTTCTCCACCTGCGCGAGGAGCTCCTGCAACTTATTATCGAAGAGCTCGCACCGAATCGGCATCTCCAGCGAGTAGAAGGGGTTCTTGAGGACGTAATCCGAGTACAGCTCGTAGACCTTGCGTAGCAGCAGATCGATGCCGTTTAGCCCCGTCTCTGAGATCACAATGAACTTGATGCCGGTGAGTGTTTGGAAGCAGTGCAGCGTGAAGGTGTCCGCCTCTAGCAGCTCGATGCCGGAGCTCTTTGGCTCGGGGCTCAGTTGGCTGGCGATGGCGAACAGCGGATAGAACATGCTCGCCAGGAAGATCTTCTCGTTGGTGGTCGTCTTGGGGCGGCTGAACTTCAGGTTTATGGGATAGTTCTCCGCGGCCTCCAGAGTCGTTTTCACGTCGCGTCCATCGTCCAGGGTGATGCCATTAACAGGAATCCCATTTACGGCCACCAGGACGTGGCCCACTGGAAAGCCAAAAATGAGTAGAGAGCATTAAAGCCAAGGGAACGCCTACCGTTTATTCCATCTTTCCGGTTAAAGGCCACCGACACCTTCTTGGAGTCGTAGTCGAGCACCAGGTCCAGGGGATATGTGAATGTCTTCTCGTGCTCGATGCGGGGTACATGGTTGTCCAGGTTGAAAATAAGGCCACCCGATTTGCTAACTATATAGACGCCATAGATAATCATTTCTTAATTGTTGCAATTTTTGTGAGGAATGTTTTTATGTGGATTGGTGTTGCCAAACAGATTAGGTTGTTGATATATCGCACGGGCCCCCTATCGATTGTAGCTACATACGATACTTTCTTTTTACTTCGTTCGAAATCCCCTTCATTTATTTTTGAAATGTAATGAAATCAATGAATAGAGTAATTAATTTGATTTGATTTGATTTCAATGAATAACAATAAATTCACACGCAATCGATGGTGCATTCGCAGTGCCGTTATCGCACAAATATACCGATATTTTTGTAGTCGATGAAAACCAATATAAACATCGTTATTAAACAGCTGTTCGCTGGCACTAGAATTAAAAATAAACATAATTGATTTTCTACCCAAAAATATACACATTATTGAAGTCGGCGAGCTGCAAAAAGTGGCCGCTCTCTTGGTTGTGCACAGGACTGAGACTGACAGTGACGTGACCGGCGACAGCGATGGGTTCCGACGACCAGAGTGCCGCCGACAAGATCCAGAAGGGATTCCAGATAAATTACATGATATTGCGTGACGCGGACAGCGGCAAGATTATATGGCAAGAGAACAAGGACTTTTCGGCTCCGGATGTGGAGCACGAGGCGCGGGTGCCCGTCAAAATACTGGACATGCGGGCGGTATCGCGTGAGATCAACTTCAGCACCGTCGAGTCGATGGAGAACTTCAGGCTCGACCAGAAGGTGCTCTTCAAGGGCCGCATCATGGAGGAGTGGTTCTTCGAGATGGGCTTCGTCGGCGCCAGCACCACCAACACTTGGCAGTCGACCATCGAGGCGGCCCCCGAGTCCCAAATGATGCCAGCCAAGGTCTTAAATGGCAATGTGACAATTCAAACCAGTTTCTATGACAACGAAACACTCATCACAAAATCGGTTGTGCGCCTCTACTACATCTAAATGAATGTGAGTCAGCGTCGGTCGGCCCACACTCGCACACGGCCAGGTGTTCACTCTTCACACTCGCCCACAAACATATATACATAAGTCTATATATATAGCCGATCTTCTGCAATTCTGCCCGATGCTAATGCACAACCAACGTCTCAAAATGTTCTCCGCGAAACGGGAGAAGTTCTCTTCTCTTTGAAGTTTCTGCATTTCAATGCAATTGTTAGTGCGTTTGTAGTTCTAGATGAATGCATTTTAATATAATTTTACACGATACATACTATATTAATTTATTAATAAAGCGTTAACGAATGTAATATGCACACATAAGATTAACAACACCTTCTAGAAAATCTAAGTGGAAAAACGAATGTATCTGCAAGCAATACTATTCAATCTAGATTAGAAATGGCTTAGCATAATGGTATTTGTCATTTCTCATTTGCTTTGGCTTTGGCATTGGCTCTGGCGCCAGATCCAGATCCGACTGATTGGGAGAAAACGCCGTGGGGGTCGTTGCTGATGGAATTGGTTCTGTGGAATTGGCTCTGTTTTACTAACAACAGCAGCATAATCCTCAAGAACCAATCCAGCTATGGCTGCGATTCAATGAATATTCATGGAGTGTGTTCGCGAGTTGAGAGGTGGATTTGGATCGGTCGAGAGTTGGCGAAGGGCAGGCAAAGAGCAAAGAGGAGGCAGAGAGCTGTCAACGTGTACGACTTGACCCCATTTTATCGCGATGCTGCGGCAGCGGCCCATCTAAAATAGAACTCGTGCCCGGTCAAGAGTCACTCGATAATGCCGAGAAAGTCTTCGTCGTGGCTAGTGTTCGAGGCAGCCACCAGTTCTACTTGTCCCGTCCCTCGCACCACAACAGAACCAAAAAGTGAAGTCTAGATATGGCAAGGATACGTGGTGGTGTGGTGATCCTCCTGGCGATCGTCCTTCTGGCCCTGGCGGCCAGCAGTCAGGCTGAGAAATCCCAAAACCAGCAAAAGCAGAAGCAGCAGAGGCCCAAGCCCGGATCGGCACAGGCGATGGGCAACCACAAGAACAGACGGCCCAACAAGAACCAACTGGCGGCCGGGCAGAAGCAGCGACCCAACAAACAGAATCAACCCCAGCTCCAGCAGCAGAAGCCCAACACTCCCGAGTCGAATGTTTTCACCGCATCGGTGCCCGTTCTGGGCAGGCTCCGTGGTCGGACTTTGAGCACGGACTGGACTGGCAAGGAAATATTGCAATTCCTCGATGTGCCATACGGAAAGGCAGACCGCTTCAAGGTGAGTTCATATTTCTTCTTGTTCCAGTTTCTATTCCAAGGGTCAAGGAACTCAAAATCAAATATATGTTTAAGAAGAATTTCTCTGCTTAAAATTGGTTTCTTATTTTTATGTTCTGGCCCTACTGTCAGAGTCCTCGATAGTATAGTGCTAAAATAGCAGTTTGACGGCAGGAGAAACAAATCCTCGATAGTATAGTGGTCAGTATCCCCGCCTGTCACGCGGGAGACCGGGGTTCAATTCCCCGTCGGGGAGAAATGTAAAATTCTTTTTCTATTTTTCTTCTTTTTTTTTTTGTTTCTACTAAGAATGTGAATGTGGTGAGATGATCTTAAACCACAGGTCATAAAATCATACAAGTAATATTGAATAGAATAAAAGAGAGAAAAAAAGATATTTCTTAAAATCTCTCCGACGAGATATTGGACCCCAGTCTCCCGCGTGACAGACTTTTGCCCAAGAACCCTCATCCGATGAAGGCGTAAAGATTTTGGAACCAGCAAAGAATACTTTAATCTAATACGTGAATTGGTCAGGCGACTTAAAGTAGATCTATAAGCTACATTAATAATAACAAAAGATATGATAAATCGACGCAAAATAGATTAAAATCTAGAGATTTAAAATTAAATATCAATTTATTGATCCATCTCTGCTTTTGATTGGCTTTAGGCAGCGGAACCGGCTTCGTCCTGGCGAGGAGTTCTTCCCGCCCATCGTCATCACGCCGGATGCCCTTCCATACAGGATCTGCTCAAGTACGCCAAATTGGAGGAGGACGGCTTCGATGTCGAGGACTGTCTTCGCCTCACCATCAGCACCAAGGCGGTAAGTGAAAATCTCCGCAAGTGAAAATTCTTGATTGACTTAGCCTTTGCCTACCGTTCGACAGATGGAGGGAGATCTAGCGCCAGTTATGGTGTACATCCATGGCGACTTCTTCTACGACGGCGACTCCGTGGAGGCCGCTCCCGGCTATCTGCTGGAGGAGGATGTGGTGCTGGTTTCGGTGCGTTACCGCCTGGGGCCATTCGGCTTCCTGTCGACAATGAGCGACGACATGCCTGGAAACGCGGCCGTCAGCGACATCATCCTGGCCCTTAAGTGGGTGCAGAAGCACATTTCCTCCTTCGGTGGCGATCCGCAGCGGGTCACTCTCTTCGGCCAGGTGGGCGGGGCAGCACTTGTCAACGTGCTAACCCTGAGCCCGGCCGTGCCGGCGGGACTCTTCCACCAAGTCATCTACCAGTCGGGCACGGCGCTGTCGCCCGCCTTCATCACGGACACCCCACTAGCCGCCACCAAGGATATTGCTCGTATCGCCGGCTGCAAGCAGCTGGCTAAGGTGGAGTCGCTGAACAAATGCCTGGTTCGACTCAACGCCACTATGCTGTTGGCCGCCTTCAGCATCCATGGCGAGGACAAGCCCTCGCTGAGCGGCGGCGCCTATGGCGGTGTCCAGCTGGTCATCGGTGGACCGTCCGGCATCCTGCCGGAGCATCCGGGGCGTCTGCTGGCCGCCGAGAAGTTCCAGGCCTATCCCACAATGGGCGGGAGCGTCAAGCATGGCGGTACCTTCATGTTGAGGGGTGAGTGAACACACTGACACACTTGTATGACCTTGGGACTGAATGTGAATTCACCATCCTCGCTGCAGACATATTTGCGGACAGTTTCAACGAAACAATTCTGGATGACAAGCTGACTGGACGCCAGTACATTGAAACCATTATTGCGCAGGCCAATGGGGCGGATCCCACTGGTTCCTGGAGTGACTTTGCCGACGAGGAGATCTTCAGTGCCGAGGACATCAAGAACGGCAGCTTCAAACGTCTTACCCCAGGACTGATCGACGTGAGTAGCAAATGAACATGTCCGAATGCAAATATTAATAGTCACCGAATGGCCTACCCTGAGCAGCTCTGCAGCACGATTTCCCTGAAGAACCCCGTGCTCTTGGTGCTCCAGGCCAATGCCAAGAAGCTGCCCAACAGCACCTATCTGTACACCTTCGACTACGAGGGGGAGCTGAACCGCTATGGCAGCAGCGATGAGGAGGCCTCTTTTGTGCCCTTCGACATGGGCGTGTCGCTGACCGACGACAATCTCTACCTTTTCCCCTGGCCACGTTACCAGATGCTCAACTCCAACCGCGACATCAAGGTAGCCAAGCGGATGGTGGCCCTGTGGACGTCCTTCGCCAAGACGGGAGTACCCGTTGCCCAGGGTCTGCCCTCTTGGGCAGCAATGAGCGACGACACGGGACCCTACATGCGCATAGATCGCACGATCAGCTTCGGCGACAACTATCTGGACGAGTACCGCATTGCCGTCGAGGAGGTCAAGAAGGGCTACAGTCTGGTCAACGAGGACTACTATGACCTGGAATCGGCCTTGCGGGCGGCCACCATGCGGGATAGGTTGCCTGACGCCGACGCCGAGGACGATCAGGAGGATGAAGAGGAGGACAATAATGAGACGGCAGCCAATGAGGCACGCGGACAAAATTTGGTGTTCATTGCCAAGAAGTCAACGCGGATCCAAAAACAATAAGAATTTAATTACACTTTACATTCCACTCAAGTTATTTATTCATGGATGTCATTAAAATGATTTTATGATTCATTTGTACACCCAAACGGAGGGTATATTCATACACTCTGATCACCGAATCAATTAAATGTCTGACATATGGGCAGAAGATACTATATATCTGAAGTAGACACCCTGGGAAAAATAAAAGTCTTAACAATTGAAATGAAATTTGATATCAGAAATACTTAGAGGTGTACCTCCCTTTATTACGAGTAAATGTATTTGTACTTATATTAACATGTAAGCGAATCACTGATAAGTAACAATTCCTACAATTAAATAGATATATTTCCGGATGCTAGTAGCGTGCAACGAAAACTGATGATAAGATAATTATTATTTGTTATTTATTATTCGGTGCGCTAGTCTCGCAAATAAAATAGGACAAAAGTCCACACGGGGCGTCATTCATTAAGAATGGCTTATTTTGCTGTGACTTAAGTTCTACGCAGTGTTCGTAATTTCCATGATTGTTTGGTTCCCCATTTACCCACCTAAGAAAAGCCGGCCGATTTCCAGTGTTCTGCGATATAAACAAGCCCTCTTTGGCCAGGTCGGAGATTCCCAGCCAATAGTGCCGGCCTCGGGTGAGTCTTTGCTCAATGGAGTTCAGTTCCTGCTGGTTCGCCGGATCCGCCAGATGGCCACCCATCCCATGGCATTTTTCCAATGCGGAATGCCAGTTGACCTTTTGATTCTGCTCAATGTGGAAGTACCTCGAACCGATATTCACGAAGTTCCCAGTACCACCTGACTGTTGCGCCTGCAGCTCGTCAATCTCATCCTCCACCCTGTCCAGTCGTTCAGAATTTCCACTTACCGAATCACCGAATGTCAAGGATCCTTGCAGATGTACAGCAATCAGCATATACAGGAGGAAAGACACGAGCTTGAACATCATTCTACAAATTAGCTCAAATGTGCAACAGCACACGACAGAAGATCGGAAAGAAATGATTTTAATTGTAATTGCTTAACTCATGCCATACCTTTTATAGGCAGCGGATTTTCGCTGTTAGACATTATCAGCGATTGAAAGTTGTCCGGTCTAAACACGCTCTACATATACACACATATTAAAGTATTAGAGAACTTAAACCGTGAATGCACTCAGAGAAAAATAGATTTTAAATTAAATTCAATTTTAGATTTTACAAATTGATTTTCCATATTCTCCTCGAGTTTGGTGAGCTTTACTTGAGTGGCATTCAGCTCTTCCTCGCTTCTCGGACTCGCCAGATGACCACCCATCTGACGGCATATCCTGTCCTTCAGGGCTCTGAGTCGACAAAGTCCGCAGTTAGAACGAGGGGGAACGTTGTGAGTTGCTGCTGCGACCGCAACTCTACATTTATACACGACATAGAGTGCGTGCGGGAGAGACAGAAAACGTGTCTGAACGTGTCGTCGGGCGCTGAGTAGCCACTGCATATTGATTTGTTCCTTTTGGCTATAAAAATGATCCGATCTGATCCAGATTCGACAATCTGGTAGATACGGTCATTCTCTATGATTGAGCGTTTTTGATTTTCTCGTATCTTCAAAATTGTGGATGCCACAGATTTTCGTTCTTTGTGGGTGGCGGAAAGGGGTGGGGAGAAATTTGGAAAAACACTTGTGCAGGTTGGTTATCACAGGAGTGCGGATACCAAATTTGTTTGCTCTAGCTCTCATAGTCTCTGAGATCTAGGCGCTCACTTTTAGCAATATGCAAAGCCGACCATGAAACATGTGTGTTAGAGAGAGACAGAGCGAGAGAGAATAAAATTGTTTTCATCATTCAGCTATATTAATGATACGATCTGGTTCAGATTCTGCAGTCTAGAAGATATAGTCATTCTCTACGATTCTGCGGGGGGAAATTTTGAAAAACACTTGTAACAGTGACATATTACAGAAGTCTGGATACAAAATGTCGTTGCTCTAGCACTTATAGTCTCTGAGCACTAGGCGCTCATAGGGACGGACGGAAGGACAGACATGGCTCAATCGACTCGGCTATTGATGCTGATCAAGAATATATTCACTTTATGGGGTCGGAAATGCATCCTTATGCACGTTACACACATCCACTTTCACCACAAATCCAATATACCCCTATACTCATTTTGAGTATCGGGTATAAAAATCGAATTGATATATTCCATGTTATCAAAAAAATTCAGGGCACCCGGTTCAATCACATGTCAAGGCGCCAACCTTTTAAAGTGGGAAAATCCCCAGAGTGGTGCTGGACGCGGAAAACTGATGGTTAAAGCTTCGGGTCGCTTATCCGGGGAAATATATCATGAAATAGAATAGAACACCTCTCAGAAGGTGTTGAGACAACGAGCTTTTTCGCTGACTATAATTGTTAAAAATTTTCACGAATTAATGATTTCAGATACATTTTAAATTTTATTATAGGCAATTTATATGTTGAGGGTGGCCGAAGATGCCACAGCCGTTTACAATATAGTATAACGAGTGATACACTTGGATGAGGCAAGCGAGCAGATCTCGAGCCAAAGTAATAGATTGGGGACAAAAAAAGGGGTCTGTTCTCCGACTAAATCAAGCAGTAACTAACTAGAGCAGGCGCAGCTGCTGCCGGCTTAGCGATGGCATAGGAAAGAAAATGGTACGCTACGTTAGCTTAGTGCAATGACCAAAATGGTACAGAAAATGAATTGATAGGCAATAGAAAGATGGTACAAAATTTACTCTCGGGCTTCGCTCAAACAGAAGGAATAAACCATTTTTAATCTCTATTGGGAGATGTTTAAATAACTTTCAACAAAAAACGGAAATCGCTGGTACTATATACCAGCGATAGGCCGATAAAATCTGCTCTGCCCGCACTTTCGTCGTGGCCATCGTTGTCGTAAGAAGACAAACTCAGTGAATGCCCAATGTTTGCCGGTAATGACTGTTTCAGGTCAGATCTGGGGTGAATATACCAGCGATGGGCCGATAAGAGCCTTTATGCCTGAAGGTATAAATACCACAACATTCATTTGGATTCATTTCGTTTTAATACTTTGTAGAGTGGGGTTGTTCATTTGAGTTAATTTACAGAATGTCTAAGTCAGCTTTCCTCGTGTATAATTTGATTGCTGTGCATCTTCAAGGATCCTTGACATGTGATTCGGTGAGTGAGAATTTTTGATAATATGGAATATATCGTGTCATTTTTCTAACTGTAGACTTTGTCGACTCAGAGCACCAATGAGAAGCGAGGTAATGCCTGCGACGCCTGCGCCACCAAACTGGAATGCACGACCAGGCTGGACAGGATGGAGAGCCAGCTGGCTGCCCTGCAGGAGAATTTGTCCTCAATCGAAGCAGTGAAGGAGGTGCCGAAAGTAAAGAAAGTGGAGAACTTCGTTCAGATCGGTTCGCGGTTCTTTTACATCGAGCAGAGTAACACAGTCAATTGGTTCTCCGGATCGAATATATGCCGTCAGATGGGTGGTCATCTGGCGAGTCCGAGAAGCGAGGAAGAGCTGAATGCCATTCAAGTAAAGCTCACCAAGGGCCGCAGCTATTGGCTTGGAATTTCCGACTTGGGCAATGAGGGCAGGTTTGTGTCGCAGGCCACGGGAAACTTGGCTATTTTTCTAAAGTGGTATCATGATATCCGCCATACCTCTCAACCAGACAATAAGAATAATGAGGAACATTGCGTAGAACTTAGATCAGAATATGGCTATTTGATGAATGACTTACTATGTACTGATAAGTCATATTTTATTTGCGAGGCAGGTGAAGAATAAATAAATAAATTGCATTCATAATGTTTTCTGTCGAAGAAGGAAGCGTGTTCGACCACATATTTATTTAAAATATGTATCCCATTCACGATATGCCCAAAATCATCGCGAGAGTTCTCCCTATAGATCCCATAAATCATATTTGTTGTGCCAGAGAGCCAGAGGAATGGAAAAGTGTTGATTGCGAACAAAATTTGCATAATTATTCGTTTAGAAAGATGATCAAGCTCTCATTTGGCATGTCAGCTCATTTGTTGTAAGTTCTATGTTCAATATAATGCCATGGCTGATTCGATAACTTAATTAAAAGAGAATCAGTTTCAGTCGGGAATATATAATCTGTAAAATAATTATCTGTAGCTGCTGTAGCGGGCCTCTCCTTTTCAAACAAAAGAAATTCGTATCTCAAAAGAACCTACAGAGATTATTAAGTGCAAAGTCGCTTTGCAGATTAAAGCGTGATATTGCTTTCTCCCGCAGCTCGGGATGATTGATGATTCGCGATGGGCCTCGAATACCAGTAGCGGGGAGAATATGGAAAATCAATTTGTAAAATCTAAAATTTAAAATAGGCAGCGCCCGCAGCTTTTAAGAAATTAATTTTGCCCCAGCTCTGCCCGCACTTTCGTCGTGGCCATCGTTGGCGTGAGAAAGACAAACTCAGCGAATGCCCAATGTTTGCCGGCAAATATTCGCCTGCAGATCAATCTCGGCGACTAATGACTGACTAGCTGACAAATCAAGTTCGGTCTGTCGGTCTTTCGTCTGTCGCGGGGCTTTTCCCTTTTACTCGCCCCGAAGAGCCCGGAGCGGACCAAACCGGAGCAGCGAAATTCTTAATTATTTGCATAAATCTATGGGCCGGCAGAGACCGTCCACGGGGACAAGGCGTCATTCGTATTTTGGCGTTTTGTTTTAGTCTCTCCGTTTGCGAAATCTTCTTTTGGGTATGTCGGTCAGGTCTGGGGTGAAACTTCGGGTCAGAGCGGACTAAAATCTATTAGACACCACACGGCACAGATCAGTCGCGTTTAGTGCGCCATCGAGAGCGTTGGCTTCTTGGTTTCTTCTGATCGCGTTCTCCAAGATGCACCACGTATCTGTGCTACCACTCGCCGTCCTCATCGTCCTGGTCCTCCACTGGGGCGTGGAGGCACGCGTCCGCGGCAAGGTCTACGACGAGGAGAAAGACACCATCATTGAGTTACCAAAGCTGGGCAGTATCCAGGGAAAAGTCCTAGAGACTGCCTGGACCAAGCGCGAGGTGCTGCAGTTTGTCGATGTCAGATACGCCGAGCCCCCGACGGGGCAGCATCGATTCAAGGTATGCTCGCGGCTAATGCTTTCTGAACGGAAGCATCAGAAAGTGAAAGAAAAATGTGAGCTAATTTTAAATCATTCGAATAGAAATGTTCAGCTTGATTGGTTATCCGGTTTCTACCATTAGAAACTTTCAAAAATATGCAAATCTCACAAAATTAAATTCTCAAAAGAAAAATATGACAAAAATCGGAATCTCCCCGACGGGGAATTGAACCCCGGTCTCCCGCGTGACAGGCGGGGATACTAACCACTATACTATCGAGGATGTGATTCTCCTGCCGTCAAATTGCTATTTTCTGTCATCTGCTCCTTATAGATTCCGGGAAAATGGGATTTGAAGAGTTTCCATTTGCAAACGATGACTCATTGGCTATTTTGGATTTCGTTCTATTTCATAGGCCCCGCGCCCGATCGAGCCTTGGGAAGATGTAATGGATGCTACAGCGGAAAAGATTGGATGTCCCTCGGTGGTGTCGATGGACTCGCTGCGCAAGCTGGACGATGTGCTGGACGTTGAGGATTGCCTTACGATGACCGTCACAACGCCGAATGTGACTGCAAAGCTGCCTGTTCTTGTCTACATACACGGCGAGTATCTGTACGAGGGCAGCAACTCCGAGGCGCCGCCAGACTATCTGCTCGAGAAGGATGTGGTGCTGGTGACGCCGCAGTACCGCCTGGGTCCCTTTGGGTTCCTCTCCACCAAAACAGACGAAATACCAGGAAACGCTGGATTTCTGGACATCTTCCTTGCCCTGCAGTTTGTCAAGCACTTCATCAAGTACTTTGGCGGCGATCCGACGCGCGTCACTGTCGCGGGACAGGTGGGTGGGGCAGCCATTGCACATCTGCTCACCCTCTCGCCGATGGTGCAGCGGGGTCTCTTCAGCCAGGTGATCTACCACTCGGGCTCGGCCATCATGCCCATCTTCCTAGAGGAGGATCCACGCAAGCATGCCCAGGAGATAGCCAAGAAGGCTGACTGCCAGATGGTGACAGTGCGGGACCTGAACACTTGCCTCATGGAGCTCACGGCCCTGGAGCTGCTCACCGCTTTCATGGAACATGCGGTAAGTAAATCAAGTGCATCATACTGCAGGCAATCTCTGATTAACGAGAGCCCTCACCCGACAGCTCGAGAAATCTGACCTGGGCATTGGCCACACGGGCGGCATACAGTTCACCATTGGAGGGCCGAGTGGCGTGCTGCCCAAGCACCCCTACGATCTCATGTTGGAGTCCAATTTCTCGTATCCGGCCATGGGGGGCTGTCCGAAAAATGCCGGCACCCGAGTCCTCAACGAGATCGTAGACAACGACTTCGAGGGAAAGATCCCGGACGATGAGTACAATACCTACGACTACATCGACCATGTGATACGGCAGGTAGTGGGCACTGATAAGACCATGCTGCTCACCAGCTTCGTCACGCACGACTTTTTCAATCGCCAGCTCCTGGAGAACGGAACTTTCGACACCCTGATTCCCAGGCTTATCGATGTAAGCGCACCGCTAAATTATCCACATCAATCTCTAATTCTAAGGGTCTTACAGGTGGCTGGAACCCTGAATCACAAGCTGCCCGTGCTGCTGGCGCTGAATATGAACAACAAACATAATCCGGACAACACGTTCCTCTACTCCTTCGACTACGCGGGCGAGTTCAACAGGTATCGCGAGATGGACGAGGAGACGAACATGCAGAGTCCGTTCAAGGCGGGAGTCTCGCTGACCGACGAGGCCCTCTACCTCTTTCCCTATCCCGAGCATGTGCAGCGCCTGAGTCCGCCGGACGTGACGATGGCCCACCGAATGGTCGACCTGTGGACAAACTTTGTGATCAGCGGCAATCCCTGGGCTCCTATCGGTCCGGCTACTGGCCGCCAATGACCACGCTATACGGCCCGTACATGAAGATTGACGAGACGCTGACAATTGGAGGCAACTATTTCAACGAGTTCTCCGCCACGCTGCGCGACGAGGATCAGGGCCACAGTCTGATACGCGAAATCTACTACCTCCGCAGCCAAAGCCGGAAGAGGGCCAAGGCCCAGCGGAAAAAGCAGTTGGCTGCGGCAACTGCCAGTAGGATGAAGAAGCTTGAGGTCCGCAAGAGTCTGGTGAAGCGGCCAAATCGCAACAAGATACGGCTATAAAGCCATGCACTGAGCCAATAGGTATATTTTAAAACCTGTATCAGAGCAGGGAATGATTTACAATTGGTATTGATTACTCATATGATATATATAATATTTAATAAAGAACTCTTTAGAATAGTACTCAGGATTCTATGGAATATGATTAAATACCGTCCTAAAGCTTGGGTCGCTGCTGTCTGCGCAGCTGCTTAGCGTTCTGCGGGGAGTTGTGATGATTGCTAACAAACTGTCGGTAACCTGGGTATTCTGGGCGAGAGTCCTCCCAGCCCTCCTGAACTGCCCGATCTCGCTCCTCTGCCTCCTGACGTTCCTGCTGCGCCCTAATGTAATCTTCGTAGTTTTCGTAAGCGCTGGGATCATTCTCGCGATCAGTCTGCTCCTGAGCTGCTGCTGCTGCCGCTGCCGCTTCAGCTTCTTCATTGGCTCTCAAATACTCCTCGTAGGTTTGGTAAGGTTGGCGACGGATCTGCTGATCTTCCTCATCATCAGTTGGGTTGTGGGACTGCCGCTCCCGCTCCTGTTGTTCACGATACAGTTGCTCACGTTGCTGTTGCTCTCGTTCTTGCTCCTCGGAATAGTTTCGGTTCGAGCTTTGATCGCTATCGGGTTCAAAGTTGGCTGGTTCTTCTTCATCGTCTCTTCGCACGTAGTCCTCGTAGCTTGGATAGGGCCTGCGAGAGCTCTCCTGATCTTCCTCCGGCTGATTTGGCTCGTAAGGCTGATGGCCACCCTCCATTTGTTCTCGCTGCTGCTGTTCGCGCTCCTGTTGCTCCCTCTCTTCCTGCTCTCGTTGCTCTTGTTCGCGCTGCTGCTGCTCTTGCTGCTCCTGCTGCTCTCTGGCTTGTTGCTCTCGCTGTTCTTGCTCTAGCTGTTGCTGTTCTCGCTGACGCTCCTCGTAGTAACGCCGTTGTTCTTGCAGTATTTGCTGTCGCTGCTGTTCTTCTCTTTCCTGTTGCTCTCTCTCCTCCAGTTCGCGCTCATCTTGTTCCGCTGGCTGGAATGGTTGCTCCCGCTCACGCTGCTCCCGCTCACGCTGCTCCCGCTCACGCTGCTCCCACTCACGCTGCTCCCACTCACGCTGCTCCCGTTCACGCTGCTCCCGTTCACGCTGTTCCGACTCACGCTGCTCTAATTGCTCCTGCGGATTTACTTGCGCTGGCTCTCGGTTTCGCTCCCATTCATCCCTTGCCTCTTGTTCACGCTGTTCCCTTTCTAGCTGCTCTCGCTGCTGCTGTTCTCGCTGGAGTTTCTCTCTCTGCATCTGGTAGCGCTTTTCCAATTCTCGCTGGGCTTCCTGCTCTCGCTGCTCTTGCACACGCTGCGTCTCTCGTTCCTCCTCTTCGCGACGCTGATCCTCTTGCTGTTGCTGCTCTCTTTCGCGCTGTTCACGCAACCGCTGCTCTCGCTCTTGCTGCTCCCGGATCACTTGTTGCCGCCTGATTTCCTGCGCTCTTTCGTATGCAGGATCCGTTGGCCTCCTTGGAAAGGCCTGAGGCGGTTGGGGCTGTCGGTTTGGCTGCCAATTAGCATAAGGATTGTACGCATACGTTGGACGCCTGGTAGTCGTCGTCGTCGTCGAAGTTGTGGTTGTTGTGTTGTACCCATAGCGGGTTTGCTGCCAACTAGGATACGGGTTGTAGACATACGGACGTCTGGTCGTCGTTGTTGTGGTTGTCGTTGTAGCTGTTGTTGTACTGTTGGTTGTATTGAAGTACTGCCCATAGAGATTCGGAGCGTAAAGTCCGTCACCGAAATGTGGGTCCAGCTCCAGCATGTTCTGCCTGGAGTTGGTGAAGCGCAGGAAAGGACCGTACTCGGAAGTGGCCTTGGGCCAGACACCAGGATTTTGGTTGGGTATGCCCGTAACGGCAAAGTTCACCCACATGGTAACCAGTGCGCGAGACAGCGACTTGTCCACCGGATTCAGGCGGCTGGTCTCCGGCGGATACGGAAACAGATACACGCTATCATCGCTCAGGGAAGCGTCCACACCAAAGGGCAGCGGATTCTCCAAGTGGCCGAACCGATGATACTCGCCGCGATAGTCAAAGGTGTACAAATAGACGGGACTCTTCTTGTGCGAGAGCCGGATGGAGTAGATGACGGGTGCCCGATACAGGATCATGTTGCTCAACTCCAACAGGCCTTGGGACACACTGTGGGCACTGGCCGTGCGATCGTGCTCCTGCGAAAAGATCTCGCGGCGCGCCCAATCCAGCCAGACCTGGTGTTGGCTTGGAGGCGCCGTGTGGCGCAGGACCACGTTGATGAAGTCGCTCACATTCTGCGATTGCACGCGCTGTATCTGGTCGTAGAAGCCTAGGAGGAAATGGGAAGGAAAGTAATTAGTCCAAGTCCGCAATGATCTATCAAATATTCTCTAATCGGTTGATAGTCTTATCTCATTTGACCAGATCTGACCCAACCGAACATGACACAATTTCTTTAGCTTAGCACTCACGTGATAGAATAAAGGCGCTGGCATCTTTGGCGGCTCCCACAATCATGGGAACCGTGCTGTTGGCCGAGTTGGCCGCCAGTGCGGCAGGATGCTCGGGAAGGTAGCCTAGGGGATCGCCCACCACCAGCTTAAAGCCGCCTAGGAAGCTGAGACCGCGGACCTCGTTCTGTTGGAACAGCTGCTCGAAGGCGCTGACCACTTGGGAGGTGGGCAGACGGCTGAGGCAGTCGTAGAGCGGTGCCAGACTTCGGCCGGCATTCGGACAGCGGGCGAGGCGTGCGAACGTGTCCAGAGTTTCCAGGGGACGTTCGTCGATCAGGTAGGGGTTCAGGGCCGTGCCAGACTGGAGGATGAGCTGCTGGAAGAGGTTCGTTGCCCGGCCGCTGAGGCTGAGGGCATGAACGAGAGTGGCCCCGCCTGCCTGACCCACTAAGGTCACTTTTCCGGAGTTTCCGCCAAAGTAGGGAAGGTTGCGCTGCAACCACTCCAACGCCAGGTGGATGTCTGAGAGCGCCACGTTGCCAGGCAGTTGCTCGCTGAGGGCGCTGAGAAACCCGAAGGGCGCCAGGCGATAGTTGATCGAAACCAGGACAATGTCGTTCTCCAGCACGTAGTCTGGCTGGGCCTCCTCGGCACCGCCGTCGAACAGCATCTCGCCGTGCACAAAGACCAGGACGGGCAGATCGCGCGCTCCCTCTGGGGCATAGATGTTGAGCGTCAGGCAGTCGTCAACGTTCTCTCCCCGTGCCTCGGCCGTTTGCAGTCGCTGCAACTCCGGAAATTGGGCGCAATTCGGACTGGCTGTTGTGGCGTCCACTCTCCCCTGGAAGGGCACTGGCCTGGCCTGCTGGAAACGTCCCAGGCCGCCTCCCACTTGAGCGTAATGCACGCCAAGGAATGCATTGATGGGCCGATTCGAGATCGTTTTGTAGCCGCGTATACCGACTATATCTCCCACTCCGGGAACTTGCACACGCGCTTCCTGTGGTGAAACCTGAGGCTGGGGAGTCTCCTCGCTTAATTCATAGTCGATATCATCAGTCCTAGGCCTGGTCTGGAGGGCGCAGATCTGGCATACGCAGAATGCCAACGCCAGGAGCTGGACCCAGGAAAGCAACGGCTGCATGTTGCTCTCTGTGTCGCGATTGAATGTGAACTGATGTCGGACTTTGTTTCTACGGACGGACCAGCTCAAAAACTATCTATCGCCAGTACTAGCCTTGATTCGAGTGACCCACGAGGCGAGCTCCAAAAGTAGTATCACATCTCAGCAGCTCTGGCTGAACCAAAGGGGGTTGAGCGTTGAGAAACAACGAGATTGAGACTGCGCCTTCCAGCTAGTTCTGCGACTGCCCTCGAAGTCTTAGTTCCACTTCGAGATGTCGTCACCGCGTTCTTAACTCCGCTGCTCTGGGTCCGTTCCTTATCTCATCCGTCCTATGTACGAGTCTGCCTCTGGGTTATCAGTCTGGGTGCGTATGCTGGATGGGTGCAGCTCCTCTTGTCAGTTGTCAGTTCGCTGGGCCAGAGCCATGTTTGCGCCATTAAAGCATTGATGATAGAAATGGCCCTAGGTACGACTTCTATATAACAGCTGATTAGGTATGTGCGGTCAGCACAGTGGATGGTGCCCCCCTATTGCTATTTTTAACAAGGCAGAGCTTTGATAACCATTTCGAAACAAAGAGTTTCCTGATTCTGACGTTAAAGCAGGACAGGAGACCGACAGGAGAAGCTTTCCCATGAGAGGAATGATTGAAAGGGATACTTCACCAAGCAGATAATCAATATGGGACAATACTACTTCGAGAATAACGAAGAGAGGTGTATACACTGATAACAGTATAAGGTCAAATTGATGGAGGAACGAACAAAGCTAAAAAAATAGTTTGAATAGACAATGAAAAGAGAGTCTTGGAGATCGACAACGGTCCCATGGCATCTACTTAAGAAGCAACTCAAAGGTGAAGATTTTGAACACAATAGACGACAAGTACTACGATACTTTAGGTACATATCGCACATGTACATATAGGTTTCGATTATGGAAAATAGTGCTAAACCAGTGTCAAGTATTGGCACGGGACAGACAGACCAATGAGAAAAATGTGAAAACGATGCACTCGAACCGATTGAAAGTCATTGGGGATGTTCATAATATAATATTCTCTATATTTTCATTTTTATTAATCATTTTCGATTCCCTTTTCTCCGTTCCCGTTTCTTGTTTGTTTCATTTTCTGTTTTGTTTTTTTGGTTGTTTGTATCGGTTTGTTCAGTATGTATCTATAATAATGTGTTATAATTAAGAATCGTCATTTCGTCTAAATATTTCAGTTATAATAATACAATATAATAATCATTAATAATATGTGGTTTTCATTTTTATCTGCTTCTCCTTTAGCTTTGCGTGTTAAATTTGTTGGTTTGCTTCAGAATTGAATGCGCTGTCTCGATATAAGTATATGCTATACGCTTCGCTTCGTTTCGATTCGATTCGTTTAGTTCTGTTCTGAGTGTTTTTGAGTGGAATTAATTGTAAATGTTTCGAATCGAATCGAATCGAATTGAATCGAATCTTCGCCTTGAGTTTGATTATTTCGTGTCTGAGACTAATTCCTATTACTCGCAGCTTACTGTACGTTCAAGTATGGAAATCAGAGTTCTAGGAAAGCTAAAAGCAAGTGTATGCATATATACGTGTTCTATATATGTATATATATATATACTATATATATATGGTCTAGGTATTTTAATCTCGATTATGCTGTGGCAGTGACCAAAGAATAGAAAGCACCTCAATCTCAAATACAATTCGAGATCCGAACGGAAACAAAAGTTCTCAATTTACGTATTTTTATGGCACACATCAGCAAATAATGATAATGTTGCCCAAAGCAATCATCGTGGCCTGGAAGAAGTTCCTTTTCCTGTTTTTAGATGGATTATTTAACAGCCTGCTAAAACTGATCTGATTGATTGATTGATTTACTGATGACTGATACTTATTCGGGCTGCCTCCATCCGCAAGTGCAAGTGCACCAGTGCGCTGCGTGCTAGGAACTTCTCAACATACTCGTATGTGTAATCGATTGGCCACCAAATCATACGAATCGAACGAAATTCTAGTCAAGCGTCTAGTTAGAAAACCGTTTACACAGAAATGCACATTAATTAACTCCTCAATAAATCAAAGGTTTCATTAATTTGCTTTCGTTTAGCTTTTGTCTCGATTTCGACTTCGATTTCGATATCGATAGCATTTTTGTTTGCTTTATGTTTCTTTGTTTTGTTTTGTTTTGTTTTGTTTTCTTGTATATTTTGTAGCTCAGTCTTTTTACTAACAATTTTTGTTGTTCTTGTCTTTCATTTAACGGATGTTCCACTTCTCGCTATTGCTGTTCTGATTTACGATTTCGCACACAATCCGCACGAAATCCGCTGTGTTCATGTAGGCGTTTGTGTAAATTTCTGAAGCGTTTGGTTCGAACTAAATTCTAAATTATGGAGAATTCCTGATTGGCAGTCCTATGGGGGGTACTATGGAAGAGAGAGTGCGAGCAGGATAACAGGAGGGATTGGAAGGGTGGTAGTGGTGGTGGTGAGTGCCCGATCAGGAGTGCGGATCTATTCGGAATTCAATTCAATTCATTTTGTTTCGTTTAACTTCATTAAGTTTGCTGTTTAACTGTTTAAATGGTTTGCTGTTAGCTCTATAGTTGCTTGGAAGTACCGTTTTGTGTATAGCGTTTTGTAACTTATTTGGTTAAATATTTGTTATTCCTTTGGGGCTTTATCATCTTTATCTTCAATTATGCTTTGCGCTACATATTCAACAATTTAAATTTATCCTTACGTATTTGTAACCGCTAAAGAATGCATAACATACTCATCTCCTATCCGTGGATCGTGGATCATTGATCGTGTGTGGATTGTGTATATGGATTGTGTGTGGAACGTGGAACCAAGGCTGAGAAAATCGATCCTGGAATCGGTATTTTTCTTGGTTTCGTTATGATTTTTGTCCTGGTTTTTGCTCGAATGAAAGATTATTTATTTGGTTGGTGAAGTGAAGGGAAGTATTTACAAAGTCTCGTATAATAGTATTCATATAGGTAATGTATACGTTAGGCTTGTTGCGTTATAAAATCTTAACATAATTATATAAATTGAATCATGAACTTGCTTTAACTTTGCTTTGCTTCATTGATGGCTTTCAAGTAAGTAAAATGCATCGATTACTCTTACGTTTGTTTGTGTATACTATATATACGTATGTACTATATGCATAGAGAGCTGCTGGCTACTTAGAAATAATATAAAACCAAACGCTTCGTGCCACGACTCGACACGGCACGGTACGATTATCCGAATCCGAATCCGAATCGGGACCGGGAATCGTGCATTGCATAGGTAGTATAAGGCTTACCCTATAACTGCTCTTTAATTCTGTAATCTGTAATCTGTAATAGTTCGCTCCGTGTTCGCTCACAAAACATAATAGTAATAATAATAATAATAATAGAGTTGTAGTAAATGCCTTAACCTAGTTAGTAGGTATTCATAATGCAATGCCTTCCGCTTCCGCTTCTGCCCGTAATAATAATATCTACCATGTAATCATTTTATATATCATTTATATATACTTATGTATATATGTATATATATATATTTATTTTTATGTAAGAAGCACTTGAATATATATCGTTTTAATGGAAAAATGAAAACTTGAGTGTGTCTTGGTTTTCCATATTCCTATTCCTCCCTCTATTTGTTATGTTTTGTCACTAATTTGTTAATGCCATTGTTGCCGGTTGTTCTTTTCTTGTTATAATTAGTTGCTAAAGAGCTCGCTACAATCTGGTTTCGACATACGTGGCTAATAATCGTTTTTCGTCTTATTTGGAGAAAGTTAAAAGTCGTTTTCAATTAGCTTACAATGTATCTTTAAAGTATCTTCATCTCCATCTCCATCTTCAGCTCCATCCGGACCGAACCTCAGGCAGGGGTTGGGCTGCTCTTCGGCTCTCTTCTTAAAAAAAAGTTGCTGAGTTTTGTTGATCTCACGAGTGATTTTGCGTTTGCAGAAGTTTTAAGAAATTTATGTATATATTTTGTGTTCTATCTTTAGCTGTTTTACTCGGTTTCCCCTTCATCATCGAGTGATCGAGAGTCGTGTTTTAATAAAATACTTTTCATTTGCTTAATTCATTTATTTTTGTTTGTTCATTTTTTTTGGATTTTTGGATTTTCGATTTTGTTTCGTATTTAAAAGCATCTCTAGAGAATCTCTCTTCTAAAGTATCTAATAAGTGTATGTATATGGATCATCTATATATATATAGTCGGTATATTCATGGATCTTCTTATGTGTGTGTGCTGTTGTGTTGCTGGTTGTTTGTTTTCTTTGTAGGCATGATTCACTGTAAACCTTTCAATTGCAGCCTGGCTCTAAATTACGAGTACAACTAACTATTTTGTTATGAAATCGGTATTCGAATCGAGTATTCGGTATTCGGTATTCGTTATTCTGTTCGCTTGTTGTATATATTCGTATATGTAAATGGTAAAGTGTATAAAAGTTAATGATCTGATTTCGAGTTAATACTCAATTGTATGCAATTGTATAAGTAGAGTTGATGTAGTTGTAGTTCTAGAAATAGTTCAAACTCCTAGTGTATGCCTAAGGTATTCCTAATTCATTCATTCCGATCTGCTATGTGTCTGACTTTTGTTTGATTTGTTTGATTTTGCCTATGAAATATATACCATATGCATATGTACATATATCTGTTACGTGTTCATATTGCTTTCGAAGTACTCCACACAATTGATTTGATTGTTAATAACAAAGAAAACAAAGAGTAAAAACTAAATAAACCAAAGCTATATATTGTATGTATATTGCCTCAGTGCAATAAAAGCCTATAAAGAATATTTATTTACAACTAAAACTAAATAAAATGTAGCACAAACAATTATGATGAATACAAATTATAATTAGAATCGTTCGAGTAATTAATTGTGTCTTTGGCTGTCTAAATTTATTGCATTTCTCTTTCTGAGAAGAAGGGGGAATCCTTCTTTTCTTCACTTTTTCGGCTTGTATACGTTTTGTCAAAAAGTAAAATTGCATATAAAAGCGTTAGTTTGCTGCTCCATAAAGTATATAGCGCAAGTACATATGTACATACATACACTTCTATGTCGTCTATGTGTGTGTGTGTGTGTGTGTGTGTTTATTGTTTACACTACAATTTGTTAATTGTTTTGTTCTTACAATTTGCTTTGATTTAGATATTTCTACGCTTTTTCTCGTGCAGAGAGAGTCTCTTGCAACTTGGAATGCCTCGAGCTCGAGCTCGAGCTCGAGTGTTCCATACAATATTTGAATTTAATCGGATTTTAAGGATTTCTGTTAAGGTTTTCATACAAAATATCTGAATATCGGTTAGCCTTACCTTACTATATACCCTATGTATTGTATATCGTTAATTTTATATTGTGTATATATACTCTAATATGAGAACAACATTAGCAAATGCCCCTAGTGCAAATATCCTCAAAAGTTCTCCTCCATCCTGTCGCCTAATCTATAATACAAACCCTATGTGGCTAGGCTACAGTTTAGTTAATGCTTTCACTAAATTTTGATCGATCACTTCACACGGAATTCGTGTTTACCTTTACCTTTACCGTTACCTTTACCTTTTTACCCCCTTCTCATACTCATCGTATATATACTAATGTACGTATAGTTTTATAGATGTAGGTATAGATAAGTATATATACATCATAGAGAAAGAGAGCTCTCTGTTCTGTACCATCCTAAACCCAATGCAAACTATAATAAAAACTAAACTCAAAGCGGATTCCCGCCCCTATTTATGGCACATATAGCACATATGTATGCATGTACGAGTATGTATGTATATATCTGTACAGTTACTTGGATCCTTGGATCGGCTGTACATAATTTACACATTTCTATAGCAGATTCTGAAGCAGATTGAAAGATTGTAAAAGAAGCTTAAGGCTCTGCAAATAAAATTGACCTTAGAAAATGCACTCGATAGATTCTCGGTGTGATTTGGTGTCGTGTCTGACTTGGAGGATATATTATATTTCCCGTTGCGGTTGGCAGTTGGATCTGAATGTGAATGTCGAATCTCGAATCTCGAATTTCGAATGTCGAATGCTATGCTGCCCTTAAGACTAATTTGTTTGCTCTACTATTTTGGTATATTACGAGTACTGTACTTGTTGTTGTTGTTGTTTTTTTTTTTGTATAAATCAGTAATAAGCGTTTCGTTTTGTTTTCTCTTTTCTTTTTGTAAATTTCTTCTATTTTTCCATTTGTCTGGTTTAAATGCAAAAACGTGTGTGTATATCGCGTATACTCTATTCAAATAAGGTTTCCTTTCAACTTCAACTCTAAGAATAATATGTACAAACTGTTGACTCCTCTTCCCTCCTCTTCTCAAATGGGTTCTCAATCAATCAATGTTAATTAACAATATCGTTTCGTTTGCAGCTGGCTCTACTTTAGCTAAGCCCCTACCTCGAACCGAACCGTCACTACATGTGTATATATATATTTTCATTCAAGTATGTGTATGGTATATAGTCGTACATATACGTATGTTATGCATGTGTATGCCAGCAGAACTGGGTATATATTGGCTATATATAACTGTAAATTTCGTGTATAATTTCTCTGGCTTCTGTGTCTAAGTATATCCTCATCCAGCGCCTATCGGAAAAATGCAAACTATTATCGTCTTACGCTCGATAAATGGACTTGGGTGGTGGATAGGGACAAGCGAGGATAAGTGGAGAAGGGGGAAGGATATACGTAATAGCAACAGTTCAGCCTCAGCCCTAGACCCTCTCAGATGCAGATAGGGTCAACATCAGCACTCTTAAACCATATACTTGATTTGATGCTCGATTAAGTCTCTGTGCATCGATCTATCTCTACATCGTATCTAATACATCTCATTCTCATCCCAATCGACCGATTGCAGCACCAGTTTGTCTAGCTCCTTGGAGTCGCCGGAGCTGCTGTTTCGCCGTCGCCGCTTCCGCTGCAGATGCGCCCACTTCCTGTTCAGCTGGGCCATTTGTGGGGTGGCGAACATGGCCGCCGCAGCGGCGCTCAGTTTCGTGGGTGTTATGGCGCTGCCTTTGGATGTGGATGTGGGCGTGGCACTGCCACCACCCGGACTCATGCTGAAGAACTCCCGATTGCCGAAACGGAACCTGCGGGGAGGCGGCAGCGGCGGCGACAGAGCCGCCGCACTGTTGCAGCTTCTCCTCGAAAGTAGATAAGGGGTGTCGTAGGGTGGCGGCGGTGTGATCATGGCCAGCGATGATGTATCCTCCACATCATCGTCGTCATCATCCACATCTACATCGTCGTCAAAGTGAAACGTGGCATCGGAGCGGGCGTGGCGTTCGTAGAGCTCGTAGGAGGGCGTCTCTTCCATCGGCGACTGCAGTTGTATGGGCGTTACGGGCATGGACTTGGCATAGGTCTTGAAGATTGGGCTTTGGTTATGCTGATGATGCTCCTGCTGGACTCGAACAGCGACTGGGTGTGGCATAGGCGTGGGTGTAGGCGTCGGCGTCGGTGTCGGAGTGGGCGTGGGCATGGCCTGAATGAGGGGCATAGACTTGGTGTTACATATCAATCAATCACGGTAAATGTAGCTGCAGTTCTTGGGGCTCTCCTGGGGGCTGGGACTGCTTGACGGCGGCGCCGGACTGGAGCTGCTGTTCGACATTACCGGCGACGAGCCGGAGCTGGAGTGCGGCTGCTGTTGGGCCTGCTGTTGCTGCTGTGGTTGTGGCTGGGGGCTATTCGAGCGATGTTGAGTTACTGTAACGGGGGAACAAACCACAAGATATAGACACACGTATCTGAATGCAGTAGATATAGATATTGGTGGATCGGTGGAGACAGAGACAGAGACACAGCCACAGAGATGCTATGTGTGTATGTACAAGTGCTTGGGTGCATGTTGCCTACGGGGTGGTGGGTACACACACAAAGCACATATTGCAGTCAAGAAAGGAATGGAGGAATACGGAAAACATCGAATCGAATCTGTTGCAACATGCACATAAACACTCACACAGACAGATACTACAGTTATAGAATATAAATAAATAAAAGTATGATATCATTAAGGGGAAAATAAGTCCGAAAATGACATGGCATGACACATGGATGTTTCAAAAGATCCAAGAGATCCAAGAGAGGCGTCCACCCATTCCAAAGGTCATTCAGAGAGAGAGTGAGAGAGAAAGTCACAGAGGAAGCGAATAGAGAGGAAGGAGAGTGTCTGTGTGAGTGTATGTGTATGTGCCTCTCTGTGTATGACTGTGTTGGTAAAAATAAGAGAAGTGAGAGAGAAGAGAAAACTTACCGATACCATGACGGGGCGGCTGTCTTCTTGCGCGACCAAGACTTCTGTTTCGTGTGTTTGTGTTGTTTACAGCCTAGGGGTTGGAGTGTCATTTACTTTCTTATATACTCATATATTCGTTATTCGTTATTCAGTTCGCAAAAGATATATTCATATGTTTACAAATCAACAAAAAGGAAATATAACAAAAATCATATGTATCTCTAATTTGCGTTTTTAATCTAAGGAAAAACGTTGCAGTCAATTTTGGTGGCTCTCAAATGTTGCAAGGCAAACACAATTTAAAGATCTAAATTATTTGGCTCTAATGGCTCCGAAATGATAAACGAAATAACTGTAATTACTGAGTTCTCAATCCGATCTTTAAATTGCAACTTTCGATCTTTTTGCGAATTCTCAAATAATCCAATCGGTGGGTTTTTGGTTTCAATTTTTTGTAAGTTGGCAAGCAATAAAATGAAGAATCATGTAGCATATTGAAATATATAATATATCGAAAGTAAAAGGTTACTAGAGTACATGTATCATGGTGGGAGGATAGTAGTGGGGTAGGTAATATTATTGCAGGTACATATAGTAGTTGTTGTGTGGCTTGGATATATCGTATAGATGTATATATAGTATATCTATCACACTTGTCGAGGAGGTAATCGTTGAAGAAGGATTCTTGGGTGTTTTCGTTTGTTGGAGGAGTCAAGAACGGCGCCCATGCAGAAGAGTTCAAGCGGTTCAAGTGTGTTGGGGAGACAGTTCTTAGAGATATAAAGCGCTAGGTCCAACCCAAAGCATACACCCACAGATACACACACACACCCACCCTCAGGCACACAGAGATCAGACATGGGTTGGAGGAGGGAGGCGGAGGAGGCGCTGGCGATGGCGATGGCGATGATGGGCTGACGACGAAGCGAGTTGGGCGCGGGATGGCTGACTGGATTGATTGATTAACTGATTGATCGATTGAGAATTTCGTTTTCGGCATTCGCAAATACATATTTAATGTAGAACCAAAAGAAACAGTGATTTAAGAGAGAGAGAGAGAGAGAACAAACAACAAATCTTCATCAACTGTGCCTACGGAACGGATATAACCAAAAAAAGAAAAGAAGAGATCGAAACAAGATCGAAAGGTGAGAGCAAATTTTCAAACAGTGGATATTTTTCAGAAATTACTTTTTGCCTAGCGAATTTCTGTTGAGCTCGATGTGACGAGAGCTTCCACATTGCAGCTTTTGAGCAGAATATTTGGTAACAATTATTGAACGGGAAAATCGAATCCCGCCCGGCAAAAAAAACAAAAGCCAAAAAATATACAGAAAATATGAATAAAAAGAAGAGTGGGTGAAATAAATGAACTAAATTTGCTTTAGTTTATGCATAAGTATTTACCATATTTTGGGTAATTAGTCCCTGACTGGTTTCAGCCGCCCCACTCCCGTCTCAAAGGTAAACCTGATGAAAAAAGGGAAAAAGAAGAGAGAAAAGATAGAGATAGAGTTTTTGTTTTTGTTTTTGTTTTTCGTTTTCGTTTTCTCTTTGAGGTATTTTCTTGTGTGTTAATGAAGTTTCTGTAGTCTGATTTTTGTGAGTTTCGAGTTTTGTGAATAGTTCGGATAGCATGAAGAAGTTAGTAACGATATAGAAAGTGGTTTTTCTCTGAGTAAGGAATAGTAGTTGCTATACAAAATGCTAAGAGAGCAAAAGAGCAAGAGAGAGCAAGAGAGAGCAAGAGAGAGGGCCCTGCAAAGATCCAACCCGACTCCGATTCGAACGATTGGTGTATTTCCAACTTTTGAAGACAGAACCCAAGAGATACGAAGTACATAGAAAGATATGGTTGATGATGATTTACAGGGATTCCTATGATATATACAGATGGCATTTGGTATTCTTAGGGGTTAGGGAATGGTTAAATAATTTAAATTATCCCAAAAGAAGCATCCAATGGAAACACAAACTATAGATGGATGTTAAACAGATTTCATAGGTTTTTCGATAAGTTTTAGGATCCCTGCCATGACTTAAATGTATATAATAAACCAAACTGAGGAAAGTATGTATGCATATATATGATAAAAATAAAACGGACATGCAAATGGTACGACAAGTAGTAATACTAAATGATAATGCAACATCAATAAGTACAACATTTATGTGGATGATAGCTATACGCATATGTAGGTGCTCTGTTATTTCAACACTTATATGATAGGTACGGTACGGAACTATGGGTGACACTCATAGGCACACGCACATGAACAGAAGAACAGACACATCGATACATGTAGTAGGTGTGTTGAAAAGTGAGTCTAAGAAATACACCAATCGACGAGTGTGCGAGGAGAGTTCAATCAAATACAAGCGCACCACAAGGTTTCCGACTTAAGTTACGTTAAGTTAACTAATGTCAATAAAAGTCAACAACATCGAAAGAGCGCAATTAGAGTTACGATTAGAGATTAGTAGTGGTAGTGGTAGTGGTATTAGTAGTAGTAGTAGTAGTACGATACGATATATAATCGGAAATGAAAATAATCAATCGCCACAGCCAGACGAGGAAGTGGACAAACTTACCTTCTTGACGCTGCGTGTGGTCGAAAAGCCATCGCCGCGTCGATAGTTGTCGCCCTGTGGGTGTGGGGGAAAGGGAAATGACAGATGAGACTCCTCCATATATAATGATATATGGGAATACTCACCATCACCTGGTGGGAGCGCAACGTTCCAAAGTTGTCGCGTCCGCGATATGTCTGCTGGGTGTTGTAGCCATCTGGCTGGAACTGGAAGAGCGTCTCCGAGTTGGGTCCCTGGTGCATCTGATGCATGGGCGGCTTGCGGAGCGTGTTCTTCGGCGAGTGCATCTTGTTCTGCGGCGGTGGCTGTGGCAGCAGCACTGGCTCTGCATAGGTCACCTCCTCCACCTGGGGCAGCAGCTTCGGCTCCTGTTGGATTCGGCACGACGAGGGGAAACTGCTGGGGGGAAAGACTCGCATAAGTGGATGATGGCTAAGCAGCCGGGACTCCTCACTCACCTATTGACGTTCTGACGCTGCTCAAAGTACTCGTACTCCGTGTCCGGGTACGGCAGATTGTCGTCCTCGTCCTTGTGGCAGCGCCGGCCGCAGAAGTAGCCTGTAAAGAAGCCAACCAGCAGCGAGAATATCGATCCGGCCAGCACGGCCATCACCAGGGTCTCCACCGTGTACTGGGCATTGATAATGTCTGCGGAAATTTGAGGGCCTTCGATTAGAGAGCAATGCAATTTATGGGCACAATATTTCGGTTCGTTCGCATCGATACAGTGTGTGCAGTAGGTAAAACAAACATTCAACACACATTTCACAACAATTCACAACAAATATATTGTATAGATTGGTTTTTGTTGTTGGTTTGTTGGTTGTGTCGGGTGTCGGGTTTCAGGTGGGGCGGTTTCAGTGTGGGGAGTACATATATGGAAGATGATCCATTACGACATCAATAAACATCCAAACATCGAATTTAGAACGCACGTTATAAGGAAATTGTTCGGAAAACAGATGAAATCATACAGACACATAAAGATAAAAGAAACAAGAAGAACATGAACAAGAATTGTTAATATAATTGTACAACAACAACACGTGGTATATTAAATATTTGAGTATATATATAGAATAGGTATTTGTATATTTATTTAGTTTTAATCAAGCATTCAAAAGAAGAATATAGTAATAGAAGATCAGGAATTTCCCTACAAATTTCCAAGGAATGCTTTCTTGAGCAGACAATTATCGCCACAGGAGTGAGCATTTTCCATTGCAAATGGGAAAGTTTCACTTATCTCATGGCTAATCATTCAAAAGATGACTTTTCAACGGAAAACAGAAAATATATACGAGCTTACTCGTATTTTCCGCGTGAAGTAAAGTGCATGGGAAACATTTAGGATTGAAATTGAATAGCATAAAGTGGCAATAAGCCAACGGAGTCTGGCGAATCCAGGCAAAATGAAAATGTGATTTGCAACAGAAGACAACAGGGGGGCGTACAGGTTAACAGGTACACAGATACACAGATACAGATACAGCAGAGGGGAGAGAGAGATAGCTGAGGGCAGAGATTGGGGAGAGGCAGCTCCAGCCCAGGAAGAGTGACAAGCAAGTACGTGCATTATACAAAAAACGAACGGCAAAAATATGGCAATATAAAGATGGATAGAGATAGAGATAGAGAGAGAGAGAGGAGAGGAGAGTAAAACGCTTAGATAAATCACCTTCAAAGTTCTTATCAATATTGTCGATGATTTCCTGATCCTTGCTCTGACGACGCGAATCCAATAAGTCCATGTCATTCCGGAAACCCTTCTGCTCGCCCACATTGGCATCTTTTGAATTGATTTTGCCTACAGAAACAGAGGGAAAGCACAGAGAAGAGGTTAATTTCGCATTCGATGGAAGGTCGAGACTGCTTCTGGGACTCACCTGAGGGACAGGCCGCATGCTGGCCAGTGGACACATTCTGATAGAAATAGTTCTCCTCCAGCCAACGTGGTGCGCCATGGGAGCGACACTTGCCGGCAATTTTGTCCCAGGCACAGTAAGGGTCCTGCAAGGCGACGCACTCGCTGCGGAAGGAGAAGATGGAAAGATGGTGGATAAATATATTGCAAAATTGCGAAATGCGAAAAAGTAAAACTCCATAAATGCACAGCATATTGAGGCGGCGGCAGTCAAGTGGCCAGACAGGCGCACGACATGCCATGAAAGTCACGCAAATTGTTACATGATAATAAAAATGCCATTCTCTGGGCTCTGCGAATGCGGATGCGGATGCAGATGCTGTTGGTGGATGGTTGCTGGTGGCTGGTAGATGGACCTACCTGCAGCTGGTGATTTTGTCATTGTGACAACGATGCAATTGTATGGCTATCACCTGGCTGTCTGTCACGATGATTAATTTGCCATCGTCGTAGCTGCCATCCTTGGGTTGATCTGTGGAAGAACCTAGAGTTAAGTTGTGTCTCCAGCAACTCAATGGGCTCTACTCACCGTATTGCATGGTCCGGACTATTTCCAGATTCCGTATCGGCTCGCTTTTGGTCAGCACATCGATCTCCTCGATGACCACGGAGGTGACCTTGTCAGCGGAATCAGCTGATTCGGCATTCACCGATTTGATGATCTTCCCATGATCTGTACATAGAGAGGATACAGTGGATGAATTTTCATTGATTTACAATGTTCGAAAGAGTACTCACCTGTGCCCACGAATATGACATCGTAGGTCTTGCCGCCGGGGTTTTGATCTGTGCATCGACAGCGATCTGGGTGAAGCGATATCTGGGAAAGGTACATAGAATAACATTATATTATTATCTTATGGGATACTTAATTACTTTTGCAGCTGTCAGGGGGACTCGATTTCATTTTTCTATAGCAGCTCTCTTTGTCTGCTTCTATTATTCGAGTAGACACAACGAAATGTCAATGGATATTTTCTTTATTTTGTGTTTCTTTTATTTTGGAACATTGTTTTCGTCTGTTCTGTTCCACTGACAATGGACGGATGGATGGATGGATGGATGGATGTCTGTCATGTTGGTTAGATGTCCATTAATAATGGACAGACGCCGAAATGGTCGCCGCTGCTGCTGTCCGCTGACAAAAGCTCCGAGGCGGGCGCCTGTTAGGAGGGGAAACAGAATGCCAGAATGCCAGAAAGCCACAGCCATAGCCACAGCCCCAGCAGCTACTCGTACAACTGCAACGACAGTGTGGCAGTGTGGCAGCCACACCAACAGATACACAGATACACAGATACGCTGGACAAGAGGCAGCAACAAACAATTTGTGTGTATTTTTTGTGTAAAAAAACATATTCGCAGTAACTGAAACAGCAACAGCAACACACACACAAAGTAGATGAAATAAAAGCGAAAATTTCTCTCTGATTTGACCACAAAAACGTGGATGCCTCTGCCTTCGCCAGTTGCTGCAACATTTGTGGCCTGGCCTGGCCTGGCCTGGACCATGTCTATTGTTGCTGTCATGCCTCCTGCCTCGATTTAAATGCAAATGTCTAGCTGCAGCAAGGACTAGCGCCGGAGCTGGAGCTGAAGCTGCCACTGTGCCACACAATGCCCCTCGCTGCCATTGCTTTTGCTTTTTATTGTTAATTAACTAATCTCTCTGTAGAGCTCTGCCTTCTCTTTAAAGCTTCCTCGTCTGCCACGCAATTAAATTCCGAGCTTTTTGGGCATTCATTTTGAAATATGTACTTATTTATTCAACATACTCGTATATTTTATTTTGGGGCAGGTCGGGGTTCAAATGAATAAATAAAACACTGATTGCCAATGCTATTCAACATAAAGGGCGTTTCAAATATTAAACTGATGCTGGAATGGACAGAATAGAGCCGAACACTGGCCAGGAACAAAGTTGGCCAAAAGTTTTTCCATGGCCGAAAATTAGAAAAATGAAAGGCCAAAAGGCCACGCCAATACAGAGTATGGAATGTATGGGACATACATAGTACATATGCAAAATAAATACACAGAGATATCCCAAGTAAAAAATGGGAAAATTGTTTAAAGAGGGGACATTGTGTGGGGGCGGGTCTGGGATCCAAGTCAGGGCCAGAAACATGTCCAGCTTCGGGTCAAAGTCCAGAGTCCGGGGGCAATTGAAACTTGCAAAAATGTTGCCAACTTTTGCATCGCTTGGATGGGTTTTGGAGGGCGACGATGACAGTAACAACAACAAGTTGGGGCCAGGGCCAGGGACAGACAAAGCAGAAAGGAAGTTAACCTTCCACTACCCCCATGGAACCCCGAACCCGAACCACATAGCCGCCGCCGCCGCCTGAGGTGGGCTTCTCTCCTTCCCGTCGCCGTTGCCTGGCGATAAGAACGGCGAGACACGATAAGGACAAGGCATTGAAGAGACACGGGATATGGTCAGCCAGCTGCCAGAAATCAGTTGAATATGGGATACTTCCGGTCCGAGTCAGGAAGCAATTTGCAACAGAGCCAAAGCTGCCAACTTGCTGAAACATTCAACTTTTCCAGAGACGCTACAACTTTCAACTTGCGGCAAACTTTTGCCTCCCATCCCCCCCCATCCCACCCATCCCCCTGTCCATCCCCATCCCAGCATGCAAATCCTGCTCCTGATGGTTGCTCTCTGCCTGTGTCTCTCTTTGTGTCCTGTCTCTGCTGCCTGTCCTGGCCTGTGTCCTGTGTCCTTTGTCCCTTCCCATGTTCTTTCTTTTCCAAGATTTATTTATGCCACGCCCCTGCTCTGGCTGGATATCCCTCGAAGAGCGGAAGTGGTCGCCCAACCAAACGATGATTCTCTGGCCTCAAATGAAATTATAATCAATTTCTGTCTCTTTCTCTCCCTATATCTCTGCAAAATGTGTCATAGACATTTTTGGGCAATTTTTGATTTGATTTTCTGTCATTTGTGTTCGATGCACTCCCCGCAAACTTCGCACCTCGTTGTGCCGTCGCTTTGCGGTTGTCTCGTTCGTTATTCGAAATAATTTATTCGAAATGTTCAAATTTAAATGGAAAACGGAAAATATGATAAATGAAATTGTGGCTCTTAGTCTTGAGGGCTTGGCCCTGGCCAAAGCGGAATTAAGCTGTTGAAGATGTGGCAAAAGGTGAAAGAGGGAAATTTAAAGGTGAAAAGTAAATGATAGCCAATAAAGTCAAAAGAGTATACTACTCGTTTTTCACAAAGATGGACTTTGATCCTTGGATAAAGTATCGGAAATTTATTGAAGTTTGTGTCAAGCGGTGAACTATCGAACCGAATATCTATTAGGTAGCAGACATTCCGTTAACGACTCAGGTGTAAGCAATCGAGTGAAAGATATGTGTCTGTTCGGAGCAGCTGCTTCTAATAGCGCTTAAGATATTTAAGATATTTCTAACATATCATACATATGTATACGCTCCCTTTCCTTTCTCTCAGTGCAAATTGTCGTCGAGCGCGGAGCATCGTTTCGCATTCGCTCGGCTGCTTCCAACAATACCTGTATCTAAAGGATAGTGGAATCTTTCTGCCAACTACATTATGCAGCTTCGTTTTGGGTGCATCTTCTAGATGCTTTTCATAGGAAAGCGCTCAAATGGATGTACTTTTCCATTTGGTTGCCCTACTTCATTAGGCCGCTTCTTTTATTATTCGCACAGCTTAGTATATCACGATTTATGCGCCTCATAGAGATTTCCACCATTAGAAATGGGAATTTAATTTAATATATGGGTTACCCAGGAAGCTGGAGAGGAAATGCGCCAGTCGGTGGGTTCTCCCTCCTCCCATATGAAAATAGTTGAGCCAAAAAAATGTTCAAGTAACTTTTGCACATTTTTATGCAATTGAATTGAGTCTTGGGTCTTGATTAAATTCTGATGCATGCCCGTCCCTGTTTCTGGCATCCCATCGCATCGCATCGCATCCGTTGCCGGCCTCAGACCCAAAATGCAATGATTCAGTTGCAGAAAGTGGCCATTCTCCCCCATTCTCCCTCCCCTGCGGGACCACTGGGCCCCCACTGGCACCCCCCACTCGCACACCACTTGTCCCACTCTATCCACTCACCGCACCCTTTGCCCGTGCATTTGTTGTGGTGTGCTCATGTGGCACACGAATGGGTATGCGAATGAGAATGGGAATGGGTATGGGTATGGGATGTGGGGATAAGGATGTGGATGTGGAGGAGGAAGGGGAATAGGAGGAGGTCGGTAGTTGGTAGTCGGTAGTCGGCAGTCTGCGTTGTTGCTACGTGTTCCATATTTCATTCTAATTTATTCAGTTGTGCATACATATTTTCGTTACGGGTTGCCTCCTCGGCGCATCCATGCATTTCCTTCTGGCTGGTTCGGTTCGTTTGCTTCAAACTATCGCTTCACTGCAGCAGTCCAGGCCAGGCCCGGCCAGGCCAGGCCAGAACCACCGGTACCAGGAGCAGCAGCTTGCTTCACCCCACTCCACACCCCCAGCTACCTGTACCCCCTTTATCCCACCCTCTCGGTCGAGGGCTGCTCAGTGGCTCTCGCTTATGATTTACCCTCTTTAAAGTTTTACCGCTTTGGCCACACATCTCAACAGTGCTTCGTAATTGTGGCTCAATTACATGGAAAAGTTGCCAAATTGAATTTTTAAATTCTCAAACCCCCATCCCAATCCGCATTTCAAAATAATTTATGGGAACGACCCAACCCCTCCTCTCACACCACTCCACTGAGTCCTCCCTTGCCCTCCTTGCCTGCGTCCAGAAGTTCAGATTGTTATAGTTTACGGTTATATGCTCTGGCTAACACCTTTAGCCAATTTCCATTTTGAGAGTGGATGCGGAACAGGTGCTGAAACATTGAAGTATGAACGAGTGAAGCCATATATGGTGCAAGTGCCTCCAGGTGCAAGCGCTTCAGTGTGCAACGAGAGCTGTCCGAAACGAGTATCAAATTTATATTAAAGCCAATAGGATTTCGTTGATTGCATTCCCTGTGGTTTAAGCGTATAATATCTGCTAAGAATTTGGATGCCACCCCAAAGACTATTCACACTAAAAAGTTCCACAAAACTTTAGACCAATTAGACCCAATTAGATGTCACGTATTCAAATGCACAATTATGGGTGTATCATCAGCAGTTTTTCTCACTTTAACCGCTGGAAAAAATATGTACACTGCCGCAGCAGACGGATCTCATCTCCCTTAGTCCTTTTCTGGCCCCATGCCACACCGGAAACGGAAGTAACGGAGTAACAAAATAAAAACGAGGCCAAAGCAGAGTGACTCTGCTGGTTATATGACGTCTGATTGTACTCACATTGTGCTCGTCCGGACCAAAATCGGCTGACCGAAAAACGCCGGCACATTCTCGTCCATTAGCGAATGTGTTTTGATGAAATTTAATGTCGGATCCGGAAGCGTTCGTGAATCGTTGTGACAGGAGCCGGGACGCGGTTCAGGGACCTAAAAAAAACCAGAAGAACACCAGAAAATGGCAAGCGAATGAGATACAAGAAACAAACAAAAGAAATATAAAATATTAGACAGCATTTTTGGGATGTTTTTTAATTTTTTTGTAATCTCTGTCTTTGTTGATGATTCTTGTCTTCAAATCTTGTACTTCTTTAAGCTAAAAATGTATTATTAACAGTTCTTTTGAGGGTTGAATGAACCTTAAACCATTCTCTATATATTGGTGGTTATGCCGACACCAAATGAGCTTTCAATATAGATTTATGCATCTTAGGTATTTCCCTATAATTTCCTTCCCTTGACTCTGGCCGCACAACTGACAAAAGAAAACGAACAAAACGAAGAAAAGCCCCCAAACCGATGGCGACATGTGCAGTCAAGTCATCTGCCCCGAAATTGGCAGAAGCATTTCCGAGATGCAAATGCAAATTTTGTGCCAAACGAAAAATACATTTGCCTCCAGGCATTTTTATGGCATGCTGTCCGGCCATAAGTCATAAATTTCCATGGCAACAGCTGCCCCCAAGTGCGGTCGGGTCACAAGCCCTAACTTGTGGTTGAGACCCAAGTATCCCCGGAATTGTTGTTGCTGGCCTGAAGCAGCACTCACCTTGGCATTGTTTACCGGCAGCCAGTTGGAGCCGATGCCGCTCTGCTCCTTGAACTGGCCCTCAAAGGTATCCGCTATGTCCTGCGGATGGCAAAACGAATATTCAATATTTCGTATCGACTCCAAGACTCCAAAAAGTTCGTTCACTCACCTGCAGGGCAAAGGCACACACCGCTGAGCCGGGTATCGAGTTGGCGGGGGTATTAAAGACTCCGTAGATTAGTTTCGAGCTCATCGAACCGTACTCTCCCGCCACCAGATTGCTGGCCGATTCTAAAGATGCGAAAATATAATGAAAAATATCCCCTATTTTTTGTGATTGCGGTAATTGGGTAGACACTCACGTATCTCATTGAAGTAGAAGGGATAATCGCCCGGTATCGAGCAATTCAGGCGGGACTTGAGGAACGACGTCCAGCGGTTGCGGAACCGATGCGGTCCACCCTTATCCCATTTGCAGACGCGGGCCACACGCGAATAAATCGCCTGAAAATCGAACGAAAATATAAATTTTCCATCTACTGTGAGGGGGAGACAATCTGCTGACCACAAACAATGGACCACAAACAATATGCTATCCGTTGATTGGCTTTGTTTTGTGGCTGTTGTCGTCTAAACTGATTGGGAGGAGGAAAAACAACTCACCTTGCCACAGTTGATGAACTCCACGGCTGTCTCGCGGAAGAAGAAATACACGAAATCTCCCTGCGTGAATGAGCTCACAAAGTTCGGGGCTGTACAGAAAAAATATATTGGAAAAATAGTAAAAAAGTTTAGTCATCAAAATGCATTTACAGTTCCGTTCTTTCAGATTGTAAACATTTTTATCGCAGACAGTTTTCGATTTTCGTCGAATTTTCATGAATTTATGAGCGCCACGTGGACACAATTCCCCTTGGATTGCTCCTAGGAGCGGGATGAGTCGAGTATTTGTGTCATCTGATATATCAGTATCAGTGAAGGGGGCATTAAGTTTATGGTGGGACATGAACATGTGAATGGATTCATTTCGAGGGGGATAGAGGTGCTCCGTATTGAGGCATGATTAGGGACAAGTGAAGCTTTGGCTGCGTAATGAATATTTCCAGAATAAGTGGGCCATTCGGTCGTACATGCCTCAAGGAGCAATTTAATGGCAGCCCCATTCGATACTCTTGACTTTAAACTGCGAGTATAATCGTACGAGTGCTCCTGCATATGTCTAGAATAATATTCGTACACTCTCGCACATTCGTTCATGTATGGATAACGATAAATACAAATATTTCGATTCTGCCAGTGGACTCTATGAAATATTCACAGCCTTCACGAGCAGCAGCACCAGCAGCAGGCAGGTCCCCTCCTCTTGCAGGCCATTTCAGATATAAATTATGAACACAGACGGACGGACGGGGGGTCCCATCTTCGGTGGTAAATGACAGTCGAACGTGCCATGTCTATTCAGATTCAGTTAATGGAAGCTGTACATGGCAACGCGAGCGAGCGAGAAACGGAGGTCCTTGAAATATGCAAAAGGCAATCGCACGCAATCGCCATATGACAGCAGGCGACCAGGAGACACTGACAATGAGAGGCGGGACCACCACCCCCCTCTCAGATGCACCCGGAAATGGAATGGGAATGGGAATGAGGGAATGGGCGGATGCTGGCGTTATCATGACAGTCTTGACGTTTTCAATTACCAGAAGTGGTTACAACAACTTACCGTTGAGACTGAGGCTATCGTACTGCTCGGTCTGCAGGGGCTCTCGATAGATAATCGGATCACTGCCGCTGAAATCGGCCACAGTTCCCGAATACAGTTCATTGTCTGCAAATGAAAAGGAATCGAATTGATTGATTAGTAAAAGTCACACAAGATTGTCACATGCAAAATAGATAGAAATAAAGATACATTATTAATAAATAATACGAATATTCTCTCAGAAAGAGCTTAAATCAACAGCAAAACCAATCAAAAAAATCAACTCAAAAGCCGGCATTTATCATCCATTTTGCATCATCTTTTCAGTGGCTTTATTTGAAAATAAATTTCAATTATGTGTCAACTTCTATTAGCTGCAAAACAAATACAATTTTCGTTGGAATTTTGTCCATGAAATTATTTATGCAGAGCATTAGAATACCCTGTTGTTCGGCTGTTTTGTTGATGGTTCATTGCGAAAAGGAAAACACATTAGAAATATGTCTCATACAATTTTCATCAATTGCTGATTGTCTGGGACAAATCATTACACATACGCCCTGTTGGTCCTGGCCAAATTCCATTAAGCTAAACGACAACAACAACGAGGGAAAACTTTTCGACAAGCCTCGGCATCGGCATTGGACGGGCCCCTGCGGCCCTCAGCGAAGATAAATGAGATTTTCTTTTCCTGGGAATGCTTTTTTTTTGGTTTTGTTTTGTTTTGGATTTTTGTTTGTACCGTGAATTGGCTTTGGCTTTGGCTTGGGCTTGGGCTTGTCGCCGGCTCCGGCTATGGCTTTGCCATTGTCGAGCTTCAATAGCATGTACACAAGAAGGAAATATGGAAAAACAGGCAAGCGGAAATGCCGAGCGCCCGTTTATTGTCTGGCCGGAAATGGCTTTGCCGTCGGCCTCCAAAAACTCAACACCCCTCCCAGTCCATCGTCCATCCCTACATTACCAAACGCAGACTCTGTAGATTCCAATGCAATCATCGATTGCTCTGCGGGGATGCAGGGAGGTCTGATCCCCTCAGATTATCCATGCATCTTCCAAGATACTACAGCAGCAGACTCAGACAGACGGGGCATGCAGCAAATAGATGATCAGGGGTAGGGTGGGGGTTGCCTGAGTCATCTCAACTTTGTTTGGTACAAAAAGTACTTCATTTATTTACATATAATTTATTCTATGGCTGCAACACGAGAGACAGCCAACTGCAGATGGCGTTATCTTTTTAATTTATCAAAATTGTGATTGTGAGACGGAAGGAGTGCCTGTCAGACACACACAAACACACACACACACACACACACACACACAGATTTGCAGACATAGCGAAAGTTGTACAGGTTTTTGTGCTTGTGGAATAATCAGTGAGAGTGTGTTCTTGCCCCATCCTATATACATATACATTTTATATAAAAAAAAAAAAAAAAAATAGATTTTGACATCTCTCTCCCCGACGGGGAATTGAACCCCGGTCTCCCGCGTGACAGGCGGGGATACTAACCACTATACTATCGAGGATGTTGATCCCTGCACGACAAATCAGTCATTATATCATGAGTAGTATCTATAGCTTACATACTTATCTAATGCTTAATCTAATCAAATTCTTTTTATATATCTAATGCTTAATCTAATCAAATTCTTTTTATACCCTATATAAAAAGAATTTGGATATGTAGATATGTAAGTAATGGATGTACTCAAAATGATTATAGATTAGATTAGATTTGTGCGGAAAGTGGATGTATATAACGCCCAGAAGGAAGCGTTTCCGACTCCATAAAGTTTATATACTCTTGATCAGCATCAATAGCCGAGTCGATTGAGCCATGTCTATCTGCCCGTCCGTCCGTCTTGTTTGGCGCCTAGTTCTCGGAGACTATAAGAGCTAGAGCAACGAAATTGTGTATCCAGACTCCTGTGATATCACAATGAATCAAGTTTGTTTCAAAATTTATCCACGCCCTCTTCCGCCAGACGGAAAAAATTGCAATTTCAGGCCTACTCATTTTCTGTCTCTCTCTCACACACTCTGCGTCGTGCAGTGTGCGTCCCCTGGCGGAGGGGAGCCATACTGACTGACTGTCGGGTATAAATGTAGAGTCGCGGCCGTATCTGCGACTAACAACGTTCCCCATCGTTGAAAATAATATTTCTGCTTAAATATATTTTTGGAACGTGAAAAATATCTACATCCCTGGAAGGGGTGCCGCATTTCCCATAGAATTTCATCATCAGGCACATGGAGGTGGCAGCTCCATCAGAAAAAAAAATATCGAATAGAAAACGCAAATTACGTGACAAGAACGCATGGAGGGAGGAATGGAGGGGAACAAGAACATTAAATCAACAAAAAGCCACATTAAAAGCGCGAGTCTGCAACAAATTAATTTTGTGCCACGCCACCCTCCCCCTTCGCCCCTTTGGGCCATTATACCCCCATCCCCTTGGAGCTATTGCTGCAGGCGAGTGCTTAAATTAAGAGGCTGTAAAAGTCACGCGGTGAGTGAAAAGTAAAATCGGCTCGTGTCCGGAAACCCCCCAAGAATCCGCTGCGAGGCACTCGACAAACGAAAGCCGCTTCAAGGGGGCGGCAAGCAGGCTCCATTTGGGGATGCGGCACAGACGGGGGACAGGTGATGGTAACGGCCAATAAAAACAATTTTCAAAGTTAGGGGAATGGTAATAGGTTAGGGGAGCTTTCAGAGAGTTAAATCAAAATCTTTAATTTTAAATATTGTATTTTTTATATATTTTTTAGAAGAAAGTAGAAAATATTGTGCGTGCCGATTTCCTTGAGAAAGTTTTATTGTTTTTCCTAGATTTAAGCATTCCACTCTTCGAATAAATGCATTTATATGATATATTTCAAAAGCGAAGATGACATATCCATGCAAAAGGACATCGATAAGTCGTCTTAGCTTTTCAACTAGAATATAGGCATCTTTGGGTATCCATCTTAAAGCTATCTCTCTATTATTCAAAAAGTTTTTGGTCGTCGTCCAACATTGTACTCATATCGGCGCAAGCAAGCGAAGCGAGAGAGCCGGGGGTTGGCGAACGACCATTACTTTTTCTAGGTATAATGAGCGCTTTCTAATTACATATTTTCTTAGAAGCTTCCACAGAACAAAAGGAAGCGTTGCAACCATATAGATATTCCTTAAAAAAGCCTTAAAAACACCCCTAAAAACCCCCATAGCTACGCATATTTAAACTTTAAAGATACATATGTATCTAGTGCCTTTCTTTAACGTTACTCATATGTAATAAATGCACAGAACACAGCACTGTAACAGCCCAAAGTAACCCTCTTCCTGATCTGCTTCAACAGCTGGCGTGTAATCTAAGTATCTATGCAAACTATTCCTTCTTTTACTTTTAAAGATGTGGATCTACCCTCGAAAGTGTGGGAAAACCGCTGCTGAATGGCAGGTGATTAACACAGGGAATGCAATTAGCATAGCGACCAAACGTTGTCATTGTTATAGCTTTATTTTAGGGTATTCTCTTTTTTTTGCCTTGGCTAACAAGCTACACAATGGAAGAACCCCCTCGCCACTATCCCCACTTTCCACTTGCTCAGATACAGATACAGAAACAGATATAGATACACATAGCCATAGCCAGCCAGGAGCAGTAGCAGTCAACCCGTCCGTCGCTTGTCACAACATCGACAGGACACGAAAAGTGGCTGCCACCTTTGGCCTTCGCTGTGTGGCAGCGCCTCTGTGCCAAGTTGCATCTAATTGGTTTTTGTTTGTGTGTGTCTTTTTCTGGGGTCCTTCTCGCAGTCTTTCTTTTTGCCCAGCGCACTCTTTCTCTATCTTCTGCTCTGCGTCTGTGCCTGTGTCTGTGTGTCTTCCTCGTCATTGTTTCGTGCTAGCGACGTTTGCTTTTACTGTTTGCTCATTATAACGCCAGTTACCTGACGACCCACCCAACGACCCAACAACCCAACGTCCATCGGGGCAGATAGGACACGGGACACAGGTCTCTCGGAGACCCCGAACAGGGAAAGTTTTCCGCATTGCAGCAATTGCCGGGGACTTAACTCATTTTAAATGACAATCTAGCGTGCACAAATTATGCACCCACCATCCATGTCTCCTTCTACTTCTACTTCTACATCTACTCTATGCTTCCTTACCCTTACCCTTACCCGTACCCTTATCCTTCTGCTGGAGCCTCTCTATGCACTTCTCAGAATGTCTTCGTAGGCCACTCTGCAGTCGCTTTAGTCGTCTCTCAGTGTGGCATAAAGTTCGATAAACTCTTTAAGTGACTTACTCATAATCGATTTTCATAAAAGCGTACAGAATGGAACGGGACGGAACGGAAAAGAGCGGAAAACGCTCTTTAGAATGACGAGAACAAGGCGTAATGAAAGTTCATCGCGTTGACTGCGGCAATTTGCATATTTTTGCATGTTTTATTATGCGGCAGACACACACACAAACACACAAACACACACGCTAATACATAAATTACACTCATTTTCAATGACAGGACGCCGGACGACAGACGGAAGGGACAGACGGCGCACAGGCCTTTACCCAAAGCGACTGGTGAGCGGATCAGGCAGGAAGGCGTAACTTTATTACATGCCGCTCATGTCCGCTTTTGCTCGGAACGTTGCGTTTTAAATATTTGATATCCACACACACACACACCCCTGAACATATTTATAATTTACGTTTTTTTTCCCCCACTTTCAGGGCCAACAGAGGCCCATTGTTTTTCGAGGCAGTGCCATGGTTCCCTGGTTCCCTGGTTCCATGGGGCAGGGTGTGTCGAGCCCTCATTTCAATAGCTCGCTTTGGAATAATTACACATAAGCTGGTTGTATATTCAAACATGCATATGCAACCATTCATACATTAGCCATTATAATTCCTATAAAGCGATTCCTGTGCAACGACTGAGGGGTGCAACCCATCAAATGAGGTGCAGTTGCAGCACACGACTTAATTGCTTCATTTGCTGCGAAATTGCCAAGGAATTTCTGAGGTTTACAACTTTATGAGTGGATATATTAAGAATGCGAAATGGGAAAGCATTTTAAAGTTTATTGCAGCGGTATTAGCGGATCCATTTCAAAGCTGCATACAGCTTCTAGATCTGATGTAATATATTTACTGAATAATTCGTACCTTTGACATTCTTTGGACCATTTTAATGATTAGTAACTAATTTTGTTGAGCATTAATGCCACTAAAGAAATGGCGTCTAAAAATAGAACCAAACCATACAGAAATGGCAAATTAGAAGAAACTTTAAATGGTAGAAAACTTCAACTTTGGGTGGCTATATCTTCAGGTATATCCACTCTACGGACACGAATCCAAAATTCTGTAAAAGGTCGCACAATTCTCTTTAAAATTCATTAATTGGATTGGATATTCACGCTGCAGATGGCGAGTACAAATTATGATAGGACACAAAGGTTGGGGTTTATATATTTAAAAATCCAAGTATGATAAAGTGATCTACTCATCTAGGAGTACTTTTGTGTCGTCGCAAATACATTCAAAAGTTTTCATTATTCGACAAAATCCCAAAAGAAAAAGTAACATGCAGTCTCTGCAGTTGTCCCTTTTTTCCATTTATTCCACATAGTTTGTTGCCTTAAGATTTTGCATTCCCAACTAGTTTTCACATGGTTTATCCTTGAAATTGACTGAGAGAGGGTACAGAAGAGAGAAAGCAGGATATGGAGATTTTAAAGTTGACTTTTTGGCCCATTAATTAGTATAATTACAGCCATGTGGCTGACCTAGTTCGATGGCAGGAGGATCAAATCTTAAGTCACAAATTCCTAGTTCATGGGAGCCGCCCATCCCAGCCCGAACGGAGGGTAGAGTCAAGTCAAGGCTTTAATTACACTCGCTGGCAGAGGGCCCAACGCTCTCATAGTAGTCGACACATTTGTGCACATTTCTTGGCCATTTTTGTGTGTGTGTTATCAATTTTTGGCTGTAATTACATTTCACTTGTACTCTACTCTGATAGAAATGCAGCCCAGAACAGACAGACGACAGCAGAGGCAGAGGCAGAGAGCAAACTCTGTGTGGACGGAAATCAAAGGAAAAGTTTTGGCAACATGTGTCCTCCCCCAAGACGCAGGAGGAGCAGGAGTAGCAGGCCAAGAAGCAGATTCACATTTCGTTTGCTCCACTTTCATTATTCTTTTCGGTTTTATTGTACCATTTTCTGGGCATCTTCCTTCTGCCATCTTCCTTCTGATGCTTTTGATTGTTCTTGTTCTCGTTCTCATTCTCGTCGTTGGCTTTGGGATTTTGCAAATTTTGCAATTAGCTTAATTTGGTTTTTATTGGCGCACCACAATTATCAGCTGTTGGCTCGCTCCACTCCACTCCAGCCTCCTGTCTCCACTTTCCCCTCTCCAATCTGCAATCTCCACTCCAAGGGGCCAAATGAGTTTGACTTTCCCCCAGGCGTATTTGCATCTCTGCATCTGTGTATCCGTATCTGCATCTGTGTGAATCTGGCATTGCGCTTAGAAATGATCAAATTAAAAGTTAATGTCTTTCTTGTGTTTGCCCCCAAATGGATATTCAAGTAATGGTCTTGGCCAAGAGGCAGCTTGCCAATGGCCCTCTTTTTGGGATTTGGGGAACAAAGTTGGGCCAAATGGCTCCGAGAGCCATGGCTTTCCAAGACAAGTGGCCGACTGGGAATCCGAGTGGATTCAATGCATTCAAAGAAGCACTATGTGAGAGCATCCAATTCTGGCTAAAATCGAGTCTCAAGTCTGGGGTTGGGGCTGGGACTGGTACTGGGACTGACTCTGGGCGTAATTATCTGTTATTAATGGTAGCTCCCTCTCTTCCTCCAAGCAGTCGGTTGGAAAAGATTTACATATGCTGATGGCAGCAGCACGGATCCGGATCTAGATTAGGGGCGTGTAAGCTGCAAGGGGGATGCAGGATTAGTAGGGCTTCCCATCCATTTCATCTCCTTCCTGGCAGGCAGGCAGCCTGCCTTCAGGAAGGAAGTAACACCCTGGAAACGCTCAAGAAACCTGTCCACTGTTTCAACAGGATGTTAATGGGGGTTGGGGCCATGGTTCGGGGATGCTGGCCATATGGGAGGATGGGTGCGTGTTTATGGCAGTTTGCCTGTAATTTATATGTTTAGGCAGCATCATCTCTGGTTGTATGCATCATGTCTGTTGGTTTTGGCTCTCATTTTTAACACCGAACTCAAGGACCTCTTTCCCTCGATGTATCACAGACCATCTCACACATTCTCTATGTCTCTCCGGGCCCCTCCTCGGCGCACTCTCTCTCCCATCTCTTGTTGTTGCTGTGCCCCCTCGCTCCGCCCATCGCTCTCTGTGTGGCACACTAACATCACTCAAATGTCGTTATCCTGTTTTCTCTCTATCTGAGTGTGTGTGTGCGTGTGTGTGTCTTATGAATTATGTTACGTTTGGACAAGTCCCAAAAAAGAAAACACACATACATGCACACACAGAGGACTATGACTAGCACTCCTCACACAGATTCTCGTTCTCGAGCTGTGCTTGGGATTTATGCAGCTAAAAGGGATTTCAAATGTGTTTGCTGTCTAATTGGCAATGCAGAAAGAAAACGAATACGAGTACGAGTACGAGAACGAGAACGAGCACAACAAGCCTCTGTCCAATAAGGATGGGGCAACACCTCAACGAGTGTAAGGATAATATCGTGTGTGTGGAGAAAGACAGAGAGACAATTGGATGTGGAAGCTAAAACTATTCAAGCTGTTTTCACCTTTTGACTGCTCTTCAATTTGGGTCAATTTTTCATGCAGAAGCAGTGAGATGGAATGATATTAAGAAAGAGAATGATAACAAAGGATAGCATAGATAGTTCATTCAAGAACACTCAATAAAACTATCTTAAAAGATCAACATAACCCCTATATCTACCCCATCCAACTCAATTATTTTGTTGGAAATCTTTATGCGTCCCCAACCCATGAAATTTTCCCTTTAGTTAAAAACTTTCCCAAGGAAAGGCCAACAATCAAAATGGAAAGCTGAGAGCTCAATATATCGATTACGCTGGGGCGAAGAAGCCACAAGGAAAACTATCAAAGAACATAATTCATAATTTATGAAAACTGTCTGCGTATGAACTTTGTAATGTTCTGTGATGTGTGCGATGTGTGCGTCGTCGACAGGCTTGGGGTCTGGCGCCAACATTGCTCAGACATTAATTTAGTGGGCCATCAGCGCCGCAATGTATGCTACAAATTTGGTGCATGCCACAGAGGCGGCTGGGGGAATTATGGGTTGGGCTGCCTGTTTTCATGTGGAGAAGGCAAGGGCGCGACTTTGGCTCCCCTTAAAGTGCTGCAGATTTGAGCGGAGTGCCTCTGATTTATCCCCAACGAGGGGCAGGTTTAAGGGTTGAAACAAGCAGCCCTTAAATAATGAATTTTTCCACTTGACGAACAGCTGAGTCAGTCTAATGAAAGGCAAACACAGCCAAAAGGTTGTAAATTGAGAGACTGCTTCCCAAAAATAAGATACTCCTGCCATCGGATCGCCTCATGGATCAAACTTGATCTATTCATTCGGTAATAGGGTCTAAGTCTAACCTCTTCAAGGTCCTGCCGGATGGAAACTGACTAATGAAAGGGTCCTGTTCAGTTCTGTTCTGTTCTGTTCGCCTGCTGTCCTCGTTTCTAGCAGCTAATTGTTTCTTGTTAATGCTTTTTTTCTTCTTACATTTTTTTGTGCCAACATTTTTGAAAAGTAGAAGCAGAAAAGGGAAATACGAGAAGAGTCCGTGCATTGTCCGTAAAAGGGTCACAAGCTGTGCTTGTTTGGTCCTTTTTTGCAAGCATTTCTTCTTTGTTTTTCCGCCATTTGGTTTATTGTTTGGACTTTGTTTTCGAGTACATATTTTACTGCAGACGCTTTTGGCTGCTGCTTTTTTCGCCGAGTTTTTCGAGTGCCCCTTTGTAAGCGAGGGTGAGTGTGAGTGCGAGTGCGAGAGTGTGAGAGGGTCCTTTCATCCTTCGCAGTTGTTAGACGCTCATTTAAACTTTTGGCTCTTAGCAGATTTCATTGTTTTTAATGAAACTGACAGTTGTTCCTGTCCCTGTCTCTGTCCCTGTCGCTGTCGCTGCTGTTGCTCTTGTTGCTGCTCTTGTTGCTGGTGTTGTTCTCATTTTGCATTGCACCCGCATTCTGTGTCCTTTGGCCCTATTCCCATGCCATCCTTGGGCGCTGGCTTCGGTTTCGAGATAACGCGCCATTTGTTTTCTTTTGGTCATTCGCCTAAGCCAATTTAAGTTGGCTAAAATAAATTAGCCCTCCTTTATTTTCTAACGAGCTCTCCGGCAGGGTCAAAACCATCCAAGCCAACAACGGAAGCCACACCCAAGCCCCAAATGTTGCGGAAAAATGACCCTTAATTACTGGATTAAATATGCAATTAGAAATGTTCCAACAACATTCTTAAATGGCTCTACGATCTATTTGGGTCTATGAGCTAGGGCTATCTTTAAAGGAAAACATAAATCTGACAAGCGACTGTCAACATCCTCGATAGTATAGTGGTCAGTATCCCCGCCTGTCACGCGGGAGACCGGGGTTCAATTCCCCGTCGGGGAGAGATGTGAAAATCTTTTTCTATTTTTCTTCTTTTTTTTTGGTTTTTTTGAATCAAAATAACAATAAAATACTATGTGTGTATTCTATCCCTTCAGTAGTTCAAGAATTGCAAACCTAAGCTTTGAAGTTTGATTTATGTATGACGAACACGAAAATATGTATGCTTGTTGTATGTATGTTGGTATGTGTGGGGATGACCGATGAACAATGATTCTGATGGCTACGAAGATCAGCTCGAGGCGGACCTAATTGCCCGTACCCTAATGCAAGCGAGCGCACTAAAGAAAGCGATAGAAGGAGAGCGTTAGAACAGCTCGGGTTGTTGGTAAGCCGAGTACGAACGAAATAGAAAAGATCGAGAGCGCGAAAGAACAGCTAGTTGCTATACTCGTACAATAACTGTAGAAACGAAACGACGATGTTGGATAGACAGATGAAAGAATGATCGCTGCTATAGACAATGATTTGGTACAGTGGGCAGTACAAACAGCAAACAATATTAGTGGATTTACGTTACTCTGCACCACTGACTATTATTTCCGGAATTAGTTGACGGGGCTGGGAAACTCGACAAACATCTTATAAAGACCGAATGGTTTCCCTGGTTGCTTCTAGATCTGGAACCAAGTGCTTTCAAATAAAATAAGAGAAAAAGAAAAAAAAATTGGAATTATCCATCTCCCCGACGGGGAATTGAACCCCGGTCTCCCGCGTGACAGGCGGGGATACTGACCACTATACTATCGAGGACGGTGCTCAAAGTGCCCCCAAATAAAGTTTTGTTACCGGTGGAAGATCTTCGACATAAAACCGCTAGGCCCCCATCGGTCGCATGAGTCATACATAAGAACGGCAGCACGGCGGCACGGCACGTATGGGAGACGTATGGGTGGGTGGGAGACTGTTGATGGGGCTGTTGCTGTTCACCCCACGATACGAGTATCTGGAGCCGTGACCCAGTTCTGTTGTGGTGTTGTTCCGGCCTTCTGTTTCTGTTTTTAGTGTGTTTTATTGTTTCTCTCGTGTGGAGAGCAGAGCTGCTGTTTTATTGTTGCGTGCGCACGTGGGTGAGTTTTTTCCTGCTCGTTCCTGCTGTTCATTGATATTCATTTTATATGCCAATGGTGCCACGCCCACGCTAGGGGAGCCCAGTGCCCCATATGTTAACCGTTGCTGCCCGCATTTTGCAAAAACATATTCTTCCGGGCCTGTTCCCGCTGTTCTCTTTTCGCTTTCGCAAATTAAGCAAAAAACAGATTGTATTAAAGGAATTTTAAGGGAGTGATATAGTGGTAGTTTCAGTTCTCATTCAGGAACCAGAATAGGTTATATTTTGGAAGAGACTAAAAATATTCAAGGTACACTTTCACCAGAAAAGAGTACAAATTCCAGCAATTCTCCCCAAGCTTAAAAGGGTCTCAATCATGATTAATTTGATATAAATGTTGTCCCCTTATACAGAAGACTTTGAAGTGTCCGATATTCCTCCATCGTTGTAGCTCCACCACGGAATATACTGGCTTTATTAGCTTTGAAATTTGCCAATTCATCGGGAAATATCTTTACATTTCATTGCCATAATTTGTATCCATAGATATTTCCCACTTGTGTATTCATGTATGGAAATATCCTTGCTAATTATAAATTCCCGATTAAACATGAATATTTAACGCACCTCTGCAACTCTTCTTTTCGGCTACGGCTTATAATGGAAAAGGTCAAGTTGCCACCAAGACCACCCACACATACCACTCGTACCGAAATAGAGCCAAGGCACAGGGATGGCTGGATGGCAGGATGGCAGGATGTTCGGATAGGAGGCCTTAACCTGCCGAACCAAAATTCGACAGCCAATGTGGTGCGAAATTGGAGCGGTTTGCGTGATATGCAAATGCAGCTTGTTCCCTGAACGGCGGATGCCGTTGCCGGTCCTGATCCTGCGCCTCATCGTAGCTGCCCGTTTTTCAATGTTGTTCCCGGTTCAGGGCTCAGGGTTCGCACGGTCTGCCGAGTCCTTGACATTTTTCGTTGGCGCCAATGTCTGACCCCATGCCTCGACTCTCGCCTCTCGCCTTTCGCCGCGCCCCTTGTTTCCGACAGCACAATCCCTTGTCCCCCTTGTCCCATCACCCACCCCCATTCCCCCGTGCCATTCGTCAGCATTTTAATCGCGTTTGTGCATTTGCTTGGAAAAGTCTAAAATTGAACGCAAGTGATGGCAATTTGTACGCTTGGCTATGCCCGGCCCGGTCATGCCAGGGCCAGGGGCCAGGGGCCAGGAGGTGGCAGGATCCACATCCACGGGGTTGAGTGTGCCGAAATTAATATGCGTCGGCTTTGGAGCTGGAAAACTTTGCTGCCAAGGGATTTGGCCCCGTTCGTTGTTGGCCATTCGCCTCTTTTTTTCCCTCCGTTCGACGTTGTGTTGCTGCTGCCCGGGAGGCAGGCAGCGCAGCGTTGGCTCGTGATTAATGTGGCAAATGCGCACTTATAAATTATTTATTACTATTCTTCGCATTGTTTTCTGAGGCGTGTGCGAATTGGTAAGACATTTAAGCCATATTTTCAAGTCCCTCAAAGGTCGAGGGCACGGCAGGGCATCACTATGGTGGGCCCCGGGGGGGTCGCTAGCATCTGGATGGAGGGCATTTTAATATTCAAAGCAGCGAAATGCCGCCACAAAATGGGGCCAGTTGACTCCAAAAAATATGTAGTTGGAAATACAGACAGCGAATATTGGAAACGAAATGGGTAAATGGCATTTCGGAGCACAGATATTCCAATGCCACAGAGAGCTCTTGGATGGGTCGGTGCTGCCGTCACCATTCTCTGCTCTAATTCCCAATGAAAACATTCAACAAATTAAACGACAAAAGCCAGCTAATACGTGTTTCCACCTCATCTGCCGCTCCAATGGTCTTCGCGGGTTTTTCTTTTTTTTTGCTTTTCCTTTCCGTTTTTTTGTTTTGTCCGTGCTTTTAATTCTTTTTATTGGAAAAGTTTTTACGGATCAATGGGTGACACTGTCGGCAATAGAAATTTATTTCACATGCACTTTTAAATCGAACAAAAATAGATTCCTTCCGCCCGTATTGAAGCACTGGAATGTGGGAGGAGTGGGGGGCATGGCATGTGGGGGAAGAGAATGGAAAAACCCAGAGGAGAGGAGATGTTCGTATATTGGTGGAAAAAGCAATTGAAAACTTCATCATGGTTACAACAATATTTTTACAACGAAATTGGCACAAAAATGTTGTCCACGAACTTTTTCCCAGAGAGCGTTCGAGGGGTGGGGAGGGGGAGGAAAAGTTTTGTGCCAGTTACCGAACACGCCCACCGACCATCGTCAACCCCTGACATCAACGCCCTGTCACGAATAAAAACTGAATTGATAACATTTTTCAGCTTGTTCTGGGTTTTTGGCGATTTTTTCCCCCAAAAAGTGTTCTATTTTTTTTTTCCTAGAGTTTTTTTATCCTCTTCCTAGTAGCTGTTGTTGTTGGTGTTGTTGTTGTTGTTTGGTGCAGCACGATGGGATTTTTTTTATGCGCTGTCTGTGTCCGGGGCAATTTGTAATCTAAACAACATGCCCCAGCTAACCATCCCATCCCATCGCATCCCATCCCGATCGCTGTCCCCAGTCCCCCAGCAATTCCCCCACTTTCCCCAGTCCAAGTCGATTCCCTCCGCTAATATCCGAAAATCCTGTCAGGACAAGCGATGGAAGCCGACAGCCGCCAAATGACTAACGACAGCGGGCGAGGGGTGTGCGATATGCGGTGCGCAGTGCGCGGTGTGCGGTGTGCGGTGTGTATGTAAAAATGTCGATTTAATATTAGCACCATGGAAAGCAAGTCAAAATGAAATAGGAACAAAAAGCGGATGAATCAAGGAAAATGGTGGAAAGCCAAGGAAAGATGGAGGCCAGAAGAATACCTCGTGATGATCAGATTTCGTATCCCCACAGCGAAAAGAAGAACTTACTCAACCTTCGACCAATATAAAACCAAAAACCCTTCTCAGCGCAAACGTACCTTATGCCGTATATACCCCGTATCGCTCATCACTCGCTAAGGGGTATATAAATTGCGGCAAGCAATAAAGAAAATGGCGGCTGACAATAGCTTCAGGTTGGGCTTCGCTTTTGGCCAGGATGTGGCAGCTTGTTGATGATAAACTCTTATGACCCACATGGCGGAGGCAGGACTGCGGAAGGCAAAAACTGGGCGAAGAGCCAAGACACACACATGCACACACACACACTGAGATGATAGCTGCATCCGGCGGAAGTTTGTGGCAACACTTGGGGTCCCTCCTCCTCACACACCAATAAGCCAGCCAGCCAGCCAGCCAGCCAGCCAGCACATGTGCTGCTGCTCCTTCGCACACTTTCAAGTTAGTTATAAACGTTTATCAATATTATCTATTCGCCTTTTGCTCGTTCCTTCTATCTATTGCCCCTCTCCCTCGCTGTGGGGCCGGGGCTCTTGGAAAGTTTTCGGTGGGGTCTGGAGACAATGAAATGCAAACAAATCACAGCGCGAAAACTTCACAACATGCCGCCAAGAGAGAATGTCGATTTATGGGTGGTGCCAAGTGGAAATATTATCAAAACTATGACTCAGCGAAGGATGCAGGATGCATGATGGTGGATAGAGGATATCCACAAGATGTGTCTGTTTATTGGCTGGGTATTTGGAATAAAATTTCACTCTATTTGCTGCAAATCTTGCAGAATCTTGGCAATATTACAGAGTAGGAAATATATTTGCTTGTTCGCCAAGGGATGCATCTGCAGATATCTGCAGTGCGAAAGCTATCATATATCTGATTTCCATTTCGTTATAATCACTTATATGTGTAGAACCAAATATGCCCACAATTTCTGTGTCTTCCGAGAGAATTTATGCACTTGAGACACCAAAATCAAGCCACACAGGCCACACACGACCTGCACCTGGTGCCGGGCCATAAATTTCAATCAAATTTCAAGCAAACGGGAGAATTCGAAATCCTTTTATCGGTTATGCAAGGTGGCCTTCGCATTCCTTCGCTCATAATTCGCAGGTTGGCAGGCAGCATCGCCCGTCCGAACAATAATACTAAAAATTTATCATGCGACCTCCATCGAAGAAGTCAAAGCCGCAAAAAAAAAAAACAGTTGAAAACATTTTTCAGAAGGCACAGGCACAGGCATCGCATCGCATCGCATGATGAATGACAATTTTTATCCGATTTGTGTATATGTATGGAAAAAGGGGTGGGAGAGTGAGGAGGGAGAGTGAGTGCCTGCCTGACTACGATTCACACTCACACGAATGGATATTTTCCACCCTTTGTTCTGGAAAACAAAACAAAATAGACAATCTTCACCCACAATAAATTATTCGCATCGAATGCCAAAAGTAAAAAGAATTTAAAAAATAGCAAAACAGAAAGCATACATATATGGTATATATCTGAATAAAATGTGCACTTACCCGCCAGCACGGAGGTGGAGTTATGACGGGGGTCATAGGGGCAGACAGCCTGGCCGTTTTTGGTCGCCTCCAGCGTGTAGTTGTTCTCATTGATCATGTACGTGTTGCACATGGGCCGGAACGAGTTGGTGCCGCACACGAAGAGGCGCCCCGGCGACGGCACCACCATGATGCGGATGTAGTTCTGGCAGGCCTCCTGTAAAAAGCGAATCGGGAAAACGGAATCAGAATGGAATGCTTTAGTAATAGAGTATTAGGAATCGTGAATTGTACGATTTTTCTTAAGATATGCGCCTCAATGGTACAGAAGGAAAAGGGAAGGGCGGATAGATTCGTCGGAATTTCACGAAGAGTACAAATATAAAGGTTCTAGCCGCCCGAGAGCCCTGTGGAGCGCTTTCAGAGAGTGAGTACAGAGGTGAGAGAGTGTCAACTGTGGCGCTAACAGCGCTGCTGCTCTGTTAAAGCTGTTCCCCTGAACAGGGAAGAACTCTTGACAGCTGAGACACACAGGGGCTTGTTTTAAGTCATTCGGTGCTCTCTTTTTGTGCCTGAGTCTAAACTAAAATAACTCTTAGTTAAAAGCTTCTATTAAAAGTTTTAATTCGGAAAACGTATACCCCCAGAGGCGTTGTGAAGTAGCTTTTGTGCAAAAGGGAATTGCGAATGGAAAAACTTACACAAAAGGCCAGGGTCTTGAGGTTCTACCAATTTTTTTTTTTTTGCCACAGGCCCAAGCCGAGGGCTTGACCTGAATGCAACATATATTTCCCTCTCTCTCTTTGTGTGTGTGTGTTTGTGTTTTGGAACTAAACTCTTTCCCTCCTCGTTGTGTGCTTTGCAAAAATGTTTTGCAAATTGAAATATTTAATGCGTAACGAATGCACTTCAAACACACACACACAGAGAGGGGGCGGTGCGGTGCGGCACCTGCAACTCAATAAATATTAAAAGGCAAATGTGTAACTTGCTCCCATTTAGCATAGTCCGGGGAGGGAGGGGGAGGGGGAAGGAGGGAGCGAGGACAACGACAATGACAACTTTTCCCATAGTTGCGGAAAATTGTTGCCAGGAATAACCACCTGAACCACCCACCATTGCCCCCCCACCCAGCATCCCAGCCTCCCAGCAGCCCAGCAGCCAGGCAGCCATTACAGCCGGAAGTGTTTGCACTCTGACATGACAAATCATTTGCAATATTCCCTCCTTCTGGCAGCAGTTTCCATTCTGCATCTCTGCACCGTGCACTCTGCACTGTGTGCTCCTCTTCTGCGTTAAAATATTTAAACATTTTGTTTGTTTGCCTACTAATTTGCACAGTTTTTCGCTGTCATTCTTATGCAAGCAAGCAACCAACCAACCAGCCCACCAGCCAGCCAGCCAACCAGCCAGCCATCCAGGCATCCAGCCAGAAGCCCATGTTGATACCACATTCTGTGTCGCTTTGGTTTCTGTCATTTGCTGCTGTTGCTGCTGCTGCTGCCGTTGCCGATGCCAATGCTGCCTATCCACCCGTTGGCATCCTTGGCCACAACAATGCCATTGTTCTGATTGCCCCACTGCAGCTGCAGCACGGGGCAGGGCATGAAAATAATTGCATACACGTACAAAACTATAATGGAAATTATTCACAAGATTCTGCGCATGCAGCATGCAACATGCAGCATGCAGAATGCAGCATTTGCTTAATTGGGGCAATGATTACGCTCTCTGGCGAATTATACGAAGGTGATTTGTGGCTCTGGTCAAAGCTGAGACTCAGCTAAGCAGCAAAAATGGGTAATATTTCTTTGATAAATCTCATAAAAGATGTGAGTGTTATTTTAATGAAAAGTGCCCAATGGTATTGCAAATTCTTACAGAGAAAAATTATTGAAAGTGTGGCAGAGTTCGTGGGTTCTTTAACCAATATATTATATTCGTTTTTCTATTCTGCAGGGGTTCTTCTACTTTTCGATCACACATTGATGGGATTCCCCACGTTTATCGCATTAGAGTATCGGTTGAGTGAGGGTATCGCATCAGAGTATCGATAAGGGTACTACTATGGGAGAATTTAGGGGTACTAGTGAATTAGGAAAAGTGCCATAGAAAACCCCATAAAATAGCAAAGAAATATTTAAATATATTTATTTCTTATTTTCCTAATTTTCCTACAAAAAAAAAAAAAAAAAAAAAATTATTCGTTAAAAAATATAATATAAAATAATTTAATAAGCCTACTTACTTTTTTTTATGAAATTTAGACTTGAATTTTATTGTATTTTGCTATAATTAGAATTTAAATAATGCAAAAAATGGCCAAACGCAACATAGCCTTTTTATTTTCAAAACCTTTACTAGAACAAAGTTTCCGTGGAAAATGTGGCATTGGCATTATCTAGTAGTTTATTTTCCCCTTTGATTATGTTAAAATTGTTCCCCGACTCAGAGTTTAATTTAGTTTGGACCACACTCCTCTAGTTATTCCACAAAAATATGTATTTATTCGCTTGTGTGTATTCCATCTCCATTTAATCTCCACTCCCATTTCAGTTTTGCTGCAAACTTCGTTCGTTTCCATTCCATTCCATTACATTTAGTTTATTGTTTTGAAATATTTAACATGTTTTTGGCCTTGTTCTGTGTGTCCAACCAAACACACAGTTGGTGCATAAACTTAAATAAATTAACAAAACAATTACAGGAATGAGGAGAGGGGCAATGTGTACTCTCATTATTTCTGTTGTAATTAACACGCATAGCAGACACACACACTAGGGGAGGACATTGTTTAGAATGCAATTAACTGGAAAATTTATTAATTTTCAGTCGAAATGTTGCGGCTGGCGCCGGTTGTTGTTCGCTGCCTGGTTAATAAATAATTTTTGCTTTTAGTGTTGCATACCATTATCCCATGAAATATCTCTCGTTCTCTGTCAAAAGAATTTCCATTTATTTCAGTTTAGTTTAGTTGCCTAGAAATACTTTTATTCTGTTTTTTTATGGCTGTAAAATGTTAGCATTTGCAAAAATGCAAGAGACAACCAAAAAGGCTGGGGAATGTTAGCCAAAAAATATTTCCGAATATTGATTTCTGGCTGGAAATTTTAAAAATGAAATGGAGGGGCACTGGGGAGGATTGGGGGACTGGGAGGAAGGGAGACTGAATCGAGTCAGAATGTAATCCAGAGTTTTGCCTTCTGGCTGTCCTCGGCCTGTCATTCATTTTTCATGTTTAAAAATTATTAAGTAAAAATGCTTTTCCCATGCCTTTCTCTCGGTCCTTAGTCCTTGGTCGTGTTTGTGTATCATTAACGAAATTGTTGCCTACCTGCAGGCGCTTTGGCAGCCACAGAACACAGTTTTCTGGTACTTTCTGTAAAGTTTTCTGCCCTCTCCTCCACCTCCTCCCCCTCCTGTGGGAGTGTGATTGATGCGGTACAAGATAATACTTTTGCCTGATTTTCGGGCTTGTCCGATTTGATTTGAGGAAGGATTCCGAAAACTCATCTGGCACATAATTATGTGGCTTCTGTGTGACTTTCGGAGGGATGGCAGCCTTGGAAAATGCCAAAAAAGAAAATGCCTTCGAATGCCAGCAGGCAAATATGATTTATCAGGGAGGCGGCCCGAAAACAGTCCGCACTCGAAACAACAAGTGAGATAAATGAGTGTGTCCATCGGATAGATGTGCCTGGGCGTGGGCCTGGATTAGACACTACCCCAGAAACTGTGGCGCCAAAGGCCGAAAGTGCTGGCCGTGTCTTTGCATGAATGCAGGAGCATACAGCCATTGAACAATGGATGCAATCCCTCCATCAGACTCGGCTCTGCTGGCTCTGAGAGCAGAGAAAGGGGAAAACCATTTGCAAAACAAATCAAACGCTTAATGATGGCCCAAGAGCCGATGGCCCGAATGGCAACTGAGATGTGAGCTGAGATGATTTGCGGTCCAATCGGTGAGGGCTTAAAGCGCCTTTCGTTCTGGTCAAACGAAGAAACATTTGGCACAACAATCCTTTTATCCAAATAGATCCCGAAATATATATTTGACTTGAGCAATTAAAATAAATATTTTAAATGGATTTACGAGTATTTTTTCCGCCATATGCCGAAATGCCCAATATACTCAGCTGCGTTTGCATTTTTTATAAATCGCCATTTGCCAGTTTATGGATTAAATGTACATATATGTACATATATACGTATATTGATTGCTCATTTTGGCCAGAGCGGGGCGGTGGGTGGCTGTTATGAGTGTTGTTTGCGCAGTTTTTAATAAAATATTGCGGCAAAAAATCAATCAATTAAATATTTAGCAGCCACCCGGGCAAAATGGCAAATGGAAAAGAAAGAAAAGCATTCCACCGACACCGACATGTGGTGTACAGTGTACACACAACGCACATTATCGACTTCAAAACACAATCTGATCCGAGCTTTAAATGAGTAATTCTATAGCTTTTATGTGGGAAATTTCTTACTTAATTACTCAACTTCCTGTAGCGTGATATATATCTTCTCCTGCTAATTGCACTCCGCATTAAAAGCATTGCTTTGACTTCCAAATTAGTGGCCAAAATGTCAGTTAATTAAAATTGTAAATTTTGAACTTTTCTATTTGTGGTCTTTCGGTTTTTTTCTTTCGGTGCCGACAATTGCAATTTATATTTGGAGCAAGAAAAACCTTTTGCTGCAAATGGCAAACATGCACGCCACAAATCCCCCTTTGAGGACGTCGACGGCGGCGGCCAATCTAAAGAAACTTTAATTCTTTCCTCCCTTTTTTGATGCCATAAATAACACGAACAACCACCATCTCAGCAGTGGCTGGGGCCGCCACCCAGCCCCCCCAAGAAGTCGGCAAGCAAATTGAGTTCAACAAATTACACCTGCTAATGTTTTGCTTCTCCCAGTGGTTGTTGCTGCTGCTGGAGCTGGAGCTGGAGCTGCTATTGCCCTGACTGGGGCACGCCCAGCCAACAAGTGTTGGCTAATTACGTCAGAAAAAGCCAAACCTGAAGTGCACTTGAGCATGCAAAAAGAAGAAGAACTGGGGCAGAAACTCGGCTTCAGATACCCTTTCATAGGTCATCGGGGATGATCATCGAACATCCAGAAAGATCTTGGAAAGAAACGAATAAGCCGCAAATGGAGAATCATAAAGAAGGATTATACCTACTGGATGACAGAAAATCGTTGCGATCGGATCATTATTATAGCCAAAATGAACAAAAACAAATGTGGGGGCTATTTGAACACCTGGTTCTCGAACACAACTAGTGCTAGAGCTACCAGCTTTTGATTGCATACCGTTGGGATGCATAAGAGAACCACGTACACATACAGGAGTACAGAAGTTTTAATCAAAACCAGAATACCCCCTTATCAAACCCTAACGGAAGGTAATGGAAACTAAAGGGAATAACCTCGTCCTTCAGTGCTTCATTGCTGGTTTTTGTGCATGTGTGTGTGTGTGTGTGTGTTGTGCCGCCATTTGGTTTGCTTGACCGGAAACGGAAGCGCAACAGCGAGCGAGAGAGAGAGAAAGAGCGTTGCAAAAAACCAATTTGAAAGCCAAAATGTTTGCCATTTCCATTAAGCAAAAGTTTGCTTTTGGGCTTTGATTTTCTCGCTTCCTCTCTTTTCTCTCCCTTTCTCTCTCCCTTACTCTCTCTCACTCTGTTGGCCAGCACTTTCTTAATGGGTCAACTGCTGCAGTGGCGAAGAGTTTTCAATAAATTTCCTTGATTTCTTAGCCACAAAGAAAGAGAAAACAAAAACAGGGACAACAACGGCAGAGAAAAAGTTGCATAAATCAATTTCTTTCTAGCTTCTCGTAGTTTACCATGTTTTTAGCGCATAAAAAACGGCAGATAGAGTGGCGGAGAGTGCGGGAGAGTGCGAGAGAGTGGGAGAAAGTGGGAGAGAATGAACACTTTATTGCTTTGTTTTCGCATTTCTTGCGCTGCAACGACTCGCACAACGGAAGCAACAGCAAAAGTTGAAATCGAAATGGAAATGGAAATGCGAATGGAAATTGCAAGGCCATCCAGGCCAAAGTGCTAAAAAGTTTATAAAGACATCCAGACAAAAGCACACAACAAAAAATAACATAAATAATTGTGTATTTTGATTACTAACAGGGGATTCCAGGTGCAGGAAATGCATTCAGAATTGATCTGAATGGCAAATGAGAGCATTTCCATTAAGGACAAGAAAGTGCCAAGAAGTGGCACGAATTGTCGTGAAAATCGATGGCTGAACATTGAACTATTTCAATGTTTGAATCATTTATTGATGCCTAAAAGCCATCAAAGCAATATTCTCTATTAATTAATGTTTATTTATCGCAGTACTCACCTCATCTTTTCCCTTGACGAGACACATTTTGGTATCATCTTCCGGCGATGTCCAGACCAGACGCTGCTGCTCAGCGAGATCGTGTATGCTTAAATTAAAGACCGTATTTCTGCAAGAGACAAAACAAAACAAAACAAAAGGATATCAGTACAGTGCGAGAGTATATCAGCCACAAAAATTGTGTCTCCCCTCCCCCACACACGCAAAGAAGTTAAAATTTTCCCCACTAATAGAATTTCTGATTTCCTTTCGGTTTTCATTTGGCAAATAAAGTTCGGCCCTACGGTTCCGACGACGCCTTGTGCTGGGTGTTGGGTTTTTTGGGAAATTAATTAAAAAATTAATTAAAATTCATTTGACCTTTTTTGGAGTCGGGAGTGCGACGAGGAATGGCAGTCAGCACAAAGCACAGGCAGCGGCTGCGGCAGAGGCAGAGCATGGCCTGTGCTATGTTTTACTTTCCTTTTGGCCTTCTGTCAGCTTCATTGCGATATTTATGCAAAAATTCCCCAAAAAATTCTCGTTAATAAAATTTTGCACACTCACATGAAACCGCATCGAAGCCGCAGACCTCTCCCCCCATTCCCCACTGGCATCTGAGGTGCACGGAAAATTTCATAAAATCAACTCATTGATTATTGAAACCACAGCTACGTGTGGCTCCCACTTTGTGTGGGTGTGTGTGTGTGTGTGTGTGTGTGTGGTCGGGGGGTGCAAGTGTGTGAGTGCACTTTGGTCGAGTATTTTATGGCTGCCGTGTCATGGAATCAGCAAGGACCACCCCCCACAAAAACCCACAGCATAAACGACAGCCCCTTATCGAAACTTTCCAAATTTCGGGGGCTTTTTGTTGTTGTTCAATGCAGACAAAAAGAGCGAAAAATTTTAAATAAATACATGAATGAACATACATACATATATGTATGTACATATATATTTGCATATGCATATTTTGTGTGCTTGGGTGTGTGGCAGAATGGCAAATTGTTGTAGTAGAGCCCCCCTATAGCTATGGGGCTCTTTGTGGCGTATACGAGGGCCATTGGTAGTATCTCTTCAGCCATTGATTGTTTGTTCACACTTCGATTACTCTCCAAGATAAACTGCAAATTTTACGAGTATTTTCTAAAAGTATCATTCATTTTTGAGTGGGTAGATCTGGATAGTAGACTCTTCCACACTGGAGGGTATAGATTTATGATGAATAATGTCTAGAATTCTTTAGGAAATAGGAGAAAAGATCATTGACACCCCGTAAAAGTCCTAGAAGCTGTCCCTTCGACTTTGTGGCAGCATTATCCAATTTTGGTCTGCGGAATGGAGCAGAAAATCGCCCAAATTTGCACTTTTTGGTATGTGGCTGCTCCACCCAGAGAGTAGCAGCAGAAAAGTTGCAGAATGTCATTTCGTGTTTGCCATGGGCCAAGCTTGGTAGCCATTCGCCATTCGTTCGCCATTTGCCAGTATGTCAGCCCTCTCTCCGGCACTCCTGTAGAACAGGATGTGGCCATTGTTTGGCAATTATGCAGCGCGTTTTAATTATGACAACGGCAAAATGCAACTTCAAACGAACGTGCAACATCAGCAGCAGCAGCTGCATTCCTCTCTGCCTCTGTCTCTCTCCCTTCCCTCCTGTCATATATAGTACATATAACAAAATGCGCTGAACGAAATTAGCATATAAAGCGGACAAGGCCTGGTCCTGGGTCCTGTCCAAACAAGCAGGTGCCAACAGAGCCAAGGAAAACGCAGTTGACTGCCGGAAAAGGTGGCTAAATGGAAAGTAGAAAGTGGCTAGCGCTGATCGTTAGATACGCTACAGTTACACAAAAAGATACACGATCATGGACTGCTTTTGCAAGTCCTGAAGCTCCTATTCCACTCCTCTACCTACTCCTACCCCTACGATCTACAGAGTTTATTCCACGTACATGTCGTGGGGAAAAACGGTCACAAATGTCGGGGCCGAAGAGTATAGAAATTGTTGACGTTGATGTTGCGCTCCTGTGTTGTCGCTTGTTGGCTTCTAATGCACACAAACACATAAACACTTTAACGCAATGCTTAACACACATAGGCGCACAGACACACACACACACACACAGACTAATGCAATGTGCAACAACCAATGCAACGTTTTGTGAAAATGTCGCGGAAAATGGCAAAGCGAGGAAAAGCGGCAGCACCAGGAACATCAGCAAAGGGTGAGGCAAGTGGCGGAAGGGAGGGAGCCTGTGGGGATGCTACAAGCTCTGGAGGCTGCAATGGGCCATGGGGTTGGGGTTGGGGATGTTTGAGCATTTTAAAGAACGCATTTGGCGTGAAAACCGAGCTCATAAATATTTTCCACACGGCATAGTGTTTCTGTCTGTGTGTGTGTGTGTGAACGCAACGATTACGCAAGGATTTTCACTGCTTTCCTCGTGTTCTGTACGATGCTGCTGCCATTGCACATTTACCAGCTATCCATAGTGCCGAGTAGTTATCCCGTTGTCGGTGCTGCTTTGCTGCCTTGCTGCTTTTGCCAGTTTATTATTATTCAGCTTAAATGCAGTCGGCAAATAGTGTAAAAGCGAATGCCTGTGTCTGTGTGTGCGAGAGAGGCTTCCGCTATGAAAACGTTTACGTTTATGTTTAGTGCGGGATGAAACGTCGGGCGATAATGAGGCACACAGCACAGCACAGCACAGCACACAGGATGATGTTACAGAACGAATGTTGCACACAATTTCACAGAAATAGATACTACAATATATTGGAGTTTGTGCGAACCCAAATGGGAACTGCTATCAGAAACAGCTTAAAGCATTTGATTTGTTAAATTGGGAGTGCCCCAAGGAAGGATTTTCAGAACATTTCAAACAGAAAACTCTGTAAAAATCATTATTTAATTGAATTTTAATATTTAAAACTATTTTTAATTATTAAATTATCAGAAACAGAGTTTGTCAGAATTCAAAATAGATTAAGAAAGGATTTTGAAACATTTTAAACAGAAAACTCTTCAAAAATCATTATTTAATTGCATTTTCTATTATCAAAATGAATGCAGTAGATGCCTCTCCGTACAATCAAATCCATTTTAATATTCCTCCCCCAAGAGGAGGACTAGAAAACTCGTTTTAAATCGTTATATATTATTTAATTGAATTTTTTAAATATTTTTAAAATTCCAAACGATTTTCAATTAACAAAATGAATGCAGATTTTCCATTCACATTCCATAGATCAAATCCATTTTAAAATTCCTCCTAAGAGCCTAGAGCAAATATGCGAATATTTGCGAAATATTCTGTTCAAAATAAATGAAACATAAAATTGGGGCTAATGGCAGGATACACCTCTACAGGATGCAGGATGCAATTGCACAATCTACATATACATGCGGGTATGCACAAAATATATGTTAACGATAACTAGGCAAATCAGACAAAAACGGGCCTCATTCGGGCAGGCTGGGGGCGAATAGAAAGGCATTTGCTGTCTGGCCATGGTTTGAAATATTTGCGGCTTGTGGCAATGCCATGGAACCTCAAAATGATTCGTGGTTTTGGCGCCAGCCTCAAAATGAGCCAACCAAATGCAAAATGCTCAACGCTTTCAAGTGGCACAGCCTGGTATTTATGATAATTTCGGAATTTAAATATATATAGAAATGAAGCAACTTTTAAGCTGCCTTCGAAATAATTTCTTTGTATTTTAAACGAAATAATGAAAGAGAGTGGATTATAAAGAATAAGAAACGGATGTCTTAAGGCACATCTAAGCGATAAATACCGCTGCCCTTTAGTGAAAATAATCCTTCATAATCCCTTCACATGCAGGACTCGCTCCGTAGGCTCCTGGCACTCTTACGAGTATTTGACAAACAAATTTAAATTCGTTTAAAACCGTTTCCTTTGTGTGGGCAATGTCTTTAATCGGCCAACGACGAGCAAACAAATCAGCCGCGTTGCCAGCCATCAGAACAACAAATGGCATTGGCGAAACCCGCAGGCCAAGGACCAGGATCCGACCCTTTTCAAATATCAACCGAGAGACAACGGCAACGGCAACGGCAAAACAAAAGCCACATCCACATAAATAACAGTATTGTGGTCGACAAGCTCTCAGAAATGAAGAAAACGAAGAGGGTGTACGAAGGAGAGGATAGCAGAGAAAAGAAGAGGAGCAAGAGATAGGGCAGGAAACTGGGTAAGGCGAAACAGAGAGTGCAAGAGTGGAGAAAGTGTGTGAGAGGCTCTGTCATAAAATAGATTGAAAGCCACCTTTAACGAGGCAAGACGATGGGGCCATGGGAGCATGGGGCATGGGACAGGGTATAAAATTCATGTCACCATCGCTACCGCCGCCATTTTTGTGGTTTGACCCACAAAAACGTATCGTCTCCTATACAATGCAGGAGTCCTTTGCCTTACGTCTAGACCCGACCCTAACGAAGAGCGAAAAAAGCCAAACAAGATTTCAAATTACTCATACGCAACGTTGGCCGCAGGCATTGGGAACCAGACTAGAATCCGCAGACAAACCTCAAGCAAGGGATATTCTTTCAATCCATAACGCTTTTATCGTGTTATAGGCACGATTAAAACCTCTTCCTCTTCCCTCCAACCATTTTTCTCAGGTTCTGCCACATTAATGATTGATTAAATTTTACGAGCCGGATTTCTTGGGATTTTTTATCATTGGCGTTGCTCATTAATTTCTGAAATTTATACGAGCACTGCCACCCCCTGATTATTGAGCACACTCGCTTGGGTTTTATTCAATGCGAAAAATGTCGGCTATAGAATTGCGAGAATTTATTTTGCGGAAATTTCCAAGAATAGAGAATGGAATTCTTGCAAATGCAAATGCGATTCCAATGAAGACGAATGCAGATGTGCATAAATTTAGCACTTTGAATAAAAGTTTTTGTGGCAATAAAACTTCAGGCAAAGCAGCGAAGATTATATACCCTGCAATCTAGAATTCAAACAGCCTCTAAAAAGGGTACCCCAATATCCCAAGGTTCCGATTGGTTCCTCAATCTTTTAAGAAGAAAAGGCTATGGCTATGGCTATGGCTATCTATAAAACACATTTGCTTCTCCATGAATTTCCTTTGCATTGTCAATTGAGATGGCAAATTGCAGGGGGACCTCCTCATGAATGGGGTCGTGGTGACCCCGATCCTGCCTTCTTCTAGGGGATGAAGGCCTGCCAGTGCCAGTGCCAGTCAACTTTCAATGTCACACGTCGTCAGCGACCAAAGGGAATACCCCCAGAGGCAATCAGAGAAAAGAACACTCCCCACCAGAGAAATGCACTGATGCGTTGCTGCCGATGCCTGATGCCAATGCCTGATGCCAATGCAGATGCAGATGCGGCAAAAGGATGGATGGAAACGGAGGCTGACAGGACGGTAAATGGCTTTTCTGAATAGCTAAGCAAATCAGGCAAACTTCTCATGTTCCTCCCCCCTATACCCCACCCAAAACGGTCCATGCGGGGAAATTTATGTTTGTCGCCGCCATTTGCATCCCTCTGTATCTCAGATCGTTCGTGTGTATGTGTATGGTTGTCTGTGAAATGGCTGCCATTGCAGGAAAAAAATTATTGAAGCGATGCACCCTCCACATCCATCACCATTCCGGACTTAGCTTTTGTCATTTTTCATTGACTTTTTGACTCTGGAAGGGTTACGGCTTCAGCATCAACTCCATTCCACCATCCACCATCCACCAGCCACCACTCCCACCATCATTCGATGATGCTGACTAAGCCAATTCAGGATTCTGGATTGAGGATTCCTGGATTCCGTGTTGTCGTATGTGTGTGTGCCACCCTCTAACCCTATCCCTAGCTGGGACTGGGACTGGGACAGTTGATGGTTTGAATTTCCATGCTATTGACCAAGGTTTTTCTTTTGTGCAACAAACCAACGACACACACACACACTCACCCTCTGTCACTCACTCAATGCAGGGGAAGGGGGCAGGAAAATGTCGAAACTGTCAAATGCCAAAACCCAAATGTGAATTGCCTTGTGACTGAGCTCCAAACATCAACTGAGCGCCACAACTTCAGTTTGCAGTTGCAGTTGCAGCACACCGCGCATACACACACACACACACACACACACACACATAGAGAGAGTTGTTAACCAGGTGGTGGCATTTGACCTGTGCCCCCTGGCCACTCGAAGTCTGCAATGGAGCGATGGATGGGTTCGGTTCCGCCCACAGGCAAACATGACAAAGCAAATTGCATTTCATCATTCAATGCTTGTGGTCTCATAAGCATGATTAAGCCCCCGACCCCTCGCTAACCCCGCTGACCCCGGCCACCTTCCACCTTCCACAGACCACATAAAATATTAACTACTCCTTGGGTCAATTTTAATTTGGTCGACTATTCGAATGGAATTGACTCTCTGCCATGACATTTTCCATTTGCCAAATGAGTCCTGGCATTTTGTGATTGAAATCGATGCAAATTCAATATCCTTACGTGCGAGGACGAGCCAGAGAATGGGTATATTATGCCGGTAATAAACACAGGGGAGTTCATTGTTATTTGATGTCTGAAATGCTTCAATTTACTCGATTATTTTTGGTTAAATGAGCCATTGATTCGTCGATTTATTTGAATAATGGCAAATGCCACGTCTTTGGTACGTTAAATCCTGTTCCCCAAAGCTATTTCCACACAAAAAATGGGCTCTAACGATTAGAAGCACTCAATCCATTGTGCATTCGATTTCTTGCTGGGCAATATCTTTCACCAAGGCAAGGCGTAGACAATGGCCATCGGCCAACAATGAACGGCAGATAGAGGCTCTAGTCAACGACTCAACGACCTGCTGAATGCATGCACTAGGACTAGGACTAGGACTTGTCCTAGGACATGGCTGAACAATTCAATTGGGAATCCTTCAGTGTGCTAATTGTATGGGACGACAGTCGTTGATTACAATCAGAACCGTTCAGTAGCGGGAATGACTTGCAGCCGAGGATTGATGAAACTTTTGGGCACAAAAAAGCCTTCAGTGAAGAGTGGCGCTCAAATCACCGCCGAAATTAGCGGACTTTTGTTGCACAGACACGCAGCCACATGCCACATACATACCCGCCTGTACAGGCGGGAACGAGCGCAAACGGAAATGAATTTGCGGTGCAAAAATGATTGTTGCGCGGTTGCACACAAAGGCGGCAGGCAACCCACAAACAGATCCTCCTGCCTGACGCAGAGAAGAAGAACAAGAACGAAATGAAATAAAAGATGGACACCCCACCATGAATGTGTTTGTGTTTGAGTGTAAAAGAATCCTCAGTGGCGCCTGCCGACGAAAAAGAAAATTGCATACAAAAATTGAAATTGCCAAATGCAAGCCAGTGACAGTGGAACAGAACACAAATGTTGGTGGAGAAAAATGTTGTACTGACTTTAAAAATATTTGAATATTCTGCAAATCAATGTCCCACTATAAATATATAGATTAAATATGAATATAAAAATACTAGCTGACCCGGTAAATCATTTGTCGCAGTATTGTGAGGGAGGGAGGGAGGTATTTTCAGTTCTCTGATGCGCAACACATACCATCTGACTCATTTTTGAATTTAAGCGCATGACAATAGACAAATTCTTTGTCCATAACACCGATCAGCACTTTCGGATGAGCGGAATATTCATTATTTGGCTCGTACTCGATTACGAAGAAGAAACGATGTAAAGGCGGATCTAAATGCTCGACTTACTTAATGCGTTGTCTTCCATTTTCTCTCTACTTAGCGAATTAAAAGTCAAATAATTATATAAATTATAATATATGGAAAAGGTACATACATTTGTCATTTTTCCACCGAGAAACTTTTTAATAAAATTCGTCTATTCAAAATCATGGGAAGGAGCATTTCTACTACAGATTTCTAAATGAAGTAAAGCCTAAAATATATTTATTGATTTTACAACTAAATAATTTTTTTTCAATTAAAATTACTAAACGTTCATCTTTAGGTCCCTGTATTCCTGCAGCATTTTAATTTAATCTTCAATCAAATGTCCACCTCTTTGGTGGATGCCTTTTGGCCCTGCCTGGCCCACTGTGCCATACGCATTCCGTTGCGTTGAAAAAGACGCTAAAAGCCAAAAGATAGGCTGACGTATAGAGCACACACGAATGCAGAATGCGACAGAGAAGAGCGAACGAAAGAGACAGAGGCGGCGAGCGAGAAGGAGATGGCGAATGAATCAAGTACTCGTACCGTTAGGCAACAAAATGGTTTTTTTTTTCTTTCCTTTTTTTCTTTGTTCGTTTAGCAATTTTATTTCCGCCTTTGTCGCGATTCATTCGATTGCCTGCCAACCTGAGAAATGGAGGAAGGGAATGGCGAATGGAGAATCGGGAAGTGGAATGGCATGGAATGCGCGGGGCAATGACAGCGACAACAGCAAGGAGGAAGCGGAGGAACGTACATGGAATATAGAGCGGAGTGAACCGAAAGAACGGTTGCCACATATTTTCCATCTTAATGTGTTAACCCAATTTTCATGTTGAGCGCTTAGGCAGGCGCCCAGGAAGGGGAAGGGGAAGGGGAAGTCAGGCTGCAGATCCGACTAGAAAGAGCCCGAAATTGGAGCGAACATTTACCGTTGAGTTACGGGCCACCGATTTGCACAGGCACTGCTTTCGGGAGGAGCGGGAAGGGTAGAGGCAGGAGAGGCAGCCCTGTTTAAGACAGCAATTTCCCGATAATTTGCATAAGTGTCACCAGAGATACAAGGCAACAACAACAACAGCAACAACAATTACAATAATGAGTCGAAAGTTTAAGGCAGGAACTCGCACCGAAGCGGCTAAGTGGGCCAAATGCTATTGGGGAATCTTAGAAACTTTTGAAATTAGGAATTTACGACTATATTCCCAATTGTACGAATATCTGGAATTTGTAATCAAAGAAAAGAGATGATATCTTCCTCCTAAATTACTAAGAAAAACATCTGCTTAAAGTCGGAATAATCCTGCTCGTATTAATTTCGAAAATTTGGAGTCTAAAGAATTTTTGGCATTCATAATAATCGTTGCAATCAAATCAATTTTAGGCATTCTAAAAATTAATCTCGAAAGCTAAAACCTCACATAAAACCGCCTAATTGCATTAAAAAGAAGCATTCTCAATTGATTCCTTAACCAATTTATTTCCACATCTCCCTACTGCTCTTGGAAACGAATTGCCTTTGACATGGCCGACATCAGGTGCAGGGACACATAACATGGTACCTGCAACACCACAGGAAATGTAAAAGGGGCACTCAGGTAGGCGGTACAGGGCACGGGGGGAGCTGAGGCGTTGTACAATTTTCTATTTTTTTTTTCTACATTGTTCATGACGTTTCACATGCAAAACGCGTGTCACATTCGCATTTCCGCCTGTCATCCTAGTTTAGTTGGGCTCCACAGGCCCGTTCCAGGATTTCCACCCCCCCTTATTCCACACAACACGAAACCCTATCCACACACACATACACACCCAGATACAGATACACATGTGTGCACACGTGGCGCTTTTTGGCTTTCACCAACAGTCGCCCCATCGCTTCTCGGTTCTCGGTTCTCTTTCGGTTACTTTGACTCTTTTTGGGGTCTGATAAGTGGATATGTGTGTGTGTGAGGGTGTGCGTTTCTTTTTTCGAAATGCGTGTGTGTGTAACTTGTTAAAAATCCATTAATCACGTAAGTGGCAACTCTGGCAACGACATCGCTGGCATACAAATTCGTTCATGCGTGCAGGAAAAAAGCTGAGAAGCTTCACCCCCACCCGCACCCACCCACACACCACACACTGACACACACCACACACTGACACACACCACTGCAATTCCTTTCGAATGTCTGTGTGTGCACGTGTGTGTGGGACCTCACTTAATTTTCCTGCTTTGGTTATGCCTTCGCATTTTGCTGCCTCATTATCTTTCTATTGTAAATTGCTCCACTGACGAAAAACGAAGACCAAGTCGGAGCCCCGAAGGTCGTTCAAGTTCTCATAACTAAGTCGTGTTCTTAGATAGAATTTAAATTTGCATTTCATTCGCACAACATCCAATATTTGGAAGAGCTTTCAAAGAGCTCTTTGCTGTTCAAGGAAGATGCTTAATTATAATAGTATATACTTTAGTTATTTTGGAACAAATAAGGCATATCATTTCTAGGAAACCATTGCTTTATTTGCAGTATATAAGACAGAACCGCTATACATACATATATGTCTGTTAGAGCCCAGCAGATTATTGTTTTGCTTGCTCAATCTCTCTACCAGCAAATAAAATAGAAAGTGAGCGAGAAAAAAACCGAAATTTTCGGCTCTGACACAGTAAAAATGACGTTAACAAGAGTATGTTTTGATAGATGCTGATTCTAACAGACCGAACGAAGCGAATACTGAACGCCAGCGAATCGATTCGATTGCCTGTTCAAGCAGGGCTCCTATTATTATATTAAATTTTCAGTTTTATGGATTAATTGAAAGATTCGCTCAATCTTCCAGTCTAGCCTTCGATTCCCTCTTTATATTTCTACATATTTCTTGAATTTTTGTGTGATGTCGTGCTAATATTAAATAACCAAAACAAAAACTATTTACCAAAGTTTTTGCTTAGTTCTTCTCTTGTTCGCATCTCCGCTCTTCACTTTGGAGTCTCGAAGAAGACTGTCAAGTGAGAAAACGGGTAGACAATGGGCTAAAAGGGTTAGGTGTTTGCATGTGCATATGTGTTGATGTCTTGTCTTACACGCTGAACGCATTCCTTTGCCACACAAATTCCTAGGCTCCTAGGATCCTAGATAGCATAGAGACACAGGGCAGGCAAGTTTATTATGTCTGGCTGGGCACACAAAAAGTATGCAACATTTTAATATGTGTGTCACCAGCTGCATCTGACTGTGTGTGTGTGTGTGTGTGTGTCTTTCTGTGTGTTTGGGGGCATTGTCTATGCGGAATATAATAAACCCGACAAACCCTAAATTTGCAGTAAGCATCTTTTGCGGTCTCTGGCAGCGACAAAATTTACACAACCCCACAGACACACACACACACTGGCAACCCTGGCCACCCTGGCCAACCCCCCGGACAACCTTGGGAACCCTTTAAGTCTTTGGAACTACTAGAAACTTTAGCACATTTCCTCATATCTTAGGGGCACCTGCTGCAAAAGTTTTTCGTTTCCTTTTACCCTTTCCCTGCCCTTTCTTTCCTGTTGTCGCTGTTGCAAAATCAAAGTTGCCACGGCAACCCATCCCATCATCCCACATCTTCTATCTCATATTTGGCCCTGAGAAAGTTGGTCCTGTTTGTACGAGTATATACAGATATATGTATATCCTGGTAGATGGGAACATACTCCTACTCGTACTCCTACTCGTATCTTCTACTTAAATCAAATACAATGTGTGCGAAAAGTAAATTGAAGTTTGCTTTATTTGAATTTTTCACTTGCATATCCTCCTTCCAATCTCTGCTTCCTCCTCTCTCTCAGGAGTTTTCATTTAAACGTGTTAAACAAATGCTTTGAAGCAGACTTACAACGAATATACGAGGGATGTCCCACCAAGTACCTAAAGGAATTGACATTATGGAGGAGTTTGGGGATGGGGCATGAGGGATGAAGGATGGGTATGGCGACAGAAACTTGCACCATGAACTGTTGCATGTGATCCATGAGATGTCAGCAGGTTACTTAGCCCCATAAAAGGGGAAGACATGCAAATCTAGAAGGATTCTTAGGGGAATTATACATATTATTGAACGTCTATACATTTTCATTGCTTTTCTTCCTCATTGATATCACTGGCATCACTGGTATCGATAAGAAAGATAGAGTATCGGTTGGGGATAACTGTGGGATTGGTTTGGGTACTCAGATAATAGGGGATTGCCCTACAGTACCCTACCTTGTTTTTTTAGGAAGAAACGCTTCTCAATTGGGTTTATCTTTTATCCATTTCTTGTATAAAATATATAGAAAAAACTCACCTTGCACCGATGAGCAGGCTGTTGCCATCCTTGGTGACGAGCTTAAAGTGATCCACGACACTTTCGTTTCCCAGAAACTTCAGTATATCTTCGGGACCTGCAAGTAAAATGAGGAGAAAAAGTTATACACAAAATTTGCATCAGACAACAGGGCCAACAGGGAGGATTCCGAATGAGTTAGGTCGCGCGGTGGGTGGTCGTGGGTGGTGGAAGATGGGAGACAGATGAGATGGTTTTGGTTCAGCATGCAAATGCCTAATTAGGCAATTAGGCGGCGTTAAAGGCGACAAAAAGCAGTTGAGAAGAAAGGAAAAGGCAAAAGGGGCGGGGATAAACAGAAACAGGGAGCAGGAGCAAGAGACGAAAAGAGAAGGAAAATGCTGCAAAATGGCGTCGCACAGGAAAACAATGCAGCTGCCGGGGCGGCACAAGGCAAAGAGCAGAAGTTGGGAATGGAAATGGGGAATGGTGACTGGAGAGTGGAGATCCTTCTAGCTTGATATGCAAAAAACTCCATAGACTAGGACTGGGGGCAAGCGGTCAGGGGTAAGTGGGCTATGCGGGCAGGCAGCAGCAGCACAAAGAATAGCCACCCGTTTAGCAACAGCAACAGCCACTGCCCCCTGCCCCCATCCTATGCTGTGGTCCTTCAGGGAGAACGCTGTAAAGTTTTTGTCAGCTGTTTACTTTAGTTATTCGCATTTACTTTTTGTACCCACTGTGATGATGATGATGATGATGATGACGATGGGGGCAAAAACGTTGATGCTTGTCACTTGCCACAAACTGTAGCCGGTTTATCTGTCTGTCCGAAGCAGCAACAAAGAAGGAGTCACGTCCCCCCACAAGGGATTACAAAGTAAGGTGATGCTCTCTGGAAGGCTAATCATGTCATTCCCCAATGGGTGCCGATCAAGGCAATCTTTTATTCATTATAAACATTCATTAACTACTGAAAAATCGCCACCAAATACTACGAGTATCTGTATACAGTGTGTGTTCTGTGGCACTGGATGCTGTTGCAGCAGTTGAATTTCGTGCGTGTGTGTGTGTGGGTGTGTGGTGTTTCCCTCAACTTTTTCCTCGCTTTTTCCGAGGACTTTTAACTTTTAACAGCAAATGTTCGGTCAACCTCAAAAGAGCGAAAAAGTTGGTGACTCCTCCTGGTTTTTTTGCACTCACTCGATGCTCTTTTCAATGGGAGGGGGGCATGGGGCATGGGGCGATGCTACCTGGTTATTGAAAGTACATTTGGACTCTCTTTTTCGCGTCCGCCCACTTTTCATTTCAATGGGCGGCATGGATAAAAAATTGAAAAAGCGAAATACTAAAATTAATGGGTAGAAAAAAAGGAGCCTTTATGCGAGGGACAGAAGAAGCCTTTTGTTTGTTTGACATTTAACGTGACACGTGGGACATGTGGGAAACACTGCCAGGGCTCTAAAGAGAGGCCCCCCAAAAGGGGGAGAGGGCTGAAAAGGGCTGCAGGAGTGCATTGGAGTGTGGTGGCAACTACAGCGAAAGTTGTACAGAGAAAACTGTACAAATGAAGCGACATTTTTGGTTTTTTTGTATTTTTTGCTTTAATTAAAAGTAACAAAAGCGGAAGACGGAAGAGAGAGAATGAAAGGGGGAAAGGAAAACAAAAGCTGGAGAAAGTCGCCAAAGGAAAACACGAGAATGGAAAAATAATTATAGCAGACAAAACATGAAGAATGTCTCAGGGCAAAAGGGAAAGGAGAAGAGACAGATGGACAAAGGAGAAGGAAAGCCACAGCCACAGAGGAAAAGCAGAGAAAAGGATCTAAGGTACATAAAATACAAGGTGTAACGGACAAGAGAAGAGCGAAAACAGAGGGAAAACAGTGAGTAAAAGATAAAAGCAAAAGGTATAGCAGATAAGAGAAGAGAGAAAAACAGAGGAGATAGATAGATAGATAGATAGAGAAATGTTTGGAATATTTTAAGGAACTCTAGAAATGGGAAACGGATTAACAAAAATTCGATTAATTGAAACAGATCTTGAGAAATATGTTTAAAATATCATAATAAAAGTCCATTGAAGGATATCTTTATAACAAGTCCCTTTTCTTCCACAATTCCTTATAAAATGTGTAGCTCTTTGTAGCTGCAGATCCACTCTGCCCTCCCTGATTCAATTTACCCTCTCCCAGCCCCTTACTCCTGTGCTCCCTTCCATTATCATTTGTATGATAATCATTCTCATTTGTTGCTCTGCTGCAGCAGCCGTGCCCCTGCTGCCTGCCCTTGGACCATGCTTTATGTGGCCAGGTCCAACTTTTGTTTAATGCCACCGCGGGCCTTTTTGTCGACCTGGCCAAAAAAACTTTGTAAGCCCAAAATTGTAAGCTAATATTTACTTTACCTATATCTACATACAATACAAAGTGGAACCCCCACCCACACACACACACACACACACACACACATACAGAGAGCGCCCCAACCATCTACATAGATACTGGAAAAAGAGCGGAAAAATTGCCACAACCAAAAATCTAATATTTACCTTTGCACAAAAGTCAACTGCAAACTCAAAAAAGCACCAGGCACCAGCTCCATGGAGCACCATGGAGGGGTCCCAGATCCAATTCCTGTTTTCCCCATAGTCCCCATAGTCCCCATATCCCATATGTATATGTATATGTTTGAACAAAGGACAACGGGCCAGACAGCAGGACAGCAGGACAGCTGAACAAAACGTGAAAAAATAAAATAGTAGAAGGAAATGCAAAATAAAAATGAAAAGAACCCTGACAGAACAGAGAGTCTATCACTTTAATCAACTGGACCTGGACCTGGACCTGGGACCCACCGACTGCACCGTCGCTGACTGTTCTGCTCCGCTCTGCTCTGCTCGAAATTATGCAAATTCAACAGAAAATAAAATAAAATAAAATTCCACCTCCTGACGTACGAAAATCTACAAAATGCGCCGAGAGCCGAGTCGGAGAGTCGTCGAGTCGTCCAGTCGTCCAGTCGTAGAGCCGTCGACTCGTAGAGTCAGTCGAGTCCTGCCATGTTTGACATTGACTTGCGGGACGTGACCATGCAAGAACCAACCAACTTAATGGTCAACTTCCGACCAGGAGCCAGGAAAAGGCACCAACCACTCCCCCCTCTCTCTCACTCTCTCTCTGTGTGTGTACTAAGGCATTTCCTCGACAATTTCCTACACAAATTACACAAAAGAGGAGCCAGCCAGTCGGATGGCACAAAATAAGCTGATTATTAAATATTTTCTTAATGAATTTTTCATTTTTACGAGAACTTGCAGAATTCTTGATCAGCCGCCAAGCGTTAAATGGCCTTCACTCCCGACGACACATGGTGTGATGACCATTCACAGGTGGAGACCCTCTGCAACAGCGGGGCGTGGCTCGGGCAGACAATAATGCAACATTAAAAATGCAAGAACCATGCTCAAAAATGCAAGCCAAATGCTGCTTTTTAGTGCTGCCAAGAGGGAAATACTAGAGAGAGTCGAGTCGAGAGTCTGTCAATAATAAAAGTTTCCGGTGCACGAAAAAACTTACGGCAGAGGCTCCAGCCCCATCCCGTCTCCATCCCCAGTACATATTCTTGAGCTTTAAAATGCATCAAAAATGTATCTGCAGGAAATAAAATAATCTTTATTTCTGCCATCCAGCGCCAGAGAGAGAGAACACTTCTATTGTGTAAAATTTCACCTTGTCCAGCCCAGACCCCGGGGGTAACCAAATAAAAATCCCTGGATGCCGTCATAAAAAATAATGCGGAAACGAAAATACGGAAAGGAGCGTCTGATGAGGAGGGAAAGGCAGGACGAGAAGGAGGAGGAGAAGAAGAAGGAGAAGCGGCTTCACTTGCCGGAAAACAAAATGCAGCGATGCGTGAAAAACATTCCACGACTTTCGACACACCTCTCTCCACAGCCTCCCATCGGCATCGCCATCTCCTGCCAGAAAGGCGCAAAAAAAGGCAACAATAACGAAGAAAAAATCCTCGTTGAGATTTGCATTTAATTGAAATGAACGCCAACGGTCGACAGAGAAGGACATCAAATGGCCAGACCAGACAGAATCCGAATCGGAATCGGAATCCGAAACCGAATCGGACACACAAAAGGCAGCCCAGCCGCCAGGAAGAGGCACGAGGCACACGAGGCACAGACAGGCCTGAGAGATGGATGGAGAGGCAAGAGAGCCACCCAAAAGGCAACTGGCAAACGGCAAACGGCAAAAGGCAAAAGGCAGTCCAGAGAATGAAAAAATCATTGGGAGCCCGAAATGAAATCAGGAATGAATGCCCCTCTGGACTGAAGGACTCTGTTCCGCTATCATCCTTGTGCCATCCTTGGGCTTATCGGAAGCCAGTCCCCCTCTCCTGCTCCTCCCATCGATGGGCATATATCATCTCTTAGCTGGAATTGCAATGTTTGTTTGACTTTCTTTGGTTTGTGTTGTTTACCTTTTTTCCCCAGTTGCCAATTTATCGCTGTCTAATATTTTGTGCAAACTAATCCCCCGAAAGATAATCCAGTGCGGAAACCAGAGAGATCTCATTTTTACTCATCGATAGGCGCTAGATATCGTTTACATAATCCGCTTACTTATTGATTAATTCTGTCCAAAAAAACGTTGGCTTTCCCCTACCCCACTGCTCTCTGTTTTTGCATTCTATCACTCTCGACTGTCGTGTCGCCACAAGACCAATCACAATCACAAATCATACAAATTATCCTATTAAATATTCTGTCCCCCACACCCCACGATTATTATGCGACAAAAAAGTCATTGAAAACCATCCCCCAATCAGTGGGGAATTTTCTGCGTATTTTATCCGCATGATATGGTTTTTTGCTCCCCCTACCCCGCTCGCTCTTTTTTTTGAATGCAAACAATTTTGACCAAATCAAATTTATTCGCCGCCTCGTGTGATGACAGACGACACGCCTGCCACATATTTTCTCTTTGGGGTGGGACAAATCCACCAAAAACAAAAAACAAAACAGAGAACCGCAAATAAATAGCTTTGGGAAATGGTTGTTTTTTGCCCGTCATTAAAATTTCAAATCGTTTTCCAATTACAATCGGAAATTCATCAACAATTTATCGAATACGGGCAAAAACTGCACAGAGATTTGCGAAATGTATTTGCGAAAAATAGACAAAAACTAATTCTATTGTAGAGATGGGCATGGAATTTGTTTGGCGACTGCTGCACAAATTAATATAAATAAATGATAATGCAGAATGCAGCCCTGTGTGTGGCACGAGACACCACCTGGCGTTGATTTTCCGCGTGCAGTGCGTGCTTCGAATAAAATTAAATTAATCGAGGAATGTTCAGAGGTTGGGGGCGAAAAGCCATAGCAATAAAGACCTTTAAATTCATTTAGGCCGTAAGAGCGAAGCGGGCGCCTCCGCATGTCCTGCGGATGCCACGAAATGTGACAGGATATGAACTACACGGCATTTATGCAGCAATTAACGCCAGGACCAGGCACTACAGACAGTACGGCGGACCCTGGAACCTCCAGGAGCCTCCATCTGGAGTAGAGAAGCCAGCATCCAGGACCTCGTTTGTATTTTATGCTGCTTTAATTATTATTGTATTATTTTTGCATTTATTTACGCTCTTCGCGTTCGGCATCCTGATATCCTTTGTGCATTCGCCCGCAAAGGATGCGCGCTACGTTCACTCATTACGAGGCATGCAACAAGGACCAGGACGGGCAGCCCGTAGACTGGTGTCTGGTGCTGCGGCTTGTTGGCGCATCACTTGGCGCCACAGTCTGGTTCCTTAATGACAACAAATTGTCGTAACCAATTGCCCAGGTGTTTCAGGGCAAGAACCCAGCGAAAGTTGAAGAATTTCCCCACAGCAAACAGGACATGTGCATCAGGATGCGTAGCGTAGCGTAGTGAACCGAAGCGAAGCCACCACCTCGCTGCCTTTACGAGTATGGTATATCAAGTTTAATGTGGATCAAGTTGATGGGGAAAGTTCATCGAGGGAAATATGTTAAATTAAATGCTATACGGAACGATGTTAAGAAAGCGTTGGATGCTGATGCTGATGAAACTTCTACTTTGTTTCCAGGCACGGCACCTTTTCCCGCACAATAAAGTCTCGGATATCAATTCGTTATGACTTTTCCTAAAAGTAAACTGAAAAACCCTTTCCATATCTCCACAGAATGCTCGACAGCTTTCCTTATGAGACTTTCACTCTTTTGGGCGGCACTTGAAATTTCGGAAATTAAAAATTCATAATTCTCGTACTCCTGCTGCCTGTCTCATCATTGTGAACTTTCTCTTCATGGCAGGAACGTGATATGTTATACAAACAGAATCTGAATGATGCCACTCTGTGCTACAGCTAGCTGCTGTGCATGTGTTTACTCGCATAATCCTTGGGGCTCCTGGGGGGCGACATGGCTCAGATAAGATGTGCTTTACATGTGCCTAAACAAACACGAGGCCAAGAGGCAGAGGCAGGAGGCACAGGCACAGGCCGAGGCCGAGGCTCAGGCAGAGGCTCAAGGTACGGCATGGGGGTCTGCTGTCAGGTGCAGGCAACACCCACATCCATTTAGGACTGGGGCGCACGCATGAATGAATCGCAAACAGGCCAAAAGCACGAAGGAGGTCCCGGGACTCAGGTGTATGCACTAAGCACACGCGTCACTTATTACAGTGACAATGATATGCTGCGACCCGCCACAAATATGAGCACGAGAGGCTCTCCTTTGCCTTCCAGAAGGATGGATGGCTTGGCTCTGGGCGGGGCTGTGTGTAATTGATCAACGCTGACTGGGGCACGCACCCAATCAAACAATGACTGGCAGTCGTCCTATAAATTGGCATCCACTTTGGATGCAGATGCTCTAAGAAATTCCTGGCACGAAAGACTCCGACGAGTATGTGATGCACTTACAGCTGGCAGAACATTTCTCTGGAAAGTTTTGGGGTATTTAGAAATTCTTTCTCTGAATTTCTTGCAGTGCCAGAGAGAAAGCGAGAAAGAGTCGTAAGCACGTGCTAAAGTTTATGCTCCCAGATCCCCCCACCGACCCCCCGAACCACCCCCCTTTTTGCATCGCCAACTGATGCTCCGACTGATGATGATGACGCCGAAAGAGTATGGCACTTTGTTCGTGTTTAATGATGCCGTTTGGCTGTCAACCAGACATCTCTCTGGCTCATCTTAACGTGGCTGAGCCCTCAACTGGCAGTCCCCTCCCCTTCCACTCCTGGCATCGTCATGTAGGTTATGTCGCTGCACGCTCGCTGGCTTTTCATCAACTCGTCCCGAGCCGGGCCAGGCCGGGCTGGGCTGGGCCCAATGATTGCCTGCATGCCAGTCAGAGCATCATGTCCGCTCCTCTGAACGCTTGCTCCAATGACCCATAAAACGGACGCTGGCCCTGTAGTGTAAAGACGAGCATCGCATCAGGAGCAGAATCAGCTTTGCCAGGCTTTTGTGGTTCACATGGCACGCGCGCATATACTCGGTCCTCGTGCTCGTCCTCTCATCCTCATCCTCCGTCCTCATCCACATGTGCACGAGAAGCGGGTCATGTCAAATCGAGCGTTTGCAGGTACTACGTTACAGGAGGACTACTCCTGGCCACAAATACAAACAGAGACAGAAACAGAGAGAGAGAGAGACGGGTAGGGCTTAACTTAGTAACTGTCAGCCCAGCAGCCAAACCCTCTGCCAATTTCCATCGATGCATCTGCATCCCCAACGAATTGGGGCCAACGATTACACTCATTGGGATGGAACTCTCATGGATGGTGTCCATGGGATTATAAATGTCCACCTAGTCAAGAGGATAGCCTTTTCAAAGTTGGTTTTCATTGAAGCAGGATTCTAGTTTCCACAATATGGCAATAAAAGCCCACAAATAAATCTCAGTTTTCATTGGAAATGCAATTCATGAAAGTTCTGCAAGAGGATTCCATAAATTTCATAAATAAACTCTTTTCTCTAGCAAGAATTTAAGGAAATAATCTTTCAGAGAATCAAATATTGAAGAGGTATTTTCCTTTGCCTAATTTTTGTTTATTTTATTCCAGCAGATGGCAAAAACCGGTTCCAAATGATCATTTTAGTCGCCCAACCCACCTAGAGATTTCGTTCTTCAATTAGAAGTCGTTTTGGCGTTGCCACCTGGTTTCTGTACGGAGTTAAGTTGGTTGCGCCTCACCATTTCGTAGTCTACTTTCGCGTTTAAGTCGAGTTCAGTCGAGGACCTAAACGCCCTCTTTCATGAAATGATTTTGCAGAAAGTGCTGCTTATAGAAGCAGGAAGAATCCTCCCAAGGTTGGTTGCGTTACGTTATTGTGCCTGGCATTACCAATGTTTGATTCTCTTTTTAAGGTTATACTAATTTCGTCAAGCAAACAAAATTATGTACAAATTCTGTTTCAAAATCTTGTCGCAATTGAAATCCTCAAAAGATGTTTAGTTTCGCATAATTGGTTGTTACTAACATTCCCTTAGTTTTGTTTCAATTGTTTAAATATTTCAATAGCTTTAATGGTCCATCAAATCATAAGAAAAGAATAAAAGAAAGGATATCGTACAGACGTTTTCTTTGGGATTTGTTACTCTATGGACGCTCTCAAGCATTCAAATCGTCAATGTCATCATTCCAATCATGTGTGTCGATGGGTGGGTGCCTGGTTGGGGGTGGGGTCATATTTATAGATCCTTTGGACTACTTGTGGCTTTTTGAGGTCCTTTCCGGGTCTTAGCGAGCAGTTTCCGCCTGCTCAGCGCTTTGTCGGAGCGAAAGTTCTTTCCAGCAGCGTTTTATTTATTTAAACGCAAAGCCGATGAAGCCGAAAGTCTTAAGTGAGGAAAACGCTTGCTTTGAGAGCCGTAAAGGAGGCAGAAGCTTTTATAATTTTACCCTGCCATTGGGGGCGTGTGGCGGAGGACCGAAAAGGGAAGCGCAAAACAAGCGAACGGCGCACGTAGCAGAAATACAAAAGATATAAAGAGCACAAAAGATATAAAGTAAACTGGGAGTAAAGATAAAAGTGCCTCAGGCCAGAGAAAACGTACAAAGACAATGATAAGGAAGGAGGCAGAAGGACCTGATGAGGGGTATCACGGAGATGCTCCTCGGCCAAAAAAGGGGAAGTCTACTCTTTTTACTCGTTTTGCTCCATCATGTCAAAGGTGCGCCGCGTTTGACAAAGGCAAATATTTCAATAATTTTCACCTTGGAAACGGAGTCCGTTGGAGGCGGACCGGGACTCTTGATGAATGGAATACTGAAATTCTATAAAAAAAAGCTCGAGAGCGATTCGATGGAAATCTTTAAGGTTTATGACTTATAGGATTCTAGGAAGGATACTCAGGATTTCTAGTTTTTATAGCTCCATCATGTTGGGATATATGTTCTCATACACACCTGCAAAGATACAGAAACGAATATCGAATTAGTTTTGTTGTTTCGACAAAGGAAATATACGAAAAAATACAGGTGTATACCAGGAATATTTAATTCTATCATTATATGGAATTTAATTGGTATTTTATTCTATTATCATATCTCTTGGATTATTATCAATTACATTTTCCCCTGGGGTTCATTTTTTGCTGAAACTTTAGCTTTGCATTGGTATTGATGTTTATTAGCATTAGCGGACGGTTTCGAGAGCGCTTTCTCATCGCATTTGCTCGAGGACCCCAATTACATGGCAACTCATTCAATTCCCTGATTAGTTTTCAATTTGAACAGCCATTAGGAGTCGATTTGAAGTAATGCAACTGGGTTGCCCAGGCGACTGCTGTCAGCCGAAATGAATAATCGAATGGTACCCGTACCCGTACTCGTCCTCGTCCTCGGCACTGGTCCACCCAATGGAACCGAACAGAACAGTACCGAATCATTGTCTGTCCTCTGTGTGCATATTGCCTTTTTGGTTGGTTCCGTTGCAGCTGGTTTTTATGCAGTTCTTTTGGTTTTTTTCGTTGTTCGGTAGTTTTGGGAGTGTGTTTTTTATCATGCCAGCAATTTATTTGCCAGTGGCAGGAACAACGAAGTGGCAGAGAGTCGAGTCGAGTGGAGTGGAGTGGAGTGTAGGTAAAGAAACAAACAAAATATCGTTTGTAACAACATTTTAAGATGCGAACAGTGGGAGGATGGCTCTCTGGGGTGGGGTTTTATGGGGAGGGGGTGGCAACTATACCAATAAAGAAGACCAAAATCAATGGAAATATTCGCGTTGGCATAAATTCACTTTGAGGGCAGCAGCAGAGACGGGTAAAAAACCCAAACAGAATGCAATTTGAAAAAGTTTGTAACCCAGATTCGGATCCCCTTTTGCTCCGATATGGTATTGCTTTTTTTGTGTATTTGGCAACCCTGGCCGCAGGTGTCGGTGCGTGTTTGTGCCTGTGTGTCCTTTCGTTTGCATTTCAGCACACAGGCTGCAAATGGCGGAAAATGAGTAGAGAGAACTTTCATTGTTTGCTGCAGAGCCAGAAAGGAAAACATTTTTTGGGACGCACTTTTTCAATGCTTGCCTCAAATTCTACTGTTTCAAAAGGGGGGAGGGAACCCCCTTGGCCGTTAAATATTTTATGCCACGAGTAGATGGGGTTGGAGGGTGGGATGGGACGGGGTTCGTGTGTGCGTGGGTGTTGCTTTTGGGTTCCGTTCTGTGGTCTTCATATTGCGTCTGAACCTGTACAAACTTTTCTCTCCTCTGGCTCTCGCTTTTCCTGTTTCTGTTTCTGTGGCTGTTTCTGTTGCTGTTTTCCCTGTTTTCTCCACTCATTCTCTTTCTCTTTGGCTTTCCCAAACACACACACACATATTGCCTGAGGAAAATTTATTGAATTCGCATAGTAGCCAGGAAGGCAACTTAATTTTCAAGTGAAACTTTGTTAAGGTTCGCCATGTGCTCCACAGCCAGCAAAAAAAAAAAAAAAAAGAACCAACTACGACGACGAGAAGCACACACCCAGACATTTTCAAGTGCCTTTGGGGCACGGGCGTGGTTGGGGCAACAGTGGCACGGGAAGGCGGGGGCTTGGCAAAAGTTGGGGGTTTTTTCGGTTTGTTTTTGCATTTTGTTAAGTGTTGAAAATTTATTAGTTTCACCTTAATTTGTTTGCTGACTGCTTTCGGTGGTGTTGGGGATACTCCGCATACAGAGGGTTAACGAAAACAATTTATTCTTATTTCTAGCACAAAAAGATATATTGTTATTGCTTTCAACGCAATTTTGAAGGGGCATTTTGTAGGAGAAACAACAAGAAGAATTGCTTTAAAAAGGGTTCGGAATGTTCAAATACGCTTGTAAAAGAAAAATAATGTTTGAAAAAGAAAAAAAAAAAACGATTTTTACATCTCTCCCCGACGGGGAATTGAACCCCGGTCTCCCGCGTGACAGGCGGGGATACTGACCACTATACTATCGAGGACGTTGAGATCGTGGCAGTAAAAACTCGTCTTGTTATCAGCTGCTGAGATCACGAACTGCTGAGAACACGAAAGCTTCATCCGAAAAAGCTTTCATATGTGAGATAAGCTTAACAGAACTTTGATATTTTATATGCAAATATTTGGAAGCTTTAAGACCTTAAAGACCTTAATTCTTAATAAAAGGGCGTGCGAACGGGATGGCAAATCAAAGTCAGTAGCGCCCCCAAGTTGGAGGGGGGAACATTGTTTTAAAACAATGAAATGCTCTCGTACAAGCTGGCTGTTAAATGCGGTCGAAACCAAGCTGCGCTACAAGCGGGAGAGAGTCCAACAACAGGCAATAAAAGACAAAAGTGGAATATGTGCCACAACGCTGAACAGATGCCAACGACCAGTGTACCCTGCCACTCCCTCCCCGCCCCATTCCATTTTTTCCTTACGATCCACAACATGCGAGTCCACTTGAAACTTTGCGCTATTGTACTTCTGGCCCCACTCCCCGCCCTGCCACCCCCTGCTGGGGATATACTCGTGTACATTTTTTTTCCACACCCGCTTCCAGCTGCGGACTTTCTCTGGAATCTTTGGCCGAGCTAAAGCCAGTTCCGACAGGCCTCTAAAAAATAATAAAAAAAAAAAAAGGGAAATGAACAAAGAGTCGGTAGGGAATGCTGTGGCGGTCGAAGCCCTGTATACCCCATGAGAAATCAAATATGTGGCTTTATAAGAATATTTAAAAAGAGTTTTTCCCATGAGGGAAGTCATTATTGCATATCAATTCCGATATTTCTTTATATCAAACGCAAATAATAAAAAAGATTATTGGATTATTATAATTGCTTTGATGAGGGGTGTCTCCTCTTAGAAAATAAAATGAATCCTCAAACAACGTATCAGATAAGCATCACTATCGCAATTAGAGGGCAAACCGCCACAAAATGTTTGTCTAATCTGATAGAAACCATTCTAGAAAACATTCCATGGACCGACTTTCTATGTCAAAAGCTTCGTAATACCCTCCTCTGGCAAGGGAAGGGTATCTGTACAATATATTGTACTGCTCATTGCTCATGCGGATGGAAAAAGTTTTAAAATATAATTGCTGTGTGCTGCTTTGGCAAACTCCATTAAATGTATAAAGTGGGCAAAAAAAAAATTTTGTTCTTTTTCTTTCACGTTTTTTTTTTACGAGTCCCTCCCTCCAGGGTTCCCTCCACTTCAGACTCCGTCCGTCCGACCGTCCGTTTGTCCGAGTGGCATATGAGCGCTTATTGATTAATAGTTTTATTGTATTCATGTAGAGCTTGGCCATTAATTTTGCATGTTAAATAAAAGAGCACTCAATTATGTGGGCTCTGCTCTGCGTATTGTATGGGAAGTCGATGGGAAGTCGGCGGGCAAGTCGGGGGTGGGGGGAAGTTTGAAATATTCATGCACTTTATACTATGGGCTTCCATCAAACAATGAATGTTTGATGTTGATTTAAAGCCCTTTTCGGTCTGTTTGCATTAGGTCTGGTGGTCTCTGCAGAGAATTCGAAATTGCTTTGTGAATTCATTTGAGAGAGAGAGAGATTATAATATTGGAGCACTTTTGAGGACATATCAGTGGGGAATATTCTCTGGAAAAAGAATCTATAACGAAATTTAAATGATACTTCCATCCCATACTCTTCCTTTTGTCATCTTTTTGGAACAGACCTAATCAATGCATGTTGCCTCGACCCCAGATAAGACCAATGCCAAAAATTCACTTAGTAATGAAAGCAAACACTCTTAAACACACAATTAAATCACGCTCTAAATTTCCTTTTTTTCGCACAAGACATACTGAAAACTATCTTTGGTGTTTAATTGATTTTATCCAATATAAAGCTTAAATTATAAAGCTATTGATTTAATTAGTTGTCTGTTAAAATGTCTCGAATATCACATAAAATAAACGAACGGAAGAGGAATCAATTCAGAAACACTTGAATTGATTGAAATTCACATGTAATGACGTTAATTAATTAACAAATAATTGTGGTTAATAGAATGGTCTCTGACCCAAGGAATAAGCTGTCAAACACTCTAATTGAATAATTTAAAAAAAAAACTATACTATATATTCGAATTCGAGTTTCGTGTCTCTGGGTTGTCTAGTTCCACTATCTACTCGCCTTGCCCCTGATTCAACATATTAGTTTCGGCAGATAAGAACTTGACCTGAAGGTCAGTATTTTGATTAAAAAAAAGTAGTATGTATAGAAATGCCCCCCACCAAAGTCATTTGCAATGTGAAAGACAAGAAAATAAGTTACCACCCAAGTTCAGCAAGTCATCCAAATAATAGTTGGTCGAACCCCCAAAAACGAGGCGTCAAAATGCCTCTAAGGCCCGAAACCTGAGTGGAATACTTAAAAATAAATACGCGAGAGAGCCCCAAAAGATTTTCACCCCCAGGGCGGGGGGATTGGGGGGAGGGGAAAAGGTTTCTGCCACCCATTTCATTTTCATAATTTCACCATTTGGCAAATATCTCACGCATTTGCAATTATGTGAGGATTTTTCATTTCATTTCTTCTTCATTCCAGACTTCATTCCAGACCGCAGCTTGTTACAGCTTCTCCTCCTCCTCCTCCTATTTTCGTCCTATTTTCCCTCCTATTGCCATTGTTGCTCCTTTGCACATTTATGCGCAACCGCATTTCAAAAGCAATAAATTCTGCAGCTTTGGCGCTGAAGTTGGCCAAACAAAAAACAACAACAACAACAACAAAAACAAAACATACAAAAAATAAGGACGAAACGGAATGGCGAAAACTGTAAAGAAAACTTTGCTCATTTGCGGCCGCTGCATATTTTGATTTCATTTTTATATTCACTCAGCAAAGCTCTCTCTCTCCCTCTCTACCCTCTCACTCTCACAAAATATACAATAAATTAAGAATTGCAGCACCCCAAACACAGCATCCCGCATCCAGCATTCAGCAAAGCAAATTAAAAGTACAGAAAGAACACACAATAATTTGTAAAAGTTTCAATTTCCTGCCAAAGGAGAGCGAGGATTTTCTCACAAGAAATTCTACTATTAACCAAAGAATTTGTAGAGGAAGTACATAATTCAGTCAAGAAAACAAAAAAGTTGCAAACCCCACTAAAAGGCTTGGAGTCGCGGCACACGTGGCATGACCCTATGAGACCCCAAAAGCCAGGTGTTCAAAGATCTATTAGATGGTATCTCTTAGTCTATTAGATCATAGTCTTGATTTATTATTTCTTATTTGGAGTTTTCTTATACCTTCAAAATTGTGGCTATATCGACTCGGCTATTGATATAAACTCGTACTTCTTTAGAAATTCGGAAACGCTTCCTTCTGGCATATTTAATATACCCCTGTTTTGCTTTTATACCCTGCTTATAGGATATCTGATATTCTATAGACTCGTTTTTCTGTATTCAATATATAGATAAATATTTCACACGCTTGTTTTTATTGAAAAGAATATTTTGTTGATGCTGCTTACTTCGGTTACTTCTTTCATTACAAGTCCTTCGATGCCTTCTCTCTTTTTTCTCTGCATCCATCCTAAGCAAAGTTCTGTGGACTTTTGGCCAGAATAACGAACGAACCAAGCCAGCAAGCAGCTTGTTATTATTATTTTTCTCCCTTGAATGGCAAAAGTTGTGTAGCAGGAAACAATTTCCGTGCTCCCCAAATCCCACTCCACTCCCACGCCACGCCACGCCACAACTCAACTCCACTCAACCTTTAGTCCAAGTTCCTGTCGAGTTTTTGCCATGAAAATTAATTGCGCATTTATTTTGAGTGAGTTTTCGCGTCCTGGCGGGACCAGAACCCGTGAGGGGGTGGGTGGAGAGGTGCTGCTGATGTTCCTTAGAACAACTTTGCTGCAGTTCTTTCTTCACTCCTTCAGGTGCTGTGCTGCGGTGGCAAAAGTTAACTAACCGTGCAACCTCGAGTGCCATTGACTGAATGCTGGGGGCAGGGGCAGGGGGCAGAGGACAAGGTGCCTGCAGAAAGGGTTTATGCGTGTGTGGTTTTCATAATCATCAAACAATTAGCAGATTGAAAGAAGGAATTAAGAAGAGGGTGAAGCAACATCAAGTGGAAGAGTATTTTTATAGCAAGAACAATAAATATTAAAGAAACATATGGTATGCCTTTATTTGAAGACATTTCTGATGTAGCCATAAGGGGAAAAAGAGTGTCTACTGCTTTGAATAACTCTCCTAATGCTGATGCTAAGATGCTAATTCTAACTTTTTCCATCTCATTAGATTAATTAAATGCGTTCGTGCAATGTTACTGTTGCAAAACAACAAGAGATTCAATTCTCAGATTGCAGCGCACCGAAAATAAACTTGAACTTTGCATAAATCATATCAGAAGGCGGCAACAGAAGCTGCGCGCAGCCATAGCCCAGAGAGTGAAAGTCCAGTGTCATTGTCGGATCATAATAATCCAATAAAATATTATCATGGCGCTACCGCATCAGCATTATAATCAATTACACAATACCGAACGCAGCAGCAGGCAGCAGCAGTGCCACGGATGCTATCGCACCTGACGTGCACTTCTCACAAGCGTCCGTTCCGTACGTTCGGTCGTACGATGACAGCATCCGACGATGATGATAAGGCGACCTGGATGATATGATGCTATTTTCGTTAGCAGCAGCAACAGCAGCTATGTGTGGGCTATGCTGATGGCATTGTCTGCGACTGATATGGTGCAACGGACAGTGCTGTGGGGGCCATGGGGATCAAGCAGCATACGGATCGATAGGTTTTGGACAGCATTCTAGGGGTATAAAAGACACCGGTCTGACTGCAATCAGACAACAGACTTTAGGTGTTGGTCGTTGAGCGAACCAAAGCCGGAGCAGTTGAAGCAAACAAAGAGCGAAGGAGCGACAGGAAAATCCAGGATGAAATTGTGCCTTGTACTACTGGCCCTTGTGGGCTGTGTGTGCGCATTCAGTGTGCCCACACAGAAGGTGAAGATTGCCGACAAGGACTTCCTTGAGAAGCAGAAGTTCCTCTTCGAGATGGTCTACCGTGTCGAGGATCCCCTGATGTTCGAGGAGTGGATCAAGATGGGACACAAGCTGATCGTTGACAAGGCCCAGTACAAGGTAAGCAAAAGGCAACACTCTTTCCAACAACACTGTTTCCAGAACTGTTTGACCATGCTCCTGTGTTGTCCTTGCAGAAATTCGACTTCTATATGGAGAAATTCTGGGAGTCCTACAAACTTGGTGCATTGCTGCCCAAGGGCGAGTTCTTCGGTTCTCTGGTGAAGACCCATCACAAGCAGGCCTACGGTCTGTTCAACTTCTTCTACTACGCCAACGACTGGGAGACCTTCGTCCACAACGTGGCATGGGCCCGCATCCACGTCAATGAGGGCATGTTCGTCTATGCTCTGACCCTCGCCGTCATCCACAAGCCCGAATTCGAGGGTCTGATCCTGCCCCAGATCTACGAGATCTTCCCGCAGTACTTCTTCAACAGCAAGTTCGTGTACGAGGCCGAGAAGTTCGACTATGAGGTGTTCAGCAAGCTGATCATGTACGAGAAGGAGTACAAGGACATCCTGTACAAGGACGTGAGCGAATTCAGCGACAACTTCTACTTCTACACCAAGGACTGGAAGACATGGCAGTGGTACAAAATGATGGGTCTGGACCAGGAATGGTACGTCGAGGACAAGTACTTCCTCCGCGAGAACTTCGAGACCTTCAACAAGGACCCCAAGCACGTCGACATCATGAAGGGACTCAAGAAATTCTACATGCCCGTCGACTACACCCGCGACATTGACTTCTTCAACGCCGAGAGCAAGCTGTCCTACTTCACCGAGGATCTCGGCTGGAACGCCTACTGGTACTACCTGAACATGGACTACGCCTTCTTCCTCAACGGCAAGGACTTCGGCCTCGACAAGGATCGTCGCGGCGAGTGGTGGATCTACAATGTCCAGCAGATCCTCGCCCGCTACTACCAGGAGCGTCTCGCCAACGGCTACGGTGACATTCCCGAATTCTTCTGGTACAAACAGATCGAGTACGGCTACGATCCCCAGCTGATCTACTACAACGGTGTCGGCTACAGCTACCGCAAGAACTACTACGACTACCAGACCTACGGCAACTTCGAGATGTTCAACCAGATCCAGAACTTCTTCAGCCGCGTGTACAAGGTCCTCGAGACCGGCTACTACAAGACCGCCGACGGTGTGGTCATCGATCTGCACAAGCCGGAGGCCGTCAAATTCATCGGCAACTACCTGCAGGGCAATGTCGATACCTACGACAAGTACTTCTTCAACTTCTTCTATATGTACTTTGCCGGTGTCGACTTCTACGATTTCGAGGTGTTCCCTAACGTGTTCCTGAACTTCGAGACCATGATGCGCGATCCCTTATTCTACACTTTCTACAAGAAGTTGACGGATGTGTTCTTCCAGTTCAAGTACTACCTGAAGTCCTACACCCAGAAGGATCTCGTCTACGAGGGCATCCACATCAAGGATGTCAGCGTGAGCAAGCTGGTGACCTACTACGACATTGTTGACTTCGATGTGACCACCCTGTTGAACGACAAGATGACCTTCGTCGACGGTGAGTTCGTGTGGGACAAGACTCTGTTGGCCCGCCAGGCCCGCCTCAACCACAAGCCCTTCGACTTCGAGTTCACCATCGACTCCGACAAGGTGCAGAAGGGAGTCGTGCGCGTCTTCCTGGGACCCAAGTTCGACGAGTACGGCCGCGTGATTCCTCTCGTGTACAACAGCAAGAACTTCGTGCAGATCGATAGCTTCGTGTATCCCTTCGTTGCCGGCACCAACACCATCAAGCGCAGCTCCAAGGAGTTCTCGTGGACCGCCGAGGATCGCACCACCTACACCGAACTGTACAAGTACGTGATGCTGGCCACCGAGGGCAAGTACGACTTCCCCCTGGACATCAGCGAGCCCCACAGCGCCTTCCCCGACCGCCTGGTCCTGCCCAAGGGCTGGGAGTCCGGCATGCCCATGCAGTTCTACTTCTTCGTCTCGCCCTACGCCGAGGACTACGAGCAGTTCTCCAACTTCGACTACACCTACTCGACGGGCGTCGGCAGCGGCACCCGCTATGTGGACAGCAAGCCCTTCGGCTATCCCTTCGATCGCCCGATCGATGAGTACACCTTCTTCGTGCCCAACGGCTACTTCAAGGATGTCAAGATCTTCTTCGTCGACACCTTCGCCAAGTACTTCGAGAAGAAGTACGCCCAGTTCGGCACCTTCGACTACTCCTACTTCGAATTCTAGACGCCAGCACTGGATCTAGTTCTAAACAAAAACAATCTTAACTTTAAATCTTTGCAATGTCCAAGGCGAAAAAAAACCAAACCAAAAAAAATACTACTAATGAAAGCCAAACTCTAACGAAAAACTAAAATAAAGAACAACAACCAATACACAATTCGATCTTTCACTTCTCTGCTCTTCGCTGGGTTGATGTTTAAAGCCACAAATAAAACACCGCAAACAATCGCAAGATGAATGACAGGCATCGCAGTTCCAGTTTCAGTTCCGCAAATTAATGGGTCACATTGGCCACCGCAAACTGCGGCGGGTCGGCTCTGATTGCACTCGCTTCGCAATCGAAATCCAACCGCAAAAACTAATAATAAAGTTCAAAATGTTAAACGAGATAGAGCATTGGCGTGGCATGGCATCCACCCCCAAATGGTACACAAAATTAACCCCCAGTCCCAGGCCCAGTCCTCCCCTTCTGCCACATAATTTGGCTATTCGATAACAATGCGGGTGGGTTCGTTACACGATACACACGTTGCCCAAAACAATCAGCGATTCCGATAGTCAGGGAACATGCAAATGAAGTTACGCCCGCTCCGCCCACTCCGACCTCTGGACACTGATGTGGCAGGCAGGGGCAGTCGGCACCAAATTGAATCACAAGACAAACACTGAACATACCGTCCGTCCGACGCGTTATACGATCCGTATCCGTTGTGGCAACCTGATTTGTGCTAACGATAATTTACAGTTATGAAGGCCATCACATTTGCATTTATCCAAAGGGAGGAGGCGGCAGTAGGCGGCAGGAAAGGTGGCTCCTAATGGCAATGGTCGAATAATGTACAAAGGGAATGGGGAGTAGGTGTTCGTTTCGCGGGTAATCCTATATCAGCGCCAGTTTGATCTAATCAAACAAGTCATAATCTGCCTGTATATGTCGGGGTCACCACAAGGTTGGGGTCACCACTAAATGGTTTAGTGGATTAATCAATATTATGATGAAATTCGAATGTTTAACAGAGAATAATCGTTTAATGCAGTGCTTGTGTATGAGTTATATTTAATCAAACAAATCAATACCGAACGGGGTCACCATAATCATAATTTGCTGGCTCACCACTTCCCCGTTGAATATTGAATGCTTTGGATATCAATCTCTGATGATTAAAAGAGAAGTACTTCATGGATTATACTATTTCTTTAATAGTCCTTTAATAGTCGAGGCTATCCCCAATCGTTTCACTTCATATTTCTTCCAATACCAACAATATATATATATATATATATATCTCCACTTCTATGCATGAATTTGTCTTCTTTTCAGATATCATCTCTGCGAAAACTCTATTGATTTTATGGCATTTTTCTCTGCCATGTTCCAACCATCACTGGGGGTAAGTCCTTTCCAGTTTTATGACTCATTGTAAGTACACTTGTAAGCACTTATCAATATATATGTATACCCGTATATGTACATTGTATCCTTAGTTATCCGGCTATCGATTACATCTACATATGTATTCCCTTCCGCTGCTGCTGCCTGCTTGCTGCTGGTAATATTTTATGGCCCTTATCCTCTTATCGCCCCTTTTTGTGGGAGGGCGAGGACGCTAATCAGAAATAGTTCCCTGATGTCCGCTCTGAGTCCTTAGTCCTTTGGCAACAATGTACTTTGTGTCTACAATTTATTTCCGTCATTTTAATTGATTCCGTCGCTTGGCGTCGCCCTCGAAGTGTTGCCCAGCCGGGGGCTCCAACTGCAGCAGGACGTAGCGAGCGCATCTTGTTATTTGTAACAATTAATATCCAATATCTGGGTGCTGCCATCATTAGTTTACTTTTTTGCCCCTTCTCTATCTTGCCTCTCGCCTCTTGCCTCTCGTGTTCGATTTTTTTTTCTTTTCCTATCTGACGGAGGAGATGTTTCACTTCCAGCTACAAAAAGCTGACGATATCAATGGGCAAAACTACAACAAAGGCGCGCGCGGGCCAGCTTCAGCTTCGGGGTAAGTAGTTGGGCGACAAAGCAGCAGCAGCAGCAGGAGGAGAGAGGAGAGTGGGGAGTGGGGAGTGGAGGAGTAGGACTGGCTCCAAGCTGGCTCCGGGCATGCTCGGCTCCTTGCTGTTGATGCTGCATTTGACAGACCATTTATCATCGCACTAATTGTGTATCATTAAAAAAGGCGAAACGGCACAGCGCCGACCATCGGCGCTGATGTTAATCCAAAAGGAGGCAGCAGCAGGACAGCGAAAAAAGCGAAAAGACCCAACGCAGCTCCAGGCTCAAGCCGCAGCGCAGCCTGGCCTGTATCGATGGGGCACTGACAATGGCAGCCACGACGACAGCGACAGCGTCAGCGACGGAGATGGCGACTGTGACAGCGTATCAGAGTCAGAGTCAGAGTCCGCTCCCAACGTCGCCAATGTCAATGACAGCAACAGCAACGGCAAAGGCAACAGCCACCATGACAGTGATAGAAATCTGTGGCAAGCAGATTAAACGTGTTCACAGCCAAAGAAAGAGAGGAGAGAGAGATTGGGGAATGAGGAATGAGTTGGAGCCCACTCCAAAAAGGGGAATGAGGCATGGCATGGAATGAGTTGTCTTTGTAGAAGTCAGTCATGATTATCGGCACTTTGCCACCCGCCGAACGAAATGCGATACAGTGGGTACTAAAAATTGATTGAAAAAGCAGAGTATTTTCCTAGGGTATGATCTTTATTAATCGATACCCATTTATCGATGCTTATCGATTATTTCTATTTTTGATCGAATTTATATTTTTTTGATTTCAGCATTCCTTTAATTTAAATGACTATTTTGTTCCCTTTTTGTTAACCCTTTACTCCACTCCCACTGTGCCACGAATGAGAAGGGTATTGGGGGGGTGGGGGCATAAGCTCAAATACTAATGGGGAAACGTGCGCCATGAGTTGCGATAAATGGCGGACACAGCGGAATCCGTTGATAGTAAGCCATCTATCGAATGGACAGCCCCCACACACAACCCGCTCGCAACGCACATAATAATCATAAAAATTCAAAGCTCCTTTTGTGCCGCCCTCAGCCCCAACCCCTGAAATGGCATCGATGATGGATTACGACGTCAACTCCCACCCCCAGCCAACCCATCTACGGAAACACTGAAAGGCCGGAGGCCTGATGAAAATGTTAATGTCGTTGCCAATCACTTTGTTAATCCATCGAGGACGGGTTAGTTGATTTCCCCCCGCCAGTTCCTCTATGTCCCCATTCCAGTATTCTGATGCCCATTCCCATGGCACATTCGGAAAACAATTATGGACGGGCTAGCTTTCCACAGGATCCACAGGAGCCATGGCCAAATTGTTAGCGAAACTAGAGAGAGAGAGAGAGAGCGAGACTCTGCTCCGGCCAGCAGTTGTCACGTAATACATACTAATTAATATTGATATTTTCTGATAATGAGCTACGCTGCTATTCCCCATCTCCCTGAAACCATCTTCTGCTCGTTAGATATTGTAGTTTCTGCTTAGTCAATGGCATTAAGATGGCCCAGAGAGGCTATGTCTGCTCCTTGGAGCAGCACATAATTGGAGCGCACAGCCCAAATGCTAATTGAAATGAGGATTGAGGAGTTGGAGATTCATTGATGTACGAAATATTGTATTGTATGCCTATATACTATGAACTACTTCCTCCTCCTGGCGCCTGGGGAGAGCAAAACTTGTTGGGCAGCAGGAAATTTGTGGAGCAGTTTCCTTGGGAATACAATGGATGGTTGAATCTTGGAATGCATTTGGTTTGTTAGATGGGTACCTACTATATATGTATATATTTATTAGCAAAGCTTGTTTCAGTCTAAACTGATTATAATCGTTGATATCGAGCGAAACTAATGTGCTTGTCGTCTAGTTTATTCATATTTTGTTCAAAGTTTCCCTTCAATCACTAATTTGAGACTATTTCCAATCAAAATAATCCTTCTCCCGCTATCCTGTACTGTTTCAAAGCCTTTTAAAGCAGATATAGATTATCCCAAATTAAATTCTCTACAGTTTCCAATTGCATATCCTTCCATTTAGCCATTCATCTCATGTTCTTCCTTTAATTTTCTTGTAGCTCCCATGAAAACTTCCTACTTTTCCGCCTGCCATTTATCTGTGGTCCTTGGAAATGGAATCATTAGGTCTTGTGTTTTCTTCTGTTCACAACTCTAGGAACAACAACTATAATCTCTCCGCTCAAGTAATTAGTTATGTTCCAACTACAAATCCCGTTTCCCATTGACCATTGACCAGTGCCCGTGGCCCATCGTTGGCCATTAAAAAAACCCAACACGTATCTTGTTCGACATTTGATAGAACAAACAAACGATGAAGGAGAAACGAAAGGAAACACTCGTCCCAGCACTCTGGTTATCCCTGGTATCCTCGTAAAAGGAGAACCAGAATCGGTGGGGAAGGGGCAGGGGGAGAGGAGCGTGTGGTGGGGGGCGCATCGGTTAGTATGCCAAATGCATTTGATGGCGGGGTCCCTCTCTCTCTCTCTGCAGATCTCACGCTTAATGGTTATGCCCATGTCTGCACAGCAGCCTCGTAAAAGTGAGAGGGACAGCGGCAATAAAAACACCCCCCACTCCAAAAGGCAAGGAAGGAGCAGGAGCAGAAGGAGGGGCAGGAGGAGGAGGTCTAGTGGCAGGCAACAAAAATATTTAATGAAATCAGCAGTGCCACACAATGTGGACGGAGGGCGAGATGTGGAAGCACAACAAAATGCAATTGTTGCATTATTAATTTATATTATGCGCAATTGTTGCAAAGCCAGGGCAGGGGCAGGGGCAGGGGGCTGAAAGAAGTTGGCACACACACCCACCCACACGTGCCACACACACACACACCCCACACCCACACAGTCGCTTGTGGCGGCTGCCGCTCATGCGGAAAATCTCATGTACAAAATGAGAGGACATCAGAGGACAGGGCCAGACGCAGGCCGCAAGATAAGCACCGTGCAAAGGTTGCTGAGGCTCTGAAACCCCATAAAGGACCACAAAAAACAAAGCAAAAAAAATAAAATAAAATGTACGCCAAAGGATAACGACAGGGGGAGGAGCAGGCGGAGTAGGAGGCAGAGCCAACCAATTTGCTGCCTCCCAAAACTCCTGTCCCTGTGCCTCCCTGGGAAAAAGGTGAAGGAAAATGCGGTAATAAAAACAACAATTGAACACAGTTATGATTGAAGTGGAAGAGAAGAGCAGAGAGAGACATGAGAGACAGAGACAGGGAGGTACACCGCACAAAAGGAGACGCACACAACAGAGAAAGAGAGAGACATTCTCCTTGAATGTGAATGTGAATGTGAATGGGAACCATCAATGCGCCAACTATGCACCAAAACGGGGGAGGAAGGAAGCCAAGGGAGTTGGGAGTTCGGGATCTGGGGATAAACCACCACCACCACCATCGCATGGTGCACCCCCGAACACCATCCCCGAGAGCAGCCAGCATCATCCAGGCGGTGGCAGCCAGCCACGTTCATGTCCAGGTCCTGGTCGTGGTCCATGGTCCATCCTCTATCCCTAGCCCTAAAGCCCCCAGCCCTGACGTTGGTTTTGTAATTTGTATCGATCGATTTGATGCTTTGTAACTGGCGGCCGATGAGAGCCCATCAGACAAACACACACACGCGCACACACGCACACACGCACACAATGTATCTTTAAATCGTACGTGGGATACACAATGAGAACCGGAAAGCCCAGGGAAAATAATTTGAGATTTTTCGAAGAATACTTAAGGAGATCTTGGTTACATTTTATGGATATGGGAAATGAGGCGTTTTCCTGGTACGAAAGGGTATGGCAATTGTATTTTATTTGATGGTAATAATTTTTACACGTATTTTATTTATTTAAAAATAAATTAAAATAATAAATAAACTATTTAAAATACAGGAGAGGAAAAAAAGAAAACATTTTTACAAATTAGACACTTGAAGGTCCTGTAAATATTATATGCAATTATATGGATAAGGTATGTCAAAGGGTATTAAAATTGTGGCCTAGAACATTTCTAGAACAAAAATACATATATATAAATAAATAAATAAATAAAATATAATATATATAAATATAATATAATAAATAAAATAATATAATATAAATATAATATAAATAAATAAAAATATAATATATATTCTAAAGGAATATCCTCTCTAAATGTAAGCTCTCGAACATCTCCAAAGACAATTCACGAACTAGAACCCCAACTGGGAGCTTTTTTTTCTCAATTAAGCCTATTAAAAATCTCCTATTATAAATGCCCTCAAAGTGTTTTCCTTCTTTGCTGCAGGAACGATTCCAAACTGTCACAAATCTTAATATTTATCATCATTTTATATCGAAACCAAACAATCCCTCAACTTTCTAGCTATTGGCTCTAAAGATTTGTTCCTTTCCTTTTCGTTTCCTTTCCTTCCGCTTTCATATCACATTTTCTTCAGTTGGCTAATATGTGGGCATGGTAGACATTTTTCCACTATCGACGCGTCGTCCGTCGAGTACGAGTATTATTCACAGTTGAGTTGCTCAATTGATTGAACTAATCAAAGTTTCTGCCTGAGTGAAAGTTTCGCTCAGTGTAGGCAAAAGACAGGAAACGGTAACTTTGCCGACAATTATGGTCTGTAAGCCCCATATGAGAATACCACCCCAGCACCGCCACCACCACCACCACGCCCATGCCCCAAACCCATGCGGCAGATCGAACTCCGCTTAACGCTTTGGGGCAAGCAGGCGGACAGGGCGGGACAGGGCTGGACAGGAGAGGACAGGACAGTGCAGGCAAACCCCAACTTGTGGGGTGGCACAGTGAGCGGCTTGTGGGCAACGATTGTCTGTGTGTGTGTGTGTGTGTGCGGCCTGTGGTTTAGTTGAGACTTTGATTATGTTGTTGCCTCAGAGTGGTGCGTGGCAACAGAGGAGGCGGAGAAGGAGGCGGAGGCGGAGGAGGAGGGTTTCTCTTGGTTCTCTCAGTTCTCGGCTCTCGGTTTGTGTTTGCATTTTCAACTAGTTAGCAGGTCTCGATGAGAGTCAGGCGGCAGCCAAATTGCGGTTTACTATTTCAATGCGCCACACGCACACATCTCTCGATTGCTCTGTGTGTGTTGGCCTGGTCAAAATAATTGTTATTGTTGCCTCAGAGAGAGAGACAGAGCGAGAGAGAATGGAGGAGGAAGGAGTTATAGCGTTTTGCGGTAATGTGATTAACATTTTGGTCAAAGCTCCCTAATGACCAAGTTGTCGACTTAGCCATGGTTAACGTGCACCAGCAGCAGCAGCAGCAGCAGTAGACGCAGCAGCACCAGAGTTATTAAACTTCCATATCTGTATGCATGTATCCGATGGATCTGGATCCATCCGTTGACTCGTAGAGCATTGATTGGCGCATTGTGGTTCTGTGGGTGGCGTGTGGGGGGTGTGGATTGCTGTTTGTTTGTCCAACGCCTCGTATACGTAATGCGTGCGTGTTCGTGTTCGTGTTCGTGTGTGTGTGTGTGCATTTTCAATAAAAATTCATTTTAACAATCGCTTCACTCGAGTGTGTGCCGCACAATGCTCTGAGTAATTGCAAATTAAAAATTGCTTATTAAAGCAGAAATTGTGCCACGCCCACACACACACACCCAACCATCCACCCACCCAGCAGTCGCCAGACGACAGACGCCAGAAGGACAGAGGGGGAAGGACTGCTCCGCAGAGCATAGCAATTTACTTCCTCTACAGAGCTCTGTAATGGCCATTAATTAAAGTTGTAACAATGAAATTTCTCATCGGACCCCGCATTGAATGCTTTTAGGTATTTAATTTCTTACTCAATTTAATCGCTTCAATTAGGCATCGATACTCGGTATCTGATTTTGTCACAAAACCCAAACATACCTGGAAAGAGAGAGAGAGAACGGCATTCGATTAGAAATTGTATAATGACTGTGTGTGCATTTATTTGTTCATAGATTGAGTGGCATAAATCCTCCATTTGGGCTAATTGCTTGGAAGATACACACCTTTGATTGGATTGGATTATAATTATAGATATTTCGAAAATAAAACTACAAATTTACAGCAGCAGCAACAGCACATAATGGCAGGAGTAAAACAGAATGGTCGCATAAATTGCAGAGACAAAAAAACACCCATTCGGCTTATAAATACAAACAAAGTGAAATTAAATAGAATTTACTTTGGATTTAAACATAATTGTATTAGAAACTCTTTTTAATATTTTATTTAAATATAAGGCACCCTAAAATAAACGATAAAAAATAAGTATGTACCTAATATATTAGATTTTGAAGGAAATATATTTAGATTGATGTATTAAATGTATGAAAAAATATGAAATATATTTATTTTTAATTTTAAATAACTTTTATTCAATACAAAAATATATAAATCTTTTTTTTTTATTTTATTTAACACGAAATATATTTATTTTATACATGTATAAAATATATTTAAATCAATTATTTTCATATTAATGTCAAAATACAAGTAAAACCTCTTTCCTTTTACAGTTTCCTCCCTCGGAATCATTTTTAAAATCCAAGTGCAAATATTAAAATTCCACCGCTTTTTTCTCTGGCTATAAAAATTGCTAGCTTAGAAAATTCAGCTCTTTTCATTCATACATTTCCAAGATATTCCCCCAAAAATATACCAACAATAAAGATGCAGAAAACATGCCAAGGCTTCAAAGAAATCATCAAAAATTATAACGAAGTGCACTATATACTATTCCTAGAAGGAGTGCAACCCCGTTTCCAGCTGCTACTTTCAAACTCTGTTCATTTCAGTCATCAGAAGAAGAGCACTCTCGCTCTCTCTGTATAACAAATAGAAATGGTCTCTCCAGCGAAGAGGCAGCGGCAAAAGAAGAGCTCAGTCGAATCAACGTACAGCAGAGCGCCGCAAAGTATGCAATTTACAAAAATAACGTGAAATATTTTCGCAACGCATCGGGGCCACACTCCCCCGCCAACCGCCCCACCCACCACCTACTCTGCTTTCGAGGGGAACCAACTTTAGCTTCGACACGAACTGATTTATAAAGTTTACAAATGCGTGGCAAAAACCTCGTGACTTGACTCGAACTCCATCCATCCGCATCCTCGTCCGCATCCTCATCCGCATCTCGTCTCTGACGCTGACTGACGGACTTGGCCTCGGCTTTAGCTTTGGGCTTCAGAGCTCTGCCATGGCTTCAGTTTTTGGGATTCTGGCTGAAAAACGTTTGCCACTTAACACGTACGCCGCATATTTTGCCACGCCCTCCCCCTTTAGAACGCCCGCCGGAGAGGGGACTGGGGGCTGCTCCTGCTCGGCTGGCTGCTTGGTGGTGGCGAAATGTGTTTTTACACTAGAAAATTTTTGCTGATTTTGCGGGTTTCGTTTGCTGTTTTTTTTTTTTTTTTTTTTAGCAAAATTTATACGCCGCAGAGTGTGAAGAAATTGCGTTGCTGCCACTGCTGGTGCTGCTGGCTGCCATGTGCTTTGTTTGTGGCTCTGATCCTTGAATAATCAGCAACAACAGCCAGCAGGACGAAAGAGCCAAACAGATAAACAGAACCAAAATCGAGTCGGAATCGGATGGACTTGGACTGGATTGTGGTCTGCTTGGTGGTGGTATGGAGAGCGCGTACGTTGTTCAAATATTAATGTTGACCCTGGACAAAGACAGACAGACAGACAGACAGACAGACAGAGAGAGAGAGAGAGAGAGAGAGAGTTTTCTCGTTAGCTGGAAGCACAGCTGGGGCATCATTCCGAGTCAGATGCGTGGCAGCAGCAAAAAGAAAGAACAAGAAGTCGAACATTTGGTGGCATTAGCAGAAGGTCATTAGTGTCATCTTTTTTGGAATTCGCAGTACCTTATTTTGGTACTCCTTGGTGCTCTTTGGTGCGAGGGTCTTACACAAGATCTTTCTCAGATTAGGGGGAAAGCAACAATATGATTACAAGCATTTTGGGGTGTCTTAGGAGTGCAGAGCTATCCTTGAGGCAGAAATCAGATGTGGTAAATCCCTCGTAAGAAAAGCTTTTCGTATGTAAATCTTTATTGAAATTAGTTGGAAACGACTGTACTGTAGTATGTGTGTAATCACTACCGAAGATTCAGTTGAAGCATATTCCATATAGATAGGGTATCAATTTTATGCTTTTATTCGCATTTTCCCCCATTCGTTCTGCTTCTTTGACTATTCTCTTAGTTTATTTATATCCACATGAATCGTAGCCTGGGTTTATTTATTTCTCTCTTTTGATATAGTTTTTATATGCCATTCAGGCAGCTGGCAATGCGATGCAATGCGATGCGATGCGAGGGGTTTTTCTATATCTGGAATCTGTTTTTCTGGCCATTAGAACCCCTCTCTTTTCGCTTTAGCTGGTTGATTTTTGCCTTCGTTTTTCGTTTTTCGGCTTCTGTTTTTGTTTCTACTGATTTGCAATGCTTTATGGCAGGATACAGGATAGTGGATGCATCCAACAGCAGCCAGTATATACGTACGAGTACGAGTATATTTTTTGTATATATTTTCCAACTTATTGTGCTCCTGTTTACACAAGACTCTGCGACTGCGACTGCAACGGCGACTGGGATTGGGCATGGGAATGGGACTCCTCTTCCTATTGGTATTCCGCTTAGTCTCAGTGCTCGTTTAATATGTATTTCATGTTTTAATATTTGACACGATTGCACAGCAGTTGCTTCCAGGATTCTCCTCCTCTTTTTTTGGTTCGCTGCTTTGTTTTTGTCTTCTGTCCATCGAATGGTTGGCATTTCCACGAGACCCCAGCCTCAGCTCCAGCCATTGCAAAGTTTTTCCTATTGCCTTTTTTGCTTCACTGCTGTTTACCCGACTTCCTCGGAAAAGTCTTCATTTTTTTTTTTTTTGGTGTCTGCTTTTCAAACATTTGCGATTGAATAAGTTGGCTCCGATACTTGCCAAGATTTGCCAGCGAAATGCGAAAGAATAAAAAAGGAATGCTGCAGGAAAGTTTATGACACTTATTGCTGGCAGAGAAGTTCGTTTCGCGGACGATTGAGATGTCCAAGAATCGGCTTGGAGTTGGACTTGGAGTTGCAGCTAAATTTGAGGCTTGGCTTATTAAAACGACAGAACGACAGTGGGAGCCAGAGAGAGACAGAGACAGAGACAGTTTGAGCCAAGTTTCTTTTTGGGAACAATTTTATTAAAACTGTTATAATGCCAGCATTCGTGAATATATTTCTCTACAGATCTGCATATAAAGAGAACAATTTGAAGTGCCTTAAACCTAAAAGATTTCGATGGATTTTCTTTGGTTTGAAGGATGATACTTAAAAAAAGCTAAAAAGACAATTTTTGGTTAATAAAGTTATGCATAGGTCAAGGGAAACGTTGAAAGAATCAATAGAATTTATGATTCTTTCATACTATTCCGCGTGTTCCAAGATTTCACTAAACCACAAGTTCCACTGTTCCACTTAACACATTTTTGGAACGATGCGAATGCGTCATTGAATCGCTGTACAAATATCCCATAAGCGAAAGGGGATCAAGCGACTTTGGATTTTTTACAGTTCCCAGCGAACTGTTGTGCATCTCTTCCTGATTTTCTGGAGAATAAGCCGTCTCCCAAGGCACTAAAATGCTCGCCTAAGAATCCAGTTAAGTCTAAAATTCCACAATTTCCTATTTATTGCTTTGTTTTTCCATCTCTTCCATGTTTGTTCTTTTATGGTTGTTTGTTGGCCACAAAATCTAGCCTTCTTCGATGGCATTCTGCCGTCATAAAATGTTCAAGTATTTTCAAATATTTTCCTTCGATTAACCGAACACTAGCCAACCAAAGTTGACAGTATTTCTTGTTGAGTTTTTGAACATTTTTATTTGGTCTGCTCATTTCCTTGACACCAACCGACGGCCACACTCCACCAGCCCATCCACCAGCTCAGCTGTTGACTTCGACTTGGGAGGAGACGCTCTGGATTTAAGTGTTATTGTGGGCAATTTGATACTTTCGATTGAGCAACAACATTTGCTTGTGCGTTCCACTGAAGCGTGCAATCCAGACGGGACAACGCCAGTCCACCAGACACCGCACCACCCACACAGCCGACCCACCACATAATGCTGTAAAAACACGCAAAAATGGCTGCCTGTCGCACAGACACACACATACACACGCATATCCAGTAGTCTACAGGGCTCTCTAGACGCTTCGAAAACAAGTTGAATATAAATGATGTTGTGTGAAGCAGCAGCAGGAGGAGCAGCAGGGAGAAAGGACAAGGCAGCAGGACTCGGGCCTCGGGACTAAGAAAGATGTCTTGTCTGGCTCTGCGGGCTGGTTATTTATTTGTATGCTAAGCTGAAACATTCAAAATATCCAATATAAATCGTTAGCCAACTTTAACCAATAAAATATAATGCCCACAGACATTTGTATCAACTGCTGGTAGAAGGCTGGCAGTCCCAGGACCAGATCCTGACAGAATAGTTGGCCCCTTGTAATGGCAAACAACTTAAAACTTTCCATTCTATAATCCCACATTAAACTCGAAGCCAATTTAGCTTGAGGATAGAAGGAATATAGGATATGGAAATATTGTCTGATTTAATAACATAATTTTTGGAAAACAAAGCAAAACACACACAAAACATAATTATCTCTTAATGCCATTCTCCATTAAAATTATGGTAATTTATATTAGAGAGTACACGTGTATGTGCAGGCAATCCTTTCTTTATGTTTCCATCATTTCATCAGAATTAATCGGGTTTTGTTGTGCTGATTTTCCAACTAACAAATGGCTTTAGGCTTCAATTACACGGATAGAAAACTTAATTAACTTTTAGAGCACAGAGAACTTTAATAGTTTTAAATGTTGTTAACCCACTTTGGACCCTGGACAAAGGGACAGGCGCGTGGCATGGCAGTAGGGGAACGCAATATCCACTTTTTTTTACTGCGAAAATTTGCAAAAGTTGATTAGCCGACACGATGGGACACACGCCACGTACCACGTTCCACTTTCCACGCTCTCCAGAATGCCTCTCCTGTATTTCATTTCAACTTTCCCCGTGATGCTATGCTGCTGCACAAATTTGCACAACTGCGAAAAAGTTTTCGGGGAAAAAGAACACCAAAAGTTTGGGAGCGGAGAGTGGAAGCCCAGGCGCCGCCAGTGCTATCAGTGGCAAATTAATCCGACTCCCCACTTGGACTCCAATCCACTCCAATCTGATGCCCGGGATGCCCGGGCTGCCCGGTCTGCCCGGCCCCAGAGTCACAGAATCACGGAGTTAGAGAGTTAGAGTTAGAGTTCGAGAGTTGAAGCTGCCAGTGGCCCAGGTGGCCCAGGTGGCCAGGACTCGCATTCATCACCACGGGAGTGGTGCACCAGAGAAGCCGTAGGAGCACTCGTAGCAGCAAACTGCCTTTTCCTCGTTCCAGCAACGGCAAAGGCAGGGCGCAGAGTCCCCGTTCACTTATCCATTTTGCTGCAGTCCGAATAATTTGTTGCACCTTCCATTTCCCTTTCGCTGGAGCAGCAGCAGCAGCAGGAGCAGGAATCTGCAATCCAATTCGAACAGCAAATGGCATAAGGATATGAACCAGGAATGAATACACAGGGTGGAAAACCACATCCCAGAGATGGCAGCGTGACACGAACGGAAGGGAAAGATACCTGGATCTCGTATTTATTCAAGGCACTACAATATTTCCTATCGCAATACTTCCATATTCCACGCAGCATATTCATTGGCCCAGAAAAGTACAAAAACAACATACATGTCGTGTGCATGACTCCTCCCAAATCCTTCCCACCGCTACTATAGTGCATACACCAAACCAATGCTAAAATTGTGGTTGATTTCTGCCTTGTCAGAGGTCCTTTTTCGCATTAAAAGCCCCAGTCGATGGAGTAGAAGCGTTTTGTGGGGCGCGATGGCGTGATTGAATGGTTCGCTGGTCTTTGGACCACGCATGAAACCCGGACCCTTGGGGGCCACATAATGAGAGTTATGGCTAATGCATTCAGGGGTTGCCATTGGGCCGCACGACTTGATGGATGTGTCGGGGCATAACCCTCCACTAGATTTGGCATTTCTCCACACACTGCGCACTCGCTGTCCCTGTCTCCCTGTGAATCCCGTTCTAAAATGAAACATAAAACTTTCGTTCGAGAGTGCAGGTGCCGGGTTTTCTCTATTGAGATTTGCATAGTTGAATGTCTGAGTGTCTGGCTCTGCCCTTGGCTTGAACTGGCCCCCAGCACCACGGTGAGAGTCAACATCCCCTCGATATCTCTTCACATTTCAAAGTAAACGGAAATCCCTTTCGTTTTTTCCACATTTTTAATTTGTTTAATGGGTTTCTACCAAGGCGAACAAAGGTGAAGGCCGTAAATTATAAAACTAAAGGATTGCCAGGGTTTAAAGGGATTTAAGTTATCGACAGTGAAATCAATTCAGGAATCAGACAAATGTAAGGGCTTGAGGGATACTTAACAAAGATGATCTCTTGTCTTATGACTGTTAAACCATTTATTACTTGTTGAGGTCTGGTCAGACCCTTGTGTGGACACACCCTTTCGCCATCCGACATGGCCCTCCCTCTTGACCAAACCCACAATAAGACAATTTCCTGTTGTCTGTTGTCTGGATCCTGGGATATATTCGCTGTTCAATCAAACAGAGTGAAACAGAGTGGAGGGGGCCGGGCGTTGTAAGTACCGCAAAACTGAATACCAAAAGGATGTCCCAGGACCAGCCGCAGGGAGAGGATGAAAAGAGCAAAGAGCCAGTGTTGAGTAAGCAAAAGAAGAATGTTGCTGAACAAGCAAAAATTTTATGACATTGCGAACAAGCAAAAGATGTGCAGGAGACTCCTTGCAAAGGGGAAAATGGTGCACAAAAAAGGGAAAAGAAAAGAAAAGATTGAAAAACGCAAACACAATTATAACAAGTGGCAGAGAGGCAGGAACGAGGACGAAACGGGGACGGGGACGGGGCCCGACGAATGTGTTGACCAACAATGTTGGTCGCAACATGTACACACAGGCTCTTTGCCCCACCGTGCCCCGTACCACCCGTCTCTGGTCCTCGTTCGTCCTGCCTTCCACTAACAAGAACTAATATTTGACAGCTGCCTGACTCTTTTGGGTATGGGGCCCCGTTTCTCGACCCAAGTAACGTTCAACGACTTTTGGCTGATTTCATAAAAGGTCAACCGAGCGCCAAACCAGGGGGCAACAAAGAATACCCGCTATACGAACAAAAAAGGAACGAAAAATAAACTCAAACAAGCAGCCAAGTAGCCGGTTGAGCCCTGAGCCGTGAGGGGCCAAGAAAAAAATTCCTAAAAAATTGAAGGGGGGAGCAACAACAGAAAAGAAAAACAATTTAGCATGCACAACACATGCCGCCACTGCCACAGCCACCGCCACCGCCACAGCCGCTGCTCATTTCGATGGAAACAAAGCGCACTGCAGGGTCCAAGGCCAGGACATTGATGCAGGGAAAAACAAGACTAAAACTAAAGCCCCGCAAAAGCAATATTCCAACCTCTTTAGGAGTGTACATAGGTGCCCCCCGGGGGCATATTCAGGTGTACGAGAGTTTTCCGTCAGCCACAAAAATGTTGCAGCACTTTGCAGGCTGATGGCAGCAATAATATCGAAGAGGTTCCTGCTCACAGGAAAACGAGACACATATTGTAGGCACATTTTAGCAAAGAGCAACATTTTGACATTGAAAACATATTGTACTAATTTTTTTGCAGAAGGAAATATGTTTTCGTTTACACAAAATAAACTAAAAAGTCTTGTTGGAATAGAGCTAGCGGTGACAAGAGGCAGATCTTTTCCATGATTTTTTGGGTAAGGAAAACTCTTTTCGAGTCGAGAATACATTTTAGACATTTAAATTATATTTATAAACATTAAAATATAAAAACTGTACCATTTATTTTTATTTTTTTCTATTTTTTTTTTTTTTTGTATATAAATAAATAAATATATAATTTTTAGTTTTAATTAAATACAATATATATTTTTTTGTATTATTGCAGGTGCACTTTTATTTTATATAAAACTTTTTTATATATTATTTTGTTTTATATTTTTTGTATTTATATTTGTTTATTTATTATTTTATTATTTATATTTATTTATTCATTATTATTTATATATTATATTATTTTTTTATTATTATTATTATATTTTTTATTATTTACTATATTATTTATTTTATTTTAATACCCATTAATTTGGACAATATCTCGAAAATATAAATTCTCTTTAATTTTTCAATTAAAAGTTTCCCCACAAACAATGGCCTCTAGAAATATCACTAAAATTTTGACATTCATTCGTTGAAAGCCCCTTCCACCTCATTCCAGCATATCCCCAAAATAGCTATATTTACACGTACACTTAAGAGATCCATACAACCCCTTGCAGACTCAACCAAAAGCTGACCAGTTGTCAGCCCCACAAAGGGCTCTGAATTATTTATTTATTTTCCGAGCTAATCCCTCAGTCCGAATCAAGTCCCAGAGCCCACTCGAATGCATGCAAAGAACTAACTTAATGAACCATTCAAACACACACCCAAACAAAACTGCTAAACAAAAATAAAAAGTGGAAAAAGTGGGGAAATGTATGGAGAGAGAAAACCCAAAGGCACATCAAACAATTCCCAAAATTTAAGCGCACTTTCGGTTATTGTAATTTTAACCCTTTTTTTCGGGGGCCACACAGTGGAAACACCCTTGTCACGGCCATTTTAATCAGCAAATGGAGAAGGATATATCCACTCGTGCTCGTGCTCGTCCTCGTCCTCGTCCTCGTCCTCGTATATGCTGTGTAATAGGATTCTTAGCAAACGAGCGAATGTGTGGGAAAATAAATGCTGAATAATAATTTGAAAATGTATGCAAAGTCCCCCAAAATGAGCAGCCATCAGTGTGGCACAAGAGTGGCAGGGCAGCAACCAGACAGACAGTTGTCCTTCTTATCAATGCTGACACTCGTCCTTCCAGAGAGCCGCCGCTCTGCTGCTGCACCTCCTCCTCCACATCCCTTTGCCAGCAGCCAGCCGTCGTGGCAATTCCTTTGTTGTCGCTCGAAAAAAAAAAGAATCTAATTTGAAATAAATGAACTAAATATGCTTAACACGCGCGCTCACATCAACGCCGCCCCACGCACCCCCAACCCCCTACACCCATTCCTTGTGGTCCTTGTGCAGGAAAAGTCCTTGGTTCGTCTCGAATACTCGTCCTTTTCCTTTTCCATTTTTTGTTTCTTTTTTCTTTGTGGATGCGAGGGTTGTTGCTCCACTGTTTTGTCTGGCGCGCATATGAAATAACTTTTCGTTAGGTTTTCACTTATTTTCCTTCGTTTCGTTGCCGCTGCTCTGCAGTCGAAACAATTGTTGCCACACACACACACACACGCACACATGATGTTGCATGGTAGGGGGAGGGGGGATTACGCCCACTGTAGTCGCCATAAGCGAATTTGCATGGAATTTTAATAAGGCAAACAAATATTTTTTTGTTGGCCCTTTTTCCGGCTTTCCTCAATTTTTCGTTTTTTGGTTGGTATTTTTTTATTTTGATATTTTTTGTCGCCATTTTTTGGGCTTGTCTTTCATCCTTAAACCATTCACAGAGAGCCTTTTATATGATGTGTGTGCCGCCGTATTTATATGAACATAAAAATGGAATAATGATGGATATGACGCTCTCTCCCTCTTCCTCTCCCAGTGTGGCTTAACAGCAGAGGGTGAATCAAAGAAAAAAGTGTTTAGGAGGATTTTATGTGGGGCAAATTTTCTGAAAATATTAAGCAAAGGCTTAACAATCTAAAAGATATATGTAACACTTTCTAAAGGTAAAAAGTAATAGAATATCTTTTGGATTAATACCTAAACATTTGGATAAATGTAAAATAAAATATATTCTTCATTTTTAACACATTCCCAAACACAGTTTTGACTCTGAAGACAGGCCAAAACCCCACCGAAAACCCTTGGCTGTGATCGCATTAGAAATGACCATGAGACCATATCCCAACGATGACAGAAAATATTTGTGCTGTCCACAAAACCGCTGCTGCTGCTGCTGTTGTTCCAGAGAAAGAAAGAAAGAGAGAGCGCGACATTAGCGACACGACGAACATGGCCAACAGAACACCGGATGATGCATCCACACACTTCCACATCACATAATGGGGATTGGAGAGGGTTATATTTTTTTGAGAGCACTTGTTCGTATTTGCTGCCTTGCTGCATGGCTTTTGTATCATTTCCTGACCCCTGGCTTTGGCTTTGGCTTTGGCTGTTTTGGGGGGTTCATTCGGGTGCAAAAACCAAAAAACTTGTCCTCCGTCTGGCAGAGGACATATGCAGTTCCTGTGTCATGTAGGTCCATCTCTGGTTGGCCTGTCTGTGCGAGGAGTCACCTAACAACTACACAATGATGTTCTTTTTCTAACCCCCCAAATCCCCACTACACCCCCTCTCTGTCTGCGTTGGCAGTCAACATGTCAGGCTAATAGTTTTCATTCATGCTCGTGCACTGGCACAATGTCCCACCACAAGACCAGGGACAGACGACTGGACGCTCTGCTGCTTCCATTCCCCCCACTTCAGAGTCCACTCATTTGTCATTTGGTTTTTGGCCTCGGACTTTGGACTCGGACTCACTCTTGCCATATTTCATAAATAAATTTCATCTCTAGAGCGAGGGGGAGTTGGGGCGGGGCCGGGCATAATAACCCATATAAGTCAAGGGTTTCCCCACTCATAATTTCATCTTTATTGACGACAAGCCTCAAGGATGGAGTGCAGTGCCATTGTCCAGTTCCATGTCCATCTGCCACTTGTTTCGAGTGTGTTTACGATAGTTGGTGCTCCACTCTTCGCTCTCCCTCTATCTCTACTTTTGGGTTATATCATTTTTGTGGGCAGTGGTAGCTCTAATGACTTAATCCACATGTAAAACAATTCCAGTAAAGTATTTTCATGCCATTAGAGAGGTCTTCCTTTAGTTGGAACAAAATGTGAGATAAAAATAAAATATGCTTACCCCATGATTGCTTTCTGATGAAAAATAAACTAAATTCATTTATATTTAATTCAATTTAATAATTAAATTTTAATTGTACATAAAAAATAAAATCTATAAATATTTAAATACGTAATTTATCTACGAAATTCTATCTAAAAGATTTCCCCCTTTTTCCCAAAAAATTACCCAAATACTATATGCGAATTGAGTCAAGCAGCATCATAGACCAATAAACAAAATATATGCAAAATATACGATATATCCAAATGATTTTAGCATAAATTTAGGCAGTTTAGAATCATAAAAACAGAGCAAAAGTGTTAAGGCATGTTAATGGCTTTTAATGGCATCAAAGTGCCGCCTGCCTCCCAAAAAACCATATTTATGCATGAACAAAAATATATGTATCTATAGTATGCGAAATGTTTTACAATTTGGGGAAAAATATTTACGTTATCTCAATTAAAGAGTGGGTAAAAGCAACAAAAAAAAAAAACTAAACAAAATTCAATGGGAAAAATCATTTTGGTCATCAATCATTCCGTAGAAGAGGCAGGAAAAATTCAAGGAAAATGCACAGGCATCCTGGACCCAAAACACAATCCAACGGTTCGCTCATCAATTACACATACGAGTAGATATATTCATATATGTATACTTTATTTATATGTACAATATATAAATCTAACTGCGATTGGTTTACATGGAGAAATGTGTTCTAGAGATATTTTTCGGTTCGTTTTCATTTCAAAGCAATTGCAGCAGCAGCTGGACAAACACGATAAGGATGTCGATGTCGACGCCGATGCCGATGCAGACGCCATGGCCCCCCAAAAATACAGGACATACATTGATTCAATTCTGCAAATTGCGTTACGGAGGATGCCTCCTAGACTGCAGACGAAAATTGATTTTTATCTTTTGTCAAATGGGTAACAGGAAATAATTGCTTCGATTTGCATTCTGTAAATGAACTTTCAAACTATCATGGAATTTCTAATTGCTTTTAGTAATATTTCTTTTGCTCTTGTAAGAAGAGGGAAGCTTCCATCTGTGGAGGTATTGAAATACGGCATACATTTGCATGTTTAAAGATCGAATTGAATGAAACTGGAGCCTCCACAATCCACTAGCCAAACTCAAACGGGTTGAAATTCAAGGATACCCATTCTGTGTGCCCAAAATTATAAGTAGCACTGGATAAAGGGATGAGATGTAAAGGATATGGATACGAATATATGGATATATGGTGGAGATAAAATGCCAGCGACAGCCAAAACGACGGGCATGGACACCCAAAAAAAAAAAAAAAAAAAAGGACTACTCGCACGAGGACTCCGCCATCTCTGCCATCATTCTTATTATGGGTGGTTTCTGCGTTCGTGCTGCAGCTGCTGTCGCTGTCGCTCCTGGTAATGTCATGCAAAAACTCAATAAATTTTGCGCAAACGATTTATCATGAGGTTGATTACGAAAATGCAGACACAATCACAAAATTTCTATGTGTGTGCCACACACACACTTAGCATAGACACACAGCCAAACACAGAGCCGCAGTTGCATGCATAAAATAATATGGCAATATTATAATAGACATTCAACATAAGCATCAGCCAGCAGCAGCAGCAACAGAGTAAAGGTTACCCCTAGGGGGTTGAATTTATAGATACCCTGGACGACACATTGATGTATAGATACATCGGTTCAAATATACATAAATGATTTAAATATGATGAAAATACTTTAACTAAAGTTTTTTGGATTTCCTCGAATGATAAAAAAAGGCTTTTCAGGAAAGATGATATAATCCCAGTTCGATTTTTTTTCGATGCTTCGTGGCTCGGGCGCCAGCGTTACTGGTACTTCAATTCTCTTGTGGACTATCCTTCGCCTCTGACAGTGGATGCGGTGCCTACTCGGCTTCGTCAATGCCTCGGGCAGCTGAGTCGGTCCCAAAAATCCAACAACAAAATACAGTCTTTGGCGACGTACATGACACAGCAAATTGATAATATTGCCCTTTAGAAATTCCCAAACTTCTCTTCTAAATCATAAAACCCTCTCGTTGTCCCGGGTAAAGGGTATGGCATGGCCCTGACTTGCCATTTTTCACATGTCAGAGCATTGATTTGCAGTTGTTGCCACAAAATGGCGGCCGGGGTGTACCGTTAGTAACCCACTAATGGATTGTTGTCCCATCATCCATTCATGTGTTTTGTGTGTGTGTGTGTGCGTAATGGCTGCTCTTTTGGGGGGCTCTCCCTCCGCTGCTGCCCGAACCATTTTCTGGGTTCAAGAAAGGTTCAACAACTAAATTAACATAAATTGTGGCATGAAAATTGACAACAGCGCATTCGATTATAACCATAGATGAAGGGCCTGGAACTGCCATGTAAATGTGTATGGGGAGGGGGGGGAGTGGTCCTTTAAATAAAGGACATTAACAGGTCTCGCTTTGATTTATGAATGGATTAGACGGGGGGCAAGGGGTGTGCTCAGGATGGAATGCAAATTAATAAATTAATATTTTATAATCGAATTTCGTGCGTGATTTGCATATTTAGTTTGGTCGCAAAGGATGCCAGGGCATTTAAACAATCGCCCAGAGTCCTGTGTGTCGTGTGTCCACGAGAGGGTACTCGCACGTAATAACTGCAGATTGTCAGAGCTGCCAAAGAGTGTGTGTCCAACGAAATTTAATTTACTGCACACGCACGCCGCACGACATCGATGCACTTTTGGCCAGGACTTGACATTCCCCCAGCGCGTGTCACTTTGGCACCACACGAAACCCCCGAAACCCTCAGCCAAAGGCCAACCGCACCAAGTGGACCGGAGACCCCGAGATCCAACCCAGAGCCCAAGTCGAGGCCCAGTAAATTAATTAACTTTATTGTCTGAGCGAACTGCAAGGATGCCTTGCCTGCTGGGGGCGTGTGTGTGTGTATGTGTCCTGTGGCGTAATTTGATTAAAGAGCTCTAACAGCAGTCTATATACACATATATATCTCTTCAGTATGTATGTATGTATATTTCCTTATCAATTTGATGAGAGCATTTATCATTTTTGTACAAGTTTGAAATGAAAATACGCCATGGCTGTCATTAAAGATGAATCATTCGAATGAATAGATGAATAGCTGAATTCTCTCTATTCTAATTTAATAGACCTAAGCTAATGGACTTTAGAGCGGAACTCAAAGCAGAGGCAGAACATTGTCTTTGATAAATATTGACAAAAATGAGAAATTAAATTAGATTGTCTCCAGGGCAGCGTTTTCCAGGAGGAAAGGAGGGGTATGCAGGAGATTTGTTTCGTAATTAATTTGGAATTATGTATTTATGGAGAAAAGTTCTTAAATAAGGTTATTAAATTCCAATAGAAATATTATCACCAGCCCGAAAGTATGCAATAAAAAAGATACCAATTCAGATGGAAAAAATCATAATTTAAAAATAATTTATATTTTAAAGATAATTAATGATGGTTTATTGGTGGTGTTTTTTGTATGTATTTGTTAATTAATGAACAAACTACTTGAAAATCTGATTACAAAGCCTTCTGTGGCAGTGTGGCACAAAAGCGCACTTTCGCACTTAAAAAGTTTTCCCTCCTTTTTGCTGGACTTATTTTGTATGCACATAAATTGCAGAAAGACCTGACGGAAAGAAGGAGTCCCAAAGAGACAGACAGAAACGAAAGGGAGACACGAAAGTACAATGAAAAATAAAATAAATTAAGGACTGTACTCCTGCTGAAAAGGTGAAGTCGATGAAAATGCATCGCAAATTTTTCGCTGAGCTTTTCATGTCTCTCTGCCCCTCCCCCCCATCAACCCTGTCGCAACGAAATAAAAAGGAAAATTTCCACAAATAAAAATAAATTTAAATATATAAAAAATAGCAGCACAACGGACCCCAATTCTTAGTTGATTTGCAAGTTAGGGGCACAATTTAGGGGACTCCCCTTTGCATTCATCATTCTCCTCAGCATTCACCTCAATTTCCACTCCTTTTCCACTCACTCAGACGCTCCCTCATTTGATTTGCCCCGTGGATTTTTTTCCTTGCTTGATTTTAACGAATTACGTTTATTCCTGCACATAGAAATGGAAGAGAAACTATCGCAGATAGTGCAAAATGCAGCGAGGAAAATTGAAAAAATTCTCCTCGTAGTTCACTTGGTATTCGATTTGCAAACAACAAGAAAATCGTCGATACGATTTGCAAAAATGGAACAAGAACTAGTGGGGAGTCCCTCCCTCTCTGATGATGAACTGATTTATGTTTGCTTACATTTCTTCTCACTTTTCCATTGCACATCCTGCCATTTTATTTGCCCTAAAATAAGCGAAATTCGTTTTCACTTTGGCCATTGCAATTTTCATTTGAATGGAAAACGTGAGTTCAAGCACTGATCATTGCAACGAGGAATAATCGTAGGAAAAAAAAATGCTGAATAAATGCTTGAACGATTTTAATTTTAGGAAATAAAAAAACAGACGCCCAAAAAATTCGTGGAAATAATTGTGGAATCTCATTGCCAGTTCTATAGGAAATTCCTCATCTCTAGGGATACAAAAATTACTCAATAGTACATTTTCCCTCCTCATATTATTGCTCTGAATTTCCTGAATCATCAGCAAGAGAGAAATAATATAACTCACAAACAATGGCATTTCATGAAGAAAGACCATTTACTCAAGAGAATTCGCACTCCGATAAGGGCCAACCATGCATCATATAGGATAAACATTCATATATAAGTTCCTTATACAGCGGTCACTGAAATCAGTTCAACTTTGGTTCCACTTCAGTGAATAGTCCATAAAAATATATCAAAAATATTTAAAATGAAATTTTTAACATTTTCAATGGTTCTTCTGGTGATGTTATACCTAGTCGGTGCGGCAATTCAAGAAAACTGGTACAAAATAATACTTCGAAACATAGCAGTCGATTAAGTGAAAAACTAACAAGAGTTTTGGTTACCCCACAGCCCCACACCCAGGCCAAATGCCAAAATCTGGAAGTGCGATATAACAAAACCAACCGAATACGGAAATCAATGACCAGTGGAAAATGTTTAATGTGTGCCTGCTTCTAATAATTATTTATTGCCACAAAGTAAAATTTAAAACCATGTTTGATTTAAAATAAAGTAGAATCAAGGATTGAACAAATCTTAAATGATGTAAAACTGTGATCTGTGTTTCAGAATAATTTCAGTAATTTCAGTATTTCCTTCCCCCAAATGGAGTATTTTTTACAGGTTCGCTTCCAAGAAAGTTCTTAAAACACACGTGTATGCCATAGCAAGTTAGTTCCACAAGTTCCAAGCAAAAACCTGTTTTAACGCATTCATCGTTGGGTGCAGGTTGTGTCTAGATTCCATGGAACGCTTGTCAATCAAAAGCGATTAGTAAACGAGTTTTACACTTCTGAAGAACAGAAGCATTCATTCCCTTGCTGCACCGCTAATTGAATCTGTAACTTGAGAGCTAATCTCTCTGTGTCTCTGGCATTGCACTCGGGTTGGGAATTTCACAGGCAGACCAGGGCAAATCCACCCGTAAAGCCGATAGTGCGGGTTTCCCTTAACTGATAACAAAACGATCGTGGAGGCAGCAGCAGCAGCATCAGCGTATAAAAGCCGATGAATGCCACTGGTCCAGACATCAGTTCAGTTCCAGCTTCTGTTGCAGTATCTCTTCAAAGATGAAATTCCTATCGCTTGCCTTCGTGATCGGCCTCTTGGCTCTGGCTAACGGTAAATATACACGGAATACACAGTAAAAAGTAAGTTCCTTAAATTAATTTAAGTACTCTCTTGTTTTTAGCTACCCCTCTGAATCCGGGAAACGTCGTTATTAATGGCGATTGCCGCCTTTGCAATGTTCGTGGCGGAAAATGAGGCTGGAATCTAATCGCATACACAATTTCTTATCGACCTTTTGCCTCTGACGTTTACAAAATAAAATTCCCACACTAATCCCTATGGAAAGTGAATGAAACAAACATATTTCTATTTAATCTCTGACCTGATTCCTGCCTTTGGCATGTGGCATGTGGCATTAACATTTTCGCTTAATCTTTTGGAACTGTTGCAAGGTCCGATTGGGGCAGGGCAGGCTTTCGTTTCATTGATTTGTTGTAAAATTGTTGCATAATTTCATTAATTTTCTGCTGCTCTGCTGCCGCACTGTTGGGTGCTTTATTGTCTGGATTAAGGAACATAATGTACACTTAATATGCACATAACTGTTATGTTAATGCCCCCAAACACACACACACACACACACGCACAGTCCTCCTCCCTCTTCACTCCCCCTCTGGTAGGTAGGTGTTGCTGTCATTGATTGCGATTTTCTTTTCCCCGCTTTTGGCATTTGCATTTGCATTGATTTATTAGCATTTTCCCCCACCCACCCACCTCCCGCCGAACACCCAACCGAATGCTGAAAATGTGTCGCAAATTTTTCAAGTGTTCCTCCCCGTTTCAGCCTCTTTTAAAAATGCATAATAATTAATGCGATATGTTAATATGTATATATTGCTGGTCGGAAATTATAATTTCATCAGTTCATTCAGATAATTTGAGCAGCGAAATGAAGCTTATTTAAGTGCTCATAAATCCCAATTGGCGGTGCTGTGTGTGTGGGGAATAATGTATCATGAAATCGATTGGCAAACGGTATACATATAAGGATATCCATATCCATTTTTATAAAGCTGTGAGAGTTGTGGCCCCAAACTCAATGTTTATGATTGGATGATGAGAGATGATTGAATAAAGAACAGAATAAGGATACAATATTTACTTGTCGGAGTTTTTTTAGAATGAAGGGTATAGAGTATCGGTGTAGTCTCGTTTCTTGGTTCGTAATTTCTGAGAGCGAGGCCTGAGAGCCAGAGAGCTGTGGTGCGCATTAATGTTGTTATTTTTGCTGAGAGAGCGATAGATGACATCACTGAGAGAGAGCAATGCAATTAAGCAATTGGGAGAGCATGTGCATGGCGTGAGATTGAGAGCGGTGCTCGTGAAACGCAAAGACAAGTCCCGTTTTTCGAGACGATCGATCGTGTTCGGTGAACCGAAAAGAAAAGCAACAAAGTGTAAATTGCCCTTCGCTCTCATTGTTGTTGTTGTTGCTGCTAAGAGAGCAATGGATCGAAGCAATCGGGAGAGAGCACGTGCATTGAGTGTGAAGAGGGCAAAGCTCGTAGATAAAATAAAGATCGAGAGATAAGACAATTGCCCCTGCACTGCTCTCAATGCATAAAACAGACGAAATTCAGAGTGATTATCGGGGAAACGGATCCCTAATGAGTCAGGGATCGATCACGATCAGGGTATAGAAAACAGCAACAAAGGGTAGATCAGAGCAGTATTTTTTAAAACTTACCTCAAGCATAAAAGAGTTTTTAATAGGCACAACACCTGCCAAATTAACTATTTCCATCCTAGGAAATTTTCAAGACTATTACAATATTTGAAAAGTGTTTACCCCTATTTTAAAAGCACCGAACCGATCAAATTTAAGGCCGAATGATAACTAATCGCATTCAGAACAGACTTCTTCTCTGTTTCCTATGTCCCTCTCATTTTTAGATGTCTGTTCATCAAAGCTTACCTGCAATGAAAAATAAACGAAAAAATACATTACAATTTGGTTGACTTAAACATTGAAAAAACCTTAAAATATAATACATATATTGAAAACCATATCAAATCTTACAATCAAAATCATTCAAGATGTGTTCTTTGGCACCTTTTCAAGCATTCATCTCATTGCACTCGCTCTAAATTTCGGGATATGTAGATTTATGTCCCTGCAGCGCAAATCATCAAAATGCATTTTGAGGGGTTTTTTTTGTTGGGCACACAGAAAATTCCTTTTCACTTTTGAACCACAAACACAGAGGCACACAAGGGCAGGGAGTGGATGCCATCATCATCAGAACAGCAGCAGCAGCAGCAGCACACAAACGAGCGGCAGCAGCCAAAAAACACGAGTGGGTGGGGAGGGGGGAGGGGAAAATGCTCGTAATTTCAATACCAAAAGCAGTCCAATGCGCATAATTTTGCTGGAAATGAGTGAACGGAAGTAGAGTGAATGGCAAATCCAGGAGGCATTGACTGCATTTCAGATTTTGGCAAAATGGCAGCAGAGCAGCAGAGCAGCCTCACAGCAGGACTGACAGACACACACATCGCCACAGCAAGGAGTCGGAATCTTGGCCATTTCGACGCCACTTCACGTCGTGAAGCGGCTTTATCTCGACCGATGCTTGGCATCATTTGTGGGCATTTTTGGCCCCCTTGCAGCTCTCTGGCTTTATGGGCCGATAATGACGTTAATGATGAGGTGGCCGATGTGTTGCATACTTTTTGGCAGCCCAAAATGATGCTGATGAGAAGGGGCGTTGAAAGGGCGCGGTATCTGGGACCAGCTCAAAGGAAGCGAAGTTTTTGGTTCCCTTTCGGACTTTCTGTGCACTTCCGTTTCTGTCTGTCGTGCAGCAAAATAGTGCAAGGAAAATGCCAAACAACTGAGCGCCATAAAGCATGCAATAAACATTTTATTGTAACAACTCGTTAAACGTAGAGGGGAAAAAGGAAAACCAGAAGAAACAGAAGAAACGCCACCGTGAAACCAGTAAAGAAAAGGCCAACAAACTCCCTCGAACGGACAGCCATTCAACCATTTTTTCCTTTGCTATTTAGCATAAAATTTACTGCACCAAGAAACATTTGGCGTTTACGTAGCAGGGTCCCAGGCCCCGGTCCGTAAATCCTACTAATCAAATTTATTACCCATATACACACACACAAAGAGGGACACAGACACTGGCAGACCAACCGCAAGGGTGCTCTCTCCCTGCGTCCCGTCCTTCCTTCAATCCCCTTTTAACTGGTTCTGGGCGGGTTCTCTGTTCCCTGGACACTGGCCACCAGCCACTAGCCACTGGCCACTTCAAATGCCTTGGCAATATGCATATTAAATTTAATTAGAGCGACGGGGTAAACATAAATTTAGCCACAGAAAAAGCCTCTCTCGAAGGTTGTTTGAAGCTATTTTTCCAAAGAAATAGACGCCAGAGTACACGTTTATAGGTGCAGATATTTGTTAAAATATTCCACATTCAAATAGAAATACGGTTTAGAAGAATTGTTTTTCCAAATACGAGATGAACTTTTAAGAGATTTTTGTACTTCTTATTATGGAAATTGAGAAAAGTGCTGCCTCAAACGTCTTTCAGAGGGTTCTGCACTCGAATTGGGTAAATTTTAAAATATTTGCCACAATCTGTTACTTCTTTAATGCTGCCCGACATCAAAAAACATTCTGCCAAGAATTATAGCAACAAAAAGCAATTGAGAGAAAGCAAACATGTACATCTTTTACCCTAGAATACACACCAATACAAACCAATTCCATTACCATGTATTAGGTGTGCGGAAGCCCTTCCTCATGTAAATGATAATGCTAGCCCCATTTTGAAGAGTTTACCTCTAATGTCTATGGGCCATACCCTTTCGAAGCTCATTCCAAACACAATTTTAAGCAAATCCCTTTATAATTCGCATGCCACAGCCGCAGAAGGTCCTTCTGGTGGATAGCAAAATGCAAGCAAAAATAAATTGCTGCGCCCCCAAAAAAACCACCCAAAACGATGATGGCGTTTTCTGGCTAATTTTGATTATTTTACTGCCGGCTGGAGTTTGGCTGGAGTGGGGGGATTCCACGTTAATTACCTCACAGACGACGCTCGTTGGGGCTCTGGCCCAGAGCGAGAGATAGAGAGATGCACAGCACAGCACACGCCCATAAACAATTTGTTGTGTGTGCACTCAATTTAAATGGATACTGGGAGCCGCCTCGGTCCCAGTCCTGGGATATACCCTGATAGAATTTTGGGCTCATTTTATGCTCTTTCCAGATGGAGAGAGTGCCACCATGAATGTGACATTAATGAGCTCTTAGCTTATCCCAGAGGCTGCTGCCGACGGAAACTTTATGGCTATAATTTGTCCTTGAATTCGTATTGGGACACACTCCATAGAGGAAGAGGTGGGCAAGACAGAGTATGTTCATAATTAAATTGTTATTTGGATCCCGCCCACACCCCACCTGCTTCCCGACTGCTTGCTGCTCATTTGAAGGTTATAAAAGGTCGCCCCACCACGCACTGTTCATGGATGTAGATGTGGATTTGAGTGGTAACCCGAGCAGGGGATTAAAAAATTACTTTATTCGTAAATGAAATCCCCCTTTTGGATGTGGTGTGGTATGTGGCCATGGCAACCCCTTCTGGCAGTGGCCATCCAAAGTGGCCAACAGGATACCGACCGCTCTCTGTGCGTGTGTGTGTGTGTGTGTGGGTTAGTAAAAGTTTTTGATTTTCCAACAAAAGTTAAGCATAATCCCGGAGCAGGTAAGTCAGCTGCTCAAAAGTTGGCCATAACTTGGCGTTAATTTCATTAACATCATTTGGCCAGAGAGACTTTTTTATGGCGCTGTGTGGAAGGACGGAAGGAAGTCTTTCATTATCCCACAATGAAGTGTGGATTTAATTTGATTGCTCATTGTTTGGCGGCACGGGGGAATGGGAATCCTTGGCCCGCCCAGACCCGCCCCTCCCTCTCGGGGCTCTCGTAACAATGCGCAGAAGATGGTCAGTGCTCCACTGGTGAAGGAGCTTATTGCCCCAGAGACCAGGAGACCCTAATCAGATTAAGAACTTATTTCAAAATGCTTTAAGGCTAATGCAGATAATGTTAAGGATAAAGGTCATTAGACAGCAGACATTTCTTAGACATAAGAGCGTCGCGTCGGTCCAAGTTTATTAACAGAAATGAAAAGACTTTCTGTCGAGTCACAAGTGGAAATACTTCATTAAAAGTGTTCGAAAGCCAGGTGTTCAAAGAGCCAAACGACTTGTTTTGTTCATTCTGGCTGTAATAATGATTCGATCTAAAAGATTGCTATATGCCTGCGTTATATACAAAGACATTCCCATAATCACAACCAAATGACTTAATGAATACTGGAATCAATGTAAATCCTTAAATCAAATTAAAGTCTTTATCACACCTCGCACATGGCGGGGGCTGTGGAACCCTCCCAATTCCAGGGACACTGCCAGATTGAGATTTATTTGCCCTATGGAGTGTGTGTGCATCTCATAAATCTCAGATGCTGCCCCCACCCCAAAACCCTCCTGCAGACACACTTACAAGCTCGTTTGACAGAAACTCCAGGGACAGGGTGTGGGGTGTGAGGTGTGGGGTGTGGCACCTCAATCTATAGCATCCATGATGCACAATTTACATGCCACATTTCGGCTGGCATAATGAAGTTGGTGGCATGCTGCTGCTGCTTGCTTGTGCTTGTGCGTGGCGTAATCAACAAAAACAGAAACACGGATGAATTTTATCTAAATCAATTCAATGAATGGCCCCCACAACCGAAATGCAGATGCAGGCAGACACATCAGAGGCGCAAGGCAGGTTGCAGGCATCCCGCATGCTGCATGCCGCATGCTGAAGCTAAAAATACAGAGAACACTCTCCACACCACTCTCGACTCTCCACTCTCCGAGGAGGGGCAAAGACAACACACAATAGCCTCCAAGGGATGGGGCAGATGGTGAGGCAGCTGCTGTGGGCTGTGATGGCGATAAGAGAAACAGAAACTCAAATTAAATTAAAATCTTTCAGTTTCAATTACGAGTTTTTGTGTGCTGCCTGGCTGCCTGGCTCTCTGGCTGGCTCTCCGGCTCTCTGGCAGTGGCATTGGCTTTGGCGCTGGCGCACTGTGGCGCACTGTGGCGCACTCCAATTTCAAACATACAAAACACAAATTGCATTCAAAATGCATTAAAACCAATTTGCACGCAAAAATTTGCATAAAACTCCGTTTGCCAAAAGCCAAAGGGATGGATGATGCCATCGCATCGGCAAAGAGATTGTGGAAATTGGTGGCAAAGCAAGAAACAAAATTATATTCCCATCAATTATAATGGCAATGACAAAACCCGAATGCAACACAAGGTGAAGTTGAAGTGGAAGTTGAAAGAACTTTTGCAAAGCGGAATAAGGGATGGATGGATTCACGGGATTCATGGGTGTTTATGTTAGCCTTGCAGAACAAATTGCACTGCACAAAGGGAAAAAATAAACACCACAACAAGGCATGCAACATGCAACAAAAGAGAGAGAGCGTGTGTGTGTGTGACGCCGTCCGGCTGGCGGCGGGTGCAGATCATCTGCTTACAAATATAGATACAAAAATGCAAGCAAAATAAATTGCTGCGCCCCCAAAAAACCACCCAAAACGATGATGGCGTTTTCTGGCTAATTTGATTATTTTACTGCCGGCTGGAGTTTGGCTGGAGTGGGGGGATTCCACGTTAATTACCTCACAGACGACGCTCGTTGGGGCTCTGGCCCAGAGCGAGAGATAGAGAGATGCACAGCACAGCACACGCCCATAAACAATTTGTTGTGTGTGCACTCAATTTAAATGGATACTGGGAGCCGCCTCGGTCCCAGTCCTGGGATATACCCCTGATAGAATTTTGGGCTCATTTTATGCTCTTTCCAGATGGAGAGAGTGCCACCATGAATGTGACATTAATGAGCTCTTAGCTTATCCCAGAGGCTGCTGCCGACGGAAACTTTATGGCTATAATTTGTCCTTGAATTCGTATTGGGACACACTCCATAGAGGAAGAGGTGGGCAAGACAGAGTATGTTCATAATTAAATTGTTATTTGGATCCCGCCCACACCCCACCTGCTTCCCGACTGCTTGCTGCTCATTTGAAGGTTATAAAAGGTCGCCCCACCACGCACTGTGCATGGATGTCGATGTGGATTCGAGTGGTAACCCGAGCAGGGATTAAAAAATTACTTTATTCGTAAATGAAATCCCCTTTTGGATGTGGTGTGGTATGTGGCCATGGCAACCCCTTCTGGCAGTGGCCATCCAAAGTGGCCAACAGGATACCGACCGCTCTCTCTGTGCGTGTGTGTGTGTGTGTGTGTGGTTTTAGTAAAAGTTTTTGATTTTCCAACAAAAGTTAAGCATAATCCCGAAGCAGGTAAGTCAGCTGCTCAAAAGTTGGCCATAACTTGGCGTTAATTTCATTAACATCATTTGGCCAGAGAGACTTTTTTATGGCGCTGTGTGGAAGGACGGAAGGAAGTCTTTCATTATCCCACAATGAAGTGTGGATTTAATTTGATTGCTCATTGTTTGGCGGCACGGGGGAATGGGAATCCTTGGTCCGCCCTACCCGCCCCGCCCTCTCGGGGCTCTCGTAACAATGCGCAGAAGATGGTCAGTGCTCCACTGGTGAAGGAGCTTATTGTCCAGAGACCAGGGGACCCTAATCAGATTAAGAACTTATTTCAAAATGCTTTAAGGCTAATGCAGATAATGTTAAGGATAAAGGTCATTAGACAGCAGACATTTCTTAGACATAAGAGCGTCGCGTCGGTCCAAGTTTATTAACAGAAATGAAAAGACTTTCTGTCGAGTCACAAGTGGAAATACCCTCAAAAGCTCGCTGATTAAAAGTGTTCGAAAGCCAGGTGTTCAAGGAGCCAAACGACTTGTTTTGTTCATTCTGGCTGTAATAATGATTCGATCTAAAAAGATTGCTATATTCCTGCGTTATATACAAAGACATTCCCATAATCACAACCAAATGACTTAATGAATACTGGAATCAATGTAAATCCTTAAATCAAATTAAAGTCTTTATCACACATCGCACATGGCGAGGGCTGTGGAACTCTCCCAATTCCAGGGACACGGCCAGATTGAGATTTATTTGCCCTATGGAGTGTGTGTGCATCTCATAAATCTCAGATGCTGCCCCCACCCCAAAACCCTCCTGCAGACACACTTACAAGCTCGTTTGACAGAAACTCCAGGGACAGGGTGTGGGGTGTGAGGTGTGGGGTGTGGCACCTCAATCTATAGCATCCATGATGCACAATTTACATGCCACATTTCGGCTGGCATAATGAAGTTGGTGGCATGCTGCTGCTGCTTGTGCTTGTGCTTGTGCGTGGCGTAATCAACAAAAACAGAAACACGGATGAATTTTATCTAAATCAATTCAATGAATGGCCCCCACAACCGAAATGCAGATGCAGGCAGACACATCAGAGGCGCAAGGCAGGTTGCAGGCATCCCGCATGCTGCATGCCGCATGCCGCATGAAGCTAAAAAATACAGAGAACACTCTCCACACCACTCGACTCTCCACTCTCCGAGGAGGGGCAAAGACAACACACAATAGCCTCCAAGGGATGGGGCAGATGGTGAGGCAGCTGCTGTGGGCTGTGATGGCGATAAGAGAAACAGAAACTCAAATTAAATTAAAATCTTCAGTTTCAATTACGAGTTTTGTGTGCCGCCTGGCTGCCTGGCTCTCTGGCTGGCTCTCCGGCTCTCTGGCAGTGGCAGTGGCTTTGGCGCTGGCGCTGGCGCACTGTGGCGCACTCCAATTTCAAACATACAAAACACAAATTGCATTCAAAATGCATTAAAACCAATTTGCACGCAAAAATTTGCATAAAACTCCGTTTGCCAAAAGCCAAAGGGATGGATGATGCCATCGCATCGGCAAAGAGATTGTGGAAATTGGTGGCAAAGCAAGAAACAAAATTATATTCCCATCAATTATAATGGCAATGACAAAACCCGAATGCAACACAAGGTGAAGTTGAAGTTGAAGTTGAAAGAACTTTTGCAAAGCGGAATAAGGGATGGATGGATTCACGGGATTCATGGGTGTTTATGTTAGCCTTGCAGAACAAATTGCACTGCACAAAGGGAAAAAATAAACACCACAACAAGGCATGCAACATGCAACAAAAGAGAGAGAGCGTGTGTGTGACGCCGTCCGGCTGGCGGCGGGTGCAGATCATCTGCTTACAAATATAGATACAATGTTGCATATGCATTTTGTGGGAGGGAACGAAGCCAGAGACCAGGGACCAGAGGATTGGGCATGCTTCGCTAGAGATGTGCTCGTGACTATCGAATAGTCTTAGACTTTCTATCATTAATCGAAAGCACAAGCAAAAAATGCAAAAGAGAATGCCCGAGAATGCAAAAACAAAATAGATATATGCGTGCGCGCAACCGAGACTAGGGACCGAAAATGCAAAAACAAAACACATAGAGTGTGAGTAAGATTTTTTCGGTCTAGATATTTAAAAGCAAAATTTTTTCATAATTTTGTGTTTAAATTTTATTTTATGTTTTTTCTAAATTTAATTGCTTTTTTTAACATTTTATGTATATTTTTTTAAAATTTAATTTCATATTATTTTCTTCTCGTAAAAAATTATTTTTTTGTTTTAAATGTTTTTAATTTTTTTTAAATTATTTTGTTTTTTTTTTAATTTAATTTTTAATTTAATTTTTATCTCGATTGTTTGTGTATTATATGGATTGAAGATGATATTCATAGAGCATTTTAGTGCCCGACAAACTATCGAATCTCAAGCCCCGAATCCCTCTGCCATTTTCACTAATGAAACATCGTCCATCTCTAATCAATGAAAGCAGACCATGAGTGTGACTGTCTATGCAAATTGTTGCTGTTGCTGACGCTGTTGGTGGCAACACGGACACGCTTCAAAGGTGCAACCGATTGCTGCTGCTGCTGCTGCTGCTGCTGCACTCAAGGTGGCGGCGGCATTGGCATTGGCGTCAGGAGGACGCATATGGCAGGCACTGAATCCTCACCCCGAGAATGCGAAGCAGACAGAATAGAGGGAAGAGCTGGCAGACAGGAGAGAAAAGCAGGCAGGGATACAGGCAGACAGACAGACAGACAGGGAGATTGGCAGGGCAGACAGATTGCAGTTGCAGGCAGCCGGCGCCTGCTCCTGCCCCCTGCCCCCTGCCGCTGCCACTGCCATTGCCACTGCCGCTCCATCCGTCCCTCCCTTTTCCACCAAGTGACAACGACATTGTCGAAGGTGTTGGAATATCCAGCAATGGAAGGCTTTTGTCTCTCTGCCGCCCATCGATGGGGTGTCCTCCATCTGGCTGCATCCCTCTGCCCCTTCATAGAGCATTGAATTATTGCTTGCTGCATGCTACAAATCAGCTATAAAGTTGCCACACAACACCACCGCTGGTGGGCAAAACGGTTGCACTGCACCAGCACAGCACAACACAACGCAACACACAAACGATAGATATATGGCTTGGATAAATATTGTTCTTCTTGTTCAACAGATTTCCGATTGGTCTTTAAATTAAATTTGCAATCTTGTTTATAAGTGCACAGTTCAAAAAGGGGGGAAGCCCCACCACCCCATGGGAGGAGCTGTAATTCCGAAATAGATTACTTTTGGCCAAGTGCTTACACTTGGAATTTGCATTTGATTTTCGGCAGTAATTTACTTTCCAGATATATTTGGAATTGGATCAACTATCGATTGGGAAGCTGCTTAAAATTATACAAATAATCGAAGGAGAAACGATTCCCGTCTAAAGAAAAGCCTAATTTAATCCGTGTTTTCGTTTCTTTGTCCAACATTTACACAGTTCTTCAATCTACAGAACAGAATGAAGTCTTCTATCTGTCGTCGCTTAGATCCCACGCGATGAATGCCCCGAAAAAGGACACCAAGGCAAGGACTTGCTTCTCTCTTATCCGGCCAGTGCCCTCGGTTCTCTATGTCTTCCAATGTTTTTATTTCTTTTCTTAGAGGGAGTGCAAAATCCATGTACACGAAAAAATAAAGAAGGAAACTTTTTTGCTGCTCCTGCTGCTGCTGCTCCTTCGGAACTTGTTTCGCCATTGTGCAAACTTATTTCCTTTTATCCCCCTTATCGCCATTTGCCGAGATTTGTTGAGAGTATAATCTGCTAATTGGAGCGGAAAATTAGCAAGTTTTATTGATTCGCCTGCAAGAGATTTATTGTTCCAGACACACAACAATATATATAGATATATATAGTGCTACTCCTAGGGTACTCCTAGGGTTCGAAACCAATAAAAAGTTCAAGCTCCCGGCTCCCTGCGAAACACGAGAAATTCCGTAAAAAGTTTAGCTTTAAAAATTCTATATATATTTCATTTGCAGGAAATATTTTTTACTTTTATTTTTTGTCGCTCTTTCATTATTTTAAAAGCGGATTACAAAACATCTCTGCCGAAACGAAACACGGGGAAAAATGCCATCCAGCGGTATTAAATTTTCAGCCAAAAAAAAACCAAAACTGAATGAGAAAAAAAGCATTTGGTGAGGGAGGTTTTCCCTTAGCTAAATCGGTCATGATATATATATATAGTATATTTGTATATGTATATATCCAACAGCGAAAACAAAAATGCAACTCAGCGCAAAACAAAATGAAACGAAGAACGACGGTGGAGGGAGGAGGGAGGAGTAGGGGAGTACGAGTATTATGTATTTCATTTTGGCATTTGCCGCAAACACTCCAAATGCATTTGCCATTCCCCCTAGATACAATCTCCCTCCCAGCCCTGTGTTGGTTTGTATCTTTTTATTGAAATCCTGAATGGGTAGGGCAGGGGGTGAGGGTGTGTTGTGGCAGTGTGGGTGATGGCTTTCTGGGGGGCAAAACTCCTGCCGGAAGCGTGGATTTTTAATGCATGCTGCCTCTTGCCTCCTCACTTGGTGTTTCCTTTTGGCTCTGATGCGAATGTAGACACATGTTTCTATTTCTTTTCGTACAGTTCCGTTCCGCCAGGGGCCAGGAGTGGGTGTGGCATCCACGGGGCGTGTTCCACATATCAGAACGTCACACGCTGGTTTTCCCCCTCTTCCTCTCCTGGTTTTTCCTTCCTCTTTTTTGCTCTGTTCAGTAGTTTGTTTGTTGTGTTCATGTAAACGACTCCACTCTGTACAGCAATCTTTTTCGCTTTGTTCTTTTAGTTTTTTTTTGTTTTTCTTGTATTTTTGCGTTAATTTGTAGGTACACTCGTTTGCGGGCAGTGCAACTTCTCCTAGATGTTGATAGAACGATCCTAAGTGGAGGGACAACAAATCGATTTCACGATTTCCTTTGAATTGTTATTCTTGGTGATGTTTCTCCACACAATTTCTCTTTCGACAGATAGATTTCCATTTCTTTAAAAGTATTTCTTTATTATTTTTTTTGTTATTTCTTTATTAAAATATTTATTTAATTTTTTGTTATTATTTCTTTAATAATATTTTCTTCATTATTATTTTCTTATTTACCCCATTATTATTAATTTTTATTATTATTAATTTTATTATTCTTTTTTATTATTTTTTTTTTTAATAATTGTTGTATTTTTATTAATTTTTTTTTTATAATAATTTTTGTATTTTTATTATTTTTTTTTTATAATAATGATTGTATTTTTATTATATTTTTTTATATTTTTTATAATTTTTGTATTTTTATTATAATTTTCTTTTTTTTATAATTTTTTGATTTCTTATATATATGTATATATGTATATTGTTTTGTTTTTTTACATTATTATTTTAGTTTTTATTTGTTTTATTATACTTTTTATGAATTATTTTATTGATTATGATTTCTTTATAAATGTTTCTTTATTATTATTTAATTTTTTATAATTTCTATTTTTTTTTATTATTTATTTATTATCATTTATTTAATATTATTTTTGTATTATATTTTCTTATTTATTTCAGAGTACTGCAGTTTTTCCACTCACAAAAGTATCTATAAATGAACACAGATATATGTACACATTTAGATACAGACTGCTACAGATAGATAGGGATACGTGCGATGTATATTTGAGAGATATTTCTAGCTTCTCAGGGAATTGGCTCTCTCTTTTGATTTCTTCGGATCGATACATCCGTTAATTATCTTTCCATGTACAACTGTCCCCCATCTGAATCTTTAATTTTCTCGCCTAATTGGACACTTGACTTGTGCCCCAAAAAGTCAAACCCCAACACACAAGAGTGAAGAAAGTTTTCCGTAATTGCTGCAAGTACAAGAATCCGGAAAATCAGGTGGGAATCCCTGCCACATGCCACAAGCCCCTGCCATCATTTGACACTTTTACTTTTTCGTTTTTCTTTATTTTTCGCTTCTGGCTCTCTCGGAAAAGTAAATTTCCGAGACGCGGAGTGCAATGCGAGAACTTAATCCCAGTGTCGAAGGAATTCCGTGACAAATAGTTTGCGCTGTCAGTGCCCCGTGGATACATATGTATCTATGTATCTGCATACTCGTATAGGAGTACGAGTATGTGTAGCTCAGAGTCTCTGTAGCTTCGGAGTGGCTTATAGCCGTAGCCCAAAGCCTGTATCACGTAGCAAAACGCGATTTTGTCACTTGCAACTGCAACTTACTTTCGACACGTTCACGTCGAATGCATTTGCAACTTGTGCACCCCATACCCCACCACCCCCTCCTTAGAGATCCACCCATTGGGCAGGGGACCCAGACAGACGGGCAGACATTTACATTTGGTCTCGCCCTCTTTTAGAAGAGAACTCAAAAGATACAAATGTATCTGGGCTGTTGCGTTGCCAGCCAGGCAGCCAGGCAGCCAGGCAGCCAACGCGTGTGTGTGGCCTGCAACGCCCCTGAAAAACACTCTTCTGTGTGGCGCCTCCATCCCGGCAGGTCCAGAGAATGGTTGCAACTTGTGTTTACACTCAAATATTTCTGGTTTTATAGCAATGCGGTTACCATGCCCCATGCCCCATGCCCCTTGCTCCATCCCATCCCACACCACACTCCTGCCTCTACCCTCGTCAAGATTGCCCGACACTCATCGTTAAAGTTTTTTTTAGTGGAGTGTAATTAGTATTTTCCATGGCGTTTCCTCGTTTTCCTCCTGTTTTGCTGTCGGACAGTGCTCGGAATAGTTTTGAAAATCCTTTGCGGCTAACACTAATTTGATGGTTTGGCTTGTTTAATTTTTGTATATTTTCACCCTTTTTTCCAGGAGGTAAATCCCACATAATGTGAAAATAATTGTTGTGGAAACAACAGAAAAGGTTAGCAAGGGGAAAGGGGTGCCAACGAATTGAATTACGAATGAATTATTTTGGTTTTTCGTTTCAAAACGATATAAACGGTGGTTTTATTGTTTCGACAAAGCCAAAAGTATTTAATTTCGTCTATGAAAATATTCATTAAATATATAAAGAATATATTTCAGAGAATATATGGCAGCGGCTCAACGGAAGGTGTGCTCATGGCCATCTCTAGATGCTAGGACATCGATCTATCGCTTTTTCTTATGTATTTAATCGATAATTATCGATACAGATTTAAAACAAATCATATTTATTTGCCTATGTACTGGCATCTATCGTTTCAGAGCCCATCTACTCACATTTTTCCCCATTTCTTTCTATCGAATATTGCTTCCAGAGTAGATTTCTTGCCTAAATGTACATTCCCCCTATCAGCATCTTCCCTCACATGATATCTCCTTAAAACACTTGCCTTCGTGTGTGGCAGTTTGGTTTACATTTCCCCAACATTATCTGAAATACCAAAGTCTTCATCGATGGTTACTGTGGATACAATTGAATTCAATTACTTAACGAAACTGTGTCGAATTTCGCAGAGACAACAAAGAGAGAGATAGGGAGAGAGAGAAACAACAAGAAAAGACAAATATAGAAATATTTTTCTCAATTGAAATTGTTCGTTCGATGTTACTGCTGCTGGAGCAGCAGCAGCTGTGGAAAGAAAGGGTCCGGGGGGCACTTTGATAATCGTCAAAAGTGTTGAAGCTGAAGCTGCTTCAAGCAACTGTTGCAACAGTGGCAGCTGTTGCACGGGCACCAACCCACTCCCCCACTCCTATTCGTATTCGCATCTTTCGGAAAAGTCTTTCGCCAGTTGCCTGCGAGAACAAATGCGCTTAAGCAAACTGTCAAATGCATTTGGATATTTTCGCTTCATTCCACTTGACTTTTTGTCGCACCCGCTCCACAATGACGCCGCTGCTCTCTCCCATAATAAATACATATATGTGTAATATAAAACTTTGATGGTAATTATTTTTCCAGAACAACACCCGCATGGAATTCCCCACATGGGAGGCAGCAGAGCAGCCATAAATTGAAATACACTCCACACACCACCACCATGCACCATGCTCCACACTCCACACTCCATACCCCACTCTGCCTCTACGGCAACAAAAGAGGCTGCAACAGCAGCACCAGGCGCATCAGCATCAAGTTGGGTGTGAAAAATGAAAAGCATCTATAATCTAATTTTATCATTATCACAGTTGTCTGCGCTAAGTGACGTCATACGCTGCATGTGCAAGAGCTCCCGTCCCACCCGACAGCCAGCAGCCAGCAGTCGAGTGTCGACGCAGATGAAATGAAATGAGACAAAAATTACAGCAAAGAATATTGGAGTTCACGGTTAGACCCTTTTGGTTACCATTAAAAAAGTACGTAGATCGATTGGAGTGGACTTTTTTTAATCGATAATTATCGAATTTATCTAATAATGCGAATAACATTTGTATTTCTGTGAATAAGTATCGAATTTTAATTACGGAAACAGTTTTTCGGTACAACCAGAATGCACGAAACAAGCATACCTGTCTCCTGGCTCTTTGAACACCAAAGGCTTTTGAGAGCAAAGCCTTTTTTTTTTTGAACACGCCATTTTGAACAAATATTCTTTTTATGGGACTTTAAATATTCTTTTATTGAGTACTCTTAGAGATTCATTCTAGTCATTATTTATATATTTAAACCACGAACTATTCTGAAGTATTCGTTTCTTCCTGTTTTCTTTAAAGTTTCTGGTTGTTTTTCTAATATATGCCCAATCAATGGGTTACTCCCTTTAAAATACTTTAGGGAACTCCACAAATTGAATTTTTTTTGTACGGGTGCATCTTCTCTTCAACTATTATCATACCTTCCAACTGCGCATACCTACAGGATATTAAAGTGGGAGCCCTGTCAGCGAAATAGGGAAAAGTGTATTATTGTGTAAGAAAAATCGCCTGGCACTTGACTTTGCCAACGGCAATAGCAAACGCAGCAGCTATTTCATGCAACGTTCATGCGACTTTTGTTTTTGTCAGGAGTGCCCCTGTACAGTGTACACTGTACAGCATGCACATAGAGAAAGTGGGGGAGAGTCAGCGTTCAGCATCCTGCTTAACGTTTCTCCGGTTGTCCTTGTGCTTATTGTGGAGCTCTTTCTATTCCTTTCTATTGCTTTCCTTTTGCTTTCCTGTGTCTGAAGTTAAGTGCAACTCTAACATTGTGCACCCGAGAGATAGCACGACATTCCATTGTTGTGCTGACTGCTGCAAAGACTTAATTCACCCTTCATCCATCCCACTCCCTGCTCCCTCTCTTTCTCTTTGGCCAGAGCCAATTGGGGAGAAGTCCTCTACTTCTCGACCGGGAGCCGGGAGTCGGGAGTCGGGAGTCTGGGTTCAACTAACCGACTCTATTACGCAGTGTTGTTGCTCCTATTGTGGCTGTCGCCATTCAACGCAAATAGCGACAACATTCAGACACTCGGAACCAAAAAAACAAGCAGAGAAAAGTGGATCCCATGGGTGTATGTGTGCGCGGGAGAGTGGCAAGGTTAAGCTGCCACAAAAAAAGTGCTGGCTGGAAAGATCCCGCAAAACTTTAATTTGATAAGCTGCTGCAAATAAATTGCAGCACAAAAGTCGAAAGTCAAAGGGAGAAAAAAGGTCGGGGTCGCCTTTTTGAACCACTGAAAAGTGAGCTGCAAAAAGGTTTTAAATGTGAATACAAGCAAAGTTTTAAGGCCAAACCTTCATTCAAAACATTCTATTCATGTAGTTTTTCCAGTTTTTGATTCATTTACGTACCTGAAACGAGAGAAAAGAGAAACCAATCTGGTTAGAAAATGATTCAACATCAAGATCATGCCTTCAGTCATTAGAAAATCCATTTAAATCCCTTTACCAATCCTATTCTCGGAGCAATTATAACGATGACCCCACTCGCATGACTCTCACGCACAACCAATTACGAATGCACAAAGAACTCGTAAACTGAATCATTTGCCGCACAATGGGCTGCTCAGACAGCCCAGGTACTCAGAGCTACACTCACATGTCAGCAATACTCGTAATTACGGGTATTTCCCCTGTTTTCCTTTCGGCCATTCGGCGAAAGAGGTAAGAAATCAATTACCATAAAACGGGGCTGGGGGGGGAGCCTAGTCAATGAACCGCAGAGCGAATGACATGCAACATGAACAATGTTGACCTCGACCCTACGCTCGGGCCTGTGTACACGCCCACGTCTAGTAATTCATGCATCATTAGGCCGGAGACGGAGAAATTAAAATAGCACAGCACATACACACTCCATCTCTCTCTCACAAAATGAATACAAACAATATCAACAGCAATAATAATAACAATAGCAACAGCGACAGCAGCCAACAGATGCTCTAATTAATTCCATGAAATTTACGAGCAGCCGCCGATGTGCGGGAGCGATAAACTCTCAAGACGATGACCAGATGACCCAAAGGCTTGCAGCCTCTTGTATACTTTTTTTGGAAGGGCACACCATGCAAACAGATCGATATCTATTGATATTACAACGATAAGCAAGCGATTAAAAGTTTTTCTTTAATCAGTAACAGCAAATCAGTGTTTTAGGTGCATTAATATTCAGATGCTTAAAAGTCTTGGGGCATCACTATTTCTGTTATCATCGAAATAGAATGAACGAGCGTCTCGAACGTCTCGAACGTCTCGAACGTCTCGAACGTCTCGAACCTCTCGAACGTCTATCCGAACATCTCGGGTTTCAGTAACTTTTTTCTTGCTAGCTTAAACAATTTTTTCCCTGTTAAAAAGATCGAAAGATACCTTAAATTACTTCCCGAAATGCGCCACCATTCGATAAGTGCCATAAATCCACAATATAATTTTATTATTCTACGAACATTAATCGATTTCGATTCCAATTATTTCCAGCGTTTAAAAATATAACAAAACATTTATTTGAAGTGTGGCTATTATCCATAGGCTATGATTTTACATGAATAAAATAACCACCAAAAATAAACACGAATATAATCTTCGATTGCTTGCGGCGGACAACATCAAAAAGCTAATACCTGCCCCAGATTTATGCATGTAAATCAACAATGAAATTGATATATTTACCACTTGATTTATCGGATACAATTCAGGCGCAGAGATTTTCGTACAATTTTCTGTTTTTGCGGTCATAAATTTGTACGAGTTTTTGGGCTGACAAATGCCGCTGCTGGAGAGTGAATTTTTATGCGTTAAAGAACACGAATTGGTTCGGTTTTGGATTGGAGATTGGATTGGACGCAATCAACAATTTATGTTATCGCTTTGTCTTGCCCCATGCACACACACTGACTCGTTTCACATCTGTTAAATGTTTACATGCCTAATTATGATTTATTTGAGGCAATCATTTTTCTCAACTGCCAGTCTGCCAAGTGGCAGCAACAGCAGCAGCAGTAGCGGCCATAGATGAGAACGGAAGTCTGTCCAATATAATCCAGAGACCACACCACACCAGACCCCTCCACATCACTCTTTTCCACTCCTGCTCTCTGCGGACTCCTTCCCGGTACTCTTCTTACAGTGAGGGATGATGGTCTCCAGGCACACAAGGACACTGCCGTCGTCAACTGCCATTCGGCGGCACTCAGACTCGACTCTGAATGTCCCCATGGCCGTGCTGGCTCTTTGCTCTTTGTTTATCTAAGTTAATTACAGCAAAACATTTTTAGGGTCGCCTCGCTGCTCCCTCTCTCTCTCTCTCTGTCTATTTCACTTTACTATCGCTGCTCTCTTTCTTGCCTGGGAGTGTGTGCTTATGGGTGGGGTGTTCACGCATGTTTGGGTGCGGACAGTTCCGCTGATTAATTGCCGCTAAGCATACAAGCCGCCATTATTCAACCGCCATACCACATCCCACGAAAAGGCCCACAAAATATACATGTATACTCGTCGTAGAGCGACCCAGCGACTAAAAGACCATGGAGGGTGGTAGTTACTCGTACGGTCTATATGCTATACATAAAACAGATCCCCATATAAACGAAATGGAGAGTATAAAATGCTGTACATAGAGGAACACAAAAGGTTTGACTTCTTGAAGACGGAGAGCCCTGAAGCTTACTGTAATGAGTGGCTTTCTCAAAGGGAGATCTAGATGGATACCCCCCTTGCATCTACGACTTATTCAATTTCACTCTGTACGGCATCTGTAAGCCAGTTGGAACGTTTTTGTCGAGACGTTTCAGTGCAGACAAAAAAAATGTATATTTTTGGTGAAGTCAGCTTTTGGAAATTTCTTAAAATAGCAGTATGGTTTTCTTTTGCATAGTACAAATTATGTTTTTAATTATTTTTATAAATGTATATTTTTTATAACGTATTATTTTTTAATTTATTAGGTTTTTTTTAATTTTTTTTTTTTTATTAGTTATTTAATTATATTTAAACTATTTTTATTTTTTAGATTCGTTTTTGTTTTCAATTAAATTTTGTTTTTTTCTTTTAATAGTTTTTGCGTTTTGTAATTAGTTTTTTCTTTAAATTCATTGTTTACTTTTAAATTAAATTAATTTTTATTTTGTCATTAGTTACTTCTTTTCAATTATGTAGGTATTTTTTTTATTAATTTTTTTTAATTTTTTTTTTTTTTTTTTTTTTTTTTTTTAATTGGTTTTTTTTTAATTTTTTTTTTTTTTATTTTTTTTATTTTGTTATTGAAAACATTTTTTTTATTTTATGCAATTACAAATCTTGACGATTTTTACTTGCAGCTATGTAAGGTGAAATCTAACGAGTCTCTTTTCTTTCGACCTTGATTTGCCTTTGCTAGTGGCTACATTTATGGAACTACTATCATCAATCAATCATCAAATACAATGCCTGGGTGCTGGTACCCTTTGAACCTTCAGCCTTCGCATGCAACCAACAAAAATATCAGATAGATAGAAGTATCTATAGAAGAAAGCACCGACGACAGCGACAAATGTCAAACAAGTAAATCAATTGTTCAGGCAGCTGTGGAGCTGCTGTTTTCACATTCAATTTATTTATTAGTATAGTATTTTTGGGGCCTAATTTAATCAAGAACTAAATTATGTGAATAGGTAAGGTCTTTGATTGAATTAAACATGCGAGTGTAGCAGCAGCAGAAGAAAAGAGACCTGAACTCTGAACACGACTGGAAATAATTTCCGACTTTGCCCCGCAGTCGATGCGGATTGATTGTGGAGTTCCTTCCACTCTCCCAGACGCATCCTTGGAGCCTCCTCTTCCACTTATTGTTTGCTAGTTTGTTAGTCGTTCGGTTAGCCTCTGCCCAGGCATTGCCACTGCACTGCAGCAGAAGCAGCAGCAGAAGCACACTCTGGTGGCAAGGAAGTCGGGCTGCTTGCTCAATGAATAAAGAAACAAACAAACAAGAATTTTGTACGCTTGACTGCATGTCTCTGCCATGAGCGATTCAGCAGCGACAAAGCGACCAAATGAATGAATGACTGAATGAATGAATGAATGAACGACTGAGCGCGTGAGTGGTGGTGGCTACTGCTGCTGGTGCAAATGGCTGAATGAATTGTCGGTGGGTTGTATAAATCAACTTGGCGTTTATCTCAAAGCAAATAAGTCAACAGTGTAGACGGATAGCAAAATGCAATGTGAATGTGGAATGGGAATGTCAGTCGAGGGAGAGAAGAGGGTCGGTCCGAGTCGGTTCGGGTCGGGTCGCTCTGCGTGATGACACGGACGATTTAGTTGCGCATCCGTTGGCAGCTTCAAGTGACCCCCGAATCCTCCTCCTCCCTCCCTCTCTGTGAGATGAAGATTTTCCATTGTTTTCCACAGTCGAATTGTTGGTCAAAAGAACCCACTGACTGCATCTCTGGAAATCCTTACTAATTTCATGCTTTAACCATCCGTATCCGTAGATGGAAGATGTGTTCTGGGGAATTATAAGTTGAAAACTCCATGCAAATATCTGTATCTCGTACTAGTATTCGTATTTGCTTCAGTCTAAAATGGAAATCAGACGGCTGAGTGCCTCGTCAGCTGTTCGTTCGTTCGTTCGAATTATCTTTTGTGGACACACGAAATTTGCTTCCACAGACAAGCAACCGACCACAAAAGTCGCACAGGCACATACACACACACACACACAATGTGCACACGTATCTCAAAGATACATTTGGGGATTTTGGTTTCTAAAGTGCAACAGTAATTCATCAATTAAACCCTGCCTTTATAGAATTACCAATTACCATTTCACCATTTCACATCCGGCATCCGGCACATCACCCACAAAATGCAAATGTTCGCCACCCGAAAAGTTTTTGGGCACAGGCCAGCCAGCCAGGAGGCAGATCCAGGCTTTTAGCTCATTCTCTCTCTCTCTCTATCGTATCCTCAGTTCTCTCTGGCAATGTGCGGCTTTTGGCAATTTGGCAGCAAACTAATCGATGGCGAAACATTTGCCCAGACACAAAGCGAGAGCCTAATGCAAACTCCCCAACACAACCAATCGCTGGTGGTGGAGAGTCACTCTCGTTGCCATGTCATAAAAGATGCACATTGTATCTACTAGTATGCATAGTATCTGCAGCATCCCCATCCACCATTCACCTCCACCTACCTACAGCTTACTTTGCGGCCGTTCGTTTGTGCCGCTCTTAATGCGCTTTAGCCCCTCCTCCTACTCCTTCTGCTTCTGCATTTGCATTAAAAGCGGTACGAGCCAAACTGTCAGACGGCCAGAGAGACGAAGTTGCAGTCGGAGGTTGAGTCGGAGTCAGAGGAGGATGGAGCCAATATTCCAGGCTCACAAATCACACGGCACAGTGGTACGAAGCTGTAGTATCTTGGATCGTGGTTTAGATATATTTTGGGATGTATTTTGTGATCCATCAGATTGCAGAAACTCATCGCAATCGTGCAATCATTACTATCAGTTTTTTGTCTGTTTGAACACCTGGCTTTCGAACTCTGTTCAGTCTAGAGTTTCTATTTATTTGTAACAGCACTCTCAAACGATTAAAGAGCGTGAAATTTAAGACAAAATCATACAGAAAGAACCCTTTGATAGATTTTTATAAATTATTATATAATTACAGTGGCATTTCTAGTACTTTTCTCAACTCTTATCCACTGTACTGGCGGCAAAAGTAGCTCACAATTCAGGATGCACAATGGCACAGGCCGGCGCAAAGAGTGTGGCACCACAAAGCCCTTGCCTGGTCTGCACCACATTGCTTATTTAATGAGATTAACGTCTAAAGACAAATGTCATGTGCATGTTAACTGGAGGAGGATGAGGATGAGGATGGAAAAATACGGGTATCTTCTGGTTATACACGTTGAGAGCAGAGCAGGGTGTCCACTGTCCACTGTCCTCCTGGTTTCTGCTGCGGTTTCGGACAGTTTCTGCTTCTGTCGCCATAAAAGGCAGAAGGCGGCACATTAAAAATTCTAAAATGTGTTTTTGCCAGCCTACCGCCAGCCTCTGTACCTCTGGCAGCACCATAAGCTGCAGACGGCCCAAAAGAGAGACGTAACCAAAGCAAGGCATACGAGTGCTCGTAAAAAAAGAAAACAAGATCCTCAAACGCTGACTCTTCTGCTCTTGTGCTCTTGTGCTCTCGTGTTTGGGCTCCTACTTGGGCAGCGTGCAGTGGCTTTAAGTTTCAGCTTCAACTTCAAAGTGGCCGAATGCCATTCCGATAACTGCAGGGGCAGACATTCGATTCAGATGCCATGGCCAAATGGGAGGAGGACCATAGAAAACTATGGCTGAAAACGATGACAGCTCAAGTAGTGGCAGTGGCAGCAGCAGCAACTGTGGCAGCAACGGCCGAAGCATCAGCAGCCTTGACCGAAGTGAAAAGTGAAAAGCTGTCACCAGTTTCTGTCCCGCTGACCATCTATTAAATATGTATGCGGAAAAATCATCCAACTATAAAAGAGCTAACGAGCTGTAAACTATGAAAAAAGCAAACCTCTTTCTGCTTAAATTGAGCTATAAATTTCGACTATTAAGCAGAATCAAGAATAATCAACGGTAGAGTTGTAGCAAATAAAGATCCCAAAGCTTGATTTAAACGAGTACCGGGTATAAAAACTGAAAATGGAACAACTATGGAACTACTTTGTGGACTAAGATCATTACTTTATCAGGAGACTAGAAAAGGATGCCTGATTCTATTGCTATGTTTGCTAGCAACGAGTAATTATTAAGTACGAGTATTGAGCAACTAGTACTGAGTAAAAAGTAACGAGTGTCAATTAACGAGTAGTATGAAGTAACAAGTAGTATGAAGTAACAAGTAGTATGAAGTAACGAGTAGTATGAAGTAACGAGTAGTATGAAGTAACGAGTAGTATGAAGTAACGAGTAGTATGAAATATTATGAAGTAACTAATGGTATTAATTATTAAATTAGTGTTAAGTAACGAGTAGAATAAAGTAACTAGTAGTATGAGTTATTATGGAGTATATAGAAGTATTAAATTTTTTTAAGTAACGAGTAGTATGACGTAGTTAGTAGTATGAAGTACCGAGTAGTATAAATTACATAGTAGTATAAATTACATAGCAGTGTTAAGTAACGAATATTAAGTGAAAGACGACGAGTAATTAATGAGCAGTCCCAGAAGTAACGAGTAGTGAATAAGTAGAAATAATACTCGTTTTACCCAAAACTTTAAGATCTCAATGTTTACTCCACTTGCACCTCCCAACTTCCCCCCTCAGTAATCGTATCTTTCTGTTTCTATGGATGTATCCTCCTCCTCCCTCTTGAATGGCGCTTGGGGGCGAATTGCAAAATGCTTTTACAAATTGCTTTGGCCATGGGATTTTACAGAAGATTTTCATTAAGCGTCCAGTCCAGTCCAGTTTAGGCCAGGACATAATACCGCAAATTAATGTAATGACAGAGCCCCACAGACAGATGGAGGACATATATATATAAAGACTAATGCCAATACAAATAGCACACACACACACATTAAGGCAGAAGCAAAGACATCTGCTATTCATGTGACAAACACTTTGGATGGTAAGCGGATTAGGTCAAAACTCGTAAATGACTTTTAAATCTAATACACTTGAAATGCAGAGACAGTGGCGACCCCAGAACGGATGTCCCTTTAACAAATCATCAGTCAAACAGAGAGAGATACAGACACAGATACATATAGAGATACAGATACTCCTCCTCCCAGATAAAGGAACACATGGCTCCGGGGCTCCAGGCTGATTTGCCGATTGTCACAGCGACATGCGTCTCAATAATTCATCATGGAGGCCAAAAGGCGTCGCAAAGATTTCAGACAGGGCCTTCTCCCAAGCCACGGCTTCGACTTCGATCTCGACATGGCGGCAAATTGCGTTGACGCGGTTGCACGTTGTCACCGCAGAAAACGTGTGGCAGTGGCAACACCCCCAGCCCCCAATCCCCAATCCCCAACCCTTCACAGTGACAATGATGAATAAAAGGCGATAAATCTCGCCAAAAGAAACACAGACCCCAAGAAAAACTCTACAACGGATTTGGCTCAAGCCGAAGGACAGAAAAGAAGGTAAAACAGAAGCCAGAGCCAGGCCAGGCCGGAGACGGAGACGGAAGACATTTGTTTCAGCTCTGGAGCTGGAGGAAAGGGAGCAAAGGGGTGCCCAAGTGGTAGGCCGCCCTGATGACGTCCACTGATTTGCACGGGGGAAAAAGTGAACAGCAGCTTGCGTGGGCCTTCGTGGATGTCAACTTCTGTCGCCTGATGATGATGGTCGGATGGTCGGATGTTAGGGGGGTCGAGAGCTCGAGACGTCATCGCAACGAGGGTTGTTCGCACAATTACGCCACAAGCATCCGTATGAGACGCGTGTAATGGGTTATAATGTATCCCCGACTAGAGCTGTCCGTTCCAGTCTTAATAATGTCTTTGGGAATGATAAATGATGTCAGGACCGACAAACAGATGTTTCAATTATGAAAGGGCTGCGTTAAGGGAGAAGCTTTGCCTTTAATCGATTCCTCTTTACAAAAATCGATCTATTATTGCCTATCGGCCATGGGCCATCTCTAGCTTCGCCTGCAACTGAATGGAAGTCACGTGAGGCAGCTGCCGCAGCAAAGTTTATGCCTCAACGACAACACAATCGAAGCTACGGATGCGGATGCGGATACGTCTGAGGAGGATGAGGACGCGGTTCCATCTCTGAGGTTGGTACGTGGGCGCCATAGCCGCAGATCATTAGCGTTGCCAGCCGCAACAAAAAAGAAAGAAAATAAATAAATAAAATAAGGAAGGAAAGGAAAGGAAGGAGAGTGACACAAACGACGACAGCAGTCCCCATGCGGGGTAAACGTTTACTTCTTTGCTCAAGAAAATAAAAATATAACAACTTTGAGGCTCTGCCACTGACAGGCGCGCGCGTCTCGGCCCTCAACTTGAAGAAGTTTTATGTTTTATGTGCAAGAAAAAAGTCTGATTTATGTTTAATGGCTTGCAATATTCAAGTGGAAGCCAAGTTATTGCTGCTGTCCAGGACAGTGTTTATTATTTTAGTGCCTAGAGGAAATCAGGAAGCAGACAGCGGACAGCAGAACACAGACCAATGGGTAATTGGGATCATGGCAATTGGTGGACGGCCAAAAGATGGCCATAACTATAGAGAGAATATAAGGTGATGAAGCATCTTCAAGGCTTCTTGAGGTTATTGATTAGAAGCTACATAAAGCTCTTTTACATAAAAAAAAGTATAGGAGCGAGTGAGCCGGGGGTTGGCGCACGAGCAAAGGGAACCTGCTACCTAGTAAACAGCATACATACATGTATATCGCTATAAGACGCATTTTCTTTGTAATTTTATTATCCACACATTTGTGGAATAACCTTAGGCACTCTTCCACCTCAGACACAAATGAATTTGGAAATAGTTAAGCGGCTCTGACACATGCAAAAATCTTTCAACTTTCAATTATCGTACGGCCAACTGTTGAGCAACTCATTTTCCTGTAAATTAAATTAATTAGAGAACAAAAGAATGTCATGAGAGCATAATAAGATAATTTACAAAAAGAGATGGAGGATAGCCGAACCTGTGCATACCCTACTAGATTCGTTTTTAAAATCTCTTTATGGTATAGGGATCCAATCTTGGTCTTTCTGGGGGGACTGTATCTCGGGCCTGACAAACCTCTGGTCACAAACAATATACCCTGCGAAAGGGCATAACAAGCGGGGAATCAAGCTAAACTTTTTTAATTGCATTCAATGTAGAGCTGCCAACTACGACGACAAGGACAACGACACAAGGATGAGAGAGAGACAAGGAGACAGAGCGAGTCCCACGAAAAACTGAGAAAGAGATAGCTAGAAATAGGAGGAGAAAACTCCATGATGATGAAGTTGCCAACGTTGACGCATTGCTTGGGGGGCGGGGTGGGTTGGGTGCATTCCTTGCCATCACTTAATGACATTTTCATCAAGATCCTGCCTGCCCCTGCACCGTAGCGCCCCCCTCCTCATTATCATTATAATTGTCATGCTGATTTTTGTGCTCCTGCTCAGCAGCAGAGGGAGAGAGAGAGACAGCGCCACAGCCACAGCATTTTCTGCATTTGTTCGGGGAAAAAGTTTCCTTCTTTTTTTTTGGTGAAGTAAAAGTTCTTTCATATTGTGATTTGTGTGCAGTGAGTGAATTGTTGTCGGAACTCAACGACTTTCCTCTCCCACAGGCACAAGCATGACTTACATACATTTCTTCTTCTTTTTCTTAATGAGAACGGAGTAAGGAAGTGCCTCCGATAAAGACACTGACGGAATGATGTGCATACGTAATTACATTTAATCGTGGAATGTGAGTCTCGTTAGTGGATTATTTCCATTGGAAATGAAAGAAACAAAAAATATATAAAGAAAAAAAGAATATTAGTGGTTGCCGAAACCCGGGATTGAACCGGGGACCTTTAGATCTTCAGTCTAACGCTCTCCCAACTGAGCTATTTCGGCACTTGACGAACAAGTGTCAAAAGCTCCCTATACGCGCAGAGAGAGAGAGAGAAGGACAGATATGTAGTATGTGTTGGAAGAGATAAGCTTCAAAGCACTATCCGAGAGATAACGATTGAGCCTCGTTCAAATCCAAAGGCATATTGCAATTATTTGCTTTCGAAAACACGTATTCTGATAATTCTGATTTCTATTTTAGTAGATTTTTTTAGAAGCAACATTTCAATTTTTAGTGATCAAATGATCAGTAACCTCATATTTATTTCCAAATCTCACAATCTTTATCGTAACGAAAACGAAAATAATGAGTAAGCACAATGTCTCAAACGGAGGCTTTCGTCTGGAACTACCCAAGCGACGGCAGTCCATTGGCAGTGTCCTGGTCTGCGCCATTGGCGACGCAGGAGAGAATGAGTATGATAACGACCGTCACACGGTGATACAGAACATCCCTGATCCCGTTGATGCGTGTGCCGGGGGGCAGCATTCTCTGGTGCTGACGCAGAGTGGGGATGTCTACTCTTTTGGCTGCAACGGCAAGGGCGCTCTGGGCAGGAGTACCAGTTCCAGTGAGCCAGGCAGCGAGTCCTTGCCCGCCTTGGTCGATCTACCGGGAAAGGCCTTGTGCATCACTGCAGGCGACTCGCACTCGGCCTGCCTATTGGCGAACGGCAGCGTTTACGCTTGGGGATCGTTCCGCCTCACCATCGATGGCATTGCACTGAAACCCACTCAGATCTTGGCAGGCACCGTCTTCTGCAGCATTGCCTCAGGCAGGAATCACTTGGTGGTTCTTTCAACTCGCGGCAAGGTCTATACAATGGGCTGCCCCGAGCAGAGACAGCTGCGGCGCCTCTCAGAGTGCTCCGCCTTCGCCCACATCAAATAAAAATCCGTTCCGCCAAGCCTTTCAATGCCATTTGGGCCACGAACAGTTTTACTTTCCTGCGTGAATCGCAGACGGAAACTATCTGGGCCGTCGATCTGAACAACTGCAAGCAGTTCGCGCCAATCAAGACAACCCTCAAGGACGTCACTCAGATTGCTGGTGGGGATTACCATACCTTCATGCTCCAAAAGAATCGCCTATGCTTTGTCGATGGGCTGGGCGAAATCGGTACCGAAATCGTGTCCCAACTGGCTCCCGTCAAGAATCTGGAGTGCATCAACATTGTGTCTGTGGCCTGTGGAGACATTTGTTCCTATGCCATCACCGAGGATGGTCTTCTCTATACCTGGGACATTCTCTCCAGCTTCCAGCTGAGAATGGCCGGCCAGGATGATCAACCGATTCGTGTCATCAGCCGGAATACCGCTAACAAAAAAATACTCCTAGCATCTGCGGGGGCACGGCATGCTCTGTTCCTGGCCCAGGATAATCCTTATGTAATTAATTCTCTCAAAGACTCTTTTCTTGCATTTTCATAGCAAATTACTCAAAATTATTATGGACAGACCGTACTCTAACATCATTTATTTTCTTCTCCTTCTCCCATTTTTCCACTTTATTTTTGCATTAATCTTTGGCTATTAATTTTTGTAATTTTCACACCTTCAAACAAACTTTGATGTGCCACGGCGACAATAAGTTTTACGATTGCCCCGCACTGCACCACACTATGCCACACACCCGCCGCGGCACTCCGCCCCCTTTGTGCCTTGAGAGTCGCAAAAACAAAATGTACAATTATTAAACTTTTAATCAATTTATCAATATTAACTTTTTACTTGTGTGCAGGGGGTGGCACAACTTTTCTAGTGCCTCGTGCCAGACCCCCTCATTTTGTTTTCCCACCTCTAACTTTTCCCATTGGTGGGAAAGGGGAGAGCAGCAAGGAGATTCTGCTCAATTTTTAGTCGTTACGCCATTTCAATTACTGGCCAAGTGCCAGGACACAGGGCGAGAGCAAGGACAGCTGGACAGCTGGACGATCGGTGGCAAATTTATAGAGACAAAAAGCTAGAAAGGAGACCCATAGACCATAGCAAGAGCGAACAAAGGGAATAAGTAAAATGTGTAAAAATGGTGGCACATCCCGAGCTCATTTGTTGGCAGACGCAATGGGGGATGATGCTGCTTGCCGCTGCCGCTGCTGCTGCTGCTTTGCTGCACTTGTCATATTACTAATTTCCCTGGTGACCAAGACCAAGACCAAGAGCCATTGAACCCCTGTATAGAATCGTGTGTATGTACAGGGTTCAATCGTTAAACGTTCAATCTGCTGCATCAACGGGTTGCAACTGCAACTGCAGTGGAGGCAACTTTTTGATTAACGCCATTATGAGGTGATTGTTCAGTTAAGGTTGGAGGCTTCTTTCAGGCTGCTCTCCTGGACCTGGAACGAGTCCTGCTGCCTGTGTCTGCCTGCTACCAAATTGCACTCATGTGTGTAATTTATTTTCTCGGCATGAGAAAAACTTCCTAACCGGAAAATGAGGCACTCAATTAAGAAAACGTTTAATCCATGAAATGTTCCAATTGCAGACACACACACATAGACGGACTGCAGCGGCAGTCGACAGGGAACGTCGGGAAGGGGGATGGGAGGATAGGAGGTGGATGGTAGATGGTAGATGGATGCCCTGAATGGCTCGAATGGCCAGAATGTGCAGAATAGTCTCAGGAATGGGAGAGGGGGCTCGGGGACTGGATGAACGACATTGCCCAGTGGGGGCTGTAAAAATTGCTGTCTATATAATTGATTGGGTGTGCCTTTTGGATTTACTTTTCTCTCTCCCTCCCTCTCTCTCTCTCTTTTTGCTATTTTTCCTTCTCCTATTTTTTTGTGCTTAAAGCACATCCCAGTGATTTGTAATTCCCATTTCAAATTACATGGCCAAATGTTCCTCTCGATTTAAAACTGAGCCCAGAGACTGAAGAAAGCTAAGGGAAGCATTTCCTGATATTAATTGTGTTTGAAAATGGGCCTTAAGGAGGCTTTAACGGAGTGTGGAAAATGGAGTGGCTTGTAAACGTAGGGGACTATTTATCGTATTTTAAGGATTTCATTGTAAAAAGTCTACAATGGGTCTCTGTTCTTGGAGTTTGAAATGAATGAGTGTCCGTTCGCTTATGGGACATTTTTAGATCCAAACAATGCCATTCCCATCATTCCAAGAACAGGGGCACCCAATGGACAACAATTGGAACAGTTGGATAAAGTGGAACCATTGAAACAATTAGAAAATCTGGAAATTATAGAAGTCTTACCGCAAGCCATATTCTTATCAAACCAAAAGGAATACCTTTACTATCAATGAATATTCCTCTCCTTTCCCCTTCATCTTTTGTAGAATTCTTATGAATGATTGCCCCCATCTGGAAGTACACTATCATCGCTTTAATTATGCATCTCACATACTTACAATATTTTTCAACAAAACTAAATATAGACAAAGCCAAACCGGGCGACAACTGCGATTATCAATTCACATTCACAATTTATTTAACAGAAATATAAATGGAATCAAAGTAATATGTAAATCCAGATGGAGGCAAGTGAAGAGGAAACAAAGAGACAGAGACAGGGGCAGAGCCAAGGAGTGGGGCAGAGCGTAGGGAGTTTTTAGGGAGAACAAAAGCTACCGATGTTACAAGGGGGAATATATATACTTTTTTTAGTTGTCGCATTTCCGCCCTTTCCGACAGCGACTGCCAAAAAATATGCATATGGAAATGCAGAGACAATGTCTGGGGGAATAGGCAGAGAGAGAGAGAGAGAGAGAGAGCAGTGTACATATGCGAGGATTGGAGTTTTTGTGGCACATAAGACGTGTGGAAATTATGCGAGGCGCGTGTCAAGTGGCACAAAACTGTAAGAAAACTTTTGCCAAGTCGGTGGTTGCCTCCAGTTCTTGCCACCATCCCCACATCCCCACATGCACCAATCTCCATTCCCCCCGTTCCCATACCACCATTCCACTCAACGTCTGCAATTACATTCTGAATTAAATTGTAATGAGGCGCATGCGGCGAAATATGAAAATGAGACCCCGCGACGGAGCGGAATCGAGTCGATGTGGAGTGGAGTGGAGCCTCCGCCACTGGAGGAGACTCCGCACACAAATGGCAATTAACAGTTATGTTTGCTGTTCCAACACGTTGCAGACAGTTTTAATGACGGGTCGGGATGGTCGGGGTGGGACGACGCGATGCGACGCGACGCGACGCGGACTCGAGGCAAAACTATTTTTAGCTGACTTGGACTTGGACATCCCCAGCTCCCCACCAGAGCCCCATGCCACAGGAAGTGACTGTTCGACGGGGAGAAAGAGCCACACCCCCTACCTACCATCACCCCATCACCGCGTAATTGGCTGAAAACGGAAGTTCGTGTAATTTAAACTCGATGGTGGCAACTCTGGTCAACATCTGGCGGCCAAGACATTTACTCCGGAATGGGTGGTTCAATTGCGCGGAAGATGCCAATAAAGAAAAGACCTTGATAGTGGCCATTCCTCAAGGAAGCTCAAGAGGAATGAGGTGTGTTCCACAGTTCTCCTATTCCACTGTTCCCTATTCGCTGTAGACATGTCCCATAAGCGAACGGACACATTAGTACGATTAACTTCGTTGGAGCCTTGAGTAATCTGAATAGGATTTTATTCAACAAATAAATATTATTAATTATTTTTAAGACTTGCGCGGCTTCTTGGTCTCGCCACAGCCCAAGAGGACATCAGTGCCTGTGGCCTGGGCCTTGCCAGTGCTGGTGTTGTAGTACACCCGTCGCTCGATGCCTTCCTTGGTGATGATCGCGATGCGCGATACTCCCCCGGAGAAGGAATCGTGATGGATGGCCTGTTTGAGGGCCGACCTGAAAAGCAGCACCAACTCCTCTTTCTCTATGTTCGGACGGTAGCCGTCCCGGAGCATGCCACTAATGTATATGGATCCAGATCCGCCATAGCTCAACTGTTCGCGCATCATCATGCCGCCCAGCGCAATGTTGTACACCTGGGCTCCGTGCAGATCGTCCCAGCCACCCACAATGATGCCGGCATACAGGTGTTTGCGACCGTTGTAGCATTTGTCCCGGAACTCCGCGGCCACGTCGCGCACTAGGGTCTGCTCCCCCGTGTGCATCTCGCGATGCCACATCAAATTGGAGACCACCTCAGAGAGCTCCTGGGTGTCCGCTGCCGAGCCACTGCGGCAGCAGTAGACGTTGTCCGTGATCCGAGTCACTTTGTCCGTGATTCGATTGGCCACATGGCACCCAGCGGTGGTGCGGGAATCAGCACCCAGCACCACGCCACCGTCAAACTCGGCAGCCATGATGGTGGTGCCACACTCGACTGGAGTGAAGGAATTTGTTAAGTCTAAATCGAGCCAAGATGAATTGCTCATTTTGGTTTCTTTTAAAATGTACAATATATTGTTGTATTGGCAGTCTCTCGTTTTGAGCTGTCTATAATTCGGTAGGACACGATTTGGGTAAGACTTTACCCATGGGAAGTTCTAGTCAGTGATTACTACGGAAGAGAGATACCAGGCCAGGCCTACTACTGTGTGATCGAGTCAAGAGTTTTAACGTTTCGAGCTCTTTGAACGTTTCGAATGCTTCGAATATTTCGAACGTCTCGAACGGCAGTAAAATAATTTGTGATGCAAATGAATAAAGTGTCATTTTCGTAGAACTTTGGGCCTCTATGCAGACATTTTCACAGATCACATAAAACATATGAATCGATGGGGTTATAGTTCATAGTGCTTTAAGTAAGATTCGTTGAATCCATTCCTCACTCATATCTCGCAGCATTTCATCCTTTAAATTTCTGTAACTGCGCAGAAATACTCTTTCGATGGCTTCTTCCTAAGCGCTGTCTCGCTTTCCCTCCCTTCCAGCATCCCGGCAGGCACTCTACTTGTCCTGATTGCCTGCCTGTGCTGTAATCAGAAAGTCCTTGCACGTATCCAGAAATAAGCATAAGAAACATTTCACAAAATGTCCACAAAAATTACAGAGAGGAAAAGGGGGGGGGATTTTTTAGAGTGTGTGTGAGTGTGCAGGATGCAACGCAAGAGAGTGCCACAAAACGATCAACATTAACTGCCGTTCGCCCCCTCAACAGCCGCGCCCACTTGATAGACGTAATTTTGCAGCAAGTGTTGTGCCGCCCACTTCGAGGCAGGGGCAAGATGAAAGAATAAGAAGCTGAAGTGGCAGTAGCAGTGGCAGCAGAAGAAGAGTGCATTTAAATGACCGTTTTGTCGCAGCTCCTCTAATGACAACCACTTGCGGCTGTCAAATGCAACTCTGCACGGCACGCAGGGTTGTAATATTTTATGGGCAACCCTGCGGAGATGCCTGATGTTTGTTTTTTTTTGACCAACACAATGGAAAATGGCATATGAATGGCATTACCCCTACGATACTGCTCTCCAGCCTCCCCTCTCATTTGGCGCACTCATAATTTCCCCATTAACCTTATTTTCCTGTTATGCACGAGTGGCCCCTCCAAGATGAAATCGTCACCCTTCCTTCTACTATGGGGTGTCCACCCCAGTTTGAAGAACGCTTTTTACGATGAATTCTCTCGTTTTCTCCTCTGCTGCTGCTCCCTGATGGATTTTAAATGAACTTTAACACGTGCGCGATGTCCCTGGTGGTCCCTGGTGGTCCTTGGGAGCGGAACGAAGCTAAGTAATTGGTTTAGCAGTGCTCTCTGGGAGGGGCCGTCGAGGGCGTGGCATGAACGGGTTCGTTTCACAGATTATACTCGGAGTTGATTTTGAGAGAGCTAAACTAATAATAAAAACGTTTCATTCCGCTCGGAGTTCAGGGTTCAGGGCAACAGATGGTGCCACGATGAAATGAAATTCTTCCTTCCTAATGAGATATTGAGTATAATGAAAATTGGATCGTTTTATCAGAGCGGGAAATTACCTTTAGCCCTGCAGAACTTATGAAGTTTGATATATCTCCTATTTTTTGGGGGCACCCCATTATGGGTTCCATTTCTGCCATCATTTCTTATCGAGTTGTAATTTTGTTTCATTTGCATCCTACTGCAATATCTGCACACGTGTGGGAACCATTTTCTTCGAAAAAGGTAGGACATTCATTTGTATGACTTCCTGGCTGGAAAAAACATTTGAATTTTATTTCTTTCGCCTCTAAAATATGTGTCCTCTGGGGGAGTTTTTTCTGGAAAAGCCTTCAAAACTACACTAAGGAAAGTGCCAGCATTAGCTTCAGGGGGAAAAATGTGTTTGTTGTTGCTCAGATTTAAGTGTGTGCCAAATGCACATTTAATAACGTAATTTCTGAAGCGTGCAAGAGATATTTTTAGCATTTAGTTGTTCTTCCTCGTCGAAACTTCAGCTGCTGCTGCTGCTGCCGGCAACTTCCACACTTTTTCTGCTTCATCTTGCAGCAGCAGCACAAACAAACTCCATTGCAGATACATATGTATCTGGCACTATGTACATACACATTAGATACATATGTATGTGTATAACTGGAGGTTCAACCTACGTGAGTCGTCCAACTTTTTAGCCCAAAAAACAAAACGAAACGAAAAAAAATCAAGTAAAAATTTGCATATGCAACGACGTTACTCCTGGCGATGACGATGACGATGATGACGTTGACGTTGATGATGATGATGATGATGTCGCAAGGAGTCGTACACACACACACACACACACACGCAGGACATACAGTACTGGTAGGAATAGCTGCTGGCAGCCAGCAAGCAGCACTCCTGAAAGCTTCGCCACTTTTATGCAAATAATGTCTTGCCTGGAATTTTTGTTATTTATAGTTAAGATAGCAAAACGTGTGGATGTCTGTGGATATATCTCAAAAACTGTGTGTGTGTGCATTAGTAGCCATGTCTCCGTAGATCTCTACTGCCGCTGCCTCATGAAGCCTGGGACACACTGTCTCCTGCTCTCTCCTCTATACAAGTTATTGCTTCATTTCTCGGGCAAACTTCTTCTGCAGCACCTGACAAAAGTGGATACTTTTCGAGGAGAAGAGGAAAAGCCGGTGGATGGATGGGCAAGTTTTTGAATGTCAAACTTGAATATAGGAAGTAACCATCTACCATCTACCATCTCTCTATCCACTGCATGTCTCTGTGTGTGTCTTGCAGTCAAATTACATTCTGTAGTCTCACACAAGAAACAAGAAAGAAAAAAAATATAAAATTTTCATTAAAGTTTTTGGCAGTTGACTTCGATTCGTTCTTCTCTCTCTTTCGGTCTCTCTGCATCTCCTTTCGTCTGCATCTTTTATTAGTCATAATTTAAATTGACATTTGCTGTAGTTTTAATCTCGTTTCAATGATTTGAGGAGCTCCAGCTACAGCTACAGATACAGATACAGTCACTCTTTTGACAGATCCCACATCTGACACGACACACAATGTAAGACGTCGCATAAATTCGATTATGAGCAGACGAAATTGCAATAAATATGTAAATTTTATATGTGATTGGTAGAATGTTAAGCACTAGATAAAATTCAAGCTGGATATTTGATCAAAATGGAATCAATTTTAAGTTGGGATTCAAGAAAGATATTAAAAAGAAACCCTATCGAAATCCTTTCTTAGTGCCTGCTTACAACCAGAAATAAACCTTTAAGAGCAAATATTTCACAATCCCAATCATATCCGGTATATACATATTGAATACTAACGAAATTCCATTAAAATCATGTCTAAGGGCTTGCCTACATCCAGAAAAGAAGCTAAATCCCCCATCATATAAAATATATTCGTATAAGTGTTTAAAATATTCGTCGTATAAATATGTATTACTAGGGGCAAGACCCCTGCACACTCGCTTTGCTTGTGCGCCAACCCCCGGCTCACTCGAGTCGCTCGCTCGCGGTGATATGAGTAAAATATCTAGACCGCGGCGACCAAAAACTTTTTTAAATAATAATAAGAAATACTATAAATATTACTCGTTTAAATATAGTTCGTATAAATATTTGTCATTTATTTATTATGGTTATTACAGATCTATAAAGACTCACCTAATTCCACATAGAGTTTTGGTCGTATATTCTCCTGCCAGGCACTTTGATTACCAATCACGTGGAGTGTCAGTAGTAGGAAGACTTGCATCCAACCGTATCTGTATCCGTATCCGTAGTATCCATAGAATTTGCTTAACTTATGCTTCAGTATTTTTGTTGCTGTTTGTTGTTGTTGTTTCTACTGTTGTGTCTGTTGTTGCTGTTGCTGCTGTTATTATTGCACTTTTCAAATGCATTTTGTGGCTTTTATTGTTATTATTGTTGCTGTTGCTGATGCGGATGCAGATGCTGTGGCTGTTGCTTTTGTTTTTGTTTTTGTGGCTTCTATTATTATTTTTATTGTGCGTAATTTGGTTTGCAGAGTTGTGGGAATTTAACATTTTCTATTTTGCATAAATTTATGTAAATGTTTGCCTATTTTGTCGGTCGGTTACAATGTTCAAAAATTGGGAGGGTTGCTGTTTTTGTTGCTTGTTTGGTTTCCTGCGAGTGTGTGTTTTTCTCCTTAATTTATTTTATTTGATTTGATTTTATATATATATATATTTTTGCTGTGTTCTGGGGATTATTTATAATTTATTTACTGCATCTTTTATTTACTTATGGGATTTTAAATAGTGCAAATATATTGATTTCTTTTTTTTATTTAACCATTTTTTGTTGTTTTTTTTTCTCAACAAAGTTTATGTTTAATTTTGGTTACAAAAAAAATTAAAGTTCTTGTTATTTATGGAGAAACTTTTATCAAACAATTTTGTTGCGGCTAGGAAGTTTCGTCATTTCTGTAATTAGAGGGAGAGGGAGAGGAAAATTAGAGAAATTAGTAATCAACTTGAGAGAGTTGAGAGTTTAGAACAACTTTCAGAAAATATATGAGTTTAATATTAAATATTAATTATTGAATATTTAACATGAATTTTTAAATATTTAATAATTTAATATTAAATAAATTAATAATATATGCGAAAGAGTTAATATTTTTTGAGTAGTCCTAATGGACCTTCAATTATCTCAAATTTCATACTTTCATGCTTTGAAAATTTCATCAATTAAATATATGCTGGCACACAATTTAAAAATTTATATTTTGAAGATTATTTCTGGTTTGTTTCAGTTTGCCACTGATGATTTAACTACGAGATTATTCTCAGTGTTTGATATTTTGTGTAGATTCCCTTTGCTTCTGTGCTTCGATCTTCGCTACGTTGCTGGTCGTCCGTTATTCTTTTCATTTGCCTATTAAACTGTTGTTGCTGTACTCGGGTCTGCTGAGAGAGTGCGTTCACGACAGAGACCCACTCAGAGAGGATCGTAGAAGCGTAATACGTAGATCGTAAATCGTAGATAATATTTGATAAGAGCTATTTGGTGTTGCTGTGAGTGGGAGTTAGAGGGCAATGTCTTCCCATGGAAGTGCGTGATTTAAACATTTGTAAAGAAAGCCGTATATGGCTTCAGAAAAATGGAAGTGAGATCGAACGATTTGGCAGTTTCTATTTGGTACTAGTACTACGACTGTTGGGTGGAATTTTGGAAAATTCAAAGCATATACAGTACATCCCAGTGGTCCATTATCCTCTAATGTGCATATGCTGCCAATTTTAATGGAAATACGCTCTAAATCATTTATCATTTTGCGCGTAGAAAAAAACCATTTAAAATATACGTTTTAAGCAATAAATTAGAAAAATAAATTTGTATATTATATTAGTCCCATATCCTATTTTTACTGTTCCCCAATTTTCTTTTTTTATATTATTATTTTCTAATATATATCCCCCATTCGTTTTGCATTTTTTCAATTTCGATGGCATAAATTTTGTGCTCGATTTAATGTAGGTCCCCCACTCTCATGCCGTTCCATCTCCCCGCGTTTCTTGGCCAAGTTATTGAAAGCGGCTTATTGTGCAATCGTGTGTGTGCACACACACAAACACACACACGGGATGGGGCCACGCCCAGCTATTAAGGCGCCCAGCTTTTGCTATGCAGATACTCTCGCAAGTTGAGCGACCTTCGCCCACAAATGGAAATGGAAATGGAATGTGAGTGAGGCGCAAGAGCAGTGAAAAAGAAGAATAAAGAAAGCACAGAGAGAGAGAGACAACAGAGAGGCGAAAACAAATTGAAAGGAATGAAGGAAGTGCAGGTTGGAGGAGCATGGAGGAGAAAAGGTGCCAAGTAGCGTGCACAGTTAATGAGTTTTCCCAGCACACCCACCACCCACCACCCCCCGCATCCCCCAGCACCCACACTATTTTCCCAACGCAGAGAAATTAAAATGTAGCACGAAAATGTACAAAAATCTAGCACACGAAGGGGTTGACAAGGTGTTTGCTGTTCTGTTCTGTTCTGCTCTGTTCTGTTCTGTGGGGGCTAGCCTCGACTCGAAATGGGGTTATTTGGTGTCATAAATCTCCACAGGTGAAACCCCCCTAGACCCCCAGAAGCGTATGGTGGCTGCAGTGTGGCAAAAGTGCAGCGCAATTTGTTTTTCCAAGTCATGTGCATCTGTGTCGGCTACATTCTAATTATGACGTCAACAAAGCGTGTAGGTGGCAAATAAATAGAGAAAAAAGACCCCGAAATAAAAGCCTAGCTTTGTGGAAACTCTGATACCCTGCATATATCGATCGTTCCCAATGTGTCCGCTCGTTTGGGGGAAATTTGTACAGCCAATTATCGTAGTAGATCTGGGCACCTGAAGAATAGGCTATTGAAAGTGCCAGCCCTATATTTCTTTGTATTTTAATGCCGAATATAATAGTATACCCTTTAACGGGTCACCATTCCTTTCTTTTCTCCATTGCAGTCGTTACAGGGTATCCATAAAACTAAGTCCCCAAATGATGACATCCTGCTAGGATGATACTTTGGGGCATGTGGCATACGACGAGTACAAGTCGAGTATCCACTTTGCAGCAGGCTCTCGTGTATCTTTTTGTTCCTCTTCACCGATTGTTAGTTTAGATAAAGCGCCACAGATACGCACTCACACGCAGACACACGAGCATGGAGGAGCAGCAGGTGTAAGCGTCTGTGTATTAGTCGAGTGCCCTCAAAAGTGTTTACGCAAAATTTAACCCAAAACTGTTATGGCAGGGATAGCCAGAGAGAGAGGAAAGAGAGGAGGAAACTATCGAGTGGAGATCTTTTTATCGAAAACTTGCATTCAAACGATATTTAGATATGGAATGCCAAAAGCATTAAATAAATTATAAATTATTTTTTTATGAAATTCAATTTTTAAATAAAATTCGGTTACAAGTTTGTTATCGAAAAATTGCATTCAAACGAAGGCGATTATTTATCGATAATCACCAAAGTTATTTATTTTTTTTTTAAAAAAATCTTTTTACTTTAATGAATATACACTTTCTAGCACTTACAAATTTCAGAATTAAATAAATTATTAACTATTTTTTAATAAAATTCGATGAAAAGTTAAAGAATTGCATCACTTATAGAAAGAGTGGTTTCAAACGACGGCGATTATTTATCGATAATTAAGAATACGCTATTTTCAGCATTTAAAAATTTTAGAATTCCTCAAAAATATGCAATTGTTAAATGAAACTCGATTAAAAGATGAAGAATTGCATCACATGTCGAAAGAGTGCTTTCAAACGAAGGCGATTATTTATCGATAATCAGGAATATACACTTCTAGCACTTAAATAATTCAGTAACTAATGGCTACGCCTACAGATTTCTCTCATTTCTCATCTCCTCGTAGTTTTTGCCTGAATGTTCAGCAATAATTTAGAGCTAAACAAATTCTGGTAATTCGGGTAAGAGGCCCTATGCAAAATGCAAACATAAAACACTTTTCGGGTGGAAAAGCATCCTCATCAAAAGAGAGACGTTGCCCAGGCATTTAAAATGATTTTTCCCCTACACACAAAAGAGCTCACGAAAAATGAGCCACAGCCACGCCCAGGCTCTGGCTCTGGCTCTGGCTCAGCCTGGTCCTGGTCCAGGTCCTCCTGAATCTGGCAATTGCATTACACAGTGCAGTCGGACAGCATTTCCCCTCCTGTTGTGCAAGGACTTAGAGGGGCCTAGGGTTCTGTTTTGTAAATGGCTACCAAAAATTAAATGCCACAAATCCCTGCAGACAGCACGAATATGTCAAGAGTGTGTACACGTAGTGTAGGTTGTGTGTGTGTGTGTGTGTGGTGTTTAAACAACTACAATAACAATGTCGGCGGCAGCCAGAGTCCCGGGTCTGCGTCTGAGCCTGATGCATTGCGCATATTACTCAAAAATAATACCAACACAACTCAAAAAAAAAAACAGCAAGAAAAACATAACAAAAACAAAAACTGAACAAAATACAAAGAAAACACGAGTAGGCATTGTGAGGTCACGGCTGGAAAATACCCTCTAAGGGGCACAACGGAAATGAAACTGAATATGGGACTGGAAAACGTGTATTCAGAAGAACCTTAAACCTTTTCTGTCTTTCGGTTCGGTTCGGTTATACGAGTGGGGCGTCATGCGGCAGCGCCTCTCGGTTTTTTTGTCACGTAATAGGCTTCGGCTGGCTATCACTTGATGGGTTTTGTAGCTCGACGCCCTACTATCAATACAAATATATAATAAAAATGAAGTTCCATGACTTTTATTTACTTGGAAGAGAAATTATGGGCAAAACTTTGTATAAAACTCCGCCACCAATTAAACGATATTTTACAAGTACTTCTATTATATGTATATTCGGCGAATGAATGATTTGTATGGTCTATTTGCATACCGTCTACTGCAGTCATTGCTGTGCTCTGACATCAGATAACCCCCATTCATCCCCCACCCCGCCCCGCCCTGTCCGCCCACACACTTAACACTCATCAGGCAATGCAATTTGCTTTTTTGCGGCCGCCATTTTGTTGCAGCTCTTGCAAAATGGCCGCCAGAAAAGCGCAAAAAATCATCACTTAATACACAAATAAATGGCGCATTTTTTCGACTGTTTTCCGTATATATATCCGTCTGTTTTTTGTATCACTTTATATCGTTTCGTTTGTGCTGCTGCTGCGGCGCTGCAATGGGAAAATATTTATGTGGAAAATCTTCTGCGGCTCGACGCGAGGTTTTTCTTCATTTTGTTTCAGTTTTTCCAACGACTTGTTTGTCTTGTCTGCATATCCTGCAGCGATTTGTTTCTGTTTCTCCTGCTGGTTATTCCGTTTTTGGAGTCCTTCTCTCTCGCTCTTATCCTTTTCCTTGTAAAAATGGGATTTGTTCTTCTGTGTATCGCGCGGCGCAAAAGTTCTCATTTATTAGCTTTGTTTATGTGTCTGTTTGAAAATATTTTACAATTTTTACAGGGACATACAGGGATACATCATACGTATACATATGTGTGTGTGTGTGTGTGTCGTCGTCCTCCTGGCAGCAAAGACAAACAGATTTATTCGTTTAGAAAACTTTGTTTCCTTATCTCCACATTCATGTGTCTCTATCTGTGTCTGCGTCTGTGTGTGTTTGTGTTTGTGTTTCGTGTTTTATGTTCATCTTCGCAAGGAAGAGGCCCTGAGTCCTGTGCCCTGTGTCGTGCGGCCTGTGGCCTGTGCTGTGGCTGTGGGGTACTTGAGTAAATAATCATAATGGAATTTTTAAGGCTTATGACAATTTAACATGTCTAACCCTCGAGTGCTCCTTGTGGTGTCGCTGTCTGTCTCTGTGAGACCCTCTGCAGATCTCCGTTTCTCTGTTTCTGGTTTTTGGTTAACAATGAATTATGCGCCTCTTTTGACGGATTTAAATTTGTTTATTAAGTTGGTATTTAATTGGAATTTATGCGATTAATGAATGAGATATGAGCGCAGGAAAAAATGTTGCGATATTTCGTACAGTTCAAATATTTATGAGTATTTTAAATGATTGGGTTTTCCAATTGAGAATTTGTCTATCCTATATATATCCCTGTTCACCTACGGCACACATTCATTGAATGAAGCGAATGGAAGTAGGTCATTGATTTGCTGTACAAATTTCCCATAAACGAACGGACACGAACAGATTTAAAAAATCTTTCAAATTAATTTAAAACTCAACAAAATTCCTGGATTGCGAATTTTTAAATATTTGAATTTATATGAATAGAATAAATACTTAAAAAAAATAAAACAAATACATAAATTAAACAGATATAAAAAATTAAATAAATTTATAAAAATCAAATAAATACATAAATAAAGAATAAATGAATTAAATATGTAAAATGAACTAATATATAAATTAATTAAATATATAAATCAATTAAATATAAATATAAAATGTAATAAAAATAAATAAACATATAAACTTAAATAAATAAATAATATATAAATAAAATAAATATATAAATTAAATAAATATATAAATTAAATAAATATATAAATTAATTAAATATATAAATTAATAAAAATTAAATATATAAATTAATTATATATAAAAATAAAATAAATATGTACATAAATTAAATAAATATATAAATTAAATAATTATATAAACTAAGTAAATACATTAATTAAATAAATATATAAATTAAATATATGTAAATACCGCCAGTAAAGTTAATACGATTTTCAGGAGCAATATTGTAGTGTTTGAAAAGGGAAATTCAGCAACGGAATATTGCCAGTCACATGTGAACGTGGCAACTAGCTTGGGTACGTGGGTACGTGAGTCTTAGTTCCCCTCCCTAACTAATTTAAGTTTGTTTTGTACTTTTGTTAATTACTATTATCTATAGAAAAGATAAGATCTCTTATCTCTGGCCAATTTATCTGCCTGCCAGCCAGTCAGCCTCCTTCCTTCCCACACAGCGAGGATTCAAAGCTCATTTGGGGAGAGTTTAAGCTTTATTATCTCCCTCCAAAGCTCAAAAGGAGAGAGCTCTAGCGGAGCAGTGCTGAGGGGACTTATACCTATTTCTTATGCCATGTCACGTTCGCGCTGAATCTCTTTTTGCTGCTGCTGCTGCTGCTGGGGCGTTAAACATTTTTTTCTCTCTCTGTCTTCGCGGTTGTCTTTTGGCGTATTTTTTAGTAAATAATAGTTAGTTAGTTCTCGGCTGCCTTTTCCTCTCTCTCTCTCTGTGTTCCCTCGTAATTATTATTCGTATTCCGGTCTCTGAAAGGCAGCTGGTGCCCAAAAAGGCTTCCCTTTCTTTACTTTGCCGCATTCTGTTTGGCCTGGGATTAGCATAATGCTATTTATTGTTGTGCTTTTCTTGTTGCCATTCGGCATTGTGGCCTGTTCAGGCCTGGCCGACTGCTCGCTTCTGCAGTTATAACTTATAACTTGAATTTCTTTGCCAGTTTTGTGGGGGCTATGTAAATTTCTGCAACTTCCTCTTGTTCCGATGCTGGCGCTGCTGCTGCTGCTGTTGCTGCAAGTGCAACAGACTTTTCTTGTTTTGGTGCCCGCCACTCGATTCATTATTAATTTTTGGCTTACAATTTACACTTGATGAACATCTAAATGGAATGGGAAACGGATGTCCCTGGGTCCAATAGACTGTGATAACAATTTGTAGACTGAAAGTTTTTCCCCGAGTCCCCTCGCTACCCCCCTCTACCCCACACAAGTGCTTTTATGCAAAACTGCTGGGCAAACCAATTTGGAATTTGTTGATAGAAGAGCGAAAGATGGCAAAGCAGGGAGAACATGGATAAGCAAGAGTCCTTCAGAGCAGAGTCCTTCAGTTTAAGTGGCCAGAGGATGTCTGTCCATTATGCATTGTGTATAGTAGAAGATGCCACCGCTGCAGCGGTGGTTGCAAGCAGAACAATATCTGCGCGCTGCACTTCCATTAGAACTGAAGTATACTTTTAAGAAAATTGAAAGGAAAGTGAAAAGATTGGATGACAGAATAAAATAAATGTGGAAAATTCATCTACAACTAATGGGAAAACTGACCAAAGCAAAGGTTGGCCTGAAAATATTTCTAAGCAAAATATTTATTCATTTCTCTTGAAATCAATTTCCTTTCCTCTTGTGTGTGTTTTCTTTGATAACAAATATTTTTCATAAATATTTTCCACGTCACGTCTGCGCATTGTCCATGCCCCATCCACCTTCCCCCTCGGTCTCTCCTTTGCCATCGGTTGACAAGCATTTAGTACGTGTTAGACCTCGACCAAAGGGCTTAACGCATCTCCAATCTACACCCCCTCCCTCCACCAACCCGAAAACATCTCTGGGCATCTCGGGGCAAAATGTGGCACTTTGATTCCATGATTTATGGGGCGTTTGAAGCCAGGGGATGTGTCCGTCCGTCCCACAGCTCGTTTGCATTTGATAATCCCATTAAATTTGCGTATGTCGAGGACAATTTGACTCTGCCAGGGGTGGCGGCTCGAAAATGCTCATAAATAATGAAGCTGGGATTTCGTAAATCAAGAAAAATATATATGTATATTCTACACGAAATATCAATAGCTTTCTCTCTCGTTTCAGTAACTTCTATTTTGAAAATGATTTAGCAGCGTATTTTATTTTCAGATTTTTGTCTTAAGAGAAACGTGTCTGAAAAATGAGTTTTGAGTGTGGTATCCATTAAACAAAGTTGACAAAGCGTTGAAATAAACAAAACAGAAAAACCAGAGAAAAACTACAATCAATCAATCGAGTTTGTTTGGTCATTCGGTTATCAGGTGGTAACATGAGATACAGATACAAAAAAATGCTGACAAAAAGAGCTCTGGGACTTCTAGGGTTTCAGTTTCCAGAGAACAGCAGAATGGGAGGGAGGGAGGGAGGTAGGTACTTAATTTCTTTACGATCTTCACAGTCAATTGGAAAAGCGGAAAACCACATTGAGGAAACGACTTTTTGGGGGTCGAGGGTGGGTCATCGTCAATTAGAATCAATAAAAAGCATAATAACGAAGATGCCACCAAATTGAGGCCACAAAAGTTAAACCAGGCAGGGTATCACAACTGTTTATTCAATCGCCAAACGAAGGAGGAGGAGTAGTGGGAGGATGTTGGTCCGAAGAAGGTGAGGACGGACGAGAGTTAGGTACACAATGTGTCACATCATAAATGTCACGGACACATTTTGTTCGCTCGGGTTTTTAGTGCAGTCATAAATTTTTATTTTCCTCGTTCAAGAGTTCAAACAGAAACAACAAAACAAATAATAATAATAATAATAACGAGCAAAAGAGAGAGAGACAGAGAGAGAGAGCGAGAGAGCGATAATGTTGAGCAGGGTCAATGCTACCCGAGTATCAGGAAAGAGACAGCTATAGAGAGAAGGAGAAAGAGAGGGCGCCATCCGTTTATGCGCGACACAAAGTCATAAATCACTTAATCACATAATTAGAATGTGGGAAGAAAAAAAGAATTGATTTACGAGATTTTGAATGCGAATTATTTGCTAGGGATAGCAGGGGAGTCGCGTGTTTGGGATTATTTACTAACTTTCAACCCCAAACAACACCCTCCACATAATAGTTCTATATGAAATTTGTGCAAATGAAGTGCTACAGAGTAGGGGTTCCCAGACACCCCCCCGCCCCACCCGTTGCAGGGTGTAATGCAAATTGATGGATGGCACATAAGTGCAACATTGCAAGTGGCAGGGTTTCTAGTAGAACGATAGCGTATGGCAGGGCGGGCGAGAGGGTTGTGCTTCCCCTTTTTCAAGGTGATTTGAAAAACGTTTGCTAAGGTTCTTTAAGGTGTGCCATACAACTGAACGAAATGTATCCATTCGCTTGTGTGAAATTTATGCAGCAAATCAAAGCGTCATTCGTTTGGAACAGTGGAAGTGGAATACATTTGTTAGAAGAACGAAATGTGTCCGTTCACTTATGTGAAATTTAGGCAGTAAATCAATCGTTTGGAACAATGGAAGTAAAACAATTGAAAATTTATATAAAATCTCATTTTTTTGGAACAACCAACAATGGTACAAGCTGGAAGAAATGTGGAGGTCTAGGCTGGGAAAACCTATGCAGAAAAGCAAATTGAACGCAAAAACGAAATGTGTCCATTCGCTTATGGAGAAACTATACAGCAAATCAAAGCGTCATTCTGTTGGAACAATGGACGTGGAACACGCTGTTGAACGAACCAAATGTGTCCATTCGCTTGTGTGGAATTTATGCAGCAAATTGAAGCGTCATTCGTTTGAAACAATGGAAGTGGAACACTCTGCTAGAAGAATGGATATGACTCTCTCAGAAATTTGTAAAAATAAACGACCATTCTCATTGTTAATTGAAATTTTAATCACACACCCACACAATTTCCCATTGAATACGATTAGGGATAAATAAAAGACAAAAAGGAAAGAGAAAACGCTCCCATCCAATCAGAGATTGGGCGACGCTGATGCTCCGTTGATGATGGCACGTGCTCATATTACAAGCAATGTTGTTCCTCTTCTGCCACTCCAAGGATCCTTCCCAGAGAGCGAGAGAGAGAGAGATGGCGAGAATGGGAACATGTACTGCCACAGCTTTTTTTTATCGGGGACTGTCAAAAGTCAAAGTAAGCCGACAGACGGCAACAGGGAAAAACAGGGAGGGGGCGGGGGAATAAATAAAAACCCAAAAGGTTTGAGGTACGTGACACCACCAATTGCTGCGAATGCACTGCCCCACACCCCCTAAGGGGTTCGGTTCGGGGCCACCCTTTGCCGAATGGCCCTCTCTCTGGCATCCCCTTTAATCCCGTTTGACTTGAGGGCTTAGCACACACGCATTTGACATCGATAGAAGTTCTCTAGTGTTCTGTTCTGTGTTTCTTTTTTTTCCATTTTACGCTCAAAAGATCATTGCTAGGGGTTGGTGGCGTGGCGGCTGCTGTCATAACCGTTTAAATGCAACCGGTTGGCCCGGTTCGATGCGGTTCGGTTGGTCACTTCGTTCCTTTGGGGGGGTTCGGACTCTCATTAGCTGTGCTCTCTGATACCCTTACAAAAGAAGGGTATTCATTTCATCTTCTCCTGATAGACTGTTGCAGAGGGGTCGCATGATTTGGACAATTTAGGAATAATGCTTGAAAAAATGAAGAGTATTTGAAGGCTCTTTCGTTGGAATATTCTTGGGAAATTTGATTGCAAATAAATGGTATTTTCAAGCTTTTCTTTGAAGCGTCGTACCTTTTCAGCCATTCCTATTTTTGTGACCCTTTTTTGGTTCGTTTTCAGCTTGTTCCCCACAGGGTGCCCCATGCCACAAGAGGGTGACCCAATCTCAAGGCGTTCCCAAGCACGCACGCTCTTTCTCTCTCCCTGCCTTTCTCTCTCTCTCTCTCTTTTCTCTCTCCTGTTAACACTGTTTTTTTTATTGCATCATAAATTTAATATTTTTATGTAATGTTTGTATAACGGTACGCTTTTACTACCCTCCTTGTGGCATGCCTCATCCCCCCCTTGCAATGTCTGCGTCCCCTCCCTTATATTTCTGCCCCCGAAACGAACGAACGAAAATATTCACAACATGCTAGAAACCCGCGCGCCCTTGGCTTGGCTTCCACTTTGCTCTCCAACAAAATATTTTTGCTTCTGGGAAGTGTCGCCAGCGCGTGCCATGGGAACATTTCTCTCTCTCTTTCTCTCTCTCTTCTTTTTTTTTTCAAAATCTGACAGCGGGGGAGGGGGTTCTGGGGATTGGTGGGTAAATTTCTGTTGTCATTTCTTGAATACTTGAGTCTTGGGTTTACGGATGCGTCTCCTACAACAACACGCAGACTCCTTGTGCTTGTCCTTGGCTCTCAATCAAAGACAGGCAAAAAAAAAAAAAAAAGAATATATGAATGTCAAAAATTCATCTGACATTCAAAGGAATTTTTAGAGATAAAAAAAGAGCTTAAAATGTACCTTCAGGCATGTGTTAGGTCGGATTAGGAATTAATCAATCAGACGGTAAAAATGAAAGGAAATCTTGGAATTATTTTAAAAATATATGTTGATAAAATATTTACAAAATATCAGAGCTCTTTTTACATAGAAATACCATAGTTTAATGGTTCTTTTCTCAGATAAACTTTCCATATCCTTGAAATCTTCGATTTTTACCCTTCGTTTTCCTCAAACACAAACATTTACCTGCAAAGAGAGAGAAAAAAAAGAAATTAAATAAAGAAAAACACACAGAAGAAGAAGCATTCAAATTTAATTTGATTTCGGGACTGCGATACACACGATACACATCTCCAGTGACGGCCGATATTGCAATTTCCCTAATGGCACACGCAGAACCTTTAAAAAGAAATTACCCATCATATTTACTTAGGATACTCGTACAAAAAAAAAAAAAAAAGGGGAGAAACCAAACCCATCATCACAAAAGCCTCGCCTTGTCGCAGCACACAACTTGCATACGAAATTACGAAATTCCCACGGCAAATCCATCTGACAGGCAGATAGAGAGAGAGAGATAGATAGTACCCTGGCAAATGTGTCTAACACACTCATCAAACCATCAAAATGAAAGACGAGACCGAAGCACCCATACCAAATACTCAAATACTCAATTCTCAATCCTCAATCCACAATCCTCCCCTGGAACCTAACTCAACCTTACCCTGGGCCATTAGCGGAACAGAAACACACCAGAGGAATCAATAAATCACATGGGAAGCAGAGACAGAGACAGAGAGAGAGAGAGAGATGGAGAGAGAATAAAGAATCGAATGCCGCCTGCTTAAATGATCGAATGTAATGTCTCAAGACTGAGAGAAAGAGAGAACCGAAGCGAAGGCAAATCGAAATCAATTTCAATAAATTCCACCCAAACAAAGCCAAGAATTACACATGTGTGTGAGTGTGTGTGTGTGTGCCTGTTATCTGAGGCTCCATTCCGAACGAAACGAAACGAAAGGAAGGGGAAGGGGAACGGAACAGAACGGAAAGGGTTATGTGTGGGCGAGGGAGTGGGGAGGCCTGACCACTGACAAAAGCCTCTTAGTATGCAAATCGGGAGACCTCTCTTTCCTCGGGGGGGTACACATTAAGGGAGTGAATCATGCTCTGCTTTACTCTTGAAGCATCTCAAGATGCTGATAATTTATGCTGTAATAATTAAGCAGAAGCTCTCGTATCCCAAAACCCAAAATGACAGGCTGAATGCCGAGAGGAGTGGTGGTAGGTATGACTAACGGTAAGGCATCGCTAGAGGCTGCGGAGGCGATGGCTGTGTGGCACACACCGCACGCCGACACATTTAGAGGTTAGAGGCGACACCATGCAGTGCAGCAGCAGCGGCCACAGCAGCAGGAGCCCAAGATAAACCACACAATGACACTGCCACGCCCCGCTGATGACATAACCAAGGGGCCCACCAAGCGGCTTAAACGTTTGTTTATGCAGTTAAGGCATACTATAATAGATTAGAATTGAATTTAAAACAAGAAAGGGGAAAAGCATATAAACCATACTTTGGGCAAGAGTCACATTCCCGTAAGCGAATGGACATTTGGCACGTATCGCCACGAACAGAGATCATTCGCCATAATCGATTCAGGACTTTAAACGATAAAAGATATCGATTTGGCATCACAAGTTCCAGGACTGATTTAATAGGCGTTTTAGTGAATATAGATCGAAAATATTCCAAAATTATAGGAAAAGAAGACAGAATATGGTTAAATTTGTATATGTTTTGCTAATGGAACTGTGCCAGAACTTTCTTCTTAATATATTCCTGTTAAAGAACAAAGGGTTTACCACTAGTTCTAGTTTCCCCTATCCATCAGGAAATACCAAAGAAATAGCCTTAAATTGAAAAAATGTTGCGCTGTAGAGGCTCCTAGAACATCTCTCTTGCTCTCTCCCAGTGAGACTTAGCAGGAAGGGCTGGCTTTTGGCGTGTGCCCGACGGAGTGACTGAGATATAATATTTTTTAAGAACACTTCATTGATAAGAACACAGAACAAACAAAAACATATGCTATCGGGTGGGGGTCCCCATTCAAAGTCACTGATGCTCTGTTGCTGCTGACAAGGAAACGAAATGAATGACGACGACGACTGAAGCTTCTGGGGGAAAGTTCATTTCATGTGGCAGGAAAGTTGACTTGATGCACTTAGTTGTTGCACTTGTAATTGAAATTTAGCAACAAAACGACAAACACACACACACACATACACACACAGCAGAGAGCAGAGAGAGTGGGAGAAAGCATTGTCTCTGTCTCTGGCTCTGGGAATTGAATTGAGCTGAGTGACTGCATGAGTGACTTGAGTGTCAGATGCCTGGGCTTTGATTGATGAAGATGAAGACATTTTCCGTTTCGGCGACGACTACGACCCACGCAATGGAGAGCAATCCTCTCGCTAGAGAGAGAAATGCAACAACAGCATCAGCATCAAAACTGCAGTTGACCAGTGGACCACCATGGTACGAGTATGTGGCCCTGCCCTGTGCTCCTCCAACCCCAAAGAGTTGTCAACGTTGCTGACCCCACGGCACCGACCGACCCATTGCCTGTTTTGGGTCTGGAATGACGCACATGGAGGGGTGGGGGATAAATGTGGGAATGGCCACAGTGGTGCAAAGGCCAGCGAAAATATCTATAGATTTTTCAATATTTCTATTACTTTCTGCCACATTTTCATTACATTCTTGGTTTCCATTCCTTAAAAATGTGTCTATTCGGCTATGGGAAATTTGTGCACCATTCCACAAATGTGCTGGCAAACCACTGTACCAAAAGGCCCCCTTGTCAAAGCTCTCAGTTACCTTTTGGACCCGCAAACTTCACAGCAGAACGTAGCCCAATGCCACAACAGACAGTGGCATCGGTGGCATCGGTGGCAGCCAGCAACAGCAAACCGTTGACTGCATCAAACTTAGATGCCATTACGCTGGCCTCCGCTGCTCATTACCGGCTGGAAGAGAGAGAGAGGGGGCAGGGGGAGAGAGAGATGGACCCCAAGAAGTCCAGCCGCAGTTCAAATGAATTTAATTGAAATTTCAAACTTGTCAAGCAGTGCCTGCCCCCTCCCGCTCCCTTTCGGGGGCGAAATTGAAAAGCCGCATCTCCCACATTTTCCACATTTCCAACATCTCGTCCGCATCTCCTCTCCTCCCCCCTGCCCCCGCCACACAGAAGGAAAAGGGCGGCGCGCAGTCAAGTGCTGCGAAATGTGAAAAAGTAAATAAGTTTTCGCCGCCGTTGCACTTTTAATGTTTTCCGGGACAACATCTGGCCAAGAATATACTGGCCAACCAGCAGCTACAGCTTCAGCTTCTGCGTCTGCCACAGGCCCCTACATCCCATATATACCCATCCTTCCATCTCTCCATCCTTCCAAAGCAAAAGTGTCATCCAGAGGGTACGTAACTTTTTAAAAGAAAAGTTTCCCATTTGGCTGAGACTTGTCGTCTTTTCTTCTTTCGCTTCTTTCGCTTCTTTCTACTTTTGTGCTTTTCTTCTTTCCCTCCTCGTAGCACCTTTCCTTGCCTCTCCTTTGCTTTTCGGTAAGTAGCTAGTTGACATTTTTTTTGGGGTGGACTTTGTGTAGGTTTTTTTTTAGATGTTTTTAATACATAGTACACTTTTCAATCATTAGTTAAACAATGAATTGGTCATTTTTCATCAGCAACTTTCGAAAACTACGAATATTTATCCATTCACAAGTCCCAGAAGGGGAACAGGACCAACATCTGGAGGCATTTAAGTGTTAATATGTTCATCTATTAGAGGACATGCAGGATGTTTATTTAACATTACAAAAATTTACATTTCCAATTTAAATTTGAATTTCTATTTTAATTGAGATGACAAAAACCCGCCCTTTGCTGCCAAGCCACACTGGGAGAGAGAGGGCGTATATATTTCCCTTCAGTCCTTAACCCAATTGTGATCAAATTACTAAGCGCAGGCCATGGCTCATGGGCTAAATGCGGTGTAGCAGTGGCACTGCCCCCGAGGCTAAGTAGAAAATAAAAAATTCTGCTAAGAAAAAGTTCCCATTTGCAGCTGTCGCAACTTTCGGGCGTTGAGTGCAGCACTTCACTTCGCCCGGCGACCCTTTTGGGGTTGTTTTGGCATCTTCGCTCAACATGCAAATACATCATGCATCAGGCATCAGGAATACTGTTTTCGGGGGTTAGAACCCCTTCCTTTTTCGGGGGGAAAAAGTTCAATCGTTGTTAATGATGCTTGTGCTACCAAATTTCGACTCGTTTTCATTTTCATTTCAGTGAAGGGCTCTACAACATCCTGGTCGTTGAGCATTTGCCAGTTTCGACCAGTTTTAGGCCACATATCATTGGAGTGTGGAGTACTATGGAGTTAAAGAACCTTTGAAGTTCTTTCCAGTAAAGATTGGACAAGGCTCAAGGAATAATCTTTATATAAAAACCAGAAAAAACATTTTTTTTCTTAGAAAATATTTAGTATAAAAAAGTAGAGAAAATATTTATTAATTTATTTATACGTATATATATTTTTTATCTTGGAAAATAGTCCATAAAAATAATAAATATTAATCAAATTAAATAATACCTTGGGATTTATATAAACAAGCCGTGAAACAAGCCATAAACAATTAAATATTTTCCATAATATTTCTCCCATATAGGATTAAATATTCTGCGGACTGTTTTTATTTAATTTATAGCTAATTTTTTATCTCGCATTTAATTTTGCGGAAAATTTGCTTTTACATTCGCTGCAGCAATTAAGTTGATCGTAAAATTTTCGCCCAAAAAACTTTGGCGCTAATATAAAAGTGCAGTTTGCTGCAGAGTCACGAATGGCGGTTAAAAATCTATGAAAATATATTTCATAATTCGCATAAACCATAATTTATAATATCAATAAAATGAAAGGAAGGATAAAAATGAAAATGAAAATGTTCGCGGGCTAAAAATAATAATAGCCAAAGCATAAAACAAACTCCATGGATGCGAAAATTGTGTGCAAATAAAGGAAAAATGCATAAACTTATTCCGTAAACTCTGCCATGCGGGAGGGGGGGGGATGGAAAATTGCAAACATTGAATTTTTAATTGCAGCAAAATTTGTGTTCTTTGGTTTTTATGGTTTTTACGGCACCAATCCGCCGTGTTTGTGCATTTACGTTTATTTATTCCTGAGCCTTTTTATCGTCCAGCTCCAGCACCAGCCTCAGCCACTCCCCCTTTCGAGACTTTTTTGCAAATTATCAACTGCCATCTTTTTTCCCCCGCTTTTCATTTTCCACTGTGCAAATGCTATATGGAAAATGAATTTATATGCGAGCATGCAGTGCAGTTTTGGAACTTTTTATATTAATAACAAACAAAACAAAATTGTTTGCATAAACATAAAAATCATGGAGTCTATAAATCGGAAAACTTGAATCAATAGAGAGCGAAAATGATTGAAGTACCCAAGAAATGTGTTCACAAATCGTTGATTAAATATTCAATCGAATTACGATTTGATTTGCAAAGGAAAAGGGTTTCCAGATACGGATAGCAGAAAAACCATTTTTAATGAGATTTCCCAGAATATTTTCTATGTGTTTTTTCTGTATATATATATATATGCTACCGATTTATTGACTCTCCTATCTGAGCACAGCCAAAATTGTTTATCAAATAAATAATTAAATAAAACACATTCGAAATTCCCGATGCATGAGTACATTTTGTAATTTCCACTTGAAGGGGTTTTCACTGTAATCCACCCTGCCCCACCCGCATCTCCTGTATAATTTGTCATCATTTAAATTTGGTTTTGCGTTTTTTATTGCATTTAATTAGCAATTCAATACATCCATTAATATTTTATAGAATCATGTACGAATTATATTCCATTTGTTTTTTGATTTAAACCAAAATATATAACATATACAGTGCGTTTCTGTAGCATAGGGATAGGGATAGGTCCGGTCCGGTCCGGTCTGCCGACAGTTTCATTTTAAGCCATAAAGTCCTGCTTTTGTTATTTACTCTCTTGTGCAATTAACTTTTCCACACTTTTCGCAATTGAAAGAGTGACAAAAAAAATGGGAGGCAAGGGATTAGCGCAGCGTCAAGGGAAAACCTCTTCGGCAAAAAAAAAAAAAAAAAATTATAATTTAATTAATATTTTAATTACACAGTCAATGGCTTTAGTCTGCGAGTGATTTTAGATTAAGTGGACATTTTAATTGCCATTTTATTGTGCCAGTTCAAAAGGGAACGCAACGCACATTTTCATCGTAATTTAAACGTGGAATTTAATATATGTTTTGAAACAAAAATAAATCAATTTTAATACCCGTCTAAAGAACAAATAATGTTAATGATTCAACTTTCGATTGGTTTTTGTTTATATTTCTCAGTTCATTTAACATACAAAAGGGGGATTAATGAAGGGTTTCTTTTTATGTTTATTCCGCATAAAAATAAACATATTTAATATATTTATTTAGTTGATCTACTGATTGCATTAAGTCACGATTTTCCTAAAGCCTATCTAAGTCCATTGCATAAATAAATTTTACAATTTTAAATCAGTGAAACTGTCATTAATATCGAAACGCACGTATCCGTTCGCTTATGGGAACTTTAAACAGCGAATCAACGTCTGAGGATTGGTACCCGTTGTGGAACTGTGGCCCAAGTCAAGGTTTTCCGTATTTTATTTGGCAAATCCCACTCCCCAACTCCCAGTGAGAGGTGTGCCCCCAAACGATAGTGTCATTAAATCAATCATTTTTTTTTTTTTTTTTTTTTTGGTTAGTCAGCCACTTGGCACGGCCCTAATTTGGTCAACACGCCAGGCGACGACGAATACGACGAATATTTCGAATATTTCATTTTCGCCTATTCGCTTTTGCTGTTGTTTGTTTTTCGCTTTTATTTATTAACGTACGTTTTCCTTTTTGTTGTTCACCCGAAAAAAGGCTCTTCCGCCGCTTCGCTGCTGAGCTGACAAGTAAAAATGATTATAATCAAATAAATGATTTACTATCCCCAAGAACCCCTCCCCCACAAGGATCCTAAAAAAAACAACAACTTTTGGAGAAATTCCTCCACTAATTTATTTAATGAATACTCCGTTTTTTTTTTTTGCTTTGAAGGACAATCAAAGTGTCAGGCAAGGGTGTATTCAATCCCTAATACAAACAGTTTTGTGGCCAAGACATACTTTCAGAGAAATGGCACCAAGTGGGGAAAATGATGGTCTGCAAACGGAAAAATTCCTTGAAAAATTCCCCTGAAACCCCTAACACTTTCCTTAAAGGCAGATATTAAAAGAAAGCTTAAGATTTTCCCATGTTTTCAGCCAGACAAATGGAAATTTAATGTTTTACTGATCTGCTGTTTCTGCTGTTTCTGAATATGGAAAAGATAGTAATCCCATTCCATATTTAAATCAAGGAAAATCCTTTAGATTCCTCTAGCCATAAATTCTGGTAACAGTAGCCTTAACTGCACTTCTAGCAGCAGCGACAGCAGCAGCAGCAAAATGGCAGATACGTCGAAGGAAAAGCGGGCAAACGGAGCGAGATATAGGCCGTAAAAATAAGTCATGAATTTATTGAAATTTATTAGCATAAGCATGAGAGCATGATAGCATGAGGACGCTAGAAAAAGTCCGTGGAAAAGTCTCCCACAGTTGCAAAGTTTGTTTTTTTCTTTTTCTGGCTGTCCGAACGAGATGAAATCGTAGAAATTGAATTGAATTTGTGAAGTGGGGGTGTGGGCGGGGTGGGGTGGGGGCCTGGGACGAAGCAAATTGCAAACGATATGCGTATCAATGGATAAAATAAAGAAAAGTAAAGAAGTGAAAAAAACCCGATAGCAGACAATCCATATACAAATGGCAAACACAGCAAAAGAAACAAACAAACGAAAAGCAACGACGAGTAAAAAAAAGAGGAAAAACTAAGAACCAGTTAAGGAGACCAGCAAAAAAAGGAGGAAAAGCACATACCCAGTCGTCGTCAGAGGTGGATTCGTTGGCTATAGCTATTTTGGAGTTTTCTCTACAGTTTGCAGATTGCTTATAAAGTATTTTTAATCTCTTAATCTCTTCTAAACCCATCAATCAATAAATTGTTTCCGTCGCAAAGGTAAAAATTTTAAGGAAATAGATATACTTATTCGAGAAATCCCACAACATTCCCATAGAATGTATCAAGAGGATAGATACCCCCGTTCCGAATGGCATTGATTCGCTGTACAAATTTCCCATAAGCGATCGGACACAACATTTTAAGCCTCTCTTATAAATCGCTGAATAAACGCATAGATTATCTTCTTTTCTACTTATTTTATTAAAACAATAATCAAATTATAATTTAAATTTCATTATTTAGCCTTTTTATGACACTTTTTGTTGGGTGGCAGCACAGAAGCGGTTGCTTTGGCAGTCAATCGCTCTACATACTCATACCCGTACGAATGGTAGTGTCTGTCTGTCTTTATGTCCCATATCTTGGGTAGTGATAACTTTTGGCACGACTTTGGCTTTGGCTTTGGCTCTGGCTCTGGATGGGCTGTCTCAGCCAGCCAGCCAGCCAGCCAGCCAGCCACCACCCACCCAGGGCTTTTCCTTTGGCTCTTTTCTTTCTATATTTGTATATCTTAAACGCGTTTCGTTGTATCTACTTAAGGCAGCTTAAATATTTGTGTAACATAATACAAAACATACGGGCTTCTTTGGTTATACTTAGATACTGAGCTTAGATACGTGGATAGGAAAGTGGAAAGTGGAAATGGATATGGAGCAGGGGCAACCACAGACAGAGCCCCCAACCCAACCCAGCCCAACCCAACGAAATGCACACTGGCATCATAAGCATTATTCTATGGAACAATTTATAATCGTAGAAAAAGATAAGTGGAAACGCTCCAGAGTGAGTTTTAGATTCCCAATTAGAACATCAAATTACACGAAAATCTAAAACACATGGAGATGAGTATTCCATTAAGGTAATCCACGGAAGATTAGACGGAAAATCCATGCGCTTAAAAGATTAAACCCTCAAAAACGATGACAACCGAAACAATTTGGAGATTGGAAATGTTTCGAGCAACGATAATATCAACAAACGGAGGAAAACGACTTCAACTGGGGGATCGGTTAACTAATTCAGACATAAAATACATAAATGATTATGATATTCCGAAACGGAATACGATCCAGGGGTCTGCTGGGTATTTTCTTTGTCCGTTTTGGGCGTGTCAATGTGCATCGAACATTTATCATTTATGGGGATAAATATCTAAATATTTCAGGGTCTTTCCTCTTCTGGAATCTCCAATCTCCAATAGCTCTGCTATAATCTGATTCAATTCGGATTGCTAGAAGCTAGTATTTCTTTTTCTTTGTTGGCGATTACGCTGTGGCATGCGGTTTTGTCTGAAGCCCTATCTTGAACGCCCTATCCAGGCCCGCTTTTGTCTGTCGTTGCTGTCGTAATTATCTGTTCCACTGTGCGGGTAACAACATGTTCTGTTTACAATTCAAATGGAAATTGTGGGTCTCTCTGTTCTGTGGGCTCTGCCGCCTGCCGCCTGTCGCTCGTATCTCCTGCTGTGTGGTGGGTCTGTCTCTCTGTCTCTGCGAAGGCGAAGTGCATTTATCCCATTTTCGGTACGTCCTAATGAGGAGTCTCCGAGTTTATTCTGCAGCTCAACAGCGGCGCTGTGGCAGTCGTGTGTGTCGTCTACTTTTAGTTCCTTCTCTCTCTCCGATCTGTTCTTTAGTCGGAAAGGACAAAACGTGCGCTAAATAAAGATTGTCTGCCTTTTTGGCTTCGCCTTTGCCCTCTGCATTTCCACAATCCGTAAGCGCTGATGGTCAGACAGCCAGAAACGCAAACCAAACGAAACGTCACATTTGAAATTCCAATATCCGTATGTGTCTCCTGCATGCTGGAAATGCCTGTCATTTTCCTGGCAAATTAACCTATGCATTTTAGAGGAGAACCTAAGGAAAAGCATCTCAATAATGGAAATTACTTGACCGAACATCATGATATGGTGGCCCCTCCCAGTTTTTAGTGGATAGATATTTGGTATGTTTTGTACAGCTCTTAGTCTGTTAAAATTGTACTTTCTTAAAAGCCTTTTGATAACCAAAAACTCACCTTTTCCATCTAGGGTCCAGCAAAGTGACTCCCAAAGTTACGTATTCAATAAATTGACCTTTTTCAGTGTGTTTGTGAAAATGAAGAAATGATCCTTCCAGTTCCAGTGCCAGCTGTTGCTTTTGTCGTATGATATTTTGGGGTTTAGCTGGTGTTTGTAGATGTTGCTGTAGTATATACTCGTATATATATGTATATATAGTATGTATATCGATTAGCACACACACAATGGAGCATTGGCCATAGCGATTGCGTTTTGGACATCGATTGCGATTGCGATTGCGACTGCGACTGGTGAATGGTGTCGTTGAGGCATTTACTCTTCGCGGACCGCTTGTCGTACTTAAACAAATGATAGACACTGACACGAGACAACACCGAAGAACACAGATTTCTTATAATTATTAATTTAGGCAAAGGCGGCGGCGTAGGGTGGTGCCGTCGGTTGGTGTGCGTAATAGGATAACGGCAACAGCGGCAAACAACAACAACGATTGACGATGATGATTACAATTACGATGACGACGACAAGTATTGTACATATGTACAGGGGGAGGCAGAAACACACAAAAACACACAGACACAAACACAGGCACACACACAGAGACACAGAGAATGAGAAATACACTCACGCGCGATTATTGATAGACAGACAAACGATTAGATTAACGCGGATCGGATATCGAAGATCGATGATCGGAGATCGGTGATCGGGAACAACGCGAGAAAGTTCCACTGTGTTAACTGTTAACGGGACTCAAACACGACGCGAGGAAGTTTTCTTTATGTTTTTCTTTTCTTTGTTGCTATTCTAGTGCACAATTTCCATGGCAGAAGATGGCGGAGTACACTGTAAGGAATCGGAATGGGGAAACACACATTTGATTAGAATTTAATTTAACTGTGATTCCTTGTATTCGTTTGGTCTAAGCCGCAGCAGCCTTTCTTATATTGCTCGCGACTCCCATTTTTCCCGTTTTATTATGACAACGGCACTTTTTCGGTTGGCAACGCGCACTCTGCAACGAGGACGAAGGACAACGACTGCAGAGAGAGACGGCGCGATAGAGAATGCGAATGGACGAGCATAAGGCATGGCTCAAAAACACATTCTGCAGGGTGGGATGGACAGAGAGACCCGGAGAGAGAGTGAGAGAGAGACATTTACATATGGAGGCAGCTGGCTTGCTCTCTCGTTGGTGGCCAATTTGAAACGCCACGAGAATGAAATGCAGCGAAACGAATGGGTAGCACAAAGCGCAATCAACAAAATAGAGAACGCAAAATAAACAAAATATAAAAAAGGATAAGCACCAGCAGATGAAGAGCATGAGAGAGAAGAGATGAAGGTGGGAGAGCGAACACAGAACGGAACACAAAAGCGGCATGTTCTCGCTCTCTCCATCTCCTTCTCTTTCTTTCCCTCCCCCACCTTCCCTCTCTCTCTCTCTCTCTCTAGTTGGCAGGAGGTGTGCGCGCCAGGCGAAAAATCAATGAAAAATATCTGGGAAAAATTGCCGAAATTCTGCATTTGTTGTTGGCTTTGTACTTTTTTGATGGTTCTGCGGCTTAAACCTTTTTGGTTTATTGAGTTTTTAGGCACACTTTTTCGTTTTTTAGTTTTGCCTTTGCCACTGGGATTGTTTGCCTCCCTCCTCTCCACGTTCAATTTGAGGCTTTATTATTGTCACACACAAAAAACACGGCACACATCATGGAGCTCCCACGAGTTTATCGCGACAAAACTATTTGATTTTATTTGTTTATAGGTACTGCTGCCTGGGCGTAATAAGACAACAGATTTGGGCACACATCTCTGGCAGGACTCCCGACCACCGAGAAATAAAAGGGATAAAAGAAACCCCCCACGGCCGCTAATGTTTGGAGCGGGCGCAACGAACCTGCCTCGACGATTCAAACGGTTATTCGCGCTCTTTTCCTAGGGATGTTGGACACATATATACATATATATAAATAATATATATATACGTATATCGGCCAAGTCAAGACAAAATTCCGGTATTTCGATGTCCGCGACGGCCGTGAGAAAACTAACTGGATTTTTGAAGCCACTGTAGGCAGACGCACAAGGGCACTTTTGCTCAAACAGCTGCAGCATAAACGAGAATCGATCGATTTGCTGGATTTTGATATTCCGTTGAATATTACTAGCTAGATAAAGCGCCCAGCTATGCCCACATAATTTTATCCGATTAATGGATCAATTTTCTACTTTACTGGCCTAATTTTAATACTTGCTTTTACTTGATTTTGTCTAAAAAAAGCATTTAGCGAAAAAGGTCAAACAAATAAAACGTAATAAAACGTAAGAGAAAAATCGTTCCTATTGCTCAATTTTGATATTCCGTTGAATAATGCTGACTAACTAAAACCTTTAGCTCTGCCCATATAATTTTATACCATTGATTAATAAATTTTCTACCAGATTGACTATTTTTAAGTACTCCCATTTATTGTATTTTGACTACAGCAAGGTTTAAACAAAAAAGGTCAACAAAAAATCAGTGGCAACGTAAGCGAGTATGGAATGCGCCGTAAGTGAGTATGAAATGTCACGTCAACCGGAGTTTGGGCACAGGTATACCCTATTTCGTTAATATATATATGAAGAAACTGTTTTTCCAAGCTGTTTTAAAACGTAATTTATATAGAAATTATCTCAGATTGTCATGTTTTAGACATGTTAATGCATATGATTAGGGTCTTGTAAATATATCTCGATCCCGATACCCATTCTTGGTTTCTGTAAGAAGACCAAAACCTTCAAAATATCGTTGTGATAGCTTTAAAACAAAGAGTGACAAGTTTCTGCATTAATTAGTGCATGGGATGACAAACATTTCCTCAATTCTAGAACATCCATTTCCCCAGGGTATGCAAAATGTTGCTCAATCCGTGCTGCTCGATTTCACGGCACATGAGTCTGGCCCATACAAAGTGAATGTTGCCAGCAGCATAAAACGTAAGAAAACGTAAGTGAGTATGGAATGTAGGGACATTGTTGAGCTGAAAAAGGGACATTGTGGCGAGGGAAAAAACCTCCACGAAGAGAGGATATCCCATCACGAAATAGAGAAAAAAACCCCAACCGGCCGGCGACTTCTACAAACAACAGAGAGAGATTGAGAGAGAGCGCGAGAAAGCGGAACGGTGGTATTTAACAGCGCTCTCTTCGTGCGAAAATCTTTAAGTTTAAAGTTTTCTGCTAAATGGAATTAATACGTTTTTTTAATATAAAATAAAAAATAAATAATATTTATGCTCGTCTCGAATCGCGTTAACATTCATTAATGTTTTGTTAATCGCCAGGGAGCGAGAGTTCAACTGCCATTTCTCCCACCTCGCTGTGCCAACACACCTTGCAGACGTTTACAAGCAACTGTTAACACTTAACATAACAGTCTAATAATAATAATAATAATTATTTGGTACTAACGAAGCTATTAGTTTGAGCCCCATAAAAAACCTGGCTCGTACAAGTTTAACAGTTTATAATCTTAACAGAAGTTGGTCCATTGAATCTCTTCATCATCAATGGTTCCAAAGTTTCATTCGTTCCGCTTTCCTGCGCTCTCTCTCTCTCTCTCTCTCTCTCTCTCTCTCTCCTGAGTCGGCGCATGTTAAGGGCGTTTGGCTACAAAAACATTAATTTTGGACACAACAAATTAAATTCCAACCAAAACAAAACACATTAAAGAAAACATCTAGTGGGTAATTTTTAAATTAAAATCGTGTTTGTTCCAATTGTACCGCAGTTTTGATCAACCAACACTCTCTCTCTCTCTCGATCAATGCACGCTCTCTCTGTTTTTGCCGGCGATGCTTATGTATTGGTTTATTTATAATTTACAAATTGGTTAATTTTGCAAACATACATATGAGTGTAGTGTGTACAAGTATATATACAGTATTTAATTACACTGGTGAACGACTTGGCTTGAATTATTTATTGTATTCTTTCACAGCAACTAAAACACACGTACATGCATACACTGTTCTGTTTCGAACAAGCGGCAAAAAAACGCTAATTTATGTTTCTTTATACGGCACTACTTTCTTTTTACGCACTCTTGATTTGTTTACTATAAATAATAGTAATTTTATACACTTTACGCACTTTAAGCCCCCTCTTTTTAAACAGTTCAACGACTTGAGGTAAATGGCGGAAAATAATAGTGTTTGTAAGTTCTTCTCGTAGATCAATCCTATCCTTCCTCTTTAATTAAAAAAAAACACGATATCTTTCACCTGAACTGCGCTAAAATTATTCAATTTTCATTATTTTCGGTGGAATATTAAAATCTCCCATTGGTCTACAGTGGGTTAATCATTCTCCGTCAAGAATGGAAGGTTGAAAACCATTCCTCGATTTTGATATTCGATTTAATATTACTAGCTGGCTAGGACTTCCATACCTAAACACATAATTTTATCCGATTGATACATCAATTTTCTACAAGATTGGCTAGTTTTTAGTACTTCCTTTTATTGCATTTTTTCCAAAATAAGGTTTCAACAAATAAAGTCAAAACATAAAACGTAAGGGTGTATGGAATGTTACCTCACTGTTGCTGGTCAACAGGTATCTGCTATAAGGATGGGACATTTGTATACCCTATTTTATTTAATTATGTTAAAATTCTGTTTTCCAAGCCCGTAAAATGTTTAATATATATTTATTTGATATTTTCTCCGTAAGAAAACCATAAACTTTAAAACAGAGACTGACTAGTTTCTGCTTTCATTGGAGCCTGCGATGACAAACCTTTCCTTTAATTCTATAATATTCTTTTCCCTAGGGCTCCCACGCAGAGAGCCTTTATATGCATCTGTAGAGACACCGCGACACCAGCATATTTTAGATATATAAATTCCTCGCCCCTCGCTGGAGCTGAGCATGTCGTCAAGATTACAGTCGGCTTCTTTTCTATAAATTAGGTTAGAATCGTGTTGGGGGACCAATCCAAAGAAAGTTGGATGAAAAACCATAAATTATGCCAAAAACATAACAATATCCTATAACTAATCTTCTGATTAAACTCTTATCTATTATATTTTTGCCCTATTGGGTCTGCGGCCGTTCTTTCAAATCGCGCGCCCAGTAAATGCCTGAGGAAAAAAGGTATGGACAACAGGCAACACGGCCCAGAAAACGCAACGCATGCATGGGAAAATCCACCCTTTTTCCTAATATACCTTGAAGACAAAATCGGCTTTTTCGGCTCAGAAATATACCAAAATATACCGTCTCATTTTCAAAATATACCCAGTCGGTTCTTCTCCGTGAAATTATTTTTTTTTATTTTCTTCTTCTTTCTCTGCAAAACGTCTCTGCGGTTACATTGAATTTTACGTTTTTCGAATATGTATGTTTTTGAAATGTATCGAAAATTGATCTGCAACTTCTAGCGATGCACAAAATTTAAGAATGTTTGACGAGCTGTGCCCAAACATGTATACATGCATATTGTAAAATGAAATTTGCCTATTGGTTCATGGATTCGTCAGCCAAAGGTGTAAAATTAAGCATAGATTATTTTATGCAGAATGTTTGCCCCCGCGCCTTTATAGATATGTTTCACTTTCTCATTGATTCCGGCAAACTAAAACAGCTGACCTGGTTGCTTCGTAAACACACAGCGTGATAAAAATGCCTTTATTTTTCAATTGCTTGTTTTGAAGCAAAACGGCAAAAAGTGCGCGATTTAAGAAGATCAAGACATCTTAGATGCAACACCTGTGTGTTTAACATGTCTGACGAGCTGTGAGAAACAGCATGCATATTGAAAATGAAATTGCTAATGGTCAAACAATTAATTTCTTGCACTTACATTTTGAATTAATTGTGGCGGGAAACAGCTGTCTTTACCCAGATGTTCTGCGCACAGTCTGTGCTGTTACTGCACATTTGTGCTGTTATGCGCAAACATTTATTTCTTGCCATCGTTCCGATAACCAAATCGGACTGCGTCAGCTGTTTTCACGAATGACCTGACAAATTATTTCCGACTCAAATTTTAGGTTGGGTTAAGAAAAAAATATTTGTAAATAAGGCACAAGCTAAATTGCCCTGGTAATGGTGTCAAATTTATGTTAATGCATCAAAAATTCATCTATTTTTTTCCTTTTGCAATTAAGATTCGTTTTGTTGTATAAAAAGCCGTTTACTTTTCATTTCGTCGAGGCAAATGTTTTCGATTTGAAAACGAAGAAATCTTGCGGAATGTGAAAACGGGAGTAAACCGGAAAACTTTTGTGAAAGTGAAATCCGGAGCTTGGCGGGTAATTTTGGAATTTTTCCACCTGATTTCGGCAAGGCACCACTGTGCGACGACGGCTCGTTTCAGCAGGAAATTGTACAACCACGTATTGTGTTTGGTTAATGTATTTTAATTTTTCTTGTGCAAATTTCTATACAAATTCCCATGCTAGATGAAATTAAAAAAAAAAAATTTTAAATCTCTCCCCGACGGGAACCTCGGTTTTTCTCACTTAAATATTTTCCCATTTCATTTCGTTTTCTCGTAAGCAAGGTTTGCAACGAGTCGAATGTATCTGCGTAGAAATTGGTATTTTGACAGGCACTGTTTAACATCCTCGATAGTATAGTGGTCAGTATCCCCGCCTGTCACGCGGGAGACCGGGGTTCAATTCCCCGTCGGGGAGAGATGTGAAAATCTTTTTTTTTTTCTTTTTTATTGCGAAGGAAAAATTCGTTCAAAGCAATTATTGAAAACAGCCACAGCAGTAAATGCAGGCTTTACCTCGCATTATAATGTAATAATTATATAGATGAACAAATTATATAAAAGAACAGAAATAAAATGTTTTATTTAAAAATGAAATGAGTATGGGTTGGATATGTGTGAATAGAAGATATAATGATTTGGCAGCTCATGGCTGGGCATAAGGCAAGCTGGAACTACTAAATAGGATTAGTACATGGTGCCAATGGACCCATTGAAACGTTCCTCTGTATAATTCAGCTGATCATCGAAGCTATGCAGCGGCAATTGCGATTTGCGCAGCTCCCTTTCCACGGAGCGAGAGCGCAGATGAGCCCGATTCTTGACACAGCTAAGTGGTGTACGCTTCGGTGTGGCATGTGGTGTGGTCTTTGGTGTACTTGCACCGGAGGGCGACGACTCTTTGTCCATGTAGATCTTGGTCTTGGTGGCGCGTGCCGGCTTACGGGGAGCCACACGTCGCTTATTGCCCAGACGCACTCGGTCTAGATGCTTGTTTGCCGGCTGCTTCTCGGAGTTGCCTGGCATTGGCGGCTCCTCCAGATTCGTGTCCGTTCCGGCGCTGGCAAACGAGGCCATGCTGCTCTCCGCACTGAGATTGAGAGTGAGGGTTTCCAGGATCTGTTCCAGCATCTCTGTCTCGCGTGCCTCTTCCTCTTCGTCGTCGCAGAAGATGATCGGCGTGCGCTCGACTCCAATGCTGGGCGAACGTGGATCGTAATGCCCCTGCACTGCTGGCGGCGTCGCTGGCAGCTCCGCCGTGCAGGGCATGGTCTCTTCTTCGTCATACGGCAGGGAGACGATTTCCAGCGAGCTGTTGTTGTGGTGTGTCGGGGGCGTGCCAAAGCTGTCGCAGGATACATCGCCCGTTTCGGCAGACGGTGGTGATAGACTCTGATATGGCGAATCGACGGTGTTTGCTGCTGGCGTCTCGGCTTTTTGTCGGGCCGGAGCACGTGTATCCACAAAGAGATCTGCAAATGTGTCATCCAGGTTCAGGGATCGCACTTCATCTAGTATGAGCGGTGTGCGATTCAGCTGTGGCGAACGGGGATCGTTCAGCGAGAATCCCTTCAGCAGACGCTTGCGCAGCTGCGAAAAGGCATTTTCGGTCGGTGCCGATGGGGGGTCCGCTGTCCGCAAAGTCTGTGCCCGCGGTTCTGACTGTAGGAACTGCAGATATAGTTAGTTATAAGAACCGCTTGATTGAATATGCAGTTTTAACTCACATTTAGAGGCGTGCGGCAGCCATTGGGTGAGCGTGGGTCGAGCAATGCGTTGTTTTCTTTATTTGGCGTTGTCATTTCAACATTTTCGGCTTTGCAACTGGCTAAACGAAGTTTATTCAATGTTGGCGTATCAGGCAAGTATTCGCCCTCAATTTTTGATGCCTTGGCTCCCATGATCTCTGAATATTTTGTGTTTCTTTCGCTCGACACTAAATTTATCAGTGAAAATTGTTCGCTGCCGCGCATTTGTTTTGAAATGGCGTCCCTTGAAGGTTGCCACCCATCAATAACACAAAATTTCCTAACGCTTTACTAATTTTGCTCAATTTATTACATGCTACATGGCAACTACACATGTTGACTACACATTTCAGCAAATTTTCTGAGGAAAAAGATGAAAAATGTACCTTGAAGAGCCGTTTAAACAAGAGAAAAAATCACAGGAACATACTATCGACTGGATACGAGTGGTGTTGCAAGGATCCTCAAACCGCCATGATTGCTGGGTCTACAGACGTTACTATTTTCCCTAATTAACTCAAGTTGCACGTCTGTTTAAAAGAGGGGTTAAGTGGGTTAAGTTCGATGACCAATGTAGAAATCGTGTAGAAATGCCATTTAGAGCCATGTCCCAGGCCACATCGAATGCTAATTCGTGATTAGAATCGAATTCCTGATCGTTTGCCATCAAAATCTCAATTTTTTCAAAAATGTCGGAAGGTTTTACACACAGGCGCTTCCATGGGGCTTATATGAAAAAAACGGGCAAAAATTTTTTTAAACGTACACATTTCCCCTTCAGGTGTCGCCCTTCTTATTTAAATACAAATGTAGTTAGTAGTGTAGTTACCTGGAAAGAAATTAATTTAGTGGAAATTGTTTAAACTTATTTTACAATCAAATCCAATAAAAAGGAGTATTTAAAATTTGCTAGTGCTGTACAAAATGGATTTATCTATCGGAATATGGTGGAATACGAATACAGATAATTCGTCAGTATATTTACGGTATATTTTGAAATTTGGACGTATATTTTTGTGAGGGTCAGACCGTATATTGGATTAGAATATACGCGGTCACACTGTCTGCAATACAAATTTGTAAAAAATTTTAAAAAGGCGAAGAAAAGTTAAAAAAAAAGTGCATTACAAGGGCCAACAACAACGTAAGTGTACCATTTATGTAAAATCAGCTAGCATAAACCATTTTCCCAACAAAAAAATAGTTGTAAAGATGCGCGTGTGTGCGAGGAAATGAAATTGCGTGCCAGAGTTTCTGCGTGCGTTCGTGTTTGTGTGTGTGAGTGCTGTGTATGCAAAAAGACAAAAATAAGACTAATTTGAAAAAGCATTCCATTCCGGAAACTTATTTCGGCCATTTTTACGCAGTTGTACGTGCATAATCTGTGTTTTGTGTGTGTGTGTATGTGTGTGGCCTCCGCAAGCAGAAGTAAATTCTCTCCTGTATGCATGTGGGACGGGACTCTTCACGCTGGGGCTGTCTCATTTATACACATTAACATGCTTAAATACAGTTGTGCCCTGCGCCCTTTGGCGAATTTTTTGTTTATTTGAATGCCGAGACGTTGGCAGGACAGGACTAGGTCTAGAACCAGCTCTGTTCGGCATCAGTCTAATCTACCTGTAGTGCACTCAAATGTATTGCTGAAACTATTTCGTATTTTGTCGGAAGTGAAATTGTTTTATTTGTTAATTGTAGCGCAAAAAGTAAACAAATTGTCTACACATCGTTTGCAACGCGCATGTCGTGTAGACTTTCTCTCTTACATGCGCGCGTATGCGTGCATATCTGTGTGAGTATAAGCTGAAAACAACAAAATTTCATTCATTGCTCATTTCTGAGAAAAAACTACACACGATGCGGACGGGACGCCGTCCGTCGCCATCTGCAATACCATCACTGTGTGAGTGCCAGTGTGTATAGTGTACATGCATGTGAATATGTATGTACATTGTGCAAGATGTTTATAGTTTCAAAAGACAGCTGCCGTGCCGTGCCGCCTTTGCCTGCAAGGGTGTGGTAGCCACCTATCTTTCTGCTTTTTAAAATCAGGTGCATAAGTCTCCACACGCATCCCGTAAGCTGAAGATTTCCCTATTAGGTTAGGTCCCATCCCGTCCCGTCCCCCAGGTCCGTGTCCAGTCCATCTTTGACTTCCAAACCACATTCCAGAGTTCAACATTCTGTTCTTGCCGTTTGATTGCCGTCATTGGCCGCGTTTTTTTCACACATTCCACGCGCTGCGCCGTCTTCAAAACACACATGTAAATACATATATGCGTGCATACATACATACATACATAGACATGTATGCATAGACATCACACACTTGCCTTAGTATACTATTGATTTCAATCAACTTTGTATACGCTCTTCGCTCTCAATCACCATCTTCATCTCTTCTCTTTCTCTTTTGCTCCGGCTTCGTTTGTTGTCTCTCGTGTGCCCATTTATCAATTAAGTACCGCGTCCGTTTGTCGGCTCATCACCAATTTATATGTATGTATGTACATGGTACATGTCTGAGCATACATACTTCTTTATATGTGTGTGTACATGTGCATGCGCCTCTGTGTTTGTAAATTCCATTTCCTGTTTATAATGCTGCGGCACACCCCACCCGCTGTCGCCTTTCCCTGTTTCGGTCCGTCATCAACCCTCCTTTGGAAGCCCCCCAATACGCATGGCGTCTTCTTCTTGCGTTGCCACTTCAACAAACAGACTTGTCTGTCTTGTCGGCAGAACGTGTGGCCGCTCAGACGCTGCACAGTGGGCAACAGAAGATGAAACTTAAAGAAAAATGTACAACTTAAGTAAGGTCAAAAATTCCGTCTAGCTCTTATCTGGCCTGCGATCTGCCACGAATTTCAGTTTCCTTGAAATTTCACTTTTTGCAACCACTGTGCCATTGGGCCTCTGACCGCTGTTTAGGAACCAAGTGGAATCGGAACACCCAAATGCGACGCTCCGCTCTCATTCCCAGCCTGATCCGGCTGTCATTTCTCTTGTTGTTGTTTTGTTGTTTTGTCGGTAGCAGCAGCAGCGCGGCGGTGTGCTGAGTAGTACAGTACGTGCCACTTCCTTTACATTCAGAAAAATAAAAATCGCTTGCACACACACACACACAAGCGTGCATAAAGAGACGGGTCAGACAGACGGACAGACAGCGCGTTTATGCTGTATCGCTAACCGAGAGCGGGAGCAAGGGAACGGTGTGCTTGGCGTCTGCGCCGAGTGTTGGGTTGTTTTTTTTATGCTGCTCGTCGCTTTTTTTTTGTATTGTTCTTGTACAGTTGCAAAGACACTCTCTCACTAGCATACACACACACACACACACCATACACTAACACACACGCGGCCACACTCAAAACAGTGAAAACGAGTTTGATGTCTCGGTCGATATGGCAACACTGTCTGTTCCCCTCCTTGAGGCCAGCCAGCCCCCCACCTCGCCCCTTCATTCACTTGCTTATTAGAAGAAAAATGCCTCTGCGCGTTTGATTCAGTGTTGTTGTTTTTACGTAAGAAGGCCGTCGAACTCAGCATAGAAAAGAGGTAGTGACAGAGAGGGAGTGACAGCGGTAGAGCGTCTGAGCAAGAGATTGAGAGGGAGCGAGAGCGAGAGCATGCAAATGAAAAGAATATGAGAACGAACGCACGTTCAAGTGTATGAGTGGTGAGAGAGAGAGAGAACGAGTGAAAAAGAGAGGGAGAGTGTGCACGTGTATGTGTCTAATGATTACCGTTACAATTTGCATGTTGTCTAGTCAGACGTCTCGCGACCCAGACTAGACGACCCAGCAGCAATTGGAAAATATTCTCAACCTGACCTTTTATCGTCACAGCCTCGTCTCGTATGTATATAAATGTGTGTTTGTATGTACATTGGAGAAGCCGCTACAAAGCTAGAGCATTATTTTATTGATTTTTAATAGTAGATATACACATACGTAGAGTCTGCTACTAAGAATGCACTTGTGTGTGTGCATGCATATGCGTTTGTATGTTTGTTTGTATGGATTTGCGTGCATTCTGTTGCCTCTGGTTCAATGTCCTAACCGCACACAACAAGTGCAACAATTGTAACATCAACAACAACGACAGAAGACAAACAGAGAACACACCACACAAAAGGGAGAAACAAGAAATATCTACAGGCTGTATTCCGACTACAAAATACCCGCTACTCGGAACATTTAATATGTTGGACGCAGGACTTTTCTCGATTAAACCAAATCTGAGTTACGGGGGGCTCTTAGACTCTCTGCAACCTACATACATATCAAGAATATGATATGTAGGGTATGTATATTTACTTAATGGTGTTGGAATTTGCAGGAATACAGTATACCTTACGAGGTACAGGGTACAAAAAAAGCGAAGAAGTAGAACTTGTAGGGAAATACAAGTGCAAAAGCGTAGCGTCAAAGATGGATACAGAATGAGGGCAGGTCCTAGGGCAATCTATTAACATTTTCATCATCATCTTTTTGTACAGTTGATCTTGGGCGGTGTGTGGTGTACACATAAATGTAGTATGTATTTATGTTGGTTGGGTTCTTCTGTGCAGTGTTTTTTGCTCCCTCCTTTTCCGCTTCACAGAACCTACAGATATTACCAGAGAGTGGCTTATTTAATTTTGTTGAGGTATTAAGCTTGAGGATTAGCATATTCTTCTTCTCCAGGGTAGGGAGCTTGCCGTCAAGATAACACATATCGGATCTCTATCAGTTAATATGTGTTTTATAGTTCAGTTCCCAACGAATCATTGCTACATTTCGATATCTCTCCAACCAAAGAGACCCAGACCAGACAACATCCGTAAGCTGTAACCCAGAAAACATTGTGTCAGGTTGGCGTTTTCCTCTTTGGCACTTCGTTGTTGTATTGTATGTGACGTCAATTGGCTTTGGAATGGTGTCGGCGGCCCACTTACGGCGAAACCGGCCCGGCCCGGCCCGCTGCAGCTCAAAGTGAACTCCCAGCCCAGCCCCGTCCCGTCTGTTCGACTACCGGAAACGTGTCGTTGTAGTGCAGTGCATATAGGTATACATATGTATGTGTATGATTCCAATTGCTACAATGTTGTGGGCGTTATTAAGCGCAAAATCAAAATGAGGTATCTCCGGTTAGGCAGTCTGGCAACGCTGGGGCTTGCGGCCATCCTTTTTAGTTTGGCTTTTTGGCGCGCATCAACATACAAATGCATGGGGAACGGAACGGTGGGGTGGGGGAGAGGCGAGAAATTTCCTGAGGAATGTTGTTTACGTGCGCGCCTGCGCACGAACCGAATCAACCAGAATCCCGAGTTCCGTGAATTCGGTCGGCTGCAACAACACAAGCTCTGGATGAGGGGGGGAAAGAAGCGAGTCTGGTCTGAAGTCGTCTGCGTTTCTTCATCCTGTTCGTCCCGTTTGGCCGGCTACCTGCCTGGCCGCCGGGTCTCTGTCCCTTGTCTCTGTCCTGCCTTTGTATCTTACCACCGCCCTGCGTCGCTTCTTGTTTGTGTGCCTTTTTGCCCCACCAAACGAAACTCGGTTCGAGTGGCGTTGGTGGCGGCAGCGGGCTGCGGCGTGTCAATAACATGTTGATCCATCGTGCGAAATCTTGTGGCAACACCAAAACAAAAACAAAACTACCAAACAAGCTCGAAAGCCGCGCGCCGCATTGTTGTTATTTATGCCGCTTCACCTCGTTTTTCGTCTCGCAGAAGAAGAGTCGAGAGAGAGAGAGAGAGAGAGAGAGAGAGAGAGCAGTCGGAAAAGAAGAGGTATATGGTATATGGACGCCTCTCATTGCAGCAGTCTGGCCACGCTCTCTTCGGTCTCTTTTTCGCTCTCTCTGAATCGCTAGCAACAATGGGGACTTTTATCGGGTCTTTCTCTCTCTTTTTTGGGATATCCTCTCTTCGTGGAGGGATTTTTCATCGGAACAATTTCCCAGCAACAATGAGTCCCATTCCACGGTTGACCATTCCATGCACAATGTTGCTGGCAACACTTAATTTGTGTCCAGACTCATGTGCCGAGCGGTTGTGTTTTTGAGCTGCTGCGGCGGCCGCGGCGTTTTTCGGCGTTTTGGCAGGCCGATTTCGAATTTAATTGAAACAGTTAGTTATTTGTCAGATAAAAGTAATGGTTCTTCGCTGTGATTGTGGAAATTGTCAAAAAATATACACTTTTCTATGTTCCAAAGTGGTCAACGCCCTCACGCGCTCTTTTCCCCCTCCATGCTCTCCTTATGTGCCGGATTGGCCTTTTATGGCTGTGTGCGTGAGTTTGTGTTAAATGTGTGCTTTAATTTAATAATGCAACGGATAAGAATATATTTTAATACGGTTTTCACATCTTGATGTGGATTTTGCCCGCGCCCCAGCAAAATTCTTAGAATTCTTGACAACATTCCCGCGCGCACACACACACACACACGCACAAAACTCATTCATATACACGCTCAGACGCAGTGAAAAAAAATATAATTTACTCATCCCCCCGTGAACGTCGCTGCTGGCAAAGAGAGCGAGAGCGGGTGCGTCTGTGTGTGGTCATCAACACACATACAGGCACATGCACTTGAACTCTCGTGTATACACGCAACACACACCTCAATTGGTTTATGTCTCCGCTAAAAGGCCTCTCGCTCTCTCTTCAGCATAAAACTAGCAAGACTTGTTTTTTTGCGCAAAACACGAAAACCGGTAAATTTTTGAAATTGCACAAAGAGAGACTGAGAGAGAGAGAGAGCGTTGGTTGGGATTTGTTCTTGTGCTGGAATTTCGTTTAAACCATATTTTTCACACACTTTGCTTTTCTTACAGTTTTCTAAACACACACACAAGCGCTGAAAGAAGAGCCAACGAACTCGTGCAGCGACGCCCAAGAATGGTACAGGGCAAGGCAACATGAAAACTACAGCAACAACGAACGCAGAAAAGAAGTAGAGAAGAAGCAAAGACGCCGTTGCCGATGCCGACGCCGCAGCGTACAACAGTATTTTATTAGCGGGTGTTGTTGTCATGTATGTATGCACGCTGTTTTGTTGCTTTTATTCCAAATGTTGTTAATATTATTGTTATTGTTATTATTGTGGTTCTTGTATGTTTTGCTTGCACGCATTTGTCATTTAACCGTAGGTATTTTCAGTTGTTTGCGAGGTTGTTGTAGCAATGAAAACGATCATCGAACTTGTTTTGATTGTTTTGTGATAGAAACAGAATTAAAATGAAATGACGCGCCGCTGATCTTGACCTACACGCTCGCAAGTTCAACGCAATTTATATGGTTATTCAACTTGCTTTTTTTGCGCATATTTCTGCCAACTTCCTCTCGCAGACACACACACACACACACACATTTATAATTTTTATAACGGAAATTTTAATAAGCTAGATGTCTGCTGGGTGAGAAAGAGAGTGCAGCAGCAATGCTGCGATTGTTAACTGTACATACCATACATACATATGTATACATGTGCATCTGGCATTTCTCGGTTTCAATTAATGTATTTTTGCGCTGTGCTTGCGTTGATCTGATCCCTCCTCCTTATCACGTGAAATAACAAAGAATTTGGCGACAAATTGCTACAGACTGGCGCCAAAAATTTTGTTGACCGTTTTTATTGTTTCTGATGCCCAGCACTCGTGTAGAGTTCAAAAGGTTAGGGTATATTTCATTTGCGAAGATCTGATCGGCATAGATTTGTCCCTAGCTAAATGCTCCTTGATATATGGCTATTCCCTATACTATTACTCTTACTTACATACTTGTTTTCTTCTCAATGTGCAGATGTGTTTATTTATTTGTTTTATTACTGTTGAAATTTAAATGTAAACATAAATGTCGAAAAGTCGCCTATTTTACTATTTGTACCTTCTGCCGCCATTCAAGTCGATTCATATTTGTGTATTATCACCAGCCTCATCATCATTATCATGTTGTTGTTGTTGTCGTCGTCGCATTTATTGTTCTGTTTTTTTTTTATATTTATTTATTATGCCGCGGCCGCAAAAAAAGTACAAGTCAAAGCCAGTCCGTGGCCGTGAGAACACGAGAAAAGACAAACCTAATGTGCATCTTAGCCAAGCGTACGATCAGGGGGCTCTCTGGCACTCCGAAGACATCATCGAACCCAAAGAAGCCTCGGGTCTCGGGCCCCCGTGTCCGGGCCAAGGAGAATTGTGTCATTCTTCAAAGTGGTTGTGAAATGTTTGCCTTTTTATGCCTATTCATATCACAGCCAGCTTTGAGGAGCGACACGATGCTCAAGACAAAAGAAATAAACCTTCCAAGCCGAATAAAATAATCGAAGAAAGATGAAACATGGAAAAATGAAAAACAGTGCTTATTGTAACGTTGCAAGTGTTTATTTCGTTTATATCATTACATCAGCATTAATCGAAATTGCAAATTCTAAAGTCCCGCAGTCAATGATCCTGAATCCTATCTACAAAACTATTGGCACATTCATGCTGGGCTCACAAAGTGGTTGTGAAATGCATTTTGCTTTGCCCGCATATCACAGCCAGCTTTGATGAGCTCGGCGTAATGTATCGTACATCAATCAATCATAATATACGTATGTATCCCTCTCCTCCACCGCCCCGCCACCATGCAGCACACCCCGACACGCACGTACATCCCTATATGGTGGATACTATACGGAGGGTGTTCCCATTTTATATTTTGCAAATAATGACAATAATAATGTTCTCTTCCCCACGCAAAAACCAAACACACACTTGCATGCGTTTGAACCAATTTTCAGAGTACCTACTTATGCCTCATAAAAACCCACGAAATGTGCTGAAATTAATACAAGTGATTGGGTGATCGGGTGGATGGTGTCGAGCGTCTCCAGGATGACCCATCAGTCTTTCGGGGGAGCAGCTGATGTGAAATTGGTTCGAACGCCGCAAGCAAAATGAAATACCCTATCGAGTGCAAAAACAATTACTACACACGTTTTAATTTATAATACTGCATATTTTGTATGATTTAACCACCATTGAAATGAACAAAAATGATGCCACATCTATTATGATGTTGCTTATCTAAGCCTCATCAAGTGGTTGTGATATGGATACCCAACGCATATCACAGCCAGCTTTGATGAGCTAGGATAATCAACGGGAAACAACGTAAATTGAATTTGAAATTGAAAGAAAAACAAGTGAAATTGGTCGTGTTCTCATCATCGAGTGATATGGAAGGATATGGAGAAATTGTTGAAACAATTTGACGATTCATAGCTGCGGAACAGTTTTTGATTACATTCTCTAAACATATATACATATATATACTTCTGATTTAATGCAGTTATTCCTTTTTTATTTTGTTTTAGTTGAGTACACAGTTCTAGAGCTACCTACATATATTTGATCGAAGTGCAAAGTATTATTTTATCCTTACTAATGCCAATTTTGTCTTTCCCGCAGATACACATGCCCCCCATTAACTCAACGTTTATGCAGCATATGTAGAGAGCACCGGCAGACACACAACTCAAACGAGCCCTGACGACGCCCTGTTCTGCAGCGGAGAATTACGATTTTAATTTATTTTGTGATAGTTTCTAGTTTATTGATAAGCTTTAAAGAAACCAAACAACGATTGCAAGCCAAAAAGAAAACCAATATCGAAATATCGAATTACCCAAAAACCCCCCAAACTCGAAACGAACACAAGCTACAAATTGTAATGATGCATTCCACAAGCACCACGATCTACAATATGGGACGACCATATTATCTGGCCTTGCTGTTGATCGGCTGCCTGGCATATCCGGCTTCCATTGAGGCCTGCTCCAGTCGCACGGTGCCCAAGCCGCGTCCTTCCATATCGTCTTCGATGTCGGGTACTGCATTGCCGCCCACTCAGGCTCCAGCAACGACAACCACCATGCGCACCACAACGACGACTCCTAGGCCCAATATAACATTCCCCACGTACAAGTGCCCAGAGACTTTTGATGCCTGGTACTGTCTGAACGATGCCCATTGCTTTGCCGTGAAGATCGGTGATCTTCCTGTATACAGCTGCGAGTGCGCCATCGGATTCATGGGTCAGCGGTGCGAGTACAAGGAAATCGACGGGTCTTATCTGCCCAAGCGGCCGCGTCCCATGCTCGAGAAGGCCAGCATTGCAAGTGGTGCGATGTGTGCCCTGGTCTTTATGCTATTCGTATGCCTCGCATTCTATCTCCGATTCGAGCAGCGCGCTGCCAAGAAGGCATACGAGCTGGAGCAGGAGGAGGATGATAATGAGTACGATCAATGCGATGATCAGGATCAATGCGAGTGCTGCCGCAATCAATGCTGTGCTGCCGACGACGAGACCCTCGTCCAGGAACGCAAGTTGCCCTATCACATGCGGCTGGAGCATGCCCTAATGTCCTTTGCCGTCCGTCGCACCACAAAACTGTGAATCAATTAAACACGGACCACGGACACAGACACGAACGACAGATCACTTGGAAGGAATGAATATGCCTTGGGTAACAGGAAAACTGTTCCATTCAACGAATTTTAAATGTGCTTTAGTCGGAAGTCCTAATTCCTATTTACTAATTGTTAATTGTAAACTGTCCACAAACTACTGTCCACAGTCGGAAAAGAGATCTTGTTTACTATAGAAGAGAATTCCACTTTCTCGTTCCAGACAAATGCATACTAGAGCAAGCCTTTTGTATTATCAAATCGAATGTATTTTTATACCTTACGCTAGCTATTTATTTTATTCTGATATACGTATCACACACAAACACACACACAAGGAGAAACACGCGCCAAGTATTATTTATTGCGAGAAAGAAATATACACACTTATTTGAACAAACTCTGAATAAACATAAGAAACTGCACGATGCATATGAATGTTTAAGATGTTGTCTTTTGCCCTTCAGTACTTTTTAGCACCCTTAGCACAAAATTTGTAATACAACAAAATTGTACCCAAAGGTGGTTTGTCTTTATTGGAGTCGACACATTGTGGGGCTAAGATGAGAGTGTAACCCATCTACTCTACTGTGAGCTGAACAGAACTTTAGCACGACTTAATTTTTCTAATTCGGTATTTTGTAAGAATTCAAATTTGTTTGTTTTCTATATTTAAATTCAAGATAATATGTAATAGAAGCATAGAATCATTCAAATACAAATATTCACCTATTTGTATTAAACTTCTTAATTTAACTATTATGCCTGCCCTATTATATCCTTTATAGAGTTTGAAATTTCTACTTTCTCCCAATCTTTTCTGTTTTCGTAGAGATCCCTACCATATACCTTATAGGGCTGGAAATTCGTTCTTTCGGCATTCTAAACCTTTCGCCAATATGGACAGATACATTTTGCTTCAGTAGCCCTGCTATATAGTTTATAGGGCTGGAAATTCCTCCATTCGGCATTCCAAACCCAGATAGACTATAAATTCTGTGGGTGCATGTCATAAAGCCCAGTGTCATAACGCCCGAGGGCGTTATGTCGCTTTTAAAAAAGACATAGCGCCCTCTCCCAAAGTGTCATAGCACCCGCGGGCGCTATGACACAAAAATTAGTGTCATAACGCCCTAAATTTCTAAAAACTCGCAAGGTGCATCAAGAATCAATAAAAGTACCTTTAAAAAAAGTTCCGTTTATTGTCTTATCTCGTTTGTTATCGCATTTATCATGTTTTCGGCACAATGATCTTCTAATTAGCTGGTCATTGATCTTCGAACAAAGTGCACGCATAATGGAAGCTTCTTATGAATACAAGATTGTTGCTGGGTTTCGGAAAAATTCGAAGTTGTTGCTTTTAACAACACAGCAAAAATTATTTAAGATAAAGAGTGTGTCAAAAAATAGTTCGCGTTATATTTGTTATATAAAAGACTGTAGTGATTCAGTGGCTTTGTCCAATAGTGGCGTGTGCACTCAAATGAGTCTCGAATGCAACCACAACCATGCCTCTCCTCAAGAACTAATAAAACAGATAAAATTGATCAATAATGTGAAAGACCAATGTGAGCAGAAAACATTAAAAAGAAAAGGAGTTCGCGAAATCTTTTACGAAGAATGCCAAAAAAGTTGAGAAGCTGCACATTCAGTCAATTATCCGGAAAATAAGACGGCAATTATTTAGGATCCGAAATGAAGCCTCGATGAGAAATCCAAAATCGCCAAATGACGTTAAATTGCTGTTTGACGATAACGAGTTTCGGCAAAAATACGGCACTTTAAAGCAAAACCAGGAACTTTTTTATAGGACCACAATAATGGAAGAAAACTTCGCTTATCAATCAAATATGAATTAATTGTTATTCAATTTGTGTCTCACAATTTACTTAGTTACGGGAACAGGCAAAAATTTGGTTGTTGTTTATCCGAAATTGTTTAGGGTCTTATAGTGTTATAACGCCCAAAAAAAAGTGACATAAAACCCCGCGGGTGCTATGTCACTTTTAAAAGTGTCATAAGGCCCGAGGGCCTTATGACACAAAATTTAGTGTCTTAACGCCCGTGGGCGTTATGACATGTACGCAAATACTGTATCAGTGGAGTCTATTCTAGGGTCAAGATTACACTTAATTATGACGTTCTTTATCACGACCGCCTGACTAGCTGTGCATTATATTTTAAAGTGGGATTTACAGCCGATGACACGCGTTGCTTGATTGAGTATTTCCCGGTGGGTTTTCCCAGCTGGCAGTGAAACACAGCTAAACTATGTGCACGTGTTTATGGAACCTTTGAGGGTTTCGGGCGATAAGATTAGCTCAATTATCAGATCCCAAAAAATGTTAGATAGGTCAATATCCGTTTGTCATTAAAGGAGTGCCAGTCTAAAAATAAATTATGAAACAAATTATATTTATTTATGTAAATTCGATAAAAACTATAGTTAAAATCTTGCATCTTAAAACTGACGAGAAATGTTTTCACATTTCTGATATAGCGCTTTCATTGGGCCATAGCTCGACAGAACCAGCGACATGAGCGTAAGGCACTTCATCAGAATCTGAAAGTCCGTCTCACTGCGACTCCTAAAGTAGCCCGTCTGGTAGCCGTAATACTGGGTCACCAATGCAATGACAAAGCAAGAGAATCCCAAGAAGTTGTGAAAGGTCTTGTTCAGCAATGGGGTAATCAGCCTTTTCACGCGAGCGGAGAAGAGTGCACTCAGGCCAGAGGTCATGGCCAGTATGCACAGTATAAATGCAGTAAAACCTGTAGGTGAAGCAGGAAATTCCATTGATCAGTGGAGGTTTCACTCATTCATTCGGAGAGCAGTACTACAGTCAAGATAATGGCGCATTCTCTCTCTTATTGTCGCTCACTGTTGTTTGGTTTACTCACCCAGCTTTCCGTGCGTTGACTGGAGACGGAAACCTTTCTGTATCATTTTGATTAGGGCTCCAGATGCTCCACAGCATCCGCCCAGTGTTAGGAGTATCCAATGTATTGTGGTCTTTGTATGCCGCTTGTAACTATTTGTGAGAACATTGCCGCCATAGTGGATCATGACACCCTCGGCCATGAAGAAGGAGAACTGTACGAGAACGAGATGATGATCTTTAGAGACTGCCCAGGCAATCGATTCTTCCTGCGGCTATTAGCGGTTACGTTACCCCAATGGTGACCAGCCAAGCATGCAGACTAGTGCCTTCTAGTCCAGTCCGCAGTGTCAGATATGACATATAGATGGTTACGAAACCAATGCAGATTTGATTGAGAACGTTCAGAAAGTACTCCAGTCTCTGCCATCGGTCCTGAGAGTCGTGCGGGGACAGTGTGTTGTGGGACATTTTTGAATATCGTTGCGGAGATTCGATTAAAACAAATGAGGGTTGCCGTGCTGGTCTCGCCGCGTATGTTCTCGTCTGGATTGTGCTGCCGTAGTCGACGACTTTCTGCGATCTACTAACCACCGGCCGCTCGGGTTCGGCCATTGTAGTTTCTATTTTAAATTTTTAAAGCTCTTATCAGTGCGTTGACATAATGTTATTTTCGTGTTTAATAAAGTAAACTGTGAGGACACAGTACAAGAAAATTTGCACAGTTCCCAGCTGATAAGCGTGTCTACCTCTCATCAGACAAATTGTTGTAAACTATTTATTGGCTACTAAAGCGGTAAATGATCGTAAATTTAACAAAACGATATTACTTTATTATGCGGCTTATAAGCGACCCGATACGCCCATTGAACTATGTCCGTCCGTTCCTCCGTTCGCAATTGATTTAAATAATCTCTACCGCTGTTTGAGCGCAACTGTCGAAGCTTTTTTTGCAGCGTCACGTTTACGCACGCCGCTCTTGACTAATACAAATACATGAATAACATTTTTTATTTCAGATCGTATCGGTTTCCTCTTGGTGAAGTGAAGCTATTCAAGTGCCAGTAAACACATCAGATAACACACTAAACCGCAAATAGACCTTCAATCGTGCTGCTCTTTGTATTTATTTGATCGCAATAAATATGACGATTCGTCAGTTAGTAGTATTTTCCAGCACTGGGTGTAACGGACTAATTAACCAAAATATGACTTATAAAGACAGCTCAATATTCTTCATAGCGTAGCAGTTCTATGAATGAACACTAAACCACAAATATCGTGCTGCTCGTTGCATTTATTTGATCGCAATAAATCTGACGATTTGTCAGTTATTAGTATTTTCCAACACTGAGTGTAACGGACTAATTAACCAAAATGTGATCATTTTCAATTAGGTTCATATTGGTATGGTATTATCTGCATAAAGACTGGTTAATATACTTTATAGCGTAGCAGTTCTATGAGAAAACACTAAGCCTCAAATATACGTTTAATCGTGCTGCTCCTTGCATTTATTTTTTAGTGATAGATCCAACGATTAGTATTTTCCAGCACTGAGTGTAACGGATTAGTTCAGAGATATACCGTGTAATTTCAATCATATTGGTGACTTTATTGGAACAGCTTAAAGATTATTTGCATCTGTTTAAAGACTGCATAATATTCTTCATATACAAATTAAACTAAATTAATTTCAAGACTAATTAAGGTTGACTATACAGCGTAAACTTCCACTGCTGCCTGGTCATATTGTGCCACTAGCAGAATAATTGACAATGCTTCAAGCATATTTTTTAGTCGATCTGACTACTAAGGCTTAGAATATAAAGTTCAGTCAGGGTAGATAGCCTCTTGTAGACTAAATATAAGCATTACAGTCGTACTTCTCTATTACGATCAACGAAGTTTTCTATATAACGCATTTATATAGATTTCGTGCGATTTCTTTAAATTTTCAGTACGTTTGCTCTCCTTATAACGAACTTCCTTATAGCGAATATTTCTTTACTACGATTTTCGTACGCCCGTAACTCAAATGCTCATACACTTTCAATCTCCCTATAACGAATTTTTTTTATATTCTATACTCAAAATGAGTGTAGAGGTACATATATCAGATCTGTGCGGAAAGTGGATGTATATAACGCCCAGAAAGAAGCGTTTCCGACTCCATAAAGTTTATATATTCTTGATCAGCATCAATAGCCGAGTCGATTGAGCCATGTCTGTCTGTCCGTTTACTTATATTCCATCTCTCTCTCACACACTCTTTATCGTCAATATGTGTGCCCTCTGGCGGAACGGAGCCATACTGACTGAGTATCGGGGAGAAATGTAGAGTCGCGGCCGTAGTAGCTGAGCTCGCTAATAGTTATGTTTGCATCAGCTCTCAGTTTCTAGTTGATGTAGAGGTAGAGGTGGATAGCAGGCAAAATGTCGAAGCGTAATTGCATTTAAGTGGAACAAAAGCTTTTGATAATTAGTAAAGTTTGCAAGTTTTGAAAAATAAAGCAGAGCTTTTAAAAAAGGCAGACCGTGAAAAATTCAGCTCCGAGTGCAGAAGAATTCGCACTTGTCTTTGCAAGAATGCTGATGAGGCCATGCCTGCTCCATGGGCACTCCCTCCGTTTATTGTTAAACAAATAAATTCTGAACGTTATTTCTTTAATTCCATATTCAGATGAGGATGAACAAGACGTTGCTTCAATCGTTAAAGAGCAAATTTGAACAGCGTGCCTTTGTGGAGATGAGAAATAATGCGCCTGAAAATGTATTTGCTTCCCTTAACGTCCTTGAACTTTTTGTTGAGAAGGAAAAGTAGAAAATCAAACGCAAAAAAAAAGTACGCATTATTTTAAAGCAAAATAAACTTAATAACAATTTCATCTTTCGAATTCTACGAATTTTCTGTACAGCGAATTCTTTTTTGGTCAGCAATTTGGCCCTGAAATCAATCAGAAATAGTTTGGGGAAGAACAGAAACTGTTCTGCAAATTAGGATGCTTGGATTTCTTACTTGTGCAATAGAAAAAAACTTGCAGAAGACAGGACGTGACTGCTCCACTTTGATCTTCCTTGTCCTGGTCCATTTCCGGCTTTCAGTCCCTGTCTAGGATACTTAGTAGATCCGTGCCGTTTGCCCCGACAGCCTCCCGAGACGGCATGGGGTTCCAGATAAGCCCGTACCTCTTTTATGGGCGGAAACAAAGATTCGTCAAATCGTTTTCAGTCATATATTTTTTGTTAACCTAAAGTGTATAATTATTAAAGCTTAAAATACGGATGTAAAAGGAACATTTAAACACAAAACTTTGAAAAAGCATAGGCTTTAGCTCGTCAAACTGACTACTTTTTGGTACAGCGATTTGATGGCTCCTATGGTGGTCAAGACCATGGATACCAGTGTGGCCACTCGCATGAGGATAACAAAGTCCTCTCCCTGTCCTTTGAAGATGCGAGTCTGTGCATAGCCGTAGTATTGGGCCATCATGGCAATCACATAGGCAGCAAAGCCCAGCACCACATGGAAAGTCTTGTTGATCAGCGGCGACACCGCCCTGCTCATGGCCCGGGCCAGGACGGCAGCCAGTCCACTCAGCAGTGAGATCAAGCACAGGATGAAGGCAGCAAAGCCCAGGCTGGCATGTGTGGTAACACCAATTGACCATTTGTCTCGAATCAGTTGGATGAGACAACCGGCTACACCCATCCCGCCACCGATCACTTGCAGGATCACATGGGCGGCCGTTTTGTATTTGCGGGTGTAGCGCAGCGTTAGCCAGCTTCCGTCGTAGAAGCACATCATGCCCTCGGCCATCAGGAAGATAAATCCAAAGGTAACCAGCCACGCGTGCAGGTATATGCCAGCCAGGCCCTTGCGCAAACACATCCAACTGATCCAAATGGTCACGAAGCCAATGCACAATTGGTTGAGGACATACAGAGCCGCTTCAACGTGCTGGATCACTGAGATTTGACTGGATTTCTTCTCACTCATGGTTGAAAGAATTATGCAAACTAGGTCTCCGAGTATTGAAATCACTAAATTTTATATTCGAAACGAGTAACTCAAGGACTAGAAATATTTATTTCACTAGTAATCGCCTTTCATGTCCTGTGAAAGGATAATTTTATATTTCTACCCTTGCAGCAGCTTCTTCGAACCGTTTTTCATCAGGTTTTCCATTGAACTATATTAATTAAATGTGCTGAAGGTCTTTATTGTCTAAAAAACGAGTCGATTTTGGAGTGCACTCAACTGGCAGACTATTTGTTTGCTATCGTTTCATTCTAATGCGCTCGACTCAAAGGATTATACTATATAATTGATAGCCACCCAGCACGATCACGTCTACGTTCACGTATTAAACGCATTCCAATAGCAGTCTTTAAACGTAGTAGTATTCCAAGTATACGAGCTATCCATCTGCTCCGTTAAGAGCCAGCTCCAGCTCCGCATCGAATGTCTTATGCGCTGGGAATCACGTTTACCGTGCCCGCTCTTAGGCAAGAGCTCGGGGGGCTAAATATAGAGAGGATAATTGGAGGCACTTTTAAGTTGAGTAGCTTTGAGTAGCTCGCTGGTACAACTTAATGAAACATATGTATTTCGTTGATTAGACCGCTAGACATTCATTCCACCTCCTTATCAAAATGCAAAATCGCACGTACCGAGATAAAGTTTACCCGACATTCACCTACACTCACATGACAATTATTTTTGGTCTCTGGCAAAGCGTCTGGACAGACAATCGGTTGGATTTTGGTTTTGCTGATCATTGAACACACACACCTTCTAATCAAAGAAAACTGTAATTTTTAAAAAAGAATATTAAGTGATGATTCATATCTTGAGTGAGAAACGTGTTACGTTCACTTTTGTGAACAGTAGCTTATCTGAATTAGGATCCCATACTAGCCCCAACGCCTTCGCTATTTCTGTTCCATCATGGTACTTGAACAGTTTTACCCTGTCATCCTACGGCTCCTCATCAAGCACTCTAGGCTCATTGGAGGGCCACTTGCGTATAGGAAAATGTCCTCTGTGCAGGAGCTTCTTTACTTGACGACGGATGACCATCACCTTCACCTCTTCGCGCCAAAGGATGCGTTGCAGATATTCGTCCAGGTGAGACCTCATACACAGCACATATCTCCACAAAGTTCAATCCTGAAGACCCTAATCCGAAGCAGTGTGTTGAATATCTTTGCCTGGATGGTTGCGCCAGTCAACAATAAGTCATTGAGCGAGCTTTCGGATGTGGTCTTTGCAGATCCAACGAAAAAAACACGAAGTTTCGTGCTGGTGAAATGATAGGGCAAGAAAAACTGCCCAAAAGTCAAACCGAAAATTTACCATTTTCCAGACGAGAATAGTTTTCTTTGAACAAACGCTCGCAGAGTAGATCCTTACTCGTTTTAGCTGCCCCCAATGAGTAACAGTTTTCATGCTCCCAAAAGAGCTTCACTGCCTCAGACAAAGAATCCTCTTCTTCCTTTGGTACGTGAGGTCTTAATTATGCGGTCTACCTACCGTAGCCAGACCGCAGCTTTTATTGATGGAATCAACCAGATTTGGTGTTCTGGAGCTACGGCAACGTATCGGCCAACTGAATCCGGCCAACAGAGATCAAGCCAAAAAATAGTCCAGCGCCTATCAGCATATCGATTCGCTGAGATCTATAAAACAAGGATCTATAATCTTCGGTACATCCCACCCAGCAGCATTTATATCGTAGTGCGGCTTTTGTAACGCCGTGAATGAAGAGCTATAGCTGCCATCCTGAGACTCCTGTTTTACTTTAGAAAGCTCGCAGCTGCCTTGCACTCAGAGTATTCGCAAATTGTCGCAGAGATTGGATTCCATTTGATAATATTCGGTAACCAATACGAATTTCACTGGGAAGTGAGGTGGCAGAGATGTGGGATAGGATGTTACAGGTCCTCCCACCAATTGTCACAGTAAATGAGTCCATCAAACGCATTTTAGTTATACATTACATAGTGCAAGTGGTAAATGGAAAATAATCGAAGATACATATTATTAATACATGTGTCTAATTAGTTAGAGCCGGCAACCGATGCCACTTGCAGCCTTGCAGCTGTGACTTATAGGCTGCACATACATCGAACTGAGTTTCTTATTTACTTCTTATACAAATTTTTGTTTAGAGAACAAACAACATTTATTTACATGCATATTTTCGCACACAGAACGAAGCGAAGCAAATATATGTATGGTATGTATTTCTATATTTATAGAATCTCGATCCTAATCCTAATTGGAAGTCACGACATACATATATATGTATACATATTAGACTTAAATACATATTGTATTAGTTAGGGTGAGGTTTAACAAGTCAATGAAATACTATCACAGCCTCATCCGACAGAGTTTATCCGCGAAGCACATAGACATAAATAAATAGACCTTATCTAAAGAGAGAGAGAGTAACAATTAGACTAGGAATCTACCGGCACGGTAGTCGACAGATACATGCTACTACTATAAGTGCGGCTCATCGTTTGGGTGAAATTTATCTGTTAGCATGGGCAAACATCTAGACCAGTAACAATCTCAGGGGGGCGTCGTCTTATCGCTCCCCACTGGCTTCGACAAGAAGTACATAATCTTTAATATCTCGCTAAACTTTGGTGTATCTCTGGGATGGCGCTTTTCGAGACCCGCTATCTGCTCGAGGGCGACTTCCACATCTACAACATTGCACAGAATCGATTGCAGCCGCTTGGGAAATTTCCCGGGTGAATCCTCAACCCGTCTGCGTGTGGTTTCCAACATATCCAGCTGATCCTGGGGCGACACCTTGTGGTAGCTGACCACCAGAGTGGTTAGCTGCGGCAATTGGTCCGCCAATAGAAAGCCATAGTCCTGGGCATCGGATATACCCAGACGCTGCAGACGCTTGGCCCCCGCACTCTGCAGTATAGTCTCTTCCACTTGGTGTCTGTTGGCGGTCAGGTCCAGATGGGTCAGCGACAGCTGATCCAGTATCTCCCTCAAGTACTCGGTCTCAATGGAGCACTCGCGGGCGACCAGCGACTCGAGTTTGGTCAGACTGATCATGTGCTTGCCCGTCACGTAGGCGCTGGACACGCTCAGACAGCGCAGCTGGCGACAGTTCTTGGCTATGGTGTTGACCATGCTGTTGTTCATGTTCTCATCTGCAATGCAAAGCTCTTTCAGGTTACTAAAGTCTCGGCGCAGATAGAAGCTCAGTTCGGGGCGCATCAGGTGGCGGCCCAGGTACGAGTCGAATGCCTTTGAATGCACATTCCATATGTAGAGCTCCTCCATGGCGGCGCTAGTCAGCTCAAAGAAGTAGATGTAGTCCGACTTGCTCAATGGTTTTAGAATGGCATCCGAAACGGAGACATTCCGATACCGTGGCTTCCTCCACACAATCTGGCAGAGCAGCTCCCGGAAACGGGGCGACAGGCGGCACATCTTTATTTGGTCCACCAGGGGCAGGTACTCCAGTATATGGCACACACAATCGTCGTTTAGCCTCTCCATGGCGAAAAATTGTTGTTAAATCGTACTTTTCGGTGTTTTTGTGTGTTTTTTTCTGTTTCTGGCAAATGTTGTGAATTTCACCAGCTGATTGCGGTGCTGGAAAATGCTGGCAGAAATTTTACTAGAATTTTTGTAGTATTTTTCCCTTCTCAGTGTTCGGTCACACAGTTTACAGTTTACTCAGATTCAAAATTAAACTATCGATAAAAATGGTGTGTTTATTTTGAAAATAATCAAATTCAAAATACCAGCACTTAAATAGGCTATCGAACGATTGGTGGTTTTCCCCAGATCGGATATAAATGGTGGAGTTATGAATTGTCACTAAAACCATACAGTGTATGTCTTGGTCTGTCTCGAATACGCCTCTGTAATGCTTGGATGGGACTCCGTCTGGCGGGGGGAAATCGGATACGACTCGGTTTGTGGCAAACCGTACGGTACATAAGTCCTCTGTAAAGCAAGATACATATATTTTAAAATATTTCCACAATTATATACTGATTCACTTACGCGTTTCGAAGCTTGAAGCCCAGCGTTTGATTCGGTGGCGTATGAATGGGGGGCTTCTGCCAATATTTCCCGTGGGCGGGAACCAATGATTCCGTCGCCGCAGCGGCATCATGGCTATGGCCCGCAGCAGGACAACCAGTAGCTACCACAGTCCAGCCTGGAGCTCATCCCTTGGACCTCCCGAGAGGACGAGGAGCTACGGCGAAATCACTCGCGGAGGAGGTACCGACGGCGAGCGAACTGGAAAGGCGGAGAAAACGCAAGGAAGAGGGCCATGGCAGCGGCTGGACCTAAAGGTCGCCAAAGGCCACAGCCTCGCGCGACCGGAATCATGTCCCGAGGAGAACACGGCAGCGTGGCCCAGTGCGCAGGAGCCGGCAAAGGAGTCTGCCGGTCCAGGCGCCTGGAGTGAAACACCGCACACTCGCTCATATGAACCCGAAGACCAGAAGGGTTAAGCACCTGGCAAATCGACTCACAAGTGGCGAAAATTACTGGGGGAAAAAATCCTTGAACCACATCAAATCAAGGATGCTCGCCCGAACAAAAAAAATAGCGGAGAAAGTTAAATATTTTTACTCGGGAAGTATTTTGATCCTTCAGAAGGACTCCATCAAATTAGGGGCATCGCATGCCCACAAATAGCCGAGAAAACAAAATATGTATGGCTGGGGATGTTGGAGTTCTTAGCTAAGGATCAAGGATATTTTTCTGTTCACCGGAAGCCATCGTAAGTCTCGATCAGTTTCGCGTCCGAGACGTGCCACGCCTCGTTCCAATCGGGAGACTGTTCCCGAAAATAAGGATATGGCCTTTTTCACTTTAGTTTTAAGTTTAATTATAATTCGCTATAACTGCGCCAACCTACTCTACATTCCATTTCAGATTGATGGTGAATACCGAAGCCGAAATCGAAAATGAAAAGCCAAAGATTTGTGAAATGTTTTTCGTAAATGCTTTATTCGTAGAGACTAAACGATAGCTTCAAGCTTTCTGCAGGTTTCATCGGACTTGTGATGGAAGGTTTAGACCCTGTCGTTTGGAATTTGTAATTCCCATTGCTCAGCAACAGCCAAAGCAGCCTGCACAGGGTCCCGTTGCGCCACACGGTCCGCAGACATTGGGACCATAGCAGGGTCCACAGCAAGGACCACAGCAAGGACCACAGCACGGACCGCAGCATGGACCGCAGCACGGAGCGCAGCAAGGAGCACAGCAAGGAGCGCAGCAGGGAGAGCACGATCCACAAGGGCCACACATTTTCGATCCGTAAAATTTCTGAAAAAAAAAATTAATTTTAATTGTTTTGATGTTATAAGAAAAGTGAAAGAAGTTACCTGAAACCAGACAGGAACTCAAAACTAAACAAAAATTTGTTTGTTCTGTGCTGATCGGAGTGAGATGAACAACTGAAAAAGTAAAGCAATAGAAAACATTACAAGATTTTGACAACTATAAATAGAGTTATTGTGGGTAATGTGATTTTCCCAACATACAATATACATAATCGAAATAATTCCATCAAGTCTTCTGTGAAAATAAAACTATAGAAATATGCTATAGTTAATTATCCAACAGTTACAATATTTAAGGCCCCTTTAAGACTCCAATCAAACATAATTCGCAGAAAAAGGAAAACTGTTGTCTGCTCTACGGTGGCCCCTCAGTCGCCTTGCATACGTATCAATTAACATTTTGAGTGTGTTTCCATGTTCAACTGTCACTTTTATACGCATCATACAGCATCCGAACCAACAAGACCGCCCCAGACCCAAAATAGCCCAAACATATGGCATTTTCTCTGTCTGACTGACTGACTGACTGACTGTTTCGGGACCAGGCATAGGCATGGGTTTGGGCTTGGTATGGGCCTCACATGATTTGTGCGTGACCATGCGAAATGTAAATTATTTATGTAATGTGCGTTGTATATAAGGCGTTATCCTACAAATGTATTGAGTTTTGCTTCCTTCTGACAGGCGACGGGGCTCGGACCAGCCCGGCGTCGCTTTCACAATAGCGCAAAAAATAGCCAACTGTTGGAGGCACCCTTGTCAGGACAGCATTGGACAGCAATTGATTGGCATTAGGGGGAGTAAGGGAAAAGAAGCGGGTATAGCTGGTGTGCTCAGAATAACGAATCGGCAAAAAAATTAAAGTACACTTTTAAAATTTGCATTTCAGTTATCGTAGATGCTCTAAATTGGTTGAACTATCCTCAAGTCGGTGCCGAAAATTAGGTCACTCAACCCAAATCATGTTTATGGTAATCTGACAGTTTTATAGATAACCCAAACATATACATATTACAACTAAAGTGTTGCTTTTGAGATCAAGTAGAGGAAGATATGCCCTAAATGGTTACACAAATGTCATGAGCCTTGGGGGAATTTTACTCAAGTGTTTTATAAAATCGATTAAATGAATGAATGAAGGAATACGAAGACTTACCAGCATGTCCGTCAAAATGCAATCATAATCGATCTGAACTGTTGTACAAGGATAAACTCTAGACCAGTCCAAGGCATTGTCATTGCCCTTTTAACCTGCCCACATTTCTTTCTATAGAAGGAAGGCTATTGTTTAAATTAGATAATGACTATGACTGGCATACGTATCCCACGTCATCCCACCACCGACTGAACGTCATGTTCGTATGGTGGGTGCGCCCCCAGCTCTGGCGTGGTTCTCAGGTTTCCCCCATTTAAGTGGCCCACAATTTGTGCTGGCCGTTTCCATTGTTGCGGCTCAATTATGGACGTGATTAGAGCAGCCATGCATTATATGTACATATATATGTTTGTTCCCAATAACCACTTCCACCCACATAAGCGAGCGCTCGGCTAAGCGGCAATTAGACGCTACGCGAAAGTGCTCCGTTCCGATAAATTATTAGCTGCCAAAATGATGGCTTTTAAAAACCTGCCACCTTTTCATTTCTGGTTCTTTTTGCCAAAAACAAAAACCAAAAAAAAGAAACCCAAGCCCACTCTCACTCCGAACGAAAAAAAGAGAAAGACCTGTATAAAACGCCATCAAATATGCAACACTTTTTCTTGTTCAGCGCCTTGGCAAACAATTGGCCAATTAAGTCGAAAGTTTGCCTGCTTGTAGCAGGAAGGTTCCGCCGGTGGAGCACCCAGCCCCAGCCCCAGCCCCCCCAGCCCCAGCCCCTGCTCTTGGCTCCTGTCCATTGGACCCAGCCGATGGCCATTGCATGCCAGGCGCACATTTTGCGGCCATTTGCGTGCCGCCTTTCGGTCCGCGACTGGGCTCGTTCGCCCATGGTTTCGGACATACAAAAGGGCGTAAAGGCGTAAGAAGGGAAACGGAATGCAGCTCGTTACGTGCTTTATGCAGATGGCCGGGACGGGACTTTTTCACGGTTTACATTTTCGATTTTGTGCTTTCCTCCGTCTGTTCCCCGGACTGCTGCAAATCGCTGACATGTTGGCATTGCAAATTCAATGGAGGAGCACTTTTTGGCCACTGAGACTGAGTGCAATATTTCATATTTAATTCGGACCCAAGAGGTGTGGATTTGATTTAGTTTGGCCAAAAGACCAGGAAATTGATCGGCATTTTTCTCTCGCTTGTAATTTCGGTGGTATTTTCCCCCAAAGAGCAATTTCCAGGGGCAGCAAATGTGCATTTTGGGCAGTTTGGTTAATGATAGTTTTGGGATTACTTGGAAAGTTGATTCATGAGTCACTTTGGGGGAACACTTTATGGTTAGAAAGTAGTTTGAGTAATAGTTTTCCATCACCATTAGAAAAGTAATTGCCATTGCAGTTCCAAACTTACCAAAAAGCAGGCGAAAATAATTTTAAAACCCATTCTAAACCCATTTAATGCCGCAACACTTTCTGAAAATTAACAAAAAATAATCACATTTAATTGATTTAGTTTTTGGTTTTCATGCTTTGATTTATTTTGTGGGTACTCTCATTTCTCATGATTTTCCTCCGATTTTCTTGTTTTCTAAATGCCTGGCGAAATTATTGAACGTCTCAGCTAATTAAGTCAATGTAATTACATAATTTGTTTAAATTCATATTATTATATTTTTATGTTCTTGTTTTTGTTTTGTTTTGGTTTTCGTTTGTTGTTTTTTGTTTTGCTTCATGGAAGAGAAGAAACTTGTTGGATCACAAAGGTTTTTTTTGCTTTTTGCTTTCGTTTTTTGCTAGGGTTAAATCTGGCTCAAAGGCTCTCTAACAAAAGGATTAGAAACAAAGTATTCGAATGGAATTTTAACCACATTAAAGCTTATGTACACTAAAACAACATAACTAACAATTTGAAATCGATTTCGTTGGTTTAGGCTTGAGTTAGGCTAAGGATTTCTTATATTCTTCGTTTGTTCAATTTTCATTTTATTATAGTTTACGGTAAGGCTGAAGACAGAGTATTAAAAGTGTTTTTTATTGTTTAAGAGTAAAAGTTGTTTATAAAATATATTTATCATATATCAAAGTATAGTATCCATAGTTTATCCATAGGCGTATATTACAGTTTACCTTTTATACAGAGCCACCACACCGCCACTCTAGTTTCCACCCGAGTTTCCACTTGAGCTAATAATATTTTGTTGTTTCTTTTTTTTGGTTTTCAAAGGTTTTGTTTTATAACTCGAATAATGCAAACGCTTGATCCACTAAACGAACTAGACTACTGTATACTCGTATATAGTTATTTGATTCTTGTATATATCAGAATATCAGTAGGTGTATATATATAGTATATTGTATGCTTGTATAATTACTAAATGGTATTTGAGTCAATATTCATTATGTCGTATGTCGTGTGTCGTGTGTCGTATGTCTATGTATATGTATATATATATATATTGCAAATTTCATTAATATCTCTACTTGAATTCCATATTCTTGTGTATATATGCACTATCTTCATATCTTCATATAGTTATTAATTTTCCCACTTGTTTCTTTGGTAATTGGTCCTTAGTACACTACATAGAAAGCAATTAAATATTCGGTATCGTTTTGTTTCTTAGAGCAATTTCAATTTCCATGGCACGCATTGGGCGCCCCGACACGGCATCGCACTTATGGCTTCATCAGGAGGGCCGGACCTAGGCCCCATTTAAGGTAAAACACCTTCGTCCTTTCATTTTTTTGTGTGTGGGTGTGTGTTTGTGTGTCAACAGGGGTCGGGACGAATGAGAGCAGCAGCAGCTGGTCTTTTTACAGCCGCAGACTCAGCTTTTCCGACATCTAACACAGCTGTGACGACCTTTCAGACTAAAAATAAACACCTGAAACCCACACATAGACCCGTCCGTCACCGACCACCACACCAGGTGGTGTACGAGTATCTGTGTGTGCTTTTCCTTTTCCCTTTGTAGCTGTGTGTGTGTGCGTGTGTGTGTGCCAGCCAGCGAGTTAATTGTGGACGGGTAAACGTAAACCCCCGGACTTAGCCAAACATTGGCATGCGTTTTGCCAGCGTCTAAAAACGCGTAAAAACGGCAGAAACCGCCAGCGACGCACATAAAAGTGTCAGGCAGACAGAAATTTATGTTGCCTTGCAATTTTCCAACATCCCACCTAGAGGCCTACCTGAGGGATATCTCTCGCTCTCTCTCGGAAGGTAGGGGTTGAGGCTAGGGGGCTCTGCGGCAAGCGTGGCTTTATTATTAAAATTGCCCTGAAAGTTGGAGAAATTTTTAGGCCATTGAGATTGCCACTGCGAAGCGAGGAGATGTACTTGTATGGTACTCACTCGTAGGTAAGAGCTGCCATGTTGTTAAGGTGCTAAAACTTAAAGACTGCCTGGTAATTAGGTTTCATTTCGTTTAATTCTACTTGAGCCTTATATCTCATAAAAAGCTGTAGTTTTTCGGATTTAGATTTGCCCACAATTGACTGGGGATTTCACAACAATTAGTAGGGTTATCATAGCAATACGCTTTGAAGGCTTTCCTGCCAGATTTTGAGATCTTTTTATGTATCCTGTCATATCTGAGATATACTCTTTGCTAAAAACATCCATAATATTAATATTAATCAGCTATGGCTAAGCCTTCGAGATCTGCTGAGGGAGTGCCATTATTCTGGTTATTCTGAAACCATTAAGGGCTGTCCCTGTGCCACCTCTACCTTCATTCTGCCTCCAGAGAACCCGATCGAAGCTATCCTATAACCATATATTTTCCAACTGCTGCCACGGCCACTGCTGCTTTTGGTTCTGCTTCTGTTTCTGGGCGACTGCCAGCACAACCATCATAATTAGGAGCCGCAACCGAGTCAGAATTTGCCTGGCGGTTTGCTAATTAACTGCCGCTTGCAAAAAGTGTGCCGAGCCAGAAATCTAATTAAAGCTAATCCTTTTCTGCATATTGCCATATCTGAAAGGAAGGAAAGTATGGTAGCGGGATGCTCCAATCCTCCATTGGTGTTGCCTTGCTAATTGGGACTTTTAATGGGACTGTCTGTCTGTCTGTCTGTCTGTCTGTCTGTGCGATGCGGTGTCATTGGCGCCTCAGTGCCTTTGTCCTTTGTCAACGTTGCCTGCTCCTGCGCCTGTGACAGTCGCAGTTTTGCATACAATTCGAGCATTATTTTGTCATTCTTTTTCTTTTTAATGTTTAATGTGTATCGCAGCTATTTTTGACCTTTTTTCTCATTTTCATTTAACTCTTTAGTTCACCTTCGCTTATGGACTAGTTTCTTGGTTAATGCTACTTTCACTACTACTTTCTCCTTTAGAAATGTACTTTGCCGTGCCTTCGAAGTCGAAGTTGAAGTTCAAGTTCTTGTGGCAATACAAAATAATTAACAAAAACGATTCAATTTGTCTATTAAATATTTGAAATATTGTTGCGCTACTTACATGCATTTAAACTATTAAATTTGTTTATTTTCTTTATAATTTTCGTTCTTTCTTGTTGTTGTTATTGTTGTTGTTGTTGTTTATCTCATAGTATATTTTCTCCTCTTTAATTTAATTTTACTTTGGCCATTTTGCGTTTTTCTGCTGTTTGCTTGCTGCGAATTCAATTCTGTTTTTATTCGAAATTATTTTCATGCAGGGCTGCCTGCGTGCCTGCCTGCCTGCGTCTCTGGTTCCAACATTCCGTTTCATTTCAATTATTTATGCTTTTTATTTATGGCTGTGTTGCTGTGTTGTGTTTTTATTCCATTGGATTTAATTAAACTTTACTGCAAACGTATTTTCTTTCTCGTTTTCCCCAGCTGAGGAGACGACGACCATCTCTCGGACATTATTCTGTTTAATTTCGTTTGTGTTTTGGTGGCAGTAAATTTTATGATAAAATTCAATCATAAAATGTGCGATTAACAGCAATCATATTAGAGAAAGAGTGTCTTAAAGATAGCTATGCAAATGAAGACTCTCTTTAATCGGAAATAAAGTTACTCTAAATTATTTGCAATCTCTTTTCCACTTTTCAATTATGAGCAAAACTTTATCAATTTATCTAGAATTTATGGGCTCTGTGCTCTCTTCCCGCATCAGCCATTAAAAATTTTAGCAAATGATAAAAATGTTCTTTACCACCAAAAAATGTCATTTAGAACGTTGTCAAATTTGATTTATGGTGGCAATTTCCGTTCAGGTCTCCCGCCGCCCACCTCAAACCTCAGCTGGTTCTTGTTTGCCTTTTCAATAAAAGTGTTTTTCCATTTTATTTTTTTTGCTCTTCATTGGAAATTTATGCAAAACTGCATAAATTATAGCAAAAAAATAAAAATAAAATAAAAAATCAACAATAAAGAAAGGCAGAATCGGAGAACCGAAGCGTTTAATACCCTTGCAGATCGAGCGAAAGAAAGCTTTTGAATTTGAATACTCCCCGTATTTTCCAACAGTTTGAAGGACACATGGATCACGAATACTTCGAGTTTGAAGTTTGAACTTTCTGTTGAAAGTTCACTCAAAATGGTAATACCCTTTGCAAGGGCATTAAAATGTCACACCTGTCACCGGAGAAAAGCCGCATGCGTAATTTTTTATTGCCTACCTTTGTGCGCACCGCGGTCGCTCCCTCTCTTTTGCGCTCAGTGTATGCTTGCATAGGTGTAGATTGGAGGTGTGTGTGTGTGCATGTTTTTATCTGTGTCTGTTTCTGTTTCTGTGCCTCTGTGTGTAAGTTATGTTTTCACAACCATGTTGATTTTGCTACTTTTAATCCGCATACTCGTGCCATAAACATTCGTGGTTTTCCGCTGCAATGGGTACACTGTTTTGGCCTTTTCGTGTCCTGCTTTCTGCCAGGGCTGGGCGCACACTTGCTTTCCCTCTTCTCAGGACACACTTGTTTCCTTTTCCTTGATCATTCGTAGTAGTGTTCTTCTTTGCTTATTAATTTTCGACAAAATGCCATTTAACTTAGTGGTTAATGGGGTTCTCCTGCTGGCTGTGTGTCTCGGTGTCTCTGTGTTCTTGTTTTGTTTTGTTTTTTTGGTTTGTGTCGTAAACAATAAATTACATTTAATGCAATTTACAAAAAAACCATTTCGTTCCCACGTTCCGTTTTGAGTTTTGCAATCAGAATTATTCCATCTCTAAATTATGTTTATTGCTGCATATCGCCGCCATTGCCCAGGCCAGCCTTCGACTCCGGCGGCACCTGTTGTGTGTTGGTAGATAGAAATTTGTTTTCAATTAGTTTTCCAGATAATAGATCAAATGTTCGCTACTTTGATAGGCAGAAAGTATATAGATATAGAGAGTTATAAAGGAGGAGTACAGATAGACAGAGAAAGAGAGAGACACAATCAAGGCATAAGCAAACATTTAGGTAAAGTAGCAAGTTTCTGTGTGGGGGTGTCTGCGTGTTGTATCTGTGTTCTTTGCGTATCTGTTTCTGTTTCTGTATCTGGATAAAAGGAAAACACACATCGAGCAACAGCAAGTCCCAATAAAATATACACACTCGCACACACTTATAGACGCAACCAAAAAAGAAAAATATACATACATACAGACATTATGTAGGACAGCCAAAATAATTTGTGTGAATCAACCAAAAGAATAAACGTGAAATTAGGACCAAGCCAGAAAGAAAAACTTGCATAGAGTACGATCCGGAAGAGGCTGAGAAAGAGATGTTTGAACCAAAAAGAAAACTTGCACAAGAGTAAGACTTGGAAGAGGCGAAGGCGAAGGAAAACGATAGAACTCATAACAACAGCAAAACAGCAGCAAAATAAAGTTGGAACAACTTGCAAGACACCCAGAATAACCCAACAAGAAAAGAAATACCAAACTAAACTCAACTAAATTTAACCGAACTCAACGGAAAGCCGCAAAACTCCGCACTTTTCCACGCATCACGGAGAAAAGGCCCCCCCAGAACCCCAGAAACCACCAACAAGCATACATACATGTAAGAGTATGGCGCGGGCTAGGGCTAGGGGACCGTGAATGATTCCCGGCGACTCGTAAGCCGTGGGTAAGCCTAAAGTGTAACAAGTGTATTTCGGATTCAACGCGTTTCATATTAAATTAAGAGCGAAACGAACCGGGAAAGTGGGAAAGTGGCGTACAGGAAGGTGGGGTTTAGGATTAGCTAAGTTTTTTCGCCTGTTTTCCACTTAAAAGTTATGAAATTAGAAAAAAGGCGCATGAATAGAGAAATGAATGAACAAGGAAAATGGGAGAAACATAGGTTGATGGCTTATGCATGGTATTATTAGTATGTCAGGGATTTTTGTGGTATTGTTTGCAAGGATTAAAGCAAGGGAAAGAGCTCTTAAAACCAATCCAGTTTTATTCGTAGTATTTTCACTCTTTTGGTATTTTAGTATTTTTATAGTATTTTCGGTAAGGATGTAGGGGAAAGGAAGGGCATCTACAAGCATTAAAATGATAAATATTCAGTATTTCAAAGCAAAACTTTCAAAGCAAAAAGAAAAAAATTTTTGACGGTCCCCGGCCCTAAAAAATTGACACATTTAAGACATTGAAACAGCGAATAAACTCTTAACAGATTGAGATTACGAGTACGAGTATTTCCGAGTAACTAACGACAACGAGAACAACATCAATGAAAACTAAAATTCAGGATTACAATTAGAAAACAATGAGAAAACGACGACGAAGGCAAAATACAATGGACGAGAATAGACAACGACGACTGTACCTAGTATCGTATCTGAAGGATGGGGGGACGTGGAATCAAAATTAGCGCCCATAGAAACTATGGAAGTCCAGGAAATCCATGGAATCTGTTTGATTTTGTTGCTGCTGATCGATCTACACGAGGGAGGAAGAATGTAAGGACAATACAGAACCGAAAAGAGGTAACCGAAAAGGAAATGGAATTTGTTGTGGTATTTTTTTGGCGGTGAGTTTGGTGGGTGAGATATATATTGTTTTTTGGAGAGCAGGAGAAAGAGAGAGTTATATATATATATTGATATAATTGTGGTAGGAGAGTGGCAGAATATAATACAAAAATAAATGGTTTGGAATACAAAAAAAAAAAGGGTAAACAATTCTACGGCTCAAGCACTCACCAGCTTCTTGAAACAGTCCTCGAAAAATGCGGTCATTGAGCGATAAAGATGCCGCTTAACTCCCGACAAACTGTGGCCCTCATCCGGATAGATCTGCTGCTTGTAGAGCACTCCTTTGCTGGTCAGAGATCGGGCCAGGACCATCGATTGCTGGACATGAACATTGTCATCGGCTGTGCCATGGACGAGCAGGAACTGACGATCGCGCAGGTTGTCCACATATTTGGACAGATCGCTCTCCTCGTAGCCCTTGTAGTTGTCCGTGACATTGGGGAAACTCAGATAGCGTTCGGCATAGGTAGAGTCTGGAATGGTAAAGAGTATCCTTACATCTCTAGGATCCTTATAAGACAACAAAACCCACCGTATAGTTTCCAATTGGTAACCGGTGAAACACTTATCCCGCACTGGAAGATATCCTGCTGGCCGGCGAGTGCCAGAGCAGCCGTATAGCCACCGTAGCTCCAGCCCCAGACACCCATGCGTCGGGAATCGATAAAGTGCAGGTTGTCGCGCAGATACTCGCTGACCTCAAGCTGATCGGAGACCTCGACACTGCCCAGACGCTTGTAGACCTCGTGGAGCAGTTGGTAGCCCTGACCAGCGGAGCCGCGTCCATCGATCTCGACGACAATGTAATCCTTGCTGCCGGCCAAATAGGTGTTCCAGTCGACATGCCATCGATCGGTGACCAGCTGAGTGCCAGGACCCGAATAGACATGCAGAATGGTGGGATATCGCGTGATCTCATCCTCGCGCAGGACGGGCGGCAGGTAGAGCCGCACCTGGGCATGATAGCCGCCGGAGATCATTACCGGGAAGGTCTTCATCTGCGGCAGGGCGGTCTTGGCCATTTTCTCCTTGAGTCGCGTATTATTCTGGATCGTGACGAGTAGCTCCAAAAACTGGGACTTGGGTTCGACCGCTGCCTTCTCCTCTCCGCCCTCCGTTGGGGGTTCCTCTTGCTGGGTGCTCTGACGGTTGACCTTAGGGCTCGATGGGATGCTTGACTTTAGGCCATAGATAATGGAGGTGGGAACGACGGGGCCCAGACACTCGACCAGGACATAGCGCGCCTGCAGAGCGATGGGAAACTGCGCCTCATGGTAGAGGCAATCGCTGGGTGGTGGTGGCAGCGGTGGCCTCTGTCCGCGTCCTGGACGTGGCTGCTGCTCCAGGGGCATGGCCGGTGGCGGTGCCTGGGCCTCCACCTCCTCGGAGTCCTCCCAATCGTCATCCCAGGCCGTCACCAGTTTCGGCGGCGACTTGGTGTGACCCTCCTCGTAGCTATCGGAGCGCTGCATCAGAGCGGGACACGTGAGGCAGTCGGGCGTGTGCAGGGCCTGTCCCTGGCGGGCGGGCAGAGCGGACACGCGATAGAGATGCTGCTGCGAGGGCAGACGCTCCGGGGTGCCCAGGAAATAGCTGCGAGAAGTCAAACCGGGTTCAGTGGCATTCCAATCCAACCCTCCCTTCTACCGGAAGGTACTTACATCCAATTATCCAGCTGGTCCCAGTGTAACAATCGATTCACCTCGTAGGGGCCATGGGTGAGGGGCAGCACCCGGTTATTGTCGATGTCCACGTGCACGATGTGCCGGAAATAGCCTGCGATTATCGAGCGCCGGAAGAAGAGACGAAATGGAACGAAAGGGAAGAGGCATTGTATTACCGGCACCTTCAATCGCTGGAACAAAGCGCAAAGCCAAAAGCACCCAAATTGACATATGGCTCACTTACCAAACAGGCCATCGCGTAATGGAGAGATGGCCACATAGATACTCCCATTGGCCGCAAACAGTGGCACGGAGACGGTGTCCACCCAGCCGCGTCCATCGCCACTAACCCGATGGGTCTGCAAAGGATAAAGGATGATTGCTGGCTGGGGTCATTGGGTCATTTAGTGGTTTGGCGCAGCACTCACCTCAATGCACTCGAACGAAGGGCTCTTGCACACACTGACCACGGATATGTTCTGGGGCCGATTCAGCCAGACCACAGCGATCTCTGTGCCACTTACCCAACTGGCGCTGCTAAAGTAATGATCTCTGTAAAGGCGTGGGGGAGGGGGGAATATTAGAGGCACGAGCCTTCAGGGGAACCTGTCCTGCATTCACTTACTCGTTTGCTATAATTTGCGGTGGACGTAGGTTCGTGATGTGCACCTTCTTTGGATCCTTGAGGTCGGCCACACGTAAAGTTATTGTGGGATTTTGTGTGCCTGGCTTTGGGTAGCTATTGGATATGATAGAAAGAGTTTAAGTTTAAGTTAAGCAGCCTGTTTCTGTTGAACCATTCATTAATTTTCATCCACATTCTTGACTCAAACTAAACTTCTTTCCATCTGCCCTATTTTCGGGGAGACCTTTTCTAGCAATTTATCAAACCCAATTGACAGGAGATCAACGAGGATGGAGAACCCACACACTCCCACTCCCACTCCTACTCTCTCTCTGCTGTTTATATGCTACAGCTTGCTTAGGTGGCCTTGTTGCTTTGTTGCTATGTTGCTTTGGTTTTTTGTCTTTGGCCCCCGAAAACTAATTTCAGGGACCGAATCTGTCACTACGCCTAAGAAAAGCGAACGAGTGCGGGTTAGAGGGGTCCCGTGCTGAAAAGGTTAAAGCCACTGTCAGACATCCACCTGCCTGTGAAAAGGTTCAGCTCTGACGTCAGGTCTCTCTATTTTACTTCATGAATTTTAAGCATTGTGCTAGGGGGAGGCCATTAGGTCTAACGACAGGCACGAGAGAGAGGCGGGCATCATTAACACATAATCGAAAAGTGATATAGCCAAAAGCCCCATAATGGGGTCACGGCTTACCGTAAGGATCTGATTTCCGGGTAGAGGTTGGCATACGGATTACTCCCCCCTGCCGACGACGACGAGCCACCACTTCCTCCGGGCGTGCCTGCGGCTCCAGCTGCAGCTGCTGCTGATGCAGCCCCACCGGATGGACCCGTCGTGCCGTACCAGGCAAAGTGCTGCTCTTGGACGTGCGTGTCGTTGAAGGTGGCGTAGAGCATCAGTTGGCCAGTGTCGGACATCCAAATCGCATTATTTGCATGAAGGATTTCCTCTGAAATGCGAAACAAAGGGGAAATTGGAATATATTTCCATGATACTCGTACTTCGAACGAATTATATTGTTCAGTGGACTGCCTGGACTGTACCTTCGTACAGCCAATCGGGAATGCCATTGTAGACCACTCCGGGCACTGCGTCGTGGGTGATGCGATGTGCCGTGGTGCCGCGTGCCTCCTTCCTATAGTATATATCGTAGCTTTGCACCCAGACCAATCCATTGCCCCTGGGGCTGAAGCGGGCGTAGTGCAGATATGGCCATTCATCCTGGTGTGGACTGTGACGCAGCTTGATGCTCTCGCTGTCCATCGGATGGGGGATTATACGTTAAATTACCTTATAGATGGCCTCCTGCAAATGGATGGAGCACCACTCACCTTGTCTGTATATCGTAGAGCGTGTATTGGGCCAGATACGAGTGGCGGAATAATTTCACAACATTTTGGGCTAAGAGCAGGTAACGCTTGTCCGCCGATATGGTGAAGGTGAAGGGTGCCAGGGTTTTCTGTTCCAAAGGGGGCGAAAATTAAAATTGTATTAAAATTATGCTCCTGCCACACGCTGCGTTGCGTATACGCAACTTTTAATTAAAATTTTAATGGTCTTTTCGGATTCTCGCACGCAAACTGGCGGAAGTTTGTACGTGGCTTTTCTGGTGTCGCAAAATGTTCAAATTTTGTGGCATTGTTTATGGCAATTGAATGCCAAATGTTGCCACAGCCACAGCTAAAGCAAATGCCAAAGCCAAAGAGTTTTAGCATTCAGTAACCATATTCCATTTCCAGATTGAAGTTAATGTTTGGCTTTCAGCTATTCATGGCTTACTCTTGATCCCCGATGCCCTGACGACAGCTCGTCTACTCCCATTCCTATGGCCATGAATATGCATTTCCATTATGCTCTTCTGACTGCTCATTTCCGCCCTTTTTCGGTTTCGGTGTTTTCGGGCCAGACATTAATTATTTTCCACTCTGGCTGGCAGCTGTTGACTCAAGTTATTGCACTTGTTGCTGGTAGATGCATATTTGGCCCCTCGAGCCACTCGAAATTCCACTTCTCCCCCATCGTTTCCCCAAAGAGAAACTTAGTCGCATTCTCTTTCCCTCCTCCTCCTCCTCCTACTGCTTGTTTTCCTTGGCTTTTTCTTTCATTTTCATTTTGCTGTTGCTATTGCTATTGCTTTCGCTTTTGCTTTATTTGTTTGTTTTTCAATTTCATCTCGCGCATTATTCATTTGGAAAACGTTTTACCTCCGTGTGGAAGTCCCTTCCCGCCCCCGCCGTTCCTTTTCTTCCTTTGCTTCTATCATATGTGTGTTTACCCAGTCATTGACATAAAAATCTTTTTGCCTTTTATCGTTATCGCGTTGGATTGAGTGGGGGGGTGGAGGGGGGACTCCTCCCCCACACGCGATAACTTGGCCCATTTGTTTTGCCTACTTTTGTGCGAGCGCCATAATATCAGTTAACATTGCCAAGTCGAGTGTGTACACTCGAGATATGGCCAACCTCCTAGGACTACGACTGCGACTACGACTGAGACTGCGGCTAGAGCACCTCCCTCTTCCCTAGAGCTCGTCGTAAATAAGACGGGGCAAATATTTGTACTTTCGCCGAGAGATAAGCAATAAGCAAACAAAGGCCTTTGGCTAGGGTTTGAGGGCCCGGACTGGACACAAATGTACTTACAAATGTCACATTGGACATGAGGACACGTTCCGAGCGATTGGCTGCATTCAGCAGACAGATGCGGCCCAAATGGTCCTGATAGAGGAACTCTTCGCCTGCAAAAATATAGATGGGGAGCAGGGGAAAAAAAAGTGGAAAAGCGGAAATTAAAAGCGATTCGAATGGACATCGTTCGGCGAATGAGAGAACCCACCATCGATCCAGCTGCCGTTGGCGTGCTGCGGCATGTAGAGGCCATCGACTATGTCCTGCAGCTTGATGCGTTGCCCCTTGACGCGCGGTCCCTCATCGGGGGGCGTGAGCAGCACCTTTTTTGAAATATGTAGAAATTTTATATGTTGTTTTCTGCCCACTCACGCACACAGACACATCGACACAGATACATGTACAGACGACACAGATGCAATTACAATTACAATGACACACACACACGCACGAGCACACGACAACAAATGGACAACAAATGTGTGGGTGTGTGGAAAAATGTTTGATCAGGCAGCCACAAAAATTGCGAAAAAAATTGGGAAACAAACAGACAGGAGACAAAAAAGAACGTAACGTATTTACACACATAAATTTATCAGATTTTTGGTTTCGTTAAATATACACATATACATAAACATTTATATTTAATGGCAGTTTCAGTTTTCCCTCATCTTTTTTGGGTGAAATAATTTCGGCGAGCGCCCAAAAGTAGGCCACAAAAAGTGTGCGTTGTTGAAATTTGCAAATTGTTTCCAATTAAAAAGGGAAAACTTTCACCAACCTTTTGTAAATTACACAGAATTTGTTTTTGTTTTCTTTGAGGGTTCGTATATTTAGAAATGAATAAAATAACAGAACACAAAAGTTTTGTACACCGATAAAAATTGCACTTCAGTGTGCATTTTTATTTGTGGGGAGAGGTTCTATTTTACTCGGGAAGGTCCCTGCAATGTTGTAGCTAAGAGTATTTTTTGCTTCGCATTTGCTAGACCTCTTCTTTTTTTTTAACGATTCTACCTTGACTTTGTGTATTTTTCTGTTGGTCAACTATTTGTGCATTTATTTTCCCTCTTGTTTTGTATATTTTTTCTGTGTGGGGGAAAACTAATGGTAATTGTATTTTACATTTGTTCTATCAATTTTAGGTTTCAGCTTCACCGACATTTGTCTGTTTGTCTGCAAATGAGATTGTGTTGGCTGGGAATCTAATTAAGGAGTACAGCCATTGTGTGTGTTTTCGGTGTACAATGTGCGGCTGATGGCCACCGCAACGAGCATTAAACAATAACCAAAACCATGCTGTGAGATTGTATAAAATTAGAATGAGAAAAGTGTTGTTGGGGCACTCACCACCGAAGTAACAATCAGGGCGAGGACAATGATGATGACCAGGAGGGCGATGAGGATGCCGCGCCAGTTCCGCTGGTTCGGATTGCTGGAGACCAACTGGAAATAAAGAGGGGAATTAATTGAGAAATGATTGAATGCAAATGCTGCACATAAAGAGCACGTGCGGCTCATTACGCAGCGCCTGCCTTTCCGTCGAGTTATGAGGACCCCTATAAGGCTATAACAAACTGGCCGAAACCGCAAATAATTGGTTGGCCAAGATGCAATTAGCAAACTGATGATGATTCGGTTTTGTCTGGGCCATTGAACTCGGCCCCCATAAACTGTTCGTTCTGCCACTGAATTATGTCTGGTCGCCAAAATGGCTTAAATATACAAACCCACACGTACTCCCACTCGTATATTCCGATATAAAGACGTCCTTTGTGTGCATATAGAATAGAACCCGAACGAAAACCGAAAACCCCTTTGGAAATCAACGCTTAATGCATATTTAATGTAGTCCAACCAACAAAAGAAATACAGAAAACCCGAGAGCCCGAACCCGAAACAGAAACACAACAGCAAATTAAGCACGACACAAAAACTAAACTCGCACGCAGCCCGCACAAGTTGATACCGATTTTTATGGGGATCTCACGAGTGTGGGGCATCGCCTGATTTCTGCCTAGTCAGTCCATCATGTCACCCACACATTCACAAAACAATACAATACACTGAAACTGAATGCGCCATGCCAGTTAGCTGTATAATTAATTACGGACTCGTAAAACTATGCTGCTCTGCAGCTCCACTGTTGCTCTGTTTCTCTGGTCTGGTCGGGCAGATAGTGAACAAATCGTGTGTATTAATCAAGCGTTGCGTGCCGCAAATTAATTGCGGGGACATTGCCTGCAACGCTCGGAGAAACATCTTTCTCTATCAGTCGCCCGGATTTGTGATGCAAAATTATGATGGGGGATAAAGTGACAGAGCCCCAGAGGATGAAGGAAGCCTTCAAGAAGCTAAAAATATCTTTAATACTCTTAAAAAGTAATTAAATAGGGCTCGAACATTAGACAAAGGCCCACAAACCAATGATTTTCCCCAGCAGAACTTTCCTTCGAGGCTCAATTAAAATCGCATAAATATGTGGTAGCTTCCCCTTTGCCCATTAGTGCATGAAAGCAAAGCGCGAATCTTAATTAATAACCCAGCAAATCTCCTTACAAATGGAGGACAAATGCGAGAGAACATGTGTACCTGCGATACACACGCATCCCCTTCCAGCCAGCCAGCCAGGCAGCCAGCATGTTTATTTATAAGGACTCCTTTGTCTTGCGCCCTTCCCCTGGAAGGATCCTGGGCAGGGGCAGAACCACTCGGAATTTATTGCTGGCAGCGGGACCTGAGCGGAGCAAACAAACTGAAAACAACATAAACTAAACTATCAAACTACAATAGAGACCGCAGAGAGTGTTTTTTGGGGGAACATTCGCTTTGGGGTTGGGCGCTCTCTGTCTCTCTTTTGGGGAAACTTTCCATAAACCATCGCATCGGTTTCGAGAAGTTTCCATATCCACTCGCTTTCAGGCAACTTTCCATATCCATTCGCTTTTCCAAGAATACCAGAATAATAATAATAATAATAATAATAATAACACGAGTAATGAGCTCTTGCGGGCGCATGCGGCGTATACTTCATTTTCCTTTAATTGAATGGGAATTTATGCTCTACAGGAGGGTCAAGCCCTGGCATATCATATCCATATTCCCATCCCTAAGACACTTCCATAAGTGAGCAAAACACTCTCCTTGATTGCTGGAGAGAATGAAGATACAAGTACTCGTACTCTCTCTCTCTTCCGACAAGTAAATATGCAAAAATTGTAGCATAAATGAAGTTTAAACACTCAACTTGATGAGTTGCTCTGTTAACGCTAAAGGAATTAAAAACAATGACAGTCATCAATTTTGGCAACGCAATGACCAACATTCTGCCGCAAGAACCCAATGAGTTTATTTCCTGACATGACGCCCTGGAGGGATATTGAGGGACATGATGATGCCAGCCCATCCTGGCGTCCTGACTTCCTTGGTAACAAAAAAGGAAAAGGAAGAGCACATGCGAGCGCCTGCTATTAATTTCTATAAATTTTTAATGCCGTGCTATTAGGCTTTGAGCCTTAAGCGTACAAATATTTTTCATTTCATTTCCTAGAATGAGAAAATTACAGCCGGAAGAAATTAGTTTGAAAACAGTGCTGCTCAAGGCTGAGCTTAAGGGGGAAAGAGAGAAATGTATGGGACGATTATTTTTCATATGACTAGGCGGCAAGAGGGCAAAAGATAAGGAAGGAAAGACAACTAATTCGTGGAACTATGGAGTGAACTGGATTTTCATCCATGAAGCAATCGCTTTAAAAGGTAGGAAACCAGAGCCAGAGACTTCCAACTTTCCATCCAGCAAAGGGTTCTTTCTCTTGGATAGTATTTATGGTCAACCTACGAAATGTTTCCCACACAAAATACACCCCATAAGCCCTGTTTTTAAATCCCATTTAATTCCATGAGATAAATCATGAATTAAAAGAAAAAAACCAATCAATAAGAAGACCATAAATAAGAGAACTTTACCAATTCGAATTCCAACCCAAGATTTTCAGATTCCGGGCTTTCCAGAGATCCATTTCATTTCCCAGAACTGCAATAAACCAACGGATATCGCCTCCCACCCCTCTCCACCCCCTGCCTGGGAAAACTTTGCGGCGTGAATGGAAAAATATTGTAACCAAAATTGCACACAATGCACCACCACTTGACATATGAAAATGAAAGGCACGAACCGACCGTATGAAATCGTAATGGAAATGGATAGCGATTTAAGTGTACAAAGAAACCAGAGGGGAAAACTGAATGTCAGCGAGCACGATACGGAAACAGTGGAAAAGAGGTAGCCGGAGAGGTAAAGAGGTTTTCCCATTTAATGATGTTTGCTTGTGCGATTTTTCTCATTGTTTTCTGCTGACTTTCGGTTATCTGGGGATTTTGAATCAACATTGTTATCATTTCATTTTCGTTTGGAAGGATTTCCTCCGGCCCCCCAGGGGAGGGCACAACACGTAAACGGAAAAGCCAGGAGTTGATTAAATTCTCTTTTACCTGAGATTTAATCCACAGAAAACCAGGAATGTTCTCGTGTTTTTTGTTCTCTCTCCTGTTCTCCTGTTAAAGCCACCTGGGGCCGGCCCTGGCCGCAAAGAAGTTGCGGGGGAAATTCAACTCCAGTGGAAAAGCTTAAAAGCAATGCTATACCCAAATGAAGTCCCGCCACCAGAGCTGGCCATGGGGCAGAGATAATGTGAAGCGGAGTGCTCACACAGATACACCGACACTGACACTGACACCGGCACCGACACACATCCCGAGAGCAGCTAGAGAGCATTAGCTGTCTTTTGCGGTTGCTGCTCGGGAAAACTTTGGCTGCCTGCTCTTCGAGAGTGGGTGCAAAAAGTTCCAAAGAGGATGGATAGAGGATAGAGATAGGGTGAGAGATGAGATCCAGTAAAAGCCGCCAGTTATTTGCATAAGTTGTCATAGTTATTAAGCTGTGAGCGTTAAAATTCTTCCCCTCCATACTTTTAAGCGCATTAAAAATGGACGCCAGTTATCGAATTTGCAGGAGGCGCAAAGGCGGTGTCGGGCAGAAAAGGAGTATCCCGCTGGCACAGTGAAAGTGTCGTTTTCAATTAACTCGGGCATGGGATCTGGTCCAGAGACCATGTTGGCAGAGATAATCGTATTAAAAAGCAGCTGGTTCGCTTGGAATTGGAAGGTGACCTCTCACCTTAGAGGAGCGGCATTTAAGAGACATCTCAACCTTGACAGAGATGAGACGCTAAAATTGTTTGCCTATCACTCAATGCCAATAAATTGGAAGCAGACTTATTGCACTCTGCGCTTGATCTTCGTTCCGTGGCTTCTGTTTTCCGTTTTCCCTTTCCCGTTTTCCGTTTGTGAATATTCGAAAAAGAAAACCTTGAGCCCTGCACTGTCATTCCGTTTGCATCAGGGATAGGGGACAGGGGACAGGGTACAGGGGCAGACGACATTAGAAAGCAATCTTTATGGCCTGCTGCCTTCCTGCCAAACATGAAATCCATAAACAGTCCTTCAGCGTGTACGGACGATTGCAACAAGGATGCGGTGCCTGTCTGCATCCTTGTGTGTCGTCTGGCTTTCCGGCATGTCAGCCCTATTGTCTGCCACGGTCTATGTTCCTCTACCTATGTTTGTGCGAGGAGAAGCACTCTTCTATGTCCTGCCCGTCCCTGCCAGCCCTCTCACTTTATCTAGCATTGGGTGCCGTTGTCAACAGCAGTTTAGCTCAAGGCCATAACGGCACAGCATTTGCTATAACTGTCTCGTGTGTGTATGTGGGCATATGTGTGTCTAAGCGTGTGTGCATCAGTGTCAACACATACTTGAGCTTCCATTACACGGCCATGATTGCTTATTTTTCTGTTTTCTCTTTTCACTTTTCCAATTTTTAACCTGTTCCTGCAGGTGTCGCCGTGCCTGTCGGCGGTCGTTAAGTTGCATGAATTTGTCAAAAATAAAAATGTAATATGCCACACGGCTGACACAATTGAGAGCGATGGGTCGAGGGGGTTGGGTCACGACTCTGGTTTTGAGTTCAAGAGAGTTCGAAATAATAGGGTCTTACGAGAGTTGTGGATTTAAATTTCAAAAAATTACAGGGTAAAAGTTAAATAAATTGTGTTTACAAGGAACGTTTTTTCCACGCATACAATATTTATGTACGTATAGCAGTACATAATTTGTAGAAGCGTGAAATCTTGCTAAGTATTTCTACCATTCTGTATTTAAAACTCGAATAACTATATAACAGTCTAACAATGTCTATAGAAATCCAAATCAAATCGATTGCCACAATCATTTGCAATCCACCGACTGTTTGACGCTCATTGTACACTTTATCGCCACTTAAATGCACAATTGCACCTGTCGGCGCCCCTTTGTCATTATCGCAACAGATTGGCAGCACTTAACTAAGATTGGCAGCACTGTCAAAATAGATTGCAACGCCAACGCTCCCAAATGGATGGGGAGGACTTTCTTCAGAAATTTGCGCATTATCCGTGGGGCGTCGTGTCGTTGGGCATCATCGATTCGCCGTGGATCGAATGCCATCTAATTGATTTCCGCTTGAATGCCTGATTGCCATTTTGACTGGCTGTTTATCTTTGCAACCGTTTCGACACTCTGAATTTTCAGTGTTTGCCCGGGTTTCCAGTTCCTGCAACACACTCCTGCAGTACTCCACGCACTCTGTCATCACAGACAAACTTAGTATGCAAAGCACACATTGCGGCACGGCGCCCACCCATGCAATGCATAGCTAATTCAATTTTGCAATTGTTGTCAGCACTGTCAGCGCTTTGCATTTGAATAACATGCGGAATTTATTTCAATTAGCAAAGCCAGCCGCAAACTTGATGCCACAGAGCCGCAAAGTACGCTTCTGCAGCGAAGCGTGCGAATGGGATGGAAGTTGACCATCAAAGTCAGCGCAGACGAGGAAGGAAAGTGCCTGAGAGAGAAAGCTCAAGTTGCGAGAAGTCGTTGAGTGAATTTTTCCCTCCGCCTCAACGATGGCGGACGTAGACGCACTTACACAAGTTGGAATCAAAGTGAGTCGGTGGGGGCCGCCTGAAGTGGCGGTGTAAGAGCTTAGTCAGCTCTCTCTCCGGGAAAGTGGAGCTAATAATAAGCCCAATTGGGGAAGGTGGGTTTCCTTTCGTGCAAACTGAAAGGGATTTCCCAACGTGTCAGAGAATGGCTGGAGTTCATCAGTCACTTCTTTCCGAGTAGACTGCTGGCTAGCTATGCATTTAATGTGGAATATTGTAGTCTGATAGTTTCCGATTAGTAATCCTTGAAGTACTTTTAAGGTGGCAAGTTAAAGTCTTAATAAATGTGTTGATAAAACCGTTCAACCATATCTTTACGTCATTTCCCATTTCGAGTCTTCTGCAGTGCTCCTGCCGCTATTCAATTTTCCCAGTCATTAAACAATCTGAAATTTTAATCCCTGTTTCCTGTTTGAATTTTGAATACTCTCCGCTAATCCAAAGGACCTCTGTCATCCGGCACATGCGCGAGCACACGTAAACACACAATATTTGTTTTTAAAATTAATTATGCTTAATTATATTTGGGCTTAAAACATATGAGAATTCATTTTTTGTTCTGTCTCCCTTTTGCTTTCGTTTCGTTTCAGTTCAGTTATGTTCGGTTCCGTCGTTTTCTGGCTTTATGCATAAAGTATAACAAAAGAAATTACCTCATCATCGTAATTATCCTGCTCCGGCATGACTCGCTGTTTGTTGGCTTAAAGCGATGAATTTTACGGAAATCCGAGAGTGCGTTCCAGCCGGTTTTCGTCGGTGGTGGTCGTGTGTCAAGGCGGGGGACCGTGGTACGGGTACGTCTGACAAATTAAAGCAGCCTCCGGTTGTTGTCTTTGTTGGAGATGTCGTCGTCGTCGTCGTCGTCGCTGTCGTTCTCCTCCTCTCGGTCGATGTGCTTTTTGGATTGCTAATCGAATCTATCAATTTCCTTGGCAATAATTTGCCAGCGAGCTCTCTGTTAATTTGTCTTATTTGCAGAATTTATTGGCGCATCAGCTCGCCGAGGAGGCTGGCATCTTATTCAGTTTATTGGCGGAATACCAGAAGTCACTTGCTAGGGCCTGCCGCTCTCGGTTCATGCTTTCGCGAAATACTTTCAGGCTTGTCCTTGACTTTTGCCAGCTGTCCTTCGGCCCATCTGCTTCCCCTTTGTGTTGCTGCCGGGTAATTATGACTGACTGTTGGTTGGTGTTGGTGCCGCTGTTTGACTTAGGAACTTGTCGTTTCGGGGATCCTTGTAATGCGCTTTTGCCGTTGGTTTTTCCTACCCGCCTTCTGTCTTCTGGGTCCTGAGTCCTCCTAATGAGCATACATTTTCAATTTCCCTGCTGCAGTCGACTGCTGTTGTTTTTGGCCCTGCTGTTGTTGGCCCTGTTGGTGTCTTTGTTGTTGGGAGGAGTCCTTCGCTCTGACACTAATGATGCAGCGTACTTTCAGGCCAAGCGCTAAATTGGAATAAAGTGTTGTGTTCGAGGGAGAAGAAGAAAAGAAGAAACACACACAATATTTTAGAAAATGCAGTTCTTGCTTAAACATTTCTTTGGCAAGTTGTTGTTGGTGTACATTTTGTTGCTGGTTGTTGGTGAACTGTTGGTGATGATGCTGTTGTTTTTGTTAGTGCCAATTGTTCTTTGTGTTTTAGTGGTTGGTTCTTGTTTTCGTTACTTTTTGTTAGTGTTGTAACTTTTCTTCTGTTGGTGTAGTTATTGGTGATGTTGTGTTTTGGTGTTGCTTTTCTCTTGTTGTTAGTGCCAATTTGGTGTGTTGGTGGTTGTGCTTTTAGCCTTGTAAGTGCTCTCATGCTTGTGCTGTATGTGTGCTTTGTGTGTGCTATGTGTGTGTTAGTTGGCTTAGATGCATATGTGTTGGTGCTTTTATAACATGACACATGTTTGCTGCATATTTTTGGGCTGCTTAGGCAGTGCATATGTGTGCCAGTGGCACACACACATACGTTTTGTATGTAGGTTAAGTAGTCTGGTGCTTAAATATATTTGCATACAACAAGGCACATTCAAAAGTTTCTAATTACATGTACTGGGGGGAAATATGGCTTTGACTTTGTGTTTTGTCGGGCTATTGTTGGTGTAATTGTTGTGTGGATACCACATGCGTGGGAGGGGGTGGCAAAACCTTTAAAAACTAATCTGTTTATTATGCAAAATGTTGATGCATGCAGCGAAGGAGAGGGAAGGAGTTGTGGTGTTCTGCAGACACTTTAAACATGACTGTGTTTTCTTATGCAAATTTAGCTCTTGCTAAAGTGAGGGTGAGGGTGTTGCGTGGCAAGGGGTAAGGGGGGCAACCCCCGAGCAGAGTGTTAATAGCATAACATTTTCAATTTAAGTTATGGCAAGTTTTTTCTTCGCTCCTGCTTCTCTTTCTAAGCAGCTTATTATGCAAAATGCATGGCACACACCAGCACACAGTACACGACGGATAAAGGGTCTAGGTGGCATAATAGTCACAGAAGGAGTGCTGGTTGGATTACAGTCTCGGGTTCATTGGGATGAGAGGTTAAAGAAGGAGAGTTTGATAAATAGTTTGCGTAGCCTCTGCAATCGTTAAACATCTCCTTAAACATAAACATATACCTCGCTGCCTGCCCAAAACTCAAGAGGATCTGAGTCGTGTTATCCCCCCATAATCCCCAAGTAAAGAAAAGCTATTTTCTATCTGCGAGAGCATTGCATACGTATAATTACACCAAGCTTTAGCTTTCATAGTGCACTGAGGAAGACAAATGATACCGACATTGCTTCACAATCCACTTTCCTGTGCTGCCCTCCTTCCCCAAACACAAAAACAGAATGAAACTTGTCCCCTAAGCGGAGCTTTGGCTTAAATAGCCAATGACACACACATAATCTACAATAGGGAGAGAGGGGAGAGAGAAGAAGGCAAAGAGAATAGAGTCTGTATTTATTTGTTAGCCGTTCGCCTTAGTCATCTTTAGGGAGCATTCACTGTGGGCGCTCTCTGGTCTTTAGAACGCATTACAATGCACAAACTTTTAGCCATTGTCGGGGCTCTTGGCTTTGGCTTTCCCATGAACCCCAACACTCCCCAAAAACGTCAGAACTACTATAAATTAAAACGAAAAAAGGAAGTATGAACGAGTATGTATATAAGAAAAGAAAACAATTCCCATACAAAATATCACTCCTGGGAACAATGGGAAATATTTGATATAGCAGTCAACATAAATTTCATTAATTTTTACGTAGCCAAAATTGTTGGGTGAAGTTTTTTCCTGTGTTCCCTGTTCGTTTTCCTGAGCAGCCAAGCGGCCAAGCTTTTATTGTTTTCATAAAAATGATTTTCCATTTTTTTCCCCCCCACCAGACAATGTAGCATTCAAAAAATTCCATGCAGCACTGGAAAATAAAACAAAACTCATTGCATATTTGGGGCATACAGAAATTGTGGAGTATCTGCTGCTGACCGGAGGAGACAAAAGGGGCATAGACGAGTATTTCCAGCCATAAAAAGCATCCCCCGTGAAACATAAAGTAAATCAAACAAGTGCAACTGCAACGGAAACCCTATGTTCTGCTGATGGAAAAATTGTGTATTTTTTGTGGCGTACAAGCTGCCAACATTACCATGAACTAAAGTGTGATCTAAGCCATTGAGTGTGCTCCAACGCTTAGCCCCAACTTGCGTCATAAAGCCCTAAGAGCCACTCGTGGAAGCCGACCTATGGATGGAACTGCCACAAGTGATGGTTCCATAAACTTTACGATGAGCAATGAGCCGCAACATGAATATGATGTTAGGAATATATCCCAGTATAGTTGTCCCATAAAAAAAGTAAATCAGTGAGGCTCTTTGGAGAAGTTAAGTTATATATGGAAATGTTCAATAAATTAAACATTTAGTTGTGGCCCAAAACAATTGAAAAATTACATTCACTTAGGCGTATCTGTTGCATAAATTAGGAAAACCTTTATTTTATGCAAGGCATTTAAATGCAAATTATGATGCAACCATTCATAAGCTCAACATTCCCACATTTCCACAGATTTTCCTATTTTTATTTTCTCTGCTCAAAATAAAAGTTATTCCTTCTTCCCCTTCCTGCCCGAACCGAAGGACTCTTGTATTTTGTTATCAACATGTTGACATTCGTTCGTGTGTTGCTGCTGCTCTCTCCTCTGACATTTATTGTTTCTATCTCTCTCTCCCGTTGGCTGACTTCCGGCCCGAATGCAGCCGTGCGTAAGTCGCTTCCGGTTGAGAGCCGAGTGCCGTGGCTGCTGCTGCTGCTTCATAAAGTGCTACGCAAACGGGCAGGCAGGGCCACTCGCATTGCACCGTATGGCACACTCGTATATCATTGTCATATGTGTGTATTTTCGTATCATTTTCATGGCATTTTCTAGAGAATTTTAAATTTATTGCTCCAATGAAGCGGCAAAACATCACAGAAGCGAGACACGCAAATCTACAACCATAAAGCATATGAATTGTTTGATTATATTAAAACAAATCCTCTCTCTCTCTCTGGAAAATGAAAAGAGAACCTAAGCTGTGTGTTTCGTGGAGATATTTGTTCATTTTTGGGGTTTGGGGTTAGGGAAAATCAATTGCAGCCAAACAGCGCCGGTTATTCTCTCGCAGTGAGAACGTGTTGCACCCAAGCAATTTGTGAGGACACTTTTGTGGCTTTTGACGTTGCCGCCACAGTCGATGGTGGTGGTGGTGCTGCTGCTTCTGCTTCTGCTGCTGGTACGTGCCACTTATATGGCATGGACCCTGTTCCCAGCAGTCAGCCCCATGCTGCACGTAAGCCGTAAACGTTTTTAGTGGATTTGTGTGGCGTGGCTGTGGCGGTGTGGCGGTGGCTGGGCTGTACGACAGTCATAATGTTTCATTAGTGGCTGGTTCGCCGCTCCTTGACAGCGAATCGCTTGTCGTTGTTGGCTTCCCTGGAGGATACAGGAGAGGAAGGGATAGGTGTAGGAACTGCAATCAACTTGAAAGTTGGCCAAAGACTTTTACGGTAATCATGTTCCCCGCTGAAGCTTCCAATGGATTTGATTGAATGCCTGTCAATCATTAAATTGTGACAAAAATGATTTAAGTTTCCGTTGGAAAGCATATTTTTTGCAGGAATAATCCATCTTAAAGTGTATCTAAACCTTCGTTGCACAACATTACACTTTCTTTTCTGTTTATCAACACTTCCACAGCCATATACTACGTTCTGCACCAACGACACTTCAACAACGAAATATTGCGTAGCATAAAATTAGGCGGGGATCATTAAATGGGGCAAAGGCAGTGGCACTGGCACTGGCAACTCTTGCTTCCGTTGGCGTCCCCAATGCGACAACAGCCTCCACCCTCACGTGGCCCGATGGCTACGACGGTGGTTGCACATTAGTTTTAATGCATGTTTCATGCGCCATTAGGCTTAATTAGTGGCATTCTACCACCCACCACACATAGCACCCAGCACCCACCACCCACCACCCGGAGTCTCCTCTCCTCCTTCCAGACTCCACTCCCCTTTAAATGAGTTTCACTGTAGCACCGGTGGAGGTCAATGGGGTTGGGGACATGGTGGCGATGGTGCAGTCAAGTTTTAACTGCCTGTCGTTTGGCCTGCAACTTTTGTTATTGCTGCTGCACGTTGCATACAACACTTTTAATGCAGCAGCCATACATTTATTTTAAGGCCACGTACGCACACACATTCACGTACAGAGGAAAAATTAAGATTTAATTAAGAAAAATAATAAATGCTTTTGGCTTGAAGCGACGCAGAGCAGACCAGAGCAGAGCAGACTCGACCGACCCGGCTTAAAGCAGAGCCAAATAAATTGTCTCGTATGGCAGGACATGAAAAAGACTGCGCGCCTGAGCCTTTGGTAAGCCCTGAAGGCAGCTCTACTTTCATTGCCAGGGCCATTCATTCCCTTTGCCATTTCCTCTCGTATTTCTCCGAAAATTGCGAGCAACAATGCCTGAACCGAATGCCAAATATACTCGTAGCATAGTAGATGTCCGCCCATCGCCACCGGCATTCGGATTGTCCTTCAGATTGAAGTGTCTTTCCCTTTCTGCTGCTGGTGTCAGAGATGAACTTTTGGACACTCGTACGAGTGGATGGTACTTCTACAAAGAAGCCATGCTTTTTGTGGAGAAAGTTTTCAAGGGACTCCATTATGTCTAAGTTTTCTTGGGCGGAGGAATGCAAGAGTTGAAGTCTCAGTATAACTCTTTCCTAATAAGAAATTCTCTCAGTCAATTAAGCCTTTAATATCGAATCCATCTACCTACTAAATCTCTTCATAACTGACATTTTCCCCATAACATTTTTCCACTGGTTTGAGTAGAAATTTCTCTCACGCCACAACCCGCTCGCCAGTCTCGTAGCAACATGAACTTATTTACTACGATGTATTCCAGCTGATTTGGCGGCTCAGCTCTGGTTGATTCGAGATACTTCCGCCGAATGGCGCCAACACTTTATGGCCAACAGACTTCAAGCCCAAGACGCGTCGGCTTACGGCCCCCATAAACAGAAGAGGCAGGTCCATGGCTAAGAAGAGGCAGGGCCCGTGGTTCAGAAAGGAGTCATGGCTGAGCGACGGAGGCATTTGCCCAGTGAGGCAAACAAAATGTTCGACATGTTTGCGTTCGCCCAGACAGCAATACACAGAATACAGAACGACGAGAGGCAGTAAAAAGATGGCCAAAAGACAACTGAAAGTGGCATTCCCATTCCCATCCCCCTCTTCACTGCCCCGCTAGAAGCAAGTCTAGTTAACTCGGCCAGAAGCGACAACAGTTTGTTCAATTCTAAAGCGAGGCATAAAAGCCAAATTAGAACGAAAGTCAGCCAATGTAAATAAACAAACAGGAAAGAAAACAGGCATCTAGGGTAGGTCGAAGCATTAAATACCCTTGAAGTCTGCCTCTAAATCTATTTTGTAGGCTCCAAATTGGTTCCTTGTCTGCTTTGCAAAACCTGAATACCCTCTTTCGAAGAGCATGACTGAAAGAAGACAACAAATGACTGGAAAGAAGAGACATGTCCCTGTCATTCGCTTCGTTTTTCGATTTGTCTCTCCTCGGTTTTTTTTTTCTCTGGGGTAATTTCAGTGAAAATTTATGGCCCACATTTCCAGAGAACATTTTTCACCTTGTAAAAGTCAAGACCACGCAGGCAAAAACAGTCGGCAAGCGCGCGTTCATAGAATTATTAAAACAAACAGCGTGTGCCTGCACATGAAAATACATTTTACAATAATAAACAGGGACCCCAAAAATGTTTAACCCTGAGACAATGGGAAGACAATGGTTGGCAGCAGACTCGAAGAGAGACGATGGCAAAAGTGCATGCAGCTCCATAAACAGAACCGCAAAACGTTCGATTTCTGATAAAGATCAAAGTAAATGGGGCAACCAGAGACCATCCCCTGAATCTGCAGATAAACAGTGTAGGTTCAAGTGCTGATGACCCATTTCGTGAAGGGTCGTGTGCCTAGAGATTTCCCGGATTTCTCGGACTATTCTCTGTATTTATCTGTATTTATCTGAATTTATTCGTATACCTTTGATAGATTTACAACTAAATAAAGACTTTTACCGAGTCTTTCATGTTGTTTGTTTTTCGTTCGTGGTACATGTTTTGTTTGCTATTTTCAAAAATCCATTTTATTTAATGAAGAATTTGAATCCAGACAAATCGAATTTATGCACTGCTCGCGATGAATCGGATACGAGCGAAGCACTACTTGACCTCCTTGACTTGCAGTCCTGGGGGCAAAGATTGCTTCATTTTGTCCGCTTTTTCCTTATCCTGTACCACCAGCATGTACAAAAAGCGCGAGCAGCGGATCTTGAACTTAGTATTTGTAGGATTCTTCTTGATTTTCACAGCACGCGCATCTGAACGACGTGCTTTATTAAGAAAATCTTGTACTTCTTTTATTTCTCGTGGCATGTTGAGTGGTTTCTACAGATTTAACTACAATCTCGAAAAATCCGTATTGTTCGGTCCAAAGCAGAAAAGGAAAGGCCTTTATTCTTATATTATTTATTATATTATTATGTATATTCTTAGTAATCCAGAGGCAAATGCATGGTTCGCAATAAATATATAGACAAATTACAAATAATAGCAGGTGAAAGACAATTTCTAGGAATACCTTTTTATGGGAATAATTTACTTGATTTTTAATTAATTTTCTGTCTCTCTATCACCTCTTTAATTCAATGAAAATCAACCTTTTATAAATATTTAATCTATATTCCCGTGTTGTCAGCATATTTCTAGCCTCAAATTAATTATTCCACCTACGAAAAACTTGCCACTTTATTCGTAGCACCATCCACATCCCTGGCGGCATGGAGGCGGAAGTAGCGGCAGAGGCGACCACGACCATACATTATAGATCTCCTGCCCTCTGCCCCATCAGAGGAAAATCCCACCCTAAATTACTATAAATAACAAGAGAATGTTTTGCTTATTGTGGCACAAAGCTTTTAATGTACAACTCGGCGTATACAGAATATTTTACATTAAGCCAACAAACAAAGACCGCCCCCCAAAATTGTGGCTAGGAAGGGGAGGTGCTCTCTAGGTAAAACCAGATGATGATGGAGATGATTTTGGCATCAATTTTCTGAGGTCAGCAGCGCCCCGGAATTTGACAGACAGTTTTGACAGACAGATCAGCGGCATTGGTAGAGCCGCCACAAAGTAGTAGATGTGCTGTGTTGGTGCCTGTGTGGCTCCCTCAATTTAATTCCCATAAAATTGAAATTGGAAATCTCCTTCCCAGGGGAATTGTGCGGTTTAACCGCGTTAAAAATCTTCCGATTAAATAACATTATTTATTTACACGGCGGACACACACAGCGAGTGCGAGAGAGTGGGAGGTGCATTAATTAAAACACGCCAGCAAATAATTTATAGCATAATTGAAAAATGCTTTAACAATGGCCTAAAAACAACAAGATATGGGGATGTATAGGAGATTATTTCGAATTGGAAATACCCTGGACGATATTGAGATACTAGCCGTATGATGGAACGATCTTTTGAGACGGGTATTTAGAAGGCTAATATTCTGGAATATCCATAGAGTAACTAATTATTACTCTTCAGAATAATTAGAGAAAGATCTGAAAGATCAAATAAAATGTTTTTCAACAATTCAGAAGCATTAAAAGGATATATCCATTGAAGATCTCTTTAAAAAGATCTTTACAAACGATTCAGATGTAGGTATACCAAAGTTTCTTTCTGTTTTATTAACTTCTTTTATCCGAAAGCTGCCTTTTTTTTAATTTCTACCCTTTAAACCCCCAAACACACACATATATTACCCCCCGAAAGGTTTCAGTAAAATACATAATACGAATAAACAACAACATTTATTAATGCCCCAAATGGTTTTCCATTTCGACCACATCAAGCAGATAATATATTAACCTGAAGGTACAGCCACACAATAGATATATCCATAAGATAAATATACATACATATGTATGTATGTATATGCCAATATTGAATTGAAAATGCACCATTAGCTGGCAATTCTCGAGTACATTTTAAATTGAAACGATGATCGCACGCTGATTGATGTTTATGGGGCATAATTTGTTCTCGAAAGAACAGATATACATATTTTTCCAATATATCTGTACATTTCGAGAGGGGAAATCTGCTGTGTGTGTGGCAAGGTGAGGTAATGCCTTATTGAGTAATAGTTGACTATTGTACTCGTAAATGTCTAAAGTTCAAAGTATATTGTTAAATATATACATATACGGGAAAATGGTAGGCGGCCATAAAGAGAGCTTGATTTTTCCCTCGTTTAGATTTTGGACTGAAAAGAGCCACAACTATCAAATGGCCACAAATGATCTCATTATTGTATATTGATTGCATTTTCGACTGACCCGAAGACCACCTGCAGGTTTTCCCCGGAGACCGACCGTCCGACCACCTGCAAATAATTTCATATCCATTCGAATCCCCTTCTCATACGCAATACCCAATTACTGCATATTTCCTCTCTCTAGATAACCGCTCAGAAGTGAAGCTTTCCAGGTGCAGTTTCCTTTGTCGAAGGAATACCATAAGTATATATTGGGGAAAATTCCATTTAGAGGCCACTTAATAAGCCGGGCCACAAAAACTCATTACGTTCCCAACAATTTGATGAAAATTTATAGATTCCCTGAGGTGGGGATGGGGTTGGGGGTGGGCGGAGGCCACAACAGAACATCAAAAACGATTTTCAAATGCAGCTCTTTACAAATGGAATGCGGCAATGGGAAAGGAAACTTTTGCCAATGTCCTTGCCACATGCAACCATGCGACCAGCGCAAAGCGGGGGGCAGACAGCACATGGTTTAAAATGAGGAACCGCAATCGAGCCACTGCATTGCTGCGATTCTTGGGACTCTTGGCCTCCATTTAATCATCATAATTTTCATTTTCCATTGCTTTTGCTATTGCTTTTGCAATTGATTGATAATCGCTCTTTTTTTATCGTTCTCCCCTCAGCAATTGCTGTTGCAGTTGTTCGTGTCTAATGAATTATTCATGGAATTCATTTCGAATTGGCCGCTTAAAATGACCGGAAAATTGCATTATATACATTCCAAACGGGTGGGTGGGGGTTGGGGGTTGGGTATGGGTGGCTTTTCCACTCGAACATGTCACTTGTGCATTAAGGGGATCCCTGGGCATGTCACTGATGTCCGGCACTGTCTCTCTGTATCCCCCCATGGTCGCCATATAACTATCACTGGCACTGCTGTCCTGTCCTGTCCTGTTCTGCCCCGCGGCAACAAAAGCATCAAATATACATGCCCCAATGCCATGGCTCTGGCTCTGGCCTGTGCATACTGGGCATGCGGCACAGAAAAGTGTCACGAAAACTGTTAAAAAGCGCTTCAGCAACTTTCACAATCAACAAACATGACAAAAACTGGATGTCCCCGCTGCCCGAAAGAGAAACAGAAGCAAAAACTAGTGTCAAATACAAATACAAAAGGATGAAATGGCAGAAACTTGCTGCATAAGTTGCACAGATAGGGTTGGGAAGGGATGGACGGCGTTGGAGGAAAGCCTGATGGTCAGGGTGGTCAACGGGGTAACGGTAGGAATGGCCAGAGGCTATGAGGGGGGATGGTAATAGGGTGGCCAGTTAGTAAGCACAAAATGTTGTCAGACTAAAAGAATAAACAATGACCAAAAATACGAGCATCTTAAAGGGCCAAAAGGCGAAGCTTATATGCACTTTTCGTTTTGGCTGTGAAATATGGAAAATAGAAAGAAAAGAAACTGAATAAATTGCGGAAAATGTTGTACTTTGCGAAAAGGTGGCAGCAATGGTACTTCTAGATGATCCATCTATCAGTAATATATCAATATATCCATTAAATAATCAATAACTTCGTAGCAATACTTGCAGAATAATATCTGAAGCGTAAATATTTGTATTTTTATCTTTTCTTAGCTGAATTTCAATAACCAGTCGTATACCTTAATATTTTGTCTACATATTTTGTATAATTCCTTTGAAAATTTCTGTGAATACATTTAATGCATTTTATAAATAAATGCTAATAATAGAATGACTGCCATCTGATTCATATGGTTTATAATTTATATGACTCCTTTTTTGTGATTAATAAAATCCCAGCTTTTTACGAGTATTTCTTGTATGTTTAATTTTGAATTGAAAATATATCTGATTAGATTATCATCTGATTTATGTGTGGTAAATATAATAGATCATGATTTCGTTGAATATATACATTGTGCCTTTGTGGTTTATGGTTTATTTTGAATTATATATTGATAGTTTCATATATTATTCATGTCGATTAATGATTTCTCATGGTTTAATGAATGCGAATGCAAAATGCATACATTAAGTGAATACTTTTCCTCTTTCCCCAAGTAATAAAAAGTCACTCATCCTCCGAAACGACTCCCCACATTCCTATCTTTCCACTTTCAGTCTTCTACATCCACGTTTCGATAAAAACCATTCAAATTCAATCAGTTTTCCAGCAAAGAATCACTCAATAAACGCTTTATGTGCCCATCTGAATAATCAGCTACTATATCTGATATATGTGGGGTATAACGGGCTATAATGCCCATTTGAAGAGTATGACGAGAGATGAAATGGCTGTTGAAATGGAATTTTTAGTGCATGGACATCAGAGAGACATTAGAGGCGACAGAATGCATTGGGGAGGGCACAGGCGGCGCATACGTTGAGGCGCAAATGACAATGAAAAGTGCTTTGTGCACGTGTTAGTGTAAGTGTGTGTGTCCCACTCTCTTTCTCACTCTCTGTGTTTCAGTGTGTGTGTGTGTGTATCTGTGTGTAATGTGAGTCTTGCGTGAGCTAAACGCAAATAATGAAAGTAGAGCGGGCGGGGGCCTTCTCCTTCTGATGATGGAAGGGTGGCAGCGGCAGCAGTCAACAAGCGAGCGCCAAGTGAAAGTGGAAAGTGCACTCGACAAGTGCATCAGTGTGGGTGTTAGAGCTACATCTCTCTGTGTGTGTGTGTGTGTGTGTGTGTTATGCTGAAGTTCTTTACGCGTATGAGAGGGTGTTGTATCTATGTGTGTGGGGCAGGGGGTGTTGAAGCGACGGCTGCTGCTGCTACTGGAAAATCCTTCTGCGGCACTACTTATTCCGCATACTTTTAGGAGAGAGCCGGCGCTCAAGATAAATAGCTGTGGGTTCCGTGCTCTCCCTCCTCCCTGCCTCCCGTTTGAAGAGAACTCTCACCTTTCCTTTCCGAAAAACAGTGCGCAAGTATTTTTCAGCGGCAAAAAAAGATGAGCAAAACTTTTGCGAAACTCGAAACTCGCTCTGGTCATAATTATGTTAATTAAGTTGAAGGTAAAAAACAAAAGTTTTCGCTGGGGATGCCCCACAGTATGAACATATGCCACGAAGGGGCACAATTTACGCCGCTCAAATGAAGCAAACGATTTAAATTTGAATTTAAATAGCCTTCACGCGAATGGCCTTTTCTTTTCGGCTTTCCCTCAAAGTCGCCTTTTCTTTTGGGCTTTCCCCCGAAACGCTTTTTCTTTGGCTTTCACTGGGATCCGCTTCACTCGAATCCGCTGCTCCTTTGGAGAGGGATTCCTCGAACCCAAACACACATGAAGCCAGAAGGGTGTTCCACGTACTCGAGCCACGTTTTTATTTGCATATCATTTAGCGTTCGTAAAGGCTGAGGAATGTGTGCCCGGGAAAACCCAAGAAAAACGCCTAAGACAAACTACCTGAATGCACACGCGTACACTCAGAGAAATGAACCTCCGATTGCCATATACACTTTCAGAAGAGAAGGGTCTAAGCTGCAGATCCATCTTTCTAATGAAAGCTATATGAGTATCATCAGAAGAGAGTTGTTGGAGCCAGTACATAAATACACACATGATTTAGGGGTGCGTTTCCCTCTCTCCCCTCAAAAACATCATGCCCTCTCTCCAAAGGGAAGGCTACAAAGGTAAGCGACGTAAGAGAGTAAGCGGCAGGGGAGAGGTAAAGCAACTCAGTCAGCAATTTGCTTTAATATTAAATGTCTAACGAACCGTAAGAAATATGAACGTGTTGTATAGTTTGATGTGAACGCATTTCAGCCCCGAATGTAATGTTAGAAATCATTTGGGGATTCGGGGTACAAGACGGCAATAGGAATGGGGATCGCGGGGGCCTGGCCTGGCCAAGTGCTCCACAAGGTTGAATGGACATGGCATTGAGCAGCATTCAAGTGGGTCTGCCTGTTTGTGGGTGGCTTCAAATCTTGTCTGCAAATAAACTTTCCTCAAACTTTGATTAAGTTTTGCTCTCCGAGAAGGCAGAGAGACTTTCTCCACCCCCTCTCTCTTCCAATTCCTCTCTTTCTCTCTCGCTTAGTAAAACTTTTGAGAGTCATTTGCCTAGAGGAATATGTTTGTCCGGGAAACCTAATGATTTTCACAGTTTAATTGCTCACTCTCAAAAGTTTTTAAGTGAATTAGGAGTGCATTTTCTTTGGAGTTTTGATAGAGATATTTTATGCTTTTTGTGGGGGTTTTATGGCAGAACGCAAGGATTTTTCATCCATCATCTTTGGAACTTGTGCATAAGTTTTGGCGAAATAATATCTGGAAATAGAGTGAAGGAATTGACAAAAGAGAATCGTTCATCAATTACCTTTGTTTTCTAATGAATTCCTAAATTTCTATCACACATGCCATTATCTGTTCATTCAATTTTTGATTATATATATTCACGATTCTGTCTGTTCACAACTTTCGAGGCAAACCATGTTCCAGTTACCGTCTCAAGCTCAAAATTGTTGCGTCTTCTGAGATGTTCTGATGCTCTGCTCGGCGCTGAGAGCTCGGGTAATGTGATGATGGTGGTGTATCCCCATGGTATTGCCCCACATGAATGTATCTGTGCCAGAGTGTACCTGTGAGATGTCTGTGTATGGATACGTGTCTGCTGCCTCTCGCTGCCTCTGTCTCTGTCTGTATGCAAGGTGAAGGAGCGCTTCAGCAGCAGCAGCAGCATCAGCAGCAGCATTCAAATTTAAATACAAATGTTGCACGTGCCCTCGTAGGTGTGTGTTCGCCTGGTAGGGAGATATATCTCTGGCTATAACTTTGTACAGGTGTGTGCGCATACAAGATGTATGTGTGTGTGTGAGAGTGCGCTCATTTGGGTGATTGCGCTGCTAAAGGTTTAATAAAGCAACACCAAGACGACGTCGACGAGGACAATTACGTGGAATTGCGTGAAGAAATGGCTGCCATTCCGGGAGAAGGCACCTCCTGGTACGGCTCGGTTACGGGTACGGGTAGTACTCGTATAATAAAGCAACTTGCTGGCATAATTGGCAGCCCCAACCCCCAGACAGAAAAATAAAAAAAGGAAGCCCTGTGCCACGCAGAACTTCAAATTGAAATGAAATGAAGTGTGAAGCGGCAGGCAGGAGGATTCCTCTGAATCCTGACTTGGGTTCTGCCTGCCGCCTACGAAATAATTCATCTGCAAGAGTGTGAATGTTCTACAGCATCTTTCGGGATGTGTATATAATTGTTTTCTTTCGGCGGCGGTGCGTTTGTTTAGCTTAATTAAAAGGCCCAAATGCAAACACCAAAGTGTGCGCGTGGAGCCTTAGCCCACAAAAAAAAATGTAATTTATACACAGAATACCGGTAGGCACAGATATATATATTTTTTATACGTTTTGGACAGAGTCCTCCTCCAGTTTCTGCCCTGGAGTTGGGCGCGTGATAGGTCAAGATTGTAAGTCGAGATTCGAGAGGAATTTCAAGATGCTTCTATGGAATGATGGCCCACAAAAATGTAGCAGAAAGTTGCCTAATTATTCATGAGATACAATAGGAAGATACGATGTTTGCAAGATGCAATACATCCTAAAAAAATCTTCAGAAGGTCCTGCCGAAACCATTTAGAAGAAAATTATCCCAAATCCTTGTTCCATTTAAAGATAGTTTCTCATATTTCAGCTTCAATTTCACGATCACGACTGGAAGGCATCTCTAATCTGCCACCTGCTGCTGCTGCTGCTGGCTGCCTCCCGTTGACAGTTGGCTGTTGTGGATCTGCCACTGCCACGGCTACTGCGCTGTGTGTTGGCCAGCAGTTTGTACAGCAAAAAGCAATTTGGCCTGCCAGCAAGCGGGCTGGTTCCTCCGCCTTTGACAGCCTTTTGTGTTGCTTTTGGAAACAACTATTGTTGTTGCTGTATTGCGGTGTTGACACCCCGCTGGCTTTGGCACTTCAATTTTATAGCGACGGCCGTGGCATCAGCAGCAGGAGCCGCGTCACACAAAAAAAGGCAGGAAAATTCGCGTATCCTCCATCGCACCTGCCTAATGGTCCGTGTGGTCCGTGCCAAAACCGGACATTGGGGCGGCCATAACTTTAATATGCTTACGCAGAGAGAGCGACAGAGAAAAAAGCAATGTAGATTCCATTTTTTTTTATTCCGTTTTTTAGTACATAATCTAGGCTATTAAAATTCAGTGCTGCGGTGTGACATTGCGTATACGTAATGCGGCATGATTGCCCCCACGAAAATTGGATAGTCAAAATGGTCTAGTAATTGCCGAGATTTGTGAATGAAAAAGGAGAGATTTTCGAGGTTTTTTATGGGGTTTGGGGGAAAACCACAAAAAATTCATTCATTCATCCATCATCAAGCAGCTGCACTGCCATCATCTGCAGTCCCGCCTAGACACAAACATTTTCCTAATGATTGTGTGAGAACTAAACTCCTTAATCAGACCTTAGGGCAAACGTTTCACACCCATCCATCCATCCATCCATCCATCCATCCATCCATCCATCCATCCACAGAAACCATAATATTTTCTGTGGGTGATGCCTGCGGCCTTGGCAAAAAGTTGTTTCCCCAGCATAGTTTTCCTTGCCCCAACACTTATCCTCGTGCCCCCCTGTACATTTTCCTTACCCCCTTCTCACTCACTTTAATTAAAACGCCGAGCCAACACGAAGGCCCCTCTACTTCGAGTGGATGGATGGCGCTGGAGTGGAGTGGAAGTGGCAGTGGAGCTTCTTCCGGCAAGAATGTCATGGAAGGAATGTCAAGCCTATGGCCATCAATCAAAATGCCTAAATAAAATGTTTGTTCTCTCTACAGGGCTGGGGGTTTTCCGGATAATAATGTGCATTGACTGGAGGAGAGCAGCATGGAGCTCCATCGAGTATGCAAAAGTATTCGAATCCAAATGTTTGCAGCTGTCGAAAATGAAGAGACCATAAAATGTTACTTTTGCTGTTGCTGTTGCTGTTGGTGGCGCAACCCAGGAACAAGGCGAATGAAATTTATTGCCTCTGTTGTGATAAACGTGACGCGCTATGGCTAAAGGCCACGCCCCCTCTGAGAGGCGGTGGTGGAGTGGAGCAAACGAAGGACACTTTCCAAGTGCCTGTTAAATTTGATTTGTGTGTGTGGGGCTGTATCTGCAGGATGTGTCTTAGACCAAAAGGAATCTTTGAAATGCGAATGCGAATGCCCGACAACAGGTTAATGTGCCCCCGAAGAGAGGGATGCTGGAGAGTAATGGGGACGGTGGCAGTTTGAATAATGAGGGGCAGATTGATGATCTTTAATGGCTGAACTTTCGGGGTACAAGTTGGACAAATTAAGTTGTACGGCAGATAAGTTTCTGCTGAGATATTAGCCTGGAAAACAGATGGGATAGGGTTCTCCTCTCGGCGGACAAACTTTTCAACTATAAATTTTCGCATTTTTATGAAATTTCATTTCCCGTTTCCTACTCTTACCCTCGCCCCGTCGGGGTTCAATCAACTTCAGCATGAACGCATTTCCATGCCCAAATTTGTGTCCAACCTGGCGTATGCTTGATATTGGCCCCGAAGTTCCCTATCCCCCTACCGCCTTCTTTGTTCCGTTCCGTTCCGTTCTGTCACGCCAATCGCTTTAGTAGCTTGTTTTGACATTTTTCCCTTTTCTACTTTTTCCTTTGTTTGTTCTGCTGCCACCCATTTTTTCCGGCATTTTCCGACGCTTTTTTCGCCAGGCTTTTCATACCTTTGCGCCTTGTTGCAGCCCGTTGCCGTTGGCCCGAAATAAGCCTAAGAGCTAAAAAATTCAGACTCCAAAAAGGGAAAATTCCGCGGAAATTCCAGCAACTGCATTTGCATTTCATTTTTCACTGCTTTCTCCGCACTTTCTGGTTGATTTCTCTTCATTTTCTCTGCGTTCGTTTTGTTGTTGGTTTTTTTCGGGTTTTGAGGATATGCTGGCCAAGCCAAAAAGTTGGCCAAATTCAAGGCTTAGATAAAGACTGTTTGGAAATTAATGCCAGATTTTGTTCTTTCTTTGGTTTTCCGCTGTCTGTTTTTGGCAGCAAACTTGGCTTTTCACAGTGGCAGCAGAGATGGTGATAAGGTCTGGTCTGGTCTGTCTGTTTCTGTTTCTGGGCTTGAATTTAACCTCAAGAATTTGGGCCAGTAAACGCATAAAAGGGAAACCCCCGTTCACACACACACACACACACACACACTCTGACTCTCTGTACATCACGTGCATGTTGTTGCTGCTGATGTCGGTTCGCATTTTCAGGAGGTAATAATCGTAAAATAAAAATTCGTGCCAAGCCACACAGAAGGTGACCAGCTACCCTGAGTATTTGCCCGTTGATTGAGCATATTGGTTATCGATGGAAGGCGAGTTTTACTTTGAGGGGATCTGGGAGATACTTTTACTACAGTATTTACAAAATAGATGAAATATTTAGAAACTTCTGAAGCATTTCTGGGAGATCTCCTCTGTTTGAACCATCATATTGGCTCTAGATGGAACAGAATGTTTCTGAAGCACTCAAATCTATTTCTACTCCAATTCGTATCAAACAAAAATGAGATATACCCTCCACTTGAGTTGCCAATATACCCATATAATATCTGAGGCATCTTCTCTATTTGATTGATCAACTATACCCACAAAAAAAGTGAATAAATTCTCGATGATCTAAGATATTTCGTTTCGAATAATTACATTAAATATTCCCCAACAATCTGGATCAACTGTTCCTGCCTTCTGTCCCTCTGGATAGAGGTCTAACACTGCCCCTCGCGACAAGGTCAAAAAGCTCACGCTTAATATCCTGCGGCAAAGGAGAATTAACGGCAGAGTCCTTTCGATGTCGACAAGCAGCGCCATCGATGAATGTTGGGAAAAGTTCAAAGAGCGCAAAATTCGATGGAAAATGAAAATAAATATAAAATTAGCAGTAAAATTACTCACTGAGGGGCAGAAGAAGAGACAGCAGCAGGATGAAGGATGAAGTAGGTTGGGTGCTGGGGTTAGAGGTTAGAGGATATTCTTGGGGGATACAGAGTTAGCATGCAAACGCGTTAAAATGCGAAATTCAATTTGGTAGAGAGACAGGGACAGGCAAAAGGCATGCTACCGGAGGAGAGTATCTCCCGCAAAAATTTGGTGAAATATGTCTGTGCTTTTTGTGTTCGGTGGAATTTCGTTTCGTTTCGTTTAAAGTGTTCAATTTTAAAGGCAGGAAGAAGTACGGTTTTCTGTGTGAGGTGGCTGGGGGGTTTCACTCACCACAATGCGCCTGACACGTGTCATTTTGCGGTAATCGCCCAGCTTGAGGCTTGGCAGGCCAACAATTTCCCGGGATTAGAATGTGGAGGCGGACTGAAGGAGAGCTCTCTCCTTCTGGGCAGATTTTTGGATGGTCGCCTGTCAGCTGCACTACCCGAATGTACAATTAGCGACGGCAAAATGCAGAGCCCAGAGCCGTCTCAACACCGCATTACACTCCACTCAAGTTCCTTTTTGCTTCTGGCAGCAGCACAACACTAAGCAACAACACACTCGAGTTCGTTCCACTTTCTCTATTACTTGTATTGTTTATAGATATTTTTTGTCCACAAAAATATTCAATTTCGATTTTCTTTGGTGTTCCTCCACGGGGTTTTTGCTTGAGTTTCTCGTATTCTTGGGGCCCTGTTCAACGGAGCTCTCTCTTCTCTCTCTCCCTCTGTGTATCGACCGCTGCGCCAAAAGTCTCAGATGAAACTGAATGGGGCCCGAGATTGGCACACAGATGAAATACCCCTGGAAAATCCATGTGGCCTGGCAGGCCAGGCCAGGCCAGGCCGCTCCGCCAGACTCGGGCAGCAACAATACTGCGGCAGTGAGAGCGCACTGGCTCTCTTTCTCTATCTCTCTCGCTGGCTGGCTCTCTTTCGTTTTGACTGTTGTTGGGCTCTCTGCACACGTTGCGTATACGTAAAGGCAAAAGCAAAAGCCAGCTGGGGCGCACTGTGGTCTGGAATATGATAAGAAACGGATGAAAGTCACGTGCGGGGAAAAACATTTGTCAAAATTACCATAGGGTAAATAATAATGTACTAAAATAACTAATGTAAAATGATACTTGAATAAGCTAATGAGTATAGATATTTTCATACTAAAATGAGCTTATTTTAATTCATATGAGAGTTTTCCAGCATAGTAGAATAATTTCCCCTTGCCATACCGTTTCCGCCCAGTGTTTCGGCTCCTCTTTAAGCCTTCAATATTTTCTTGCAGTGTGAAAGAGAGAAAAAGGCTCGCTTTTCTTTTACTGAGAGAACGAACTGTCGGAGAGAGCGCTTTCACAAATAACAGTTTTATTTTTACAAACAAATTGAAGAACAAAAAAAAAAAAAGGAGAAGCACGCGGAGAGACTGGCACAGAGCACTTAGGTGCGATGGAGTGAGGGGGAGCGTACGTACAGTTGGAGTAGAAGTTTTTTTTTTCCATGAGAGGAGCGTACGAGACAGAGACAGCACGCTAAGCGGGTGAGTGTATGTGTGTGTCTATTACGAGTAGTATGTGCGTTTGTTTAACTGTTTGTTTTGTTACATTTTGTCTGAATTTCGGTGAGGGGGGAGCAGCGAGAAGAGGGGGCCCTAAAGTCGAGAAATTCAAAAATCAGACACACTGCAAACTTGTTGAAGAAATATTTGTACATATTCGTGCGTGTGTATTTTGTACACTGAGTCTTGCATTAATTCGCACACTCTCAAGAGCAGGGATGTGTACAGTTAAAATGTGCAAATAATGACAAATAAAATCAGATACCTATTAATATTTGAATCAGATAATGTTAACAACAGAGCCTCTCTATTATATAAAAAGTTTTGGGTCGTCGTCCGATATTTCACTCATATCCCCCTAGTAATCTAATAATTTTAATACATGAATTTCTATAATTATGGTTTAATTTATAAGCAATGTATTTTCAAGTGTAAGAAGTTCAATGCACGAATAATTTGCCGAGTTTTGTAGAGTTCGCCACACAAAATATGGATTTCGAAATTATAATTGCATTATTTAACAATCAAACTGTTTTGTGGTCACTTTGTAGGTCACACACTAAGTTATTGAAGAGCAAACTTTGGCCTGGAGGGGATGTGTGTTCGTATAAATATTAGACCGAGTGTACATGGGAGAGAAAGGTGTGTGGGTATGACTCTCAGCTGCAGGCAGTCGACTCAACTAGAAGGGAGAGAGGTGTAGTCTATGAGAGTGTATGTGTGTGTGTGTGTGTGGCGCAGGTAACGGGTAACGTATATTTACATATTCCAAGGCGCAACATGTTGATTTTACACGTGTTCCACTAAAGTATACACGTGCAAAACTTCATCTAGCTGGAAGGATGTCTGTGTGTGCTTTCCCCTCCTTCTGCCATGTGTGTGCGTATGTGTTTGTGTGTGATGTAAAAATGCAATTAATTAACTCTCTTTGCTAATTGCATTTTGATTGCATAACGAGCGGCGGCACTAGAGATCATCATCATCATCCCATCCCATCCCATCCCGGCAAAATGGCAAGCGGAATGTTGTACAGCAATTTCGCACATATTTTTTTTTTATGTAGAGTTAACGTTAGCTTTTTCTTGTTACCGGAAATTGTGCGCTGCTCCCAAATGGGAGCACAGATTTGCTCCTCGAAATTTGGTTCATACGGTTGGCTGGGGGTGGGTTTTTTCGTGGGGGTGGGAGGAAGAGAAACCATTGGGCTAAGCTTCATTTCCACAGGTTTTTTCTGGGAGGCTTGGGGTGTGTTCCGAGAACTGGTATCTCGGGGATTTCGGTGGATTCTGAAGCATTAGATGGAATGGATCGCTTTGGTAGGTCTAAAAGGTACATTGTACTTTGGATCTACTTCTAAAGTTTCCCATAAATTCTCTTTAAATTGTTCAGTTATTGAATTAAATAGCCACATCTTTAAACTACACTTCATCGGTCTCGTTCTCGAATGATTGCGGCTACATCATTCCACATTTACGCCTGACTGGCACTTTGCCAATCAGATAAAATGCAACAGCTGTCTCAAAGGCAATAAAATGTTCCTCCCACACATCGAAATTATTCGTAGTGGGTTCTCTCTCCAACTATCGCTATATTAAATTATAGAAAACCATTTAAATCTATTGGCAGCCGGATAAAGTATCTTTAAAGGTGTGTGGTGTTCTCGTATAAGGAATACCTCCATTTAGATGTGAGAAATCCCTTTTGCAAATCAAATCCAGAACTGTCCGAATCAGCTGTGATTAGGCCCTAACATCGTGCGTGTTTCTGCGCCATTTTTGTATTTGGTTTTTTTTTTTTTTTTTTGTATCGTTGTTGCTGCCCTCTGGCTATCGCTTTTCCGGGTCCCCAGTCGCCATTTTCTTGGCTGATTCTGTTTTGTCTTTTGCTTGGCCAGGCAGTTCCGGTGAAGGAGCCGCCAACAGCGTGCCCAAGTGGCCCAAGCGGGGATTTCTTGTCCCAGCCACGTGTAATCCTTTCTGCCATATGACCCCAACATTCCTCACCAACCCCATGCCAAGCCTTGCCGTGCGCTACCATGCCATCCCATCAAATCCTTTCCTCCATCCTCCCTCCATTTATTGTTCTGTTTTCTTCAGTGTTTTCCGCACATTCTTTTGGTGTTTTTAGGCTTCCCATTTTCCCCGTTTTGCTTGGGGAGGGGCTTCTTGTTTTCTTTGGGGTTTTGATTGCTTTAAGTTTTGGTTTTCAAATGATTGGCACACACACAGCCCAGGCACTGATAGGTCTTTGATGTAAATGATAGCAGGAGAACCCAATCCAGGGGATTGAGAGCTGGAAATTTGCATTTATCCTGAGTACATATGATTCCCAGAATCCCCCACAGCAGCAGCTGCCATCTGGCTTCGCTCTGGCTGTCCGATAATTTATTTCATAATTACACATTTGGCTTAATTGTCGTTGTTCAACCATGAATTGCGGCTGGCCAGTCAATTTCAATATTATCCCCAGCTTATATTCTATTATTGCCAGCTCTCCTCGCCTGCTCTGTCCCTGTCCTTTAATAGGTCCAATGAAAAGTTCATGCAATAATTTATCATAAATTAATAAAGCAGAAACTGCACTCGATGTTGGAGGGAAAACTATTTCCCGCCTCTTCACCCAATTGCTATCCAAGTGCTGCAAATAGAGCGATGATAAAAGCTGCTCTTTATGGGAAATGCTTAACACCAATGCGTAATGCCAAAAGCTCTCTTGAATGTGTCATTAAGGCCAACAATTGCGGAATCAACGGGAACGATATACCCTCTCTGGGGGGCTACGTAATTATCAGGGGATTTGGCAAATGGTTCATATGTACATATGTCATATTGGGAAATGGTGGAGTAATTGGAGCAGTGCGATGAATATAATACGAAAGAAAACAGAAGGTACTTCTATACAATACGAAGTACAGAGAATATTTCAGATTCTTAACATCTGAAATGGATAAACATAGATCTTCTAGGAGTATTTTCTTTGTTACCTTGCTTTCCATTAATATTATCCATAGAAAAGTATAAAATATATGTACATATGTACGTCTTACATGGATTCTCCTGCGTGCTCTTTTCCGTATTGGAGTACTTTCATGTTCTTTATCATTACAATGTCTCATGCCACAATCCCCTATACAAGACCTTCTTTATATCCCAAAAGCGTATTCAATATTCGCATTGCAGCTGAAACTTTGTTCCCTTCCGTTTTTCATTGCAAGAGTTTTATGGTCAAGCTGCAGCTCTATTTACTGACAATTAACGTTTTATGAGTTCTATTTTTGCCGCTTTTATAACGCTTCACGCCACTCCTTTCCACTCCCATTCCAGAAGCGGCTAACTGCCTAATCAAGAGTTAATCCAGCTGGCTCTTCTGCTCCTCCTCCGCTGGTCCCCCGTTGAGTGAGGTCACGGCTGAGGGTGGGGGCACTGCAGAGGGGTACTGGAGCTGGACTCTACTGGACCGTCGCATAATAATTAGCTGGCAGCGCAATTTAGCTCAATTTATGCGCATACAATCAGCAGTGACTGTACTCTGGCAGTTTATGCCTTTTGTCTAATTTATGCAGCAACATTTTGCGATTATAAATGTTTAAATGATGGCAAAACTTGGCCGGAATTAAGTTTGGCTTCCGGTTTTGATTGCAGCCCAAAACCCCAGTCAAGGACAATGAATGGACATGGATGGACAAGCGGATATATGTATACGTTTATACTATATATCTAAGTGGTACCATCTCGGTTTGTCTTGTCTGTGAGGAGGAGCAGAAGGAGCGGGAGGAGCAGAAAGAGCTGTGTGTTAAGTGAATTTCGGTCGACATTTCCTATTTTTGCAATTTCAATTGCAAATTAACTTTGCAATCCCATGTCTGACAATGCCAAGCATCTCCGTTTACCCCTGTCCCGACATGTGTGCAAATGCTCTACAAATATACGATGCCGAGAACGCTCGGTCTATATAGAGTACAGATGTATATATACAATGCAGTATAGTACCACATGGCAGCCACAAAAATAAACCCAACTGCTGTTGCTGCTGCTGCTGCTGCTCTGAAGTGGAAAATGCAATGTTCTTTGCTTCGTTGGGAGCCCCCTGTTCCTGTTCCTTTTCCTTCGAACCCCTCAAGTTATTTCTAATTAAAGCTTAATTGTGTCTAACATTGTGTAGTGTCTGGCCCCAGGGCCCTGACAGCTGTATGCAGTTAAGTAAGTGAACAAATTAAAAGGAGTGTCAACAAATTAAAGTTCAACTTTAGGGGAGATAATCCCTGAAACCACGAACCTACTCGCACCATTCCTCGGCGGATTATTAACCGACACAAATCCAATGTTAGTGCCATTCAGCCCTGGGGGCTAACACAATTTTGGGGATCTTTCTCAGGCCCATTCCGGCGATTATTTATGGTCGTACGTGCATCAATGTTGCTGCAGCTGCCACAGGGTCTGCTGCCGGAGGCTCTCAAGCTGCAGCAAATGTCAGAGACAATCCCCAGCCCCAGCCCCAGGCCAGCCACAGAGAGAGGGAGGGCAATGGATGGAACATATTTACATAAAGACTTAAGCCGGAAAGCCAGGGAACGTGGCCGAGTCACGTTTATTGGCCACAGGCTGGTCGGCCACACACAACCAGCAGAAAACAAATGCAAAATTAAATTCCGAAACAGAAAAGAAAACAGAATTTCTCTCTCCCACAAAAATTTTGGCAGAAAAGTTTTGTATTCAATTATTGATTTGAAAGCAAAGCACACATTTTTATGCATTTTTTACTCCCCAAAAGCAAATGCAATTTTCCGCAAACTCTGCTCTGCGAGTGCTCTCTCTGGAAAGTTACGCATACGCCACTAAGAAAGCATTTCTGGCCCAAGTGCTTTTCGGCCAAAACGGGGCAAACATATGTCACTTGGCTTGTTTGAACAGGCACATAGGAACACGGAACACGGAACACGTTGGGACAACTGTGGAAACCAGTGTACGATACAGGAAAGACACAGAGCGAGAACCAGAACCAGAGCCAAAGGACAAACGACAGACGACAGACGGAGCAAAATATGGCTGACGTGTGTGTGTGTGTGTGTGTCTGCTGGCTGGAGTCTGGTGTCCGAAATGAAATGAAAACGAGAAACCACAACGAAAATGTTTTAGGGTGGAGGGAAGGGGACCTCCACAAGAGATACGAGTAGCAGCAACTATGGGGATGCACAAGCAAATGATACTGAAGAGGAGACGTCTTTCTAAATGGATGTGTGTCTGTGCATTTTAAATGCAGTGCGATTGGCTTTTTCGAAATTGAGAAGAAAAGTGCTGGTTTTGCTGGTCATTCTTCTGGCCAGAAGTTTAGTTGTTATTTATTAAAGAAAGTTTAACAGAAACATTTGCATCTCAACCCAGTCCTCAAAACATTCCCCTAACCCTACCCCGAGTGGAGCATCTCACATACGCTCTGCCGAGCCCACAGCACAGCACAGCACAGCCATTGTTTGTTTGGTATAGTTTAGTGCTACATAAACTTTTCCATTCATGCCACACATACATATACATATGTATGTATGGCCAACACAACGAGAGGTCTATTCGTGTAAGTGTTGCCTACTTTTGTGCGACTTTCAGCTCTTTCCACTCTCGTCTGTGTATCTTTGTTGCACTTGTTGGACCTCTCCTGCAAGCAGAATATACATATATTTATACGGATATACGATATATGTGTATATGTCTTTGGACAAGTTTTAATTATAATTTTTGTGCTACTGTTCGACCGCCATCACGCATACGGCCCATGGTGTCCGCTATTCAACTTATTTATGACTTTCTGTTTTGGTTGAGAAAATTTAATTAAAGTTCATTTTAGGGCCATTCATCAACAGTGCATATATGGGAGCACATATGTCCATATATGCATGATATACTATGGACAATTATTAACAGACATTTAAATAATATTCGTTTTTTGCTAAGACAAATTGCTGCATATTTTTTTTTGGCAATGAGTTAGGGCAGATTGAATTATTTTGGATGGGATTAAGGAAGAATATTTAAGAATGGTAGAAGGTGGCATAAATTAGAAGAAGGTATAATGGAAATTAAGTAGATAAATAGTAATTTGAAAAATTGATTCTCTTTCCGCAGAACGAAACTTTCCGTAAAAAAGATTGTTCCTAATTAAAGAAAACTTTCTCTAGAAGATCCTAAGCCTCTTTCTAAGAGAATAGACATCATAATTAAAATTAAAATATATCAATGAAAATCCTGGTATAGATTTTTTCTAACCTTTCCTTTGAATACACCTCATATTGGTATAATACTAGGGAGCACAATATCTCTCCCAATACTTCTCAATCCCACCTGGTTGCCTGGTCAAACATCACATCCCGAGAACCAGAAAGACTCCTTTGATTTTTAACTTTTCACTCATTTCGGTTGAGACTCGACTCTGGTTCTCTGACCGAAAGAAAGCTTCTAACGAGTTTCATTTTCAGATTTCTCTTGGCTGTTGTTCTGTGTGGGTGGCGGTGGCACGGATGGCGCGGTGGTGCCGCCTGTCAGTTGCCAACATGGGATATTTTTTGGTTTTCCTTTCTAGCTCCTGCTGATCCTTCTTTTTTTCCTTTCTTTTTTTTCTTCTATTTTCTGATTTATATCACAATTTACTCGCATTCTGTACGCCTTTGTCCCACGATGGCCGACTACTTGGCTGTTATTGAATTACTTTGTGGCGCAGAGAACTTACCTAGAGCAGGATCTCAAAGCAATAGCCTCTGCTGGCCCATATCCAGCACCCATTGAAGCCCCCAGAGCATTTGGAGAAAGAAAGCGAGCGAGAACTGTCGATGATAAATCAACGTACTAACGAATTTTTCGTTTGCTTTTGCTTTGCCGGCTTTTGTTTAAGAATAGAGAGGGAAAAACCAGAGCCAGAACCAGAACCAGAAGAACCAGAGAATGAGAGGTAGAACTCTGGGTTCTTTTGGGTTAACAATACTTTAAGCCTTTTGTGTTTGCTTTGGGCCAAGAACAGGCGGCGGCAGGGGGTGTCGAGGTGCGCACGAGCAGAGCAGGGGCTTCATAAATTGCCAGTTTTGCTTTTGTTTCTCGAGAATTTTTGCTTGAGTTATTTTTAATTTCATGGCTCTGGCAATTTCTCAGCGTCAGTTGGAGTGCCGTTGCTGGAAAGCCTGCCACAGACAGGGACAAAGTGGGAAAAACCGACCAACGAAACACTCATTAGCTTTTGTTGTGGGCAAAAGAATGCATATTTTCCCTTCACAGATAATCATTTCCAATTGTTGATGGCCTGTGTTTAATTAAATTAGCAACACTCGAGTAATTAAAGGCAAACCAAACAACCTTCCCGCCACTCGGGAGAAACCCCTTCTTTGCATCCCTTTTTGGGGAACATCAATCATATGCCAAAACACAAATACGAGTACAAGACTTGACGAAAATTTTGCAACTTTTTGCTTTTCTCTGTGTGTCAGCCTCAAGAAGATTTATGGCCAAAAGTGGGTGGGGGACACATGTGGGCTGGGAAAAACCAAAAAACGGTCCAAAAAGAGGCAGGAAAGATAGATTTGCAGACGAAGTTTTAGATACCCTAATGGATATAGGATTTCAATTAATAAAAAGTTTAATAGTGATTCGATTTTTATTCGACTATCATTGAAATAATAGCAGTTTTTCCCACAAAGATCTGTCCTTTAAGCGATGATTGCCATGAAAAGATCCTGAAGATGATATATCCACGAAACTGAAAGACTTGTCCGCATTGGAACGAGAGGCAGTGAAATGTTTTATTGATTCTAATCAAAAATATAGAGAAAAAATGGAAAATCCTCCCTTCCTTCATTGCCAACCTCTCCTCAACCTCGTTATGCCCTCTACAAGGGTACACAAAGCGCAAAAGAAATGGAAAAAAGGATAGAAAATATCCCCCTTAAACGGGTCTAACAAATGTAGTTTTGAGTCACATTTGGCTCGGCTTCCGGACTGATTGTTTAAATAAATGAGTCACAGGGCCCACCTCCTCCTCCCTCCTCCTCTTTATTGATTTTGCATTGCAACATGTAGCGGTCCGCCCCTGACTCTGCCCTGTCCCCCCTCTAAATTGACAAGCCTTTGATTGATGGTAATGCCTGGTCGGGCAGGGCAGCCTTCCAATCCTTCCCAGCACATTAATTCACTAAAAAATTGCATTTTAGTTTCGTTTTTATGGGGGCCCGCTTATTTCTACACCAGGGAGAAACCTTTTTCTTTCTGTGGGGTCCGGACAAATAGTTTGCAATTATCCCCGCTACCAGAGATGGGGCTGCGGCCATTATGGGGGGATGGACGAGGCCACAACCGACGACACCCTCGCAAGAACTCATCCACTTCGATGTCTTCGATGGACACTCCCCTACCAGCACCCGGCTGTCGGGGCATTTGATGGAACGACCACATAACCATTTGACCGTCCATTCCTCACATGTCTACAGTGCGGTTCGCAGCTATAAGCCGGCCAGCTATATAATAACGATTGAGAGTTTATTGGAAAAATTAGGCTATATGTTCTGTTGTTTATTGGTTTATCTTGGTATAAGACAGAATTAGGGATTAGAGATTAAATGAAATCGTCGACAAACAAATACTTTAAGAGTCGAAGCACATTCATAGAACATTTTTTATTTATATTTCTGTACCGCACTGTCCACACTCTCTGCTGTGTCATAAAAATGCTTCATCAATGAAAGAAAAACTATATGTGTATTCGTGTGTGTTTGTGTTTCGAATAATCGATAAACATAAACATTTGAGCTTTAAATTCAATATCCTTGATGGCCCGACACTTTTGTATGCCACTGCCACACAATGAAAGAATGATTCATTCATGAAAGAATGAAAGAATGTATGGTCCACCGGGCATTCCCTGGAGCTTTTGGATGGTAAGTAGTTGCAACTTAATGTGGCATGAAACACTTTGAGGAGAACTAATTTTGCTGCTCATGTCAGGCCTTAAATCAAATTCAATTCGTTCACAGTGCAGTTGACGGACAGGACATGAAATGATGTCCTCCAATTTTTCAACATCTGCCCCAGGACTCTGCTGATTCACTTTAATAAGCCCCAAATTATATGGCAAACAGCGACAGTTGTTGGCTTCCTTCTTTTCTTGATCACAGCTTTTTTTGTCCCGGCCTGCACCAATTTGATTTTGTCATTAAAAAGTTTTTAGCGAAATAATAAAGTTTGTCAGCGCGTAATGCAAGTAGAAACCGAAGAAGAAAGAAGCGGAAAAAAGAAAAAACCAAAAAGAAGGAAATCAGAACCCAAAAGTGGCCAATGAAAGTTTTCAGTAGGGGGCCAATGGAATGTGCGGGGCTGTAGGCCAAGACAGCTGGCCAAAAGTGAAACTACAAGTACGGACATCAGAGCCAGAACCAAAACTTAAGGCTTATCCTCTCTCCACAGAGTCAGAGATGTGTGGCAAACCAATATGTCAAGAACTTAAACTGAAAAGGCCACTCAATCCCCAAGGGATTACGAGAAAATGCAAGTAAATAACCAGCCCAACAGTTATCGCTTTTTGCTGGTGAAATTTTAATTGATATTTTTAATTCCATTACAAAATTGATGACTGTTTAAATAGTTTCAGTTCCAGTTTCCGTTTGTTGCTGGCCAATCAAGATTCTTCTGGAAGATAAAAATGCCATGGAAATGGCAAGTGGAAAACTTTTTAATGTTTAAAAATTCAAGTGATTATTGTCTGAAACTTTTATAATTTGATTACAAATATGAATTAAATTGGTTCTCTGAAGGGAGCTCTAAAGGAAAGAGTAATAAAATCACTTAGGAAGGGCAATCCATTGATTTGTGAATACCTTTGAAGTTAAATGTTCAGTTTTTAGTGGCAAGGAAAAAAATGCATGGGGAAGTAAACAATCAGTGTTGGCATGCCATTAAATTACGAATTTTAAGTGTTAAATGTCCACCCATTACTGAAACTAATGGTACTAGCAGATCATTAATTTACTTAACCAGTTTACAACCAAATTAGTCGCTTTACAGTTTTTAAATTATTGAAAACTTAATTTATTTGAATGATTAAAATTACAGGATGCCTTACATGCAATGCACATACATGTCAAAAGTGAAATTAGTAAATAAATTTGCTTAACCACATGGCTTAATCGATGCCAAAGAAGGCCAAACATTCAATTACAAAACACTAACCAAATTACTGAGAGAAACCAAGCCAAACCGCAACCAAACCATGAGTTTGCCTAACCTGAAGATGAAATATTGAGGAATTTATGGCATGCCATCCAGTGGAAGTTCATAAATTTCCTTGAGATTGCAGGTGGCATTGTCGAGTCACTTTCTGTTCATAATTGAATTACAATGGCAACTCTGGCCGTTGCATAATTCAATTATCAATGTGGAAAAGAGTGGCCGACCCAGCCCAATGGCATATCCTGTGCAACGTATGCGCAATGCGGAACGACATACAGCCGAGGAAAGGGAGAGAGACTGTCGGAAGTGCGAAGGAGGAGTCATGGAGGAGCAACAGGACGCGAGATGCGATGCGATGCGATGCTGCTACGTTATGAATTACATTTCAATATGCTTCAACGTGTTCATCATTTATTTAACCGTCTGGGGAGCGATGCCAGGCTGCGAAATGCCAATAAAGGAGAGGATCCTTCGGATGGGCTGCCAGCTTCAGCTTCTGGCAGCCTTCTGGGACTCCTAGCCGACTGAAAACAGGAAGTGGAATGCTGCTGAGAGAGAGAGAAACTGCTGCCAAGTGCTCCGTTTGCAATTTCCGTTTTGTCACATTTGTCTAACTAAATGGAAATTTATGCAGTGCTCTCCTGTTGCTCCCTCTTCTGCCTCTCTCTGTGCCCCAATGATCTGCCTCTTTGCCACACTGTTTGGGTGGCTGACTGGCTGCTCAATGCTTTATTCACGGTCCAGTGCTTAATGAAAGAGTCATTACACTCATTCATTCATTCAATGGTTGATTCATTCATGAGAAGACAAGAGCGCGTGTCCTTTTGTTTTTCCATTTCCCTGTCGGGTTTCCCTCCTCTCCTTCTCCTGTTGTTGTTGTCGTTAATTAATTGATTTTCATTGAGGCGTCTGCCAGGCTTTGGGCAGCATTAATCATACGCCATGTTACCGCCATGGAACCAGGGGGAATACCCGAGCACTCACACGCGCACTCGTAGTCGCCTTGTTATTCTTTCATCAGATTTTCTTCATGTTTTACCTTTCCATTTCCATTTCCTTTGCTTTATTTTCCTGAATTTCTGCCGTCAGAACTTCTGCCGTGAGTTCTGAGCTGCTGCTGCAGTTTCTTATTCCATGTCAAAGTTTTTCATTAACGCTTCAGTGGGGAAAAACGGCAGCAGCAGAGACACAAAAAATTGAATAGGGAAAAAGTTGCATCTGCTGCAAATTACAAATATTTTAACATACCCTAACCCCAAGGGGCATGATGGAGGAGTAATCAAATAGGAAACCCAATAAAAAAAGAAGTGGAAGGGAAAAATGTACATTTCTAGGAATATAATTCCATTCAGCTCAGTGTTCTTGTTGAGAAAAAAAAGAGTATCCAAAACTCTGCTCTACTTAACTAAAATCCCGTCATCAAATGAATGAAAATTCAATAGAAAGTCCCGAGTCTTTTGTGCCTCAGTTCAGCTAAAGGAAATTCCTGCAAAGCTTTTGCACAGATGCATTTAGGTTGAGAGATTAAAGTGCCAATCTGTTGTCAGGACGCTACTTATGAGAGTTTAAAGATAAAGAACTGCAGACTCTTGCACTTTTCCTATTTATGCATCTCCCGTAAACCTATAACTCACCTGATAATGGCCCTTTCAAGGGCATATACAGAGCATACAGCCTTCTGCCTTTTGGCGGTAAACAAATTTTCCACTTTTCTTACACTTTTCCGGTTGCCAATGGAAAAGTTTTTCAATTGCCGCACACATCGCTGAACCCAAGGATCTACCGACTGCCTGCAAAAGTAGCAACAAATTACGTGCATCAATAATCAAATTAGTGCAAAAAGATTAAACAATTTTAATTGCATACCACCATAGGAAAATGCATTCCAATACGCAATTAGGAATAGGCGAAAATCAACAGCAGCCAAATATCCTCTTCGGTTACAAAATGTCGCATAAATAATTCCCGGGAGTGCACAGCAAACGGATTTTGCATAATAGATGGACAAGATTTATGTGCGGTAATGTTAATGCTGCCTGAAATATATATGTATTAGTTGGATTTATTTATACAAAGATTACACAACGAAAAAGGGGAGGCTTACAGAAAGTGTCTTCCGGCTCTGCGAGGCGACTGCCAGCGCCGACTTAGCACGAATCAATTAAATGGGGTTCCGCACCGCGCTTTGTGGTCCAGAGAGCTGACATTTCCGGCTTAATGGTTGACGTTTTGACAGTTTTATTGTTGTCCAATTATTTAGGCCTAGATGGTCAATGGCCTAGGTTGATAAGTTTGCCATTTCTTTGGGAAATTGATTGAAATCAGGTTAAATTAAACTAAAGAAATTAAATAACAAAAAACTAAAATATGTATATTAAAATAACATTAAAAATTTATTAAAAATCTAAGTATATTCAAATAAACTGCTCTGCACAGCTTGGCCATCCTGCTTGTTGGAATGCCGAAAACAGCTTACAACTGCTTATTGCACTGCTTGGTAAACTATATAGGAAATGGTATAAAACTGCTTGGTTCAATGCTTATAGCAGGGCGAAACTGCTTGTTAGACGGCTGACACTGTTTTTAGCTAAGTTCACAACCAATTTGATTTTCTGGAGAGCACCAACAGATGGTGGTTTGGTTGCCTTTTGAATTTGAATAAAATTAAGATTTTAATAAATGCAAATATTCTGTTAATACAATATCGTTTATTAAATATTATTTATAACTAATAGTAGACTGTAAATGGTAATACGTAATGCCTCTCAATCACAAGAAAGATATTGTAATATATCGAAATATATAGCTAAATAGTCGTTTTTTGGCCTTATCTTGAAAACAACAAAGGGAGATATCGTAATGTCGCAATATTAATTAGGCACAAACTGCGATATCATATCGAATTCTAACTAAGTGAAGAAGAATAGCTTCGCAAATATATATATAATATATAACCTATACTTAGTTAGAAACTAACGTAACAGACTCTAAATAATAGCTAATTATATATAATTTTGGTATTTTGTACAATTGGAAACGCAAGGGAAAATTTAACTAAGGCGAGGGGCACAGAGGACGACAGACACGACACGAAATCTACTTGTAGTCTAAATGGAAATGGATATGGTAATGGCAATGCTAGCATAGCTTAGAGTTATATACAACAGATATATATCTACATCCAGGGGGCGGGCCATCCTATCCTCTCCTCATTTACTGCTCTTGGTCTCAGTTTCTGCGGATCGTTTGGACACCTTTTCGCTGGACGCTTCAGTCACTGGCTCTTTTGGAGCTGGCATAACTTCTCCCACACCCAGCTTTGAGGGTAGAGCTTCGGCTGCATTGATGATTCCATAGGGCCGCAAATGGTAAATCAGATAGTCCAGGACATACATTTGATTTGGCGAGACATAGTGAAAGGATATGGCATTGTCCGAACAGCAATCCAAGCCCTAAAAGAGTGGAAACACATTAGGAATCTATAGATATTTGAATGGGGTTCAGAAACCAGCCTCGTCGGTTTTGTAGTAGATGTACTGCCAGTACCAAAATTTCTTCTCTGTGTGCGCTGGTATCAAATGGTGCTCGGGGACAAAGGGAAAGAACCGTCCCCGTCCATTGGCATCGCGGGAGTCTCCTGCCAGCACCTTGACATTCTCCAGACACTTGCCCATCTCTACATCCTCAGCACCGCTGTTGTCTTGCTTGCACAATTTCGGATCGGGCAGGGCCTCCACAACGAAGCGACGCACTGCCTCGCGACTGAGGACATAGCCAGCGCCACCGGACATGTACCCCTGCTTAACATATGGCTTGAACTTGCAGCCAAAATAGACAGGGGTCTCGGGGTTGTACGGATACAGCATATAGCGCATATTCTCCACTATCGTGTAGGTGTCGTCGTCGGCCTTCAGGAACCAGTCGGCGTCGTTGATGTGATGCTCATAGATGTACTTGTACGCCTCCTTTGTCTTGCCCCACAAGTTGTTCCGGCCCTCGCCTATGGGCAGAGCGACAGCATCCAGCTCCGCATCCTTGGCGGAGCTCATAAAGATCAATTTGTTGCAGCGTTTTCCCCACGTGCGCTTCACGTGCCGCGCCTTCTTCTGGTGGTTCGTCGGATTGGTCATGATCCAGCACAGTACCCGCACCTCGCTGTACAGCTTCTCCGCAATGGTGGCATTCTCATGAGCATGCTCATGGGTGCCCACATCCTGCTCCGGTCCCTGCAGCTCCATCATATCATGACTGTGATGGGCATCGTTGACATCGCCATGCCGATGACCATCGTAGGGCATAAATTCGCCACGTTCCGGCGTGGAGTAAACGAAAAGCTCGGCCAGACAGAAGCCCACGATGAGGCCCACAATCAGCGAGACAAAAGATCGTTTATTTGAACGTCCTACGGGATATATAAAAGGATTAGTTATGGATACAAAAACAGAATAGTTTAAGAACTCACCTTCATTTAGTATGGATCGTCCTAGCAGACTATTGGCAGTCATTTGGCTTTAGTTTTGGGATTCGGTTCGGGGGTGGTGGTGGATCTCTTTTTAATCCACTTTTGGGGTATTTTCTTCTTTGGTTGAGTTATTTCCCCTTTGGTTTTATCTTACATCTTCTGCAATACAAGATCTGCTTTATTGAAACATGTTTATATAGAGATTGAAAACCCGAACTATTGGGCACCTGCACTCTGCACTCGTCTGTCGTTCATTAACAAGTGTCATTTATCTGAATATTGTGCTGGTTGTGGCTTTTTTCGGTTTTCCATCGTTCTGAAACTGTGTTAATCTCATGCAAAAACGTGACAATTCTTCGCAGAGAGTCGCGCGTTGCATTCGCGCGTCTGCTTGATAAATATTTATTTAATAAAACATTTTAGTTTTATTTATTTTATTTTTTTTATATTTTTATTTGCAGTTTCATTTCTACTTCATACTATGCACGTCTCGCTGTTTCCTTCTCCAGATAGCTGGAATTTCAGCTAAATTTTTGTTTGGCATTTACTCAAAGATAGATACACATATGTACTATTTAACATGTATGTATCTGTGAATGAGCGAGCGAAAACTTTGTAAACATCTTTAACGATGGAATGGCCAAAAGTATCTGCAGCAAATTTGTCTAATTTCGAGTTGGTGTCATAAAACTTAAAGACAACAAAACAACATCAAAAATTATCTAAACATTCCTTATGTTTCCAAAGCAAATGCTGTACAAAGGCAATTACACTTTTGACACTTGAATGAGAAAAACTATTTGAGGTGTGGTGTGGTACTTTTTTTAAGGTTTCGTTGGGTTTCATTTAGGTATTCATAAATAATATTCAACTGCAAGCACTGTAGGTGTTTCGTGGCACTAAATATGATGGGGCTACTTCTTATTAAAATCAAACAGCAATTATTTGTAGCATTATCTTTGATGAGCGATCCATTGAATTTTTCTTGTGCACTTTATTAGTTTGAGGAGAAATTTCTGTATGTCACCTACTGCACCTTGGAGTATCTGCTGTTTACTAGGGATATCTTTTGGATACTTCTTGAATTTCACTTCGATGCCTGACAATTTATAGGCAGAAATGTGACCACTTTTGTTCGCTCTTTATTTTGTTTTAACAATTTCAGCTGTGCCAAAAACAGCTGTAACAAGAAATTTAAATAAACTCTTAAACGCTTCAAAATTTAAATTAAAAAATATAATATTGACCGATTCAGTGCAAATTTGTATAGCTGATGTGAAAGCATCTTAAGACCCAGACAAGGCAACGTTTCTTTTAAGAATGCAAACGGAGAATTCAATGAGAGAGAGTTTTAAGCAAAATGCAACTGCGTTTTTTACGAATTTTGTTCTCCTTTGCTGCTCCGTAATGTATGTTTTATCAGCAGGAAAAACCAGACACACTCTGTTCGGCAACCGGCTTGTTGTGCCTTTTCCAAAACGCGATAATATTATATTTTTTGGTCATTAAAGTAATTGGTTTTGTTTTGGATGAATCACATGGGTCTGCGTATGCGGTTTGGCCTGGGCTTGGGCCTGGGGCGGGCACTTATCAATCAGCCACTACTTAGCCTTATCGCCAATTGATATTTACACGTTATCATTATAAGGTTTGGCATGGAGTATGCATAACGATAACGTTTGATGGTTACATTTTTCAATCACATTTTGTGGGTCAAGTTTTGCCGACAAGCCAAAGCTTTCTAATAAATATTCCATTACGAATCTATTAACCAAATCAATTTTTGGGAATTGGTTTTTATCAATTGAAATACACTTGATCTGTTTCCTTGGTAGCAAAAATAGGCTTATCTTAGTTATATATTGCCAAACTATGAAGTTTCTGAAGGAATATATATATAGTCTATATATATATATAGAATATATAGCCTTGTTCAAGGCTATTCTGTATGGAGGGTATTACTGGGTATAATTGGGCATCTGCTGCAGAGAGCTATTTATGTGGAGAAGGAAATCCTTCACACATCTTACACCTGTAACGCGTCAGGCGAAACAGGGGATCTGTACTTCTGTCTGGCATTATTCAACATCTTCCAGCAGCTTCCACTTTATTCCCAGACACCAGTGTAAGATCTGTTTAGCTCAATAGATCATACACGTAATTTTTGTTTGAACAGCTGCCTGCTCTACACTAAACTCGAGTGTCGTTTGAATCAACTCGAATTCCAAAAAGGTCTTAATGCTCATTTCCAATTCGGGTGCCATAGTGAAATGATATCATCTAAAATTCAGTTGCCCTGGCTCTCCAGCAAAGGTAAGGAAGATCTTCCGATAAGTAAACCCATAAATTAGCTTTAGTTTTCATACTATATACATATAAATATATGTTATTTTTTTCAGTGGCCCTGGGACAACTGTTTCTGACAGTTCTGGTAGGTCTAGTGGTATTCTTTGGATTAGCCAAACTAGTGTCCGTTCCGCTGCGGATCGATAACTTTGATAGCTTCAGATACCCGCACATCCGAGTGGAGGAGGAGGGCCAGGAAGCAGGTCAAGGATTTGGACCCTGAGCCTAAAAGGCAATCCATGGAACCGCATCCGAGCAGAAATTATTTCAATTTGTGCCTGTGTGTCGTTGAATGTGTGCGTGCATGAATTCAATGGCAGAATGTGGGTGGTGCCCCAATGCCCACCCCTGCCTCCGTTGCTGCCACCAGTTTTCAATTGAAATTGTAATTGCAAATGAATTAAATGCAAAATTTAGGCATGCACCATATGCCAGCGGACCTACAGTCCCATTTAGAGTTCCATTCCAGCAAATGCATTTCCAGCAATTAAACGCAATTTAACAGCGTTACAAAATTTGCCTGTCATCTCTAGATACCAGAGGAAGGAGGCATGCCGCACCTTTTAAATACTATATATTGTATCTAATTTTAGAATCTAATCCGCCATAAGTGCAGTAGCTTCCAATTGAAAATTAGCAGCAAAAAAAGAGAAAATTATATAATTATCTATTTTAAAATCACGAATATGAACTCATTTGACAACGTGTCTATAATTTATACAACAGAAACTTCTTTCTTTCATTGTACATGTACATACATAGATTATTTATCAAATATTTTTTATGCACACACAATTACACTAGCACGGGGGTGTTATCATTGACAATTTCGTTAGCAAATTTGTGTCTGCAGGGGGATAGATAAAATGTTTATCGTGGGGAGACACACAATATTTAATGTTTATTGGACTATAAAGGTTTTTATGACAAACCATGCAGATCGGGAGGGCACTTTACATTATCTATTATCATTTATAATACGATTCTTTTTAAACCACTTTATGGAAAAGCTTTAGAATTATATGGAGATGTGGAAAAACTATAAAGAAGGGAATTTAATGAAAAGCTGTGAAAAGTCTTTTTATCTTCTGAAATAACCTGCACACCTATTCCAAAAAAATTAAAAGAACATTCTTCAATTAATCTCTTTATAAACATAGTTTAAGGCAGATGTTGGCTGAGTGTTTAGTGAAAATGGATATATCATTATGTCATTTCGTTTAATAGATTCGCTTTTGGCGCTTGCCCTCTGTCCACTCTATCGTGACAGTTTACAGCGAACCGAACCTCATAACCAAACCCCTAACCTGAACACCAAACCCGAACCGAATAGAAACGAGAACCCAAACCAATTGTTTAATTGTTTTGTTTGGCCGCCGCCTTTCCTCTTGGGGCAATAAAATCAGCCACGCTCCACGATTCCGCTCAAGTTTCAATTCAATTCAGTTATTTTTGCTGGGGTTTTGGTTCTTTTTGTTTTGGGAGCATTACATATGAGTATTTTAAATGAAAATGTTTTGCGTAGTGGTTAATTTCACTTCACTTTCAATTGTTTCGCTTGCAGATAAAAATAAAAAAATATATATACAATACAATGTGTTGCTGGTTATCAATGTGGAACTGTGGCTTCCAGCGGAGGGCTATTCGTATTGTTATCGAGGGACAAAAAGAAATATGGCTTGCAGGCATCCGTTTCTGGAATTGCTTTCGGTTCCATCATGAGGGAAAATTTCATTTATGTCGATGACTAATTAGGGGAATAGAGATTATGGGCTTCCGACAATTTTTATATAAATAAACAGTAAGGATATCTTCTTGAAAGCAGAAGCCCAACATACCCTTTCAAGTACAGGGTAGATTAGTCATCTATTCAATTACATGTTTCGCAAAACTAACTGAAAAGTTATTTCTTCAAAAGTCTGTTCTAATTAATGATTGCTTGTATAGCCGATCATAGAAACCAGTTGTGTAATGTCTATATCATGATGGATCGTGTCTATATCATGTTGGCACCGATGACAAGAGTAGTGCCAAAGAATGAAACTGGGCATTGATTGGATTTGGTGTTCTCTCAATGAATTATTGACAGAAATGTTGTTTGTATTTATTGCCAATGATGAAGATATTCTTTTAAGGTGTCTGTTCTGTTGTTTAAACTGTCTTGGGGGGAAATCAGAAAAGTAGCCCAGTGACCTAGACAACAACACATTTCAGTGCGTTCTCTTGTCACTTTCGATGCGGATCTATACATATGTTTAATCTTGAAATAAACATGCTATCTGACACCCTCTCGTGCCTCGAGAGGCAATTGCAGTCGTAGCACTTGAGATTACGATGAACCATTGGCATGGGGGATTGCTCCGAGTCAAATCAGAGGCTTAGCTAACATGTTCAAGTGCGAATTTAATTGGATAATAATTGGGGCTATGTCAGCGGAACAGGGGGGGATGATGGGGATTAATGCATATCATGGGGAACATACGACACCCTCGCACACAGCTTCAGTGCAGATGAACTACAACTATTGTGCTTTGCTTTTTCTGTTATCGCTCTTCCGCCTTTTAAATGAGAGGCGCTTGCATTTTATTGGGCATATGTGTTGCGCAAACGCTTTGCGACGTTGCAGTAACTACCTATTAATGGTAGTAATTACCGTCCACCCAGAGAGTCAGCTCTGATAGTGCGAAGTTCCAAGAGACCCAGTATGCCCTTGGCTGCATCAAGCAACAAGCAACAACAAGCGCAGAATTATTGAGAAAGAGAGATGCTCGCTTATCAGTGCCGTGCCAGCTTCTGCGCCACTGCAATCGTACTGCAGCCTCGCTCCCCCGTCCTCCTCATGGGGTGCCATCCAAATATGATGGGAACAAGGCATAAACAGCGCTTAATCGGAGAGGCGTCAGACAATCACATGTGCAGCAATTGAAAGAGAGAGTCGAAGTGGGACTGAGAGAGAGCTCGTACGTCCCCGGTACGAGTAGCACATGCGAACCACAAATAAATTAAAATAAATGCAGTTCTCTGCCGAAGTCAAATCACCCCTGGAATGGTCACCGAGGGGAACTTATGGGGGAGGGAGCAGCGGCAGCGGTGCGAGCAGACAAAACGCATAACGGAAATGGCAACTGCAGAGCGACAGAGAGAGAAAGAGAGAGGCAAAGGGCAGCTGTTTGCGGGAATGACAGACAGCGTATTAAAAATAACAAAAACTAGACAGACACAAGTGCCTAACGAATATGGAATACCCTACAGTGATTATTTTTGATTTGATTGTGTTTATTGAGTTACGTCGAGCACTTATGAGCTTCGATGCAGCTGCATATGGCATACAAGCAACAGATGGTTGTCTTTAATTAATATTATTATATTAGCAACCTGTTGCATAAACTATATTTCCAACAAATGTTGTCAAAGTTACACTGCACTACAAAGAAGATGCATTTCTTTTTAGCAATACACTACACAAAAATTAAAGCACAAAACAGGAAGTCTCATCTTAGAGTAGATATGCTCTTGATTCAATGCAGGGTAACGTTTACTACGACGTCCTCTCCTTTTGCCTTGCGCTCACTTGCATTCCAATTGGAATCTCACTTTTTTGTTACCGTTTGTTCACTTTTCGGCTATTCTGAACGCAAAATTGTTGTTGCTTTACCTTTTGCCCTCTTTTTGGCTGCACTTTTGTGTATATTATGTACATATTTTTGCCTTTTTGTTTTTGTTTTGACACACTAAAAACGCGCGCTGGTTTTGGTTTAGCCGAAATTTTATGCTGACAAAATGGTTTCGCATTTTGCACCAATATCATTTTAGGTACATTTTTATTGAGATTTTGTTGCTGCAGTAGTCGCCGTTACTTACAAATTGATTTTTTGCACATCCTCTCACATGTTTGCCCCGCGCAGGACGACGCTTCCAGTCCTTTTTGGACTCGTTTGCTCCGCTGCTCTTGATGGCACTCACGTTTTTCGGTTTTCAATCTAATTGCATGGCCTGTCATCCATGCGATTTGTACTCGTATTTTGTATTAATCGAGACACTTAATATATTTAATTAATATTATTTTCTACGCTCACGGGCCGGAATCTCGCGCGTTGGAACTGACGAAAGAGAATGAATGGCGCGAAATTCTGACCCAAGAAGAGCGAGCAGTTTTGTTTCAAAGTATATTCGATTAACCCATTAAGAGCCAATGCACAGTGGTCAAAACAGCAAGTGTTTTGGCTGAAATATTTTTTTTTAATGATAACATTGATTACATTGGTAAGGAATTTTTTTGAAAATTTTAATTGTAATGTTTTGTTTTTTTTATTTTTAAGTCAAATATTAAAAAAATATATTTTGTTGTTATTTGATGTATTATTTGATGACAGTAAAAATATAAACAATTATTTCAATTTAAAATATTAATATAGCAAATATTTATTCCTAATTATTCTGAGTAATGGTCTGTTGTAAAAAGTTCCCGTTTGTTCCGGTCTAAACTACAAATTTACAAAGACAATTATCACAATAACAAATAAAAAAGGAATGCAGTTGAATCCAGGCGAATTTCAAACGTTTCACTCCACGAAAGTCTAAAAGGCGTTGCTGGACTGAGTTACTTACGAATGCAAGATTACACCATGATTTTCCAACATAAAAAACACGCTCCGGCCACAGACTATATATTTTTTATTCATATATACCTTCAAGTTATAACTAATAGGTAATACGATTTTTGTCAAAATGAGTAACATGTTTCCAAAAAAATATTTTGGTATGTAAATGAACAGGCTATATTTCAGGTGTTTGCACAGGAACAAACATATCAAAATTTCATCAAAATCGTGCGAGCCGTTTAGGAGCGGCCCGTAATGGGTTAAGGTGTGGTGGCTCTCACCACATTTTTGTTGTCGCGAGAGACACAGAGAGCGTGATAATAGCGATAAAAGCAGAGAGAGCACGAAACATGCGCATGACAAAGGGGAGGAAAATACATAAGAGAAAATAACGTTGCCGGCATAAAGAGCCGGCTGCAGCTTTAAGGCAACGTGAAGACTGATTGGAAAAAGCCTATAAATAAAATATTAATGATAGGAAGAAGAGACACATGGACAAAAATAGGTATTAGATATTACACTTTAGAATTTAATTCATTAATTCCATGGAAATGTTTGTTTTTTCCCCTCTTGTTTACTAAAGAGCACAGAAAGAGAGAGAGAGAGAGAGCTGGAACCAGCTTTTCAGAAACATTGTCTAGGTTAAGGGTAGGAAATCGTTTACGTTGATCTTTCGAAATTTATAGTAGAAAATTATATTACCCTTTGTTTTTGTCTTCTGTGGAAATTACCAAGTGATCTATTTCCAGTGAATGCTTGCTATCTATCGCCAATTCCAGATAAGATATTACACCTGTACTCACTGCCACTACTGCTTAACAATTATGATAAGGAGTTATTCGCAATTTCAATTAAGATATGTGTTCAATTGTGTTCAATAAGTTTTATAGGGTATGTAACAGCATATCTAATTGATATCACAACTATCACAACTCAGTCATGGATTTAGTACCATGACGGCGCAGCTCTCAAAGCTCTGCCACTCCGATCATTGAGTGATAAGCGCAGGTTGGAGGAGCAGCAGAAAAGTAAAGCGACTAGAAACAGTGCAAAAAAATAATGCAAAATTGAAAGAACAGCGCCAAATGGTTCCAAACAATTGTCCTGTGTTAATGTTTAATGTCTTAGCATTCTTTCTGCGGCAAAGGCGCCACACCAAAGCAAAAAAACTGGAAACCCTTCTGGAGATTGATCGGGAAATGCCAACAAGCCAACAAAGGAAAATGAATGTTACTTACATATGAATGTGTGTATGACTGTGTTCATATGTATGCCCATACATCGATACATATGTATATAGAAGTCGCTATTAACTGAGCCATTACCAATTTCATTTCCCATTCAAATACAAATTATTCAAATAATTGAAAAGCAGACTGTCTATTCCAATAACTACAAATCCTATCCTGTTGCTTATATTTTAATTGTAGCATAGAAAAATAAACAATATATAAAATTAAAAAAATGTATATAAAAATAAAATTGAAAAATCACACACACCCACCTCCATTATACCACCTGTTGGTTGGGCAACTCCCCAACTGAAAACATCTCGAACTTTAACAAAACTCCAGATTTGGCATCGGCATGGCGGCCACAAAATCAATTGGATACGCCTCAAACTCCGCGCGGTGGGTTACGTCGACATATTTCAAAATTTCCCAGGCTTTTTGCTTATGACGGCTCCGATCAACTTAAAATTCGTGCGGTCGAATGTACTAAAGTGTTCGACGGATTTGGCGACATATCGAATATCCTCCATATTCATTTTTGGATATTATCCAACTCGTTGAATACCCTTTTTATACCCGATACTCAAAATTAGTATTGGGGTATATTAGATTTGTGGTGAAAATGGATGTGTGTAACGTCCAGAAGGAACCGTTTCCGACCCCATAAAGTATATATATTCTTGATCAGCATCAATAGCCGAGTCGATTGAGCCCTGTCTGTCTGTCCGTCTGTCCGTCCGTCCGTCTGTCCGTCCCTATCAGCGCCTAGTGCTCAAAGACTATAAGAGCTAGAGCAACGACATTTTGTATCCAGCCTTCTGTGATATGTCACTGTTACAAGTACATATCCTTCAAAACATCGCCCCGCCCACTTCCGCCCCCACAAAGGACGAAAATCTGTGGCATCCACAATTTTAAAGATACGAGAAAACCAAAAACGCAGAATCGTAGAAAAATCGTGACCATAGCTTCTAGACTGCAGAATCTGAATCAGATCGTATCATTATTATAGCCAGAATGAAGAAAACAATTTCATTTTTTCTCGCCCTGTCTCTCTCTAACACACACGTATCATAGCCGGCTTTGCCTATTGCTAAATATGAGTTCCTAGATCTCGGAGACTATAAAAGCTAGAGCAACCAAATTTGGTATCCACACTCCTGTGATATCGGACCTTGACGAGTTGTTATTAAAATTTCGCCTCACCCCCTTCCGCCCCCGCAAAGGACGAAAATCGATATCAGAGACTATTAGACCTGACTGTCGAGCTCTAACTGCTACAAAACTATTTGTAATTTTTCACTGCAGAACTCACTGTTGATAGCTCACTGCTACAAGTGTGTTTCAAAATTTCGCCCCACCCCCTTCCGCAGCCTTAAACAACGAAAATCTGTGGCAACCACAATTTTGAAGATAGGAGAAAATTAAAAACGCACAATCATAGAGAATGGCCATATCTACCAGATTGCCGAATCTTGCCGAATCCGAATCAGATCGGATTATTATTATAGGCAAAAGTAACAAATCAATTTGCAGTGGCTACGCAGCGCCCGTTGACACGTTCTGACTGATTTTCTGTCTCTCTCGCACGCACTCTTTGTCGTTTAATATAGCCAGACTGACTATGTATCGGGTATAAATATAGAGTTGCGGTCGCAGCAGCAACTCACAACGTTCCCCCTCGTTCTTATTAAGTCCGGCGCCAGGTGGGCCACAGGAGGGTACTAGCTTCACTAGCTTGTAAAACTGTGTCCAGTGCCTCTGTAATTATTTTTCTTCCAAGAACGTCGGTATTGGGCACCACGCGGAATAAAAGAAAATGGAAATTTGTGCCATCCAAGTTACAACTGCAGAAAATGGAAAAAAGTAATCGAATATTTCGATATCCTGTCAGCTGATTTATCTGGCATCGCTTTTTCACAACTAGGACAAACGTCAAGCGTAGACTTTAATGAGAGCGATCGCCAATATAAGTGTAATTTAACGGAACATTGGATCCGCGCTACCAGCCACCAGACCAAAATCGGTGGTATTACCCGCCGTCCCAACTGGTATCCCCAGCAGGTGCCACCTCAACACGGATATTCTTAAAAGCAGCCGGGATATTGGTACCTACCAATATTATTATCCACCGCCCCTATTATTACCCGCCGCCACAGCCCCCCTAATACCCAGGATCCTGCTACCTGGCGCAGCCCCCGCTTTACTCTGCTGGCGCCGAGACCCAAGGGTGAGAATATTATTAAAATTTAACTTTCATAACCAAGTAAAAGAATAGGAGGAAGCAAAGTGCTAAGGTAAGTTACATATATCCAAGGCATATTTTGTTCAAGGTGCAGATTTCATGGAGGGCGCTATCATTGTCATAATAGGCAAGGCAACTTTATTTGTAGTGGTATTTGTGTTTTGAATGCATGCTTAGTTCTCCTAGTAATGTTAAGTTCTAATTTTCCTCGCATATTAGTCTAAAAGCTATCTTTCCTGCATGTTCGCGTTCGGTTCGGTTAACGCGTCGCGCGTCATGCGGCAGCGCCCCTCGTCGGTTGGGCGGAAGGAGGGCTGCGTTTTGCCTGGGATCCGCGCGTAACAGCTTTCTTCTGGTGTCACACGTGCCACTTGATGGTGCAGTAATTGCAATAATATATAAGTAATATAAATATAACTTGAACAAATGTATGATTTGGACTTTGGACTCTTTGTAATCCTTAAAATTAAACATTTTTAAAATGTTTTTTCAAAACATTTGCAAAACTGTAGAACTACAAAACTTGGCTAATTCCGTTTCCATACATCTGTAATCAGCGCACACACAAGTGAGTCTCTACTTCTGCATGATCATAGCGCTCATTGGCGGTATTTTTATTTTTATTTTTTTTTTAATAATACACTGACAAATTATTTGTAGCCTGTAGGTGCACCTGTAGCAAAGCAACAAGCTCAGTTTAAAAAACAAAGTTATGATACACAAAGCCCTACTAGCACCTGCCTGGAAGTAAGGCATTCAGGTGTATGGGATTGCCGCCAAAAGTAACCTTGTGAGGATCATGACGTTCCAGAGTAAATTTCTGCGTAGGATCTCCGGAGCTGAGTGGTATATCCGTAACCGGGACATTGCCAAGGACCTTAACGTACCACTTGTTGGTGATGTTATCAACAATCAAGCGAAGAACCATATGTGTAAGCTCAGAAGCTACCCTAATATAATGGCGAGACGTCTTGCAAGAACAAGATACCTGCCCAACAGGATGATCTAAGATGATCCCTTGAAATCTGGACAGATAATTTAACCAAATAATTTCCCCCTCCAAATTCTTCGACCTTGATAACTTTTGTGGGGGCGGAAGTGGGCGGGGCGATTTTTTGAAATATACTTGTAACAGTGACATATCACAGAAGGCTGGATACAAAATGTCGTTGCTCTAGCTCTTATAGTCTTTGAGCACTAGGCGCTGATAGGGACGGACAGACGGACGGACGGACAGACGGACGGACAGACAGACGGACAGACAGGGGCTCAATCGACTCGGCTATTGATGCTGATCAAGAATATATATACTTTATGGGGTCGGAAACGGTTCCTTCTGGACGTTACACACATCCATTTTCACCACAAATCTAATATACCCCAATACTCATTTTGAGTATCGGGTATAAAAATAAAATAATTCCATCATATTCCTCGACTTTTGTGTTCGGTTGAATATTAACTAGTTAGCTAGGACCCTCAGGTCTAAACTCATAATTTTATCCGATTATAACATCAATTTCCTACAAGACTGGTTCAATTTAAGTTCTCATCTTTATTGCATTTCTTTTAAAATAAGGTTTAAGAAAAACCGGTCAACAAAAATTTCCACTAAATTAATTTCTGTACATGGTAACTACACGCAAACTACACATTTGCTACATATTAACTACATGTTCATGTAATTAACAAAGGCGACACCTGACGGGGAAATGTGTACGTTTCAAAAGTTTTTGCCCGTTTTCTTTTCATACAAGCCCCATGGAAGCGCCAGTGTGAAAAACCTCCGTTATCCACTTTTTGACATGCCTTTTTTCCGACATTTTTGAAAAAATGCTCAATTTTAATGGCAAACGATCAGGAATTCGATTCTGATCACGAATTAGTATTCGATGTGGCGTGGGACATGGCTCTAAGTGGCATTTCTACACGGTTTCTACATTGGTGCATTGGACAAGAGGGTGAGTCCATAACGCGTCTTAAAATATACTGGAAAATACTAGAAAATACTATGAAAAGTATAAAATTTGCAAGGTGTGTGAGCTAGACGTGGTGCCAAGAAAATCAGTGTAACCGCGGACTTATGTCCGATAACGTTAAAATATGGCGCTAATTAATGATCGCAAGGATCTTACATGAACTATTCGCATGAATATGTAGAGCAATCTGCTTCTGTCAGAATGCACTCGGTGATCGGTATACGTTACACTTCAAATCAAAATTCAAATATCTGCCATGCTCTTAAAACCTTTATTAGGGGCTTAAGATTAGTGAAACTATGCTTTAATCATATTCGCTAAGGCACTTTATATACGCCACCTAGACTACTACACAGAAACGAGTAGGAACTAAGGGAATTAATCCATTTCTGATGACAATATTGTTGATTTTCATTCATGTATTATGAGCATTTCAACTGCAAAAACATTTCTCGTAAATATTTGCATTAATAATACTCACTCGACAGCTGACTTGTGTGTGAATTAATCTAAAATAACTAAAGCCAACAAAGTGGTTTTTGTGCCCTCAAATTAGAATGGAAATCATGCCCCAACGAGAGCGTTGGGCCACTCCCCCAAACGAAACAGTAATTCTATAAAGATAATGACAGGGAGATAATTTTTCCATACGAAATATAGACAACTTACTTATTTTATTGCATTTTTTTTGCGGAAACCGTATGGGATTTTATTAGTTTTATTTCTCTTTATTATTCTTATTACATTTCAAGTGAAATTAAAAAGGTAAATAATAAAATTTAGTCTTTAAAACTAACAAAAAATATGAAAAATGTGGTTTAGTTATTGAAATAATTGATTTACTTTGATTAAGTACAAAATACTCAACTTTCGATTCAGACAAACACTTTCCAAAAATTTCAAAATATCCTTTCTTAAGATGAGAACTGATGATGTAGTGGTAAGTACTTAAGTAATGCTAGTACTAATATAAGATCTATTTTTATATACAATTTTTCCCTATATGCTATACCATCTGGTAATATTACACTCTAAATGCTTGTGTCTTTGACTAAATGTTCTCTTAAAATACGTCGATAGATCGTATTCAGTGATTTGTTAAGTTGCATACATTTATGTTGTTCAGACTGTTCATTCCGTAAATCGATTTTGGATTCTATGGCTATGTGAAAAGCTCTAGTTTCGGGCCGGCAAATACATATCAAACTCACATCATCGTATATCACTCAGTTACCTCAATATATAAATATCACAAGTGGAGTCACAAGGAGCGTGGTATCGGTCGCCTACAGGAATGAGCAGCAGAGTATAAGAATCATCACCGTGATGGGGAACAGGGCATAGATCTCGCTCCGCGGATGGCACGTGGAGACCAGGTAGGTGATGTCGTCCTCCTCATGCTCGATGCCATCCCTGGTGGGCACCTCCACGACCACGATCTCGTCCGACAGGAAACTGATGTTGAAGCTGCATTCCGTGGTGTTCAGGCAACTCTGCGACTCACTCAGGTTCGAGTACTGGAACGTCGGCTTATATATATCGAATATAACGTGTATATCGTTCCGCACCTCGTCATTGTCGCTATAGAATATATAATAGTAGTATCCATCTTCGATAACATTCTGTACCGCCTGAGCGCTGTTGTTGGGGGCACTCTCCATGAAGTGTGGACTCGTGCAGTTCTCGTTTGGCTTGAAGAAATCACTCAGGAGTATGGCACCGTTGAAGCACAGGAACAGGCCATTCTCGAAACTCGACACCGAGTTGGACTCATCCGTTTCCGTAAAGTTGACGGCATTTCCGCCGTGACTGTACTTCCTGTCGTAGACATTCTCTCGCTTCGTGCGGTTGTACAGCCGCTCGTACAGCTCTCGCTTTCGCTGCCGCTTCTGTAGCGCAGGGGCAACCACTCTACCGCCTAAATTGTGTTCCGCCTCGGGTCGATCTGGTGTACCACTCGCACTGTGATCGGGATTGTGGTGTGTACCAGTCGAAGCGTGTCCAGGATGATGCGTGATGGGCATCTGTTGGAGATGAAGTGTTCCCTTCTTGAGCTTCTTCCTTATGGGTTTCGTGGAGGTCGCAGTGGATCCGGAGAGGGTCAGGCCAGTGGGTAGATCCAAGGGCTGCTTCTGCGCTGATGGTTCCTCACTCAAGTCCTCGCCTCCGTGGTTCTCATGCTCAAGCACCCCGCCATCGGCAGCTGACGATGGGCCTTCCATCTCCATCTTGTCCTCAAAGAAAACCTTGACTTGCTCGTGACCCTTGGCATAGTTGGCGCCCAGTTTGTTCTTGTTGTGGTCCGTCAGACCGCAGAGATTTAGCTGCCGCTGGCCCTTGACAATGAGGATACGCGATCCATCAAAACGGGAGCAGAACTTGACCCTCACATTGGCGCCTTTCAGCAGAAAGAAGCCCCAATATTCCAGGGTATCGTCGGGCAGGGTCATCGATTTCTTCAGTCGAATGTGTTTGCGATTTGTGGAAATCTCCGGTTTGTTACGCAGCTGAAACGCATTGAAATTGGAGGTCATCTTGAGGGTGTGCTTTGAGCAGAAGATCGACGATATTCCCGCACGGATCTCAATGATATCCGACTCGGCCATGGGATAGACGACATCGGCGAACACTGATTTGCGTAGGTGCAAAGGCATAATGATCAGCGTGGCCGGCAGTATCACAATCAGAAGGCAGAAGATGAGAACCCGCTTCACGCCGTGCATTTTGCGGGTCTCTGAAAGAATAAAAAACAAAAGATAAAAATAACTATTTACATACAAGTGAGTGATAAGTGAAATGGTTAATATTCTTTTCTTGGGAAGCCTTCACCTTCAAAGCGATATTCTGTCAAGGGCTGCATCTTGTCTTTGTTCCAGCTTTCTCTCAACTAGGAAAAATCCACTGAGAACACGTCTAATCGGTAGAAAAGTCTGTGGAACACTGTCTTGATTATGAGATTATCAAATTAGACTGACGACTGGGACTGGGACTAGAACTGCCCGCCCCCTCCATGACTTTTATCTGTGTATTTGTGAGAGAGCCGTGTGTCTGGGTGTCAGAGATTGTATCAACAATCGACAACACAACGAATATTGATATAGTTCAAATATATAACCAAGCTATTCACAAGATTCGATCAGACACTCAGATCGATGGTCAGCGGCAAGTGACAGACTCTGTTTGATCGATGGTTAGCGATCTATGACTCTCGCTCTGCCCACTGCCACTGGCACTGCGCCTGGATCTCGATTCTCTTTTTCCTCTCTTGAACTTGACTTTGTTTAGTACATTTGTTTATCTTTGTCAAGTTTTTAGCAAAGATTAAGATTTAGGCACAGGAGCGGAGTGGGTAAAAGTTTGGGGTGGCAATAGTTTTCTTGGGAAAATAATAGGATTTCCACAAATTCGAATGTCTAAGATTTCTTGGGGCATACATGCTCGTATTGGATCTCTACTTCTTATGGTTCCTCTCCCCTATTTGTATTTTAGTTACATCACAGCGTCTACCTGCACAATCTCCTAATCTCACTTGGGTAGGCTCTATTTTCCCCCGTGCCCCCTTTTGATGGCCTTATCGAGGGAGGGCCACTGCTAATTACCGGTCTGCCTATTGATGCCAATGGTTGATAGCCATGTTTTCCCTCCTGAAAAATGCTGTTTATATTGGCCTGCTCTTATCAAGCGTCAACGAAACGGGACGGGGTTTCTGTTCATTCGGGAATCAACTTCATATATTCCACATTTTATTTATGGCACACACGAGTAATTTTTCATCATGTCACGTTTTTGTCGAGTGCTTTTCGGGAACTCAGATCAGGTGTTGGCTAATGTTAAAAACCAAGTCATCAAAGGAACATGTGAATTCGGACTAAAAATGATCTTGAATTATGGAATATCAAATGTAAGGAATCTTTTCTATTAGATATTCAAAGTCTGGAATTCTTAAATATAGTTAATAAAATAGTTTTAAATATAGGAAAAGTGATAAGAACTCTTTACAACTTATACGTGATAAGAACTTCCATGTATAGACTCTTTGTTCTACTTTCGAAAATGAATAATACTTTGACAGCCTTGATAGTTGTTGATGGCTGTTGATGTTGATTGCTGCTCAAATCACAACAACAAAAACCTTTAACTTTCACTTCAATATCCACTAAACATAGGCTCTACTTTCTGTTCCTTTGACTTAAGGTTTTTCCTTTTATGGCCTCAAATAATGTCATAGTTCAGGTGTCATATTTTTCTTACATCTGTTTTCAAGCAAAATTTGTATATTTTTCTGTTCGGTTTTTGGCATTTTCCTAGCAACAGAAAAGAAACCCACGGAAAAGAAAACCAGTCACGACAGGTTTTTATTCGGCATAGCCATGGCATTTTATTTTCCCCCAGCCCATCCGGTTTTTCGTATAGTTTGAAAAACAAGGCACCCGCACACATTTGAAGGTTTTTATGCTTAGGCTAAGAAATGAGGCAGCCAGCAGTAAATGATCAAACAATTCAACTTTTGTATAAAGAAATTCGATTCTTGCAACTCTTTTTTTCTTGGCATGTGAATCGGTATACAAATGACAGATGTTCACACATTTTTGAGTGTGTGCCCTTAATGAAGGGTATTACTATTTTCCGCAGATGTTTGCGAGGCAGAAAGGGAAGCATTTTCTACCTATTTATAAGGTAGAAATACATAAATTCCATTATTTTATGTCCTCCGAAGATGATTGGAATAGAGAAGTACATATTTTTACTGGTCAGGGCACAATAGATGGAAAACCTTCAATCGAATGTTTTTTAAGAGTATTTGCAGCCTCGGCGTTTTGAAGAAATATTTTCCTTTTATTGTAATTTTCCACTTACATGCTTTTGTTTTTCCCTATCGTTCCGATTTGCGCTCTGTGAAGTTTGCTTTGTGGCAAGTGTGAATTTTGTAGTGAATTTCGCATGCAATTCTCGTTCTTTTTCCTTTTCTTTGTTTATACGGTCGTTGTTGTCACTGCCATAGGCATTGTCTTTTGTTTGCAGTTTCTATTCTGGTATATTTTTCGGGTTTTTCCTCGCATAAAGATATCCAAAATTAGATAAATGCATGGGTGTGTTTTTAAAACAGGGGGCGGAATGGGAGAAGGCTCTCCAATCACACGTGCAACGGCTCTGCCATTATTATCAGTTCGATTCTCCGATTTCCGATTTGTTATTCTATACTGACACACATTTTAATCAACAAATGTTTGAGATGCTCTCTCACTCTCTGTCTCTCTTGATTTCGACGTCTCTCTCTTTCTCTCTCTCTGTCTTTCAATCTCTCTCTCTCTCAATCTCTCTCGCTTATCTCGGAAAAATGCACTCTCCCATTTACTTGTCTATTTAACGCTTGGTTTTTAGCTCTATTTTAGCACCGCAATTGTTTAAAAATATTTTGAATTATTTCTAACTTTCTTATTTCACAATTTTCACATTGCTAATCATTTTTCCAAGTGAATTATTACAGCAAAATAATTATTACGAAATTTTCACAAACACAAAACACCGCACTTTCAAAGCAATTGAATGAGACTCATGAGCTGTTGCAATGGAAATTTTTAATAATAAAAGCCAATGAGAGAGATTTTCTTGTACGCTCTCACTGACGCTCTTTGGCTGGGCTCTCTGAAATAACTGCGCTCTTGAATGTGAGGAAAACATTTTTTGTTTTGACGGGAAGTTGGTGGCGATGTGATGTTCTCCCAGGGGTGGAAAATCGGGGCTAAAAGGGCGGTTAGTTCTATACTTTTTGAAATTTAGAATTATTATTATTTGAATTTTTTTAATAAATTTACCCATAAAATACTTTCAACTCAATAGAAAGTCTTATAACTTTCAAATTGTTATAGAAAAAATATTGTACATTGAACACATATACATATATATGTTATAATTACCTAAAAACTGTATTTCATATCGCATTAAAAATTCTGCAATTTCCTTAAAAATATATTTTGGATAAATTTATGGAAATAAATATATCATCAAATCTAAAGATTAAAATATACAAAAATCATAAAAAAGAGGTTTCTATTTTTAATACCACAAATATTTGTCAAAAATTCTCCCAACTTAAGCCAGAAAATCCCATAATATATAAGATACAAATAGAGTTAATCCCAAGAATGGTAAAAATAATATAAAATGTATGCAGAGGCGATAACATATATAATATTTGAAGAGCAACAAAATAAAGACAACAAAAAAATCTGTCTGATAAAAAAATAAATGTTTGAATAAAAATTGAATTATTCTGATTCTGACAGAATAATTCCGACAGAGACCAATGGGTCATGTCATGTCATGTGATAACAAATGAGGAGTTATTTTAACCCTTCAACTTACTGTTCAAATCCGCCATTGAGTAGTAGAAATCCGTGTGATAATAATGCAATTGTCCCGGGCTGATAGAGGTCGTCCGATTGAACATCTTTTTATTAGCCATTTTATGGGAACCGTTTTCGAAGGACGAAAGGACTGGTAGAAAAGGCAACGACCGCAGCTCGCGAATTATCGCAATGAACTGACGGGAAGAATATAATCCGAATCATTTGAAAGTCCCCAACAACTGGGATGGGATAACGATGACGCTTAATCCAAACAGTCAGAGACAGAGACGTCGCGTTGTCGTGTGTCTCTTCAGAGCTAATACTGATAGTCGGGCTGGTTGCTTCGCTGTCTATTATCATAATGAATTAGTAAACAGTGTTATAAAGTCTGAACATACTGTACATAGTGGCTGACACAATCGTTCAATTGATAAGGACTTAATTGGGACCGTCAGTCATTCAGTAGTTGTAGCAGGCCTACTTATGGATGGGGTATGGGCATGGCATCCGTCCATGCTTGACAACAGCGACAACAGTTTCCTATTGATTGGAAACTTAATATCCGGATGCATCGGGGCTTGTTTCTGAAAGTTTTAACGGAAATTGCTGAAGAAAATTAGTAGGAAATTGAGCAAAATATGAATGAATGAATACATGGTATACCAATAATACTAACAGAATACTTCTCTTTTGTGTTGAACATTTTCTTAGAGAGTCGGTCTTTGATATTAGATATCATGAATGACATCTGTCAGATTCATTTGCAAACAAACCGATAAGATTCTATCTGTTGGAGACTTCAAATAAATGTAAAATTTATATGCCTAGACATTCTATCTTATCTGGTATTTTTTCTTTTATTGGTTAAACAAGGAAATAGTTACGTGGAGGAAAGTTTTGCATCAGAAGTTAAGAGAAAGCAGAAAGTTGACATGGGTTTCGATTACGTCGGACATTGGCGTGGTGCTGGGTTCCAGATAGGTGATCCATTCGGGAGCTGTTGTGGATGTTAAGATGCCTTCTTTCAATTTTCGCATTCCCACTCTGATTTTTTGACGGCTCAAGGCGTTGAATTTCTGTATTTTCTCCACCTTCTTCATGAAACTGTCCATAGATTTTAACAATTTCTGTTTTTTCGCGTCCGGTTTGTTCTTCCTTCTTCGTAGTATCCTGCGCTTTTTCTTCTTTTTGGGGGGTGACTTACACACGCAGAATTTTTTATCATTTTATCTTTCACACATTTCGATTGATGCGTATATCGAAGCAGTCGTCCAAAGGTGGGAACACTGACATTCACCAATTGGTTGTTGTCGTGATTGTACAGAACGGTGGCCAGGAATCTCGCGGCTTTGGGCTTCGTGGTGAAGCGCACTCGATACTGGATAGTACTCGACTTGAGGAAAGACCTATGCTGATGTATGGACTTCAACTTTCTGCAAAGAAAACGCTTCACAGCGATTAATTAGCTTGCGAGAGCGAAGGTATTTGTTGAGGCTGTCGACCAGGAGCCAGCCGAGGGGCAACATCTCGGTCTCCTCCTGCATCAGTTCCATGGAAGAGGCACAGTCGCAGTAGTTCTCGCTGCGACCCGCCTCATGGCAGGTGCGATTCGCGGGAATTTCTTTAAAGAGCGTTTGGCAGGTGGGGCAACCCTCTGGTTGCAACAGATCTGCTGCCACCTTCGTTCCCAAGTTCAGAATGTCCTGCAACGTGAGGTACAGATCATGGGGTGAGGTCATCCGCTGTGTATTGATCGCCAGAGCTATGGATATGTCAGGGTATTGCTGACGAACCCACGATGGTAGCCACACAAACAGCATGGGATGACAGACATGATCACTGAAGAATATTACAATCGATTCACTGAAGAGCCCCAACTGTTCGAAGCGTCTTATATAATCCATCAACGTGGGCTCCCTTCTTGCCCGATTCTGATCCGTGACGAAATTGCTCGTCCAGAAGAGCCCGAACAAGGGTTGTGTGTGGTTGAGGTAACGCTCCAGCAATTGCTGACAATAGTCGTAGACATAGTCCACATACAGCCGCCTGTCCAGCCCATGATACTCTGTGGATCGATTGAGTAGATGCAAACTGTCGGCTATGCCCCGCATGAATGGTCGCAGATAGTAGTCGACGGGCTGCTCCCCGAACTCAAAGGCGAACTTTCGGATGAGCCTGAGATCCTCTGCATAGGCCGTTAGGTAGCCCTTTTCCTTGTATTGCTTCCAAATGAATGGCATCGCGTCCATGTCGCTGGCCGATTGAAGATTGTGCACCGCACTGGGACTGTAACCCGATATTAGGGCCATCAGATTAATATAGCTATTCTCGCCCATTCTCTTGTAGTTCTGCATTTCAAACCAGCCCTCTCTATTGCTTTCCAGCCCTGGCATATCGTCCAGTGTGGATCGAAAGTCGTTCGGGGTCATACCATTGAAGCCGAACATGAGGACACTGGGGCGACGATGACTCTTTGGCTGCTGATTGGATGACTGATGTACTTGACTGGACAAAGGTGAAGGGTTCAACCTGTAGCACATCCCCCAGACTGTCTTTGCAGATGGCAATCAAGCCCCTCACATCTTCAGGGACAATATAAATATCATGGAAAGGAGTCTCCACCGCGTGACTGACGAAAGAATGTTTGTCGAATGAGCTGCAGTTGTTTGGCTATTATTCATGGGATATCTTACTTAATGCTACCATTGATGTAGAGTCCCAATTGATTTGTGGTGATCCTGCGATACCCACAAGTATACGTCATGTCCTTGGGCTTTTTCTCTAATGTGCGTAATGTGAGATTGACCGCCGATTGGCTGACATGAAGGATATGCAGGTGGCGCAGATGATCGTAGCTGGACCTCACAATATCATGAACGTCCTGAATGGGCTTCTTCCTTAGCAGTTGATCCTTGATTGATTCAACATATTTGTCGGTGGTATTTTTTCTAGTTGTAACACTTCGCCTTTGAATCTTTGGCTTCATGGGTTTCCTGCTTGCCCAGGATTTCCGGGGTACAGCAATTGTGAAAACTCTTTTATATTTGTTAGGTGTCGTATACTTATTATTCTTTTTTTTCGCTCCATCGATAAGGCAAATGGTGATCAAGAGTAAACAGAGTATCACAAAGCACCGAAAACTCCACACATTCATCATAGATGAAATCATCAACTGACGACTGATACTATTTATTGGAAACATTATACATTTAGAGCGCGATAATTGTAATGTGTTGGTGGAAAATCCATCAGACATGAGTTTCTGGAAAGTATGAAAGCTTTACCAAGGTTTAAAAGTTTCTAAATTGAAGGTTAAACAACAGGTATCTCCTCAGTGGACACTTGTTTCTACCAAAAAATATAATCTACAACAGGTACATGGTACATACAGAGCAATGTACTCTGGAAAATATATCTGATTATCAGTTTTTCTTTATCGAGGTTTCCTTTAGAATATTTTTTTTGTCTTTTCCAACGTTTTTTTCCGCCCGGTGTCGACGCTGCTTGCCTTTTTTTTGGTATTTCGGGTTCGGCAATCTCTTTGCTTTCTTAAGTTTAAGCATTTCCTTTTCTGCCTTTTTCTTTATGCTGTGCTTTTCCTTCTGGGTATTTAATTTTTCGATGAGTTTGTCCATTCGGTTCTTGCACACACAAAACTTCTTTCCCGTCAGTTTTTTCATGCAATTGGAATTGTTTCGATAGGGATCCAATCTTTGAATGGATCCCACGTTCAGATAGTCCATAGTTTTCAGCTTGTGGTTATAGCGTATACTTCCGGAGAACTCTAGGTGACTGGGATTCGCGCTTTCGTGGTACTGTCGATTGACGCTGAATGTCACTCGATAGGTGTTGATGTGGGATGACGACCGACGCTCCTCCACACGCATGGATACTGCTGTAACGGACTTGAGGGTGAAATTGGTGCAGAGCTCTTGAAGGTTTCTGTGGTGCAAGTAGTCGTTTATACCCCGCACAAGAAGCGTACCCAACGGCAGATGCTCTGTGTGCCTGGTGGCAAGTGACTTGTAGATGTCGCAGGGGCATGTTGCATCACTTATTCCCGCATCCGGGCAGGCGCGGCTCTCATTTATCGGCGCCAGAAGTGTCTGGCATGTCGGACAGTCCTCCAGCTCCTCCACAGCGTGTGGCCATCGTTCGCCCAGCTCCAGGATGTACTGGAGGGTCAGATGCAAATCGTATGGGGATGTCAGTCGTTGGCTATTGATTTGCAAGGCCTGCACCGCTTCTGGATGCTCGGCGCGGAACCAAGGAGGCAGCCAGATATACAACATTGGCAGGGTCTCCTCATGGCCTGAGCCTTGGCCCTCATCGCTGAAGATGATCACAATCGATTGCTTGAAGAGTCCCAGCTCAATGAAGCTCAGAATATATTCCATAATAAATGGTTCCAAAATGTTACCACCCGCAAACATGTCGTAGCTCGAGCTGTTGGTCCGAAAGAGTCCAAACAGAGGCGGCTGTGATTCCGTGGTCATATGTCGCTCCAGAAATTGCTGGCAGAAGTCAAAGACATATCGAATGTTCAGCATTCTGCCAATGCAATCGGTGGCCACTTTAGTGTCGATTCCCTTGGCATAGTAATCGAGGCTGGACATTTCAAAGTTAAAGACATTTTGATAGCTCATGTCCTCCGCGTAGGCCGTCAGATAACCACTCTGCTTGAAGTGATTCCAGATCAAGGGCAGCGTCTCCAGGCAGCCTTGTTTCTTCGAATGGCATTCCATGTTCTCCCACGTTTGGGGACTGTAGCCGGAGAGAATGACCATTAAATTGGGTAGGAGGCCCTTGTCCACTCTGCCGTATCCTTGCATCTCGTACCAGCCCTCGATTTGAAGACGGTTGCTAAATTCTGGAAAGTTTTGGCGAAAATTCATGCGGGAAATGCTACCAATACCCATCATGACTACATTGGGCTTTCGGCGCTTAGATATTGGCGGTTTGTGCCCATTGCGGGGCTGCACAAAGGCCAAGGTCCTTGTTTGGAGCACTTCCCCCAGGCTATTGCTGCAGGTAACTGCCATGCTCTCCACTTTATGGGGTACCACATAACCATTCTGAAAGGGCACTTTTTTCTGGCCGACATTTTTTCGCCTTCCAATCTCACGATAACTGCAATTGTACTCAACGATCAGTTGCGAAAGAAGATCGTTTATAAGCATCACATATCGCTGGTGTTCGTCATGGAAGTCTGTGGTGATCAAATCATCATCTTGGTAGCATTTCCCATAATCGTCATCCTTTCTACTATTCGTGGCATTCTGTGACATTTGTTGGGTATTCAGAATACGACACTCTGATGCTTCGATGTAGTACTTGTTTCCATTTTCCTTCTGTGGAGGAGACACCTTTCGCTGTGTTTTTATTTTATCCACCGCGAAGATTAATGGTAGAGCCAAAATTAGTATTAGAAGTGTCCAACGCGTCATTGTTACTGTTGTAATGATCCATTACATTCAAAACATCTACGATTGCTGTGTGTCGAAAGCGATTTTATGGTAAATTATTTATTTTTTTTGGTTTTAACACAACTGAAAATTTATGTTGAAAACCGAATGACAATAAAAACAAATGAATGAATAAAATGAATACAAATGTTCGTGAATATGTATTCAAGTATTCTGTGACGATACTATTCATTGCTTTTACCAGAAGATAATGAATGGCATTGAATACAAATTGGTTTGATTTCATATCTTGAAAATTAAACGGATTTTTAAGAACAGATCCTATTATCTATATATTTATCTATTATCGGGGTAGCAACCGCACAGACCGGCGTTATTAAAGACAGGTGATTTTAAAACACTCCCTGGTTTCCCTGTTGTTACGGAAAAGTTTCTTAAATCCGAAGTAACTTCCCGCGCCTGTAACTTTGTTTAATATGATGCCAAGCATCGAAAGTATTACTCATAATATTCTCTTTCCATCCGTTTCCCTTGTAACCATTCGAGATATCTCTAAGTCATAATGAAAAGTCATTCTGAGAAAAACACCGTAAAATTGATTTTCTTCGGTTAAAGTACTATGAAAAACATAAGAAAAACGCCTCAACAGTTACGGTTCTACAGTTCTACAGAAAATCAGAAAAGTGTAGTATTGGAAATGGTGCGGTATACGTTAAACGCCATGAAACGGTGTCTTTACTGGTTATTGCTCATAATTTTAATCATTTTATACAAAATGTTAACCTTAAAGCAGAGAGAAAAGGGATTAATTCGAAACAGCATTCATAATATAGGAAATGTCGAGAAAAAGTATTATGTGAAGACTGCAAAGTGTCGGATACCGTATGTGGATCCATTCAGTCCTGAGATCATGAAGTACTACAAACCTCTGAAGTTCATACCCTGCACCAATGAAAGTGATCTAATCGATGTTCAATACGACAAATATCTCAATCAATATGTGCTGCACATCAACGAGCATGTGATCCACGGGATGCTTCAGTCGAATAATATCCCATACACATGCTTCTATCAGAAAATTATTTACGGTGAGAAAGCGGACGATTACGACAGGTAAAAACAGTTTCAATGATGTAATAAATGGAAGCAGTGTTCTCAGTAAAACGATTTCCCCATGTCCAGAATGGGAGATAGGATCTATTTCGGACAAGATTATGTGGTACCAGTGTCCGTGGAAGGTATTCTGGTCGAGTGTCGAACCTTAGACCACACAAGAGTGCTGCAAAGGGATGCCTTTGGGTTAATTCAGCCACAAGAGAACCCCACAGAGCCGCCTCAAGAGCCTCGAAAGCCCAGTATAATCATGTACGGCCTTGATACTGTGTCACGCACAAATCTCCGTCGCACAATGCCGATGGTATACGAGTTCCTCAAAAGTACAGGATGGTATGAAATGATGGGTTACACAAAGGTATATACCGAAAGAATAGAATCCTCCATTCTCTTAATAATTAACCATTGATCAAGTTTTCCGTGTGTGATCTCAGGTGGGCGACAATTCGTTTCCCAATTTGTTTGCCATTCTGACGGGCTACTTCCCAGAGACGGCCAAGACGAAGATCTGTGATACGAACATCGAGGGCTGTCTGGATAGGATACCCTTTATATGGAAGGATCTGAAAAGTGCTGGCTATTTGACGGCCTTTGCGGAGGATGAGAATGAGTCCAACACGTTTACGTACATGAAGCCCGGCTTTAAGGTGCAACCCGTGGATTATTACTTCCGTCCGTTTGTGGTGGCCCTTGAAAACCGGACAAAGATTCAGCGCTGTCCGGGCTGCGCGATGAAGTACTGTCTGGGTCGTCGGTTGGCCAACAGTTACATCTTCGACTACTGCCGCCAGTTCATGCAGCGTTTCGTTGCCGATCGTCCCATTTGGGGCATGTTCTGATCGAATCATTTCAGCCATGACGATGCCTTTATGCATTCTGCGATGCAGCACAAGATCCTGAACGATCTGTTGAACTTCGAACGAGATGGGGCTTTCGAGCACACGATTATGATATTCTTTTCCGATCACGGGGCTCGATACGGTCCGCAGCAGAAGGTGCCGGAATCATTTCTGGAGGAGGCACTGCCCATGATGTTCATCTGCCTGCCGCCCTGGTTCCGGCGGGAGTACCCCCAGCACGCTGAAGCACTGGCCCAGAATCAGCATCGCTTGAGCTCCAACTTCGATGTGTACAATACTCTCAAGCATATCCTTCAGATAGGCGGTGTCACGAGGGAATCTGTACTGTCCAAGTCATATGACTGCCCTACGTGTCAATCGTTACTCCTTCCGATACCCGAGGACCGGAACTGCTCTCAGGCGGCCATCGAAGAAACCTACTGCACGTGCAATGCCTATCGGGAAGTAAAAGGCGAATGGACCAGGCGCATAGCCCATCGAATTATTCATCGAATAAACGAATACCTCTGGCAGAATAATCTAAATCGATTTTGCAGCAATCTGACATTGAAGTACGTCACCAGAACGGAGCAAAAGGATACCACCGCAGTGGACACAAAAATGCTGTATTATCGCACAAAGTTCATGGTAAATGAAAATGACGCCGAATTCTTTGGCACGCCGTTGTTCAATAATATCACCGAAGCTCTTGAGATCAATGTAGAGCGTATAAGTCGGATAAACACATACAAAACGGACTCCAAATGTATGCATGATAAGATCAAAAAGCTATATTGCATATGTCTTTCTGAGTTAAAGATATAATAATGCTATCCACATCTACAGTCATTCTATAGATACCTATTGTTTTTTATTTATTTATTTATTTTATTTATTTATTTATTAAATTAACAAATTATCTGTTAATAATGATACTTAATTACAAAAGGAGGAAAAAAGAGTAGTTAAATATTAGTTAAATTTAAGTGATTATAAATATTGCATGCAATTAGTTTAAGAGACAGTTCAGGGGATAGGATATGACAGAGGGAGTTATAATTATGGCATAAAACCCTAAAAGGTTCATGTTCGGCATAATTAGACCTACATATGGGTAAACGGATAGGCCTAAAAGTACGGGTAGGTCTAGATGGGACGGCCAAGTCAATCTGACCCAAGAGAGTATGGGAGTCAATAATCCCGAGAAGGAGCTTGTGCACGAACATTACGCCGTTGCATATTCTGCGATGGTGCAACGACGGCAGGTCAATAAGATTTAGCCTAGACCGGTAGGGTGGCAAGATTCTACCCGAGTCCCAGTTAAAGTTACGAAGGGCAAAAATTAAAAAATTGCTTTTGCACGGATTCAATAACAACCTGCTGCTCTTTATACTGCGGGCTCCAAACACAAGAACAATACTCCAATATAGGACGTACTAACGAGATATATAGTTGTTTCGTAACGTACGGGTCGTCAAACTCCTTGGACCAACGTTTAATGAACGCTAAAACACCCTTAGCTTTATTGACTGTTGCAGCTATATGGCTTTTAAAACACATCTTATGATCAAAAAGGACTCCGAGGTCATTTGAACTCGAAATTCGCTCGAGGACATGATTTCCTAGAGCATATGAGACAAAATGTGGAGCGCGACGGTAAAATGTCATAAGTTTGCATTTAGAAAGGTTCAGAAAAAGAAGATTAGTTGAACACCACAGTAGTAGTTCACTTAGATCCAGTTGAAGGCGTGTGTGCAAATACCAATCAGAGTAAGGCAGACAGATTTTAACATCATCAGCATACATTAGTGTAGTAGAGTATGATATAACTTGAGGAAGGTCATTCACAAATAGAATAAACAGAAGCGGGGCCCAGATGACTTCCTTGTGGCACACCTGAAGTAACATTAACAATATTTGATAAAACATTAGAAAACAAAACACGTTGAGTACGGTTAGAGAGATAGGACAAAATCCAATCTAGAAGATTCGTTGGGAACCCTAATAAAGAGAGCTTGTGAATAAGCAGAGCATGGTTCACAGAATCGAATGCCTTGCTGAAGTCCGTAAAAACTACATCCGTCTGCAAACCACTTTGAAACCCACGGTGGATTAGGTTAGAAAACTCAAGAAGGTTAGTCGATGTTGAACGATGTCTGAAAAAACCGTGTTGCGACGGAGATATCAAGCTGCAACAAAGATGTTGCAGTTGCCGGGTTACCAGGAACTCCAGAAGCTTCGGGATGGCGGAAAGCTTTGCGATACCACGATAGTTTTCAATATTTGATCTTGAACCTTTTTTGTGAAGCGGAATGATGAAGGACTCATTCCAAATTAATGGAAGACAAGACTTTTCCAATGAGAGGTTGAAGAGAAAGGTCAAGGGTTTGCAAAGGGACTGGGCACAGTGTTTTAAAATGCAACTTGGTACCTTATCTGGACCCGCAGAAAACGATAAGTCCATAGACGACAAACCTTCCAGAACAACGTTTTCCTCGAAAATGGGCAGAAAAATGCTGTTAGCTTGAGGTAGCTGGTACGGATACGGAGTGGATGCGTTATAAATATGAGACGAGTACGTTGTTTGGAAAAAGGTAGCGAATAAATTTGCAATACCAACAGCAGAAGCTTCTGTTCTGTTCTGATAATGAAGGGACGGAGGAAAAGCGTTTGACTTACGCTTAGAGTTAACGAACGAATAGAATTTTTTAGGATCACTACGAAAGTTTCTACTACATTTTGAAAGGTAATGATTATAACACTGACTATTAACGGCAAGGAACAGGGAGCGAGCGGAGGAGTATAGAGCTAAGGCCGACGTGGAGCCCGACTTCTGGTACTTTTTATAGAGCCTGGATTTATTATTTTTTAAGTATGACAAATACTTGGTGAACCAGGGAGACTTGGACGATACGGGTACGGTGATATCTGGAACAAATGTATTAAGGGCGGAGTAAATAGAGCTATAAAACGAGTTAACAGTTGCGTCTATGTTAGGTAATGAATAAAGAAACGACCAATCAACACGCGAGAGATGTAGATCTAAATCGATAAAGTTTGTTTTGCGAAAACACTTTATGTGGCAAGGAGCCATGGAACTGTCAGCACAACCAGATCGGGTACACTCAAGGGATATCGACAAAGTTGGATGGTAAGGATCTTCAGGGAATGATATTGGGCTTGCTCTAGATACCGTAGCAAGTGAGGCATCGTTAACAATCATGAGGTCAAGAAGTCTGTCCCTAATGTTTTTGACGGCATTAATTTGGACAAGGGAAATATCCGTTAGCCCATTGATAAAGTCATTGTGGCAATTGGGAAACAAAAGGTTAGCGTCATCGCAAGGCAGCCAAGAAAGAAATGGGAGGTTAAAGTCCCCCATGACAGTAATTTGATCGTTGCAACCTAATGCAGATACGACAGTATTAATTGCTGAGCAGTGGTTTGAGTAAATCTCAGCATCCGACCTGGGAGGAATGTAGGAGCAGGTTAAATAGAAAAATGCCGAACCAACACGAACTTTGACTGCAACAAATTCAATTCCATGGATGTTATTGAATGGGAATAACTCAGATGAGAAAACAGATTTGACTGCAATCAGAACCCCACCTGCAAAAGATGGGCGGTCCATTCTATAAATAGTGTAATTATCAATGAAAATTTCATGATCATTGATAGAAGAGTTAAACCAGGTTTCGGTAAAAAGCAATGGCATCGAAATCAAAAGACGCACTATTTGTATGAATTTGACGCAATTTGCCCAACAAACTGCGAACGTTCTGATAGTGAATAGAAAAATGGTACATCAGTTTTTTGGAGCAGCAGGTTCGGTAATTCTAGGACTCGAGTTCGAATCTTTGTGAAGGAACTCATGCATAATAGTATGCTCAGGCCATATTGACGGTTCAAGAGATTTGGATAGTAAGGAATCAGGGAGAAGAATTTTTAAAGGATGATATGTTGCGCTTGTGTTTAAATGTAAATTTAGTCACAACAATATCATCAGGCGAAGCGTTAAGTTTAGAGGAAAGATGTTGTTTAACGTCCTCCGTTGTAGCCTCGGGAATAAGACGGGAAACAAATATTGCTTTCCGAGGGACAACTGCTCTAAGTTGAAGTCCCGAGCGAGATCGAGATGGTGGAGCCACTCCTAAAAGAGATCTCGGTCCTGGGGCAGAAGAATTGGCAGCAGCGGCTGGAGCAGGAATTGGCAAGACATCACCAGCAACCAACACACCCGCACTAGGAGCACTCACCACGTCAGAAGTGATGGCAGCAAAACTGCAGGGATGGGATTGATGCTGTTGGGAACTTGGATGCTCGAAGGAAGCACATTGCTCGGTGTAAAGAACACCGGAGCCTCCGTTGGCGGGTTTACAGATAACGGCGAGGCATGACCACACGGAGTAACAAATGCTTCCGATGGATGAAGGTGGGAGGCAGGCGTACCAATCGGATTAGGTTGCAAGAGATTGGTATCATTATGCGGAATTTTCCTTCTAGGCGATTCGCTCAAGAGTTTGAGCCCAAGAAACTGCGATTCAAGGGCTAGAAATTTATCGTTGAGAGCCACAAATTGTTTCCGGACATCCAGAAACCCAGATCGAGTCTGTCTCATGAATGTGCGCATTTCGGCCTCAATCTCCCGACAAGCCAGGCATGACCAAGACAGGCCCATGCGTTTCGAGATCAGATCGTTTAGCCGGCCAAAATTTCCGCCACCAGCACATTTTATGTGGGCAAAATTGTCGCACAGCCAGCAGCTGAGGAATGAATCACCAATGATTACACCACCGAATTCACATTTCTTTGCACTGCAAACGATTGCCATTATTGACAGCAGTAAAATCACTGTGCACGAATAATAAAAAGTACAGAGTGAGAGCGCAGGTAAAATGGGAGAGCAGACAGCAGAGCGAGCCCGACAATCAGCAGCGGCAATAATGCAGAGCAGATGATCCAACGAAGTGCAGGAAACGAGCAGTAAACTCACCAAAGCAGAGACACAAAAGAATAGTCCACAAAGAGGGAGAGTATAGGCAATCCAGAGAGAGTGAGAGCAACAATGCGAGCAGCAGGCCCGCTATGCTTTCGAGAGAGTGTGGGCGATGCAAACGCTGATGCGCGAGAAACAGTGCACACCGAAGAAACGATAACGAAAAGCAGACTGGGTAAAAAACAATAACAAATTGCCTGCACGAGTCCGATGCGTTACGTTGCGAATATTGTATTTATATTAAGCACTAGTTTACAAACGAAACGCTGGTGATTAACACAAAGTATAATCAAATTAAGAGATGCGATGATACAGTCAGTCACAAAAGTATTCGTCTCTATGTATCCTCTGTATTCAAGCTCGTTTTTGGTGGTTATTTTACAACGAATTTAATCGTTTTTCCATAGGATGGGATAAATTGAATATTTATCTAACAGAATTTAACATAATTTTATTTAAATCATAATCAGTTCATATGTTTTTCATATAAAAACAAAAAAATCAAACAAAGTTGATACCACAAAAGTATTCGTCTCTTGTAGTTTTGCTCTTAAATCTAGATACGAAAACTATTCCTAGTACTTAGTATGGAAGCCGTTATTATCTTTTATGGCTTTCAAACGTTTTGGCATCGATTCCACCAGCTTGCGGCATCTCTCCTCCGAAATTTGGGACCATTCCTCTAGCAACACCTTCTTGAGTTCCTTTTTGGAAGAAATCTTATGCTCCTGGACTTTCAGCTTCAGGTGGGCCCACAAATTCTCAATGGGGTTCACATCTGGACTTTGTGGCGGAGTATTAAGCTGTCTTACATTGTACAACAACCACATTTTTACCTTCCAGGCAGTATGTTTTGGGTCGTTATCTTGCTGAAAAACGAAATCCTCTTTTTGAATACCCATTTTAGCAGCACTGGAGGGCAGATTTTCCTTCAGGATATTTAAATACATCTGTGCATTCATTATTCCATCAATGAATACTAAGTTGCCAACGACTCGAGCCGACATGCATCCCCACACTAGCACAGATCCTCCGCCATGCTTAACCGTTGGTTTGATGTTTTTTAGTTTCAGCTCTTCACAAGGCTTACGCCAGACTTTTCCCTCGCCGTCAGAACCAAATATGTTAAATTTACTTTCATCACTAAATATGACGCGTTCCCAGTATGAAAAGTCTTTGGTTTCGTGCGTTTTAGCGAAGTTTAGACGCTTCGACACATTAAAACCAGACAGCAATGGTTTTTTTCTGGGACATCTTCCATGGAAATCATTGCTTCTGAGGACCCTGCGGACGGTGTCGCTAGAAACGTTGGTTCCCAATGATGATGACAAGGCACCATTTATTTTTGGAGCCGATAAATGTGGGTTTTTCCTATTCTCTTCCAGAATTTTTCGCTCTTCTCTGTCTGTCAATATTTTTGGTCGGCCGGAACGTGGCAGGTTTTCCAAGGAATTCCGAGCTTTTAATCGGGAAATGGCACTTTTAATCGTCGAAACACTTCGTTCGAACAACTCACTAATATATTTATTAGATTTGCCCTCATTGTGTAGGGGCAAGATGATTTTTTTTTGCGAATCGTTCAATTCTGACCCTTTTGCCATTTTCAATGAGACAGATAAATTTTTGGCCAAGAATGTAAATGGGGAAACCCCCGAAATGGATTCGCCATGTCCCAATTAATCCCAAACGCCAAAAAAAATGCGATTTCCCCTAAAAAATACTAAAAAAGGATGTATTTTTCTGAAGAGACGAATACTTTTGTGGTATCAACTTTGTTTGATTTTTTTGTTTTTATATGAAAAACATATGAACTGATTATGATTTAAATAAAATTATGTTAAATTCTGTTAGATAAATATTCAATTTATCCCATCCTATGGAAAAACGATTAAATTCGTTGTAAAATAACCACCAAAAACGAGCTTGAATACAGAGGATACATAGAGACGAATACTTTTGTGACTGACTGTATATCAAAACAAATTGACAACAATGTTGTATGATATTTAAGCAAAAGGGCGGAGAACGCAGGAGCAAGAAAAAAAACACAACCGGCTTAAGCAAGAGCTAGAAGCGAAAAGGTTATACCGTGTTCATACGAATAGTGTTTAGTTTTTAAGAAGCATCAATAAATTATCCCCATGTAGATCAGTGCCACACATTCTTGGAATATTCTTCCTTGAAATATGTCTTTAAGTCCACTGAAAATGTTGTTAAATTCTTTGGTCAAGTTTTATTTCTCTGTGTACTGCCCCAAAAACAATCTCCAAAGTACCTTTTGTCCAGAGCTACCGAAAGCTAGCGACATGCCTCTTAAGTTCTCTTCTTTGCGCCGCAAGTCACAATTATGGAAAGTGGCAGATAAAATGGCCGAACGCCACTTGAACGTGCACTCAACAGGTTAAGAAATTACTGAATGCCAACGCATTCAGCGCAGGTCAGGCATTGCTTCCGAATATGTGATAACAGAGCGAAAACCATTAAAATTGGGTACTCGGGTATATGTTACTGAGTGTCTTCGTTTTTTTGGGGACAATGGGAGGTCTTCAGTTGAGTTTTCTTTGTGGTCGATGGCACAACATGGAGTCGCGCTTTCGTGCCACACACCCCCTATACAAATGGTTCTTCGGGTTCTGCATACTTTTGGTGATATTCGTGATTTCCATACGTTTTCCAAATGAATTACCGAATGCACAAAATGCGAATACAGTTTCCCTTCTATCGCGAATCGTTAATGCTACTCTCACACCCCAAAAATACTTTGTGAAAACGGCCCAGTGTCATATACCCTTTGTAGACCCGTTCAATGAGGACGTCATGAAAATATACAAGCCTCAGACCTTTGTGGTCTGCTCGAATGAAAGTGATCTCGTCACATCCGCATACGACTCCCAGCGGCAGCGATATGTGTTGCATATCAATCCACAGGTCGCTCAGCAACTGCTCAACTTTACGGATGCGGAGTACAACTGTTTCTATGAGGAGATCAGCTACGGCCAGCACATAGACACCTACGACAAGTAATTCCAGATGAGAAGCAAATTCTCTAGAAGCAAATTACACTCTCTTTTCCATCCGTACAGACTCAAGGCAGATAAATACTTCACTGACGGCTATGTGGTGCCCAAACATGTGGAGGGGATGCTCCTGGAGTGCCAGACGGCGGAAGAGCCCCACAAAGTGCTGCAGCGGGATGCGCTCATGTTCATACAGTATCAGCCAGAGGAGCCCACACCCAAGAAGAAGACGTTAGGGCCCCGAAAGCCTAGCGTTATAATGTACGGCATTGATTCGTTGTCACGCATAAATCTACGGCGCACGATGCCAAAGGTACACAAGTTCCTGAAGGGCACAGGATGGTATGAGATGCAGGGATACAATAAGGTTAGAATGGCCCATCACGACACCTCTGTTCGCAGTCTGTGCTGACACTCGAGGTCTTTCTTACAGGTGGCCGACAATTCGTTTCCCAATCTGTTTGCAATTCTCAGTGGCTATTCACCGGATACGGCAAAGTCCCAGGTCTGCGACACGGACCAGTCCGGCTGCTTCGAGGAGATGCCAATGATATGGCACTACTTCAAGAACGCCAGCTACTTGACGGCCTATGCGGAGGATGAGAGTGGATCGAATACATTCAACTATCTGAAGCCCGGATTCACCGAAAAGCCTACTGATTACTACTTCCGACCTTTTCTGCGGGCACTGGAGGTAGAGACAGAGGTTAAACGCCTGCCCGGTCAGGTTATGAGGTACTGCATGGGGCGCCGTTTGGCAAATCGTTATATCTACGATTATTGCCGGCAGTTCATGCAGCGATATGTGAAGGAGCGACCCATTTGGGGAATGTTCTGGACGAATCACTACAGTCACGACGATCCCTTCATGCCCTCAGCCATGCAGAACAAGGTACTTACCGATCTGATCAACTATGAAATGGACGGCGCCTTTGATCATACCATAATGATATTCTTTGCCGATCATGGAACAAGGTTCGGCAAGTTGAGAGATCTGAAATCGGGTTTCCTGGAGTCCCGTTTGCCAATGATGTTCATTTACCTGCCTCCTTGGTTTCGTGAAGAGTACCCGAGCTATGCCCGTGCCCTGGAGATCAATCAGAATCGATTGAGTTCGAACTTTGACCTACACAATACGCTGAAGCACGTCATTGAGATCGGTGGTGGGATACCGGGTAAGCCTGAATTGCCCAAATCCTATGACTGCCCCACCTGCCAGTCGTTGTTTTACCCACTGCCCGAGGACCGGACTTGTGGCCAGGCGGCCATCGATGAGCATTGGTGTACGTGTGAGCCATATCGAACCATCTCCCATCTGGGTTGGACTGATCGCATAGCCGAGAGTGTGATCCCCCGCATGAATGAGTATCTCGTGGAAAAGAATCTCACCCACCTGTGCAGCAATCTGTCACTAAGCTATGTCCACAACACGAACATAAAAACGGGTCTGGACATCAGCTGGCACGATGAGCTGCCCCAACTGAAGGAGGCCGTCTACCGCACAAAGTTCAAGGTGCAGCAGAACAGCGCCGACTTCGAGGCAACGGTTGTCTTCAACAATGTCACCGAAACGGCCGAGGTGAAAGTGGAGACAATCAGTCGTACGAATTCCTATAAGGAAGATTCGACCTGCATTGATGATAAAATAGCTAAATTATATTGTATATGCTTTAGCGACCTCAAGCCATAGACTACATAATCTCGACTAATATTAGAAGTCATTAAGAATTAAGATAGGAAATAAAAGAAGATATAAATGTTATTAAAACGTTGGGCAACATTATTACGCGCGCATTCCAGGCTTGAAACGCGAACCGACCGATGGGTGCAGCCGCATGACGAGGTTTGGAAAGAGTTCGCTGTCTAAAAGGTTTCTTCAAACTCTCGGATATGTTTGTAGTAAAACATTGCTCGGAAAAAAAAAAAAAGTGTGCTTCGATTGATCCTGCAATTGTAGAGATAAATACACAAAATTATTACAAGTACAAGCCGAACCATGTTTCGATTTAATTTTAACCGCAAAGTCGTTCTTTGTGTCATCATCTTGATGGTGGTCTTTATATTTTTGAATCATAATGGACAGCTCAAACCAGACTCGCCACAAAGCAAACTATCAGAGAAACAAAATCTGGTGCCAATTACTTTACATAACAAATCAGCGACAAAAGATGTACAACCAACAACCGTTGTGGATCTACAAAAAATCAACAGCCAAACGATAGAGAAAACACCAATAAGTGTTGCGGAAAATTTCTTTGTGTTTAGTCCCAAGTGCAAGATACCCTATGTCGATCCACTATCGGAAGAGTTCCTGAACTTGTCGGTCCCATATCCTTATAAAGCCTGCACAGAGGATCCGGACCTTTTCAGCGTTCTCTATCACCGCAAAACGAAGCACTACATATTGCACCTGAACAAAGAAGTGATGAAGACACGCTTTTCAAACATTTCGAATTATGCTTGTTTTTATTTTGAGACAATGGCTGGCACCAACGATTCATATGCCATGTGAGTACTTAGAGCAACAGCAATAAGTAGTCCACTTACCCTGAATGATCTCCGTTATAGTGCCCGTCGTGCTGAACTCTTCGAAAACGACTTTATTGTTCCGCGCCATTATCTGGGATTGGTTGTGCAGTGCAATGATCTCGACAACACCTCTCGTGTGTTGCAGGCCGATGCTTTTTCCTTTGTCCAGCATCCGGAGGATCGCAACGAGACGAACGATGCCTGGCGCGGCACAAACTATCCCAGTGTCTTTCTCTTTGGCATCGACACCATGTCCCGAATGAACTTCCACCGAACGATGCCGCTCACCTCGAAATTCGTCCGTCATAGTGGCTGGTATGAGATGGAGGGCTACAACAAAGTGGCGGACAACACTTTGCCCAATCTGCTGGCCGTGCTGACGGGTCGCAGCGCCAAGAACTGGTCAAGGGGTTGTAACCTGAAGACTACGGGTTGCTTTAACTACATTACGTATTTGTGGGACCACTTTCGCAATGCCGGCTACCTGACTGCGTATGCGGAGGATCTGCCCTCCATATCGACATTCAACTATTTGAAGTCGGGCTTTGTACGGAAGCCGGTCGACTTCTATCTGCGGCCCTTCATGATGATACTCGAGCATGTCCTCAAATCAGTGGAGTGGATTGGCTGCAAATACTGCCTGGGCCGGAGGCAGAGCTTCAGCTATGTGTTTGACTATGCCAAGCAGCTAATCCAGCGCTTTGTCCATGAGACACCGAAACCGCTGTTCGGTTTTTTCTGGACGAGCAGTTTCACCCACGACGATCACAGCGGGGGCGCCAATCTGGATGCGAGCTTTGTCAAGTACTTGGAGGAGTTCAAAGAGTATGGATTATTCGACAGGGCCATTGTCATTTTGTTCAGCGACCACGGGGCAAGGTATGGGTATTTGGCGAATCATCCTTCTGGCTTCCTCGAGGAGCGTCTGCCTATGCTGCACATCTATCTGCCGCCCTGGTACCGTCGCCGCTATCCACAGGTTGCGCGCGCCCTTCGGCTCAACCGGAATCGTCTTACCTCCAACTATGATCTGCATCTGGGCATCAGACACATTTTGGAGCAGATTCGTCCAGGAATCGACTTTATGAATTCCTATTCTTGCATTAATTGCCGATCACTCCTTCGAGTGGTGCCCAAAAACAGAGGTTGCTCCGATGCCAATATTCCCATTCATTGGTGCGCCTGCGAGACCTATGTCCCCGTGTCCACCACTGGCCTGACTTTGAAATTGGCCCAAGTGATTGTCTATCGAATGAACAAGTTCTTGGCGAAACTGTATCTGGATACCGACTGCGAGACATTGTACCTTCGCAAATTGCTAAAAGCAAACCGCCAGCTGCACTTCGATGACGTTGGTGTCGAAATTGCCGCCCCCTATGGCATGGAGATATATCAATTGGAGTTCACGACCTCACCGAATGATGGGAAATTTCGATCTCTTGTCCGTAGTAAATTCGACGCGGAGCACGTATCTGTTGACTTGGATGAGATAAGTCGATTGAACTCCTACCGCAATGAATCTTATTGTGTAGAAGATGTACTGGCCAAGAAACTATGTGTTTGCCTCAAAAAGACACATTCCGATGACGATGAAGATACAAAAATAAGGAAAGTCAGATATGGCTGGCTGAAGGAGCAAGAGGACGAATATGATGAATCGAATGATGTTCCTGTGGACGTTAGTCTTAAACTTAATGTATAAATATCTCATTAAACTGGAGTAGTTTCCAGGCCGTACCCAGGATTTTTCAAAGGGGTCCCGAATTTTTTTCCGTTTATTATCGTTTCTCTTAAGCTGGGCTGCAATCAATACCTCTCACTATTATTGATTCATGATCAGTCGTAGTTCAAAGCCAAGTCACTCTTCTCAACGTATTGAATGACCGTCCCAGAGTAGCTATCCGTAAAAGTTATTCCTGCATACTGGTTACTCATGTTCAATTCCGTGCAGAAATGTTAGTGTTTACATCTGTCAAACTTAAGTTTTCAGTATCAGTTTGATAAAAAGCAGTTACAAAAATGGTTGATTTTTGTATTCTATTATTATTCTATTAATCGTTGCCTTAACATATTAGAGGGCAAATATATTTGCTCATCAAACCAAACGCTCACAAATGATATCGCATACGAGTGAAATGCGAGACTTAACCCGACAAAACGCTCGCATTCGGACCCGCATATGATAGAAATATGATACTTGTGTCGTTGAGTCTGTGGCACTAAAAGTATCATTTATGATAGCTTATGATAGCAAAAGAATCGTTTGCAAGCCTTTTGCGATATCGTTTGCGAGCTTTTTGCGGAACTCTCGCAAAAGGCACGTTTGTTGGTTTGCTGGGTACATATTGTATGTATACGTATCTAAAACGTTCTGATTTCCTTCGTTGTTGAAATGGTGTTTCAAGTTTCTGTTTTAATTTGAAGCCACTTCCGACAAAATTAAGCTTGAGAGTTGCAAAGTAAAACGAGGGGGAACGTTGTGAGTTGCTGCTGCGACCGCAACTCTATATTTATACCCGATACATAGTCAGTCTGGCTATATTAAACGACAAAGAGTGCGTGCGAGAGAGACAGAAAATCAGTCAGAACGTGTCGACGGGCGCTGCGTAGCCACTGCAAATTGATTTGTTACTTTTGGCTATAATAATAATCCGATCTGATTCGGACTCGGCAAGATTCGGCAATCTGGTAGATATGGCCATTCTCTATGATTGTGCGTTTTTAATTTTCTCCTATCTTCAAAAACAATTTTGCCACAGATTTTCGTTGTTTATGGCTGCGGAGGGGGGTGGGGCGAAATTTTGAAACACACTTGTAGCAGTGAGCTATCAACAGTGAGTTCTGCAGTGAAAAATTACAAATAGTTTTTAGCAGTGAGAGCTCGACAGTCAGGTCTAATAGTCTCTGAGATCTGTGGATGCTCCAGATTTTCGTCCTTTGCGGGGCCGGAAGGGGGTGTGGCGAAATTTTGAAACAAACTCGTCAAGGTCCGATATTTCAGGAGTGTAGATACCAAATTTGGTTGCTCTAGCTCTTATATTCTCTGAGATCTAGGCGCTAATGTTTTGCGCTATGCAAAGCCGGCTATGATACGTGTGTGTTAGAGAGAGACAGGGCGAGAAAAAATGAAATTGTTTTCTTCATACTGGCTATAATAATGCTACGATCCAATTCAGATTTTGCAGTCTAAAAGATAAACTCATTCTCTACGATTCTGCGTTTTTAATTTTCTCGTATCTTTAAAATTGTGGATGCCACAGATTTTCGTCCTTTGTGGGGGCGGAAGTGGGCTGGGCGATGTTTTGAAATATACTTGTAACAATGACATATCACAGAAGGCTGGATACAAAATGTCGTTGCTCTAGCTCTTATAGTCTTTGAGCACTAGGCGCTAATAGGGACGGACAGACGGACAGACGGACAGACGGACGGACGGACGGACAGACAGACATGGCTCAATCGACTCGGCTATTGATGCTGATCAAGAATATATATACTTTATGGGGTCGGAAACGCTTCCTTCTGGACGTTACACACATCCATTTTCACCACAAATCTAATATACCCCAATACTCATTTTGAGTATCGGGTATAAAATACGGTCGTGGTGCTTCAAAAGCTGTGTTTGACGAATCATAGATATATGAATTTGAGTCCGAAACAAAACAGTAGTCGACGGTATGGGTCTTTTAAAGCGAGCCAAATGCCACAAAAGTTTTCGCAACGAACCATTTCGTTGTTCGAAAACTGTTCAACAACAACTGGTTATGCTGACATTTTTTTTTTAGAATTCAGGAAAACTAGCCTCCAAACAGGGATTTTACTTTACTACCTCAATCCGAGCTCTTACACACAGCCAGCTATCAAAAAAATAAAAAAATTCTTCCTTCTGAGTGCCAACAGTGCTGCGAAAATAGGTTAAAACGTTTCAAAATATGTTATGTATTCATTTTCTTGGAGAATATTTGTATTTGGGTACGCCCCTATGTAGTATTATTTCCAAAATCACAGCAGCCCTGCTCTCTACAATCACCAGACCTAACAACAGCTGTAAAATACTCACTTTAGTTCCACATGGAACGGGAAAAAATGTGGTACAGACGTAGATCATTTTTCAAACCAAAGAGGTGCACAATTATATTCTTTAGCCTACTCTTGATTTTTATATGGGCCAATCATTCTAATCGCGATGATGATGCCGGTGGACCGGTTCCTGACGCCATTGAGACGCCCTCCCTATCTCGGTCGGACCAATTGTATCAGCTGGCTAAGCAGGAGCACTTGAAGAATCGGCAGTACCACATGTTGATGGTGAAGAAGGACCAAACGTTCGAAGACACGTCTCTAGGACACGATACCACCACCGCTGTTGATGTCGATTTCCTGGAAAACCGAAAGCCAAAGAAGCCAAAGATGACAGCCAAGCCGGCAAACCGTTACTTTGTGTATAGCCAAAAGTGCAAGATGCCCTATGCAGATCCCTTCTCCAGCGAAGCTCTCTCTGTCTTCACTCCAGCTAAACTGAAGACCTGCACGAATGAGTCGGATCTGATTACGCTGAGCTTTGATCGAAATCTACAGAAGTACAAAATACATGTGAATGCCCACGTACTTATCGGCCTCGCGCCGGACGTCACTGAACTAAATTGCAGCTATCAAGAGGTGACCCGCGGTCAAAATGTTACTGGAAAGTTCTTTAGTCTGTAAGTCCGTAAAATTAATGGAATGAATGATAGAATTTTTATTCAATGAACATCTTTACGCAGCCTTCAGCAACCCGTCGACATCACACAGAACATGCCTCTTGATAAGAATATGAATGGAATTATAACCGAGTGCCATGATGTAAGGAACGCATCCAGAATCATTCAGAGAGATGCCTTTTCCCTCGTGCAAGTGGTCAACCAGACATCCCGGACTGGGTCGCATCCAGTGAATAGGCAGCCCAGCGTCATTATGCTGGGTCTGGACACCATGTCGCGGATGAACTTTAGGCGCACCATGCCACGGACGGCCGAATATGTGCGAAAGTTGGGCTGGTTCGAGCTGGAGGGCTACAACAAAGTGGCGGACAACACGTATCCAAATCTCTGCACTGTTTTAGCTGGTGGCACGCCAGAGGAACTGAAGAAAATCTGTCCATTTACTTACGCTGGAGACCAGGATTCGTGTCCATGGATATGGAGGGATTTTAAGAAAGCAGGCTACTCGACGGCATATGGCGAAGATATAGTTGAGGATTCCGTCTTTTCGGTACACGATTCTGGCTTCCGCCATGAGCCAACTGACTTTTATCTGCGCCCTCTTCTGATGGGCCTAACTCAATCGATGCGCACCTACAGGAGGTTCGGCTACGCTTATTGTTTGGGCCGACGAATAACCGTCTCGTATTTGTACGACTTTTGCGTGCAGTTCGCGCAACGATTTATCGAGGAGTTAGATCAACCAGCCTTTGGTTTCTTCTGGAGCTGCACTTTTACCCACGACTATCATCACGGAGCTTCCAGTTTGGATGGCATATTCATGGACTACCTAAAGCTACTCGAAACGCGTCAGGTCTTTGAGAAATCTATCGTGATTCTGCTCAGCGATCACGGCGAGCGGTTTGGTGAACTCGTCGAATTGTCAGACGGGTTTCTGGAGGAACGTTTGCCCGTGCTGCACATCTATTTGCCTCCCTGGTTCCGCAAAAAATATCCTACGTTTGCCCAGTCGCTGTATTTGAACCGCAACCGCCTCTCGTCTCCCTACGATCTCCACAATACGCTGCGGCACATTCTCCAGCTGAATGCATCGACCTCCGATCAACTTCCTCCGCTGACAAATTGCCCCACCAGTCAATCTCTTCTGCACCCATTGCCACGGGAACGCAGCTGCAAAGATGCCTGCATCGGAGATCACTGGTGTACCTGCAACGAATTCATGGCCATTAAGCTCAACGGAGAGGCATATAACATGGTCAAACTGACGCTGTTCTACATCAATCGTTGGTTGGTTTTGAACCAATATAACAAAAAATGCGATCGCCTGTTTCTTGAGGATCTGGACTATGCGGAGCGGAAGGTGCTAAACGAGGATAATGGTCAGGAGTCCTTATACGGTACTATTAGCATCTATCGTATGCGCTTTCACACCAACCCGCCTTCTGGTCGCTTTGAGGCCACGGTGCGCTACGACAATAATCGGAAGCGTTTGGTTAACTTCAATATAGACGATGTCAGTCGCTTGAACAGATATCACAACGATTCGCTCTGCATCGAGGATAAAATTGCCAAAAAGTTCTGCTTCTGCAGAGGAATCATTGATCCAGATTGGACAAATCAGTAGAAGACAAGACCAATGTTTGCAAATTTCAATATATTTCATCCTTCGAATGACATCACATCGAATAAATTAATGATCCACCAATTATATTAATTACATATCTGCTATATACATAGTTTTTTGTTTGTTTTAGGACGAGGTTTTACTCGATCACACAGTAGTAGGACTGGCCTGGTATCTCTCTTCCGCACCATTAATCTAGTAGTCACTGACTAGAACTTCCTATAGGAAAAGTCATACCCAACTCGTGTCCAACTGAATTATAGGCAGCTCAAAACGAGAGACTGCTAATATAACAATATATTGTACATTTTAAAAGAAACCAAAATGAGTAATTCATCTTGGCTCGATTTAGACTTAACAAACTCCTTCACTCCAGTCGAGTGTGGCACCACCATCATGGCTGCCGAGTTTGAGGGTGGCGTGGTGCTGGGTGCTGATTCCCGCACCACCGCTGGGTGCCATGTGGCCAATCGAATCACGGACAAAGTGACTCGGATCACGGACAACGTCTACTGCTGCCGCAGTGGCTCTGCAGCGGACACCCAGGAGCTCTCTGAGGTGGTCTCGAATTTGATGTGGCATCGTGAGATGCACACGGGGAGCAGACCCTAGTGCGCGACGTGGCCGCGGAGTTCCGGGACAAATGCTACAACGGTCGCAAACACCTGTATGCCGGCATCATTGTGGGTGGCTGGGACGATCTGCACGGAGCCCAGGTGTACAACATTGCGCTGGGCGGCATGATGATGCGCGAACAGTTAAGCTATGGCGGATCTGGATCCATATACATTAGTGGCATGCTCCGGGACGGCTACCGTCCGAACATAGAGAAAGAGGAGTTGGTGCTGCTTTTCAGGTCGGCCCTCAAACAGGCCATCCATCACGATTCCTTCTCCGGGGGAGTATCGCGCATCGCGATCATCACCAAGGAAGGCATCGAGCGACGGGTGTACTACAACACCAGCACTGGCAAGGCCCAGGCCACAGGCACTGATGTCCTCTTGGGCTGTGGCGAGACCAAGAAGCCGCGCAAGTCTTGAAAATAATTAATAATATTTATTTGTTGAATAAAATCCTATTCAGATTACTCAAGGCTCCAACAAAGTTAATCGCACAAATGTGTCAGTTCGCTTATGGGAAATATCGATAGCGAATAAGTAAAAGTGTTATAAATTTGTTTATGATAACCCCATATACACTTTATTCCAATCTATTCATCTATATCTCAGATTACAGCAGATTACGGTTCGAAACATTCGAAACGTTCGAATAAAGAACAGTCGAATAGGAGAACAGTGAAACTTACCTTATTCCACGTAACTGAACTCCAGTTATTTTCTGCACCAGCTATTTTTCTCAGTAGCTTAGCTTGAAATAAACGTATCTTGTTCATGTGTGTTTTTGCTGAGATGCCATACAGTTGTAGTCCATAACGTTGTAAGAGATAGTTTGTTATCAGAGTTCAGAAGGCAATAAATTTTTAATTTTTTGGTTTTTAACGATATGATAGTTTGAATGATGTGACTTTTGTCCAGTGTAACTCATAGAAATTTGAAAGCAGTATGTTGGTCAAATAATGTTCCATGTAGGAAGAGTCCTGGAACTGTAGAGTGTAGGGCCAAGAGCACTACCGTGTGGGTACATTTCGATACAATATCCATCGCAGACTGGTGTTTTGTGCTGTGATCTTGCTACTGTTCTTTATAGGACTTCAATGACCAGAATTCAGGATACAAAACGCAGTATGAATGCTGTATAAATCTTGTATTTCAAATGATCATTCCAATGCGGAAACAATTTTCAGTATTTTAGGTTACGAGATCAGCAGCCCTTTGCATACCAATCACAGGAGAACACTTTTCCAATACCCACTTCATTTTAATTTTACACGAAAGAGCTAACATGAGACGTAAATTAATTTTGAAAATAAAAAAATACAGTATCATATTCTTTGCTATCCTATTGGTGTTCATATGGGCCAATCATGTCAATCGCGACAAGGAATTTAATGATGCCGCTGGACCGTTTCCTCATGGCAAGGAGCAGCAATCAGCTGGTAACAACAATACGCCGCCCCTATCCCGCTCGGAGAGACTGTACGAGCTGGCCAAGCTGCAGCACTTGAAGAATCGAGAGTACTACGTATTGAAGGAGCAGAGGGCGCGAACGTCCACCACTAAAGCGACGACACGAAACTATGAAACTACACGTGGTGATGCTGATGATAAGAGGATGCAGTACGGAAAGCCAAGGAAGACAGCCAAGCCCGCGAACCGGTACTTTGTGTTTAGCAACAAGTGCAAGATCCCCTATGCGGATCCCTTCTCCAGCGAAGCTCTGTCCATCTTCACTCCATCCAAACTAAGGACCTGCACCAACGAGTCGGATCTGATTACGCTGAGCTTCGATAGGAAACTACAGAAATACAAGATCCAGGTGAATCCCCAGGCGCTTGCCAAAATGGCCCCGGATGTCACTGAACTAAGTTGCAGCTATCAAGAGGTGATCCGCGGTCAAAATGCCACCGGCGAGTTCTTTAGTGTGTAAGATACATTCAGTTCTGACTGATTGATTACTGTTTAAATGAACCTCTTCTGTCACAGCCTTCTGCCCCCCGTCGACATCACACAGAACATGGCCCTGGATAAGAATATGAGTGGAATTGTAGCCGAGTGCCATGATGAAAAGAACGCGTCCAGAATCATTCAGAGAGATGCCTTTCCCCTCGTGCAGGTGGTCAACCAGACATCCCGGACTGGGTCGCATCCTTTGGATATACAGCCCAGCGTCATTATGCTGGGCCTGGACACCATGTCGCGGATGAACTTTAGGCGCACTATGCCACGGACAGCCGAATATGTGCGAAAGTTGGGCTGGTTCGAGCTGGAGGGCTACAACAAAGTGGCGGACAACACGTATCCAAATCTCTGTGTTGTTATGGCCGGTGGCAAACCGAAGGAATTAGAAGAAGTCTGCGAATTGTCACGCCATGGGCGCATGGATTCGTGTCCATGGATATGGAGGGATTTCAAGAAAGCAGGCTACTCGACGGCATATGGCGAAGATATACTACAGTACGGCGTCTTCGTAGGGCAAAATGCGGGCTTTCTTGAAGAGCCAACTGACTTTTATCTGCGCCCTCTTCTGATGGGCCTAACTCAATCGATGCGCATCTTCAGGAGATTTGGCTACGACTATTGTTTGGGACGACGAATAACCGTCTCCTATTTGTACGACTTTTGCGTGCAGTTCGCGCAACGATTTATCGAGGAGTTAGATCAACCAGCCTTCGGTTTCTTCTGGAGCTGCACTTTCACCCACGACTATCATTTCGGAGCTTCCAGCTTGGATAGCTTATTCATAGACTACCTAAAAAAACTCGAGACGCGTCAGGTCTTTGAGAAATCCATCGTGATACTGCTCAGCGATCACGGCGACGGATCTGGTGATCTCGCCGCACTGTCAGACGGGTTTCTGGAGGAACGTTTGCCCATGCTGCACATCTATTTGCCCCCCTGGTTCCGCAGAACATATCCTAAGTATGCCGAGTCCCTCCATCTTAACCGCAACCGCCTCTCGTCTCCCTACGATCTCCACAATACGCTGCGGCACATTCTGCAGCTGAATGCATCGACCTCCGATCAACTTCCTCCGCTGACAAGTTGCCCCACCAGTCAATCTCTTCTGCACCCATTGCCACGGGAACGCACCTGCAAAGATGCCTGCATCGGAGATCACTTCTGTTCCTGCAACGAATTCATAGCCGTTAGGCTCAACGGAGAGGCATACAACATAGTCAAACTGACGCTGTACTATATCAATCGTTGGATGATACTGCACCATTTCAACAGACACTGCGATCGCCTGGTCCTTGAGGAACTGGACCATGCCGAGCGGAAGCTGCTTGGGGTGGATAATGACAAGGAGACCTTGTACGGGACCATTATGATCTATCGTATGCGCTTTCATACCTATCCATCTGAGGGTCGCTTTGAGGCCACGGTGCGCTATCACAGTGAACTCGATATTTTGGTTGACTTCGATATAGGAGATGTGAGTCGCTTGAACAGATATCACAACGATTCGCTCTGCATCAAGGATAAAATTGCCAAAAAGTTCTGCTTCTGCTTTAAAGATGGAGTCAGCAAACCCGAATGGCAGAGGATGATAATAAATTTTGACCAAAAAATTACCACAGAATCTGTTAAAGTACGAATCTAATCAATTTTCCGCCCAAATAAATGTGACAATTTCATCAGTTGAGTTAATATGGTTGTTAGACTTGGTGTTTAGTTTAAATGGATCTTATTGAGGGTCGGTTATCGCTTCTTGTACTCGTACTCGTTGCACCGTCATCTGGGCTTGTGTACAAGTGCCACGACACTCTGCTGATTGGGGGGAACCTTAGCATACAGAAACTGCTCGATCAGAATATCGAAAATGCAGTGGAAAAGTTTGACGTTTACACGGAAAACTGTAAGATGCCGCAGCTGAGGGTATTCTCATCGGAGATTTGTCGACTACGCTCTAGACACCGGCACCGCACCTCAGAAAGTTGCGGACCGAAACGTCCTCGTCTGATTGGGTCCCAATGGAACTCGTACCACCACCAATATCAGCTTAGTATTCACCAAGAAGTGGCATCTCAACTGTTGGGTGACGAAAGGCCTATCGTCGAGTGCTCTTTCAGGGTCATTGAATGGCTTAAACTGCGAACAGCATTGATGTTCAAGGACCAGCTTTTGGTGCCCAAGGATGTAAAGAGCATGGTGTTGCAGTGTGGCTTAAGGGCCAATCGAACTTACGCCATGCACCCCCGACGGCTGTACGAGGGTTTGTCGTTTGTACAGCCTAAGGAGGGGAAACCACTGATGGCCCATCGCCAGCCCAGTGTCCTTGTCCTGGGCATTGATTCCATGTCGCGAGGCAATCTGCGGCGCGTCCTGCCCAAAGTTAGCGACTTTCTCGGTGACAGGCATTGGCACGAAATGCGAGGCTTCAACGCAGTGGGGGACAACAATCTTACGAAAGCAGATCGTTTGTCGTTCGTGTGGAAGGACTTTAAGAGTGCCGGCTACGTGACTGCAATGTCTGAGGACAGTCCGGAGATCGGCAGGCTCCAGAGTCCACCCGTGGACCATTATCTTCGGCCTTTGCCTATGCCCAAACTCAGCCGCTGTCAAAGGAAACGAAGCAGCTTGGAACATACCCTGGATTACTGCACTCAGCTGATCGAACGAAATGTGAAGGGCACTAAGCCGTTCTTTGGGTTCTTCTGGACGAATCTTTTTTGGTCCGAAAGCTATGCCGAACCGTTGGACAATGATGAGGAGGTGTATGACTATCTGAACAGGTTCGAGACGTTGGGACTCTACGAAGAGGCCATTGTAGTTGTCCTCAGCGATCATGGGAAGCAGTTTGGCAATCTGATTCACCTTCGCGATGGTCATTTGGAGGAACGTCAGCCCATGTTGTTCATATCACTGCCAAAATGGTTCCGGCAACGCCATCCAGGGTTTGTAAATGCCTTGCAGTTGAATAGCCATCGCTTGTGCTCTCCCTACGATCTCCAACTGACTTTGAAACATATATCCTCGCTACAGGTCGCGCACGAGACTGTACTTGCGAGTCCCCCGTCATGTCCTCGCTGTCAGAGTCTGTTCTATCCGCTGCCAGAGATTCGAACTTGCTCTGAGGCGGGCATCGGGCCACATTGGTGCTCGTGCGATGCATATAGAACGCTGCCACTGAGCGACAATATTCAAACCATGGCACACTTTGTGGTTCAACGAATTAATCAATTTTTAACCGATCTCAGTCTAACGAATCGGTGTAGTAAGCTTCGTTTGTCTGGCATTAGACGGGCCCAGAAGAAAGAGAGATACCCGCATGACGATCCCAATGTGTGCCACTATCGCATTAAACTGGAAGCCCTGCCCAATACGGTGGTATTTGAGGCCACCGTGAGCTACAACGAGCTGACGCATCTGATGGATACGGACATCAGTACGGAAATCAGCAGACAAAATTCTTTCGATCGGGATGGCAGCTGCATTCAGCTCAAAATGGCGCAGAAGTTTTGTGTGTGCCACAACAGGATAACTACTAATTAGATCCTAGAGTATCCTTGAACTCTGTACGTGTATTTTATTTAAATTTAATTTATGCTAGCGGCTACGTTTCAATTGCATTGGACTCTTATGGTTAAACGATATGCGTCTATATATATGTATATATATGTGTACCTACTTTATATATATCTAGTGAAATCAAATGTTGAATTAAATTCTCTAACTCTGATTCTGGTTCTGCAACCTAATGGTCCCTCGTACCATCATAAAACTCAACAAACCAGTTTTAACAATACTATGCCTTACGCCTAAATCGATTAGAAAACTATAAAACCTTGCGATAAATTCTCATTCTACATGTACGAGTCCACAGGATATCGTTCGGCCTCCTCAAGCATGTGTCTAAAGTCCACGGGCACGGGTTGGGCCACCGGTCCAGTGCCTGGTCTACCAGGCACATGGCCATTCATCATTTGGGAGGGATTCTTGCCACTGACGAGGGCACTGCCCCGATTCTTGAGATGTCCATTCATCATGCTCACGTGATGACTGATCGTGGGCACAGCCCCAGGGACATTCGTCTCCAGATCGTGCAGTATGGCATCTGTCTGCTCGTTGCGCATCATCTGATTGCCCAGTGGTGCTGTGGCATCGGTGTCGTCGCTTCGGTTCAGCAACTGCTGGACATGATTCCGAATGAGGCGCTCGAATTCACGCTGCACCGACGGACTGTCCGTGTCGCCATCAACCTAAAGGATTAGATTCGATTATGGTCTGAAGTTTAGGCGAACAAATGAGAACTCACAATCTGCAAGCGATTGCTATTATCCATGGTTTTAAGCATGGGCAGAGTCTGTTCACGAAACAGTTCCAGACGACGTCGAAACGAGGACACTGTATCGTCTATACGCCCGCGTCCTAGCTGAAGTTTCGAACAGTCCAGCAGGATAATCGGCGGACGTTGCTGGTACTAGAAGATAATAAAGTTTTCGTTTTAAATGACATCATTTTCATGGGATATTCGCCCTGAAGATCTCTCACCTTGTTCTCAAAGTATTTGACTTGCTGTAGATTTCTCGGATAGCCATCAATAATTATGCCCGTTCTGTCGAGCAGTTGGCGGAGATTCGACTCGAGCAACTGATTTAATGACTTCTCCGGGGCCATATCCCCAGCAGCCAGGGCCTCCTTGACCGCATAACTTTCGGTATTGGCACGTGGCGCAGAGTCTGTGATATTGCGCAAAAGTCGACCCACACTGCATAGGAATGTCAAGAATAAATTATAATTGAAGATAGAGATATCCTTAAGCCTCAATCCTTACCTTATGTGCGCCCAGCCGGGATTCAAGCCTACAGCCTTGAGGCAGAGGGTGGCTTTGTTACTGCCTGGTCCACCAATCACCCAAATAATGGGTGGCAAAACTGGTAGATCGGCGGTATCCGGCTTGCGCTTTGGCTGCTGGGTGACAACCACACCGCTGTCATCGTCAGCACTGGTGGTGCCGCCACCCTGATGGTGTCCCACATTGCGGTCTAAGCCAACATTCTGATCGATGGCCAGATCTGCGGCCAGAGGCAAGGTGGTCTCGGTATCGGTGACGGTGGCATTGTTGTCGTCTGCAATGTGAGTCGCTTGGGCTTGACTAGGTGCAGTGTCTACGCTAACTATACTGCCGGGTATATCAAGTATCCCTCTGCCCATACCTGTAACTCCATTCATCATGGCCTCTTGGTTCTCGAGCGTGCTAAGTATATCTAAGACAGCGGTGCGAAAATCTTTATACACCTCTGTAGGAGCACGCTCGCCATTAACCTTAAGTAGTAGAAGGGGAATTATCTCTAGATTCTCTAGATGGATATAGAACAATTTAGTACTCACGGCCAACAGCATATCGCTTTGGTCAAAATAATCAGCGACTGGCATCACATTTTTGAAGAAATTTTCCAATTCCATTTTGGCTAGGGAGAGTACAACATGACCTAATTTGGCACCATAATCGATTTGTTTCTGCAGAACCGATTGGCGCCAGGATATTAAGATCACGCCATTGACGACTTGTATCTGAAGAAGCGGGAAAAAGTAACAGCCCGGTTAATAGGGTGGACATTCGTTACACTCCCAAAAAGCCCATCATCCAATTAGCACTTGCTCGTGTAACGAATTGAGCATGTGCTCGACTCGACTGTAAATTCATGGGAATTATGGCCGAATAAACAAACTGTTTGTCTGTCTGTCGGTGTGGTATGGTGTGGTGCTGACCCATTTGCCAGTTAATTAGTTCAAATAGTTCAGCAGCAATTTACTGGGCCAAGAAGACACACAAACACACGAAATGTGAGGTGTGGTTTCGTAATAAATAAAACGACTGTAGGGACAAAATTGGTGACCAAATGACGAGTGGTAGAAATTACCTTCTCCGAGTACTCAACAACGTCGCGCATTGAGCGTGGATATCCAGAAATTAAGTATGCTTTGGCAGCTGGAGCCATTTTCATTTCCAACATCAACACTTCGGTGACCGTTTTCGATGATAGTTGAGAAAAGTCCTGCATGTCTGTAAAGGGAAATTGAGAGATCTATAGAATGCTAAGATATGTTAGAGATATTGGAGCTTACAGAACTTAAGAACTGACATCTACAATTAAATCTAGGTTTAGTTTGCTTACCATTTCCCATTGCATATTGCTGCAGCAGATCCATCATATTGATGTGCGTTACACCGCGTCGATCCTGCATGAAGGTATCGCAATGGGTCACCTTGCCACTACCGGGGCCGCCTAAAACAAATATCACTGGCACTTTGGGCGGATCGAATTTGATTTTTCCAGCATTTTGCATATCGATAGCGACGACATTGGTAGTACCCGCCGCTGTCGTTGCCGCTGCTGCAGCGGCTTCCAAATCGCCAGAATTTTGGCCATTCCGATTCCGTGTATGATTCCAATCGTTGCCTGGTTCGCCGGTATCTTGTGCCGCGCTGGCATCTGAAAAAGTTTACAAGAACCAGGAACTTGAACTTCATTCGAGCAACAGTTGACCCTGGGGGGGCATGGATGGGTGGATGGGTGGCCATTAGTCAAGCGGAAACCGGATGTGTTGGCAAGTTAGCGCTCGCTCGGGCCTTTTGAGGGGCCCTCGTGCCAATTTGGCATTAGTCTACCTGCCCCTTCGAGCGGGCGGAAGCAATTTGCCAGGAGTAGGAAATTAGTTGAAGGGCGAAACGCACAGGGGACAAATCGCACAAAACACATCATTAAAACATGTTTAACAATTATTTAATTGTATAGCAACAGCATATACTATATATCGTATGGAATTACGTCATCGCTGAATTCATTCATGGAAAATCAGCTGGGGCATTCTCAAAGCTATAGCCCATAGATATGGCTAATGCCAGGACCTGAATCTCCCCTATCCCTATGCCAATCCCCATTCCCACACACCAACCACCTCGGCAATTTCGCCTATTTCCAGTCGTGCACGAGTGTCCTGTGTGCTGTCTGTTTGGTTCTGGCTTGAGTCCTGTGACATTTTTATTGATTTTCCTGCAGTTTTATTTAATTGACATGTTTTGTTATTGTTGCTATCCCTTTTCGGCCTGTGTAGAGGCGACACTTTTCATGGTTTTTCATGGTTTTCCGTTTTCCGTTTTTTGTTTTTGTGGGTGACGCGCGCGTTTTCAGGATTTATGTGTATTAGGTTTTGGTGGTCAACGTACATGACCAAGGATATGGCCAGCCATCGAGGCCGGCCACCGAGAATGACCCAAGTTCCGATTGAAATTATAGCATTGGGCAAGGTCCGCTATCCGTTATGGATATATGCACGTAGGTATCCGTACCGTACATTATATAGCATATAGATTTCATTCAAAAATCGTTTTGTCACACAGATAATTGTTTTAGAGAAATGATTGCAGCAATTTCAATTGTAATTGTCATTTGAGTAATGGATAATTTAATATTAAAAGGTAATTTTCTATCAGAGGTACGGCCAGGGAGATCTATTCTGTTGTAAAATAGAAGAAATTGGAAATAGAAAGAATTCCTTGAACTTAACTGTTCTTTGTAATGCCATATACTTCTAAATTTAAAGGAAAATGTAGTCTAACGAAATACTGTGGAGGGAATAATCCAGTAGATATTTCAATTGTGAAATTATTAATTTGAAATATATGATAGAGAAAAAACGTAAGAACTCTTTATAGCTTTCGTTATTTTTTTGTATCTCTAAGATTTGCAAATATAGCTTTCCTCCTAAAAATATGCTACAAAAAATATATCAACCTCTCAAATCAAAGACAAAATAAAGCCAAAAAATATACTCTAAAAATAGAGTCCAATTAAAATAAAAACTCTGCAGTTCTTCGACTTGAAAACCCTTAATGAAAAGCCCTTTATTCCACACACCCACCTGCCGTATTAATTCCCCTTGGCGTGTTCAACCCGCGACTCATTAGGGGTATTTGTATTTTTTCAAGAGCTAAACAGCAATCTGTGATTAGAAATCTCTAGCAGGGTTGGGGCATTACTCACCTGTGTCTAAACAAATACCCATTATCCATTCGGTGGCCAGTATAGCTGAATTTTCGCAATGCTGTTTTCCCTACCACGCATCTACCAGCAGAACATGCAGCCCGGCGGCACACACTCTTGCACCCGCACTGTTGCACACGGTTGAAAAATTATCGCATCCGTATAAAAAACAGGTGGTGTGTGTTCTTCAAAGGAATATTTTTCGTTGTAAAATTCCAAAAAAATTGTGCACATTGCAACAGTAGCGTCTGTCCATGGCCACGACGACGGTAAAGGTATTCTCTATTATATGTAAATATATATATTTACAATATATGTGTTTATTGTTGGTTGGTATCTCTGGGATACTTGTTAGGGGTTTGGTTTGTCGGGTTTTATGGTTGGTAACACGCACGAAAACCGGGGAACTACAGGCCACTGCTGGCGGTATTATGTTGCCGCGTACTCTCTGATTTTGTGTTCTGATTTCCCAGGCTTCTTGGGCTCTCCGGTTTGGGGCACGTACTGCTCGATGAACGTCCGAAACGAAACTGAATTTCAAAATTGACAAATGACTCGGCTTTGGTAGCTCCCCGAGTGGATTACGATTCCGATTCCGTCTGGTCGAGAGTCGGGACTGGACTCTTGGTCACTCAGTCACCCGCTTTTCCAATTAATGAATACTTTATGAATTTCCAGCGGGTTTCCTGGCCTCCCTCCCCACAAAGCACACGACTATCCATCGACTATCCACATGCGATTCCACTCGCGTGGGGCACCGCATGTAGGTTGAGTGGGTGTGTGGGGTTATCTATCACGGTTGGGATTTTCTTGGCTCTCCCTGGAAACCTCACGCACCATTCTACAGTTATTTCCACGACTGTGTCATTCATGGGCCGCCGCCATTTGTTTATGCGCTCCAAACAAATTGTGTCCTGACCGAGAGGAGTGTCCTGGAGCCATAGCGCACAGCAGTGCGTTTCTCACAGAGGTGCACCACCCCGCCACCACCCAACCTACACACATGTTCAGAATACCTTGTAGGGAATACTTTAAAGCATTCTCCCTGCCCTGCTGTTCTTTCGGTTGGCGTGCTGTTGTCGTCCATGTTGATTGTTCTTGTCATTTTGTTTTGTTTTGTTTTGTTTTTGTTCATATTTTGTTCGATCTAAATAAATCCTTTGACTTGCAGCTGTTCAAGTCGAGAGGGCCCAAACAGACAACAATATGGGGCAGGCTGTTAGGATATGAGGGATAATAAGAGGAATCGGATGGAAGAAATTAAAGTAGCCAACATTTGGTTGTAATTTATGTAGTATGATATATTTCTAGGAAGTAAATACTAGGAAAGATAATACAAATGGAACAGATAGTTTTGTAAATAATATATATTTTCTTATGAAAAGTTTATTTTCTTCAAAGTAGTCATAATTTTTTCCATGAAATGATCTAGTGCTGTGCATCGTACACTTTTAAGGATCGAATGCCACAAATTACAGATGGAACCTAATAAAATGCCCATGAGTGTGCCAACAAAGCGTTCACCTATCATGACTTGAGCTATATTATACATATGTAGGAGTATGTGTTCCATTCTGAAAGAGTCTTTCATGAGCCTGATGGCAATAAAATTGCGCAATCATGCCACACATTTACAAAAACAAAAGAAAAACCCCAAATTGATTAACCCTATAAAGTGGAAAGATGCAACGATAGTGCCATGGCATGGGTTTCTGTCTGTAGGTGGGTATATGGTGAGCCATTTGGGGGAAAGGCAAGAAGAATGATTTAAATTAATATTTCACACCAATAATTGTCTGTAATTATTAAGTTTTTCTGTAGCTGAAAGTCCCGCTTTGTGGCAGGGAAGAAGCGTTGACAGATGACAGCTGTCAAAATTTCCGAAATCAGTTCAATTAAAATTCTATTGATTTTGTTGTTAGTTCTGTTGAAATACTCGTAATACAGGAAAGGGGTCTGAGGGACTGGGTCTGTGGTTTTATTTGGGGGGGCATAGGCTTAGGCAAGGACACGCAAGGAAGTTCAAAGCTCAAGGAAATCACATATCGATCAAATTGGTCTCATATCGATCCATGGCCGACCACAGATGCGACGCCTAATTTGTTGGAATTTGTGGACATGTCATGTGTCCCGTCGACACAAGGACAACAACGACAACACCCACTACACAGATAATACCAACAGCCCAGCCATACTATATCCCATAGACTGAAATTGACACCCACACCCACACCCACACCTCCCCCAAAATGATTGGGTCGTGGGTCGAGTGTTGTGGGGGCCTGAATTTTCCAACTTATGAGTAAAATAAAGCCTTCGCAATGACCACAACATCGAGGAGCGAGGCTCGTGTCTCGTGCTCGTCCTTGAGCCCGTCCGGTGGGGCGTTTGGTTATTAAATGCCTTTTTGAAACTTAATTAAGGCTACGTGCTCTTTTTTGGCTTAAATATGTACATAATCCCAGCCAAGGTGTGCTCGTTGAGCCCTTTGGGTTAAGCAATACGAACCGAAACATCTGTGATTACGGACAATCGCGAAGGTTGAATGTCTTCAATGGGGGATCAAATGAAGGCGTTGAAAGAAAGCTAAATTGGAAGTCCGTTTTGCAGAAAGGGAAACAAATCGAATTAAACGAAAATATAAATGGTATTTATACGCAACAAAAACCCTTTGGAAACTTTTAATTAAGATATAGACAATCTCCTTTCAATTACAGCTGTAGTTTATTATTCACATCTCTCAAGGAAAATCTCTGGCCATCGTTCACCTTTTATTTATAGGTTTTACCTATTTAGAATTAGCCTTGTCCTTGCTGGTCTATTGCCCCGCACGTGGCTTGTGTATTTGGGCCAATAAAGTCATTCAAAGGTGATTAGTGAATAGACTAAAATATTTACACATCTCAAACCCGAAAAAAGTGTCTCAGAATCTGGGTATGTGAGTGTGCATGAGAACTTTTGAAGCCGCCCCATGGAAGAGGGTTAAAGACTGTCCTGTGTCCCATTCTCAGGGCCTCCCCATCCCACTCCCGCCATAATATGACTTTTTATATAAATTTTTGATCATCAACTGTAAATTTCCCAAAGGGCGGTGTTCCAAGGTTCTTTGGTAGGGAGAACTAACATGTTTTTCTCCTTTGAACTTTTAACTATTTTATGGGATTTTTGATGAGTAGTCAGTTTGTTATTTGTTATCGCGTTTAAATATTGATTCTGGCCCCAAGGACATATGGAAAAAAAAGAGTAGAATTTTAGATTATCTTTGAAGAAAATGTTACCTACAATCCTCCACATTAAAATATTTATTTACTTACAGAATAAGATCTACAAAACATAATATCACTGGTTAGAATTCTACAGCATTCTACAGAATTTGACTAAAGCGACTAAAGCTTCGATTATTTTATTATCCTATTTCTTACTCGACTGCTCTCCCACACTGGGGGCATAGGCCTGGTTCTCGTAGCCAGCGAAATTGCCTAGAACCATGGATATGCGGGAGGAAGAGTGCTGTATACCGTTCCCTGTTTGCTTGTCATCCGATCCTCCATTCACCTTAGGGCCAGTCGTGGGCAAAACAAAGTTTGCTCTGAGACAGCGTCGATGGAGGAACATCCGAAGCTTGAAGAAAGCGAAAAGCAGGACGTAGACGCAGCAGGAAAGAATAAGAACCCCCAGAACTGTGATGAAGGAGCTCTGGGGTTTAGTCCAGTCGATCACATGATAGATATAAGGTTTGCCTTTCCTAAAGAATAAAAAGAAAATGAATGATCATTGAACATGATTGAATGATTAGTTCCTCCACTTACTTGTTAATCCCGCCACACACTTGATAGATGTACGAGAAGATGGCATAGATGACGCCGAATAGTACTGGTAGAAATATATGAAGTAGCCGCAGCGGATGTGCCACAATCCACAGATCGATGAACATACAAATCGAGTTGAAGGCATGGGTGAGCACATTTGTGGCGTCCAAAGGGCTCTCATTAGCTGAAAAACAGAAAAGAATATTTGTTAGTTTATATAGATACTATTTTCTAGGGACCCACTCACCATCATACAGTATAGTCCAATAGATAATCGTAATGACAATGGATAAAACCAGACTTATGATGTGCATACCCCAATATAAACGAAAATAACTAAAGGAACTCTTAACATTCAAAAGTTTATCTGCAAAAGTCAAACAGAATTATAATCATAATCATGTGAAGTATAACATCTGTATCCCAAACTTACCCGCATATTCCGGATGATAATGCCAAATGGTGACCAGTACGGCACCCAATAGATTTGTCAGCATACACATCCATATGCCCCAATTGGTCATGTAGATAAAGTACAGCCAATAGCTGGTATCATCATCTGCCAGAGGCCACATGGACTCGATTACCACGCCCAAAAAGAACAGCGCCATGAACCAGCGATAGAACAAATATATTATGCTCTTAGTACATGTTTGCCACTAAAAAAAGGGTTAAAATTATATAACATTTAAAGATTTCCACATAGGAGTAAAGAGTGTGAAAAAAGTGTTTCAGTGACAATTATTAGCTCTTAAATAACTAAATTGATTAAAAAAAAATAAAAGTTCTTCATGTGAACCGTATAATTACAGGGGTTCTCCTTATACATAGGTATAAGGTATTGCAAGTATCTAGCTAGCTAGTGGCTCTGTCCCAAAGCTAGTGATGGTTTGCCGCTTATGAATATTTCAATAGTTTAATTTAAAATGCTAGTACAATCGCTGTGCAGAGGGCGAACTTTACTGTCATATATATACGTACACCATATATATATTGAATATTTGTGGCCAGAAAGAGAGGTCACTGTCTATTGATACTGTGAATGGAAGAAGTCATCAAATATGCTCAAGGTAGTCCACACAGAAAATGGTTTGGAAAAAATACGAACAAACAGAACGCCCACTACGTTTTACACTTGGGATTGGGTTGGTTCTATGAACCTCTCAAGGTATAACCATAGGAAAAACATCTACTTTGCAGTTCTAGTGGTTCTATAATCTCAATTTATATTCTAACATTAAAAGATTTTTGGCAGCTACTTTAAGAGAAACTTCTAGAGAACCCTCGTACATTTGGTCCTGGGAAGTCTCATATAACCTCTCCACTACCCTTCCAATGCATTTTCCGTGCCCCATGCGAACACAATTTTAAAATGCCCATCATGTACATTGACCCGCACCAAGTGCATTACCAATATTCCGCCTCCTTAGGTGCGTGTCATTTGTGGGCGTGATGTGGCGTGCTCAAGGCCGTATCCGCCACAGCCTTACACAGCTATTAGCTTTACAGTATTTGTTTTTCTCATTGGTGTTATCTGAGACTCTGTCTGTCCGTCTGTCTGTCTTTGGTATATGACAGAATAGTTCTTACCTGCGATTTGACAAAATCATCGGGCGTGTCATGATCAAAGCCGCAGCTTTTGCGTGCAAACTCTTTCTTTACGGGATGGACAATCACCTGGAGTTTGCTCATCTTGTTAGCCTCTGTCTCTAACTATTTATTTGCTTGGCTCTTTCCGGCTTAGACGTAAGTTTACGTAAGCCTGCATGCAACTGTTGTGTTCTCCAAGGGATTATGCAATGGAAACTGTTGGCTGTGGTGCCATGCTCAGGGGCTTAGCACGATCTGGAAAAATATATTAGAAAAGTTATGAATATATATTTTGAGTCAGCTATAATTAAACAGCTCACATAAAAAAGAACATGCAGATGTTTTTCTCGAGAAGTGGAGATTAAAAGAAAATTAGCCAAAGCTTCAGGTTTTAGCAGTGCACTGCTTGTACGATTGTTTCAAGGGAAAACGAACCAATCCTTCAGGTTTCAGCGGTACACTGCTTGATCACCTCCGTGTGAAAGAGAAACGAACCAAAGCTTCAGGTTCTAACAGTTCCCTACTTCCAGGGTAATTTCAAAGGAAAAATAACTGTATATTCAATAATTTAATCAATGATTGTTGATTGATTGATGTTGTGCTATTATAAATGAACTGGTAAAATTCGGTATCGTATGTGGATACAGATGCCGTAGCTGTTCATCTTAATTATCTATTTATTTGGGTAATTTAAGGAATATCAATATGGATCCCCAATATCAATATATCATTTATTTAGTTGGGTCGCTTTGGATTCTTAGCATCATATGGCTGGGTATTTATTAAGCTCAAAATCTTAGGATTTTATGCTTAGTTAATATCGTACAGACACAATGAAAATGACTTATACTTGAGAGTGGGATGACTTCTCATCAAATGTGTACGTAGTTTTGAAAAAGAAGGAGAACTCTTTTTAAACTACGTACACGTTTGATGAGAAGTCATCCCACTCTCAACCATAAATCATTTTCATTCAGAGCCTATCCCGACTCTGTGTCGTCAACATCTACGAAAGTAAAAATCCCACAAAAATACTTTCTCAAAATGGAGATAACTCGAAAGCTCCTTTTGCCCACCTGGCGTCCTCTACTGTGGGGTGAGTAGAATTGAATCGTGGATAGAATAGAAGGTGAAATGGGGACTAATATATTTTCTTAATGGGGGGGGGGAACAGCCATTAGGCCACGTTCGTATAGTGACAGTGCAGTGGCATCCCTGCTCAAATTCCCTTCGGTCACGTTGGAGGAAGGAAAGTCCAAATATGTGCTGTCCCACGTTTATATCCATGGTATGATGGGCCAGGCCAGGCAGGTGATTCGCAGCAGCCCTAGAGCCAAGTACCATCGTGAGTTGAAAATTCCAAACAGAATCATTCAGTGTCTATAAGATATATCCCCCTCCCCTCAGTGCATATCTATGAAAAACTTCAAAAGGAGGCCAACAAATTGGGTTTGTGCACCCAGGGCCTGGGCGGCGGCTATATCGAATATGATCCGCAGAAGAAAACCATTAAGGTCTATGGCAAATCGGGAGTCTTGGGCAAAGCCGATCATAAGAAGTCCCAGGACATTTTACGTAAGGCTTATCCAGACGTTAAAATCGATGCAGAGCCCGGGAGTATGGCGCCCTAAAGCATATTATTTGAAAGAATTTCCAAATTCAATGTTTGAACATAGGCTTGAATCCAATTAAAAACTGAATGATTCCGGGACTGATTCAATGATTGTTTGCTTGGCAGATTACCACATTTACTTTGCGACTGCGCAACAACCCTTTGGTCTGACCTGACGTTCTGCAAAGATCAGACACAAAATTACACGAGTACGACAGCAGTCAAGAGCCGGGCCTAGTGGTCTGGTTAATCGTGCTATTCATCATATTATTTTATGGAGTGCAATGGTCTGGTAGCCCATCATTTGTAGATCAATTTAGCAGAAAGTTCATTCGCTTCGCTGCCCCGCTTTATTGACATGTTGTATGTAGCCGTAGCCATTGAATAATTATTCGCTAGACTAAAGTTATATATATAGAAATGTGATCCCTCCGCAGCTGTTTTGGCATTGGGTGTATTGTTAATTACAGCACTGAAAATATGAATTTAAACAAAATATAACAATTAGCCTGCTAAGGTCGAAGCAATGAAGCGAAAACAAGCTAAAGTCAGAGAGGTTCTCCTCAGCTTTCAGATCGAGGTGTAGGTCGAACACCCAAAGAGTTGGGTAATTTATAAACCAGACAGGCACTACTACGGAGTCGCAACTACTATTATCTCCTGAATGAGTAAAATGTTATGACTATGGTTATGGCAACCTTGGGTCATCCATAAAGCGGCTTCATCTGTGATTAGATTTTGCCTGCAGGCACTACTGCTCTTTCTATCGAAATCTTTATACGCTCAACTCGACTTTAAACATATTTTTCCTAAAAACTTCATTTGGTTGGAGCTCACTTTTCTAACATATAATTACCGCTGCTCCGGAGTTATTATACACATGATGTTCAGTGTCCCTGAACTTGCACGAACGGCACGCTAATGAAATTTTTCAACAAGAAACGCGTCTACACTAGAGGTGTTTGACTGGGGAAGTGGCGGTGCGGGGCGTATGGGGCCGGGCAATTCAGTTAACAAACTGTTTGGCCACTGACTACTACTACTGCTGCCTTGGCTGGTAAGAGACACTTTGGAGTCTTGTATTTACCCGCTCTTTCGGCGGTCGGTCGGTTATCGCTTGTGCTACATTTTTCGTCGTATAAAAGGGGCCAGAAAAGCATACAACAGATGTCTACAGTGCGTATCGAAATGGTAAAACAGTTGAAGGTAAACTTTGCAGACCTACTTTTAGCCTAGCCTTCCCATTACCAGCGCTTTTCGCTCTCAACAGGCTGTTGTGAAACTGACTGTACTCAGCCCAGTCTACGACAAGATATATAGGTTTATGGCCCCTGAAGTTGTACCACAATGAACCGAAAAAAAACAAAACTTGTTGACCTTTACGAGCTGTGTAAATAATTTTGTCGTATTGAATGCAGTCAAACCGCTCGGGTGAATGGCAAGGAAAAATGACTATCCAGACACGGCCAAGATCTTATCATGATCTCTTCTCTCCGATAAGATAAGACACGTCAGCCAAAACAATCACCACGCGGTGGTCTGATTAATTCACAATCTTTTCAATCATTTTTCAACCTTGTTGGGTCTCAAACAAAAGTGAAATCAAAATCATTTCTTATGCTAATAAAAAAAACTTTCATTCTCAAGTGCCATCCCAGACCGCAGCAAAGGCATCAGCAAAATTCTTGAGTTTTATTTAGTAATCCATTTTTAGACGAGACGCTAATGAGCCCATTGATAAACCCTGATTGGTATGGGGGGACCCTCTAAATAATTGCTGGTTGTCGATTAGACTGTCAACAAAATATTATTGTTTTGTTTTCTTCTCGCTGACAGAACCGCGTTGTAAAGTGATTAATAAGTTAAGAACCATATATAACCATTTAGTGTTCCATTTAGGGAACATTATGGAGCATTTTATGGGTCGAAAACAGTTAACTGTTTGAACATTTTACGATAGAAAAACTGCCATTCTGTCTCAATTATCGACTGCTGCTAAAGCAGCTGCTAATTAAGTTATCCAATAAGTTATCCAAAGGAAGGGCAGAGATCGATCAAGCACTCAATTATCTTTTATTTAAGTTGACTTTTTGGAGTGTGTCTTTAATTGTCGGGTTGAACAAGGTCAGTTTTGAAGTAGAAGTAAATAAGTAAGATTCCACCCTCTCAGAACCCAACTAAAACAACAGCTTTAGATGCGGATAAAACTTGTTTTTTTAATGCAAATCAACAATTTAGATTACCCCGTGAGATTACCATAAATAAAACAACCTTTGTCACCTTTTACAGACTTTTAAATACACTCACCTTCAAATAGTTCGTATCCAAATTCGTTTTGTACAGGAAATTTATAATTGCTCACTTTAGAATTTGGTGGGGCTTAACTCATTAACGTTTTATGGGTCTGAACGTGCCTTCAATTTCAAGTGTACGTGTGATTGGCGTAGCCTTTGCCAATGAGACAATCCGTATGCGATACGCAAACATCCGAAAGTAGAAACTTTACCAAGAAAATAAAAGAATTGAAATTTAAGTAAATTCCAATAGAATAAACTGTATTTTTTCTTCTGAAATAACACAGCAGTAAGGAGCCATGACAACTGAAAAAACACAATCATCATCATCAACAATTCAAATATGTAGACTCTTGCCACAAAAAGAATGAAGCAGGCTCCGCTGTGAACAATCTTTATTTTGTTAGACAGTGAAGTTTTTTCTAGGTATTTTTTTTTTTTTGCCACAAACTCTTATTATTATTATTTCTCCTTTTTTTCTTGCTATTTTTTATTGTTGTGCGGATTTGACGCGGGGCTTGGCTGGGGCTGTCTATCTGTCTAAGCTGTCTTTTTTTGGCCCGGTTGGTAATTTCTATTTGGGTCACCAATGGCAACACCAACAACAGCAGCAACAACAACAGCTACAACAACTTTGCATAACGGTATCTAGACATATTTTCGAGTTGTACGAGCATTACGATGACTGCAACAACAACAACAGCAAAACAGTCAAACACTCAACAACATTCACGCGCCAATGCACCAGAACCTCCAAAAGGCAACAACATCGCTCTATAGAGAGAGACACGCACTAACCATCCGACGAATAGCGCAGACCAGAGACCATCCGAAATCACGACTTTTCGTTGCGACGCACGGTACAAAAATGATCGTTGATCCGCAGCTTGTGGTGGGTAAGGCTCGGCTTTTGCTTCGCCGACGACTGCCACCACGAACGCAGCCGCCAGGTGAGCGATTCGTGTGGTTGGTTGAGTTTTACGTGCGCTCCAGCTCCAGCTGCTATAGGGTACAGGGGCTATCTTGTCTCCATGGAGATGTAGTGACAGGCAGAATTTCGAACCCATAAAACATGTATAAAACATTTACTTGTCCTTCTATATATATGAACACCTGGATAAATATAGAGATTTTGTTTGAATTAATAATTTTCTGTGACTTTTTCTTCGAACAATCCATTAAGAATAAGGCCAATCGGCTAAGTATTACAACCAGAAATGGGAAAACAAACCTCTTCCTCTCATTTCTACTTAAACCCCTAGTAACGGGTATACCCTAGTCGCAGCATCCAAATACCGATCTTAGTTGTTTTATTTTGCGCTGCAGCTGCGCTGCTGGTGCTGCCGAGATATTGACAGAACGATAAAAGCCATAAAACACGACGCGATGCCTCAGCACTCTTTGCTTTTAGCTCTGTTTTTCTGCCTGCTTATTTTATCAATTCTGAGCTTAATTACTCGTTCATCTTAGTGTGTGTGTGTTTGCTTCTTTTTGGCAAATGTTTGGAAGAATAACAGAAAAGTTTTTCGTACAGTTTGCCAAATGAATAGGGGGGAGGGACAAAGGACAGGGCATGTGGTATGCCTTAAATAAACAAATTTCCTATGCCTCTTCTGATTACTGTTCGTTTTGTTCTTTTATTTTTGCTGTGACACATACACACGATACGATGGTCTTGAAATCTAATTACCAAATTTACAAAGAAAACCTCTTACACAAAGCCAGAATACGAATCAAGCAAGGTAAGTCTTGGAATGGGGTTAGAGTCAGACTTAAAGCGAAACCAACCCGACAATGAGAATGCTCGTTACCCAATTCTGTGTGTCATTGAACCTCCTGTTCGTTCCACTTCAAATGGAAGATTGGGGTATATAGAGTGTACATTCGCGAAGCACAGAAATCAGTTCTATAGCTAAATCTTTTCAATAATCAACACCGGTCAATACCAGAATATTCTATACATCATAATTGATAACTTAATTCAGTTCCATTGTTATGTATTTTGATATTCAGACAATTACTCAGATCAGGGAGTCATTTAAAAGTTTCATACAACGCTTAAAATTCTTTAAAGGACATTTTTTTATTTTCAATATTCTTATATAATCTTCACTAAAATCTTGTCAGCTGTGATTTCTATTTATTTCGAAGTTATTTCTTATATCTTATGTGTTTGCTATTTCATCTTTATACAATTTCAAATTTCTCACAATACATTTTGCTTGGGTCATCAGAATCATACCAAATGCATAGAGTATTTTCAACAAATTTCATATCTATATACTATGCTCTTCTTATAGTAACAAGATCTTTGCTTATTTACTAGCCTAACTAAGCCAATTGATAAATGTAGCTTCGACATTAAGGAACCAGATGATTAAAACTTATTGTATCAAATACTAGACATAAATAAATGCATGCGAATGTGTTAGAGTGTCTCGCTATACTATAGATATGTATGTGTATGAGTGAGGATGTGCTGGTGATGCTTGTATATTGTTACATGTGCGGGGGTGATATTGACGGTCCTCATATGAGACCAACGGCATGCGGTGTCCACACCACACTGAAGGCCCTATTGAACATTCTCTTCAGCTTGTGGAGGCCGAAGAGCAGGAGCCAGTAGCACGTGATCAGCACAAAGATGCCCACAAATGTCACCAGACAGCGAGTGGGATTGTTCCAATCCAATATGGGATACACATAGGGATTGCCAAATCTGTGTGGAGGGAAATTGAATGAACATTATTCAACTAGATATATATGTATATATGCGGGTGCGACACTTACTCATCTGTGCCCCCACAGAAATGGTAGATGAGGGTGAAGACAAAGAACACAATTGCCAGAGCCATGCTGTAGACCACATGCAGGAGCCTCAGCGGAAATGCCACGACCAGGAAGTCGATCAGCATCATCACCGTGTTCAGTCCATGGGTAATAACGCTAATAGCCGGAAAACGCATGGGTTTATCTGAAAGTTAATAGAAGCAATTAGATCTATCTCATTCATGTAATCCAATGGTCGTCTACTCACTCATCTTGCCATGCAAGAAGACCCAGTACACTGTGGAAATGATCAATGCCAGCGATATGGTCATATTGTACAGCCACCAGTAGATCTTCAGTCCCCTCGTGGTCTCCGTTTTGTTGCCTGACTCCTGCACTAGACTCCGGGTATTCCTCAGATCGTAGTGCCAACAGGTGACCTGCACTGCGGCAATGAGCATGGTGATGGTGCACAGACCATATCCCCAGTTGGTCATGTAAATGAAGAACTTTCCATCGCAGAACTGCACAATAGCGCACATGATATAGACGCCCAGGAAGAACAGGGCCCATATCCATCGATAGAGCAGGTAGAGTGCGTTGGTGTCATCCTTTTGCCACTATTTTTGGATTAGATAGAAAGCTGATCGCTTAAGTAAGAAATCTTTTTATAGTTCCTTAATAATACCAAGAAAAGTACGAGTATATGAAGGTTCCATATAAGTAAGTATAATCAGTATAATAAGTATCTCTGACTTAAGTACATTATTGCAGAACTTGTACTTGCTTGCAATTTCCAATCAAATACCCACATAAAACCTTATCGCCGAGGTCACATTTGTCTGGCCCTAACGCCATGATCTTTTGCACATTTATATGATTTAATCATTTTAAAATAAGTATTCCAGGGGTTTCAATAATTGTATATTTTAATAATTTGTAAAAATCCATTAAAAACAACCTTTAAAAGTATCAATTACAGACCCCGACATTGTTATAGAATTACGAAATTTCCAAGGATTCTTATCGTAGATTTACTTGTTTTTACACGGATGATCGTTTGTGTAGATTATGTAATTTCTAAATTAAATATTCCACTGATTTGGTCGTCATAAAACAAAAAAACAAATAGTATAACAATTTATGACAGCTTCTGCCACATTTTTTTTGCTTATCACACAATGACGTAGCGCAGTTGTAGGCACCCGATTATGGGGCCCATAAAGCCAGTCACATTTTGTTTTCTTTGCAAATCAAAAAATCTCTGTTTACGCAAGTGCAATAATAACCATAATCATCATAATAATCAAATTAGTTGGATGTGAACTCGATTTATTGCGGAAATCAAATCGCTGGGATCTACGCCACGTTTACGCTACTCTCTGGGGATATTTAGGGGGGTATTGTTTGAAGTCTGATAAGGCCTGGTGGTATCACACTATTTGTCTGGTTCCTGTTTCGATTCGGATTCTACGCATTCTACGAATTCTTTTTTGGGGGCGCTACCCATTTGGCACGGAACTTTTTTGCGCAATGATTCATTATGTTATTCTCTGAAACCGTACTTTGAAAATCTGTTTGGTTGTTATCTTTTCCCTCAACATCGCAATGAAATGTCTAAAAAACTGCCTCATTAGCTTTATTAGTCTGGCAATCCTTATCAAATTTTTGTTTATCTTTCATTTATCTAGATAGCCGGAGGTAGTTTGGTTGTTTTGTCATCGTTCAGTTTTAGTTTGAGTAGAGCTTTTACTCCCAAAAACGCTGTTAGGAGCACTCTAGCTATCCATTCATCAGACTGTTCTTTGTGAACTCCGTGGGTAGTGAAGCTTTCGTTATGAAATTTCATTTTTTAATAATTAGCTTTGTGTGTTTTAATTTTTGATCCGTCGTGCTTTTCATTCATAAGAATGTGCTATGAGAACTTTGTTGTTTGTTGATTTAGAGAGGTACACTTTGATCCGAACTGCACATTATTATAAAGAGTTTTAAAAGAGCTTATCTTGCTGAGAGCTTTTATCCACATTACTTATTGTTCTTTGAGAACTCAGTAGTGACTAGCTTTTCGCTTATGTAACACAATCGATCTTTGTAGATATAATCGAATCGAATCAAATCGAATCGAAAACAGGAATAATCAACTTTTGATTGAAAAATTGATGAATATCACATAATAAATTTGATTAGATCACCTTGGTTAATCACATTACGTTTGTGCCAGTGCCTCTGTGGCTGTGCCTGTGGCTGTGCCTGTGGCTGCACTCTTTCCGCTTACACGTTTGCTAGCACACATAACTTTCGAAACACGTGCCAAAGTTTTCCAGGGAAATGATCTCACGATCGTTACAACGTTCGGTGAAAATATAATAGTTACTACTGCTGTTTGAACTCTGATAGCACATGGGCTGTTGGCTGTAACTGGTGGATATTCCTCACCTGCGATCGGTAGAACAAATGTACGCGTTTGTATGCGAAGCCGAAATTCTCCCGCTGCAGTTCCTTGTTGAAACTCTTGCAGAAGTCATCGAAAAGTTGCATATTTTTATATTTTTATTGTATCGCGGGACAGAATTTTGAGGAAGAAACCTCCGACGTGAGTCGCGTATAGCCGGCAACTGGCTGTCGAACCCGAAAAGGCTTTTTTCCCCCGTCTGACTTAACCAGAGCTTTGAGTTATGTTTACGACTCACACGAACACCAACGGGAGAAAGAAGGAGAGATACACAAAGAGAGAGAGAGATAAAGAGAGAATGCGATATATGTATAAAAGTGGGAAACAATGATGTTGGAGTCGCGGCAGTGATCTTGAAACAGCACTAAACCCTCTCGAGACGGGTGGACTGAGGGGAAGTTAGCAGTAGCTAAGAGACGGAGCAATTAGCAAATAGTAGCTCCACTTGGCACGCGCACTCGGACACGACTACTGGGAGATCGATATGGTATACGGAAACCCACCGATCGGTCGATCGCTCGAGCAGGGAGCCCCGAACCCGAGCCGAAACGATGACGAACTTCGGTCAAGAGAGGAGCAGACAGCACACAGCACCGCGTAACTGAGCGAGGGACTATTGGGATCGAATGCCTAACGGGAAATGTGGAAACAAACTATAGACATATCATGCTTTATAACCTATCATATCTCTCGACGCACGACGCAGCGACATCGCCAAGTAAGTTTAATTAATAATATGGAACAGAAATTTCTGCTGGGCTGCCAAAAGAGTATAGTGTCAAATGGCAGACGATGGACTCTCATTGTGTCTCTGTGTGGGAACCGTTTTATGGATGATATTATATCAATGCGATATTGACAGTACACACACGCTCACACACATCTGATCTGTCATTGTTAACCAGCACTGAACTTGAAGCCATAGAGGTCGACCAATTAAGATCACTATCGAAATATTTCAAGAGCCAAAATGCTGTGCCAAGAATTACTCACGTATAAAATTCTTTCTGACCTACATTGCTCGGCAATGGTATAAATAGACGATAAGCAAAGTGGGGAAAGGTTCTACTATGTACCTTATCTAATCCATAAAAAAAGAGAGAGCCATTAGGCACTTGAAAACAGACTAATTGCATCTAAATTAGCTTTCGCTCTGTAGATAACCTCAAAGAACTCAGCTTAAAGTCCAAAAAATGTCTGGGAAATTTCATTCCTATGAAGTTTAAAATGAAATAAAATGATTTTGTTACCTTTAAGATGGGTTTCCTCTTAAGAGACTCCATTCTACATCATTTCACTATCAAAAAAAAAAAAACTATTTATAATTCTAGGACGTAACCCAACCTCAAGATATAGCCAGCGTTGCGATAAAGTGTGTAGGGTATAGGTCATACTATTGCCCCATTTGCCCCATCAATTTGACTTTATCGTTGGACATGTTTTCGCAATTGAATTTGGATCAATTTATCGAGACACCCATTTAATAAACACACTCCAGCATCGATTTTCCATTGACGTTTCTCTTAAATTTGCATATATATATATATATTTCGTTCATATATTATACATTCCCAGCATTACATTTGGAGGCAGAGCCCCCCAATTATCGCCGAGAGCGGGTCTCAGGTTCGTTAACCTTGCATCTGACCTTGCCATTGCCTGCCAGCAGTCGAAAGTGTTGTCGACGTCTGTAAAGATAAGATGATGTATCCTCTTGATTGCATAAATTTAATTATACGCTTCTAATTGGGACTCAATTTGGATGGCACTTTGCCAGACTCTCGGTGGGAATCTGAGTCTGAAGATGAAATTGCCTGACAATTGCAAGAGTTTTGTGTGTGGGGAAGGAATATTCCCATTGATCGATTGATAGCGTGGGTTCAGATAACATTAGATGGAAATCCACCCATCAACATGGCTGCCTTACTGATCCAATTTCAAACGAATGCTAAAAAACAGCGATTCATGGCAGGTGTTTAATATTTATTTCTATTCCAAACAGATTTAATTATCATCAACTTGAAACAGTAAAGTGTGGCATGATTGGAAAGCTATTAGAGATCTAAAAACCTAAGTGTATTGTCATGGGATCCTATTTCCGATAGCTCTGTTCTGTAATAGTCGATTTCCAACAATAAATGATTCATAATAGATAGACGTATGAGTACCAACACTATCTGTAAAGTTCCTGCTTCAAAAGGATTACGTCGCTGACTTTCATTTTAGCAGAAACCCCATTCAGTCGTAAGCAAATAAAATCGTAATGGAAAACTTGAAAAGTTCAAGTTCCAACATTGTCAAAGCCTCATATCAGAAGAGGAAACAACGTCAATCACCATTCGCCCACATGGGACATACCCGCAAGATACCCAAAACATTGATAAATTTGCAAGAAAGGTGGAAACAGGTGCTATACTCTATCAAAGTGTACATATATAGATTTTAGAAACAGCTAAACTAAACTACAATGAGACAAATATAGGAGTGAAGATCTAAAGCCAGCTCTAAAAAAAGATCTGAAGCTGGATTCAAACGATCGAATTTATAGATTCTGATTGAATCGGAAAGGGTATTTAAACCTCCATGGTACTTATTTCGATAATATTTTGCGTTGTGGTTTGTTTTTTTACTTTTTCGACTCCTTATCACTGTCTGGACCAGTAGAGTGCTGTCCAACCCCTTGTAAAATAGGAAAAGCCGCCTACCTATGCGGAATACATGTATCAACAGGGTTATTATTGACTTTGAATCATGTGCAAAAATTCCCAAGACAAGTTTAAATATTTAGGACCCCATCGATTGGTTTGAGGATTTTCCAAGTCCAGGCACCAGCCAAGGGTTCCACTTCAGTGGATAGCTCTGGCCCAAGTTGACCACTTTCGCGTTTGGGTTCTTATCTTTGGACGTGCGCTGTTTTGTGTTAGACATAATAAACGGTTGATAAGGAGCGATAGCTCTGCCGGCTCATATCACATCTCGATTACCAGCCGATTCAAGCCAAAACGATTTGCGGAAATTATGGCCCAATTGCATGGCTATCAGTCACCTACGCCGCGTGGCTCCGCCAGTCCGTGTTCTACCAGCGAACTAGCCACCTGGTGTGGTCCCTCCTGTCAGCCCTAGTCCAGCGCCAGCGACGCCGAGTTCATCCGACCACGATCATGCGGGACGAGAGTCAGAATCCCTGCTGCCTTCCCCTCAAGGAGGAGTTCCAGCGCTCAAAGTTCTCGCTGCATCACGACGATCCCGGTGTCTTCTGTCGCTCTCAATGGCAGCGCGGGGATCGCAATATTCTGTGGCTGCTGTACCGCTGGATCTGGGCAGCGTTCTTTGCTGGCGGTGTGATTGGCAGCCTGGTGAATAGTTATAATGGAGGAAATTGGTTTATCTACCTCACGGATTGGGGGTTTACCCTGTGCTTCTATGCCTGTACTTATGGAGCAGTCGTGGCCACTATTTACTTTATCAAACCATCGTATTTTGGTGAGTTTTAGAGAAATTGATGGTTTCATTAGATGACGAATTTCCTCTTGTAGCTCCGGGCAGTGTGGCACTGAAGATCTATTGGCTTTCCCACTACACAACTGTGGTGATTGCCATGATGATAACACTTGTGTTCTGGGCAGCGCTCTATCCATGTGAGTAGATCTAGAGGATGTAGGTATCAGAGTTGCTCAATATCGCTTTGAATGCTTTCATAGCCATTCCTGAAATGGGTGCAGAACTGTACAACCTCTGGGCCCACGCCTTCAACTCGATTTTCATGATCTTCGACTGCTTTATGGTGGCCTTTCCCACGCACATCATGCACTTTGTCTACCCCTTCGCTGTGGGCATCACATATGGGATTTTCTCGCTAATTTTCTTCTGGTCCGGAGGCACTGATTTGTAAGTCTTGGATATATATAGTTTTTCAAAAAAATCCATCCAATATTCCGTTCCCTTATCCTCTTCCAGCATGGGTCATCGTTACATTTACTTTATCTTGGATTGGGAGAGACCGGGCCTGGCCATAGGAACGGTTTTTGGCTGCGTGGTGCTGGTGAGCTGCTTCTGCTTGTGTGTCTTTGGATTCTACAGACTCCGCCTGTGCATCTACAACCGCTGTGGGAGGAAGCAGGTAGAGATCCCAGAGACAAGAGCCTCGACGGAGACAGTGCAAACCGCTTGAAACAGCCTTATATTCTAGATATTTTAAAGCGTAGACTATCACTATCTTAAGAAGTACCATAAGCTTATTCTTAGTCAGAAAACTTCAGGAATTCCAACGATCTATTAAATTCCGAACTGCTACTATAGATTCAAATTGAATTGTAGTGGCATTCAATATTCCATATTCAATAGAATTCTTGAATTCCTATCATATTTGATTGGAGGAAAACCCGCGGGGCACTTAAGGCATGCGAGTACCAAAATGTTAATGGTTTGGCTATGAATCAGGTGAGAATAATTCCTAGGATATAGTGTGGAAATTTTCCACGACCATTGAACCTTTAGATTTAGTGAATGGTTTTTGGTAAGACATAAACTCCACGCGTCCGTTGGGGGTCTTATCGGAGACGGGTGCTAAAATATACATAAACGATTGTCGTACCGGATAAGGGCGCAATTGCCCGACTGATAATCCCAAAACATAAACCATTTGTGGCTTTAACACACCTGCTTCACGTGGTTCCGGCAGTCCGAGTTCCACCACCGAAGCAGCCACCAGCAGCTGACCATTCGAGCGCAACCGAAAGGGAAGATAATCGTACGATGCGGGACGAAAGTGAGGATTCCTGCTGCCTGCCCTTCAAGGAGGAGTTCCAGCGCTCTAAGTTCTCGCTGCATCACGACGATCCCGGTGTCTTTGTTCGGTGTCAATGGCAGCACGGAGATCAAAGTATTCTCTGGGTTCTGTACCGCTGGCTCCTCGTTGCTTTCTATGCTACTGGGGTGATTATGAGTTTCATGAAGTCTTTAACGAAGGCACTTGGTGTATCTATCTCACGCATTGGGGCTTTAGTCTGTGCCTTTATGTCTGCATCTATGGCGCTGTGGTGGCCACCATTTACTTCATCAAACCCTCGTATTTCGGTGAGAATCTTAATCCATTGAAGATTTCCCTTGTGAGAAAGACAGCCTCCACTGGCAGCTCCTGGCAGCGTGGCGCTGAAGATTTATTGGCTTTCCCATTTCACAACTGTGACGCTGTCGATGTTGATAACGCTTATTTATTGGGCAGCGCTCTATTCATGTGAGTAGATCTTTTAAAAAGGTTACAGAATTCTGTATCATCATTGTATCATCCCGTAGCCATGCCAGAAGTCGGAGCAGATTTGAACAATCTCTGGGAGCACGCCTTCAACTCGATTTTCATGGTCCTGGACTGCTTCATCCTTGCCTTTCCCGCGCACATCATGCACTTTATATATCCCTTTGCGGTGATCATCACATTTGGTATTTTCTTGCTGATCTACCACTGGTGCGACGGACATGACTTGTAAGTCAAATTCCTTCAGGTTTTCTCCTCCATAGTCCACTTTCTGTGATGGCAATCCTTTCATCTATCCCATCTTGGGCTGGGCTAGACCAGGCCTGGCCATTGGTATGATTTGTGGCTGCATCGTGCTAATGAGCTGCTTCTGCATTTGTGTCTTTGGGTTCTACAGACTCCGTTTGTGCATCTACAACCGATGTTCGAGCAAGCAGAAAAGAGTGCAAACTGCTTGATATAGAATAAAGGATAGCAGATATATGTATATTCTAGATATTTTAATTGGTTGTAAAAGCCACAAATAGGCGTAGAGTATAGCTACATATTTAGGCCATTTTCTGAACGACAGCGAACTGCAGAGAGTGGATTTGGTTGGACCATTTCTCCAGGGCATTATAGCGAGCGGCGCTGCTATTGACCTTGTCCAGCTGCAGCACTTGGTTCACCTGATCGATGCGTCCCTTGATGGTGCTATCGAATAAAATAAACGTTAATTAATCAATTATAAAAGTGGTCAAAGGTATTTTCTCACTCATCTAAAATGCAGGAGACCAAAAGGCTCTCCACCTCGGCGGGCTCAATGTTCAGGGCACTGGCTATAAAGGGTATAAAGATGTTTTTGTAGGGTCTAATCAGTTTAATGAGCACTTGGGTGCGTATATTGCGCAGGAGATCCTCGATATGCTCGCGTATGAACTGATCGGCCATGATGTTGCTACGATGCTGGCGCAGAATAGTCTCAAACTCGTTGATGTCGTTGTTTTGATAGGAGTTGACCAGATTAGTCATGGCGAGGATTTCAGGATCATTCTTATACGGTTTGGCCTCCTGAGAGTCGAAGGGATTGATGCCAGATTTCATCAACCTATAAGGGAATAATTGTTTAATCGAAATTCCCTTCTTGTTAGAGCCACTTACATGTTGGCCAAGACCAAGTACTTCAAGCATGTGGTACGCCTGGGGGAACCACTCTCATCGTAGTTCTTGAACGCCTCAAAGAAGTCAGTGTGGGCCTTCTCGAACTCTCCCTCCCGCAGATGCATCTTGCCGCCGCATTCGCGTATCACGCCCATAATCAGAGGATGCGGAATAGCCGACTTGATGTGCAGCGACTGCTCGTATAGGGCCTTCAACTTTTTGTTGTTCTTCTGCACGGTGTACATTTGGATCTCCAAAGCGTAGATCTCCAGCAGTTGGGTGCCCTTCTTGAGATCATCCTCGCCATCGTCCGTCTGGCAGCTCTGGTGCAGCTGCTTGAGTATCTTCTGGAGCTTGGTAAAGTCGCTGCGATCAAAGTAGAGTTTGCCCAGCTTCGTGTTGGTCTTGAACCATAATCTATCGTTTTTTGCATCGCGCAAAGCATCCAAAGTGGTCTCGTAAAAGTTCTGCAACAAAGCCATCTGCAAAGAACATGAAACATAGAATATGCACTAAATTTTTTTGGGTGTATTATTACATTCTTTGAAGTGGAAATGTAGTCCAAAATCGAGTTGATGCTCTTCTCCGAGTGATTTCTGGTGACGGCGCTCTTGATGTACGTCAATAATTGCTTGTATCGCACCATCATTTCGTCGTAGTTGCACTGGGGGAGCTTTATATTAATTAGAGATTCGGAATACACATATTTTACGTAGTTACCAATCGAAAATTGATCTTAATCATCTGTTTCAGGGCCTTGAAGCCCCACTCTCCCTTCTCGCCATTCTCCAGATCGAGAACTTTTTGGAAACTGGCCAGCGCCGCCTTGGGCTCCTCTTCCTTTAGGGCCTTGCTGTTGTAGTACTGATTCTCCAGATCCACATCGGGCTCCGAATTGCTATCCTCGGAATATTCCTGCCGAAACAAAATTCCACCCAACCCAACGCCGCCATGAAAAATCTCGGTTTTTGCTGCTCTTCAATGTTTCCTTACCAAACCGTAGTCCTCATCATCATCGCACATGAAGTCGTCATCGTTGTCAGACATTCTTAATCGCTTTTTCTTAATCTTTTCGCTATTTCGTACAAAAAATAGAAAAAACTCGCCGGCAAAAAGTTGTCAGTGCAGTGCAATCGTATATCGAAATGAAATCGAACTTAGCCCACTTAACCCCCCTTTATTTAAACAGTTCAACGACTTGAGGTAAATGGCGGCAAATATTACTGATTGTAAATTCTTCTTGTAGATCCATCTTGTCCTTCCTCTTTACTTACAAAACACCCCACGACATTTTTCACCTGAACTGCGCTTAAATGATTCAATTTTCATTATTTTCGGTGGAATATTAAAATACCCCTTTGGTCTACAATGGGTTAATCGTTCTCCGTCAAGAATTAGAAACTATATTCGTCGATTTTGATATTCGATTTAATATTACAAGGCTAGCTTGGACTTCCATACCCGAATACATAGTTTAATCCAATTGATAGATTAATTTTCTACAAGATATGCATAAGCATATTTTAGGGACTCTTTGTTATTGGATTGCTTGTAAAATAAAGTTAAAGCAAAGACGCCTCAACAACCATTTCCACTAAATTAATTTCATTCATGGTAACTACACGGTAACTACACATTTGCTACATACTATCTACATTTTTATGTAATTACCGAAAGCTAGATTTTTTAGGTGATTTTCCTGTGACATGTTTGCTGTGACTTTAAAAATACTTCCGACAGCAACTACCTAGCCGGTCACACTTAATTTTCTTGCAAAAATGAGGTAAACAATGCATATTTTGTACCGTTATTTAATTTAAAATATACACCGACAGTCTGTTGACACGACTTTTGCACACTTCCCGTTGCAGCAGTTCCGTGAAGAGCACGCATCCATCGGCGGACCGCAATTCGCAGCCCATTGCCGAAGCCCTGGTGGCGCAGGTGGACAAAACCACGCCGAATTTACAGTTGCTTGAAATTGCATCAGGATCGGGACAGCACGCGGGATTTTTGGCGCCTTTTCTGCCGAACATCAGCATTCAGCCAACGGAAAATGCGCGCGAAATGTTCTCCTCCATTTCGGCGTACGCCGCAGATTGTGTGACGGGCAATATACGGGCGCCTCTGCACGTGGACATCACACAGGAGCCCGGGCACTGGGAGGCGCCGCCGCGGGCCGCAAGTTACGATTATATGTTTAATTCGAATATGATGCACATCAGCCCCTGGTCCTGCAGCGTGGGACTCTTCCGGGCAGCCGGGGTGCTCCTTAAGAAGGGGGCAAAATGTTCACCTATGGACCGTACGCCCAGGATGGCGTCCTCCAGCCCCAGAGCAATGTGGACTTTGACCGCAGCCTCAGACAAAGGAACCCCTCGTGGGGCGTGAGGGACATCAAGGATCTCAAGGATTTGGCCACGGAGAATGGCCTGCGGTTGGAGAAACTAGTGGAGATGCCCTCCAACAATAAATTTCTGACCTGGCTCAAGTTGTAGGCGAGTGCAGCGGTCGCTGGTCACGCTTACCCCTTGAGATATCATCGTTTATGTGGGGCCAATAAAAGTGTTTATTGGAGTGGAGTGCCTGCTTATGGCCGAACTAGGCCAAGTGGACACAACTAGTGCGGCGCCGATTGACCCTGAAAAACCAATTGATAGTCGATTAGAGAGATTGCAGAACCTATAAAACCCCGAACGCCATGGACTGGGACAACATTCTGCCATGGAACGCTTTCAGCCCGCCATTTGCCTGGTGCTGCTGCTCCTTCTCGTTGGCTGCTGTCTGGCGGGAACGGCGCGTCGGCCACGCCTCGATGGACGCATTGTGGGCGGGCAGGCGACGACCATTGAGGCGATACCCTACCAGGTATCGCTCCAGCGGAGCTATCACTTCTGCGGCGGCTCGCTGATCGGGCACGGATGGGTCCTCACCGCCGCCCACTGCACCGAGGGATCGGCCATCCTGGTGTCCAAGGTGCGCATCGGCTCCACGCGCACAGACTCTGGCGGCATCCTGGTGGGGATCAAGCGCGTCCATCGTCATCCAAAGTTCGACACCTACACCATCGACTACGACTATTCCGTGCTGGAATTGGAGGAGTACGACAAGAAGAACGTGACGCAGGCATTTATCGGGCTGCCCAAGCAGGATGCGGACATTGCGGATGGCACAGCCGTCCTGGTCTCCGGCTGGGGCAACACCCAGAGCACTCAGGAGTCGACAAGTATCCTGCGGGCCGTAACTGTGCCGACAGTCAGCCAGACGGAGTGCACCAAGGCCTACGGCAGCTTTGGAACGATCACGGATCGCATGCTGTGCGCGGGTCTGCAACAAGGAGGCAAGGATGCGTGTCAGGGAGATTCCGGTGGGCCGCTGGCCGCCAATGGAACGCTCTGGGGCGTCGTTTCCTGGGGCTACGGCTGTGCCCGGCCAGATTACCCAGGCGTATACTCTCGAGTGTCGGCCGTTCGGGATTGGATAGGATCTGTAAGTGGAGTTTAAGTTTATTTTTAATTCATTCAAAACGTATTAACTAAAATGTTTGGTTGTGGGTGTTAACATTGAGATTGGTTCTTAGCTTTTTCTCCATTTGAAATTTGAAAACAACGAACTTGAATTGTTAATTTACAGGATGGTATTATATTTTTTATGAAAACCGGTATTGGAATTTTCACTGTCGTAGCTGGGGGAATGCAGGGCAAGTCCTTGGCCTTGGCTGGTAGTGGGCGGGGCAGGCGTCCCGCCCAACAGTCCCCGTTGTTGATCTTGCACGCATTTGCCCCCTGTCGCCTTGATCACCAGCAGTGAGGTTATGTACGCCATGCCCAAATGGACGAGGCTGCGGCTCTGGCCCGCCGTCTTGATCAATGTCCACGGTGTTCCAGTCGCTCCAGGCCCCATTCCCCACGGCACACGATCTTGTCGGTTTTTCCATAATAATGCTGACTAACTTAAACCCTCAGCCATGACCACATAGTTTTATTCAATTAATGAAGACATATGAATATATGAAGATAAAACGGAATTAATAATGACCCTTGATCAGATTGATATGTTTTAGACATATTCATGTATATTATTAGTATCTTGTATATATATACACCTAATTCTGTTTTTTACACGAAGATCCCTGAAAAACCGTGTAAAAAACCGTGTAAAAAAATACATTCGTATACGGAGAAACAAATATGTACATATTCCCTTTATGCAAGTTTTCTAGCTGTTTGTGAGCTGTGTGTGTTTTTTTAAATATTTCTGTTGTTATTTTGAACCGTGTTAAATGGAATAAAACCGTGTAAAAAATTAAATTGTTTTGATTTTTCGTTGAAAAACCGTAAAAAAGACCGTGTAAAACATCTCGATCCTGATACCTATTCTTGGTCTCTGCAAGAAAAAATAGGCTTCAAATTCGTTTTTTAAAACAGAGATTAAATTGTTTTGCAAATTGGAGCCTGTAATGACAAACATATTCTTAATTCTATAATATCCTTTTCCCTAGGGTAGCCCAGAAACATTTGTGCATGGAATCGTATAGAATGGGCTCATTGTCGTCAACCGGTTATTACCAATAAATAATCGCTTTTGATCTTCCGTCGAATATTACTAGCTATATAAATCTCTCAGCTTTGCCCACATAATTTTATATGAATGATGAATCAATTTTGTTCAATATTATTTACTTTTAAGTACTTGCATGTTTTTTATTTTGACAACAACACGGTTTCAACAATATCGTTAAACAAAAAAAACAGTCGCAGTGTTGTGACGTCAGTGTGGCTGGTATTTGCAGATTCATTTCTTGTCAACCAGAGTATAGGTATTTGTATACCCTCTTTCGTAAATATTATATAAAGATACTGTTTTCCAACCTGCTTTCAAACGCAATTAGTAAAGACCTTGTCTTAGATTGCATTTTTTTGCCTATTCATGAATTCGATTAGTTTCTTGTATATAAATCCTGATCCCTGTACCAATTCTTGATCTCTGTAAGAAGACCACTAATTGCAAAATATCGTTTGAAACAGAGACTGACTAGTTTTTGCATTAATTGGAGCCTGGGATGACAAACATATTCTCAATTCTATAATATCCATTTCGCCCAGGGTATGAGAACATGGAATTAGCAACATGTTTGTGTATGGAATGGGACTCATTGCTGCGAACCGGGTATTGCCAAAAATATCTTCCGTCGAATATTACAAGCTAGATAGAATATTTCGCCATACCCATTTAATTTTATCCCATTTATGAATACATTTTCTACAAGATTACTACTTTTAATTACTTGTATTTATTGTATTATTATTGTATTTTGACTGAAACACGGTTTCCAAGAAAATGTGGCCCGCAACAGTTTGTATGGAATGCGCAAATGGTCTGTAAGAAGACATAAGCGAAATAGCTTTAAAACAGAGACTAACTTGTTTTTGCATGGGATGACAAATATTACCTGAATTCTATAATATCCTTTCCCTAGGGTATGAATGTTGCAGCAACATAGAACGCGATTTTTGCTTTCGGCCAATGAAAATCGTCAAAAATAAAATGCAAAACATGTTGCTGCAGCATTATGTTTTGAAGAATGTTTTCGTCGATTTCATTGGCTGAAAAAATGTTACTGCAGCAACATGTTTTGCAATTCATTTTTGACGATTTTCATTGGCCGAAAGCAAAAATCGCGTCGTTCCGTTTTAACCGGTTCGTAGTTTGGCGGTATATTTAAACCCAACACATGAAAAACTAAGTTATATGGAATGGGACTCATTGTTGTCAATCGGGCCATTACCGATTCAAATAAATACCAAAATATACCGTCTCATTTTCAAAATATTCCTCGATTTTGATCTTCCGTCGAATAATACTGGCTATATAGAACATTTAGCCATGCCCACATATTTTTATACGATTGATGAATCAATTTCCTACTTGATGGGCTTAATTTAAATACTTGCTTTTATTGAATTTTGTCTAAAAAAGGGTTTTAGATGCAGTTCCACCCCACCCCCAGTCCACTTCTCTTCATCTTCCTTTTTCTGGGTCTCTGACGACATTTTAACAGAGCGCTGTTATGGTTAACAGTGACGGGACATATGCGTGGCTTGGTTCTGGGTGCTATGACACTGGCTAGGCGCAAAGTTGTTGGCGGTCAAAATGTATGGCAGTTTTAAAAGTAAAGCAGAATGCAGAAATCGTTATTTGCCTTAAAATTTACTCCAAAATATATTCTTGGCTGGGTGTCGTTGGAACAATGTACTTTTTGTATAAACAAATCTATAAATGGTTAACATTCTGTCTATGTACTGGGTACTGTAATGTAATGAACGTGGTCAGACAAAAGCTAAGTGCTATGCCACGCAATAAGGCGGCAATTTCAAATATTTTTTTTGTAGGGGAAAGAAAAACTTCTTTTGCATTGTATCTGACCATTTCAAGCCAAAGATCATGTTCTCTATAGAATTATTTAAAATTATAAGTATATGCGCATCAGACCTTCTTCTATTAAGACATTTATGGCCCTCTGCTCAGGCTATTCATCTCCAGCTAGATGCAATTGACCCAGAAAAACCTTCAAGCCAATAAAATAATATTGACACAGTCTGTGCAGCAGGAAGAGCAGCATAAAGAGGACCAAAAAGAGTCGCCGACCATATCCATATCGACAATTCTAGACAGACATTCAGATAGAGAAGGCAAATTTACTTAATAATTGGCCCAAAGGCAAATACAAGTCCACGATGAGGCAATATGCAAAGTGAATATGACTTTTGGGTGGTGGTGCCATAAGTTTCTTATTTGGGTGTGTCCCCTGGTGGCTTCCATCGTCAATTTCAAGTGTGTTTTAGAGGGGACACATACTACTAATTGTTGATTAAATGCTGCCACAAATTGCTGCAACTGTTCAGCCGGTTGCTGGTCGTTTGGCCTCTTGTTTTTCGAAAGTCCTGCATCCTGCATGCTCACCATTTACCAGCTGCTGTTGTCAAAGCAGTTAGCACTGCGACCACGCGTGGCGGAAAGGAAGGAAGGAAGGCAGAAAGGCAGGTTACTGGGGAGCCCAGCAAATTGCAAAAGAGGTGTGCTCCTGTGAGTGCTCCTGTGTGTGTGTATGTGAATGGCATGTCCTTTGGGTCATTGCAATTTTGCACGTGAACTTGTTAACAGCAAGTGGCAGGACCCACAAAAAAAAGGAAGCAGAAGGGTAGCACCGAAGTCAAGACATGAACTGCAAATTGAACGGTTATGGGTAGATGAATACTGCATGGGAGCTACTGCAACGTTTCACTCTTAAATGAACTGAGGAGAGCGCATGATATGAGGCACTATAATTCTGTATAGTGCGTAGCGAAAGTATTCGATTATTAGTATTAGATTATTAGTTTTAGCCAAAGAAAAAGCAACCGTTTATATATGAAAGTGGGTATAGATTTGTAAGGATATGCTATAAAAGAGGATGTTAATAAATCATCATTAATACCATATTTAAATGCAGTTATCGAACTTTCAGAATTCTTATCCTTGGCGGGAGTATCCTAGAAGATGATGCCTGCCTGGAAGAGAGATGCTTGACAGAGTAATTGCTACGATTGGATCTAAAAATATGTCCCCACGTAGAGTTCACCCTTTAAATGATCAAGTAATCGATTAAATATCGGAACTGAACTGTCAGAAAAGTGAACTTTCATCGGAAATTATGTTCATCCACGAAAAACGGATACAAAATGTGAGTATAGCTATTAAATGCGAATATTTGATAATTAATGATCGATAATCGATAAATCTAAAATATACAACGCTCAATAGTCAATATCATTATGTTAAACACTGTACAACATGGAATTAAGATCCTACTGGATACACAATTGTTTACCCTTTAAAGTACCTCTCCTCCCCCATTCCGCTGGAAATGGTGACCCCGACTAACGACTTGTGGCAGTACTTAAGCTGTTTTCTTATTGTTTTTCTTCTGGGTTTTCTCCACTCTTTTTTCTCTCTCTGGTTTGTTTCCGCTTTCTTTTGCCTCCTTTTTCTTCCTGTTGCACGGATGTTGTTGTTGTTTCTGTTGCTGTTTCTGTTCTGTGTCCAGTGGACGCAGTCGAGACATGGAAAATGTAAAATTTGTTTGTTTCCTTTCATTGGATGTTGAAAGTTTTTGCAGCTGCTGCAGACAATGCAATGAGTGGGGCATTCCCCATAGTCCTTCCCCGTTACCTACCTATTATCTGTTCCTTCCACTACTGTCTAGTTGTTCCGCCACCCCCTCTTGTTGTGCCCTCTCGCCTCAGTCTCTAATTTTATCTCCTGGCATACCATGGGGACTGTCTTATTATTATAGTTTGTCGATTTGTTTGCATTGTAGTCTACATTGTTGTTCTCTCTCTCTCTCGCAGGAGCCGCAGCTGCCCCAACAACATGCCGCCATCGATTGTAATAAATTATTTTGCAGCTTTTGTAATTTGTTATGTGGTCAAACGGGGATACAAAAAAGGATTCGATACACTGGCTTCATGTTTTTCCAAATGGAAGAATGCATATTGATGAGAAAAGATGAAGTTGATTCTTCAGGGCTTGAGATCTGCCAAACAGACCGATACTTATATCTGATATTTCAGATACCGATACTTTTCTTAGGGCTTCCCTACAGGAAAAGGAAACTCCTCTCCTACTTCAAGCCCACAATTTCCCTGTTTGCCCCCTTTCTTTTAAACATTTGTTAGATTTCCGACTGGAATTCAAACGAAATGAATTCCAAAAAAATATTAAATACATCTGGTTCGTGGCCATTTCCGACTTGTCTATGACTCAGTTAGGTGGCCTACGCGTCGTATGCTTGATCTGCAAGGATGTTGCCATGGCACTAGCTCTCTCTCCCTGTTTTTTATGGAAATAATATTCTTGTCAGGATTAAAAAGGATACGTGACTGGAATATGAATGCAATGTGCATGCGGGAATGTGCAAAAAAACAAAACCCGTAACAAAAAACAGCCAGTGATACAAGAACAGAATAGAACAGAAGGAGGGAGGGATGTATGGAGGGAGAGCCGCAACAGGACACAAATGTAACTGTCAAGGCTCCGGCCGACTACGAGTACGACTTTTGCTATCGTTGTCGCCTGTCGGAGATCCGTAACCGTGTTTGTATTTGTATTTGTATTTGTCTTTCTTTTGGGGGCTGGCTCCTCTTAGCCACTCTCCACAGCCATCCGCATCCGCATCATCATCATCATCATTTCGATGCTTATCCTTGCTTATTGTCCTGTCAGGCAATGCTTGCGCTTTTCTCCTACTCTTCTCTGTGTTGTCTTGTATTTTTTTTTTTTAATTTTTAAGAAAGCATATTGTAATTCTGTTGTTTACCTGAACATCGTACATCCCGTACGTAATAGGTACATATATATTTTTTTAAATCTCGACCGCAGGCGATGCCCTGTTTTGTGTTGTTTACAGAATTTGAGTACGCTCTCTCTCTCTCTCTCTCTGTCGGAGATTCTGATTCGGATTCTGGCTTTCCCATGCAGTCACTCATTTGTCCTGTCATTTGTAATACTCGTCGTATTCCCCCACGCATCCTTGACAGCGGCTTAGCCTCGTTGTGGTCTGCTGTTCCTCCTGCCAGAGGCTGATGCTGCTATTTAGCTATTCGTGGCATGTCCTGGGCAATGGCCAGGATTGTGATGTATGATTTTCAATTTCACCTCTGGCAAAAGTCCCTTTCAAATTTAGTTTGAAATTATTCCTTGCCTGGGTCGGGATATTATCCGGGAGTTTATTTGTGCGGCGGGCAACTAAGCTACGTGTTTTCTGAAGTTGTTTTCAGATTCGAAATTGTGTGAAAAACCAGAACCATTACCTATTTTATGGATGTGAGATCATGACTGTTAAATGAGTCTTTTATGAGTATTTAGTACTCAAAATATGTTTCACAACTTTGTTGAATATATTTTTAATTTTGGATTCTTTTTTCTATTTATTTTAAATATATGTAGTGTTCAGGGAAATACTCTGCACAGGTAATTTTGAGTAAAGGCAAGTTTATGGAAAATTATCCATTTAATTTGAATACTAAAATAGTTAATGCGTTCTTAGACATTCATTTGAATTTAATTGAATATTTTATACCCCGAATGTAGATTTCTTGTATCACTTTCGCACGCTGTCTGTTGTCATACTGCGTGAAACCATATAAAGATAGACATATTTATTCATGACACTATCTTATCAGCTGAAAACATACTTATCATACAGTATTGCCACTGAAAGACTATTCCTGTCAGTAGTATTCCGTATTCCAACCAATCACAGAACAAATATACAAACAGTCGTAACGTTTTCGTCGAGGCACACGTGCCGAAATGCTTTCACGATTTTTATACAAGAATAATCACTTTTTTCTAGAGTCTATCTCCCCTTATTTCTCTGTTTATCTGTCAATTGCTTTACATATTGTATACCTGATGATTTATGATATGTTTTGCAGACGAAACGATAATACTTTAATGACTAAATGGGATCACTTGAATGTCGAATGAATATGTATGAATATATATTCCTAATCAGAAAGGAGCGGATTATTTGTCTCAGAAAGGAAATATAAATATATTGCCCTGGATTTCACTTCGAAATTGCATTCCCCTTTAGGAGTACTTCCTTTCAAATCAATATGTTTTCAGCCTTTATTGTGACTTAGTCAATTCCACGGAAATTTATACTGACTCAATGTGGGTCGTGGCACGTAGATAAGGCCAAATCTAATCTTTATACTGGGTATAAAATCAACTTTTTTATTATCGTCAAATGTACCGCCCTACATAATGCGATGCCATAGAGTGCATTCGCATCAGTTTCCATTGAGCTCGTCTGCAGAACAGTCGTGACCAAAAGAATAAAATAAATTACTCGTAAATATGTGGAAGAAAGTGATTTTTGCTGTGGTTTTTGTGGCCTTTGTGGGCGTGCAATTCGGTGAGAAATTTGAGTGCTGCAGGCTGAATCATTTTTGCTAATTGAATCGAATTTAACAATTAGCCAATTCCCTGAGCTGCTACAGCTGCAAGGATGCCACCTCCTGCCAGAATCCCACGCTTCAGGACTGCACCAACACCACGGCCAACGACAGCTCCACGTTTCTCGCAACGTTGCACAATGTCTCTGAAGTATCAGGCAGCCAGAGCTTCTTGTGTACCAATCTCACCTACTTCGTCAGTAAGTTTTGTGGAATGAAGACTCCTCTAGAGGGAATCCTTCGGTTCTAATCCCTTCCCGAATTTCCCCAACAGACACCAGTCGCACGAGTGAATTCCTGGGCTGTGTCCATCCCGATATCAATGTCTGTAATCTGACTCTGAAGGACAGCACCGCTTGGAGCAAAAACTGCGTCACCTGCAACACGAACTATTGCAACAAGAATCCTGCGGGAACCTTCAGTGGCAGCGCCTACACGATGATCGGTTCCGTCCTGGCGCTCCTTCTGGCCAAGATTTTCAGTTAGATGTCACTCGGAAAGGACTTTTAATGCGTAGAATATTTAAAGAATGTTTTTGTAAATATAAAATATATAATAGTTGTGGGATCAGCGAAGGATCCACTCGGAAATCGACTACTTCCTGTTTGTTTTTATTCTCAAAGTTTACTTTTCTCAAGTACGTTTTATTATATCTCTTTTCATGGTTGAGTGGCATTCATTTATTGGTTTATCACTTCCCCTAATAATTCGACGAATGAGAAAGATAATTCTTTATTGGTTTTGGTGGGGCATTTAATATAAAAAAGTCTCAAGTCTGGATAGAATGCCAAACAAATGATGCAAGAAATTCGTGAAATCTCGGGGTCTGTGAATCAGCCTTGTTGTTTTATGATTGATCGCCTAAAACGTAGTTTAAAACAATACCATTCCATCCGAAAAGTTCCCCTGTCAATCGCTACCAATTGTAAGTATTATATGGTTATAGCTTTCGCAATAGCTAGCATATTGATATGGGGGGTAAACACATTTGCGTAATAAAGGCGATAAGTCGGGAGGTTTTATGGGCGGCGACCCCGACATAGTCAAGTGCAAAAATTCTCAGGCTGTGACTAAGCTGTTGGATTAAGATAAGAAAGATAATTCAGACGGAAGATAATAAAGACCTGAGAGAGAGCGGAGAGGGAGGGAACTGTGGTAGCTGATAACTAAGAACCTAGCCCTCGCCTAATACAGGGATTACGTTGCTAGAAAACCTCGTGTTGAGCGAGACATTATAAAATCAAGGGGCAATCAATAGGCAATAAAAGAATTGTTTTATTGTTTAAATTTGGTCTGTTTTTGTTCAAGTTTCACAAACATTTTTAAAATTAACCAAAAGTTACTTTATGCCTTAAATATTTAACATTAATATTTTCGAAATTCGCAAAAAGCTACTTTATATTTATCATTCATAATAATCATTAACAGATTAAACTTTTTAAAAAGGCAGACATTTTCAAAAGTATGAAGGGCTATAGGATTTTAATATGAAATTTCCAATCCACTTGGTGACATTTATAATCTAGGGCGTTTTGTGAATGCAACATGTTTTTTTTTCGTGGTGGCTCCTCTTGATTATCAAAAAAATCAGTCCTTATCGATATTTTTATTGTTTGATTTTTTTAGTGCATTTTTTTTTAGCATTCCTTATAAAGTAAAACTATTTTTTCTAATTCTCTCCTTAACTTAAGTCGTCTTTCCAAACGGCGATTACAAACTGCTAGTATATGAGCATCCTTCTGGAAGTTGTTCTATGGTCAAACCATTTGTAAGTTCGGTTTCTTCAAAGCTGCTGCTTCATTGCTTGCTTTATTCAAATCAATCTCAAGCAATAATTCGTCATTAATGTCTCTATCTTCAAACAACTCTTGTCCATCATTAATAGTCATGTCTTAAAAAAAGAGATATTTATTAGTCGCGTAAGAACGAGATTTTAAGCCTGTTAAAACGGAGAAGAGAGCACATTTATAATCGTGTAAGACCGAGTTCGTGTTATCGCAGCGAGCGAACGTGACGAGTGAGCCAGGGGCTGGCGCACGACCTAAGCGAGTGCGCAAGGGGCTTGACCCTCTAGTTTAATGCTAAAATAAATACGATTTTAACGAATTCTAACAACTAGGGCTTTGATTCGCATTAAGATTTATTTTAAATGAATCATCCAATAGAAAAACTCGATTCTTTTATTTTAAAACCAGAAAAAACCATCTGGGCGAAAACCGTTTCATTCAGAAAGTCGTCAAACCTCCACCTTTACGATAAGCCTTTTGCGATAAGCTAATCTTAATATAATATATATGGTATATCGCTTATCGCCCGTGCTCTCTCACTCTCTCAGTCTCTCCCTGTCTTAAACTGAGTAAAGCCCGCACCTTTAAAGAGCAAAAGGCGATATAAAAGTATTCTCAAATAGTAACGAAATGTCAGTTTAAAGCCAAAAGCCGTTGAGCAAAGAACCCGTGAAATAAAATTGTGACTAAAGCTAAATAAATTCCGAAAAAAATGTATACGAAAACTATTATTGCCAGTGTGCTGATTGCCTTTATTTGTGTGCAGTTTGGTGAGTGAAACGAACAATCAGAAATCTCTGCAGAAATATAATGGATACATATATCCTTTGGAATAAAGCCGAATCATTGGTGTGCTATACCTGCACCACCCCCAATGATTGCAAGAAGCCCAAGAAGACCACCTGCAACAATGCGGCGGCCAATGAGACCAGCCACCACTTGTCAGTCTACCATCAGGGAGTGATAAATGCCACCAGCACGCGCTTCGATTGCTTGTCCCTGCAATACACCTGGAGTGAGTAGCCCTTTATGCAAATCCTCCCAGGAGCGATATCCTTATAGAGTTGCTTCTTATTGTAGATAATCAAGTGATCCATCAGTTGCATGGCTGTTTGCATCCCGCTGTGGGTCCCTGCAACCTAAGCCTGAAGCCCGCCTATGGGCATTACAACAAAACCCGCTGTGGCACCTGCTCGGGGGACAAGTGCAACAAGAGTCCGGCGGGAAAAGTGAGCAACAGCCTCTACACCATTCTAGCCAGTGTTGTGGGTCTGCTGTTGGTCAAAACTTATGCCTAGACTATTTTTAAAGATGAAGTAAATAGAGAATATGGAGAACAAATTGTTAATAAATTATTTTTGGTATAAGCAACAGCTCATTTTGCTCCTTATCTCCGTTCAATGATTAGATTGCCGTCTTGGTATTTCCAGGGCTGCACGTTTTCTACATTATTTCACAAAATTTTTTTATCAATGTGATTAGTTTTTTATGATCCACACACACACACACAAACACACCTTTTGAGTTAAGTAACGTAATACATCTGGCCAGACGGTTTGTACTTAAGTTTTAAAACAACTTAAAAGTGTGCAATTTGTTTGGCTAATCCCAAAAGTTTACGACTCAGGGGGTGGCCATTAGCACCTGCCTTTCGAGTGCCATTTTAATGGCAATTTCGACTTTAATTTCGATATTTTTGGCCCACATTTGAGTGCTCCCAATCCCATGTAAATTGTGGTTAAAATCTACTAATTTTTCAGCAATATGTCTTCTGGCCAAATGATTCCCTTGCCTCTATTTTCTCTTCATGGGAATTTTCTCTTTGATGCATGTCACTTAAGTGTTGCATGCCACACAGAAACATGAATAAATCTTTAATATTTTTTTGTGCAGACCAGGCTGACTAAAAGGCAACATTCTGTTTCTTTTTTTTTTTTTATTTGCATTGGGGTCATGTTCGTTCTCGTTCTCGTTGGAGTTGGAGTTGTGTTGTGTTGTGGGAACTGCAGTCAGGCATTTAATTGATTGATTGTTGCTCGTCTATGTCTGCATCGATTTGGCCATGTCCAGGCCATTGCCAGTCCCCCTCCCGCCCCTCTGCCACGGTCTCCGTTACGTTGTTTCATAACCAAAAACCAGAGCCCATGCCTCTACTGTTCTCCTGTTATCAAATCGACTTCGTGGCTATATGCCACCAACATGGTGTTGCTGTTGTTGCTGCCAATTAGTGCTGGTGCGTCATCTGTGCGCATCTGTGTCTGCACCACTGTGTTGTGGCATGTGTGTGTGTACGTCATCAATTAATTTTTGTATTGTTGAAACTTTGTTTTTTGGTGGGATTTTTTCAGAGGGAGACTGTGTTACGTGGGGGAATCCCATACCCTCTCTGTTGACTGATTGGTTTCCTTGCAATTCAATTGTTTTGGGGACTCGAAATAGGAATGGATGGGCTTTCTAAACAAAGTTATGGCCATGGATTTGACATATATGGACATCAGGATGAGTAATCAAAGGTGTGTGAAAGGTGTTTTTGATTGTAGAACCGTTGTCGACTATTTTTAGATATATTTATACGTTTGATCATTCTATTAATCAATTAATTCAATGATCACCATTTCAATCTTTTTTTTCGAATTTTTCCTGATAAATCTAACAGCGTTCGGTCAATATACTTTAATATTTTCAATAAAAAACGTTTATGTTCGAGGCACACAAGCATTCTGGCTGTTAAATAGATCAATACTCTATGATAATTGGCCATAATCAGCCATTTGTTCCTTAATTAACTCCAGCTATTCTATTTTCTCTTCGATTCTCTATAAAAATCGAAGCGATAAGTGTATGATTCTATGACTAAATCATTTTGATAGAGAAACTCTTTTATAATGGATTCCAATACACAAACTTCCACCTGAAACGCACAGGATACCTAAATAATGATACTTGTGATAACAAACGTTATTCATTCTCCCCAGAAACCAGAATCACTCCCACTTTACTGGAGTATTTCTGGGGTTCCCATCGCTTTCTGTCTCTCTCTCTCTCTCTCGTTTCCCGAAAACTTGTTCGAAACTCGAAGAAACTAAATTAAGTTTAACTTGAACTACAATATGTACATTTGATTTATGCATTGAGAGTCCATAGCCTGAACCCTCCCCCGCCTATGTCTCCGGCTCGTGCTTCATCCCCTTCTCCTCCTCCTTTCCATTTTCCACCGGGAGGATAGGAGGGAACCCCCCTGATAACTAAGCAAAAACCTATTCAACTTTCACGTTCGCATTGTTTGCACAAGCACGAAAAGTTATTAAGATGCATAGACGTGATTTTGCATGTTTTAAAAAAGAATACATAATGTTCCAGTGTTCCCGGGGAAGGAATACGAAGAGATAGAGATAGAGATAGGGGAGACCTGGCTCTTCCTTGACTTGCACTTTAAGTACTCTTAATTTACTAAACAAATTTTCGTTACCAAACGAAAAAAAATGTTGCATTAAAAGAGGGTCCCAGGTTCCAGGTCCCAGGCCCTGGGCCGTCTTATTGACATGCCTGAGACATGGAATTGAATTAAAAGTTTCCGCTTTTCCGCTACCCAAGGCTAACAGAATAACGAGAAGTTTCCTTCGTTCGTCCAAAAGTTTTTCCGCATTTAAATTGATTTGTAATTCGTGGTTAATTCAGTTTGGTCTTTCTTCGTTTGGACAGTTTTTATTTCTATTTTATATTCAATTTTACATCTTTTTTAAATTAAAATTATTGTAATTTGACACGGAAATCGTGACAGTTGTTTGAAATTTGCCATGGAATTTGCCATTCGACTGCACTGAATGCACAATTAAATATTTATGAACATTTTTAAACTGTCACAAAATGCAGTAGGAGCCTGCGGTCTGGGCCAGGCATTTTAGGAATGTGCAGTATTAAAGGAAAAGTCAATTTGAATTATGATGCTAAAATCGGAATTAAATTGAAAAATTCCACATGCACTGCACTGACATTAAAGAGAAACAAATGATGATGTTTATGGTGATTTAGTACCGATTTTGTCTCTCTTTCAATTCCATTTTCATTTTCATTGAATTAATAAATATGTATAGTAACGACATGCATAATTGAAATCCCCACCATTAAACTCTCTATTTTCGTTCTGATTTTAAAGATGTGCAAATCAAATTGGGAAAATATTTCACTCAAATGAATTCGCATTATTTTAAGCTGTTTATGCTTATGAAATCTTATATTTCATTTGAATATTCACAGAATCAAATGAAATGAGGGAAAAGGATTCACTTCGCTTCTCACATTTCTCATAATTTAATTGTGAAACAAATAAATCAAAAACACAAACATCCAAACATCTAAACATCCAAAATGCTTTCACATTCGTTTGCTGTACACAAAAATACTGGCCATAATTTATGAGAGACACGAACAAGTGTAAATGCCAAAAGTATTCAAATGAAAAGTGAAAATCCACAAACAAAAAATGGAGCCTTAAATTCAAGGCAAAGCCAGCATCAAATCCCTTTGGCCACACACACACAACTAACATGAAGAGAATTGTTGTATTCGTAAATTATTATTGAAATATTTGCCTAAAACGTTTATCGCATTGTCGCAAAATGCACTAGAAGGAGGTGGTAGTACGACGATGGGGCTTCTGTTGAGGTTTTGTTCAGAGATTAGCAAAGTCTTTAGCTGCTGTTGTGGCTCCCAAACAGAAGTTTGGGTTCGGTCTCGGGTTTCGGGGTTTGTTTGTAAGTCATTAGAAAGATATTTGCCTCGTTTGCTGGGTGTCGAACTCTGAAACTTTATTAGGGATTAAACATGATATGATGATGATGTTGAACCAGAGCCTGCTGCGAATGGAAGCTTATGATTTACAGATTTTGGGTTGTGAAAATGTATTTTGGAGTTTTGGAACAGGCTTAATCATAATCTAATTTTTAAGGGAATTAAAAAGGTTGGAAAAAATAGTCTCCAGAGCAGTTACAGTGCTGTTAGAGTAAAGCTCATACATTTCCATAGTACACGATTTTTTCAGGGTGGATTTTGTTAGTGGCTTCATCCAGGCTTTTTTTTTTTTTAATTAATAAGTAGTTTGTATTTAATTATAAAATAATAATACAATTTGTTGTTTGCTGTTACTTTTGGAGCAACTTATACAACAGTCAACAGTCAGGAAAAATTATGCTGATTTAAAAAAAAAATAAAAAAATGCGTGTCGAAGAATATGGAGGGGGATATTTTTTGGTTCAATTATCTGTCCCGGCTTTAAATTTGTATTATCTCTCAATATTATATTTTCTTTGATACTACTTTAAGACCTGGCAGAGCAGTAGCACATGTGAACGTCCTAATTTTAGCAGAAAATTATCATAAATTTGGTACTTTTCAGATTTAGGAATTATCTTCCTTAAAATTTTCAAACGCAACGTAGTATAATCAAATCCCAGCCCCCAAAGTCCTCCTACTACCAGATCTCTCTGTTGCACAACTTGCAGAATTTATGCATGACAGGAGCATGCCTTAATCCTTTGCCAAGGCGCCAACGTGAGCTGTCGGATGGCTGCCTGTGTGGATGGATGAAGAGAAAGTGCATAGATTGTAGGGACAGGGAATTAGAGTGCCTCGTGTTTGTTATTAGCAAAACAATTGCCAAAGCACCACAGGAATGCAGAAAGCTGGATACCTGGCCATATATTATGATTAACACCGCCCCCAAGAAAAGCTGAAGCAAACAAAAACAAGGAGAAAGCCCAGGCAGAGAAAATTAAATTTAATCGGAGAATCCGTTGCAACTCAATTAAGTTGTGGACATCTGCTTAAGGGAAATCTGCTCTATGCACACAAGTATCGCACATAGCTCTCGAGCTGAAAATCAATCATTTGCAATTATTTGCAACGCCAGAAGTGACACTTTATAAAGTTATTGTTCTTCTTCCGCATTAAGCATATTAAAAGTGAAATGCACCGGGAAAACGGCGCAAAAAGTCAGCAGAAGGGAAAAGGGAGAATACATTTTATTGGAGGCGACAATGAAAAATCGCTGCCGCATATGTTCGACAATAACCTGACATTATTGACTGTTAATATCCTGCAAAATAAATGGTGGAATGTGCTTTAACGAGGGACTAGTGGATGCACTTACTTTTATGGTGGCAAAACTCAAGAAATTTCTCGGATTGTGGTAAATGTTTTACGGAACTAGCAAATAGTAAAGCTATTTCTTTCGGTGAAACGGGTGTTCAGGTCCTTGTAATAGAGATATTTTCTCTGCATTCTTAGTGCACAAAGAAAGAGGACGAAAATTCTCCGACTATTTGGCTGCGAACGAAGCTTTTTTGCGCTCGTAAACCCAAGCAAACCGAGGGGCCCTGCTGCATTACACGCGGCGCGGATACTTAAATATCGTGTTCCATTTTTCCGCGATACCCTCCCTACTATAGGGTACATTTAAATCGATCTGGGTGCAACATTTCAATAACTGAAACGCCAATTAAAATTGTACAATGGGTTCTCGGTCAGGGACTGACTCCAAACAAAAGCAAAAAAAATGAGAGAGAATCCAACAAAATGTTTGGATACTGCTGGAGAGGGCGAAAAAATAACAGTGGACGAATGTCAGTTAAACGAACAAACAGCAAAAAACAAACACAAGCAGACATCTGCATTGGCCAGAGTTGACACACAGCCGCACATATATGAATGTATGTCTGTGTGTGTGTACCGTGGCTATATGAATATGTAAGGGCAGGCAGACAGGAAGCACTCACCCACACAGAGACGAGGAGAGATGCACCGCACACGTACACCAGACAGAGACTCTCATATCCTACGACCTGGCTATATCCTGTGCTGCTGGGCTGTTACGCGCTTGGTAATTGGTATTGTTTGCCTGAACGCGTGTCCACTCTCCGGGAACCACCAGGGTTGCCACCCACACCCCGTCGCTCCTCTACGTTGGCACCTTGATGCCGCAACCGAATATACAAAATGGAAACCAATGCAATGCACACGGCGTGGGGGCAGGAGGCAGGAGAGCAGGAGCTTGCATAAGCAAGCAACTAGCGACTATTAATTTTCAATTATAAAGAAGGAGACGGATCTCTCCCAATGAGGTACAGCCGGAAGTGGGGTCAGTGCCCTGTCACTTTCCCTTTTTGGGCGTGACAGCTGTCAAAATATTTGCAGAAAAACGTTGACAGAACTGGCACGATATGGGTCAGCATTCAGGATAAAATAAAGGATGTAAATGGATACGACAGAGATGCTCTGTGTGTGTGTGTACAGAGGGATGTCTGGATATGCCATTGCTTTAATGAAAAGTGCACATATTTATTCTCATAATTATAAGAAATGGAAATCGCAGCTGAATTTTCTGGGGCCTCCAATTAATTACTGCACTCAAGCACTCAAATATTCAATGAGCAATAGCCGCCACACACACATCATTATCGCTAGGAGGTACAGTCACCGCCCACCCATCCTTCAAACCGGAATGTTACCGTTAACAGACGCAACATGTTCGAAGAGCTGCTTTCAAACGTAAATTCATTGATAATCCTTATCAAGAATTCAGTGGTTCTGCAACTTTTGCTGAAGCAAGAGCTACGAGATGATTTTCTTTTCTTTTGTGGGAATTTTCTTTACAAAATACGTACCCCCACAGGATCCTGGCAGGGTGTATGTGTAATGTGCTTCCAAATTAAATTGTGGCATGCTTCTCCCATAGCATATGTGCATCCCCTCTTCCCATATCTTTATTATATTTCCCTTCCTTTCCACACACACACTTTCACATTTTATTTCATTAGCGCGTAAAATTCCTTTTAATTAATATATATAAAAATTGTTGCTGCTGCCCAAAGCTGGGTGCTGGATGCTGTCTGCCTCGGTCAGCAGTCTACTTGTGGGTTCAATTTGTGGAAAACAGAGCCCCAGACACAGACACAGACACACACACATGGCCTGGCTCCCCAGTCGTCTCCTATGCATTTTATATCATTTTTGCTTGAGCATAAAATGTTGAAAGCAGCCGTTGCACGTGCGCAGCATGTTTAATTATCCCTTAATGTGGCTGAGGCTGTGTGTGTGTGTGGCAGGATGAGCGTGGGGCGTCATGTGGTTTCGGCTCATGTGGTCAGTGTTTCAAGTCCAAGCTTAATGACCCTGCTAGTGGCTGTAGTTTCTGCCAGGGTCTGTTTTAGTTGGCCATTAAATTGCACATTCGAAATAGTAGGGCACACAACATATTTTGAAATGAAATTAAAAGTTGATTCGTAAAAGATTAAGTGAATTTAAGGGTCCTTTTTTTTTATGGCCAAAATCTGCAATTTTATTTACTTCTGTTACACAGATTTTATGGCTTAAATTCTGTACAAATTGTGGCTTAAATTTTAGTACATTTTTGGTGTCTCTGGCTTCCTGCGAGTAGTTTCTCAATTTGCAAAACAAATTGAAAAACACTTGCCATGCATTGCTTCTAGGATGAACATACATACATATATTGTCCTTGTAGTTTGTTCTCTGCATAAAAGAATTTGCATATTCCAGCCAGCAGTTGACTAACTTAAACAAGGACTTGATGGGAGTTTCTTTAGTTGGATTTTAAGGGATTGGTTTTCTCTAGATTTAAGATTTATTTGCGGAGAAAATCAAAGGGATATTCTTTATATATCTGAACTTAAATGTTTTTAATATTTTAAGCAAACCATTTTTAGAACTTAAATACAGTTAATTCCGCAGCTTTTTTTTGGTGCTTGAAATTTGTATTCAAGTCGAAATTTCTGGCGTCTAAAGAGCTTCTCGTTTCGCCTTGCGGTGGCTCTTTTTTCTGCGCTCTTTCGCCGCTTTCTCCGCTTTTGACCGACAATATTAATATGAATGAGTGTCATGCGGCTTGGTGTTGGTGTCTACTGTCTTTCTGTGTGTGTGTGTGTGTGCATAATTATGTATGTGAGAGTATCTGTGTGTGCAACGGAACGTTAAATGTGCACGTGACAAGCGTGTAATGAGGAAGTCTTCTGTCTTCCCAGCAAAACGCCGCTCGTCTGGCAGGGCAGCTCCAATACTATATATACAGTGACTCGTACGAGTATGTGTACTACTCTGCTATATATAGGATAGGGCAATGTCGTGCCATGTTACGCATATATATCCGACTCGACTCTACATATATTTCAATCATTTTAAGTGTGTTTGTGTTACAACGTCAGCAGGACAACGATGCCACCACAGGATAGTCGCCTTCGCCTCATCGTCATCTCTGTAGCCCTCTCTCTCTCGGCCACATATTGCTGCTGCTACTCCTGCTCGTCCTCTCCTGCGAGTCCTGCGTCCTGGTGTCGTCGTCGTCTGAAAATTGGACAATGATTTATGAGGCGTTAAGTCAAACTTCATATTAATTTCATTTCATTTTCAACCAAACTCCTCAGTCCCAACGACCTGGGACTCCTGTCTTCTGGCTTTAAAGTTGAAAATGAAAACGCACGAGAAGAACACATGAGACACGTAAAATACTCGTACAAAAAATAAAAGCCAAGTCAAGAATAAAGGATAAAACCCGTCTGAACATTCGATGGCTATGCCACCATGAATGAAGGTAACCGGAAAACGTGTTATGAATTTATGGAATGTGTTTTTTGGAATAACGAATGTTAAAGAACGAATAGGGAATATTCTTACTAAATAAGGGACTAATCAATTCTGAGATTAAAGCAGTTTGAAAGGAAGAAAAAGCATAGTTTTAAGATAGTTTTAAGAACTTCTTTTATGTACTATTTTTTTGGGATTTTATGGGACTAATTTCAAGACGTTTTTGTATTATTTTTGCCACTTTATGATTGTTATTTATTTTTTCTGTAATGAAACATCATGTGGGATATCGAATTTACGTTGAAATGGTATGAAAAGTAAGGAATATTCTACATTAATTTTTTGAAGACTTTCGAAAGTAGCTTTTTATGCAAAGAAATACAAGATCTTTGGAATAAAATTCCATTCGGAAATCGAACTTTTTATTGAGGTTTTAAGATCGTTTTCAAGCCATTCAAACATTTTAAATTGCTCCCAAAAAATCTCCGGAAGAGTATACTCTAAAGAACAAACCATCCACAAACTCAGTCACACACACCCATCTAAACACCCACAAAAACACACCTACATATACCGTGTCACACATTCAGCACCGAAAATTTCAAGTTTCGTTATCCATGCCCTTGGATTCTGGTTCTCGGTCTCGTTCTGGTTATCGTTCTGTGGGCCTTTTTCACCCTCGAGCATAATCATATTTTCTACCAACAATTGTGTATAACATGTGTAATTTGAACATTTCATTCATTCATTCATACATTTATTCGCTCACACGGATACTGCCTGTGTGTGTGTGTTTTGGTGTGTGAAAATAACTTGTGGCATGCTTTGAGGCGTTGTGTGTGGCAAGCCAGAACTTTGAGCACTCCTCTTGCTGACTGCCTGCCTGGCTGGCTGCTGCCACTCCTGCCAGTGGTTTTGGCATTCTCCAGTGGTTTTAGCCTGTTTCACACTCTCCTGCCACCCTCTCTCCCTTTCTCACTGTGTGTCTGCCCCTCTGCTGCCTTTCCTTCTCTGGTTCTCTTTGTGTGTGTGTGTGTGTGTGTGTCTGCCCCTGTCTCTGGTTATTGGCCAGTGAAGCGTTAACCATGGTCAATAAAAAATTTATTTAGACAACCACAACAGCTACAACACAATTTTTGCTGTTTCCCGATAAAAAAATAACGAAAAAATAACGAAAAGATTCTAAGGCCGAAGTGCTTGATACCCTTCCAGAAAACATTTCTGGGGTAGAGATGGGATATGATCATTCAATTTTGATCAAGTATCGTTGGGTTATATATATGGCCGATTTACCGAGCTTTTAACGTAGATCCAGGAAAGGATCTAGCCATTTATTATCGAAAATAAGGGATAACTAGTGTATAGATAAAGCTACATCGTAGAAATTGTTGCAGATCATGAAAATAATATATATGGATCTATAAAATCGAAATATATATGTAAGTTTCTGCACTGCAAACCTCTGCTCGAAGTCCTAAAACCCGCTCCAAAGAGCACCAATATTATGTTGAGTCGGAAAAAAAAATGTATTTGGCATTCAACAATACCACACAAAAAAAAGGAAGAAATAAAATTGTTGTAAATTTTGCCTCTCACTCAGTTGTGTGCCTTGTTCTCTCTCTTTCTGGCTCTCTCTGATTCAGCCTTTTGATGGTGTCGAGTATTGGCATTTGATTTATTTTCTGGTACGTTTAAATATTTCAAATAATTCATATTTTATTGACTAGACATCGACACAGAAGTGAGAGATCTCTCTCTCTCTGTCTCTCTGGTTTTTGAAGCAATTAAATTGTATTGTGCATTGAATTTTGTGTTAATTCAATTTGTTTGCAATATTTTGGGTAGAGAATTTTTCCAAAAGCAAAATTTTGTGTTTAGTAATTGGTTGAGTTTTTGTTTGGTGCTTTGTGTATGGAATATTTGGGTTCATTTGAGAGAGAAACAGAGAATAATTTGCATATGAAAATTGTGCAAAAGTGGAAACGCACTTTCCACTTAATTAATGAGGCTTGTCGGTCTATATCTATTCATACTCGCCACAAAACCATCTACAAATTAGCAATAAGAAGCCGGGAAAACACTCTTCTGGCAAACAATTAAACAAAACCGAGGAGAAACACACAATACTCGGGTAAAACAATAAATGCAGTTTCCAAACCCTGCAAACCAAAAATGTCTCCAGGGTCAATTTCAAATGCATTTACATAGCTGTGGCCACACAAAGACACACACGAAATACGAGTATAGATTAGTGTAATTACAATACCATGGAAAATGACGTCGACATGAACATGGCAAATGGCTCAAGGGCATTTCCACTCCACTCCACTGGGAAATGATGTGTAGTCCAGCCAGCCAGCCATTCAGCCGTTCGGCCGTTCAGATAGGGATTGTGTATGAGGCTGGGGGCATTTGGGAGGTCTGTATATGGACTGCGTATTGGAAATTCTGCTTTTGATTTCATTTCATTACGCATTTGCAATTTCATCTATGAATAATTGAAAATGTGCATTGCATACTTTAAGGCCTCCCCAAATTGCCATTACAATTGAACATTTCGTTTGGCCCGCTTCGTTCGTTTCAGTCGATGTTTTTGGCTAATTTAGACGAGAAATATGCTTATTACGCATTAAAACTAATTAAGCATGAAACTCTATTTGATGGTTTACTCCACCTCCACCCACCCACACACTCTGACTGGGTGGAAAACCCAACTATGGAATGCCCAAACTTATGTTTGAAAATGTTGATTGATGGCTTCAAAATGTTGATTTGTAGCTTGCAGATATTTATCCCAGCATTTAACATTGATTTATGGTTTGGTTCGCTCGATTTCAGCCATATGATAATTGTCGTGCTGTCGTGTTTGAGGTCCTCGCCCTCCCCTTTTTCTCGGCGATTAGCCAGCAGCTTCCTTTGCCTCTGTGCTGGCTCTCCTGCTGTTCACCTTAATAGCTCTTAATTGCAATTCCTTTCCGCCATGAAAGGACTCTTCAATTACCACACAATTACGTGGGAGTGTCAAGTGGAATGAAACCAAACAAAAAGAAGGAAAAAACACCGGAAAGAACGATAGGTTTTCGACTAGATAATACCTGGTACTTAGATATTACTTCTTTTTGGTCTTTCTTGATGTGGAAATGGGTTTGTTTTGATGGGAAATACTATCAGGATAGATGAAAGACAGAAAATGGTAAAGAACAGAAGTGAATTCTACGTATTTCTGGTTGTAAAATTCATCCGATTTTAAGGATTCTTGAACTATACGTAAATATTGTGCATAGAAAAAATACCTATAAAATATGAGACACCTGTCTTCAAAACTAATGAAGCTATAGCTTTATCTTAAATTCAGACTGTAATAATTAACCGATTGTAATGATTCTTGTCATTTAGGTAGAAATTTAGCCTATCAAGACGTCTATTAAATATTAGTCCTCTATTTTCAAAATTGTAGAAGCCACAACTTTTTTCCTTTCCTGTCGGAAGTTATCTGTTTATATTTTGAGTATCTGTATGGGTATCACAGAATATTAAACATGCTATTTGTGGACCATAGCTCTCCTATATAGAGAGATCTTTTGCTTTACAAAATCCAATATACCCCTGATCCCAAACGAATACGAGAGGTCCACAAAGACCAGAGAATAAGTGGGAATAACGATGCTGTGGTAACAAAGCAGGAAACAAAGTCCAGTAGCTCACTTTGAGAGACCATCCGCCCGCAAAACACTTTCCAACACTCGGCATAAATTAATTACAATTCATTTCCCCTTGTAAGTTTTCTCTCTGTGTTCTCTGCCTTTAATTGTAATTGTTGTTATGGCTGGCTTATAATTGTCGGTGCTTGTTGATGCTGTGTCTCTGATGTTGTAGTAGACCTGTGCTCTGCTCTCCTCGATGTCGTTGTCGTTGTAGAGCTCTAAACAATTAAGTGCAAATTGTAAAACATGTAGAACTGCGGTCTGTGGTCAGGTTTTGTGTGAAGGTAACCGAAAACTCAAACAGAAACTGAAAAGAGCAACAAAACTATTTGAGGTTTTTGTTTAAGCGACTTTTCTGTGTGGAGTCTGTGGAAACTTCGTTGGATACTTAATTTCGATTTGTTTTATTGTTAAGAGGATGTTGTACAAATTGGAAGTCCTTTGGAATGTTTTTTCATGTCGAAATATGTCTTAATCGATGGCTAATGAAACGTTTTCACTAATTATTTAATTGTTTTAGGGGTAAAATAATTAATCGATGAGTAATCGGTACGAAAGGAGTAGGTACTTTAAAATGTTGTTATAATCTGAAAGGTGTGTTAATCGATTGTTAATGAAAAGATTTCGAAGATTATTTCATTGTTTGTGGTAAAAGTTAATTAACCGATAAGTATTCGGTAAGAAAAGAGTCCTTTAAAATGCATTCTTAATGGGAAATAGCTGTTAATCGATGATTATTTCACTGATTGTGCTGGAAATCAATTAATCCATAAGCTATCGATCAGATGTGTTAATCGTTGGCCAATACAAAGTTTTTATTGAATATTCATAGCCAATGAAGTCAATTAACAAATCGATAATTATCGATAGCCAGTTTTGTTGTGGTTTCCATCGACACACCATACAGATATATAGAACTATATATATTACACATATTTCAACCATATTTATTCGTCAAATACTCATAGCCATACTCGTAGGCCAGCATTAGAATAGCACCTCCTGGTCCCGAGCGCATTATCTTGACACTCATGCCTTTGTACAACGCTCGAAAGCCCTCCTCTTCGTATATCGTCTTGATCGTGGGCACCGTCCATTTATATTTGATGGCTCCCTTGACGGGCTGTGGACCTTGTATTCGGGATTTGGCCACATCGAAGGTGGTACTGAACAAGCAGCTAATGCTGCTCGAAAAGAACCCAATGGCCCCCCTGCGAAAGAACTCCGCGAGGTCATGCTGATAGGCGGGAATTTCATCTTTTAGTCCTTGATAGATACCAAAATATGCGAAATGAAAGATGGCATTGCGGATCATGAGGGCTGTGATCCCTCGGTAGAGTCCTTTGATGCCATATCCATCGTTCTGAACGATTCTCCTGGCCACCGTGAGGGTACTGAGGGAATCCTTGCGATCCGCCTGCTGTGTGATCTTTACCACCTCAAACGGATTCAGGAAGGCGCACTCCAAGGTACCCGCCAATGCCCCGGCCATGGCATGCGTTAGTGCCGTCGGTTGGAGTGCTCCAAACAGAAAAAGGGGCTTGGCCTGCTCGTAAATCACAAACTTGGCAGCTCGCTTCGGGGTCTCCGAGCATATAGGGGGGACAATGCCCTTCCAAAAGGCAGCGATACCCTCGTGTTTGTAGATCTTCGAAATGCAGTCAAAGACGCCCGTGTAATGGAGCTCTCCGGCGGCTGCTTGCACGCCCTGCAGCTGCATCCGTGTCTTGACGACATCCAATGGATGCAAAAGCAATAGCTCTAGGAGACCCGCCGATCCGCCAGCCACAAATTGGAAGAGGGCTCTTGATTTACCCGGCTTTGGCTCCCATTCGGGTTCCACTTGGGGTCCCATTCATCCGGAAATATAAACAAGATGCTCTTTAAACTGAAGTAAATCTCAAAGTCAGAGTTGTCCCATAGTTTTTGGGTCACTCTCTCTAGTGTACCTTTCTCTCAGAGTTCTGATGTTAATGAATGTCAAGTGCACCTCTGCAGTGCCATCAAAAAGTCAGCTGTGGGTCTGGTGCCAGAGCGGTCTGGATCTCATAACAACAATTATGCTAATGTGGCCCAATCCGGGGACGTCAATCCAACATAATTGCTAACAAATTAGTCATGGTCACACAGTCCCCCCAGTCCCCTTAGTCCGCCTCAGTCCCACTGTCCCACAGTACATCCATTACCAGTCCCATTCTCTTCCTCCTCTTTCGTGTGGTGGTCGTGTGGGTTGTGTTCAGCTCTCGAGTTTCCATGTTAGAGGCGAAGTTTAACACGCGAGCGAGCACCAGAATGAACAGCAGAAGCAAAGGCAGCAGCAGCAGGAGGCCGAAGGCAGGACATTGTCTGTGGCTAGGTGTGTATCCTGGCAATTTGCTTGTCAGGCTGCAGTGCAAAATGTAGACCAGGTTCCTCCTTGGGTCCTTGGCTAAAACCAACTGTAGAGTCTCCTTTTACATGGCATCGCCCACACTCTATGGTTCGCCTCTGATGAGGCAAATGAGTTTCATTTCCATGTCCTTCAACTGTGCAAGGTCTCACAAGTACTTTTGCAGGTCCTGCGGCTGCTGTTGCCCCTCCATTCTTCATCTCAATCTTGTTCTGGCTACCGAGGTGGCTGCACTTTTGATGGAGTACGTTAAATTTATATTAGAATATTAAGTAAATGAGTACTCCACTTAGGCTAGGCGCCAGGTGAAGTGTGGCAGATGGGGTGCCATCCACTGCTGAATGATGAAGTGACTATTAAAGAAGCGAAAGCTCAAGAGGTTGTTGGCTAGAGCATAACATCTGGCAATTGCTCTGATCAATTGGGTGGCTACAATGGAAAGGGGAGAAGGTCCTGGGAGGTGCTAAAGATTTGACAGCAGAAGAGTTGGACAGGGAGAACAGTAGATTGGGTACAGAAGCTGCTAAGAGAGGAAAATACCAGAAGAATGTCTTATAGGAACTACAAATATATGAGGACAGAATATCTCAAATGACTACAATTAGAAATCTTCTAAATATTCGTTAATCACCTGACAAATTAACTTAACTTCTTGTGAACTTTCTTCCCCTTTGCTAATTAACTGTTCTGTCCATTCCACCCCTCAAATATGTATATTCCACTTCATTGGATAAACTCTTTTTATGATGACCATTCCCATACCCTCTATCGAAAAACCCACAAATATTTCCTTGTACAGTTTCCACATCAACACTTTTAGCTATTTTCCAACAGCACACTTTATTTTCTCTATTTTCTCCATGGCATTCCATTGCAAAAAAGGACACCCGCAATATATACTCCGTCCTGGCTGTCAGCAGACATCTTCCTTGTCATTTTAAAGCCATTTGATGTATGACAAATCAAATTTGACAAACTGCCAGCAGTTGTTTTGCATCTTTGCAACATTTTTCACAGAGGACCCTGCCAGCCATCCTCCTGCCAGACGACACATGTGAAATCAACTCCTGTACTTAATACAGAGCATATAATGGAGCAGAGGGAGAAGGACCTCTTATGGGTGTTCCCTGAATAGGAAAGAAGGAAAAGAACACAACAAAATTTACATACTCATGTTTTGCAATACGCCGTGTGACATGCAAAAATGTTGAAAAAGGAAAAGGGATTCAAATGGGGGGCATGGCAATGTGTGGGGTATTGGGATTAGGGATCTTTTTTGGGTACAAATACGACGGGGTACATGTGTAAATTTTAATGCTGTTTGATTAAAGACAATGATGTTTGAAATTTGTACCTAAAGGGGGATACGAAAAGCCTCATTCCGTAAGCCACGTCCCAAACTAAACGAAAATTGCGGCAAAGTTCGCTGCCACACAGACACGGGGGAAATAAAAGGAGTTCTCGCTGCTGCTGGGTTTAATTTTAGGGCTTATTCGAGTATGCATTCCACTTCATAGTACTATATTTTTTGAATAAAAAGTCGAGGGGGCGCAGAGTCGGGGGCAGAGTATGTGGAAATATGCACTACTCTGTCTGACAGTCAAAAAACTGGGAGGCTGGCTGTATGGCACCGGCAGCGGCTCCGGCGAAACGTGAGCTCAATCAAGCGCCTCTGAGTGTGGCGATGGTCCGACAAGGGAAATTTACAAGCCACACACACACACACCCAAACAAGTGGCAAAGGAAAAGAGTGTCCCCAAAGGGGAATCGAAATGGAAATCGCAATGTAGGAAATGTAGGAGGAAAAACTGCAGTCTCGAAGAGCTTGACTGCAATTCTCGCATGAAAAATTAAAAGTCGCTCCAGTCGCGTAAGAAATATGCAATTTGCTCGATTTGTGCATGATTTCTCATTGTGTTTGCATAGACCGTGAAATACACTGAGAGAAATTTGGAGGTGAAAAAAGGGGAAATTAAGAAAAGACTTGTAAAGTTTTTCTGATGGATTTCGTGGCATATCTTCATCTTGTATTTATCCATTATTCAGAGAAAATTCTACAATGTAATGATAGGAATCATTGAAATGATTCCACAAAAAGTTCCCATAAACGAATGGCACCATTTAAAGGAAAGGTACTCTTTTCTCTCACTGTACTCCCCCGGCGGTGGAGTTCTGTAGCAAACATATGATGTGCAGACACGATTGCATACTTATTCCACTCCCCACTGCCCCTCCACTCTCCACTCCCCGCAGGAGAGACGCAGCAGCGACAAACCCGTTATCGATACAACACGCGCTGCTGTGCTCTTCCCGAAAAAAGTAGACCCCAAGGACATGGTGTCATTTTGGCAAGTTATTGCATTGCACATGGCCCGAAAAATCCCCAAACCCATTGCCATACTCCACCAATCCTTCCCCAAAGAGATGGAGAGAGAGAGAGGGTAAGGGTATTCACGTTTTTTGTGTTAGTTCCAATGGCCCTGCGGCATCTTTGACTTTCGCAACGCTTTTTTGATTGTTGTGCGGAGGTTCGTCGTTTGACTTCAAGCATGAATGACTTTGAGTGGAACTTGGACCTGCCACTGCCACTGCCACTGCCACTGCATGCTGCTGTCTGATGCAAGTCCCCCCCTGCTGTTCCCTAAAATTACCTTGTCTTTGTACATTTTATATGACGACGACGACGACGACGAAGTTGTCCAGGAGCAAGTTGTCCCATCCAAGTAGCATCAAGCGGACGACGCATGTTGCAACTTTAGTCCTCCGTTGCCGCCATCATGTTAATGCCAAGAGTTTTGGGGCTACCTTAAAATCGAGTTATCTGCATCTGTCTGGGAAGCATCTGGGATCTGGGAACCGGGAACTGGGAACTGGGGGATCTGCTGACGTGATATATGAAGTTTTGTGGAAAGTTGTGACGTGGCAACGTTTCTGGCAAGTAAATTAGTAATCAATATATGGAGGAGATTGGAAGAAGAAGCCAATACTACTACTACTACCACCAGCTGAAGGGCTCTCTCCATCTCTGGATGCAACGCTAATCCCATTAGCTGCAACATGAACTCCACTCCGACACGCACTCGACTCGAGTCGACTCCGACACGACGTTGCTTTAATAAGCTGCAGACGCCCCAAAAAATAAAATCTACTCCCCTCGTACACACACCACTCGAGTTTAATCAAAAAACTTGCAAGTCTTGTTGATGGAATGCTACCCAGAGTAGAAGAGCCTGCCACAGCCCCCTTCAGCATCTTGTGGCACACATAAAGCACTTTGTATGCATGTCGCTGTATGCTACTCTATGCCTCATCCACAGCCTCAGCCTCCATCCGTATCTCCTTCTGGTCGTCGTCCCTGTGTGTTATGAATATAAATTTATTTCCCACGTCACAACACAAACACCGCGCACGCTGCCACTACCACTGCCACTGCCACACTGCCACTGCCACAGCCACAGAGGGTGGTATGCCAGCGGACTCAGACATTTCACACATCGCGCATAATAATAATAATAAACGATAACGAAATTTACTTCCTAGGGAACCGCGACAGCACACACTCCCTGAAGATTGAAGATGGTTGTCCTGTCCACAAAGCGCATCCTTCCTACTTCCTACTTCCGGGAGAAACTAGAAATATTATGAATAGAGAACAGCGCCGCACGAAATTGTAAAGTAAAGTACTCCATGGCCATGGATTTTAATTTTGTTAATGCAAAGGTTTTTTCGAAGAAAAGCTGCGTTTTACAAGGGATAAGCCTCGTATTAAATGAAGAGACTGCGCGGAAACTTATCTCTGAAGAGAGTTGTAGATGCAAGGAGCTATCAATTGGTAGAAGACCCGCAAAGGAAGGAGGGACAGTGGAGACTCGAAAGAAATTATGAAGGAAATAACGAGGAAATATGGAAAGCCATGATGCAAATCAAGATAGAAAGGTATCACTTCAAAGAGGAAGGAATAGATTTGAATAGGTGGACGATAGACTCCACGGAACGATACGAAAAATCATATAGATAAGTGGATCAAGGGAACAAAACGTGTAAAATATACAAAAAAGAACAAAATTAAGCGAAATGTAAGTGTAAAATTCCACAGAACCTGAATGATTAATGAGAAAAGTAATGATATTTCTGTATAACAATAGAAAACCCTATAGCAAACCCTATAGCAAACCATCTTAACCACTCAAAAACCTCTTCTTTCGACTTCTTTAAAAATTCCTTTGGCTGTAAAAAAGAGCCTCTGGAAAACCACATCTGTTTGCCATTTTTGTAATACTCGTAATTCCAGTGATATAAGTTTTCATTACGCGTGTCTCCGAAAAGTTAAAGAAGAAGCCAAAGCCAACATGTGATGTGTGTGTGTGCCTGCCTCTGTGGGTGCCACATTATGGTGATGATGACGTTGACAGACCTACGCACCAGACGCTGCCAAAGGACAAGACCGACGACAGAGATATGTGGCTTAAAGATTCGCCTCCTGCCTTTTTTTTGGGTGTGGATACACGAGGCGGAAGCCAGGACGAAATCGCAAGAAACTCATCTAGAAAATTGTCAAAGTGACAGCTGTGCGAAAGTATTGTGACATGTGTTTAAATGAGCTGCATTTTGTGGGGCCCCACGCACACACACACACAAACACAGAGGCAGAGACAGACTGAGATCTTTTAGGGCTTAAATACACTCTGGTATCTGGTATCTTGTAAATCCTTAAAGCCACTTGGGGCGGAGTCAACTTAATTTCATTTTTACATGAACTTTTTGAATGCCAAATGCAAACATTTGTAGACTCTGACAGACGTTTAGCAAACAAACACAGCAGCTCCAGCGAACAGATGGGGATACACTCCCAGTGTATCCAGTGTCCAGTGTCCAGTGGCCAGTGTATCCTGTGGAGCCTGCATAATTTAAACGTTCCCCCAGCACAAAGTTAACTATTTTTGTGGCGTGCCAATGGATTTAGTCCTCTCTTTCTCTCGTCGTCGTCCCCAACACTCCCCCCCCCCATTCATCGCCCGTTGAGTTAGCGCCAATTTAAACAAGTTGGCAGGAGGCCTCTTTTGGTCCTGCCTCCTCCTGCTTTCCCTCTGTGTTGTGCTTTTGTTGCAAACTATCCGCCGCCGCCGCCGCCAACTAAATTATCTGCATTGTTTGCATTTGTCCTTTGTTGGTGTTGTGCCGTCTCTCTCGCTCTTTCGTCCTGGTTTTAGTAGGTCCTTGGTCATCCTCTTTCTGCTGGAAATTCATTTAGTGTGTGGCGGCATAAATTTCATGGCTAAAATATGTTTCTCGTTTGGCTTTCATCGCTTCGCTCTCGTCCCCTCTCTGCACTTTTTCATGGCTTTTGGCTAACTAGTTTATTGAATTTTTTTTCTGTGTGGATTCTTTTTGGCAAATGCAATCAATTAGGCGGCGCGAGGAAGCTGGAAAATTTGAATATTCTGAATGGAGAACGATGGCAATTGGTGGGCAAATGATTTATATAGAAATGGGCTAACATTTTCTATGATATGCAGCTGATTGTTCAACGGGATTCATAACTTTTCAATCAGACATTCGTTTCGTTTGATTTAGCCAGACACTAAGAGTGGATTTCCTTTGAAATTATTGCAATCTATGCATAGATCCGTGGGGAAGTACTTCAACCTCCACCTCTCTATTGCATGACCATTCAATGAATAATTTTTGGTATTTTTAATACATTTTTGTGGTAGTTTAAGTCAATAATTTTTTTGTGTGTTTTGTAATTTTGGGTATTTTACAATAAATTATGCAATAAATTATTTTTAGCATTTTTTGGTATTTCTTCAGTTCTGAAAATATTTTTAAGTGTTATATTTTATAATTATTTTCAGTATTTTCTGATATTCTTGAACTTTTTCAAAGTATTCAGTCAATAAATTCATTTTTGGTATTTTTTAATTATTTGCAGTATTTTCTGCTATTTTTATTTATTTTTCAGAATTTTCAGTTAATAAATAAATGTTTGGTATTTTTATTAATTTTGAGAATTTCCTGGTAACATTTTGTAGTATTTTTAAAATTTGTTCTGGGCGATTCCTAAATGTAATGGCGTTTTTTTTTGCGATTTTTCTTCCTTTATACTGCTTTAAAAATATGAATAAAAAAATAAAATATAAAATGTTAACTATAACTTTTTACCACTCCTTCAGATCTGAACGTAGGCAAGCGCCAGAAGAGGTCTTTCGGAAGAGATTTCATAAGAAATAATTACAATTTATATGCATCCATTGAAGATTTTAAACTCCATTTTCATTTACATATAATTTTCCTTATCAATTATCTTTTGGCCAATCGAACTCTCTCTCTCTCTGTCTCTCGTTCGAGTCAAAATATACCGCCAGGCCGCAGCGAGATAATCTCCGCCAAGGAGTAGCACACAACAGATTTCCCATTTGTATTCGCTGCCACGCCTTGCACTTTACCAACCCTTAGCGGGCTCTGGCGCCTCCTCGGGGCGACATTTAAGCGACAGCCGGGCGACACAAACAAGCCGAGAAACTGACAGTTAAATGACAAGGCGGGTGGCAGTGGGCCAGGAGGAGGGATGGAGGGGGTGATCCAAGCATCAGACACACACAACAGGCTGCAGTAAATGGTGCAACACATCCTGTAGTATGCTACAGTCCTGTCTGGCAGTATTTTCTGGGATAAGAATGAGCATTTCTTTTTATTGAAGCTGAAAACTGAAGCTGCTGCTGAAGTGCATTGTCTGTCTTCAGTTGCTTGTAAAATTGCATTTGTCGAAATCTAATACGAAAGCTGAAAGGATAAATATCGCGGGTAGCACTACTCCTTTATTGATTTTCCCGTTTCGCCTAATTAGTGGCAGATCTACGCGAGAGGAGCGGTGTGTGTGTGTGTTTGCACTGTGGAAAACCCTTTCAGTCACGTCTTTGAAAAACTTTTACCCCACAACTATTTTAATTGCAATCGAGGTCTCGTTCTATTGATTTGTCTTGAAAGTTTTTCGGGCTGGTAGCCCCCAAACCGCTTCCCTGACAAATTGTTTGCCTCTTTGGCTGCCGCTGCCTGCTGACTGCTGCCTGCTGACTGCTGCCTGCTGTGTGCGCTCATTTGCATAATTTTATCCTTGAATGTCTCTCATCGGCTGCTCAGCTTTCTATCCTTCTTTTTTTTTTTTTTCTGTGTGGGCACAATGCCAGCGCTCTTAGGTATTCACCTTGAACCCCGTCTTCCAGAGAGTGGAGCTTCTGGGGGGCCATTTATCAAACGATAAACCCTTTTGTCCTACCCAAACCTTAACCTTGTTTCGGGCTCTTTCTCTGTTCTTTCTCTGTCTCTCTTCCTTTCTTTCTTGAGAGCTTCCTTCAGGCCGCTTATCTAACCGGCTACACACTTGACGTATACGTAATTTCTTGCGGCCAAATGATTAACGATTCGAGTGCCTGGCTTCTGTCTGGTCTATGACTTCTTGACATTGAAATAAGATCAAGCATTTGTCGGGGCAGAGGACAATGCTCTCTTGTGGTGCAGTATAGAAAAGTGCAACGAAATTATAGAGACAAATTAGGGAAAATTATTAGTTTTCGTGGGCTTTAAACTCTCTTATTTTTACGGTGATAATTATCACATGGCAGGCTTAAAGTTTACGCTGGCAAAAGTTTTTGGCAAGTTTTTGGCTTGGCAACTACTCGACGCAGAAGCTTAAGAGTGGGGCTGATTATGGGACTTTGATAAAAAGAAATCTGTGGAAAGATATCTTATGGTTTTTATCAAAGATTGCTAGAAGAAGGAGTACTGTCTAAGGGTAGTTTCTGTCTTCTATTCCTCTCGATTTTCTAGGTTTCTAGTACTCCTTTTAGCATTTGCTGATTGCTGCCTCATAAGTCATTTCAATCACATTCTACCGTGAACCCCAAATGTTAAACATACCCATGCACGTAACTGCAACTTAAACCTACAAAACAGCCACTTTGCCCCGCACTCGAATACACTCGTACACTCATACAGTCGTGTTCAAACCCTCATATACGAGTATATGTATGTTTTGCCATAAGATTTGCACTCAACCGCTAAGTAAGTTGCCCAGAAGCCATGCCATAGTCTATAAGCAGCGATACGTAAAGCCCAAGGAGGAACTCTGGCGAAATGTTATACAATTCCCAATCCCCCACATGTGTGTGTGTGTGTGTGTGTGTGTGGGGATTGGTAGTAGTAGGTGTTGGCCTGGTTTCTATTTGAGCCATAAGTAGCCTGCAGGCGGCTGTCGGCTGTAATAAGGGAACAGAGCCCCCTTAAACAGAAGGCGAGTGGCAATGACTCACAGGAGAAGCAAATAGAAGGAGCTGCAACAGAAGGAGCTGCCACAGATGGAGTCGAATGCCAGGCCATGCTCTGATGCACAAATGTGGCAGAAAGGACTCTCTCTCTCTCTCTCTCTCTCTCTCTCTCTGTCTGCTTTCCTTACGCTGTTGATTTCCATTACAAATTCTACCAATATTTTGCAACATTTTATTGTGTGGATGTCTTCTTCGGTTGAAATTTAAAAACCCAAAAGAATGAAAAAAGTTCTCCCTCAACAATTTACAAGCCTTTGGGCTATCCACTGCTTAATCCTTTATGCCAGATCCTTTTGGCTAGCCTTGGGCCATAGCAAAAGAAAAAGATGGAAAAAAGGAAGGAGTTGTTTTTGGGGGATGAGGGAAAAAAGTTACCAAATACTTTGGCGCATTCCGCAGTCCGTGGTCGGCCGCTGCTGCTGCTGCTGCTACTGGCAACACTCAAAAATGTTTGCTGGCGGCCCAATAAAATCATCAGGAAATCCGCCGTAGCTACAGCCCCGCCACGCCGCAAAGACACGCAGGACAGCCCCCAGACAGAACGTCCCGTTCTGGTTCCTGCTGCTGCTGTCTTTCCAATTCCTGCTCCTTCTCTTCTCCAGCGAAAACAAAAATGCCTTTTGCTTTGGTTTTCCTCTCTGTGTATCCATATTTTTTCACCCGGTTTGCCTTCCTTTTGCCTTAATTTTTTTTTTTCTTTGCTGCACTTGAAATATTTTCCGGGGCTTTAAAAAATGGTGGCGTTGCAGGCAAAAGAAATATGAAAAACTTTACAGACAACGTTGCTTCCTCTGGCACCTTTTTGTGGCTTTTATTTTCCCGCAATCAAAATGAAATTATTTGCATTACAGAAATGTTTTGTGCATTGAATTTGCCGAGGAATTTCCCCTACAATGCCGATCATTTCAAGTGTCCTGTCTGCGGTGCCTAATTGGTGGGGATTATCTCTGCCTTTCAGCATTTCAGTGTTCATCCTTCAGCCAATTAAATTCCGCCCCATAATACCCAGGATTCTTTGGGGTGCAATCAAGTTGAATCCTTTTTTTCACTAAACACAGCCATAAAAAGCATTGCCACAGGATTTCCCCTAACCTCCCCACTAGTTGAGTGTTAATGCAAAGGATTTGGTATGGTCTATGTGTGGGGTCCTTGCCACGAGTACGTGTGGCATTTGCAACGCTCATAAAATCACAAAGTCACGTAGCAGAAAGGAGGGAGAACGTCGGCCCTTGTCCATCACATCCTCCGACTCCACTGCTTTTGTTTCGTCCGTTTTGTAGATGTCCTGCCGTTTGCTAGGCCAATCTAAACGTGCGCCCCGGATCCTTGTCCCTTTATTATGACAAGCTGCGGTTTTCCTGACTGCCTGCTAGCCTTCTGATTTTTGGATGGGGGACTGACTCCTTTCCTTATCGTCCTTTCGTCCCTGCCTGGTAATAAGTCAGCCTTGTATGCATGTGTGTGCTTCCCCCATTTAATAGTTTGTGTTGTGCTGTGGGACATACATGTTTATGGGGATTTTCGGGCTTGGGTATCAGGGAAGGGGTCAAATTTTGTGGCTAGTTATTGTGATTAATGTTTGGGCCACATTATGCCCTGACAATTGTTGCTCTTTGGCCAAGTTTCTGTGTGGGCGAGGGGGATTTTGTTGTTGTTTGTGCAGAAACTATATGAGATTTAATGTTGGCAAAGATTTGAATGTGAAATGATGGGCTATTGAGTGAAAATACGGGAATGTAAGGAGAGTAGCTGTTCGGGAAAGAGAGCTCTGTGGGTAAATGTGTAGATTAAGAAATAGGTGCATATATAAACAGATGTATACATTTATAGCTTAATCAATAAATCAATTTAATTGGGAAAAAAATATTACTTGATAATCACGGAAACCTTACATACGACACATGAGAATCGCATCACCTTGAATTAATGAACCTTTTCTATGCTCATCCTCTCATTCACAGCCTCCCCACCCGTGTACTCCCCCTCTCGCTCTACGCCTACCCTAGGTAGGCTATGACAACAACTACGATACACAGACCAAGCAACAACAGCAAAAACCGCACGGTGATTCAAAAGCAATGATGTAATCAGGTACGGCCCATGAGATCAGCATAGACAGCATGCATAACACACATCGAAAATGCTTCACCTTGAAATAATATACCTTTTCTGTTCTCTCACACACATTGCAATAGCAAAGCCACTCTCAACAATGCGCATGAAGTCACACTACAGTGGGAAGAGAGGATTATAGATAAGACAGCACTCTCGCGCTCTCAAGAACTCGAAAGCTCAAGCTTTCAGTCGAGTTGATGATCTCATCACAGCGCTCTTTGCATTAAGCTTTGTTTAACATCTGGAAAATACACGGAAAATATGTTTAAAAAACCGTATGTCGTGTATGATAACTGCAAAGTGAAAATATCCCGGAAAAGTTGTGTGCAATGATGAAATTTGATCAATTGTGTGGTGAAAAGCCGGAAAAGTGTGTGGGGATAGAAAATGATCGCAGCATGTGTGAAAACTATCAAGTGCAGTGTTTTCTTTGCATTGAAAAAATGGAAAAAAACCGGCCTCCGAAAATAGCTTCCGCTGGAAAATCATTTCCAGTGATGGAAATGTGGATGGAAACGCAAAAGGAATAACGGAACACAGTCACGCTGCTGTTGTACAGGATGGTCATCAGACGGCAAAGGGGTGCAAGGAGACAGCAATTGCAAGGCGATAAGGGCAAAAAGTGAGTTAAAGTGCGGGAGTGAAAATACCGCAAGAATTATATAAAGAGCGGAAGCAGATTGTTTTTTTCTTTAGCTGTGAGAGTGAAAGTACATACATAATTGCAAGCGCATGTGAATAAAAACAATAAAATTTACCGCAAGAACTATATAAAGGAGCGGCGTAAGACATTGAGTGAGTGAAATGCTGCGATCAAGTGAGTCAGTGAGTGCAAGTGCGGGAGGGAGAGCAATTCAATAAGGAGTGATATGAGGCGATATGCCCAAAAAGTGAAAAATCGAATGTAAAATGTACAACAGCAACAACAACTTAAGGCACCAGCAGGAGAACCGTAAATTTACTGGAGGATCTAAGAGCGGAGGAGCACTGGAAGAGAAGACGGAAAGAGATTAATATCAGCAATTAAATCCTGGCTGTTTATTTTTGCTTTTGAGCATTAGTAAAATGCAAGGTAATTCTACACTAGACTCTCCATTATATAATACATAAGACATTTCTACAATTATTTCAAGGGCTCCAGAGCGGAGGAGCAAGGCTTTCTTTGATTTCGTCACTGTAAGAGAAGAATATCGGCAATTTCATCCTGGCTGGTTTTTTGCTTTTGAGAATTAGTGAAATGAAAGGTAGGTTCACTAGACTCTCCATTATATGATACATAAAACATTTCTTGCATATCTATCCCCTTGCATATTCATATTTTTGCCTCCCCATCCTCCCCCGTCCTCGCTTGTCAAACACTTTATGGCCACTCAAATCTCACGCCCTCATGATTATCGCACTCATATATCTTTCATGACTTTACACAAAAACATTTTTTTTGGTGTGCTACATTTTGTGGCCATTGTCTTTGGGGTTTATTTTTTTTGGGTTGGTTCTCTCGCTTCTCCGTTTTGGGGTCCTGGCCATTGTATAATTTATGCAAATTTAAATTTCGCACTTGACGGCACTCGCGGCACTTTGCCTTTTGCTGCCTTTTGAACAGAGCTTTTTTCTCCGTTCGTTCGTTGCTCATTTTATGATGAGAGGCGATGGATATGGATGCCCCTTTGTCATTCTCTACAATGTTTTATTTACAATGTGATCCGCAGCTCCCATTGTCCTCATAAAATGGTGGCATATGTGTGAAGGAGGGATAAAAACTTGCGGCAATTATGATGCCTGGTCAGGGGTTCAGAGGCTATCGCATTAAAATTTCATGAAATTTCGTGCCACTTACACTTTAATGAAGGACTCCACTGAAGGTCGGGGGAAGGCATCCAAGGTGGTCTGTGATAATCCCAGCATTATAATGTCCGATGGATATCTCCGTGGGAAGAGAGCCAACCTTCACAGAGCTAATCCTCAGGCTGTGCCTCTTTCCCTGGGATTTTCCACTGCATCAAGATGTCTTTTCCTTGCGGCCAATTAAGCGTTTATCGATTCCTGCGGCTGCTGACTTCTTTTCTCGCTTGTCTCAAATTACAAGGATTTATGGCCCAAATCCCTGATTTTTTCGCTTTCTTCTCCCTTCGCTGTTATCCGGAGAGGAGACTTCAATTAAGCGCTTGAGCGAAAGAGGGAATCTCATCTCTCTCTCCTCCTCTCCCGCTCTTTGTGCGTCTGCTGACTGTGAAATTTGTTGTCGCTTAAGCCTCTCATATTCATAACTGGCTTAAGAGCACAGCAAATCCCATCTAAGAGAGAGCGAAGCCATCCGCTTAAAGCGAAAAACTAAAACTTGTGTATGATTTAATAATTTATTCCCGGCCAGGGCCGTGGCAGTCACTTGTTCGTGCAGTTCACTGGGTTTTCCTCCGCTCAGAGGAGGAAAATCTAGCGGCCATGAAGGTAGACAAGGAACGTGGGTAAACAGAAGGACGTTGAAAATCATTGCAAGGATATACTATTTACCACAACACAACTACAACTACACCGACGATGACGATGACTGCATTGTGGTAATGGCATTGGCAACCTTTTTCCCGGGGCATCCTCCAAAGTATCTTTGTTTTTTGCAGCGGCTTTTGTTTGCCTTTGCCGTTGCTTTCTGTTCTCCCATCATCAGATAGATGATGGCCATGGTAACCATCCATTTTCCATAAATTCTTAAAGCAGCATCATTGGAAAACTGTGAACTTTGTGGGTGGGTGAAAGAGGGCGGATCTGGCGCGGGGAGCAGTCTGCTGGCTGCTGGGGCAACCTTTAGTTCACTTTGATTCGAACATGAAATGCACTTTCAGGGCAGTCAAGTGAGAGTTGCCATTCGGTGGCAACCGCTCTCTCTCTCTCCCTCTGTCCCCCGAGGGGACTGTAGAGGATGGGGCATACAACCTTTGGCTACAACCTAGACCCAAGTGTGTGAATGTGTTTGTGTGTGTGCAGCTATCGATGTGTGTACTTAAAGTGGCTTACTACTGATGTGATTGGGAAAATGTTAAAGATTTCGAATGGATAAATATTTAATGTTGTTCAAATTGTGCTTTAAGGTTTTTAAGGGATCTATAGGATCTAGTGCATATTTTCCGTTCCTTCTTTTCGAAATCGAATTATATTCCCTAGAGAGAAATTCTCTTTGAATGTTTGCCCCAAAAAGATCCTTCAGATAAATCTACCATTCATCAAGCAGTCGCCCCCTGGCTCCACTTCGATTAAGCTCCCCCCCGCCATCATGTAGGCTCGCACTTTGAAAAAGATTTAGTATCTTTTGTGTGCTGTGCTCTCTCTTCTCCTGCCATAATCTTTCGTCGTGTCATTAGGCTATGCAGTTTTTTTGCGGGCCGTATCTCTGTTTCTATCTGTCTGCGGGAATTCGTATCTTTCTTTAGTTTTTTTTTGGGTGCAATGCACTCCAACGGAAGGAAGAAGGGAAGGAAATCTCTTCCGCACTTTCCGTGACGCTGCAATTTGCAACACTTTGAAGTCCAGTCGAAATTTTGGACGTTCTGCTGGATGGATGCTGGTTTTTCTTTCTAATTTTTTTTCTGCACTGCCCTGTGTGGCCGCCCGGTGGCCCTCTGGTGCTTTGCTGCTCGTTCGCTTTCCTTTTGCAACTATTTCAACAAAGCGCAGTGCAGTTACTTTTATGTTTTGTACGTGCCTCAGAGGAAACAAGCATCGGAGAGGAGTGGAGTGGAGTGGAGTGGTAAAAAGCGGCAGCACACAAGAGGCACAGGAGAAAGAAAATCGCCATCTATGATGATGTAGCACGTGTCAACATCAGTTGGAATGGGAATGAATGACGCACAGCACACACACACACACCACATGACCCACCGCCTGTCATCATAAATGTCAGAGAAGAGAGAAGAGAAGAGAGAACTTCACAGAGGGGCGAGGGGGCTCTAACGGATGAAACCCCAAACATCTGACATGTTTCTGCATATCAAAGTGCGAGATGTGCCTGCCACAGGGGATTACGGGGGGGGCTATAGGGATTTCCTTTGAGGACGGATCATTTCTCCATAGACTGTTCTATAAATGGGGTGTAAGGAGAAGTGTTTAAGTACCTTAATTAATGCCTAATTGAGTGACTAAATTTTAATTACGTCTAATCAAAATATGGTTTTAAATCATACGATTTTTTCTTTTAATTTTTAAGCCATGAATTTTATGAAATGCAGATTTTTATTGCAAAAGAAATTCTTATTTCGATAAACCTTTTTTTTATTTTAGTATTATTTGGTATAGTTTTTGTTTGTTTTTGTATTCTTTGCGCTTTTCGAATGTGAGTGAAAAGTAAGTTTGTAGTACTTAATTCGGTATTTTAATTTGGTATTGAATTTTTTTTTATTATTAGTTTTGCTCAATATAAAAGAATCGGAACATAAAATAAATTCCAGTATTTTTTGGTATTTTCTGGTATTTTTTTTGTTTACCCCGCAAAACATGTCCACGCTCTGTTCTGGAAAATCGAAATCGAAGTTTTTTTCGAAACTTTTCCCTATACAAATTCGAGCCTCCTTAGCTATGAAATATCCCACAAAATCTACCATAAATCTTCTCTAAATTAAAGAACACGTATAAATTTAAATTTCCCAATGTAAAAGCTTTAGTATCTTCAAATTTCCATCGCTTGAGCATCCCAACCATCGCTTTGGAATCCATAATCAAAATAGATTTTCTGCCAATCGCATGGTCTGCAGGGATTTTCAAGGGGAGTGGGGTCGAATGAGTTGTCCTCCTTTCCCCTCTTCTTCGGTGGCTGCCACAAAACTGTCAGAAATTCAATGCGCGTTGCCGCGCGGCAAACATAATTTCAATTAATAATCAAATCAGACAAACAGCTCCACCGAATCTCTGGCTGGCCCCCTAATGCTCCACGTGAGTCCCACTGCAGTGTAGCCGTGGAGGGCACAGGAGTCCAAGGACTCTTCCAAAATTGAAATTAACAAGATGCCATGCGGGTGGGACAGACGAGGGCTGTAACCAGGTCGTCATTATGGACCCCGAAATTAGAATAAAACTTTTGTTGGACGAATTGTGTTAATGAAAGCGTGTGCGTCGGTGCGGCAGTGTGGCAGTGTCTGCGGTGGAAAAATCTTTATTATTTTGTAATTAAGTGGCTTGTCACAAGTTACCACAAAAGTTCACTCGCAGAGAAAGGAAAGGCTGAAGGAAGGAAAGAAGAGGCCCTTTGGTCACTTATGCACAAAAAACAAGAGCCACAAAACGACAAGCGCCAAGACGACGACGACTATGACTACGACTACGTCTACGTCTACGAGAAGGATGATGATGATGATGATAATTCTGGCAAAGAAAATTGTGTTGATTCAATTTGAAAAGAGAGTCGAATGCTGAGGGAATGCTTTGGCTGTGGGGCTGTGGGGCTGTTGGACTGTGGCTATGGCTGCTGAAAAGATAGACAACTTGTGAACTTCAGAGCTCCAGTGGGGAGTGGGGTTGGTGTTCGGGTTTAGAGGTTTCCAGTGCTACAGTGCCTTGAAGTGGGTATTAGGGAGTCAAACCACAAGTTGACAGCCATTCAGCTTGTTTGCTTTTTCACTCTCCACTCAACCACTCAATGCCTTGCCTTTCTTCTTTCTCCTTTCCCCACTTCCGCCATTCACCATTCGACAGTCTACACAAATAATTATCCTCTTGACCCAAGAATTTGGAAATGTGGAATGGAAAATGTTTTCTTTTCATAATAATCTTCGGGGGATTTGTTGGATTTGTTGGATTTATAAGGAATTTATTTCTTTGATTCGACTATTAATAAACTTGAATGACTGATGAATATGGGACAATCGATTGACAGAAGGATAAAAAGCTTAAATCCGACGCCAATATGAGGGATTCTCATTGGCAGCATTAAAGGGGAAAATCTCTGCAAATTTTTGGTATTTTGAATGAATTCTCAGGTAGGGAAAAATATTATTTTTCGATTAGGTATTTATTTCGATTAATGTTTAGTATATTTTTAAAGTGAATATAGGGTATTATAAACTCTTTTTAAAAATAGTAAGTAAATGAATTTATTTAAATTTTGTAAAGTATATTTTGGTATTTTTATAGTATGTTTACTGGTATTTTTAAGTATTTTATGCTATTTTCAATGCATCTCAAATACATCCAACTTTTAAAGCAATCCATTGGAGTTCCATCTTTCTTAGAATCCTCTCTTCTTCGTATTTCAATCTTTTCCCATCCTTAAGAAGTCTTCACCTTTAAAGAGCATCCTTTTCGGGAGGAATCTTTTCGCTGCCTTCCCTTTCTCCACTTTCACCCCTCTTTTCGATAATCGAAAGCTATTATGCTCACATTAGTCTGAAGCCGAGATTTTTCGCTGCCAGTGGCTCCTCCCCCTTCGCCCCTTCCATCCTCCTTCTGGTGCTGCTTCTGCTGCTACTGTTGATGGTGTCGCCTGTCGCCCTTTATGCAAATATTTACATATGCTCCACGACAACGACGGCGGCGACGACGACGACGACGTAGGCGGCTGTGGCACACTTCTCTCTCACGCGTGTGTCCTTGTCGTACGGCGGAGGGGCAACACTCCCCGTACACCATTTATTTTTCGACTGTTTGCAGAGGCAGAAGCTCACTCCCTCGCTCCCTCCATCCGTGAGGCATGTGTCCTGTGTCTCGCTTGTCTCGTATTTTATTGTTATTTTTCCTATTAAATTGCGTCGGCTTATCGCACGTTTAAAATAGGAACAAAAAGAACAGCAGCAACAACAACAGCAACATGACGTGCTGCCTGCCACCATCCATCCCCATCCCCATCCCCATCCCCCACGTGCTGCATCCTCCCCTCCGCGGAAACCGTTTGAATTGTAACTTTTAACTCCATTTATTGTAAATTGTTGTCTGTTCCCCTTGCACCCTGCGGGCATGTTGCGTATAGGCGTGGCATCTATCATTACAGATAAGAAAGAAAGAATAAAATGTGGCGCGTGTTCCAGGGATCTTCTGAACGGGCAGAGGAATGGTCGTGGGAGGGGAAACCGCCATCGATTTCGATTTTCCATAAAGGGACATATTTTCTGGGGCGCGAGATTTTCATTGGATTTTGGGAGGAAAATTTAAGAGAACTTCCCAGCTTCCGAAAAGCTCATAGAAATCCCCATCTACAGATCTTAAAGAGTGAAATATTATTCCCTGAAAGAGTGAAGGATGATTCCTCAGCTAAGTGGAAACCCATGCTCCTTTCCACCTATGATTTCTTTCCACAAAATTTCTGGCTACTGCATTTTTCCACATTATTACAAGTACCAGAGATATGCAAAAGATATCCTACTGCATTCTCTAGGACATACTTTTACTCGTATTTATCCTTGCATTTCTCACATTTCCCTGCCTCTCTGAGACAATTTTCCTTAGCCAATTCCCTTAAAATAGTTTCCACGGAGCATACTTTCCCAGCACTTTTCACTGTGCAGAAAAACAGACAAAAAGCCAAAGAAAAATTCTTTATGCTGTGCATTCCTCTCTGCCTAAGAACAGAGTTATGCCACCCCCCACCCCTTTGTGTTAGGCATAAAGAAGGGGGGCGTGGCACCTATATAATAATGAAGGGGAAAGGCGTACGCACATACATATGTGTGGGAGTGTGTGCTTGTGGGGGAAAAGTTTTTTGTGGAGGAACATACTTTTTATCAGAGATCCAAGAAAAAGGAAAGGGAGACAGGAGTTTATTACAGGAGGAAGCGCACAAAAGAAGGTCCTGTAGCGGAGTGAAAGGAGGGGGAAAGGAAGGGGTAAGGGGGAGTGGAAAAGTTGTAAGTGCATTTCCCGCACATAAATGGAAAATTGTTCAATTTATCGGCAAACAACAAAAACACAAACACAAAGGAAAAGAAGGAAAGAAAAGCGAATTGAAGGAATAACTTTATGAAAATTGAAAAAAGATAAATATTTTGCATGTTTTGTGGTCAACTTGTGGGTTAATCCTAACCCCAGAATGACTGTTATTCTTCCCCCTCTCATCCGTCGAGTAATTGCCACAAATGAGGCACATGAAATTTGATTTGATTTCCATGGTTTAAGCCACAAAAAGTTAAAGAAGGAAAACCCCATCCGATTGGTAGAATGGGAGGATAACAATCGAAGGACAGCACTTAAGAAGGGGATGGATGATGGAGGGATAAGGGTAAGGTTAAGAGAGAGAGAGAGAAAGCAACAAAAAAGAGAGCTCCAGAAGGTGGAGGCAGGCACTGAAGTGAGCATTCGAGGGGAGTCGAGCAGTCGATTGTCCAAATGACATCAATAAAATATTTAAACCCCACAACAAAGCACGCCCCCTGCCACATACCGCCCTCAAGGGGGGAGAAAGAAGAGAGAAAGCTGAGAACTCCACTTGAGTGGCGCCGCGCGGCAAACGAGGATACAACAGGATAAACACGAAGGATGGAGGATGAGGATTGGGACTACGATGTGGATTCGAGGACGGAAGATGCGGCAGGAAGCAAGGAGACTTCCACTTGAAGCTGCAGCAGAACCGAAGATGATGCTCCTTCCAGGAGGAAGGACTCCTCCGTGTCTCGTCTCCTCCATGGCTTCGTATACTCGTGTCTCGGTTTCATCTTGACTTTGAAGTGAATTCATCGACGGAATTTGAATTCAATCGCAGGAATCGCTAACCTTCTTCTTCTATTCCCCCTTTCCCCTTTCCGCCCACAGCAGTGGGGTTTTATTGCGGCTTCCCTCTTCCCTTTCTCTCTGCTTTCTCCCCCTTTCCCCCCTTTGCATCTCGTGGAATCATTTGTGGCCTCCTGCAAGCGGCTTAGACTCTTGTTAGCAACGTCTTTCATGCTGTTTGCGGGTCTCCTCCTCCTTTGGCGGAAGGTCGTCGAAGCAGGGGATGGCGGGGAAGGAGACATAAGTTTGTTTTGGCATTGCGTTGATCCGCTCATGGAATCGGGCGTCGGGCAATCAGGGGGGGTACAAAAAGGTGCTGGAGGCAGGGAGGACACTCATAGATGGGATCCCAATGATAGGAATAGCAATTGCCGAACGGGAAATCAGTGATAAATGGACAATCGCAAGGGGAAGGAGTGCAGGACGGCACTTAAAGGATTCGCCGTTTCTCTGGTTTCCGATTTCTCATAATTTCTCTTGCATTTCCATCGCTTTTCCATCTTCCAGCCGTTTTCCTTGAGGGAAATTTACATATTTTAATCAGAATCCGAATCAGAATCAGAGAATTTCCCACTCGATTTCCCCAGAGGCAATCATCCAGTTCTCAATTTCTGTTCCACCTTCTCATTGGAAGAGACGAGATGCCATCGTTCGATTCTCTCGTTTGATCTTTCCACCGTTTCGATGTCCAGCCTCTAGCCTCCAGCCTCCCTCTATCTCCTCCTCCTCCTCCTGCTGCTGCTGCAACATTCTGTGGCATTCTCTGAACGTTAGGCCTCGAAGGAAAAGTGTGCTTTAAAATGGTTCTAATCCGCGATGTCAGCGGCTCCTCCCAGGATTTTCCTGGCTGTCAAGTGTCCGCCGAAGCTTAGGCGCGGAGTCTGCCACGCGGCGATGATAAATGACTCTAGAGAGCGGTGTCCTCTGCGGTTGTCTGTTGCTTCTTTTGGACAAATTTGCATTTAATTTTAAAGTGTCTCTAGGACACTCAGAGCACTGCAGAAGGAGCAGGAGTGGCTGTTGGCCTGGCCAATAAAATAACAAATTAGCATTTGGCCTTTGGTCCTGGGGCAAGCCTTTGATGTGTTTTTCCGCCTGCCCGAAGGCTTCTACTGTTGTCCTGCCGCTTTCCTGCTGCTTCGGGGGCAAGTCATAAACTTAGTTAGAATCTCATTTGGAATCCCATTTGAGGTCTCAGTTTAAGGACTAATTAAATATTGCTTCTCCATTTCTCCGTTGCTCAATTTTCCAATTTCGGATATTAATTTCGGTAATTAATTTTGAGAGTAATTTGAGGAGCAGTAATATGACTTTTGCGTGGATCAAAGAACTAAGAAGTTAATAATAGATACTAATAATAATTTATGTTTATTTCCTTGGAATTTAGTGGCGTTTTGTACATTTTCTATCTGAAATTTCTGAAGGAAAATGCTACTTAATAATATTTGTTATTATATTTCCTTTTGTCTTTTCCTTCCTCCTTTCGTTGCCATTTCCTCTCTCTGGGCCATATCCTTATCCGATTAAATATTCCCTCAAACATTTCCCATCATTTCCCTACGCGTTTTCCCATCAACCACATTGTTTTCCTTCCCGCTTTCGTGCTTTTGTGGCAAACCGTCGCGCAATTAATACAATTATCACATTTAATGCCAGTGCACAATGCAAGTACAAGCATACGAGGAGTGTGTAAGAGACTTTCCTGCGAGGAAAATTCACACACAGAGGGAGGGAGAGACAGACGGCAGTGCTTTCAAGTCTCGTGCCAAAAGCGGAAGTACTCCCCGAAGGAGTCGTCACACCGAAGGGACTGAAGGGAGTGAAGTGTGGCGGTGGAGCGGTGCGGCGGTGGAGCGGTGGGGCGTCTAGGCCATTCAATTACACCTGCTTACGACGCCATTATGTGTCGGTGTGTGTGTCGCCCCCTCTCCCTCTCTGTCCCCCTCTTCCTCTTCTTCTTCCTGTTTTGGCACTCGTCTTCGTCGCTTCGGAAGTTTGCCAACAAAATTTTATTACATTTTCGTTTTGTCGACACTTTTGCTTTGCTCTTCTGTGATTTTTGTTGTTTTTGCTGTTGGTTGTTTCTGCGGTTTCGGCGGCGGCTGCTTATTACTTTGGAGGAGCAGCAACAATAACAACAACAACTGTAGGGCATCAAAAGTGCCAACAATAATAATTACAAGTGCAACAACAATCATCAGAGGGGGGAACGGGGGTAGATGGATGCTCCTCTTCTCTCCTTCGCTGCTTCTGTCTGGCAGGCAAAAGTTTTTGTCATCAAGTGCCAGGAGAATGCAAACAACAAATATAGAGGGAACTACTCTCTACCGACTCAAGGATACCCGTTAATTTAAGAGGAACTCTCTGCAAGCATGCTCCGGCTATCGCAAATCGTAAGATTATTACGTTTTAAGGCCGGTTGCTAATGAGCTTCCGATTTCAAAAATGAATTGCACATATCTCATAAATACAAATTTTTGTGAGTGGTAAAAAAGTATAAACATATTTGCTGATGTTTTAAGATTATATTTATAGAATTGGAAATTTATTTATTCTTGTTTTAATATATTTAGTACATTTGTTTCAAATGACACCTCAAGTTGTATCTCACCCAAAATTAACCAAAGCAACAAAATATTGATATCAATAGTTATCATGGGGTACAGATGTCGTTTGTTCTTTAATTGTTAAATTTTGACAAAATGATAGCATATGCACCTAAAATATTTCAGCTTTCGGATGAAAAAACAGATCTTTTCATCAAGTGAAGTATTGCAAAACAATTTGGGAATGAAACAGTATCGATAGCAAAAAGTTGCGGAAGCCAGAGCACACAAATTTAAATTTTTACGAATTTGCCTAAATCGGAATAGCATAAATTTGCGAAAACTGGCGCATGGGTGAAGAGTTCTCAATAAATACGTCTTAAAAATATTCTGACTAGAATTCATCGCCTTTTATCATCTTTAGTCATTAATTCACCATTTTTTATCTGTATATCTTTATAATCAGCTTTAATAAATCATTTATTTTTTCTTCATGATTCGCAGGAACTAAATATCTTAAAATTCTGGCTATAAAGCATTCGATGTGAATGATTCTTGAAATTAAGGTAAAATATATCAACATATATCTTTAACCCAACCAAATCGGCGAATCATTTTCCTAAAATTGTGGACGCCACAGGCTACAGGTTTCTAGGTTCAAAAATATTGAAAATATTTTTCGATTATGGATTACTTTCTGGGGTTAAGGATTGAATAGTTTATGCCTGTAACATACATTTCTACAATTCAAACATACCTTTCTTCGCCCTGTCAGTACAGGGTATCAAAAGAGAAGTAAAACAGATGCAGCAGCAGGCTACAACGACAGCAGGAAATGCGGCATAAAACATAAATGAATAACAACAACAATTAGCAGCAGCAGCAGCAGCAGCGGCAGAAGGAAAGGAAAGGAGTAGGCGATAGATAGACAAGTGCCAGAGGGAGAGAGATGCAGAGAGAGAGAGAGATAGAGACACAGAGAGCCTCACTTTTGCAATTTGGCAGCTGGGGAGAATGGAGCCAGGAGGAGCCAGGAGCCAGAAATAGGATACAAAAAAACTAGCAACAACTTTTTACCCCCCAAAAAACATTTTTGGTTATTAAATTTTCAATGGGATTTTGAATTGCTCTCCACAGATCCCTGTAGTGTATCCATTCCACTATTCTCCCTTTCTATATAGGTATCTCTGTCTTTCTCTTGCTCTTTCTCTCTTTCTCTGTTGTTTCTCCGGCTAGACGCAAAGTGTTAAAACATGTTACTACACAGAGAAAAAAGATGAGAAGAGCACCAGACGATGACTGCAAAGTGAAAGAGAAGCGGAGCAGAGAAAGACGAGGACAAAGGAGAGACAGAGACAGTAAAGCAGAGATTCCCATAGTCTGTTTTGGCTGGGAGGAAGCTCCCTCCTCCGTCTCTGGTTTTCGGGACTTGTTTTTCATTCCCTCCGTGCAGATTTAATTAGTTTTTATTACCGCAACAAAAAATACAACAAAGAATAAGACCATGCGACGAGTAGAAGAATACCCTATAACTGAGATATTTTAGAAAGGAAAGAAAAGGTAAAGGAAAAGCCATGGATTTCGGAAGAATCTATAGGAAAAATATCTATATTTACTCCTTTGGGTTGTCATATCTGTTAGATCATGGTGATTTTTGGAATTTAAGTAGATTTAAGCTTTATCTAGAACTCCATTAAATATGTGCCACATATCTGCGAAACTACGGCTACCACAACGTTGCAAGCATCTGCCCCATTGCCATTGGGCATGTGCTCTACGATTGCAGGGTACGACTGTACGCTTCTCTCCGTCTGTTGTCTGTCTCTCTCTCTTTCTGTGGGTACTCTTTAGACGACGCTGCACTAAAGTCCATGGCATCTCGTTTCCCTAATAGTTTCATTTTATGTTGCATGCAACATTCGAGCGTCTGGTCTGTCTGCACTCTGTGTGTGTGGCACCCTCTCATAACTATTTAAATGCTGGGTTTATGTCGTCGCGAGGTGTTGTGCCACAGAATTGTTTAACTACAAAAAACACAGTGGAAAAGGGAGAGTTTAGGAGGAGGTTTCGTGGGGCATTCCGAGGGAGTGTTTAGCGGGAAAGTTTATTAAGTCGCTGGCTGTCAAGGGCACACGGCGTTGTAAGTCCCTTAAGTGAGTGAAAAATTGTAAAGAATGGCATTAATTGTACTCCAGATTGATGGATCAGAATAGATCAGAATAGGGAAGGACCTCAATGTAAATCAGTTTAAAACCCCCTATCGGAATGCATTCCCAGAAGGAACCCCTGTTTTCTAACTAATTTCCCCTCCAAAAATCTACTCGAATTCCCCCCGAAAAATCGCAATTAAACTCATTATATCTCTAGAGGAATGAATGATAATCCTGATTATCCTTTGAGCAGAGAAGCTGCCAAAAGCACAAAGCATCCCAAGGGTGGATGTTGCATGTAGGGAGGGGGGAAAAATGTGGAAAATGATGGCAATATTCAGGCATTTGTCTAAGCAGTTTATCATTTTCCGGGCTACCGAAAGAACAACAACACAATCGGAATGGCAATAGAGTTGGAAATGGGATTTGGAAATGGGGCAGGCAGGCAGGAAAAGAGATTTTCCCATTCGACACCGAAACGATAATGAACGAGGGGGAACGTTGTGAGTTGCTGCTGCGACCGCAACTCTACATTTATACCCGATACATAGTCAGTATGGTTGCATTAAACGACAAAGAGTGCGTGCGAGAGAGACAGAAAATCAGACAGAACGTGTCGACGGGCGCTGCGTAGCCACTGCAAATTGATTTGTTACTTTTGGCTATAATAATAATCCGATCTTACTCGGATTCGGCAAGGTTCGGCAATCTGGTAGATATGGCCATTCTCTATGATTGTGCGTTTTTAATTTTCTCCTATCTTCAAAATTGTGGTTGCCACAGATTTTCGTTGTTTATGGCTGCGGAAGGGGGTGGGTCGAAATTTTGAAACACACTTGTAGCAGTGACCTCTTAACAGTGAGTTCTGCAGTGAAAAATTACAAATAGTTTTGTAGCAGTGAGAGCTCGACAGTCAGGTCTAATAGTCTCTGAGATCTGTGGATGCCACAGATTTTCGCACTTTGCGGGGCGGAAGGGGGTGGGGCGAAATTTTTAAACAAACTCGTCAAGGTCCGATATTATAGGAATCTGGATAAAAAATTTGGTTGCTCTAGCTCTTATAGTCTCTGAGATCTAGGCGCTAATGTTTTGCGCTATGCAAAGCCGGCTATGATACGTGTGTGTTAGAGAGAGACAGGGCGAGAAAAAATGAAATTGTTTTCTTCATTCTGGCTATAATAATGATACGATCTGATTTAGATTCTGCAGTCTAGAAGATATGGTCATTCTCTACGATTCTGCGTTTTGGTTTTTCGTATCTTTAAAATTGTGGATGCCACAGATTTTCGTCCTTTGTGGGGGCGGAAGTGGGCGGGGCGATGTTTTGAAATATACTTGTAACAGTGACATATCACAGAAGGCTGGATACAAAAATGTCGTTGCACTAGCTCTTATAGTCTTTGAGCACTAGGCGCTAATAGGGACGGACAGACGGACAGACGGACAGACGGACGGACGGACAGACGGACAGACGGACAGACGGACAGACAGACAGGGCTCAATCGACTCGGCTATTGATGCTGATCAAGAATATATATACTTTATGGGGTCGGAAACGGTTCCTTCTGGACGTTACACACATCCATTTTCACCACAAATCTAATATACCCCAATACTCATTTTGAGTATCGGGTATAAAAAGTGGCAAAATACACAGGAAAATTGAAGGCAAGCCCAAAAGTTTGGCACTAAATTCACAAATTGCTCAAGTTTTAAAGTTTTTGGAATCAAGGGGGGATGTAGGGAAACTATTCAGAAACAGAGATTTGCCATCATCCCATAGGCAGCAGCAGGAGAGGATCCTGGAGGATGGAGTATTCGAGAGAATGCAGATCTTGGGAGGGGGGCAGATGGAAGGGGCAGGGAATAGTTTTCGGTATTTGGTTTTGTTGTTGTTGGTGTTGCCTTCATTTAACTTCCTGTTGAAGGTTGTTTGTGTTGCATGTTGCATGTTTGAGGGAGTTGCAGCTTAGTTGAGTTATTAAAAAGCAATTTGTGGCCGTCGTGGCTTTGGGTTTTCCGAGTGTGTATATGTGTGTGTGTGTATGAGTGTGGGTTGTGGCATGTGGCAGCAGATGGAGCAAGTGGCAGCATCTGAAAAGTAAAGTTGTTGGCATTTTAGACACATAGACGGACAGACGACGGGGGGCATCAATGGGTTAAGTAAGCAGCTCACACAACAACAAAATTGTGAGCCAATCAATCGACAAGAGAGGAGGGATGGGGGAGGGGGGGAGATAAGAAAAGTTTTGGAAGAAGCTTAGGAATTGGCTTTCGGGATTTTCGGTTATGGGATCCATGAGAGATCTGCTGTGTGAAGTGTTTTCCAAAGGGATTTATTATTTATGAATGAATATATCTCCATAGGGTAGCAGTTTTTTAAGGGGATATTCGTACCTATATCTGGGAAAAAGCGTCTAAGAATGGATGTATTCTATAGGGATTTGTAGGGTAACAGACTTTTTATGGAATTTTCATAAATTATCTTCAAAGTCTGCGAAGATAATTTAAAATATTATGCACATATTTGATGGAAATTTAGACATAAAATTATTTTAAATGGAAAATTTTTTTAAGGTAAACGAAATCTTAAGATTTTATCCTTTATTTCGATTGATTTCAGAGAAAAAATACCCTGAATGAAGATGTGCCTTCATTGAAAGCCTACAAAAAAAACTCTAAAAAGAACCAATTTATGAAATTAAAAAAGGTAATTTTCTCGTAATAATTTTATAATTTAAAAATATTTCCTTCCATACGATTGAGAGATCTTTGAAATTAGAGCTTCCTATAACCATTTAATTATATATTTCTTAAAGTACCATCCCCAATCATTCCATAACCATTCAAACACTCACTGACCACTCATTCATTAATTTATTATTCATTCCATTGTCTATTCAATATCTATGAATAAATTTACTGATATTTAAAGACCACATTCCTGACTGTGGAAATTCCTACTCCAAAAGGAAGGCAACTCTTTCTTTCCTTCCCTTTAAACTTTCTTTCCGTTATGCGAAAAGAATCCTCTTGGGGAAAAGTTCATTTGTTGAGCGCACAAAAGTGTGCTATAAATTTCCAGCAGCCACTAAAAATAGAAGTCCTTTTGCTCTCCCCGAAGGATAACTAGAAAATCGTTAAACCACCAAAAAAAAGAAGAAAAACTAAGAAGAAAAATTGCATGCAAATAAAGCGAAAATCATTATCTGCACATGAAAATCTGGTTAACTTCGTTTGGGAGAAAGGAGAGAAAGGTGCGAGAAAGAGAGAAAGAGAGGAGCCAAAGTTCTCTCTCGCAGGTAAAATGCAAACATTTTTCAAAATGCAGTCAAAAAGCCAACAAAACAAACACAAGCCAGCCACAGAGGGAGAGGGAGAGAGTGGGAGGAAAATGCAAATTCTTCTCCCCGTGAAAAGTGCTCCCTCCAAGGGGGGGTGAGGGGTGAAAGCCAGAAGTAGGTGCCAACAAGTTCTGCAGTCGCGCTAAAAAGTTGTTGAAAGGTGCGCTTCCCCACTCCCCCCCTCCCGCCGACAACTTTCAAGCAGATGAAAATGCGGGGAAAATGGTGGGGAAAAGTGGGTTAGGGTGAGTTCCATATATTATGTTAGTCAAGAAGCGGCAGGCAGCTGTGGCACCTAACAAAAAAAAAACAGAAGGAGGCGCCACGCCACTGCCACGCGGCAAGGGCTGACTGCTCTCTGTGGCTGCCACTTGCATTAAATAACGGAAATGAAAACAAAAGACTTCAACTTCCGGGCCAACGATAGACAAGAGGGAGGGGCAGTAAGAGAGAGCGAGAGAGCGAGAGAGAGGGGAAGGGCGGGCGAAAGAGTCACCGAATTGCACTTGGAGTGAAAGTAGAAAGTGGCAATGTGGCATTGTGGCTTTTGTTATTTGCTGCCTCTGCCACCTGCCGCTTGCCGCTCGCTTTGATTGCATTGCCTGCTGCCGCCAGGTGTGGCGCCTCCCCAAGTGGTACGTACGTACGTACGAGAGTATTCCCCCATGTGGCATAAATAATTTGCACTCAACGGTAAAACAAAACGCGAGGGCACTTGTAGCGCCTTCTCTGGAGAGGGGGGGTAGGTGCATGCCTCCCCTCCTACGTGGAGGAACGTGCCACATTGCTGTACTTCTTTCCCGTTGATTGCATTTGTTGCAAGGCAGGAAACGAGTGTTGCTTCAAGTGCAAGGACATGCTGCCACAGAAATGCGCTTTTGGAATGGGAAAGGAACTGTAGAAGATACCCTGTAAAGGAATAAATATAGAAGGAAGGGAGTGATGGATCATATGAAATGATTTTCTTAATTTAAAAGTTCCTCCCAGTTTGGGGAGGGATACAAGGAGTCCTTTACAAAGGAGAAACACTTTTCTTTTACAGGGTACTCCCCTGGTCGTGTCTCCTGCTTCTGCAATACCCTGCCTTCCCTTGAACTCTCTCGCTTTTTGATAGTTTTATGTTCTGTTGAGGAGAGAGTGAAAAACTGCTAAATAATGTACTCCCGCAGCCTCCAAAGAGGGTCCGAAGAAGAGCATCTGCTGCTGCTGCTGTGGCTCCAGAATGTGTTGCATGAATAAGTGGCAAGGGGCTTGCGCCTGATAACAGCTGGAATTTATAGGCAATTGAGGCAGCCACAGGATGCTGCCGGGATGCTAATAGAATTGCAGCAGCAGAAAAGGACAACAAAGGATTAAAGTCAGACGGGGAAAGGCCACAAGGAAAAACCACAAAGAAACAAAGAATCCAAAGGGAAAATGAAGTTCAAGAACAGCAGAAGCTTTCAGCATTTGAATTTGTATTTATGGATGACATTAAATTGCCGCCAAAAAAAAGGAAAGGAAAAACTAGAGGAAAACTAAGCGGAAAGGCAAGGGCAAGGGATACAGAGGGGATGTCCTGTAACGAGGCCAAAAAAGATAAATAGGAAAATAGGAAAACAAAGAAAAACCACTCACAGCGCAACGTAAATTGAAGATCCTCCTTCCACCACCCAAAAAGAAAGGGGGGAAAGGGAAAAGTGTGTTTTTCGCCAGGCGAAAATCTGGACGGAGACCGCCAGACGAAGGACACTTAGCACACAGAATTTCTTTTGCGCGACTTTTCTTTCGTTTTTCATGTTTACTATTTTGTTGTGGCTGCCACACAGCCCAAAAAAAAGAGAGCTTTCCTAGAGGGAAAGCCCAGGCTGAAGCGGGGAAAACTTAGCGTTAAATTACTGTGAATCCTCGAGGGCATAAAACCGGGAAATGGAAATTTATGTCCCAATTGCATTTTCGGGTTTTCCTTAGCCCTCTTTCTCTGTCTCTTGCTCTTTCTCTTTGGAAAACTCAGCCGCAAAGAAAGTTTGCTCAGGCAGATTATTGGTTTTCCACGAGAGTTCAACCTTCCTTTGGGGCTTTTCCCTACTGGCTTTCCCTCCGCTTTAAAGTCCGCGTTTCCCGCTCCCATAATTATATTAAATTTGTGGCACATTTCCTGTTCCTGTTCCTGGTCTCCTTCCTGGCTGTCCTTCGATGGCAAATTAACATAAATACACAAGGAAAATGCCTGTAAAACACTTAACTTTTCCAATGATTTCCCAGTGTCACAGGAGGGGGTGGGGAGTGGATGCCACTCATTAAAAGGTAATTTGATATTTTATTGACTCTCTGCCCCACAGCAGAGGGAGAGGAGAGGGAGCGTGCTTTTAATAGAAAAACCATTTAATAGAAAAGCAAAATATTGCACCCCGGAGTCATTTATCATTTTCCCGCGTGGCAGACACTCGCCTAAGTCCCTTCCGCGGACACTTGACAGCCAGGAAAATGCTTGACATCGTGGCTTAGAACCAAGGCCTAGCGTTCAGAGAATGCCACAGAATGTTGCAGAAGCAGCAGCAGGAGGAGGAGATAGAGGGAGGCTGGAGGCTAGAGGCTAGAGGCTGGACATCGAAACGGTGGAAAGATCAAACGAGAGAATCGAACGATGGCATCTCGTCTCCTCCAATGAGAAGGTGGAACAGAAATTGAGAACTGGATGATTGCCTCTGGGGAAATCGAGTGGGAAATTCTCTGATTCTGATTCGGATTCTGATTAAAATATGTAAATTTCCCTCAAGGAAAACGGCTGGAAGATGGAAAAGCAATGGAAACACAAGAGAAATTATGAGAAATCGGAAACCAGAGAAACGGCGAATCCTTTAAGTGCCGTCCTGCACTCCCTTCCCCTTGCGATTGTCCATTTATCACTGATTTCCCGTTCGGCAATTGCTGTTCCTATCATTGGGATCCCATCTATGAGTGTCCTCCCTGCCTCCAGCACCTTTTTGTACCCCCCTGATTGCCCGACGCCCGATTCCATGAGCGGATCAACGCAATGCCAAAACAAACTTATGTCTGCCTTCCCCGCCATCTCCTGCTTCGACGACCTTCCGTCAGAGGAGGAGGAGACCCGTAAACAGCATGAAAGACGTTGCTAACAAGAGTCTAAGCCGCTTGCAGGAGGCCACAAATGATTCCACGAGAGGGAAAGGGGGGAAAGGGGGAGAAAGCAGAGAGAAAGGGGAAAGGGAAGCCGCAATAAAACCTCACTGCTGTGGGTAGAAAAGGGGAAAGGGGGAATAGAAGGAGGAGGAGCGAATCGGTTAGCGATTCCTGCGATTGAATTCAAATTCCGTCGATGAATTCACTTCAAAGTCAAGATGAAACCGAGACACGAGTATACGAGGCCATGGATGAGACGAGACACGGAGGAGTCCTTCCTCCTGGAAGGAGCATCATCTTCGGTGCGGCTGCAGCTTCAAGTGGAAGTCTCCTTGCATCCTGCCGCATCTTCCGTCCCCGAATCCACATCGTAGTCCCAATCCTCATCCTCCTTCCTTCGTGTTTATCCTGTTGTATCCTCGTTTGCCGCGCGGCGCCACTCAAGTGGAGTTCTCAGCTTTCTCTCTTCTTTCTCCCCTTTTGAGGGCGGTATGTGGCAGGGGGCGTGCTTTGTTGTGGGGTTTAAATATTTTATTGATGTCATTTGGACAATCGACTGCTCGACTCCCCTCGAATGCTCACTTTAGTGCCTGCTGCCTCCTTCTGGAGTTCTCTTTTTTGTTGCTTCTCTCTCTCTCTCTTAACCTTACCCTTATCCCTCCATCATCCACCCTCATCTTAAGTGCTGTCCTTCGATTCTTATCCTCCCATTCTACCAATCGGATGGGGTTTTCCTTCTTTAACTTTTTGTGGCTTAAACGATGGAAATCAAATCAAATTTCATGTGCCTCATTTGTGGCAATTACTCGACGGATGAATGGGGGGAAGGATGACTGTGGTCAAGAGGGGAAGAATAACAGTCATTGTGGGGTCAAGATTAACCCACAAGTTGACCACAAAACATGGAAAATATTTATCTTTTTTCAATTTTCATAAAGTTATTCCTTCGATTCGCTTTTCTTTCCTTCTCTTTCCTTTGTGTTTGTGTTTTTGTTGTTTGCCGATAAATTGAACAATTTTCCATTTATGTGCGGGAAATGCACTTACAACTTTTCCACTCCCCCTTACCCCTCCCTCTCCCCCTCCTTTCACTCTGCTGCAGGACCTTCTTTTGTGCGCTTCCTCCTTTAATAAACTCCTCTCTCCCTTTCCTTTTCCTTGGATCTCTGATAAAAAGTATACGGAATGGAGCATGTTCCTCCACAACAAACTTTTTCTCCCACAAACACACACATGTGTGTGCTCCCCCTTCATTATGTGCCCCAAATGGGGCATACCTCTCTGCTGTTGCTAGGCGCACAAGGAGCCATGCACTCTTTTGAAAGAAAAGCCTAAAAGAATGCGAGCGGTGCAGCAGCTGCATCCATTTTGTGGCAGATTCCGAGGGTTTTCCTCTCCAAAAACTTTTCGCACAACAATAGGAAGGCAGGCATCGCATAAAGAGAGCCCGCGGCGGCCTCAATGGGTTAATCATGGGATGGGGGATTTTCCTAATGTTTTCCTTCGAGCATTTCCCAAATATTTCCAACGGAATGCCATTTACTTTGGGGCTTAATTTAGTTCTCCAACTATTTTCGTGGGACTCCGACTCTCTCCATTTTTTTCGCAGTTTTTCTTCGGTATTTTATGTGCCTGACTTTTTGTTAACTTTACATAAATTTGGTGACATTTTCCTTGCTAGTTTCCCTGGCTTTCCCTGTGCATTGCGGAAATTGTTTTGAATACTTCATTTCAGCAGTTTTTCCCGAGGATTTATTTATCCTTCTTTCGGCACTTTTTTCTCTTTTTTTTCTCTGGCGGAAACTTTCGTTCAAGCAGATTGCAGTTTTTCCGCAGAAGTACAAAAAAATAGCAAAAATAATTTCCCTTTTATGCAGATGAGTCCTTCCCTTTTTTTTGGTCTCCATTTTCCGAGTGTCCTTTTTCTGTAGTAATGAAATTGACATCTTGTGTCGCTGTGTCGCGATTTCAAGCTGATTTCCGTTTTTGTTACGTTTCCGTTCTGGTTTCTTTCATTTTCTTTCATTCATTCCTTGTTTCCTCATCAAGTATTTTGGCCTTTCCCTTTTCCCCACCCAGTTTTCCGTGGAAACTTCTCTTAATATCCTCGTTGTTGTTGCTTTTCTTCTGGTAGTGTCTTTCAATTCAATTTCCGCATTCACTTCTGGCTTCTTGCGACCTCTGCTGCTCTCTGTCCCCCTCTCGGAGTCATGCCACAGCTGAGTGCTGCATTATGGGGCATTTATACTTGTAGTAGCATCACAAATGCAACTTTGATTGAGGCATGGACCCCCATCTTTTTTTCGGTGGCATGATTAAATTTTGAGCGAGTTCTAAAGAGGAGAGAGGGAGAGAGAATGAATTGAGGCCAACAATAGCAGATGGGACTTGTGATTGAGAGATTTTATATCTCTCTATTTAAATTAATGCATTATGATCCATGATAGTTCTTTTCTTTTCTTCCCTTTTCTATATTTTCTAAAGAATTTTATGGAATTTAATTATGTAGATCAGGTTGGTATTTTTGTTTTAAATATTTTTATACAAATTTTACAAAATGTCTGACTTTGGTTTTTTGTTGGTATTTTCTAGTATTTTCTTTTTTGTAATTGTGGAGATTTCAAATAAATTCTAAAAAAAAAAAAAATTTTTTTTAAATTTACTTTTGATTTCCCGGTATATTTTTTTTTTGTATTTTTGAGTATTTTAAATTGTGGCGATTTAAAATAAATTCTCCATTAATTCTCCATATTGTCTGGTATTTTTCCGGTTTTGTTTGTTCTAGTATTTTTTTTTTATTTTGCATTGTTTGAGGGAATTCTATAAAATATCCGTGAGATCTGATATTTTTTCTTGTTAATTTTGGTTTGTATTTTCTAGTTTTTTATTTGCAAAGCTTTTCGCCATTCAAATTTCATCTTCCACACTACTCGCCTATTGAATGTGGTGTATGGTAAATTCAACCGAGAGAGTTCTTGATTAATAAATCCTTTACTGTTTCTCTACAATCTACCGCTTATTTTCCCCCTGTCATGTAATTTTTCGGTCATATAATCGCATTTACAGGAGACAATCATAAGCCCCTCAATGCCTACGCCATTATCCTCGGCTGATCATCCAGTTCCAGTGCGTTTGGGGATGGGGATGATGCATCATTAACCATGGCAACCCTGTCCCAGTGTCCCAGCAGTGTCCCATTGTTGTGGCCTTTTGGAATTGTTTGATTAAAAAGCATAATGAAATATGCAGCAGACCAAAGTTTTGCTGCGTTTGTGTTTGTGTCATTGAAAATCAAGTGACAAGCCCCCAAAGCACCAACCCCAAACCCACACCCACCACTGACATCACACGTCCACATAATAATTAAATTGAATATGGCCATTTTTATGCAATTTTTTACTTGGTTTTTAATGGTTGTTATTGCTGTTATTGATGCTGTTGCTGTTGGTGTTGCTGCTGCTCCTGAATGGGTGACATACAAAATGAATAAAATAAAAGTGCATAACGAATAAAATGCGGTCGGGCATGCATGCAGCAGAAGCCACTTGATAGAGATCTGTGGCGACACACGGAGGAATGAATAAGGGGAGTCGACGGTTGGAATACCCTGGAGATTCAACGTTTTTGTGGTAGACTTTGACTTGGTATCTGGAATTTTCTAATATTTTCCTGGTAATTTTCAACTTTGAATGCGATCTGCTGAGACGCACGATTTGGTATTTTTTCCAGAGCAGATTTGACCCGATTTATCATCTTTGGATGAGATGTGTAGAAAGTTTCTACTAGAAACACATAATTTTGTATTGCCTAGTATTTTTGTTGGTATTGCTCTAGTGTTTGCTTGGTATTTTCTGTGGTTTGTGTTTTTCGTTGCAAGCCTCATCTTAAAATCCTGATAACCTCTCGCCGAATATGCCAATTACGTACAAAAAAAATGGCCCACTGGAAGCAAGTTAATTGTTTATTAATGTTTTGCAGCGTTTCGCTTTTTTTTTAATATTGTTAATATTAATGTTTGGACAATTGTTTGCACCGGGGCGTTGTTTAATTTGGTTGCTAATTAAGCATTTAACACATCATTTTTATGGCATACTCTGCAGCCTCTGCCATGCCACTTCCATTACTTACCCAACCCCCTGCCACCCTCCTGCTGTAGTACTACTCGCTTCAGTTGTGTCTTTTTGGGATTTTTATTTAATTTAATGCCTCAGTTACAACTCATTTTATATGCTTAAATACATGTTACATACGTAAGTGTGTGGGGGGGCTGTATATAATGCTTTATATACGATTATATGTACTGTGTCTGCGTGTGTGTGTGTGTATCTTGCTTCTTCATTCGATTCCAAATATATTTCTCATTATTTAACATTGTTTCATTTCATTTCATTGTTTGTTAATTTGTTAATGTAGTTATAAAGCAACACATTAGTATTCGTTTGTTATTATATTTTTAGCTTACATATGTAAATGTTTAACATCTGGTTTAATCTTTACATTACATATTAAGCCTTTACTTACAAGCTACTTAAATTATTGTATTTTTCTGCTGTTTGATGATGCAACAGATATTAATTCTGACTGGAAGAAGTGGAAGGAAGGGTGTTCTAAAGCACTTCTCTTTCCGAATACTATTTCTTTGAGATATTTGGAAAAATTATAGAAATATTTGGGGTTTTGAGGGAGTCTTGTAAGTTTTGGTATTTTTTGGATTTTTAATAGTTTATGGAAAACTGAAATAAACAGTCTGGTATTTTATTTGGTATTTTCTGGTATTTTATTTGGTATTTTCTGGTATTTTTGTTGGTATTCTATTCCAAAAGCTTTCTTCCATACAAATTTTAACTTTAAAATAAATTCCCAAAAATGTTGCAACGTCGTTTTGGCCGCCCTTAAACTACAAAATATATTTAAATTAACCTGCATTTTATACTTAAACATATTCTATGCTCGATATGTGTGTGTGGGTCTATATATCTATATATGTATGTATATATATTTCATTTGCAATCCTTAAGGCATAAGTTATACATATGTATATGTATATGTATCTGTTGTATGTATATTCATGAGTGTTTGTTTTTTCTTGTGTATTGATCAGCGTTTAACGCACAAATATAATATGTAGATATCGATGATGTAGATCGTGTGGTAGATACATTATACGATCCGATAATCATGTGAAACGATTTCTCAGTTTTGAAGCACAGCATTGAAAGCAAAATGAAATTGCATTTACCCTTGTTCCTATACATAGATATATATATATAGAGTATATACTATTTATATAGATTGTGATTTGATGGATATACATATGCATATAACAAGCTCTCTCTCTCTGTCTGTCTGCCTGTCTGTTGAGGCCTGGATGTGTGTCTCATATATGGGGAAAGGGCGGATCGTAATTAGGGTCTCGGTTCCACTAGTGGTTCTATGCGATTAAATATAGTATTTTCATTTATATGCTAACATTACGTTTGAAGCCTTAGATCTAGTCCCATACCATTGGTTCATAGACTTACACTTACGATAGAGCTAGTAGAACCAACCGCTGACTGGCGGATTGTTAACAAGAATGTTATTGGTAGGAGGAGCATCATCCACGCAATGGCCTTGGAAGAATTTGCTCCCCTGTTGGCCTCTGCATCCTCTGCATCGTTTGTATTGCCATTTCCATTGGCCGCCAATGGATTTTGGGTCTTATCTAGGAAGGATTTTTGTTCAGATAAACCGATTTCATTCAAATTCGATTGATATCTCGTATCTGAATGATGGTGGATGGTGGTAGTGGTGGTGGATCATGGAATGAAATAGAAATCACACAAAGAAGAAGCCAAAGGATAACATGACATGACGGGTTCTCTCAGGGGGGGAGGTTTTCCTTATCGATAGATGATATGATACTCACTTTTGTCTTGACCATAACTGGAGCGTTGGCCGTCGGATCCGCCATAGGCGTAATTGTTGCCATTGATGCCATTTTCCCTCTCCCAATGGGAATCGGTTGTGCCTGATGATACTGTCGTTGGTGGATAGGAGACTGAAAAAAGACGGGAAAAGAAAGGGATTTTCAAAGGATAAAAGAAGAAATATTTTTATACAGCATTTAAAATATTTTTTCTTATTTTTTTTCTAGTGTTTTAATTACTGGAAATTATATGAAAACTAATCATTAAGAAGGAATAAAACCTGCTTACGGATCATAAAAATTAATTTAAAAATCAGGTAAGTGAATGCCAATTGTAGCCTTTTCTTTCTTCCATTATATTTGGTGTGAAATATCATTGAACAATCTGCTTTTCATTTCATTCATTGGCTTTCCATCAATCAATCGTCCATTTACTTTACATTTCCTCGAATCAACAATAAACAAAGATATATCGGAATATATTTTTGTGGTGCAAAAAAAAGGTACTTGTTTTCATAAAATTTACATTTTTCAATTTGGAATTTTCACCACGTTTGCTGTTCTTTTTATAAAATTTATTTCAAAGTTTATTTGTGTATTTTTTTGTATTTATTTAAATTTTTATTTGTGTCCTTTTTTGTCTTTTTATTTATTTAAAAATTGTATTCAGTCTACAGTCTTTTTTTTTGTGTGCTTTTATTGCTTTGTCTCTTTTTTGATTTTTGCATTTCATTCGCTCCATTGGATTATGCAAAATGCTAATTATTTGCCGTCAATATTTCGTATTTCCATTTCCATAATAATGTTTAAAATATGTATGTGCGTGGCGAGAGTATTTTTTGTTATATATATCCCCCGCAGAATGACTTTCCACTCGGAAAAGTGTCCTGTCCCTTCGTGCCTCATCGTTTCGTTTCCACTTTTCAATTTGTTGCAAATTATAATTCGAATGCGAGTTCTGTATCACAGCTGCACTTTCCACTAAATTACCAAAAACACTGTTTCCATATGCAAAATCCTTTTCCCGGAAAGAGGATATTGCCAAAATTCAAAATTAATGAAAATATGTCAAATGCCAGAACTCGCCCTCTGATCTCTGACCCCCCAAGCGGTGTGTCATGGCTTTTTGTGGAAAATATGAAAGAAATCGCGATATGAAAGAGGGAGATCATAAATTTCAATGGGCTTAGGTTTTTTCTACTCTCTTAAATTTTATCTATCTTTCTATCTTTCACGAATGTTATCTTAAAGTTCCATATCCTTGGGCGAAATTCCCCAATCGATAAGTTTAAATTTTTTGAACGAATCCATCACGTAATTAAACGTAAAGACGTGATATTAACTTGCAACTTGAGGCCCCGCACTTGCAACGCACACATACATACAAACGTGCATACTCGTATATGTAGTTTAAAGTTGCCTCATGTGCAAGGAGGGACAAGGGACTCCTTCTCCTTTCGAGGCTAAGCCCGAGAATCCAGAGGAACAGCCTGGCCAAAAAAAATTCCACACCTTCGGACCAAAAAGGACGTGACTTGATTTTTCACTGGCTTGATTATGGCGCTGCTCAACGAGGAGCAACGAGGAGGCAACGAACCCCTACCCCTCTCTGGGGCAGGTTCATTCAAGTCAATTGCGATTCCATGCCGCAGGAGGGGTGGCCATGTGCCCATGTGCCCATGTGCCATGTGGCATGTCTGGGATGCCTTGATGGCAATTCGTGGTGAGGCAATTAAGTCACGGACAGTCCTCGGACTATCGTTCGAGATTTCTTTCTTTCCTTCTTTCATTCCTGGCCACTTTCTGCGTTTCTTTTCTGTCTTTCATTTGGCCATTGTTTTCTGGGGGTCTAAATGGCTTAGATTTGTCAATTTGTGTTAAGGCCAATGCGGCGATAGTTTTTCAATGCCTCACAGAGTTCTACGAGGACTGGGAGGACTGGAAGACCATTGAGAACTTAATTAGTTGGGATGTGAACTTGCGATTGAAGAAAGTAGAACTTTAAGAAGGAAATTTCAGGCACTTTTCCTCACCATTATCTCAAGATTTTCTCTTGGTTTTTGTGAGTGTGTGTTTTCCTTCCATTAAAAATGCATTTGCCTGCAACTTTTGTCAGCAAACATTCTCCCCTTATGCCAATTCCTAATTGCGTTTTGAAGTTCTCTCATGTCTCTCTCTGTTCCATGCTCTTCCACTTACCATACAATCGGATAATGCCATCTGTCTCTCCTCTGGGGTTCTTGGCCACACATTTGTAGATGCCATCATCGCCGCTGCTGACACTTATGATCGTTAGCTTCATGTGGGTCTTGTAGGCAGGCACGCCTACACTTGATTCAACTCTGAAAATGGCAAAAAAAACAAAACGTTTATAAATGAAGGAAAACTTAGTTGAAAGGAATAGCTCTTAAGATAGATTATTATAGAAGAAAGTCCAAGAGAATCATCTCAAGAATTGAGGAAGTCCTCTAAAGAACATCGGGGCTTTACATTTTGGAGATGAAAATCTCCCTTTGGTCAGAAATCTCTGTTTTAAACTCTACTTAAGTTAATCTCTCGTTTAAATACACTTTAGCTAAAGATTTTCCTGCTTTTTTGGACGCTCACTTGTACTTGTGCGAATCGTGTATGATTGGTCCCTCGCCGCGTGTCCAATAATTGAGTGATGTGGGATGCGCCTCCGTAAAACATTCGATGGTGACATTGAAACCTTCTGGTGCGCCAACCAATTGATGGGGAATGAGCAGCATTGGGGGGACTACAGCGAGAGGTGGGGATAGATGGAAGATAAGAAAATACATAAATTAGATGTTGGATTTCTCAGCTTAAAAAGTAACTTAAGTCTCTAGAAATCCCTATTTCACTTTCATCATCCCATTTCCCGAATTTGTGGTCAAGTTTTTCTCTTAATTCATTTCCAAACTTTTCAAAGTTTTCCTTCAGCTGTGCCCTCACATTTTTGGTATATGTATGTATATTTTCCATTGCATATAATTCATCAGAGTATGAGATATATCTAGATTTTCCGCACTGATGTTTTCCCTAGTGTACTTCTTTTTTGTTTTTTTTTAGATTTTTATGCAAATGTCAGACCAATTTTTTCTTGCTGATTTTCATTTAAATTTCAGAAAAGAGAGTAAGGAAGAGAAAGTTCTTCAAAAAAAAAAAAAAAAAAAAACTATCCCATGAATAGCATTATTCGGAATACGAAGATTTCTTATCTTGAAGATACTCGCACTCCTTCTGCCCTGCCTGCACCTTTTGTATCTTTGCATCTATAGAAATGCAACCTTTGGGTTTCGAGCACAGGAAAAACCACACTTCTAGCGCATTCGGCGCACATTTTTAATTAAGATATTAAATGGGAAAAGTGTGGAAAATGGGAAAAAACTGAGGGAAAATGTCACGAAAAGTGGGGACTAATGAACACTCGAGCATTACGGGGTTTTTTATTCAGAATTATTGTCAGTCCACGGAGGAGGAAGAGGCAGCATCAGAGGAATCTTCATCATCATTAAGTGCCACAATGGTGGTCCTTTCTCCTTCTTCGTATTTCTCTCGTATTTTTTGTGTGCCTCTGCTGCTGCTGCTGCCTTTACCTTTTGTGGATTTATGTCCACCACGAGATGGCAATTAAGCTGAAGGCTAACACAAAAAAATTGTGCGGCATAAAAAGGTGTGAGGGTGAGGGTGAGGGTGAGGAGGGGCAGACCGTCTTCTGTTTGTACCACCAATTGAATTTTTAATCAGCTTTTGGACACAAATTAGCGCCAGGCTGCAGCTTTTTTTTTTTTTCTGCTCTTTTGTATTTTTGATGAGGCATGAGCCCCGCCCTACCCACCTTTGGGGGCTGTGGGGCATAATCCTTTTAATCAAAATACAGCTTAAGTGTGATGAAATGAGCAGCTTAATTAAGTTGTCAAGGGGTTTGGGTCAACGGTCGGTCGACTGTCCACTGTCGAGTGTGGGAACCAAAAACTTTTATCCTGCGATGATATTTTGATTGGCTGTTTCTTTGAGGATAATATTTTGTTCCTTTTTGGAAACAGATTTCCCCAACAATTTGTTAAAACAACTTCTGTGTGACAGCTTGCATACTGTGTCCTTTATGTCCTTAAGTCCTGGCAACACACACAGACACAAACACACAAGCACACAGTCGGAGACGCATACGTTTACGTTTTATTTTTGTGGCGTGCGTTGCTTAACAAGCAGGAAGCAACAAATTCAGTTTCTGTTTCCGTAGTTCTGTTTCTTTCTTCTTCCTTTTTCTATATATACCCTCGTATCCTCGTATTATTTCTGACTGCATACTGATTTGTTGCCTCTTTGTGCAACCGAATGGCACAGCACAGAAACACTGGGAAAACTTCCCTTCAAGAAAATCAAGGAAAAAAGGCAAGGCAGCAGCGGCAACATGTGCTACAAACGACCCTTAACCTGGCGCCACTTGTACCAGAGAACTGTCCTGCAACGGCAAAGGAATGTACAAGGAAAAGAGCAAGAAATGGAAGTCTTATGGTTGTTATTGAGACTGGAAGGTACCATGTATTTAAAATCTAAAAAATAATCTTACAAGAAAAAAAGAGGAATTTCTTGAGGAATAAAACTATCAAGAGGAAGTTTTTTACTTGATATTTAGAACTAAAATAATTTTACGATTTCGATGATAGTTGGAATTTATGTAGATAATATCAGTATCTACAAAAATTAAAAAGCAGAGTTCGATATCTTTAAAGCTGTGGATGCTACAGAGAAAGACGGCAAGATATAATGGATTTTAGGTGGAAAATACTACTATCCTTAAACTTTCTTAAAAATAGTCCATCCTTGGAACATTGCTTAAAAAGAGTCGAAAAAACATACCACAGATAGACTTTCTTTCTTGATCTTGGCTATAATAATCAGCCGATCAAATTGAATTTAAAAATTTAGGTAGATAATAAAAAGATATATACTCAAACCCAAGGGCATATTGATATCTTTAAAATTGTGGAAACCACAAGTTTTTATGGATTATATTGTCTTTAAAATCCAAGTTTTCCTAGTTAAAGAAATATGGAAATCGCTATAACGACTCAATAATCGATGTTTTTTTGGAATCTACTCATTTTTTACGCTCAAAAATGTATTTGTCTGCATGTAACTAACCTGTGAATAAGTATATTATACCCTCTTCCATTATATATACAGGGTACATGTCTCAGAGTATTTGTAATTTCGTATGCAATGCAGAGATATTTTATATTGATATAATTTCTGTTGATTTCTGTCCCCGCTTCCCCTCGTACGTCTTCGACTAAGACTTTTTCAGAGCAGAGAGCAGAGCGAGAGGGCTTAAGCGAGAGAGCTTAAGCGGGAGTCAAGTAGCAGAAATCACCTTGAAGTTCGCTTGACGTCGTTTTCCTTATTTTCCCATATTTTCCATTCATTTTAATTGCCCTTACAAAAGGAAAGTCCTGCTCAACTGCTTTTTCCCCTCTGGCACGGGACAAACATTTGTCCCAGGATAACAGCTTCTTTACCACTCTCCGACTCCGGCTCCGACTCTGACTCCCACAGTCTTTTACTCGACTTTTCTTTCGTTTCGTTACGTTTCCGGGCACTGATTTAAATTACAATTGAGTGGCGACAATATTGGTGAAAGGCGGCGGAGGAGGGAGTACCAGCTCTGGAGAAAGGACACTCGCCAAGCAGCTGCTAAGTGCCACAGAACGAACCCAAGTCGACGGGTGGGCGTCCAACCAGGACTTGAGTCAACAATAATTTAGCCCTCCAGACCGATGGGAGAGAAGGTGCACTGGACACTGGACACTGAGTGACATTTTTTCCTTTTATAGAAAATTACTGAGAAAAAACTGGGAGCTGCGGGAAAGCTGCAGAGCAAAAGGAAAAAAAAGAGGTGAACTGTCGAGTGTAAACAACTTGAAAATTAGCCGTTAATGAAGCCTCGTTTGGGGGTTCGGGAATCAACGGAGAGATTTGCAGGGAGGATTACCTTCCCTTTTTTTTACTGTTGCAAGTGGCCATTGATTGGGGCACAATGCCATGGAGGGACAATATTTGTGTGGAATTAGTGTGAGACAGTTTTGTGTAAATGGGAAATGACGATGGCATTGACTTGATTGCCGGACAGGATAATGGCAGGAGATGGCGTCTATCCTTAGAGGACAATTGTCTAGAGAAAATAAAGCCTTTTATAGGTTTGAACAAGGTTTAGAGGATGGGAATTATACTAAGAAAATGCTTGGGTTTTTGTTTTCGTTGTTTGGTTTATGTTTTGCTAAGAAGATCTGCTATTTTTCAAATAACTTCTATCTATAGGAGTTTCTCCTTTAAAGACGCCTTGCATTCCGCCAATTCGTTACCCCATTTACCCCCCAAAGACCGACCTCTAGAGGGATTGTACATTTTCTTTTCCTGCAATCAATGTATTTTCGTCCTTTCTTCTATGGTTTTTTGTGTGTTTCTTGTGTTTGTGTTTGCCACTGACCGCTGCTGTGTGGTTCTGTGGTGCACACGTGTAATTTGTACTGGACTTTTTGTGGAAACAAGGACAGGAACAAGGACTCTCCCCCCCACCTTCGTTGGGGGGGTTTTCCAGTTCGAATGTCAGTTGCGAAAACACACACACAAAAATAGATTTATGCTTGCGGCATTTTTAAGTGACAGCAAACGAGGAAATTTCTGGGACGACTGCGACATGGCTGGCGGCCCCACTGCATCCTTCCTGCCTTGCATACTTCGGGGCGAGCCACGACAGGAGCTTGACAACACATGTGATGTGATGTGATGTGATGTGATGTGGTGTGTGGTGTGGTGGCTGTCTGTCGCCTGTAATAAATCTTAAAAAACTGCACGAACAGCCAACGAACGCAGTGATTTGATTCCATCATTTTATGGAGCTTTTTTTCTGGTTGTTTCTTGCTTTGTGCAGCTGTTTCTCGTTCTCGTTTTAAACCTCAAACTTCGCTGCAGATACAGCTACAAGTGTGGGCTCAAATTGCAAAAATGTTTGAAAAAATGCCACCAAAAGACTAAACCATAGAAAAAGGCATTGAAAATAGGAGCAGAAATATCAGAAAATGTTGAAAGATACTCTTGGAATGCAATTCTCTTTTCGTTTTAGTATCTCAACTATCAGAAAATGCCAGAGATACATTCTCCTTCAAGTTCTGCTGATTCTCCCACTTTGTGCCACTGTACCGCAGAAAACCTTTTCCCAGATTCTCGACTTTAATCCGCTGATCCGTCAAATGGAAATATGAGTCGCAGCACACCACAAAAAAAAAAGGAAACCGAATTTTAACAGCTAAACAAGTCTTTTGGTCAGTGAAAATAAATTGAAAACTGGATGGAAAAATAAAAAGAACATCCAAAAAGATGAAAGATAGCACAAGTTTATGTTTAGATTTTTAGACAAATTTCTGGTAGGATACTCCATCGAATGGTTAATGGAAATATGACACAGATTGCTGGTTGATTCACTTTATCATTTTGGGGATGACAAGGAAGACCCCATTAAAGAAGGATACTTACAGTCGACACTGACTTTGATGCGCTTGGAAACCGTTGGGGGCACGCCATTCGAGGCGATGCACAGGTAGGCGCCCATATCCAAACGGGAGATGCGAGTTATCTCCAATGTATCGCCCTCCCATTCGTTTACTGAAGAGAGAGAGCAAAAAAAAAGCGAGAGGACAGTGTTAAATGATTGATGCAGTGCATCATCCCATTCCCCCTCCATGCTGTAGACACGTTGCTGCACTTACCTATGTGATTCTTATTGATGGCTATTCGGGAGTTATCGTCCCGTTTCCATTTGATAATGGGTCTCGGGCTACCACTCGCCCGACACCTCAGCGAAATGTTGGCGCCCTCGCGGACAATCACATCGCTGGAGCTCAGCGAATCATCAATGTTGGGGGGAACTGCAGAGAGAGAGAGAGAGGGAGAGATTTGAATTACAGTGACAACGATAATCCTCTTAAATATATTTACAATTGAACTTTGGCCTCATATTTATTCAAGTTAAATATTTGTGTTTTGTGGAACCATAATATTAGGGGCTCATACAGGAAATTGCTTTTACAACGAAGCTTTGAAAACATATTTCTCATTATGATGAGTGGAATAGGAGCTAACATTAGAAGATACCCTTTACTTTTAAGCAGAAGTTAGTCTGTCTGTTTCTATGCTTAAGTTATTACAGAATGGATGCCTTCTTATGAAAACACAGTCAAATATACTCTCTTACAGTCTTACAGTTATACTCAGGGCCTCCGAAGACTTAAAGCACTGCATCTCTGCTTGAAAGAAAGAGAGAGCACTACAACCACAAAAGCAACGTACATATTTATTTGTGCCTGCTATGGAGATCAGCCGATGCAGAAACCAATGTAAACTGCAATAACAATTTTTCATAGTCTACTTTATGCCACTCCTTCGCTTCTGAGCTAAGCAACAACACTTTTGCTTTTGCATGCGTGTGGATGCCGAGGCTTGTCATGTCCGAACATGCACAAGAATTATGTTCCACCATTTTTTTTTTGGTCTCGCAGTTGTACCCATTGAATAAAATATTAGTAATGCTCAAAAGCAATACATTGCCATGAGTGAAATCTTTATTTCAGGAATACTGTGTGTTTGCTCCAGGGACTCCTCTAGTAATTTTTAAGAACTTAATTCTACAATAAATCTTCTAAATTTCATCTAAAAAGTATGACCATCGTTAAGCTGCCATCGAAATTATGGATTTTTAAGGATATCTACAGCTTCGGTCTCCTTTTATGTTTGTTTTTATTTAGATTTATTTTTATAGACCTTTTTTTGGGGTAAAGTGTTAACACAATTAGTCAGAGAATCATCCGCTTTCAGCTATCAATTTAATTGCGAATTTCATTAGGAAAAAATTTGAAGGAACCATTCTAGTTTTTTTTTATATAATTTTTTTGCAAGTGTTTCTTAATTTCCTGCTCTTATTGCCTTCCGTATAATTTCGTATTTCTTTGTTTGTGTAAATTTTTTTTAATTAAAAGCATGCGCGCATTTGCGCATATTCCTTCCACAAATATCGCATGCATTTTTAATAATTTGTTTGTTGTTTGCGAAAGGCAGGGAAAATAATTTCGCCTGTGCAAAGGATTCTGGATTCACAGGATTCACTGAACTGTGCTCCACATTTTCGGGTGCCTGGCCCCGTGCTCTCGGGTCTCGTTCTGGACTCTGGACTGTGGACTCTCTCTCGTTTGGCTTTCTCCTGTTTTCAATTTTTTGTCTGTTGTTTTTTCCCTGTGCTTAAAGGCACATAAATTATTTTTTAATTCGCCGCGTATTTGCACAGGATTTTCCGGTGTGATTTTCCCTTGCCCGTAGGCCAGAGCTGCTCCTGCCCCCGCCCCGACCCTCTGGGGAGGCAGCCTCGTCGTTGATTAGATTTTCGCATAAGTTTTCCCTTTCCAACTTACCCACAACATTGAGGTAGCCGAACTGCGTTTTGGCCGTCACCGTATTGATCTGGCACATGTAGCGTCCCTTGTCCTCCTCGTGGACATTGTTGATGTGCAGATACCACGTGCGATGCCTGTCGTGCTTGTCGTGCGTGACACTGATCCGTGGATTCCGCGTGATCACGTGATTGTGAACGGTAAGGATAGCACTCTGCTCAAAGTGCATCCATGCCACCTAGAAATAAAGAACAAATGTTTCGATTTAAGTGTTAATTAGAAAAATATATCTTTTGCATATTTTGTCACGATTTAGTGACCTCTAATCCCCCCCGTATTAGCACTTGAAATGGAAGCTACGAATATTTAATAACATCGCCCAATGGCATTTTCCGTCCATTCTCCACCTAAACTACACACAATGTCACCCATACATATACGTAGGAGTAAAAGGAGTATAAGGAGTACATCCTCAGCAATTTTCGCAGCATCAGCATTCAGCAAAAAAAAAAAAACATAAAAAAGTGGAAATGGAACGCTTTGGAAAAGGCAGAAAGCGGAAGCGAGAAAATTGCATCATAGTGTCGCATATAAAAATAAACGCAAAACCGGTTACAGGATCCTGTGTATCCTGTGGATGTGCCTGGTGATAGCTCGTATGAATTACATGCATCCTACGAGTAGCAGAAGGAGGAAGAAGTGTAACCTTACTTACAGGAGAACCTGCCACATGGCCCCGCCACTGCGTTTGCCACTGCTATTGCTACTTAAACATGCCATCAGACGACTCTAAGGCTAAAACGAGAGAAAGAGAGAGCTTCCCTGGACTTCCCTACTGCACTTTTCCTTTTGGCATTTTCCTCATGCACTGCACGTTCTTGTGTGTAGGTTTTTCCTCAGTGTGTGTCACTCTCTCTTCCTCATTTACACCTCAATTTGATTCCATTTCCTACTGCGTTCAGACGAGACTATTGAATGGCTTTTCCCGGGTTTCTTTCCTTTTTTTTGTGCTAACAAGCCGCTCGCTCGCCCAGTAGATGCGATGATGATGCGATAGGTACTTGAGCTGCAGAGCTTGGAATTTCAGTGTGAAGTGTCCTCTAATGATGCCCCTAGCTAGTGGTCCTGTGTGCCAACTATCTCGCCTTCTAAAAGTTGGTAATTTGATGGGTCGGTCGTCTAGTCGTATCTTTTTGGGATCACCATCGTGTGGATAATTAATTAGTTGACTTTTCCTCCGTCTCGTCTTATCATCGCGCCTCATTTGCTATGCATTCCATTCCATTCCACTCTCTCCCTTTCACCCTTTCTCCCTGTCTGCCTCCCCTAATCTCCCGTTTGAACACCGTTTTTATGCCAAGTAATCAAATCATTAGCACTCATTACAATCTTCTTAATTAATAAATCATTTCACGTTCCTTTCATGCTTTCCCCTCCACTCTGGGCAACATTCCTTCCTTCTCACTCTCCTTTCTCTCCTTCTGATTCTATTTTTGCGCTAATGATGCATTAAAACTATGCAGCGAGACGCAATGTCAGCACTTTTCAGGGTCTCTCCTTTCGCAGTGTGCATTGAGGGATTTTTTTCAATAGATAAATGAATAGAAAGGGGGATTTTTATTACTTTTATTTGAGCCAATTTGTGATTTAAGGCAAAAGATTAGTTTTGAAAAGAGACGCAGGACTTTTCATGGTAATAAATACTTATGGAAATCTTTAGGGGTTCTTAAACCATCTATCATATCATTGAACGCATAGTTTTCCTCAGTGAATGGAACTAGAAATCCTAAAACTTTCAGGAACCATCTGTAGAGGCCCCAATGCAATATCCCTATGCCTTTCAGTTTGTGCCAAAGTCTTACCTTATATGATCCCAGATTCTTAACGGAGCATCCGAGTTTAACATTACGTCCAGCAGGTACAGTTACATTTTCGATGTATTCAGTAAATTCGGGTTCTTCGACAACAGCTGCAAACAAAATAAATCAATAAATAGAAATAGAGACAGCGAATTAATTTAGTGCATAAAATATTTATTCAATTTTTCATTTGATATTTTCATATTTGACTAATTTGTTCCTTCGGGGGCTCGCGGGTTCGGGGGATCGGGTGGGTTCCAATGTCAATATGTCATGCATTTGGATTGCATTTTGTATTTTGCATTTTGCATAATCAAATAAACCATAAAAATCAATTATGCGCACAAAATTAATTGTAAAAATGTTTTGTGGGACACATCGCCAAGAGCCATCGTTGGGTTGCAAAAATTCCTTTTGTGGGGCCAGTGGAAAATAATTATTTCATTGATTTCTGCATGGAATCATTATTGCTGCTGCTGTTGAGGCATGTGCCTGCGGCAGGGGGCTGGGAATGCAAATGGGTGCGATGTGGACTGGAGGATACCTTTTGAGTGGGGAAATATTGCCAGAGAACTCTTGGAGTGATTTGAAAGTAGGGGTCTACTCTCCAAGAGTATAGGTTTTGCATTTCTGGAAGAAAAAAAAAGTATTTCTCTATACCGAAGGTACTGCATATCTAATTTGATTGATTACTTGATAAAAGTAGCTTTTGTTATGATAGGTAACCAATCCAAAGCTTAGTTCTTTAGCTCTCATATCCGATTGTAATACATTTTTCAATTTAGGCGGAAAATAACATTATATATAACCTAACCAAGGATCAATTCTCTAGCTTTTGTAGTTTCCAAGTTACACGATATTCCTTTATTCCAACATTCGCTGATTTTGGGTGATTAGGTGTAACTTTTCCCTGACTACAACATACCCCGTTGATCTCATCGAATACCCTGTAATAATAGCAACAGCGAATGTGTACAAATATAATTAAACACATGTTCGCCCACTCCCCCACCCCCAACCCCTCTCCACCATCTCCTGTCGTTATTTCGGTTGAAACATCAACAAGTTGAACGTTTTTTGTTGCCTCTTTTTCAGACTCCTGCAGGCAGCAGCAGCAGCTGCTGCACGTTGCATGCAGCATTCATTAAAGTTTTAATGGCCGTAGAAATAACTGTGGGAAATTCTCTTTAGCATTTTCTAGAGGGAGAGCGACTTGGCCTAAACCATTTAGCTGCTAATTTGTTTGGAAGTTAAGCAAATATTGAATATAGAAATGCAATTTTTGTTGACTTTGGGCATTCGATAGGCAAACGGAAACAGGCCAAAATCAATTCATTTGAATTCAATTAACCAGTTATTCTGTTTGCAGCAGCAATAATTTAGCAATCCTTCCTGCAGGATGCCCCCTGCTCCACCTCCTGCCGAAGGCAATGGCTAGGCGCATAATAAATGCCTCGGATTTCAATGGAAATGTTTGTCAATGAAAGGCGGATAGATGCTCAAAGAATGAGGCTATCTTATGTGTGATAAATTGATAAATTAAATGCGGAATTAGCTATTTTATAAATCAAAGAAAATGCCATTTACTTAGACGATTAGTTGGGTAAATATTTGATTATTTATATTAACATAAGAATTATATGGAATATTCTATAACTTTGACTAATTTGAAACCTTCAAAAATACCCTTGATAATAATACCTTGATAATATTCGATCTCTTTTGCAATTTATTATGCCCTTTCCGTTTGATATTTGCATTTTGTGGAAATGGGGAAAGTTCGGTGGAAAAGCCCCAACATTTTAATTGCAATTTATGATTATGTGCGAGTATTGTGCGTTGCACGAGTATATTCCATATTTTCACAGACGACAAACGACAGCGAAACGGCAGAGGAGGCCTCTCCAGTTTCCATCCATTGCTTTGGCTTAATTATCTATTTATGATGTCCGGCAGGCCTCTGCCTCCCAGATATATATATAGCGGATGAGTATGTTTATATATATACGCTATATACACAAACGATATACGATATAGAGTTACACATTTGTTGCAAGTGGAATGGGAATTGGGGGCAGTGTTTGCGCCGCACAAGTCAATAGAAATTCGACAGTTGACTCTCGAAACAGGGCATGAAAATGGTATGTTGATACCTCTTAAAAAGGGAGGGTATTGTGTGTTTCAGGAGAGGCTACAAATTGGATGTCCTCTGGTGTTAATGGTTCATCCAAGGGTATCTTCAGCATCGATCATCGTTTCAAACGCCTTTTGTGACACCATGTGACCATGCTTCCTAGTGGCTAACAAGCCCCCGCAACTAATTAACGAAACAATAACACAAAATGTTGCATAAATTAGTGAAAGGCTGCGACGCGCTCCTCCTTACTCCAGAGAGGCGGAGAGAAAAGGCCAGCGATCGGAGGAGGCGACTCCCCACAGGAAAAGTGACACCCATAAAAAATGTGTGGATGCAACGGGCAAACACTGTTTCAAGTCAAGCGTGCAACGTTTACGCAGTGGGCGTATGGGGGGCAAAATTCTCTGCATAATCATGGGATTTCATCCAGCTGCAATTTTCGCGCCAGAGCGCGTGTCTGCATATAAATTTTGCCGAGACGAGACGAGGCGAGGCGGCTGCGGCCACGCCCTCAAAAAGCGACATCCAAACAAAAACAAAGCGAATGTAAAAGTTGGGGGATAGGAGAAAGGAAGAGATGACAGAGTTCTCGAGGGATTGACAGGGAATTGGAGATACTCTTTAAGGGGAAACGACTTGAGATATTAGAAGGGTGATTTTGGGAAGAGATTTTCCATGGAATGTAGAGTTGAATGTGGCTTATATTTTGCTGAAGTTTCAGACAGATTTTGGACTTGAATCAACTCCTAATCTTTCAATTACATTTATTATAGTATCATCTTTAGTTAAATCGTTTTTTTTTTGTTTACAATATATTCAACACCTAATTGAAATACAAACCCCATTTGCTGGTTGAATAGTGAATATATTCACACGACTATTCATGAATAATATCACGGCTATGGTAAATGCTGGCCATTGGCAGTAGCAACAGACAGAAACCAGGAAAAGGCAGAAGGACGAGGATGATGCGGTTGATGTCGTCGCCTGTTGCCACATAAATTGTCGCTGCCTGAATGAATTTTGTGCACAGCTAAGCGTACCGATTGAAGAGGGTATAATGATTATTTGCAGATGTTTGTGACATCAGAAAAGAGAGGATTGATGGGGCTATAGACGTAGGAACTGCCTTAATTGGATCTCTTTGTGATGAAAAATCACTCGAAAGAGGAACTTCCACACAAGACTATAGTTCTCTAAATTTAATGAGAATATATGTATGTATCTGGAATATATAATCCTATATCTGGGTTTTTCAAGTGTATCTAAACCATCGACTTTCAGCCTCAAACATCTCTCTTTCTATGCTGTTGCTCTTGTTGCTGCGACTGCTTGTTGCACCTGAGAACAATGACAGCCGTCAGTTGGTGGGGCTTGTGGCATGCAGTAGCAGTTGGAGGGGGAGGTGGAGGGGTACAGAGTCGGGGGAGTATAGGGATATGGCATTGAAAAAAGAGAGCAACACTTAACCCCCTGGGGGCCGTATTTCTTTTTCGTCACATATCTGTGCAGCTGCTGCGTGCTTTTCATTTTTGGCATAAAGCCCGTGTATCACTTATGACCCTAGGCGCCTCTCTATTGTCTCTCTCTATCACTCTGCCACAACGCATATCCCTATCATTCCCACCATGTGCCACTGTTGCCCCTTCTCTATTTCCCCTTCTATTTTTCTGTATAAATATGACGCCTACGACGAGATACGAGATACTGTATCTGCGGATGTTATTGATGCCATCATCAGGATGGCAGCAGCATCGAGAGAGTCAGAGAGTCAGAGAGCCACAGAGCCATGGGGCAACACTAGCCATGTAAGAGTGCAATATTTACACTGTACTGCAGGGTTTTCATGCGCAAAAGGAACATTATTTTCGATAGGGAAATGGTTGGAAGATCTGCTGACGCTTTAAGTATTTTGCCAGTAAGGCTCTTTACAATATCGATATATTTTTGGGTATTCGGTTATCTAATTCTCTCTTTTCTGAATCTACAGAGATATATGCATGACTACGCATACATAAAAATACATTAAATTATACATTAAGATTCGTGTCTACTACCTGAGTTCTTTTTAATATTTCGCCAACTTGTGGCATAAAAGATTCAACCTTCGAAATGAAAGGTATAGTCTTGCCTTGAATAATCAAAATAATCAAATATCCGGAACAGATTGCAATCTTGTATTTGTGGCGGTACCTAATCGCAATGTCCCAGATATGACCGATTTGATACGATCTTAATCAAAAAATAATCGGTTTCCAAGAATACTGTGCGAGAATTTGTATTGTAGTTTCCGACTCGATAAGATGCCTAACTTTTTTGGGGTATATAAAAGCTTTAACCTTAGAGAATAAAAGTTTAGTCTTGCCAAAATGTTTCTGAAATGCACTGCAGTCTTCGCCTGCTTAGGCTTTTTCTCCCTGTCGGTGGCGTATAATATAACATCGAATGTGGTAGATGGTAAGATCATGAGAAATCAGTAACCAGCACATTATATAATTCTCTTTTATTTCCTAAAGGAATTCCTGAATCCCTGAACATCACCACAGAACCATTTGTTAAGATCGGCAATAGCTACTATTATATTGAGAGTAACGTTACAAAGAACTGGTTCGAAGCCTATGAGTCGTGTCGCCAGATGGAAGCTACATTAATCTCATTTGAGACCATGGAGGAATGGGATTTGATCAGAGAGTATATGATAGAAACGAAAAATAATAATGTGTACTGGACAGCAGGAAATGATTTAGCGAATGAGGGTAATCATGTTTGGCACTCCACTGGAGAACCGCTGACATTGGACATCTGGGCTCCGGGGGAACCAAATAATAATGGAGGAGTGGAGCACTGCGATGATGTGTGGTATACAGTAACCAATTTGTTGAATGACAACAATTGTTCTCGCAAGCGGCCTTATATTTGCGAGGCACCGCAGCCAATGACAGCCTCGTTTATAATCTGGTAATAATCCCGTTTGTAGTAATTCTAAGAACTATTCTGTTTGTACATATAAATCAAGCATTCAAATTAATCTTCTTCTTGCAATCACTCTGTCGCATAGTGGGGGAAATTACCAATCTAGCAGCAAAAATTCCTTAGCTCCTAATTTATTTAATCAGCCATGCTCCGCAGAGTAGGCAGCGGTCAGAGACGAAGCATATGTGCAAAGAGAATTAAAGCCCCCTCATGCAACATCTTGGTATTTTATAGTCTTTGCTTATAGGCAATTGGGCATTCCCATATCTTAGAATTCTTTCCTTCAAGTCCAGGTTTTACATAACAGTTCATAAAATCTACTCCTATTATGATGTCGTCCATGATATCGGCTACAGTAAAATCTTGTTCTAGGTTCGTCTTCTTCAAGCTCCTTTGACATTTTTCCCATTATCTGGGCGTCTCTAGCTGTAGCTATTTGTAGTCGTATCGCATTCAGAGACTCTACATTTGCTTTAACTAAGCCTCTTTTAATTATTAAATGAGAAGCACCTGTACACATTCATTTCCGACCATTACGCCTCTGATAGTGAGATTGGCAAATCTCTAGTGCATTATTTTCTCTGTGGAAGCTTTCAGCTCCCGGAATCTGGCACCGTTGTGTCGATCAATACATTGTCTCGCCAATAGGACACTGGCGATACATTATTGCAGATGAAGCACCTTCCATTGAATACTCTATGTCTCTGGTCACCTATCAATCGATTACCATCATTCACTGCCGCCCGCAAAAGATGCACTCTCGGCGATGGAGGGCATCACCTGGCTCTCGACCTGTAGCCTTGATCATCCAAGAACTCATTCTCAACATTGGGGCCTGCTCTCTCCGTTGCAGCTTTCAGCTGCAGATGCAGTTCAGCTTTCAAACTGCTCATCGGTTTCCTTCTTCAACTTGAAATATAAAAACAGGGAGTACTTTCGACTAAGCACGGGATTTGTTTTTTCGCTACAATATTTACATAGTCTGGTATCTGGTAAGTGCTCAAAAAGCACGTTTTAGTTTTTCTGAGAATACAATTTAATAATTTATGAATACAGTTTCCAATAGTTACAAATTTCCTCTCTAACAGGAAGTTGATTTTTGATTAAATATCCGCAAAAGATTACAAGAATAATGTATTTTATTTTGGTTTCCAAGCTATGATAAGATGTATCTGTCTGTAGGGTTCCCTGGCGGTGGCTTTTGATACATCCATCAAATTTCATAGATGGCGAGGCCAGTTTTATTTAATAACAATTTTCAAGATATGACCGATTCCAAGAATATTGCACGAGAATTTTTATTGTAGTTTCCGATTCGATAAGATGCCTATGGTTTTTTCGGGTATATAAAAGAATCAACCATGGCGAAGAATGGTTTAGTCTTGCCAAAATGTTTCTGAAATGCACTGCAGTCTTCGCCTGCCTGGGCTTTTTTCCCCGGTCGGTGGCGTATAATATAACATCGAATGTGGTAGATGGTAAGATCATGAGAAATCAGTAACCAGCACGTTATATAATTCTGTGGTATTTCCTTTAGGAATTCCTGAATCCGTGAACATTACCACAGAACCATTTGTTAAGATCGGCCATGGCTACTATTATTTTGAGAGAAATGTTTTAACGAACTGGTTCGATGCCTATGAGTCATGTCGACGTATAAATGCCGACTTGATTGCATTCGAAACCATCGAAGAATGGGATTTGATCAGACAGTATATCGTAGACCTGGAAGTCAGTGGTATATACTGGACAGCAGGCAATGATTTAGCGAATGAGGGTAAACATGTTTGGCACTCCACTGGAGAACCGCTGACATTGAACATCTGGTCTCCGGGGGAACCAAATAATTCGGACGGAGTGGAGCACTGTGATGAAGTATGGTATTACAGGGGTAGAGCGTTCAATTTATTGAATGACAAGCACTGTTCTGTCAAGCGGCGGTTTATTTGCGAGGCACCCCAGCCAAAGACAGCCTCGTTTATCATCTGGTAATACTAATTATATCTCTATGCTCTTTGTACATATAAATCGAGCATTAAAACTAAGAATTCAAACGAAATATTCTTTTTCTTGGATATATAAGAGTGCGCTATGTTTTCCAATCACTCAGTCGAGACGTCGTTGTTGTGTTTTGTTTGGTCTCTCTGAGATCGGAGTGTGTACTTAATTATGTGTGAATAATCAGAATAATCAAATATCCGGAACAGATTGCAATGTTGTATTTGTGGCTGTATTTAATCGCAATTTCCCAGATATGACCGATTTGATACGATTTTAATACGAAAACGTGGGGGATCGTTGTGAGTCGGTGCTACGGCCGCGACTTTACATTTATACCCGATAGTCAGTCAGTGTGGCCATAGGGCGCACAAAATGCACGACAAAGAGTGTGTGAGAGCGAGACAGAAAATGAGTTAGCCACTGAAATTTCATTTGTTCCGTCTGGCAGAAATAATAATCAGATCTGATTCAGATTCGGCAGTCTAGAAGATGAAGTCTCTCTCTATGATTCTGCGTTTTCTCGTAGCTTCAAAGCTGTGCAACAAATTTTCGTCCTTTGTGGGAGCGGAAGAGGGCGTGGAAACAAACTCGATTCAGTGTGATATCACAGGACTCTGGATACAAAGTTTCGTTGCACTAGCTCTTATAGTCTCTGAGAACTAGGCGTCAAATAAGACGGACGGACGGACAGACAGACATGGCTCTATCGACTCGGTCAAAAATATATATACTTTATGGGGTCGGAATCGCTTCCATCTGGACGCTCACACATCCACTTTCTGCAGAAATCTAATATACCTCTTTAATCTTTTGACTACCGGGTATAAAAATAGCAGAAAGCCTCTTCTAAGATTCTGCCATTTCGATATTGGATTTTTTTCAAATATTCGATAAATTTTCACACTTTTCTCCTTTTAAAAACACCTAAAAATGTGTTTAGCACAGTGTAGACAGCACTTCCGTTTACATTTAGCCTATGGAATATTTACATTTAAAGATTTTTGAGAAAGATACTCACTGTTTAAATTCGTGGTTGGGCCATTGGCCACAACACCGCCACCGGCAACAATCACGCCATTGCTTCCGACCACCGTATTGCCAGTTCCTGTGGCGACACTGACTACCCCGCCTCCACCGCCATTTGTGGCACCGTTTGCTGTCTTGGCTCCGGATGGATGCTTGCCAGGGGCGTCTCCACCACCATTCAGTATCTGCGGCAAGATGATCTTGTTGTTGGTGGAGTCCCCCGCTGTGGCCGTGAGCACGAGGAGGGCCCCAATTAGATGCCAAGATGGCAGCAACATCAACTTGCCGTTCGTCTGGCCTTCAGCGACCGTTTAGCCAGAGTAACCGCAACCTCAACCGCCAGGAGCAGCCCCAATGATGGCCTCGTCTCCTGGCCAAAGCGCATCCTCCTCCTCTCTGTAATCCTGAATCGGCGCCTCTCCTCCTCCGCTCTTCGCTCTCTTTAGCCTCGGGTTTTGTTTTATGATTTTATGATACAATGTTTTTCTTTTCTCGAGCGTTTTTCACACGGTTTTGTTATCAGAGTTTTTCCATTGCCCTTCGGCAATATTTGCTTTTGCAATTTTTGTGGCTTAAAATTCAATGTAAAAAGATCTCACGTTTAGTTGAAATTTTTGGCTTAAACTACTCCACACACTTTCCCCCTCTCAATCTCTCTCTCTCTCTCTCTCTCTCTCTCTCTCTGGAAAACCTAGAAACATTTTCCATCTGCCAGAGGCACACAAAAACTGCCTTAATTCTCGAGTTTTCCATTTGACTTTGGCGCCCCCATAAATTTGGCTTCAATGCACTACCATTCCCCTTCGGTTTCTTCGCCCCCCTCTTGCCAATTGTCGGCTGTCTAGTAAGTTTCCCCCCGCATTTTCCCCGCATGCAGATTTTCCGGGCGGAATTCAATAAAGTTTGGCAAAATATTATCCCCATAGAGCCATATTCTCGCTGCCACGCCACACAGTCATTCCCATGCCGTGTAGCACGTGTTGCAGCAAAGTTTCCCGGAAAGGGAAACGGGAAAAAGGGCTAAAAGGAAACCCCGAAAAAGTCATAAAGATTTGCCCTAGAGACCCTCCCGCTCTCCCGCTCTCTCTCTCTCTGGCGAGCAGTTGATAAATGCTGCTCTGGTTTATCTGTATATCGATTCTAAATTAAAAGTCAAACGATGGAGCTAACTAAATGAAAGATTTACAGGATGTTTCTCTAAAAATTAATTCATTTTGAACTGGGTTTCTTAGAGTTCAGGAATGTAAGTTAATTATCTCGATATCTGCATGATCATCTCGATCTTTGGACTGCAATCGCTGAGGAAATCTGGAATACTCCTGAAACTTATGGTAAAAACCTTGTGGTAGCCATAATTTCAAAGATATCAATTAGACTTTGGAATTAACACACACAATGGTATTATCTACCAATGTATCAAATTTCATCGCAATCGGAAAGCTTTGAATACTTTAAATACGAATGATTAAAGCTTTGTAGCAGCCATAAATTCAAATATAAGGAGTTGTGATTTGGAAACCTCATAGACGTTGATATTTTCTACCTAAATTCCAAGATTCATCACAATCGGAAGATCATTATTAACAGAAAAGTGTCCTTGAAACAGTTCCACAGTTGGAGTATTTTCTAGAGGTATATTTTCTTCTTTACGTTTTAACGTCGAGGCACACACATGTGCAGACAGACAGCCTAAAGTTTTTTTTACGAGTATACCAATTAATTTGAATGCTCTTTCCATTTGTTGTTTATCTTAAGTTTTTTGAGGTTTCCTACGAGGGAAGTCTTCCATCTGCTCCTCTTCTCTTTCTTTTTTTGTCTATTTTCTGACTTTATTTCCTACTTTTATAACTTTATTTTTTGTCAACGTTTGTAATATATTAAGTTTCCGTTTGAGAGCAATGTGTGTATGTACAGTGCGAGACAAAATTATATCTCTTTCGAAGAATAGATCTAGATCCCCCCTAGAAGTCTGCTTTGTGAGATAAAAGATCTATGGGATAAGAGGCCATTAAAATATCCCATAACGAAAAGTTCCAATAAACCAAATGGCTTCCTCCAGAATGTCCTTGCCTTCTTTACACTCCCGAAACGCACTGCACTGTCCTGCTATGTATCGTTTGCTGAAAGATGCTTCTTTTTGGCCATCTCCCTCCAGGCGAAACTTTCTCTTCGAAATTTTGATATTTTTTATGGCTTTTAAGCGTGTCGCCAGTTAGCTTTTTGTGGCAGTCTGGCAAACACGCCCACACCCCTCCCACCCCACTAGCAAACACACAAAAACTTTTTCCCTTATGACTCGCTTATGAAATTAAGCAATTTTTGATGCCCCTTTCCCCCGTTTGTGGGGGCTTGCACACATGATGGAGCAGCATTTTCCTCATAGACCAAAACAGATTTAACATCCAAAAAATGGATGTAAGAACAAGTGGGCGGGGCCATTTTATGCACTTTTTTATGAGTTTGCCAAAGTGTTTTGTAATTAAATTAATAAATTGTTAGACGGAGAAAGTTCTCTGTGCTGTTCTGTTCTGCTGTGTTTTCTTCCTTCTTTTTTTTTGTCTGGGAAAATTAAATTTTAATGAGGCTATTTAGTGTTTGTATTGTTCGGAGGTTTTCTGCTCTTATTTGTCCGTTATCGTTTGTTTGCGATAAACGCGATTAAGGAAGAGAGCATATCTATCAGAAATTAGAGTTTTCTTTGAGAGATCTACGATTTTTTTCCATTTCCGTGGCACTTTCAGGGCCATATGCAGCCTGGCCAATTAGCCTCCAAAAAAAGCAGAATTTCGGCCTGTGCCAGAAGAGGCAACTTCAGCCAGCCGAAAAGCAAACAAAAACCGTAGCTACGAGAATCTGCCGCATTGGCAGATACTCGTATTTCACGGATTCCGGTCACATCTCGCAGCTGCAACGTTTTGTCGGTCCTCCTCCCAGAGGTCATTCTAATTAGACGGTTTCCCACGAGGAGCTGTGGTCGCCACCTGAATTTATTTAAAGAGCATTTTGTGGGCAATAATAAGCCTTGACAGCCTTGACTTCTTCAAGGCCTGGGTGTAAATCATTGCTGGCTGAGTGGACGGACCCCTGACCCCCCTAAGCTTCGTTTTGCTGTTCCTTTTTCTAAATGCTGACAGCTTTTAGTGTCACACGATAATGGAGTGGAATGAGGTGCGGAAAATGGAATGGCAGTGGATGTCAGAGAAACTGTTTACAATGAAAAGGCTCCCACGACAAATGGTGCAAAGAATAATGTAATTTTTTGTGTATTTCACATTTTGAATTATGGAAAAATTAACAAGAAAAAATGCAATTATTATTGTTTGGCATTAATTTATAATATTTTGTTGTGGTTTTCGATTTTTTCTAGTATTTTTTACGTTTTCTATTATTTTTATTTTTTTAAGTATCAATTTTTTTATTTATTCTTTTTTTTGTGGTAATCGATTTTTGTTGACTAATTTATTTTTTTTTTGATTTTTTTACATTTTTTTTTGTACTTTTTTAGAAACGTTTCTATATTTTTTAATTGAAACTTTTCCCCGAAAATTCTTAAAACCAACTAAAAATGTAATAATATTTTTCATCTCTAAATCCGACTAAACCCTTCTCTTACCAAAAACGGACTCTGAATAAACCAAATCACAAACAATTTATATTTACTCAATTGTCAATAAAATGTTTCACTTTTGATCAAACAAAGTTCTCGCACAAAAGTCGCACAATATCCACAGAAAATCTCTGCCATCATCAGCCGCGCCATCAATGGCATCATCATATTTTTGCAATTTCATGTTGCTTTCGTCCCCCCCGCTCCATCCTCGGCACAATTTGTAAATTTGTTAGAGCAAACGACCAAAACAAACCCGATTCCGATTCCGAATCCGAAGCCAAATAAAAAAGCGAACAACAACAAAAATGAAGAGCAAACCCAGTGAAAAGCGTACAACAAATAGAGATATAAAGGATAAATAAAGGAGCAATAAGCTCTGCATTGCACTGACGACAAAAAGTTTTCGCCAACAGCTGACGGTTTTTTGGTGGGAGTTCGTTCTCTCTAGACCTCTTTCTCTGACTCTCTGATTCTCTCACTCCAAATCTCTCTATGTCCTCTATGGTTGCTCCTGTTTTCCCCCTACACTGGATGTACGGCATGCATTGCCATTGATCTGCATCGATGCTAGAGAGGCAAAACAACCAAAGTTTTGGCACAGTGGAAAACGCTAGGAGATGAACATTTGAATGGTTTCATGGAAAACCTCTATCAAAAGGAGTCGGAAGAGGTTTCTGTTCTATGGAGTAGTTTGGACTCCCTTTTTTAGTTGTTTTAAAACATTTTTCGTATCCAGAAAGTAATTATTTCTCAGGATTGGAACAAGTATTGAAGTATGGAAGAATTTTAAGCGTAAAAATTTGGGAAATTAATAGTGGAAGAAGAATTATTGCCCAATGCTACCCATCTGCTTGAAAAATTACAATAGAATGGTCACACTGCACCAATAAGTCAACTTCTTTTTAGGAGAAATTTTAATAAAAATTCCCATAAATCTGATCTTTGAAATCCTAGAGATTCTTCAAAAGTTCCTGCCCTTCAAGGCTCCACTGTACCGCCTGCGTACACACACTCCCATTACGTATGCAGTTTTCAAGCAGTTGGCTGCAGTGCAGTGCCACATGCAGTCCGTACCATGCGTCCCGTACCCGACCCTCTTGCTGTGCTGCCTTCAGCCAGTAGTGGGTTAATGTATTTTTAAGCTAAATTCTTTGTTTATATTTGCTTTGCTGTTTTCGACTGTGTTTGCCTGTTGTGCGTTGCCTTTCGCAGTGTGGCATCCACTGCTACTGCAGCCACTGTGCCACTGCAGTCCTTTATCAATCGCTACTATAGCCCCCCAACCGTACCTCCCACTAGCTTTGCCTTTACTACTCTTTTTTTTGGTTGGTTTTTCCCTCCCGAAAGTGAACTCTGGTTTTTCATTCATTTATTCGCTTATAAGTTTGTTTGAGAATTTTTCAGTCTGTCTACTGATTGAAGTGCGTTTGTTGCATGTGTCGTTCGAGTGGTGGTGTCTTTCGAGTGCGAGGACTCGTCTCTGAGATTGTTTACTCTTTTGCCTGGCATGAAATGTGCATTAGCAGAGTTAACTATTAATTGTTTGCACATTTTAAGAGCTGCAGAAGTGACTTTTGCCCAAGAGTTGAGGGGTTTTTGTGGTTAAAATTGCCATGAGTGGAGGAATTTGAGGAAAAGCCTGTGCTTTTAAGCTATCTGATGATTATGTGTTCGCGAAAGCTGGGATACAAGTATTTTCAATGATCTTTGGAGTATTTTAAGAGAAAAACATTCCACAGTGATCGTGATTTAATCGTGTCCTAATGCATGCCTACATCCAGGGAAACTCAATTCTCAAGTGAAAATATCGAGAACTATTCATTTCGTATCAACATACGCTTTGTATCCCCATTTTTTGGATTTTCCTACATTTTGGAAAGCATTTATGATCTTCTTATAAAAAAATCCCATGTTTATGTACAATTTCCAACTATGTTTGGTTCTTAACTCAAGAGATCTTCAGAGTTTGTTGTCAAAAATTGTCATTTACGAGTTATAATCAAGACAAAAAAATCTCTATGATCTTCACATCCTAACAACTCATAGACATCTGTGATTTGTATCTATATCTGTCTTGAACTCTGACAAAATCTTCACAAATTACTTTGTAGAAATGCTGCCACAAGATCTTAAGATCAATGTTTAGGATCCAATGATCCTAGAGTTTTAACAAGATCATCTCTATTCTATGTCCACTTCGATTCCCTTTTCCTATGATCACCTTTCTTTCTTTCCGTTTTCACACTTCACTCCCGAATTTCCCGGCAAAGAAAAATCACATTTCAAATATAGTACTACTACCGTTACATTTCAGTGCGACATTACGTGAGATTTTACGTTATTATTTTGATTTTGTCAGTTGTGTGGCGCCCCAGCCCAGCCGCAACACGCGTCCGTTTCGTGTGAAAAGCGTAACGAAACTGATTTTCCGAGACAGAGCCCGGCTCTGGCGCTGCCTGTGCTGCGCCGGAAATGCTTCAGAAAAGAAAAGAAAATCCAACGAATGAAAAATGCTGTTACGTATACGCCGGGTCAGACGAATGATAACAGGCCGGAAAATGACGGAAAATGAGCCGAAGTTCCGAGCTTCGTTCGCTCGGAGCCAACCAAAAGGAGGCGGAAAATGCTCGATGCCGTTCGTGTACGGTTCGATGTGGTTGTTGTTGCTGTTGCAGTTCGTTCCGCTGTGCTTGTTGTTGCTGTTGCACTTCGTTTGTTCTTGTTGCTGCTGCTTTTCGTGTTCGGTGTGTCGTGGGGCTTGTAGTTCTGCGTGCAACCGCAACCACAACAACAGACCGCAAAACACGCGACAAAAATGTTAACAGAGTGTCCGGCATAGTGTCATACCCTCATACCCTCATTGGTTGGAGTTCGAGCTCGAGCCGCGTTGGATGTTGGGTCTGTTGTAACAGCAGCAGCCAGCAGGCACAGGCGGGCGAATCCTTGTTTGAGGCACTGTACATATTTTAATGGAAAATTGAATTAAAATGAATTAAAACACGAAAATCACAACCAATTTTCAACTCGAGCTCCGCTTGCCTTTGCGAATGTTGCATGTTGCATATTAGAAGGCGAGCATTTAATTAGAGGAGTTAATTCAATTTATTTTGAATTTTATACGACTATTTGGATGCCTTCTCTGTGTGTGGAAGCTGAAAAAGCGTAATTAATTTGAGATAGCATTCGATTTGATTCTGAGAGTTTTTTTTGCAGATGAAAGTAGAGCTAATTGTGGGTGATAATTGGGTGAAGGTTTCAATGATGAAAATTGTTCTTAATAAAGATTTTTAGCTCTCATTTTAGAAAGATTTTCGGCTAAAATTTGATTCAAAATTAAAGCGAAATTCGTTTTGGACAGAAAAATCGGGAAATCTGTGCTTAAATGTGAGCTGCGTCAGTATTTTTTGTGGTAATAGATTTGTGGTATTTTTTTTTTTTTTTTATTTTAGATGTTTATATTTTTTTTTGTGCCAATATGTTTTTCTACAATTTTTTGATTTTAAGTTTTTTAGAATTTTTTGGTATGGATATTTCTTAGTACATATTTTTCAGGCATACAATTATTTTATTATATTTTGTAGTTTTTTATATATTTTTATAGTATTTTTTGTGCTCATTGGGTTATATTGGGATTTTTTAGGCTTTTTTTTGGTATAAAATTTATTATTTGTTAGTATTTTTGTGAGAATCTGTGGACCTTTGTATTGTTGATTGTTGATAGACACTAGGAGAGGCTTTAAATCATATAAAGGCTCTAATACCCATTCAATCTTCTAATGCAGTCATTTTAAATCTCTTACCTTTCCTGAGCCTCTTAGTTTTCGTCCAGAATTTAAGCTGGAATCCCATTATCCTTTCACATTTTAGAGCATGGGCTAATTAGCTCTCCACCTTTCAAGGAAGTAGCACCCCCCACTTATCGTTACAGCAACAAGCGGATACCAGAACTTGGCCAGAAGAAAACGACAGCTAGACAGAGAAAGAGATAGAAAGAGAGAGAAGTAGAAATAGAAGTAGCAGAAGTATCTCCCAGTTGTCCAAACGAGCTTAATGAACTCTTTCAAATCACAGGCAAAAGCATCACAGCATCACAGGCATCGCTCAATGCCAAAAACATTAAAACTGACAGACAGACTGACAGACAGACGGAAGGCTAGACGGTAGACGGTTGAAGATGACTGCTGCCACACGCCGCACAACCACACCCCCGTCTCAGAGGAAATACGTGCAACGCCGCGTGGCAAGTTCATTGTGTGTGCATTCCCCAGTGGTCTTCCGGGAGCTGTTGCGCCAACATGTGACCAAAAAACAGGAGGCAGTGAGAGGCACTAGAGAGGCGGCAGAGGAGGCCACAAAGGTCGTTGCAACACATTCGCCTCGTTGTTGGGTCAAAAGTCAAGTGTTGTTTGTGGTGGGTGGTCGTTTGGGGGGAGGGAGGGTAGGGGGGTCCAGCCATTACAACACTTTGTTGGCTGCTTTCTAAAGTTTTTCTCTCACCATGGAGAAAGTTCTTCTTCGTTTTTTTTTTTTGCTCGTCCTTTTGTATTTTTCACGCCTTGTCGAAAGTTTTCCTTCCCGGTTGTTGTTGTTGTTGTGGTTTTTTTTCCCCTATTTTCCGCCTGCTGCTGCCTTAACAATGAAATTTTTGACTGCTGATTGTTTGCTGTTTCTGATCAATGTTATTCTTCCAGTTCAATGCGACTTAAAGTAGACCAAACAGAGGAAAAACATGGGAAAATTAGACTGGAAATGTGGCCCAAAGCAAAGGTAACTCTGGGAGAAACATTGAAGGAACGAAAACCCCTACTAGCAGGGCAAGGAATTCTTCTTTATTTCTGGTACTTTGGGGCAAGTCTGCAGCAAATTGAAAATTGAAAGTTTTCTTCCACTTTTTCCTAGTTTTTCCCTTTATAGATACATTTTGTTTTGCAGTTTGTCGGCGACTTTTCTTTGGGGGTTTAGTTGCTGGAAGATGCTGCTGCCCCAAAATAAGGTAGAAATAGTCGACTCTGGGGTTTATTTCTTTCTTTGTTTCGGTAAAGATTTATATCGGAGATATTTAAGGAGAGAAAAGTTGAGGGAAACAGTGGGGAAAAACGTAAGAGAAAGGGAACATCTTTCGACCTAATAGCATCACGTAATGTTTGAGGTTCACTAAACTGCACACTCCCCAAAAAAAATCGGACATCCCACGTGGAAAAATCAAAGCTTCTGCCCCTCGCCCTTGTGTGTGTGGCATTCATTTTTCCAGCAATTTTCACACTCAAGCTGGCATGCACTTTGCCTTGTGCATTTCCTCCCTGGCATTTCCCTCCATTTCCATTTCCATTCCCTTCGTGTTATCTGACAGCTGCACTTACGCAATGTTACGCATAAGTGCCTCCTGCACCTGCCCCTACTTGAGGCACCTAAAATGTATGCAACGTAGGTGTTTTTGATGCACTTCCAAGATGAGGGTATCATTCATCAGGAAAGAGGTTCACTAAAACTATTGGTAATGTGAAAATAGTAAAGAAAAGTCATGAAAATTGACTGTTCAACGATGCCTTTTTCGAACAGAAGCGGGGATATCGACCTCCTGGATGATTATCGCCTATCGATTGCAGTATTTACATGGAAATTCCAATATCGAGTGAATTATGAATAAAGAGTATTCAAACCTCTCTGAAGCTCTTCCTTTCCTCTATCTATTTTTTCGGAATAAAATTTAGAATGAATTTCATGGTCGGAAAATATGCGAAAATTCATTGAAAAGCTTCTCTGCGCGAATTGCTTGCCGAATTGCACGACAAAAGCCCCTCGCATGCCATTAGGCCAAAGGCGCGGAAACTGTGTGGAAAACCGTGTGGAAAAGTGTTCTGTCATCGCCAGCAAATGCCGCCGATATTTGCATTTCCATTGGCTGTCAATAGGTGGGAGATCCTTTCCCTTCTCCTGGACTCAAAAATCATTGCTCGACTTTATTAACAATCATGACTAAGCGCCTGCCCCCCGTCCCCTGTCCTTGATGAACACTTTTCTCGGCTGCTTTTCTTTTTTTTGTACGCTGACAAATTGACTTGCCACATGGCCTAAAAGTGTGTGGCAGGCAGCTGCCACGAGGCGCTGCTGCTAATAACTCAATAAAGGAAGTCATGCCTTATGCCTCCTGCCTCGTGCCCCCTCGTGGCACTTCCCCGTCCCTGCGGCTTACCTTTTGTTTGGCAGGAGACGAAGTTTAAGCCGATTTCCGCTTGTTTGTCCCACAATTACAATTTGTCAGCATTCGGGGCGGCTTATGGGATGTCCTTGGCCTGTCTTGGAAGCGAAGGATATACTGTATATATCCGGTGCCTAATTAGGGATTAGGCATTGCGGCAAGGGCACAAGTTACACGAGAGGAGCCTCACTGCAAGGACTTTGATGCGTGACATTTGACAAAAGTCGAAAAGTGTGAAAAGTCGTACATTTTCCAGGCTGTTTTTTCTTAGAAATCTACAAGATTTGTATTTAAATGGAAGTAACAATAATAACCTGTACTTATGGGGAGGGGCATATTCTAATGAGGATTAAGAGGCGCCATATGGCACCATTTCTCAAAGCAAAATAAGAAAATAAACCTTACTTTTTCCACTATTTCCTCTTAGAACTTATAATATTTAGAAAAATATCTGGTTCTTGTATAACTTGGAAAAAGAATGGAAATTTTCTTAATTAATCTCAAAATATTTTAGATCATTAAACACCTTTATAAACCTCTTAAAGTGCCCTAAAAGAACCACTTCGTAGAGCCAAAGTTCTACCATCGATGGATGTGGCGCCGGTACAAATTGCCTCTCTCTCTCTCTCTCTCTCTCTGGTCTTGGCCACGCCCCTCTACTAGGCCTTGAGGCTCTCCTAATGACCGCACGTAGAACATCTTGGTCCTGCGGTCCTGCCATAAATAACAGTAAAGCGCATTTGTCATAGGACCTAGGGGTCACAAAGGCAAAGGTGACCTCTTGCTCACATCCCAACACTGCCGAATCACCTTTCGGCCAAGTGCAGTCCTTGGCCTTTGTATCGCCGGGTGGACGATGGTCGCTGGACCTGTTCTTGTGCCTGTAAATCAGCTCATTAGTTAAGTTGGCAGCAGCACCTCCATCCCGCACTGCCGCACTGCCACATTGCCACACGTTCTGCTGCTGCCTCGTTCTTCGTTAAGCTTCATTTAATCAAAAACAAAAAGTTGGTCTACAAACCACGTGAAAAATCACCCCATGCTTAAGGCCTACTCCTTGTACTCCTTGTACTCCTCGCACTCTTTGAATGCTAATAAATCTCTCGGTTTCGGATGGGCTATCAACGCTTTCGTTTCAGTGGAGAGGGGGTGGGGCTAGGGGTTAATATACGATTTAAGGCAGTAAAATATCTGCCCAGAAAGTTTGAAAGGGATTGAACGATGCTTATGCCATTGGAAGTGGGGAAAATGGGCAAATGGATGTGGATGGATGTGGATGGATGATACGTGTGTGAATCAAAAAGTTAATGAAGAGTTTTCTGCTGCCACTCCAAAAGTGGAAGGAAGGAAGGGTTCATAGTTCACAGAAGAAGAAATGGCTCTTCATTCATATTTTGTTATTGTTTAAAACAAGCGTTTAGGGATCATTAGAGATAGAGAAAGAGAGAGAGGAAAACTCTTTGGAAACAATAATAATAATTTCCTGGCAAATGCCCCAAAGGGAAAAGCAGGAGGAGAAACCTTAACGAGGGGTCGAAAAGTGAGCTATAAGGAGAGGGTGTGGGGGAGTGGGGAAGAGGCTGCCCCACACCCATAGTGATGGCTATAATGACGTCAAAGTTGTCAGGTAGCGACGCTTTTTCATATTGTTTTGGCTCGGCTCCTCCGTTAAACCTTACCTTTTTCCGCTACTGTTACTTTCACCTTTCCTTTCCTTTCCCCTCCACTGTGATAACGATAACGATAATGATGATAATGGCGCGAGTATTGCGCCGCGTTGCTGCTGGATGCCTCGCAGGCTACTCTCTCGCTCGCTGGCTCGTCCGCTAATCTTAATTACTTTTTGTTTAATTACTTTGACGTTTTGGAGGCGCCTCCTCTTCCGCTGCTGCTGCCACTCTGCCATTTGTTTCCACTTTCCAACGCCCGAGGGTCGCATGCAGCATAGCACCGCAGCAGCATAGCGGCTGCTTTTCTTTTAAAATAAATAATGTTTACTTATTATTTTTGTTTTTTTTTTTTTTTGTGCTCCAGGAAAAACTTTCCACAGCTGAAACAAAAGAAAAAGGCGAACCTTTTTTTTAAGACAAATAAAGGCCCAGCATATGCTTTTAGGCGGTTCTTCCTGCTTGCCCCTTGCCCCATGAATTAGGGGGCATTTTCCTGGAAAATACCTAGCTACATATTTTGTAAACTAATTTAGTGATTAAAATCTGAAAAAGGAAGAAGTCCTCGAGGGCCACGGCCACGCAGGAGGCAGAGGCAGAGGAAAAGGCCTAACCTAACCAATTAACATAATAATGTTGATTTTTTATGGCCGAAAGTTTTGTCATTGACTTTTGGGGATCAAAATGTTTGCCCAAGGACCTGCCGGAACCCTCCTGGCATTGAGTGTGGGCCAGGAATATATGTTGTCACAGAGGAGGGGGCCATGTAGTAGTGTATAGGCCATGAAATTGTTTGATTGCACATTAAGTGGTGCTGTTTTCTATGTGCCACAAAGTACGCTACGCACCACAGAAGATAGAGGGAGATAGAGAGAGAGAGCTGCCTCCTGCAACACGAATAATTTATGGGGGAAATCACAAAACCGAAACCAGAGAAAGACACACCGGAAAAGTGGAAAAGTGGCCAATATAAATTCCACAAAGAGAAAGACCCAAGAGGGGAGAGGGAATGCTACAAAATGGGGAGGGGGGGGGCAGGGAATAAATGCTGTGGGAATGTGGAATGTTTGTGTGTATGTGCGTGGGCGGGTGTGTGTGGGTGATTAGACGGGAGTGCTACCCTGGAATGTGCCGCTTGATTGATTGTTGGATATTTTTAGGGAATTTTATTTGGGAGAAATATCTAAAGATTCATTTATTGGAAAAACTATGAAAACGAGTTTAATTACGGCTATGGAAATTATGATTGAACGAATGAATAGAAGAATGAACAAGTCGAAGGACTTAGATGCCTGCATAGAAGCCTTAAATAAATAAATCGAAATATATATCAAAAAGGAAGTTGTATTGGTATTGTCTTTGTTGACAAAATGAGAAAATAAAATAGAATAAATTAAGCACAGAATTTAAGGACAGAAACAGAACCCGTATCCACCGATAGTTGCTGAGGGAAAAGAAACGCCATAGGCCGGAAAAGCCGGCACACATTTTCGGTTCAAACAAAAAAGAGTTTTGCGGCCGAAAGATGTCGCCTATGCGGTACATGGCCTGGATGACGGGCTGCTCGCTGTTTACGGTGCTTGTGTCGATTATCTGGCAGGCGTACCTCACGCTGCAGACCCTCAGTAGGACCTCAGTGCTACTCAGCGGTCTCCTGGCCATCGAGAGCGCGCTGAAGAGACCCGCCCACGAGGCGCCCCCCAAGGTGGCCATTGGCTATGGAGCCTGCACAGATCTGCAAATCAACGCCACGGAGTATCTAAACAGGTACTACAAAAACTACGAAATCCCCACAGTGACCACATCCGCCAGGGACGTCCTCAGAAACGAAGACGAGCTGCTGCACTCGTTTGCCTATTATTTTCAGAACGGAGCCGCTGCGGAGCGTGTGATGGCCAACGGCACGTTGTTCGAGCAATTTATTGAGTTTGCCAAGGTGATGGACAAGGAGCGCGTGCATTGGTACATGGGCGGCAATGCTCCCCTGATGGCTGTGCGGTTTTTCATTGAGGGAGCCGAGGTCTTGCTGGGCGCACACATGTCCAGAAAACTGCGTTGCCTGCTGCCCAAGGAGATTCAGCTGGCGGGCGAGGAGATCCCCGTCGATGACATACACGTAATACTGGAGTACATGGCAGGCGATGTCTGGGGTCCGTATGTGGCACCACGTGCCAATCGCTTCATACTGCACAACGACAAGCACAATCCGCATATCAGAGCCGTGGAGGAGATGACAAATGCCTTAAGGACTTATCAACCCCAGTTGCTGGTGGTTAGTGGCCTCCAGATGATGGACATGTTCAGCTTTAGACCGGGAGAGCGAGAGAAGCGCCTGCAACAAGTGAAAATGCAGCTGATCAGCCAGCCCAGTGATACACGGAATCATTTTGAGATGGCCTCCTATGTCGAGCTGAAGCTCCTGCAAGAGCTGCGTCGGTTTGTGCTTCCCTATGTGGACTCACTGGGCATGAACGAACAAGAGCTGTCCAATCTGCAGCAGGTCCTGACCCAAGGCCGCACCACCCTGGCGACCGACTGCAATCCACGCATCTCCCACACACTCGATCAAATGCGACAGGTTTTCATCCACTTGCTGGAGGACTACAGCGTTGAGAGCCGTAGCGATCCCAAGCGACGCCGGGTCTCGCGGCTTCACGTACACACACTGGCCTATCAGGCCATCTTAACCATCGTCGACTCCCAATGGAAGAACACGCAGGCTGCGGCGGCCAAGGCGGCCCTGACCGCTCATCGCTACGTCTGCAAGTCGCAGCTTATCAATCCGGAGTCCGTGCTCCAGGTGCTGGACGGCAGTTTTGCCACATCCATGCAGGAGAATGCGCCCCACATGCGAATAAGTGCGGCCAGTCCGGTGCCCTGCTGGAAGGAGCACATACAATATGGACGCGATCTGGAGCGCATCAAGGTGGAGATCTGCGTGGCCCCCGTCCTGGTCTGTCGCGAGGCCAGGAAAACGGCCGGCGCAGGGGATAACATATCTGCCTCTGGCCTGGCAGCGCAGCTGTAATGTTTAACCTTGAACATAAAACCACGAAGACAGTGAAAACGATAGGACCGGCAAGACTGCTTAGTATTTACCTAGAAACTTGCAATACGAGACTCGAATAGAAAAGCATGGACTCAACTCCACACGCATGATGCATTCCCCCGTTTGATGGACATATTTAGCACCTTAGTGACCTTAGAAACGCGTTACCTTCACACAAATTTGAGGAAATGACCAACGAAGCGGCACGACAACATCGACAACCAATTTTGAAAGCATATCTAGGATGAGTTCTGCCAAGGAAGGGAGTACTAAAAGAGATCTCATTAGAATATACTAGATTTGTAAAGAACTACTAAATTGTGTTCCAAATTATTCCTTATGCATAATGCTACAAATCGGAAAACAAAAGCCAACCTAGTCCTAAATTTGTTACCCAGTAATTCGACACTTTTTTATATTGTGAACCATTCATTCCTGCTTTCAATTTGCTCAAAAATATGCGCTGCATGAGCACTGCATGAGTGCGCTTCCAGACCATAAGACCCTTGTGTGATCCCATCTTTAGAGACTTTACTTCTTTTTTCTATAATTGCCTATTTTATAAGTGGACTTACTGGACAAAGTCTTCAATATTTTACCAATCCTGTTTGATATGTCTAAAAACATCAGCTCGAATCTCAGTCGAACTGTCTTACAATTACGAAACGTGCTGTTCAAACACTATACACATACTTATTATATGGGTCTGGCAAATGTGTAATAAAAATAATGATTAAAATTAAATCCACCGCAAACTTCTCCTAGAAATCTTGCGCCTATTTCCGAAAATTCCCCCAAATATGCCTCATATGCCAAATTCCTGCCACAGCCTAAAATACCCCTAGGGCATACCCCGTAGAGGCAGCACACACGCACCTACACCACTACGGGGAATGAAATGGAATGGAATGTGTGTTTTATAAGCCATGGCCCTCAAAAGTATGCTATATAAATGTTAAGGCCAGAGAGCCACAACATGGCTTATGACGTGTTTAAAAGCCACAAGAGAGGGAGGGGGAGACAGGGAGGGGTGGAAGCAGTAAAAGTAGAGCAGAAACGAGGCGAAAGAAAGCAGCAAAGGAGAACTCAAATAGAAGAAAGAGAAGAGAAGGGACAAAGTTGTGGGAGCATGAAATATCCTTTGAATTCGCTTCCATTTCGGATCTCTGCATACAGATAATGTTCCTCATTGACTTTGAAAAAGATAAATGTATCTTCTAGATACACACGACGCAGTAGAAAGTAAATCCTAGTTTGCCTTTCACTCAATGTTGATGTTCGATAGAAAAGAAAAAGGAAATTCCGAAAGTAACAAGCGAATCGGAGAAAAACTTTAAACTTCAACTTTAAACCAAAATTCAAACTAAATTCCCAGTGAAAATTCCCAAGAAAAAATGGTATCCAAATTCGCTTGCGTGACTGCGGGAGGACTTCACCTGATTGGCGCCGCTTTCTTTGTGCCTCTGTCGCAGGAACAAGGCCCGCCAACCCCCAAATTGGGGAGCGTTTCCTTCCTTTTGGCCACGTTGATGTTTCTGAGCCACTTGCAGGTGGTTCCCAGGCGCTTGACGCAACTGGCACCGGGAATCTTCGGTTTTGTGGAAGTGATGTTCACGATCTTCGTCACAGAGTGGCTGATGCACGTCCTGTGGTGCGGCATGGAGCGCTTCATCCATTGGATGTCGCGTATCTTTTGCCAGAACTGTTTGTGGTGCGAATTTGTTGTGGAGACAGTTTCGACCCTCCTGATGGGCCTCTCGGCGCTGTATGTGGTCTGCGAGGTCGTCTGTTCTGTGAAGATGAAGACTGCTGTGGAAAGAGCCGCTGGCAGGGCCTTGGGTAACCTGCCCATTAACCAGGGCAGTGGCTCATTCGTTCAGAGCTTCAAGGATCTCAGGACCTATATCAAGGGTGCCATATACTTCTTCCGCCTCACGAGGGAGCAACGGATGCTCACCATTCAGGTGTTTGAGGTGCAAGTGGGGCACGCAAGGCTAGGATTCGTGGAGGAATCGCAGGAATTGCCGAGTGAAAGCCAGGAGGAACTTGAAGAGATGCAGCACCACACCGAAGAAGAAGCTTCAGAGATCCAGGAATCATATACAGAGTTGCAGAGCCAGGAAGAACCTACAGAAGACCTGATCGAGGATGCACCTACAGAGGTCCTGAGTGAAGAAGAACTTTCAGACTTTCCCAGCTACTACCCTCCACTTTCAGACGATGAGATCGAGCCCTTTGACCTCTGAGAGCAAAGAACTTCCTCCAGATGGATCCTTCCCTCAGAGAACCTTCAGAGAAGAGCAGCCACTGTTGCAATCCACGAAAATTGTTTATTATTTATACAAATTTATGCCACAACATCTGTTGTTTTTTTCCCCCCTCCCCACCCCGTTTCTTTCTCTCTTTCTCTTCTTTTTGTTTTTTTTGTTGTTGCTGTTGTTGTGTGGGCTTTCATTTTTCGATTTCCTTGTGGACTTTTGGGCTCTGCCTTTTATTTGCTTTTCATTTTTTGCCTCAGCGGGTTTTTTCCTTCCTCCGTCCTCCCGGTTTTAATTCTCGCCTGTCGTCGTCGGTTTCTCTTCCTCTCTCCTGTTGCCATGTTAGCCGCAATAGATTTGCCGTAAATTGTATTTTTAATCTGTCCAACAAATGCCATTCCGTCGACAGGCAACAGACGATTCGACAGACGACTCGACAGTCGATGCCTCGACATTCGATTTCGTATCGTTTCGTTTTTGGCAGAGGAATATCGTTCTGTGGAAAGCGATTCTGTTTGTGTTTTCTTTTGCAACAGAGAGGGGGAAGAGAGTAGAGGAGGGAGTGGAGTGTAGGTGTTAATGAGCGTGTCAGTTGCTTTATTTATTTATTAGGCAATGGATATCGTCTCTCCTGTAAAAAGAGAGTTTCGTAAAACCATTTCATTTCAATTTCTCTGAAAATCGTTGGAATAGATCTTAATTTTGTGTTTCCTCTTAAAGAAACTGAAATTTTATGAAAATCAGAGGACTATATCATCTATCTGCTAACAGAAATAAGGATTTTTTATATCTAAACCCAAGAAGAGGGTTTTTATGACAATAGGAACTCTCCAGATTCTATCACTCTGAATCTCTGAAGCTCTCTCCTGATTCGGGATATCTAGAGATGCTACCTAAATCTCTAGGAACAAAAAACCAATAAATAGGTATCCAAATCATCGAACCCTGGACCCCTATCGTTTCTTCTTAAGGCTTTAAACCGCCTCTAGAAATTCCAATCTCAATTCCTTTTCACAGAACATCCTTTTGATTGTATAAAGTATCCAGCGTAAATTTATTTTGTAGATTTTGTTAGATGCAGCAATCGATTAAATTGCAAATTGAGCAGCAGCACCTGCCCCTGCCTCCCACACAACACATCAAACGGAGAGGCATACAACAAAAATAGAGAAAAAAACAACAGAGTTCCAGAGAAGGAGAGAAAATAAAACAACAAAAGTCGAATATTATTTTTGGCAATTGCCTTGGAAATACATACGGAAAAAAAGAAAAGAAAAATATGATTGACAGATGAGAGAATTGCATTAGTGTCACTCATACGAGAAGCGTTCTAGCTTCTACCTATTTCCACCCCCGCAACCCCTCTTCTAACCATGTTTTTCCAGTGTTGAGTAATTGAATTTGTGCCAGTGTTGATTCGATGAGAGATGCGGAGATGCTGCTGTTTCTGGATCACGAATAAAGGTGGATAGATGGCTGCTTCTCCGGGAATCAACGGGAAATGGGTGAAAGTATATTAAATATTTCACAGAGACCACCCTCCTCCTCCCATGAGGATGGGGTATGGGGCATGCGGCAGAAGGGAAAATGAGCTTTGACATTCCTTTCGAATGCATTTGTTGGGTGTTTTTTCTGTGTCTAGGGAGATATTTATAGAAGTACTAACTTTTTTGAGAAGTTTGTATTTAAATGGGAGATATTTATTGAAAATATCCTTAGATGTGGAAAAATATTGAATTTCTAACACTTTTTCTTGTAGAAAATATCTTTAAATGGGAGAAATTTATTGAAAATATTCTGGAAGATAAGCAACTTATCTTGCATTTCAAGAGGTTTTCTTGGTTAAAAGAGAAGTTTTTCCTTGTTTTATATATTGTTTGTTGGGTATTTCTCACATAAAGTAATGAAAACTCAAAAATACAACGTTTTGTGTCTGTTTTTCATCATTCTGTGTGTAATATTTATCCAAAAACTGAAACTTTTGGGAAATATGAAGTTCATTTTCTTTACTTTTCATCATTTAAGACTTGCTTGCCACTTGCTTTAAATCTCTTGCCTAACTTTCAAATCAAAGTTCTTAGCAGATTATCGGGACACGCACACCGCATCCGCACTCTTTGCTCTCAGCTGCTCCTTGAATCCCTGCATCCATGAATACCCCCCATCCACCTCTCTCTCTCTCCCTCTAAACGCTCAACTGTCGTTACATGCTCACGCGTGTGCATAGGAGATGTATGGAGGGATAGATGTTTGGTATAGGAGGGGATTCTCTGCTGTCAACGCAACTGCAGCTCTCGAGAGGAGAGAAATATGTGAACTTCTGTCAGAGGAATCGTATCGTACATATGTTGGCATCACATTTTTAAATGTATTTTTGTGTCATGGCAGAAGCAGAGGCAGGAGTCAGAGTCTTGTTCGTGACTGCAGTAAATTCCAGACTATCCCCAAAAATAAAATAAAAATAAACAAAAACTTAAGAAAAAGACGAAAGACGAAGGACGGTCGCAATGCATGTCTGCAATTTTTTAAGCAAACATTTTATTTGCTCAAATGCTAGAGAAAACCAAGTGGAGAGCAGCTTCCAAAAGAAAACTTGAGAAACTGAGACACTGGGAACCCGGTAGAATGCACATCCCACATCAAGAGCGGAACTTCTTGAATTTTTCTATTGTTTTTCCTGTTGTTTTTCCTTCCTTCTGTTGACATTTTGAGACAAGTCTTCAATGAAATAAAAAGAAAACAAAGTGGCCAGAGCATAAATACAGCTCCAGCTGCCAGAAATGAGGGAAAATCTGTTGGAGACTTCGGAAAATGGCATAAGTGGCATTGTCTTCGAGTACGACAGTTTGCTACACATAAAGCTGGAATTTTGAAATGAATTTCACTAGTTGAAGGATGGACGATAGGTATCTTAGAAGGAGGAATTTGACATGGCTGTAATCTGTATCTTACTCAATGGCTGTAAGCTCTTGTTTCGGCTAGATCACCCTCCATAGGCCCCAAAGTTGTATCTAAGCTTTCCCTTTTCCAACCCAGACACCCTTCAACACCTTCTTTCATACGGAAAATCCTTGTCGGAACCTTTTTTTGTCTTGCTTTCTGTCCTCGTGTTGTGTTTTGTGGTCAAGCATATGGCAGAACAGAACAGACCACAGAAGGACATGCTACACACACGACGACAGGACACACACTTCCTCCTGAAGGCAGCAATCACGTAAAAACCCCAAAGCCGAAAGCAGAAAGCCCCGAAACACACAGAAAAAGTTGTTAGCCAATTTACTAAAATGTCCAATGGAAGGTCTGTCTCTCTCGTTTGCCACTCTGTGTACTTTTATCCGTGTTTCGTATTGAATAACAAATTATTTGTGGCATCTGTTTAGCAGAGAAAAGCAGCAGCAGCAGCGGCAGCAGGAGAGGAAATGGACTCTGAGCGGGGGCGTTAAACGTCGCTTGTTAGAGTCCGTCCGTCCGTCCGTCCGTCCATCAGTCATTGAGCCATGGATCCTATTCTCTTGTTGTTTGCTCATTCGAATGGAAACCAGGAATTAAGATAGTTTAATGTTCTCTCTCTCGAATGAAGTTCAGAGTTCAAACTATCTTTTTGTGGCGGCTGCTGGCCCAAACAAGATGGATCCCCATCCACTATTTTCATCCCAATCTTCCCTCCTGCTGGAATACGTGAGTAATTTTCCAATGAATAGAAAACATTTTTGAGTAGAAGCATATAACTTTTAATACAATTTGTAGGCTGTGCTGACCTCTGACCTCGCTGGCCATCGCTCTGTGGCTATGTGGCTCTCTCTTCATTAGATTTTCCCAATTTTTTTATATTTTTTTGTATGGCTTTGCCAAGAGCCAAAGAATTTATTGCCGCAAGTTCAAAGCATTTTCGATGGCTGCCGTCGACACGCTTACTGCATTTTCAATTGCATTTCCAATAAATTCCCAATTTTTTCCCAGCCTCAAGTTCCTCTTCTTCTTTTGCCTCGTTTTTCCTTTTGCCAAATTGTAGAATAGAAAGAAAATTCGCGTAGCGTTTTAATTTTCACATGACTTCCGCGTGAACTGCAGGAGAGAGAGAGAAATGCATTTTGGGGCCAGAGGTCGAAGATTGAGGCTAGGAGGTTCCCTCTGGGAGTTGCTCTGGGGGCATGTGGCAGGATGTGTAATTAGTGGGCGTGGGCGTGTGTTAATTATCCTCCTAATTGGAGTTTGTGGCGCGAGGTGGGAGGAGCGGTGGAGTGTGGTTAAAAATTGCCCCAAAGACCATTCGCGCAGTGGAATGAAATTATTGTTAAAATAGGTGTCCTGCTTCTTAGGGACTATATTGATTGCTTATGGTGGCGCTTATGGTGTCACAAAGGATGATGACTTTTGAACTACTTTATTGCCCCTTCCCCCCGTCTTCTCCCTTCAACTACCAACATTAATCTACACTCTACGAGAACAAGGCTCATCATCGCTTATTCCGAATTTCAACAATAATTTCAGTAAATTTCCAGTCTTAATAAGCGGGTTTTTTGAGCCTCTAGACGAGAAGGTCCTTATTGCTAAAATAATATTCGAAGTTTAATAATTCCACCAATATGCTCTATAAACGAAATACTTCTTAGGAGATTCCCTTTTTGGATAGTTTCGCCAAGTAATTTTCCAATGAAAATAGCTACTACTTGGTAAAACGAGTCATGTTGATAAAAAAAAGAATTAAAATGCATGTTTTTTTAATTTTTATTTATTCAACATTTTAAATTTTATTGCATCTAACTTTAAACTTTACGAAAAACTTTTAACTTTATAATTATAAAAATTGTTGTCTAAAAATTTTTGTATAAAAATTAATTACTCGAAATGTTCAGCATTTCCCTATTGGTAGGTTCATATAAAAAAGGACTGGAACCTCGTAGGGACACACCTTAAAGAAATGTGGCAACACTGGTATACCTAAAGATTTTTCCAGGATCCAAGATCTTCATTTTGGTGTTTTTTAAATCGATTTTGTTTGGGGACCCCAAAATATCGTTGACTCCAGAGGATTTCTTGTAAAAATAATGAATTTCTTTTTGATTCCGATTCCTTCTTATCATCATATTGTCTTATGCATCCCTAGATGCTGTTTCTTTTTGGAATCGACTATATATTTTCATAAAATTTACATCCGAATAGAAAGACCCACCATCTCCCCAGGGTAAAAGTGATTTTTACTTCCTCCCCAAAAAAGTCTCCTGTTTAAGAAAACACTTTCAAAGAGCTTTATAAATTTTATTGCCAAGTGTTTTTTTCATCATTCAAAAATCCATATTATTTTATTCATTGCCAAACTCCTTTGCCATATCTCCCAGCTCCAATAGCTCCTTATTCAGTCCGTTCTATCCTCCGTGGAGCGTCCTTCTGAGCAAACTAAACTTTTATTTGGCGCCGCCTTGTCTTTTATAACCTGCTGCCAGCCAATGGGAGCAGCGTTTTTCAGTTTCTAAATTCCAAATAAAATGCGGGTGGAAATAGTGAGGGTGTTTTCGGAACAGCTTTTGCTTCCTCCAGAAAAACAAAAGCTCCAGAACATGAGCTTGAAGATAGCTTTTTGAAGGGGCGAAATATGTCTTTATTTTCGAACAGAATGTGGTCTTTAATGTTAGTTAACAGTAGGGGTTTATCCGAGAGGTGGATAAACAGGGTAATTTGGGGCTTAACATTCAAATAGTAACACAATGAAGAGGTGACATTTCACACTGATCTCGGAGCAGGCAGTTCTGAAACTCGTGCACCAATCTTTGGTGAAACAGGCCTGACGCTCGTCCACATAAACCAGGTTTTTGAGGATGTTCCTCAGCTGAACGTTGTCATTGCCAGAGGAGGTGGGGGACACACCAGAGTAGCTCCTTTGGAGCGGGGCCAGCAACTTGTCCAGCTTTTGTTCACTGGAATCGGTGCGAATGAGTTTCTTGGAATATATGCGCTGGCTCTTTTCCACCGGCTGCATTTCTTCCAGCATTGCTGAACAGAGTTATCTGGCTTCGCTTGACCGAGTAGTTGACCTGAGTGAGCAGACACTCAATCTCGAACTGGAACATCCTTGTCTCATCCTCATCCTTGTTGCTGTTCAGTTGCAGCAGCTCCTTGGAGATGCCGGCGGTGATGGAGGCCTGGATGCCGGCACAGGGCTTGTACTGGCTCTGCAGCCGGCTATAGGCGTAGGTGGCCTTGTAGCCGCCCTTTACTGGGCCGTCTTGGCTTGGATCGTCAGGTGGGCCACATGACTGATGCTCCCCAGAGAGCATCTTCGAGAGAGATCCTCGAATTTGGCTAGCTTGGATGAGACTATTCCCAAGTCCTCTTTGCGTGGTCGGTACCGTTTTCCTGGATCTGAATCGCCTTCAGGCCGAGTATATAATCCAAAAGAGAGTTCCGCTCATTTCATGGTCAATGGGAAACAATAAATTATTAATAATTATTAATCTACTGATATTTTGGTGAATAACTTCCTCGATGGCGGGTTTTACTTAGTTCTTATATAATGGCATTTCTGATCATCGCAACGGCAACATCGACATATTTCGTTCCTTCTGTAAAAAGGCCTCTGATTAATTTGCGCTTTTCGGCAATAGACTCTTTGCCACCAAATAACCCAAAAGGAAACTATAAAAGCTTAATAATAATTATTCAAATAGTCCTGGTAACAGAGAAAGAGAGAGAAAATAGTAAAGTAATGTTAAAGTGAAGTTATATTACTTTCTAAATCGCTCTCAATTTTTCGCCTCTACCAATCAGATCAATGCATATGTGGGGAAAAACCCATATTTTTCCGCTGACAAATAGCTGGAGAAAAATCTTTGTCTCTCTTTTCTGTTAAAATTTCCTGCTCTGTTAAAACGAACAGGCTAAGAGAGCTTTCATTTAACAGCTGCTGTTAGCTAACAGCGTTGTTAACATCGTAATTTAACTAACATTAAAGAGAGTTCAACAGTTTGCATTAACATTCAGGAATTAACATTTCAAATTTAACAGATTCCTAACATGTAAGTTGTGGACTGTTAAGAAGTATTCTATGATAGAATTTCTATCAGCGAACTAACAGTGGATTAACAGCTTTCAACTTTTGAGACCATTTCCATTCGGTTTTTCTAGGAATTAATTAATTAATTCCATTAGTTGTCAATAAATTGTAATCCCTTCTAAACCAACATTTAAATCCGATCTTATATATATTTATTTAACCAATAAAATGGTTTAAAATATCCTGCACATGCCCACACTCGTATGAATATGGAAACAATTGCTGGATTGACATCCATTTGGCATTCGATACTCTTTGGCTTTTGCGGTCAAAACAAATTAAGTGGAATTAATTTGACTTTCTCTGACTTTTCACCTGTGCAACCGCACACTCACTAGCAGCAGTACATGCACCTCATCCCCCCCTTGTATCTGTATCTGTGTGCATTTATGATTTCAGAATCAGAAAAAGGCCTGGCCTCTTCTTCCAGTAGAGGCCTTTGTTTGAATTGCTGTGCGTTTTGCTGTTTTCGCTGTTTCTGACATTTTTGAGTTGCTTTTTACCCCCCTCCCCACCATGTGTCCCTCTCTGCTTTTGCTGCATTAAATATTCATCACGGGAAAAGCCCTGGTACAAAAAATGATGCTAGCGATATCCCCCATACATTTATTCCCATATGCAGGACGAATGGAGAGAGAGAGAAGGAGAAATGTTTATGGTAATTTATACCCGAATGCGGAGATTGAAATTCATGTAAATAAATTGCACCTGTAAAAATAATTAAGGCCAGTCCGCTGCGCTCCGCTCCGTTCGCTGGCTAAAATTTATATGAACTCTGAACTCCGTACCTTTCACTTGGCAGTGCATAAATTTACTCTCTTTTTACACACTCCCTATAACCATTCCCATATCCAAATATCCATACATACCCGTATATCTTTACTATATAGTGGCTAGATGTAGTGGGTGTGTGGTAGGGCTACTTGTTATTTGTTATAAGAGCACCTGCAGAAAAAATGAAAATATGTACAAAAAACTTTCGTGCCAGACGACGGAGCACTTGAGGTGTTCCTGGGGGACCTTCCTTTTCCTACGTTCCCAAAGTGCGGGAACCTCAAGTGGACTTCAGACACGGGGGCAAGGCAACAACAACAAGAACAAGAAAATACGGAGTTATTTTGATATGAGAAGATAAAAATACCCTTCATTTTAGTCAATTTTTCCTATGAAAGCTCTCCGATATTTATTGGTTCTTATATTTAATTCTTAATTACAGATTTTTCCTACTGAAACTTTATGATATAGTGACCAGATCTACAGATCTACCGATCGTAATAGTGCGTAAGTCAAAGAGAAGAGTGTGTGGTAGAGTATCAGCCAGATTTAGGGACCATTTTCCATAGAAAAAGACAGACAAATGCTCATAGGAAAGTCTCAAAAACGCTTCTCTTCCGGCCTGAGACGCACCTCTTCCCATAGCCATAATACCCTCTCTGGCATACCCTTTAAAAGGGACGTCGTTCCACGTGCAAAAAATTCTTTTGCTACTTTTCCAGGGCGTAGAAAAAAAAATAATGGAAAAAGAGCTGGAGAGAGGGATAAAGGTGCTGCTCTTCAGCCAACAAATATTTTTATAATTTCCTTTTCCACAGAAAAATTTGCATTTTTCTGTTGCTTTTGCAGCTGTTGTTGTTGTTGTCGTTGTATCTGTGTCTGTGTATGGGTGTGTGTGTGTCCGTTATGCCTGCCATTTCCGCTTTGCGCTTTGCCACTTTGCCATTTCCGGTTTTGACGGCTCGACGGGTATTTTCTATTTCTTGGCCATAATTGCAAAAAGTTCTTCTTTCACCCCCAGAAGCATTTTGCATACAATTCCGAATGATTTTCAATGCGAATGTCAATGAAATTAAGGGACATTTTTTTTTAATTTGTGGAAAGCATTTTTCTGCTCGAAGGAGTACGCGTTGATGCTGTCGATTGTTTGCTGGAAGAAAAGATGGATGGATGGAATGAGGGAATGTATGGGGGGAGTAATGATGATTCGATTGATTGTTGAAACATTTATTTTGTGTCAGGCATTAATTTAAGGGGAAACGATTCGAATCGGTGGCAGCAGATGCATTTGCAGTACTTTTTCGCATCACTGATTTACAGTTCTTTTGTATTTCCGAACTGCTTTCAACACTAAGTTGGGGACTTACCAGCACTATGTCTTGGCTGAATGCTTTCTCTGTGTTTCCTTCACTCTTTTTAGGCCACTGATAATTGCCCCTCGTTCTATTCCATACTCATTTCTTCTTTTCTTTTTACAGCACTTTTTCAACCCGCTTACAGCACTGCCATCATTTATAAATCGCTGACAAATGATTAACCATTAAATTACACATTAATTTTCAATTCAATTATTAACATTAATTTATTAATTTTCCATTTAATTGTCCATTTTCATTGCCCACTCTTCCGGCGCTTGCTGACATTCATTTATTGTTGAGCAAACAACGCAAAAAATATCCTTTAAATATTGATTGCCTACAAAGGGCAGGCTGCGCATCCTAGAGCGTCCTGCACCGAAAGGGAGTCGTCTCTAATTAACATTTAAAATTATCAAGCTGCCATAAATAATAATTTCGTTCGGAGACACAGTTCAAACTTTGCAGACATCGAAGGAAGGGAAAGGGAAGGGAAGGGCGTCTCTTCCGATTGCTGTTTCCTCCCATTGTGTCTGCGGATTGTTTGTGGGTCACAGATACAGATACATGCAGAAATATATCAAAAGCGTAGAGGAAAAGGCACATAAACGTTGCATAATTTACATAAAATTGCATTAATATGTTCTTTCCACACACAAGGCATCCACAAGGGGATCCACAGACATACTTTACTCGTAAATGCAAGCTGTGTCCAGAGCCAAAGAGGAGCTCCTCCACCCCACTCGACTCCACGTCTTTCTCCTCCAATCTGCTTGGACCATAACTCATCCGCTTTCCGGGGCCTCTCCTCTCCTATCCTCACTCTGTGTGTTGCTCTTCAACAGAAAATTCACACCAAAAAATCAAAAAGCAATAATGATGCTCGTGGAAATGTGGGAAATGTAGGAGGAAAAGTCTGGCTGGCCAATGTCTGAGTGTGTGTGAGTGTATGTCTGTCGGGGGAAAAGCCAGCAAGTGCCGTGTTTTGGGCTACGTGGAAAAGTTTTCGAGTATTTGTCGTTATAAATTTGACATCAATTGCCACCACGCGGCATGTGGCCAAACGAACGAACGAAGGAAGGTCCTGCATGCCTAAAGAATGCCGCCTGATGGTGGATGGAATGGACCCCAAAGGGATAGTCGGGGGAAATCGAGGAATTGAATGTCTGGAAGAAAATTGTGGTAGTGATGGGAAACGGTTTAAGGCAAGGAAAGAAAGAAGAATGGAAGAAAGAAAGAAAATTAAGAGAACAAGAATTGAAGATTGAAATATTAAATAAAGAAAATACTTTTATCCAATTTGAAGTCCCCACAGTATTTTTTAATTTAGAAATCCATAAATGAAATCAAGATACTTAAGAATCTGTCTGCTTTTTATATTTTCATAATTGAAGAAGCATAGGATTTTCTTCCATTGTCCTTTAAATTTTCCCACCTCAAATGTTGCTTGACAAGTCCTAAAATCTATGATACTCTTATCTATAGCCATCCCTGGTCGCTCCAGGACTCTGTGTGCATCCCTGAACTAGTTATAGTTCCATCCCTGGATTGAACCAGTTTATTTTGCATCCCTGAATTGAACTAGTTCCATTTCCAGCGCGCATGCCCCATAGAAAAACCATAGCTGGTGGATAAATTGAATTTTTGTAATTGAAAATTGTGAAAATAGATTTGGAATTGATCCTATATGTGATTTTCTTTATGAATATTTCCATATTTATATTAAATATTTAATTTATACGGTATTCTGGGCAATTTTTTTATTGTAAAAAGTAAAATTGGTAAAAAAAAAGGATATTTTATTAGAATAATACATAAATAATAAAAAAATATCTTTAATTGTACAAACTAGTTTATATTTATTTTTTTGATTTAGGAATTCCTTATATCCTTTGATTTCAAAATATGTTACATCCATCATCTACTTGTGAAAAAGCTTTTGCCCAAGACATGAACATTGTTGAAAATTCGTATAGCTTTTCAACAAACTTTTTCAATGTCCTGAATTAAGTTTTTAATTGTTTTTTCAACCTTCTCGAATCATTTCGAAAGCATAATTTCGAAAACAACCGATTTATCTATAAATATTTCTTATAATTATCCGAAAAATGTATATAGGAAAATACAACAAAATCAGTTGGAAAACAGAAGATGAAACAGTGTTTAAAGAAAAAATTATTAAAAATGTATAATAAAATAATTGAGGAGCCACCGAGTCGATTACCGCCCATCTGCTGGCCAAGAAGAACGTGATTTGGTTGAGGGTCTGTCGAACGGCTAGATCAAGACCAGTGCTCCATGCGGCTCCGAGCGTATGGGAAGAGTAAAACCAGATCTTGCGCATTGAGGAGGAGATCGGCTCCGGTGTTATGTTCGCCGGAAAGAGCTTCAGGAAGCCCCAGTAATGCACCGAATGCACCCGCTAATCCAGCACGAGACTGCATGAACTGCATGACCGCATACGGGGGTTGTGCTGATACATCCCCATGTATGGGGATCCGATGCTCTCTTGGTGGCGATCATTTTTGAGAATCCCTTTATTGCTTGCCCACCTTCTCTACCTTCAATCGCTATTTGATTTCCATAAAATATATTTCGATTATCAAATATCCTTTAAAAGTTCACTTTTCAAAAGTTTAAGGACCCATAAATCAGTTAAAATTCGTATAACTTATGCCATTTATTCCATGTAGCTTGCGTAATTTCCCCCCCACTTCTGGGGAAGCCTCAATGCAGAAAGAAGGCAGCTAATGACGTGTGAAATTCTCTCTGATGTGGATTACCTGGCGGGATAGTAGTGCCATCTTGTGGATGGGCAAACGCTGAGAGCCGACGAGCAGCCACTTAACATGGTATTCCGGGTAGATCCCTCAATCCTCCTCCTCCCGGACCCACTTCTCCGAGTTCCCTGGGTTTTTCAATTTCACGCGCCCTGCCGAAGGGACATCAAGAAAAGTGCAAGCGTTTCATGTTCATTCGGGGGAGTGTTATCCGCAGGTGCATGCTGTCGGAAGAGGGGAAAGGAAATGGTGGGGGAGGAGGGTGGATGCAGCGACGCCCTCAATTTGAAATGCACATCACGTTTTTAGCCACTTTTTTGGCGACAGGCGGCAGACGAATGAACGAACGAACGGCAGGGGGGGATTGGGGGTCGTGTGGCAGACTAAACCATGGCACGTGTGCCCCTCCATAGAGGGGGCGGGGACATTGCCTATATCCATCTCCATCTCCACTGCCTCTAAAGTGCATTTTTATTTTACAATTTTTTCCATCATTTCCCCACAGTCGTCCATTGCCAAAGGGCATGTTTCATTGCATAATCGAATTCAATCAGCGAATCAACATCAACCAGCAAAAATATACAATAATTCTATTAACTTTCCACAGTAAGCCCTGGCATTGAAAGAACTCTTCAGCTAATTGGAATTTTTGTACCTAAAATACGGATAAATTGTGGATAATTCCTGGCATAATATCTGCATTTTATGGCCCCACAGAAAAGAGGAAAAGAGGGTTGGAAAAGCACGTAAGTAAACATTTTCCTAATTATACGGCCAGTGCTTTGTATATTCTCTTGGCACACGGAAGAAATAATTACAATTGGCACACATTTTATCGTTTACTTTATTTCTAAAGTTTTCTCTCACGAGAGGAGTTTTTTTCTGGCTTTGTTTTTCGAAGCCAACTTTTCGCATTTGGCTATGAATTTTATGCGAAAGTTCCATTTGTTTATGAAATTTATGCTGACAGTTGTTCAAATTATGCAAAATGTTCTCGGTTTTGTATTTCTTTCAATGGAAATTGTATGTTTTGAAGGGTTTATGGTGTTAAAAGTGGGTCAAAATGCAGAGAGAGATGGATTTTTGGATGGAAATTATTGCAAAAATTTTGGCAAACTTTATGAATGATTATTTTGCTGAAGCAATGAATTTTTGGAAATTTATTATGATAGAAATTTAGGAGATTTAACTGTTGAAAAAATGTTCGTAGCTTAAGAAAAATTGTTTTTAATTATAGAAAAACTGTCTTTGTTGTAGACATTTTTAATGAAATGTAAAAAATGCCATCATTTTCGAATACAACTTATAAAAAATTAAACTTTTTCCAAATTTTAGGCTTAAATTGAGGTTTTCTTGAATGCAAGAACAATAATTTGATGTTTTAATTTAAAATATTTTTATTAAGTTATATTTTCATTTACTTTTGATTAAAAATATTCCAAAAATTTCTTAAAAATCTAGTGGTTAGAAGGATAAGAGGACTTACCTCCAAAGAACTTCTTTCAACATAAAAAAAAAGGTCTCTCCTCACCGACTCATTTTACCTTTTACCCCTTCTTCAAGCGGAAAAGCCCCCTTGGGAGCGACCTCTGGCAATAGATCATCATTTACATCCTCAGAATTTTCTATACATTTTCAAAGAAAATAAACAAAAAAAGGGAAATGCAAAATACTTTAATACTTTCTCGTTTAGACGCAAAACAAGAAGAACATTATTCGATTGAAATATAAAAACCACAAGAACACAAAAAAAGGAACACAAACAACAGAGAAAGAGTGAGAGAGAGAAACAGAGTGTAGGAGAGAGTGAGAACAAGGAAATGGCAAATGGAAATAGGGGGTCATAGGACAACACTAAAAAAAAAGAAGGCAAATTTTATTTGCATTGCGGCTTTTCAATTCGTCTAAGAACATAAAACGAAAGCAGCAGCAGCGGGGGAGGGGAGGGGAAACCCTTTCGAATGATGGAAAATAAAGTAAAGTTGTAAAAAGAGAAAAGAGAGGGAAAGAGAGAGACAGAGAGAGAGAGAGGGAGAGCTGCAGGCTGAATGGCAGACGGCGGAGGCGCGGCGTCTTAACAATTTCCTGGCCCAACTTCTGCTTCATTGCATATTTCCGTTTCCTTCTGTCGGGAGACGGTGCTCCCGACTATAGTCTATGGAGTGTACTCCTCCCCCACACCCCCACACCCTCTCTCCATTTGTCTGCCCCTTTGGCGGCGACTAGGCACATATGGAAAAGCAGCGACAGCCGACGAAATACTTTTCTCTCGACTATTTTTCCCCCCGTTTTACGATTTGCAATTATTTTTGCTCATTTCAGCAGAAGCAAACATGCCCGCAATTCCTTCAGGGACAACTAACAACAGATACGAGTCCTGCCAGAGTCCTGCCGCCCATACAAAAAATACTAGTTGTGGCAACAGAGGGAGCAGCTCCCCCTTTGCTTCTCTGACAATTTACATAAGTTGATATTTTTCGAGTTGTTTTACTTCGACAGAGTCCTTTCCTTTGCTTCGATTCCTTCGATGTTTTTTGTGAGCAAATGTTCTGCAGTTCTCGTATTGTCAAGAGATGTAGATTCAGATACACAGGAAAGAGAGAGGTAGAGAGAGTGGAGGGTTTGCTTGCAGATAGATTTACAACATGAAAAGCATTTTAACTGCAGCCGAACGAAGCGAACCTTCTGTTGCATGCCGCCACTCTCCCGCTCTGTCTGTGGGTCTCCTTCGTTTTGTGTCTCTCATTCTTTTTTGTGTGCGTGTGTGTTGAAGGATATCATCGCCTTGGGGAGGTAATTGTCTTTGAAATCGCATGCTGAGTGGTTTGTTTAATGCTTGTAAGAAGGAGATCTGTGCAACTGATGCATGGAAACATGTCATTGAGCGATGGGGATAGTCATAGAAGTCATGGAAGCAGAGACAGAAGTGTTCCTTGGCCAAAAATAGTAATTTTCTTGGCTTCAAATGAACATATTGGCTAGGCGAAGAGATGGGCAGTCTTTCTGGCAATCGAAATCCAATGCTGAAGTGCCAGCACGAGTCTTCATTTAGCCCCAAATCTGAGATCCACCTGAAAATCCATCCACTCCTCAGATATGCATCGAAATTTCCTTCCGTTTTTTGTTGATTAAATTTTAAAGTATTAAACACTAGAACCCCTATACCATTTCAGAGAGGCGCCCCTCCTCTAATGACGACATGCGGCTGTCAACATGTGGCGTTAACCCTCATCCGTATCCCCATCCCCTCTTCTAGGAGGATTCCTGCAATCCTGAAAATTACCCACGTAAAAGCAGGCGAAAAAAGAGAAGAGTGGAGAGTCTCTCTCGCTTCCCAGAAATTGGGCTGAAAATGAAAACTGAGCCAACAAACAGGAGGAAAAGTGCCAAAACATTTGCCTTTCAAGTGGCATCCCCCCCATATCCCCCTCGCACCACTCGTACTACCAATAATTTTCTAGCCGGTCGGCAGCGTGTGCGGAAAATCAAAATAAAACGTTTTTCGTTTCATTTGCAATGAAATTTTTGCAAGTGCCACAGGACGGGGCCAGGACTCTCTCTCGCTGTCTTTGTTTTGCCTGCTGCCTGATGCCGTGATGCCTGTCTGTCTGTTGGTTGTTGTTTTCCCCTGAAAATCGTTTTCCAATACAGTATAGAGTTTTCTCTTCCTGAATGAGGCGGTATGTGTGGCACGGGGGATGGGGAAGGGCATTTTCTATGCACGACATGTGGGCAATCAGCGCTCATGTCCATGGGATACTTCTTTTGGGTTCGTTCCCTTTTTTTTGCTACCGGTTGCCCCATTCCCAGGGTAAATGCGGTCTATGGGTGAGTGTTTTGATACCCATTAGGGTACGAGGATGTATTGTTTTTGGAGTTAATTTGTGTCAAGGGGAGAAGGATGCAAATGGATCAGGGGGTATATTCTATGTGGTGGCCACAATTTTCAAGATATGCAGCTCTTTTTTTTATTTAGGAATATAATGGCATTATCTATATAAATTTCGAAATTCATTGGAATCGTAAAAGCATGAAATATCATAGAAACTTTTTTTGTTGTTGTGGTGTCCACAGTTTCAGAGATAAGGAACTCTTTTTCTAATATGAAGATATATAAGGCTATTATCTGACTAAATACCAAAATTCATTGAAATCGTACAAATATTTCAAATCATGGATATTTTTTTTTATATGGTGTCACAGTTTTAGAGATACAGAACTCATCTTTTATATGTAGATACGAGTGTATAATAGTATAATCTATCTAAATACCGAAATTTCAAGCAATCTTAAAAATATTACAACCAGAAAGAAAGGAAATGGGTTCCCATATAGCCCCATTTCCATTTATTTGTGACTCTTGGCGCCCCCTTATCCATCAACATCCCTTAATAGGGTATCTCTCTTAGTCGTAACTTCATTGCAAGAGTTCTCCATTTTTTTCGATTCTCTCTCTTTTTTCAGAGGGATATCTATTTTCAGTTTTATTTCTCACTCGCCTCATGAATATTTAACTGCCGATGCAATTGACGATGATTGTTATGTTGTTTGTTGGTGGAAGGAAGGCACACACCTCGTGTTTTACAATTAGAAGAGGGATACCGGTATTGGGGGATTGATTTTCCTCCTCCACTTTTCATTTATCAATTTGCTTAACATTTTTTTCCTGGGTTTTTCTCCAAAATAAATTGCAATTTTAACGCATGACAGGGCATTCTCAATGCGCTCCAAGCCAAACAAAAAAAAGAAGAAAAACCTGCTCAAGCACTTGAGCCATTCTGCCTTTGCTTTGCTTTTGCTGATTTTATTTTTTTTTTCTACTTAGACATCGTCGCGTAATCGAATATAAATTGAATTTTTTCCAACAACAAATGGATTTTCCCCTGAAGAGTTTTCCCTCCACTCGACTTTGACTTTCATTCACAAGAAATAAGAAAATATAAGCATGAGATTAATATTATGCATTAAAAATGAATAAAAAATAAAATAAAACTCGTAGACTGCCAAATGTTTGTATGGGATTTTCCTTAGAGTTTATTTTGGCAACATTTTTCGTTGGTAAATGAATTCTCTACTTCTTTGGATTTTCTTCTTTTTCTAATTAAATTTTCTTGGCAAAGTTTTGCCTGATTGAAAAATTCGAGGCCATAAATTATGGATACGAATGCCTTGAGGCGGCTGGGGGAGGATATAATTTATGATGTCGTTTCGAAGGGTCATTCACATTCATTTATAATCATTAAAAACTATCATGAGGGAGGGGTCTCAATAAATGGAGGCCCCTTCTGGATGGAACCCTTCAATGGATGGGGAAAAGAGTAAGGGAGTAGCATTTAAATTTTACTTTAAATTCCGCTCTTGAAACTCCTTCTATTTTTTGGGGTGTCTTTTCTCTGCCATAAGCATACTTTTCTTTTAAAATATTCTTCTGCTGTTCCCTAGAGATTTCATGTCTATTTTCGGTTCTTTCTTAATATTTTTCTCAATATTTCGCACGCTTCTCTCTCTCTAGCTCTCTCCTGTCTGATTGAATATTTTGTTTGGCTGTCGCTGACGCTCTCGCACTTGTTCTGCATTTTATTTTCATGCTATGGCATGTTTTTTGCATTTATTGTATGGCCAGGACCTCCTCCTCAGGCTGGCTATAATGTATGCTCGTCACGTCTAGCCACTTGTGTCCTGAGAACAGAGTTACCCTCCTTCCACCTGCCTCCTTTCCTCCTGTGGCTATTTCTATGGCTCGTGTCTGCACATTCACTTAGTGTGGAGCGGGGGGAACCTATTTTGCATATTGATATGCGGGGAAATCTACTGCCAATTTCCATTTACTTTTCCCCGAAATTAAGAGATATTTTTCCTTGTTCACAACATTTGCTGGGGCTGTACTTTTCCTCTAATTCTTTCAATAATTGTTGCCTACTTTTCAGCGGCACTTGCAGTTTTCGGAAAAGCGTGACTAAGGACCCTGTCTAGACGGAAGTTTTGAGCCGAAAAACAAATGCCCAACAAATGCCTAACAAACACCTCTAAACTGGTCCAATTTTCCAGTGGAAAACCCTGACCAACCTCAAGGCGGGAAAATAAATAAAACCCTAAAAAGGCAAAGACCTTTGAAATTTTGTTGTGTGCCCCATTAAAAGTGTACATAAAAAAACGATGGGGCACATGGCACGCAGCAGCAATTAAAGCGGAAAGAGAGAGAGCCGCTGCCACTCCACTGTTGCATGTGGCATGTGGCACAAACTTCTGGCGCCCAAATGGCGGGTGGCAAGCGGCGCCTCAATGTCAGGCCATTAAAATTTAGTGGGTGATTTTTGCATAGCCTCAAAGACGGAAACGAAGTGGGAAAACCCTTCCCCGTCCCCTGCCATCCTTCGTGGGGAAATCCTCCAAAAGTGCAGCAGCAGCAGACGTTTCCATCCCTCCCCCCCTCTGCTCTCACCCGGAAACTTTTCCCTGAAAGCTCATCAAGCCGGAAAAGTTTTCCCAGCGATAAATCATATGGTTTTTTTCTTGTTTTTTTTGGCTGGTTTTGGCTTTTTCTGGCTGCTTGTTAACTCGTTCGTTTAAATTAAGTCGAAAAGAACATTAAGGCGCCTACGAGGGACTCAAATTTAATGTAATTTTCATGGGCGGGCAAAACAGTGGGTGTGTCTGCGCTGACAGCTAATGAAAATATTTGTAGGAAATGAAGGGCCGGAAAAGAGAGAGTTCTTCTGAAGTGTCTGGCTAATTAGCTTTTGGGCAGATTCTTCTTGGCTTGAAAGAGGAATTCAAATGGTGATAAATCAAGAAAATGATAGAAAAAACTTTGGCATAGCTAAAGTGTAAGGAAATAAAACGAGTGTCAGAAGTTTATAGATTAAAAAGAGAGTCTATTGGTAATAGAATGATAGAAAGAATAGATATAGATAAAAGGAAAGGAACTGGAAGATTTTGCCTGAATTTTTCCTGAATTCGTCACTTAAATCCCTCCCTTGACAGGAAATCTGTGCATTGATCGCAACACTTTTGACATCCATCAAACTGTGTGGCCCCCCTTTGGGAGCTTTCCTAGCGACACCTCTGGAACCACTAAACAGCAGGCAGGTCAACAGCAGGACATTTCATGTGATTACTCAACAGAACACAGAGCACTGGGGCACAGAGGAGGAGCAGCCCCTCCTAAAACCACTCCCTAGAGCAGGACCTCGTGTTATTGTCATTGTTATCAACGCTGTCACAGGATGAGCTGAGCAGCAGCTAGAGCAGGTCCTGCTGTAGTCCTGTACTCCTGTGTTGTTGTTGTTGTTGTTGGTGGTGTCTCTCATGTGGGAATATGTTAAACATTTTGACACTTTTGTGCACGGTTTAACCTACGAGCCGAAAGCCTCCTCCGACATTTGAACTTTCGACAATCTAATGGTTGTTGATGAGGGTTTTCCTCTCTCTCTCTTCATTTTCCTGGAATTTACGATACATATCCAAATGTCAAAACAGTTTGCAGTGAAATTTGTAACGATTTGCAATAGTTTTCCGAAAGGGGAAATGCTTTGGAATGCTTAAATAAGGGAAGATATTCGTAGGAATAAAATATATTTTTAGAACCAAATCGAATCGAATCGATTCCGTTTTGGTAGGGGAAATGTGGCACATATCTTCCTGAATCTAAGTCCTATAGAAACAATCTTTAAAAGAGAATCCTTTCATTGAATATTCTATCCAAATCGATTGATAGTTTCCGAAATATAGTGCCACCAATGGATCTGTGAGAGTATTTAAAACTTCGAAAACCGAAAAACTACTGTTTCGCCAGATTTTCCCATTTTCCTGAGTAGTTTTTTGGTATCCGCAAATCAAAAACCGTAGAGAAATGTACAAATACGACAAATACTATCCCCAAAACAGTGGCAGGGCCACGGGGAAAACCACTTTTAGTGGTTGCGGCATTGAGTTTGTGCTTTGCTGTGGTGGTGGTGGTCGCCATTCGATGATATTTGAGAGGAGTACCATTCGAGTTGTATTGAAACTTAATTAAGTGCCAGCCCCACAGCGCAGGTGTGGAGTGCCCTCGGGGGGCGGTTGCTGCTGCCGCCACACGGAAATACAGAAATTGTTGTTGCTGCAGCCGGTGGTCGCTGGACAAATGTTAACATGTTTTGTCGTTGCATTTGGATTTCAGAGTAGATTTTGGGCTTCAATTTTAAAGTCTAACAAAAGGAGACCATGCCATTAATCCCCAATGGCTTTATCCCCAATCTTTTGCCATTAAATGCACCTTCGATAAGCTCTTTGTTCACCTTCAACACGTAATAAAAAATTATGCAGAGAGACAGTTAAAATACCCGCGAGATACAGAAGGGAGGCAGCAGTAGACAGGAGGCAGTAGGCAGGAGGCTTATCTTTCCTCTTGATTTCCCCTTCCATTTTCATGTAGAACAATTTTCCAATCGTTTCACAGGCTTATCCTCTGCTCCAGAACGCCATGGAGTAGCATTTCCCCATTTTCTGGCTGCCAATTTACGTTATCGTTTTCAAATTGAAAATTTGCGTAATCACATTTTCTTGTAAGTGAAAATCGCTTTGCAAATGAAATTAAATCGATTTCTTTAAAGCGATAAGGGAGGGAGTGGTGGAGCACAGCAACCCGGAGCAAACCGTTGCCAAAGCTTGTAAATATTCGCTTACATTATGGTTTTTCATTTCCGTTTCCTGGGACCAGCTTTAGGAAGAGGGAAAACCCTGCCATGTCTGCACTGTCTGCAGTTGGAGTTGCAGTTCTCTGTCGTCGTCGCGACACTGCATTTCAAAGAGCCATCAACGTCATCAAATCGTTAGTCAAATACGGAAAAAAAAGGATAAAAAGTCCACGAAACGAGTCGCTCTCTCATGGCAATAAAAATGATGAAGTACTTTGGAAGAGTTCTGTAAGTGCGACTTGGAAGCAACTCCTATACTTAAAGAGGAGATTTCTTCTGAAGGAAAAGATGGCAAAATATGGAGTGGAAAATATGGATAGAGAGGAGGAGGAACAAAGGAGGGACTGTGGGGAAAAACTTGGCATTGCTGGCATAGCTTTTCCTTTGCCCAATCCTTTTAGCTGCTTTATGACCGTCGAAAGGGTATATTTCCTTTGCTTTGAGGTTTGTTTGTGACTAAATAAGACAATCGATAACTGCTATAAAAACCGATGAATGTCAAGTCGATAAATTTCCTTTTCCAGAAGAGAAATATTAGTATTCCTCTTTCTTTTTTAAGAAATTAATCGATAAATTTAATCGATACATATTAATCGGTACAAATAAAAGTAATTGATCAATTCCAAAAAAAATCCTATCGAAATAGGTTTTATCATAAAAAATCAATAAAAAATAAAAATTGATCTATACATTTCCCATCAAAATCGGTTTTAAGAGACGTAAGTAAGACAATCGATAATTGCTAAAATCGATCATAAATCGATGAACTTCCTGTCTCAGCTATGGGATATTGGTATTCTTGTTACAGCTTTCTTAAGAAATAAATCGATAACGAAAATAGTCGATAAAATTGAAAAGTAATAAATAAATTCCAAGAGAGAAAATTAAAATTTAATCGCAATTTTGAAAGAGTATTTAATGTTCGATTTTTCTGGCTATATGGCCATAAGTTTTTCTCCCGTTTTCCTTTGATTCCTAGAGCCAACGCATAATTTCAGTTTGAAAGAAAGACCATTTTAGGAGTAGTTTTTCCATCCATCTCTACGCTGCCCTGCCTCATCTGCCACATAGAGCGGGGCATGCAGATACATAGATATGCAGCATTTCCCTAGACGTCTGTTTGCTGCCAATCTGAGCGTCGCGCCATTAAGTCAAACAGTTTGAAGTAATTTGAAAGCTACATACAGCCAGGCAGGCATTCCTCTTCTGCATCTGTATCTGTATCTGCCTTCTGCTTCGCCATCTTCCTCCAAAAGGTTTTCCATCCGATACACAATTTTATGTTGATAGAACGTCACATTTCTGACTGTATTTTTGACATGCAATTTGCAATTTGCAATTTTCGCAACAATATTTCGCTGCTGCTGCAACGAGTTTTCGGGGCCTTTGCTTTTGTGGCATTTGCCTTCTGGCGGCAATAAGTTTTTCCCTAGATTTTTGGCAGCCAATGCAGATGAGGCTCATGGATGATGATGATGCTGCCATTGTTGATGCGGCGGCAGACAAATCCATGGGGAAAATTCGCAGCTGTCTGGCGGAAGAAGAAACTTTCTGTTGGCCCCCGCAGTTTTTGGTCGATTTTAGTTTGTTTTTCGACTAGAAGATACCCTGTTTAAGGGAGGCATCTATCGAATATTCAGAGTCCTTCTTACCTCCTTTTACTACCTAATTTGTCTTTGTATTATCTCTCGTTAGGCGCTAATTAGCAAACGTAAACGTAAACGTAAAAGAAAGTTATTCGAATGTATTCCAATTTGGTCATGTGATACTTTTGTGTCCTGTGGAGTGTCCTGTGGTGTGTCCTTTGGTGTGTATGCCACCTTTTTGACATGCCTCTCACGTTGCTGCTGGTCTCCCCCAAGACTGTCCCTCCCTTTTATGACTGATTATGCTGTGTGTTTCGGGCATTTAATTGCCACTTGGCTCTGGGATGTGACTATTTTTATGGTTAATGAGCAGCTTCTGTGCAGCAATTTGTGGTGGAAGGGGAGGCAGAGAGGAATCAGGTGAACGTAGGATGGAATGGGGCTGCCTTTGGGGGCTGGGGAGTGGGTAGTGAGCCAATTAAATGGGTAATGTTATGAAGAGGCGACTGTTGCTGGTCGAAAACATATAAATTAAAATTAATAGGGGGATTTGTGGAAGTGGCAAAAGGGGGAAGGGCTTTTGCTAATGGTTCTGGGGCAATATTCTTAAAGAGTTAAAGAGGAAACGATCCGAAAAGAGTAACTTTAAAATAACTTTTTCCCATTTAAAACGCGGAATGTTGTAGAAGCCAAAGATACAAAACAATGGATAATGCAGAAATATTTATAATGATGTTATCTATTGGAATGCCAGAAATCATTGTAATCGGTTCATAATTATAGGCAGGATAGAAAAGAGTATGAAAAGAACAGTGTGCCTCGACAAAAGCGTTTCTACGGAATCGAAGAGTGGACTCTTTTATGGTTCAATATTTGACTTTGGAGACTCTTTTAAAGATATTAAATTAATATTTAGAAACTCTTTAAAGTCATTTAATGGGTAAATGGGAATCTAAAGTATAGAATAAATTGTAGTTCAATGGAATATTTTAATTTTCAAGGAGAAGATTTTATATTACTCAGAAATATGAATGCGTAACCCTTCTCCAGTTCATATTTCCACAATAGACTGTTCAATTTTCGATCTACCAGTCATAATATATCTCAAATATTATGTAAAGGATCTCTTAAGTACTCAAATATCTTCATTCTCCATGTCTCATCCCCATTCTCTGACATCATCTGTTGCCCCGAAGTCCTGGTGTGCCCCATTAAATGATTTGAAAAATCTTTCACAATAAATTAGATGCCATTCGCCAGCTTCCAGTCTCGTTTCCGTCTCGACTTCCTCTGCTTTTCGGCTGCTGTCTGCCTCAAAAATTTAAATATAGGTCAAATATGCATTTAATTTCCGCACGAAATGAAATGAAATTTGTCTGAAGAGAGAGAAAAAGCTGTCGGTCCTGTCCGCTCGCCTACACAGCTGTCAAATACACAGCCCTCCATTGCCTCTCAATATCCTCTCCTCAGAGAACACGTGTTTGAGCAGCCACCTTCTGCTTTCGTGGGCGCGTGGGCGGCCACTGTTTTGTACACTTAACTTATTTGGGGGAGCTCCATTAAAATCTTGCTAAATAAATATTTAATGCGTGAACAACTGTGGGGAATTGTGGGCAAGGGCGGAGGGAGGAGGGGGCGTCTCTGAAGGAAGCAACAGCCTGGCCACCAGATGATTTATGACCTTCACTCTTGGCCCTCCTGGCCTTCGTTATGCTGCTGCTCTTTGCTTTACGTTCAACTGCTCCTCTTTGGCCTTCGTTCTGCGTGGCTTCTGCTCTTGTTCGGGCCCTTTGTTCCGCTGTTCTTCTGCTTTTGGCCTGCCTGCCTAATGGTTCATAATTGATTTTTATGCCTATTGTTGGCCCTCTGACTCTCTCTGGGCCCCCATTAAATGGCCCGCACTTAATGTGACGCACTGCAGCAGGTCTCCTCATTATAGAGGTTCCTGCTTCCTGGCTTCCTGGCGTATATTAAAAACTTATAATTTCTGGTATTGGCGGTGTGCATAAATCCACTTTTATGGCCATAAAAAGTTCAAAGGTTAATGAAGCAATGATTTCTGTTTTGCATGCGACTGGTTTTTAGGGGTAAAAGTGGAGGAAGAGGAAGGAATCTGAAGGAACTATTTGCTGAAGGATTTCCTGAGCTCTAAGTCTTTTGGGCTCCTCTAATTCCATCCCCAATTCCAGAGACAATCCCATGTTGCCTTTAACTAAAATCTAAATAAATAAATGTACATTTTCGGACACCTGTTCGTACAAACGTGGCCCAGACACACAGGCCAAGAGAAAGCATTTCTAGTAGATGGCAGCTTTTCTGGCGGAGGGGGAAAAGTATCCTTCTGGCGGAGGAGGCATTTACCTTCTGGCAGACTGGCATGGAATTTCATGCGTTTACTTTAATAATGCGCATAAATTGGAACCTCATGTTCGGTGCGGGCCCCACCTCGACCTTTTGACTGCTTCATTCCTCAGGAAGCACATCCTGGAGAGGGGAAGGATAAAGCGTGCCTTCATTTCATTTAGCTTTTGTTTGACTTGGACCCTCCTCCCCCCACTTCCTTTTGGCATCTGTCTGCCCTGTCTAGTCAGACAGACATTGTGTTTTTTGGGGAGAAGGGTCGACGGACACTGGACTCCCCGAATATTTTCGCTTGCGTTTAATCTTTAATTTGCCATCCACTAGCCCCATATATATATGGGGGCATGGATGCCAGCCAACCCCCTAGATGCTCCTGTCTGTCTGTCTGTCTATCCAACTGTTGGGTCACTCCTCACCCTCCTCTCTGCTTCCATCCACAGACAGAGGGCTCTCTCTCTCTTCCTCTCGCTTCCTGGCTCTCAATTTATTTGTTTTTAGCTTAGCTTCTGGTCGATGGAGGAAGGGGAAATGGGAGTCATGCCTGGCCCACGCATTAAATTAAATACTTAGCCGCTGCCGCCTCTCGGAGTAAAAATTATGCCAACATTTAAGTGTTTAATATCCGTCGGGGACTCCGGTCCTTTGCTCTTCCTTCTTGGGTTCCTCTTTTGGTCCTCTGTGGATATTTATTAGTTGATTTTAATGGGAGAAAACCCCCAGCAAACACTTGGCATACATAATTCTGCAGAGCCAACGCATTAAACAAGAGATTTTTCTGGGTTCTTTTAAAGGGGGAGAAATGATGTCATTGTTGTTTTAGTCTTAGTTGAAGAAAATGACTTTAAAGGAGGTTTCCGTTTTGGGATTCAACTTTTCTTTAAAGATACAGAAGATATAGGGCTGTTCTCTGCACCTTTCATCCTTCTGTATGGTTACACCTCATTGCCTATGCAATTTCCACACGAAAACCCCCTCTGGACAGGTTTAACCATACCTTAAATGGATCCATGCCTCACTCTCTCGATGGCTGCCTCTCTCTCTCCCTCTGGATGCCTGCAACAGCCGTTTTCCTAACCAGCAAAAACCCTCAAAGGAGCAGGCAACAAAACTGCACTCAACACAAACGCAACTACCCCTTGGAGCCCGTGGAGTCCGTGGGGTCGGAGGAGGCGCCTCCGAATAAAGGCAGCACAAAGTGGAAGCCACTCTGCAGAGTGCTGCGCTCCTTCTGTGTGGCCTGCTACTGGCAGCAATTGTTAATAAGATTTGCACATCATTTCACGTGTCTCGGCCAACTGTCTGGCTGGATGGCTGGTTGGTTGCATGGTTGCATGATGGCATGATGGCATGGTGCATGCTCTGTTCGGTTGTATATTTGCATGCAATAAAGCCGCAAGGAGTCCGGAGTCAGAGTCGGAGTCAGAGCCCATTGTCTGTTTGGCATTTCATGGCGTCGTTTGGCACTACATTCGGAGTCGTCGAGGAAAATACCGGAAAATAGAAGTGGCATTGGCAGTGGAAAACCTAACCCTTAATTCGATCCCCTGGCTGCAGCCTGACTGACCATTATTGCATATTTGATGGCATTTTTTGACACATTTCTAATGGAATTTCCCCACCCCAGCCCTGCCCAGAAACCCTTCCAGAATGCCCCAACGGCAGTGTCTTTAAATATTGATATGGTTTTTCATTTCTTTCGTTTTTCCCCCAGTTTTCCTTGAGGAAAATCAGCAACGTAATCGGGCAATTTGTTGTAAATAAATAACGCCAAGCTTTTCACTTGATTTCGGATTTCTTTTTTCTTTTTAGCTGTTTCCCTTTTTCCTTTTCCTGTGTGTGTTTCCTTTTTATTTATTTATTGCTGGGAGAAACAAAATTAAATTGCAATAAAACAATGATTTGCTTATTCTTTCCGAGTGGAGGGTGCCGAAAAAAGATAATAAAAAAGCAAAGGTCTGCGGCGGGAAGGGGGAAGATGGAATGCGACAAATTAATTGGAATTTATGGCTAGGATGCGTGTGAAGAGGAACTTGGGAACCCCATCTCCCCGCTCCGGAGAAGATGAATGTGTGTGTGCCCATTGGGGTGTCCAAAAAGGGGATTTAATGAACAATTAGGAGAGGGATTAGTGGAGAGAGGGAAACCTGATGCTTGATGGGGCGGCTACTTTTAAAGTTTATTTGAATATTTTTGTACGAAATTTCAAAGGTTTTAACCCTGATAATTGATGGAACGTCTTTTTTGGGAACTATACATTTTATTTTAATTTTTTAATTGAAGACTTTGGGGATATAATATAAATATATTGCATAAATCATAAATTCACGTTTATACTGACTGTACTGACTGAATAACGGGTATAAAAGTAGAGCCGCTGCCCTTGCCGCGGCTCACAACGAACCCCCTCGTTGTTTTATGAAATTTGCTTGCTCTCCTTTCAGAACTCTGTGCGCTGATACATTATGGAACGACTGCTGTAGAAACTTTAAATTTTATTTTATATATTATTATTATTTATTTATTTTGTTGTCTCCTCTCAATCTTTTTTCTGATCTACTGATGAGACTTTACTCGTTATTCAAAGGCAAGGAGGGGGGAAAAGCGGGTAAGGAATAACCTGCTACACAATAATAAACAAAATAGTACAAAAACCAACCATATTTAAACTAAATATTCGGTTCTTAAATACAAAAATAGTGAAATTAAATAGGATTTACATTGATTTAAATACAAATTTATTCAAAAGACTTTTCAATACGGCCCATATTTAATTTAAATATAAAATACTTTAAAATAAATATATTTTCTTAAATTTTTAGGAACTATATATTTATTTTAAATATGAAATATATTTAATTTAAATATGAAATATATTTAATTTAAATATGAAATATATTTAATTTAAATTTATTTTATCAAATATTATTTAAATTCAAATATATTTATTTAGATTTTTATCAAATATTTGAATATTAATGTCAAAATGTAAGTGAAAAAACGTATCATTTTAATATTTCCACTTTCGGGGCAAATATAATAATAATAACATAAATATTTGAATCCAAGTCTAACAATTCGGGGCTCTGGGCTTTTTACTCTGGGCGAACTTGATGGGACTGTAGAGGAGAGATTTCTGGGCAGACCTCATACTTTACATTATATTTGATTTTATTTTATTTTTTTTATAAAATTTGTTTTGCCTTTCAATCCTTTTTTTCTGTTATTTTCATTGCTGATCTACTGCTGATAAGAGACCTTCACCTGCGGTTAGCTTCGCACTCAATTCAAAAGGCAAATGCATGCAAATTCGATGTGACAGCCTTCGGGGCATAGAATATTTCCTCAATGGCAAGGCAAATCCATTAAAACATCAACAAAACCTCCAACGATGTAGGACATCAAAATGTAATTTTCAGCTCTCGGGAACAGCTTGTGCATAATAATGAGATTTCGGGTTCGGATCTGAGGTTTGGTCTGGGTCTATCCTTTTTTTTTGGGGTGGGGAAGAGGCAGGTGTGTGAAAAGGTTGAAAGGATGCGTGGGTTTATTTTCAATATAATTATCAATAGATAAGCGGCAGTCTAGGGTTAATAAAACAGGGATTTTGTGGGCTTAAACTTTTGGGAGATTTTTAAAGATAATTCTATATATTTTTTTCACATTTTTCTGGTTGGTTTTGTCTATAAATTTGACTCAATTTTCAACCAAACAATTTTCATTGATTTTTCATTAGCAAAACTAAATTTCCTTTTCCGTTTTCCAATTGAATTTTTGCAATGTCAGTATTTCAAGCTCAAGTTCAAGTTTCTTTTCCGGCCAGAGAGAGAGAAAGTGGAAGGGAAAACTCTCTCCACGTAGTAGACGTGATTTCGTATTTATAGAATATGTGTGTGGTGGGGTGTTTTCCTGTGGAATATTTTCCAAGAGCATGCCACAGACATGGCTCCTGACATCCAACTAATTGCAAGTTATTTTCTGCTGCTGGCTCCCCTTGTGCCTTCCCTTGTGGCAGGAATTGTTTTACATTCATTCCTTGCTGTGGGAACATCCTTGCTGTAGTGGCGTGTAGTTTTCCCTTCCTCCGCCATGTAGTGCGAATAATTTGCTGTCGTCGCGTCGGCGAAAAGGTGCAAAAAAAGAGGAAAAATTAAATATCAGTTGCTGAGGTCCTGGCTCCTGCCATAAGGTACTGCTTCGTGATAAATATATCTGTGGGATGTAAAGCATTTGTATCTGACAACAGACAAAGACGGATTCCAATTGAAATTTGAATAACGAAGGAGCGAAAGTCAAGTGACACGAGAAAAGGGAGCGTTTTTCCTCCCCTTTAAGCCACCACAGCTTTAACATTAAGTATACGCACCGCAAAGCGTTGTACGTGTTGCTCCATATCCCAGCTCCCTTTGTCTCTGGCTCTTGTCCTGCGAGATCTGCTGTCATTATTAATGCGTATAATTAGCGCACTTTATAAAGATTGATTGGTGGAGGCGAAAAAAGGACAGGGAAAACCCCTCATGAAGGAAGGAACGAAGAAAACTTTCCTCTTCTGTGTGGCAGGAAACCACAGTGTAAGCAAATACTGGCACACACACACACACACCAGTACACAGATTCTGTATGGCACTTGTTTATGTGCCACACGCATGACTGAAGCGTAATTTTCCTTCATTTTAATAAAAACAGCAAAGGGAAAAGCAGCAGCAGATTTTCCCCCTCTCTCTGCGTCGGAGGAAGTGGGATTTATTGTTTTATTAAGAGTCAAGGAAGCGGTTGTTATTCCGAACGGAAAAAGCAAGTACCTTTTAGTGGAGTCACTAAAAAAAGATACATCTGCAAGCATAAACCAATCATTGATATAAACTAGAGGTATCCTAGAGATCCTAGAAGGTATTCCTCTCTTTCGTTTTGCGGTATTTTATTTTATTCCCAGTTTATCTTTTAGTTTATTCCACCCCCCATCCCGAAAGCGTTTACGTTGCATATTTACGATTATTGTGGCACACACACACATCTCGCTTATACGAGTGTATACCAGTGGATACGAGTGTATCTTGTATCTTGATTCAGTTACAGAAAAGAGAGCTCCCTACCGCATCTTTGAGTTCATTATTCAGCCACAGATTTGTGTGTAAGTGTGTGTTTTTTGATACCCTACAAAGAGGAGAATGAAGGGATTGAAGGTTTAATGGGAGAATGTTTCAATGGAGAATACTTTCTGAACGAAAACTAGACAATTATTCAATATTCTCAGAATTTCTCCACTCTTTTGGTAGATACTTTTCCCTGGCAAATAGACTGCTGTATTCTGAGAATTTTTCCACTCTTTTGGTAGATAATTTCTCCTGCTGGTTGGTCTTTCATGGATATATCTTTCAGGGCTCTCCGCACTCCTTATTCTTAGGGATCTCCTTCTTTGCAGAATCCTCCCTACCGCAGGTCATTGTCATTTCCACCTAAATCCAATCTTATGCCAAAGATACTCTCGTATTGCTGTCTTAAGCGATTTTCTTTGTATTTTTTTTTTTGTTTTGCTGGTGTCTTTTATCCACAGATTACATTTGAAGCCTCCTCCAACAAAAGCCTCCACAGCATTCGTTTATTTTCGGGGCCTAAGCTCCTCTTTCTGACCATGTGAGTGGTTTTGTTGTGCGCTGTTTTATGGCCAAGAGGAGAAGCATTTACTACTACACTAATCATGCAATTCTTGTTACAATTTTATTGGCCCAAAACAGAGAGAGCGAGAGAGACCTTAAGCCTAAGCGAAGCTCATTAGCACGTTGAGTGCATGGCTAATGAGTGGCAGGAAGCAGGGACTGTACTTTCCGTTGGAGCGAGACTTTAAGCGGGGGGACTGTACTTTGGAGGGAGGGGATATTATCCACAGAAATACGGGAAATTCTCTGATTAAATAGAACCCAAAACAATGCACACTCGTTAGACTCCTAAAACCAAAGAAAATTCAAAGCCAAAACAATGGAAAAAACTCCCTCGAAAATGGAGACAATTGTCTCCTCAATTGTCTGCCACACGACAATTGTCTGTTGTCTGTTGTTGGACCTCCTCGGGGCATATAATTTGCAGATTTTGTCAACTTTTTGGTCTGTCGGAGAGGAAGTGTTTGAAGTTCTTCGAAGGGAGAAAGTTCAACCATTGAGAGAAAGTTGTGCCTTCTGCTGCTGCTGCTTTGACTGCTGCTTTTGAAAAGTGCTGCTTTCATTAGTCAATGCAAATTATTCGGCAATCAAATGGAAGACCAACCAGTGGCACTGCCACACCTTCCATTAACCCAAGAAGAGAGCTCCACATCTCCAATAGAAAATCTCTGTATTTTGTGGCATTCAAATGCAAAAAAGTAAGCAAACCTTTCTCCTCTGATTCCTCTCTGCTTTCTCCTTTCCCTGTTCTTTAGTTTTTGCGTGGCATTTCATCTAAATGTTAATAAGTCTCTGGGTTTTCCCTCTTCCTGCCCCCCTATGTTTCTCTGTCTATTTGCCCCGTAACAAGGTGTCAGAGGTGTCCTGGGGGCGGGCGCTATGCCAAGGCATTTTCCACTTGGTCGCGCTGATTGAAGGGGAGAACGTAGTCCTAGTCCTTGTCCTTGTCCTGCGGGGCTGCTGCTGTGGCGCCTTCAAGCATACATCCTGTTTATTGGACTGGCTTATTGATGAGTCTCTGACTCTGGTTTTTCTTTCGCTTTTCTTTGCTTCTTTTTTTTGTTTCTTTTGTGGATTTAGGTTGACTAAATAGTTGTCTCTTTTTCTCTCGGAATATTCTATAAAAGTGGGACACACTGGAGACTGTTTGAGGCCGAAAGAAAGTACTTGACACATTGGTTGGATGTCTATTGCCTCTTTCTTTGGGTATTTCTATTGATTGATTGACTTTTGGGGGATGGTTGGGCATGGGTCGGAGTGGGGGATTAAATCAAGGTTTTACTTTATTTAAGAGATAGTTTGTTTTAAAAGATTGAAGAATACCAAAAATCGATCAATTTATTTGCTTAAATATACTCCCAAATACTGCTCTGGGTTTTTGCTCATCAATAGACACATCATTCGTTGGAATCGGCACGATTGAAGCACTATATCATTCAGCTGATATAGGAATTATTCGTCTAAAGGCTAGTTAATATGGAAAAATATTTGTATTTATAAAAATAATTCAACCAAAACGTTCAGATATCTATAACTATAAATTTTTTCTTATATATCCTTCAGATTTGATCAAAATCTGATCCGAGCAGCATTCAATGTAACGTACAGTCGCTCTCTCCCAGTGTGGCTTAGCAGTATAGGCTTCATTCTCTCTCTCTCGCTCTGTCTGACTCTCTCTATCCCTCCTTTCATCGAATATTCCAATTAGTCTGTCAACCCCGAATAAAGTTTTGATTTAATATTTTTATTTGTCGCATGTCGCATGCTAATAAAAAATTCATGTAACTAATTTAAATGCATGAGAGAATTCTCTCGCACACAACACACTCCCCATCCCCCCACCACAGTAATCCTACTGCTGCCCCTCCATCGAACTACTAGTCCCTTGTCTGGCGCATATTTTAAATGCGAAATAAATTAACGAATTTTATAATTTATATAAAATGTTTTGTAATTAAATTATACGCATAAAATATTCATCACTCATTGGATTTTACGTACATTTTCTGCATTCAATTTTTTTCCATTCGCTCTGCAGAAATGCAAATGTTGCAACAATTAATTTATTGCAGCATCAGTGCCGGGCGCAAAGTAAACAATTAATTGAGAGAAAAATCTTTTAAAAATCAGTTTTAAATCAAAGCAAATTTGTAAAAAAATAAAAAAAGGAAGGGTTATCCTTGATTTTATGCTTGGGGAAACTTTGAGCAAAGTTTTCCTTGGGGGATTGTGGATTTCGTTTCAGTGGCTGTGGAGGTGTAAACCCTCATCAATCCTCAACCGAAAGGTTTTCCGCCTGAGACATGCGTAGAAAACTGACGCGAAATCGTGGGCGTTGGGGGAAAAGTTTTCCTTCCCTCTCTTCTGCTTTTTAGCCAAATTTCCCCTTGAAAGAAGTCTGTTTTAGGCCAATTTTCGCCCCCTGAAAAAGTGTGTCAAGGCAAAGACTAATCCGAAAATAAACATGATTTCAGGTGCCCCGCATCAAGGATATATTCACCAACTATCGATTGATTGGCACCTTGAGGCAATTTCCTGCGGTTATTCTGACAGGAGGAAGGGGAACTGACTGTAAATTGTGGAAAATATAAGGGATAAAGGGAAGAAATCTCGGTTTAAGGAACTTTTTCTATCTGTTTAATATCTCTAGTAAAATTTTTCGTCTATAATTTTCCACTGAAAAGCCAACTGCAGTTTTCCCAGCTATTAAACCAGGTCACCACATGTATCTTGGCGCACTTTTTGGCGTTCTTTTGAGGAGGAAAAGGAAAAAGAGGACCGGAAAAAAATGTCCCCCGTTTTGGCATTGAAGTGGTAAATATTTGCCTAGTGTCAGAGTGGCAGAGAAACCATTCCACATCGGTTGTTGACAGTTTTATGGCAAAGCCAGAAGCCAGAAAAACGGAAAACACGAAAAAGTAAAGGCTTTATTTTGGGGCCAGGGGCTGTAGATAGCCTTAAAGATCCATCAACCTAACAAATCGTATTCCGAGAGACTTATTTCCATAGAAGGAACAGGAATACTACTTAAATCTACTTAAATTATCGAAAATTCTCTATAAACATCCCCTTATAATCGTAATACTTTCCATAGAATATAAGCACGTACAAATTCGAGGCCCAGGTCCTTCCACATTAAGATATCTTTTATTTATGTAGATTTTTATGGTATGAAAAGCGAACCACGACCTGGGCCAATTACAAGGCAAAAACGGTCATAAATTGCACACCCGATTTTCCGACTTTTCCCGCCTTTGAAGAGCACTTTTTCAGGCTCTGGCACTTGACCTCTTTGATTGTGGTGTGGCCTCTGTGGTCGTCTGTGGGTCTCGACATTTGTAATAAACGTCTGGGGGAGAGCAGACAAAACATGGCAGAACTTTTAATTGCACGGCCAGGCAGACAGTACAGACAATACAGTAAGCCCTCGCAGTGGCGATGCTGCCCCCCATCCAGACAGAGAAATTGAAATATTCCAAAGCCCTGGCTGTAGCAAAAGTTTTGCGTGTTATTTGCATACGAGTAGACAGACACATGTGGCATGTGTGGCAGAGTGCAGTGGCTGCTGATTTGATGGGCCAGCCCATCAGCAGCATTAAAGAGTCGACACAGGAGAAGAGTCCTGCCCTTACCCAATCCTCTGAGCCATCCTTGGCTGATGCTGTGCCAAATTAAATGCATAATTACTTGATAATTGGATTTGTGGTCGCCGGTCGCTCTACTCTGCTGTGCAAAATTTCTAATTAAAATGTTTAGTGGCAGCAACATCAGCAGCAGCAGCAGCAGGGCTCTAGATGGCTCTTCCTATCGCTACTTTCGAGGCCCTCGATAGCCACTTGATGGGCGCCAAAGCCTCAGGCACGTTCACGCTCGCTCTCTCGATGGGGTTTCTGGCCAAGTAGCTCCAAGTGGAGCCACGGCACGCCATCTCCCGCTGCGAGGGGAACGAACCTAAAGGAAACGGTTTACCTGTGCGGCAGAAAAGAGTATAGCGGCTATGTGGTGGGTTTCATCCAAAATCAATCTATGAAAATCAGGGGTTAGGAATGTTTTTATATGAAAGCTTTTTCTAAGGAAATTGTATAAAAGAACTGATGTTGATCTGAAAAAAGAGGAACAACAGATTCATTTCAACCTTCTTACATAGTTTCAGATCGAAATATACTCTCCAAAAACTCTCAAATACCATTCTAAACTGATATATGAAAGATTTATCCCTATTCACAAATGTTTCAGACATTATTCCTCTAAGTAAACTAGAGAAAAAATCATGGGACAGCTCTTTCTATCTAAATTTCATATGAAAACAGATGTTTATCCGAAGCATGCCTTCGCTGCACGCATCGATATTATGATACATTGTTCCCCATTTTCTTGCAACCTATCTTTTGTAAGGGTATCTGTTGTGGCCCCATTACAGAGCCACTTTTCCCATAAAATTTCTTAGCCGACGCCTTGGTAGCAGGTCGGCTGCTCTCTCCCACGCCTCTTGGTCTTCTTCGAATGTAGAATGTAGAAGGCGTTTGTCGTTCTAAATAAGTAATAAACACCTTTATTGGACCTCCCCTCTGCCCCTACTCTGCTCCCCCCTGCTGCTGCTGCACGTTTCGTTGTAATAAATTTATATTTTCCTGTTGTTCCGGTTTGCAATACGCCGGAGTAGTAGTATCCATGGGGTGGTTCTTCCGTTCCAGGAGGTGCTTGTGTTCTCCCAGTGGGTGGGTGGGTGGTGCTACAATCACAGTCACAGTCGGGGGTTCCCATAGTTTCGGGTGGCTTTTAAAATTTTCATAAGGAGCCGCCGTCGCACTCTCGCATTCGTAATACAAGGGAATTTATTGCTCGTACACCTCGTACCTCGTATACCATGGTACACTCTCAGGAGGGGGTGGGATGGGCGGCATTTGCTGCCTGCTTATTTATTCATATGAAATTGCCTGATTACCGAATGCCCTCTCTCTCCTGCCCCTTCAGAGGTGCAGTGGCACACTGTGTAGTATTAGTACGTGTTTGAATTATATGCCCCCTCATGCTGTGAATCGGGATTTGGATTCAGAATCGCAGGACTTACTGCCCCTTCTGCCACACTCCCTATTCCTCGTCTGCTGCTCTGCTCTTCTGCTGTTCTTGTAATGTGCCTGTTTGTATGGCAATTGCTGCTTTGGGGCCCCAGCCCCCGCATTTTTTATGAACTCTCTGTCCGGACGGGTCATGACTTTTATGATTTGTATGACCATCCATGGATGAAGGAGACCCCTTGTGCTCGTCCTCACATCTGTGTCTTGTAGTTTCCAGATACTCGAGAATCGCCATTGAATTAAGCAAAACGATGATGAAATGGCAATGCGGCAAAATGGGTAGAAAAGAGCAAAGAAATTGGAGAAGATGAACTCTGAAATGATGAAACTATTGGTTGAAGTATCCGTAAGAACCTTCTTGGGGGTGTGAAAGGGCAAACATTTCAGGTTGAAATTCCCACTAATCATTGCCCAAATTCTAACAGGATTTTTAATAGAAATTGAACTGTAGAAAAGGTAGGAATCATTAACCAGAAGAAGAGGTTCAACCTTCTTATTCTTAGATATTTTTCAGCTTCAAATTCTCACCATTTTATAACATAATTTTTTTTTTTTTTTTCCATTGAATATTCCCCAAAAGAATCCTTCTTCTATCTACCATATATCATTTATTTATAATTCCCATTCTCCCAAAATGTTTACCTCATTTTCCACTCAACAACAATCGCTTTTTTCGCATGCTGCAGTATTTTTCCTTGTCTTTTTTTGTGTAACACTCGAGGCTCTATCAATATTTTGGTAGAACGAAACCTCCGCTCGAGAGAGGCTTTTCCCTGCTCGAAAGCACACACAGTCGGAAAAGTGTATGTGGAAAGCCTTGAGGACTGACTACAGCACGTGCTCAAAATCTCAGCAGGTAACACACATGAAAATGAGGAAAAGCACACACCAGCAGCAGAAGCAGTGGCAAGTGGCAGTGGCAGCAGCAGCAGCAGAACTTGCCACAAAACACCTTTTGGCCATAAAGCACTAAAATATAACTTAATCCCAAACGAAATTGATATGAAAATTGTACACAGGGAGAAGGGGAAACACGGAGGAAAACCCCAGCAAAAAAACAGAGAGAAAGAGGGAGAGAGAAGGAGGAAGGTGGAAGGAAAATTTTGAATTCCACTCATGAGGTGTGAAAATGTGAAAATGTTTGTTGTGTGAAAACTTTTTCTGTGTGCTAGTGTGTTTGTGTGGGGCCCTTTTATGTTGACAGTTTTTTCCTCTGGTTTTCCTGCTTTTCCTTTGGTTGAGGGCGGCTTTCCCCCTTTGCTAATTTGTTGACGCTCTTTGGATGCTGCTGCTGGCTGCTGATGCCTGATGTATCCGCAACTTTGATGTTTACTTTGATAATTTTTGATTGAAAAAGTTTTTCCAAACATTTCGGAGCACGTTTCCCCGCAAAATATAAAGAGATACAAATGATTATTCGTGATACTTTAAGGGACATCCTTGAAAAGGAAAGGCATCGCAGAACTTTGGCTAATTGAGAGAAAAGCATCAGCCTTGTTCTAGATTTTCCGCTGCTGTTGCCGTTGCCGCTCTTCCTTTTGTTTTCTAACGCATCTCTGGAGGCTCTCTGTCAGAGCCACGCCTCTTAGCATACTTTACAATTACTTTTAGCCACCGCCTTTTCCGACTTTTCCATCTTTCCCTAAGTAATTTTATCTCACTTATTGCCTGCCTTCCCCCCCTCTCTGTACGTCTCCTCTGTCTCTCGCTGCTGCTTAATTTTTACACTTTTCCGCCTCCAAATGACATCCCCCGAGGTGTCCGCCCCACGTATCCGAGTATTCTTATGAGCGGCGAGGGTAGAAAATACAATACAAAGAAAAAGAAAAGTGGAACAAAGTTTCCTTCTCTCTAGCCCGCAGCTCTCTTGGTGACTGGAGGGGGCTCGAAAGTTTTTCAGGCAGCAGCCCCCACGTGAAAGGCATACAAAATTGTTGAAGAGTATTTTAATGAAAATTATTTCTATTTTTTAAACATTTTCTAGCTGTTTCTACACAGGTTTTACATAGTTTTTAATTATTTCTACCTCGTTTCTAGGCATTTTACATAGTTTCTACATATTTTCTTCCCATCTACCTACCGCTTTCCTACACAAGTTCTACATAAACTACTACATGGATCTTTATATTTTGTACATATGTTCTACATAGCTTCCACATATATTTGCTGCATATTTCTACAAATAATTCCAAAAATATCTCTGCATATTTTGATCCTTTAATCATCTCCATTTTGAGGAGTAGTTTTACCAAAAAAGAGCTCTTGTTTTTCTATACTCTTTATTTGTAGAGTAAAAAGGGTGTATTGAAGTCGTTCTAATGAATATAAAAGGCAAATATGCGATCATTCCTTAGAAGAATCGAAAGACTAATCCTTCTGCTGCTTTGTAGAAACATTTGAATACTTGCGACTCCTTTTAAAGGAGACACTTTAGATACTTCCTCATTAAAGGGTATCTTTTAGTTGAAATATGACACAGTTGCTTTGTTCTTCCGACAGTTCTGACCAAAACAGCACTCATGGCAAATATTTATCTAGCGTTTTCTCTGGCACATCCGAGGGCTCATAAAGCAAACCTCAAGAAATGCAAATATCTGTAGAGATGGAAACCAGAGAAGGGACACGAAAGAGACGAAAGGAAGGAAGTTCTGAGGCGTTGTCTTAACCGCAACTAAACAAGTAATTTTGCGCACATTTCACTTGTCATATGACACGTTGCATGCAACACCCTCCCCGCCGCTCAGACCCTGCCGCAAAGAAACTACTGTCTGGCGCACCCGATGCCAGTGTCTTGGAGCAATTTTCCTACTTAGCAGACAGCAGGCAGGCAGGGGTTTGCAGGGGTGAAAAAGTTGGTTGCAAGACTCTGGACTGCTGCTTTTGCCTGCGTGTTAAGTGCTTCCTTAACGCCAGATACAGGCCAAAAGATACAAGATACTTGTACTGGAAGTTGCAACTGTTTCGCTAGTTTCCGCTCTACGCAAAAAAGGTGCGCCCTGGAGCGTATTACAAAATAGCATTTTCCGAGCGGGGAAAACACTTTAAATATGAAGCCAAAAAGGAAATTTCCACGCCCAAAAGTCATTGTCTTTATGGTTTTTCCTAGTTTTTGGCTCTCTCTCTCGCGTTTAATGGCTTCACGTTTTGCCAATTAAAATTCTAATTGGTTCGAATAAAAAATAACTGCGAATATCCCGCCACTTTTAAGCTCTCCCTTAAGTTTTTTTCCATAGTGCAGTTCTCCGAAACAAAGTTTCATATTAAGACAGCAGCCAGACAGCAGCGGGTAAGAGGAGAAGGTCCTTGCACATACATCATACGAGGAGGAGTCCTTGCAGTCCTTGCAGTAAAAGCAAATCAAGCGTGAGAGCCGGTAACACCTTGGATATAAAACCCTAAGTGACAGGTAAACATACACACACAGGGAGACACACACCGAGACACATGGCGTATACGCAATGTATCTTGAAAGGAAGAGAGCTCTCAGAATGTAATTAAAGGCAAAAGTTATTGTATGATTGATGATTTTCCTTTTGGGGAGCACTTTTCCAATTGCAACTCAATTAAAAGATTGTCGATCTATCGTTCTGTGAATGAAAGAAAATACCTTGAGGTTCTCGGACGCTGATAAATGATGCTGCCAGTGGTTGCCATTCCTCCTCATTCCTAACGTCTCTCCCCCCTAATGTCTGAGTTTCCTTTCAGTTCAAAGTTCAAAGAATTTCCACACAGATTCCAAGGGGCAGTAGGAGAGAACATGTGCTTGGGGTTTTCTAATGAAAAAGGTCGACTTTTGTTTGCTTTTGAGGTTTTTTGGGGCGATTGTTGGGGGTGCGAGATGTTCTTTTGGCAGACAAATTGCCAACGATTAAGATTTTTTATCGGTCTACGGAGAGGCTGAGGCTGGGACCCATGAAAAATGAAGATGTTTTCTCTGTGGTAGGGGCGGGGTCTGTGGTTCAATTGAGTGAAGTCTTGAGATACTTCTCATAAGAGTGGATTAAGATGACTTTAAGCTGGCATTTTCTACACTTTAAAGAGGTACTGTAGTGACTGCAGGAGTTTGAGTCTCATTCTGAATGTGTATCTATTACACGTATAATTATCAACCCTTTGGCTGTGTAATTAACACATTTTCCCACACCCTTAAGCGACCAAATTGAAAGCCCATTAATTAGCATCACGAAGGGTGTCTGTTGGGGCTATATATTGGGGGTATATTCTCCTGATTCCAATCACACCTTCATTGACAATACCTGCGCTTGCCACACAACACCTTCCTGCCTCTTCATTATGGATTTGAAATCAATGGATACCGTGGATATGCCCATCTTTGGGAGCACCTTGAAGCTGATGAAGTTCTGGTCGTATCTTTTTGTGCACAATTGGCGTCGCTATGTGGCCATGACTCCCTATATTTTGATTAACTGTACGCAGTATGTGGATATATATCTGAGCACTGAATCGTTGGATTTCATTATCCGCAATGTATATCTGGCGGTGCTCTTTACGAACACAGTGGTCCGCGGAGTGCTGTTGTGCGTGCAACGTGGCAGCTATGAGAGATTCATTGAAGTGGTCAAGGCATACTACATACAGTTACTAGTGAGTGATGGAAAAGATACTGTGTCTTGCAAATTGAATGTGTCTTTTGTTAGGAATCAAAGGATGAGCATATCCTGCGTTTGGTGGAGGAAATTACTCGACTTTCCATAACCATTGGAAGGATTAATCTGCTGATGGGAACCTGTACATGCATTGGGTTTGTCACCTATCCCATTTTTGGCTCGGAAAGGGGTAAGATCTATCTCACGGATACAGTATCTAGCGGATAAAGTATCCTTTCTGTCTCCTAGTTCTCCCCTACGGCATGTATCTGCCATCCATTGATGAATACAAGTATGCCACGCCCTACTATGAAGTGTTCTTTGTGATCCAGGCCATCATGGCTCCCATGGGCTGTTGCATGTACATTCCCTACACGAATCTGGTGGTTACATTTACTCTGTTTGGGATCTTGATGTGTAGAGTGCTGCAGCATAAGCTGAGGAGTCTGGAAAAACTGGAAAAGGGTCTCGTACGTCGTGAGATTATATGGTGCATACAATATCATCTAAAGCTAGCAGGGTAAGACCTGTCTTCGGGGTTTTCTTGATGGTGTTAAGATACTTTATTCACAGCTTAGTGGATGCCATGAATTCTTTGAACACACATCTCCATCTCGTGGAATTCATTTGCTTTGGTGCCATGTTGTGTGTCCTTTTGTTTTCTTTCATTATTGTAAGTGCAGCAGAGAGATCTTTAAGGAAAGTATCTTTATGCAATATATCTTTTCTTTAGGCTCAAACCATTGCCCAAAGTGTGATCGTCATAGCCTACATGGTTATGATATTTGCCAATAGTTTTGTGCTCTATTCCGTGGCCAATGAACTTTACTTTCAAGTGAGATACATCTTTATATATTTCTTATTTGTATCTTTAGATATTTTCTCCCCTTTTTTGCAGAGCTTTGACATTGCCATTGCCGCCTATGAAAGCAACTGGATGGACTTTGATATTGATACACAAAAGACGTTGAAATTTTTGATAATGCGCTCCCAAAAGCCTTTGGCTGTGAGTGTGTTCATCTTTTCCATCTTGTATTCAATTATGTCTGACGGTAAAGCTCTGTTTCTCCTGTAGATACTTGTGGGTGGCACTTATCCCATGAATTTGAAACTGCTGCAGTCGCTACTGAATGTCATTTACTCATTTTTTACGCTCCTGAGACGCGTCTATGGCTGAGCCATCGCTAAGGTTAGTAAATGTATCTTCTTTTTTTCCTTTGGCTCCTTTTTGGCCGAACAATTGCCAGAATTGATTGCATTTGAGGAAAGTAAACGTTTTTCCCCCTGGAAAAAGAGAGGAAAAGTAGCTCCTTATTGGATTGTGTTGCAAATGCATTTGCCACCGAGGAGACAGAGACGGAGACGGAGACTGCTGCTGCAACACGTTTTCTGCCCAAAAAAAAAAAAAAGGAGAGAAGAGAAGAGAAGAAGAGAAAGAAGAGAAGAGAGAAATAAACTATAATAATAAAAATTGCTTCTTCTGTTGCAGGGATGGGGGTTCCTTTTGTTGGCCTTTTCTGCCACATCCTCATCCTTGACCACACAACCCTCCCCCGCCCTGCATCCCCCCACTGTGGCTTCTCCTTGTGTGTACTTTTGTTATGCCCGTCACGTGGCATTCGTATAACTTCTATTTAAGCAAATATAAATCTAAAGTGTGTGCTAAATTAGATTAAAATGTTCTCTTTCGTAAAACGTAAGCGTTGTCCGATAGAAGAAGCTAAAGTAGATAGAAAGAGAGTGTGCGGGAAGAGGAAGGAAGGAAGGAGGAGGGACTCTTAGAAAGGGATTCTCTTGCTTACAAAGTGTCGCATGTGGCAAACAAATCGTTAATTAATGTTGGGAAATGCCTGGAAAATTAATTGTTGAACTTTCGAAAGTGTTGTGTTTCAAGGGAAGAAATTTAGGACTTAAAGAAGCTGTCGATTGGCAATGTTCTGGTGGACTTAAGCTATCAATTTATTAATTGAAATCTATGTTTTTATACCCGATACTCAAAATGAGTATTGGGGTATATTAGATTTGTGGTGAAAATGGATGTGTGTAACGTCCTGAAGGAAGCGTTTCCGACCCCATAAAGTATATATATTCTTGATCAGCATCAATAGCCGAGTCGATTGAGCCATGTCTGTCTGTCCGTCCGTCCGTCCGTCCGTCTGTCCGTCCCTATTAGCGCCTAGTGCTCAAAGACTATAAGAGCTAGAGCAACAACGTTTTGTATCCAGGCTCCTGTGATATGTCACTGCTACAATTGTATTTCAAAACTTCGCCCCGCCCACTTCCGCCCCCACAAAGGACGAAAATCTGTGGCATCCACAATTTTAAAGATACAAGAAAACCAAAAACGCAGAATCGTAGAGAATGAATTTATTTTCTAGACTGCAGAATCTGAATCAGATCGTATCATTATTATAGCCAGAATAAAGAAAAAAATTTCATTTTTTCTCGCCCTGTCTCTCTCTAACACACACGTATCATAGCCGGCTTTGCCTATTGTTAAATATGAGTTCCTAGATCTCAGAGACTATAAGAGCTAGAGCAACCAAATTTGGTATCCACACTCCTGTGATATCGGACCTTGACGAGTTGTTATTAAAATTTCGCCTCACCCCTTCCGCCCCCAAAGGACGAAAAATCTGTGGCATCCACAGATCTCAGAGACTATTAGACCTGACTGTCGAGCTCTCACTGCTACAAAACTATTTGTAATTTTTCACTGCAGAACTCACTGTTGACAGCTCACTGCTACAAGTGTGTTTCACAATTTCGCCCCACCCCCTTCCGCAGCCATAAACTACGAAAATCTGTGGCAACCACAATTTTGAAGATAGGAGAAAATTAAAAACGCACAATCATAGAGAATGGCCATATCTACCAGATTGCCGAATCTTGCCGAATCCGAATCAGATCGGATTATTATTATAGCCAAAAGTAACAAATCAATTTGCAGTGGCTACGCAGCGCCCGTCGACACGTTCTGACTGATTTTCTGTCGCTCTCGCACGCACTCCTTGTCGTTTAATGTAGCCATACTGACTATGTATCGGGTATAAATGTAGAGTTGCGGTCGCAGCAGCAACTCACAACGTTCCCCCTCGTTTGTTCTTTGAAAGTGTTATAAGCGGAGGAAGCTGCTTTTCTTATTTCTACTTTTAAAGGAAGAAATAATATCTATCGATTGGTTCTGCTTTTATGGATTTAAAATATCGAAGTATTATCGAAAATGTATTAGTTAAAAATGTCATATGCGAATAGTCCTTTTTCTTGAAGTAACTTTTCAAAAGAAGAAAGCATTATCTGAGGCATTAGGTAGATATATATTGGCTATGCTTCTATGCATTTAAGTGATCGATTTTTTGATCGAAATCAATGCTGTAGTTCCCATCGAGTTGGCAGCGCCACTTATCGCACACTTCATGATTTCTTTTCTAACGAAAACTACAGCCTTTTTCAAGATCTATTGTCTGGGAATTCTTTCATTACTTTCTTTCTTTCTTGACTTTGCAGATTCTCCACTTATTCTTTCTATATAGCTTTACACTTATCATTCCTTTTCCCATTCCATGTAGCTTTCTTAGGCTTTCCTTTGTTTTCCCTATTAGTTTCCTTTGTTTTCGCACATACATTCCTTTCGCCTTAACTTCAAATACTCATCCGCACATTATCGCTGCTTATTTCCCCAATCAGCCTTAACTTTCACTTCAGGACTTGAGCTTCAGCTGCTTCCTGGGTCGCACGTTCCCCCTTTCTGTGGCTGTGGCAGTGGCAGTGGCATTGGCATCATCATCATCATCATCTCTGACTCTCTGTGTCTCGTCTTCAAATTGACTTTAATTTAAGAATTTTTGATATGCCGAATGGCAGCAGGCAGACCTACAAATGGAACGAAACGCTTGACGAGCCTTCCGCCTTCGCCTTCCTTCAGGGCTTTGTGTCTGGTGTCTGCTGCTGTCTGTGGCTGTTGGTGTGTCTGTGTCTGGCAGTCTTCTGTTTAATGGAATTTACCTCCTTCCGCCATAGAATTTCTCTCTTGACTTCATGGCTCGTTTTATGGGTGGTGCGGCATGGGGATGGGGATTGGAGCTGAGGCCTAAGGCTCCTTCTGTGGCTGGTAGTCTTCTTCGAGCCGGAAAAGAAATGCTGATGCGACAATTATAGTTATTGTCTGGCGGATCCAACAGAGATTCTCCCACTCCTCTTCGCGTACGTGAGTCACGCAACGCACCTCTCTCCCTCCTTCTCCTCCTGCTGCTGCTGCCACACGACAGCTGCTGCTGGTGGTGCTACTGCTGCTGCCACATCCTTGAATTTCAGATGCTTCTACGCCTGTTTTATTGCTAATGTAAACATGTTGTTGCCTCCGCCTTCACCTCCGCCTCCTTCCCCGTCAAATGTCTTTGACGCCAAATTGACACATTTTCAGAGGGGAAGGATATTCCAGGATATTCGCATTGCCCAAATAGTGTGCTAAAATGTGGTACGTGAGTGAATGGAGCTTATCAAACACTAAACAGGAACAGGAGGCATTTTCCACGGGGATAATCTTTAATTTTCCAGGCAGGTGGCGGCAGCGGCAGAAGCAGAAGCCGCCTCGAGGCATTCGAAGGACGAAATCAATTTACGTCGATTCACGCCATTGGGCTTTTTGCGTCCTGCGATGTGTGATTCGATTGCTTGAGTGGAAATCATGGACTTATCTGCTTCTCCTCAGTGTCTAATGAGGCGACTTTCTCCACAGATATAACCCTTTCTCCTTGTCATAGTTTTCCCACTCTCTTTGCCCCAGATTTTCCCCAATTTTCATGCTTATTTTATGCGCATCATCCCAAAAATTGCCGACGTGTTGGAATTTTTAAAACATTTTTCCTCGGTTTTCCTTCATTTTTTTTCTGTTGACATTTGACTTTTGTCCTCGAGAGTCGTTGATCCCAGGATCCTGGCCACCAGGCTCTGGTTTCTGTGTGAAATTTAGGTCAAGCGGTCAAGTGTTTTATGTCGAAAGGACCTTTTCGAGGGTTTTATGATGTTTGCCTGCAGTGCGGACAGGCATGGGGAAATGGGGAATATAGAAGAAAAGCCAGCCTCTGGAAGGGATAGAAGGTTCTGCCGCTTAAAATTTAAGTTTAGTGGAAAATTTGGCAAAAGAAATTATAGGAAAATGTAGCTTAAGGAAAGGTTTTGACCTGCAGAGAGATTCTTCAAGGGAAAATGGTAGGAAAATGTATCCTAAAGGGAAGTTTTTCCTTTTTTTTGGGTAACCTAAAAGAAATCAATTAAATTTCTGTCCGAAAGCAGAGTTTTTCCTTTCTATGTCACACATTTCCCTTTCCCCTGCCTTTGACCCATGACCTAAGTGCAACAGACACACGTATCTATGCCACAGATGCGTCTTTCAATGGTCTAAAGTTTTCCTCCTAATGGAAAACTGAATAATTTAATCACGTTTTCAGTTGCAATTGAAACTAAAAGCGCAATCCTCGGCAGTCGGAAAACCTTTTGCATAATTGAGAGCCAAGAGAGAGTGGCGGCTTTTGGCCAAATCAAATTTAATTAACTTGACTAAACAGATGCCTAAACAGAGACCTAAACAGATGCCTAAACAGTGGAGAACGTGGCCAAGGATAATGTTGTGTATTTATTGGGCTAATCAAATTAGTTTGCTCGTTTGAATTGCATTTGCAGGAGGCATACAAAGGCGGCACTTATGCCGATACGGGCACCGAAGTTCATGGATTCCAGGGCACAGGACCCACACAAATTGCCAATCAAAATCACAGGTTTCTGCTCCCCCGCCCTCGTCCCATAAAACGCACTTAATGTCGAAGGCTGGAAAATGCAGACACTTTTGTGCATTTCGGCAGCTGGCAAATTGCTATTTACGTCCATGGACAGGTCTCTCTGGCAGGCAGGACAGGGCCAAATCTGATTAAGATTTCACATTTCGTAAGCGATTTATGAGTGCCACAAAACGAGAGTGGAGTGCGTGACCATGGCCAGAACTAGGAGGAGTCTTCTCTTCTCTTTTTTTGGTCAGGAATTAGGAGTGCAGGCAGTAAGAGGACGCTCCTTCTCTTTGGTTAGTGTCAAATGCTGGCTACAGGCCAATTGCCAGTCGAAATGTTGGCCAAAGGAGCTGATTCTGGGGATTGTGACACATGACACATGAAAACTGTAGAGAAAAGTGCATTTTCCTAAAGAGACTGGAATGAAATGAAAGCCAAGACTGTTACTTAACTCTTTTGGTGCAGAAAACTCTACTTTGTACGGAAATTTTTAATCGGATTAGAATCTTTCCTTTGAAATTTGAGTTTAATTGAGTTTTAAACCAGGAAAAATGGTAGCATTTTTAGAGAAATTAAAGTTAGTCAAATGAGAGCCATCCTTGATTAAAACGATTGCTTCAATCTTCTTAAGTGTCGGTATATTTATTCCCTGAGATGCTCTGGAGCTATTCCCTGAGATGTTCACTCAAAGGCACTTTGGAACCCCAGAAATACCTTTGTTCTCTTTGCCTTTTCTTCCTTTTTCCTTTGGAAATGTTCCTCTTTTAAGTGCTCTATCCTTATTAGCCTTAAATAACTTAGTTGTAAGGCAATTTCTTAGCCACAAAACAAATCTCATTATCAATCAATTGCTGTAGAAATCATTCCCATTCTCTGGCCAACGAATTGGCTTTGGCTTGGGCTGCCTTTTTGTAATGCAATTCCCTTGTTGCTTCCTCCCTCTGTGGATGTATTCCCGATTTGATTATCCTGCGGCTTTACTAGACTTTTCTTTTGCTGCTTTTCCGTGGAATATATTCCCGTATTTATTATGCATTTTCTTTTTACTGTCAGTTGTCTAACAAAATGTTGTCTGGCGGGTTGTCTGGCGGCACTTTGACACTTTTCGGCTTGCCTGCAGGACACTTCTGCCTCCTTCTGGCCCTCTCTCTCTCTCTGGCTCTCTGTTTAGTCTCCCGAGTAGAAGATTATCACCAACACCATCACCACCACCCGTCATGGCCAATGAGCCGCCTCTGGTGTCTGTTTGCCTCTTTGGCGTTTTAACATTTCAATTCTAATTTAAATATTATATTGAGAGGCAGACAGACAGGAAGCCAACGATAGGACTTTACTTTAAAGATAATTTCTGTGTGCTTTTAGTTGAAGAATTTTAATGGAAATTCTAGTTAAAATTCTCTTGTCAACAGCTCTTTTGCATGTTGACAGTTTTGCCTGATTTAGTGGCACGCCATCCAGCCAATTAGCTAATGAATGCAACCTTGAATGAAGGTAGAACGAACACACACAGGTACAGTGCCACCCCTTGAAATGTTAGTTTAATGTTAATTAACATACTTGGATGTTAGCGGAATGTTAATTAGGATTTGCTCTGTTCTCCTGCTGTTAAATAACATTTTCTACCTCGTTCTTCCCTTTTTCTTCATTTTTCGCGGCTGATTGGTAGATTTTGGAAGAAGTTTTTGGCCAAATTATGATGCTGTCAACTGCTTATTGTTTCCACTTTTTGGCTGCCTTTTGTTGCTCTTCTTTGCCGCTGCTTTTGCTTCATTTGTTTCTTCCTTTTTGCTGCTTTTGTTTCTTCTTTTGTTTCTCCGTTTTTCGCTATTGTTTTGTTATTGTGTTCGTTTTCATGCCTTTTGTCTGGCTGTCTGGGTGTCACATGTCAAATGTCAAGTTCACTTTTTGCTGGGGTCGCAGCAGCAGCCAGCTGTTGGAAAAACTATTTAGCATGGCGATTATTCTGCAGTCGCTTTTCACACTGCAGCAGCAGCAGTTGCCAGCCAAAAACACTTGATGTCCGTGACTGCTTATGATAATTCAGTAGTTATATAAACACCATATATACTATAGATGTCTAGCTATAGAAGACAAAGACCACTTGATTTGGATGGGGAAAAGAGAGAAGGAATCTCTGGAGGAAATGTGACAGATGACGAGGCAACTGACCGAAAGGTCAATAGCTTTATTTTCAGTGGGAAATTCATGCTTCAAGAGTGGAAAAACAGCCAGAAGTTTAAGTAATAATCTCCATCTCTGGCTGCTAGAGAATAAATCCCCTGGAGATATTCCCGTAAACAGCTCCAACACTTCATAATGCCACTAAATGAACTATAAACTCTAGGATTTAAGATTCTTTCATTCATAAAATATCACTCATACGCACTGAATGCCACAGCAGCAGCTCCGGCGCCAAATGAGGCATAAAATGAAGAATGGGGAGGGGGGAAGGAAGCATAAAAATATGAAGCTAAAAAACATGAGAATGAACAGCAGAAAGGTGGAACAATGTAAACAGGTGGAAACAAGAGAGTTTTCTCTCCCCCAAAGAAATGAACGAAAAAAACACCGCAACTAAAAACCAAGAAAATGTTGCCATAAAAATGATTTAATACACATTTTATATGAGAAAAGTTTTGCAATTTTTGCACATTTAATGTCCCGCCACTCACTTGACATTTGACGTGCGGGGCAACTCCTGTTAAACTTCCAGTTAAAGTTAACCTTAACTTTAAGACCTGCCTGGCTGCCTGGCTGTCTGACTGCCTGACTGCCCGCCTTCTTGGGTATTCCTTAGTTAATTATGCTCCAAAGTTTTCCATTTTCCTTCCTTCCTTTCGTGTGCTGGAAAAGTTGCGTAAATTAAATCTAATTGAATCTACAACTTCCATTCGAGAGTTTTCCTTCGGTTTGCTGCGTGGAAAATGTGATTACAATAAGGGGTTTCCATTCGTTTGGCTATGGATATGTTTGCTCAGGCAACTGGGGAATTATTCATGTCACTTCCTTTACTCTGACACGCCCCCATGCCCTCCATTTCTAGGGGGATAATCAGCGGCTTTGTTGCTGCAAAAGTTTTCCTTTTCCTTTCTTTACTTTTTTATTGAATTTAGAGCAAAGTGTCGCTTGTTTATTAGAGAGTTAGCCAGAGGAGAGAGAGAGTGGGAGTGCATTGAAATTCCATTGGAGAACTGCCTCTAGGATGTCCTGCGGATCTTGAATGTCCCCTGGGAGGAATGCTATAGATGTTCTCCAGGAGGAATGGGAATGGAATGGGGAGGAGGAATACTTAAGGCGACAATAATGTGTCTTCTGCCAGTGACTGACTCTGACATGACGATAAAATGGGCAAATGTACGCGTATTAAAAAGTTTTCAGTTTGTCAATCGTTAAATAAAAGAAAGAATATTAAATTTATAGCAATAAAAAACTGGGGCATCTCTGAGGGAATGTGAAGAGAAAATGGGAATAATATACTTAAGGATGAGAGTATCTTCAATTAGTAACCCTGGTATAGATTACTTCTTTATCATTCCATGCAGATTTGATGCTTGAAAAAACCATCCCGAGGAACTAATTTCCCAGAATTTATTATCTACATACGATTTGGCTCCTCCAAAATTACATCAATACCTTCTTTCTTCCCCGAAATTAGATATTTTTATAGAAGAATCTGGTGGGTAAAGTCGATTCCCTGTATATATCCTTCCATTCTAGATCTAATTAAACATTCTATTCGTTATTTTCAAAGAAAGCCTTAATCGTACCCTCTCTTTTATATCTTTTTAATGGTTATTATCATCTAGTAATCAAGTTCCTTCGATACATCTCACATATCTTTCAATATTTCAATCATTTCCCAAATCAATTAAACTAAAAGATTCCTTCAACTTCCTCTTAAATTTCTCCTAATTAACTCTGTTTTCATTTCCCCCAACTTTTTATAGTTCTTTTTCTCCAAGAAAAACTTGGAAAATGCTCAATACAAACTTCATTTTCATGCTCATTAAATGCATCTTCTCTCTCTCTTCGGCGTCGCCTCGCCATCAAACAACAACACAAAAAACTCATCAAATAAATCAAATTTTCCTTGTTAACCCTTTTCCTTTCCTTCATTGAGATTCTTTTCAGCAGGAGGAAAACTTTTTCCTACACTTTTTGCGTGGCCTAAAGGGTTTAACGAAGGAAAAGTCAGAAAAAGCAGAAAAAGTTACGCCAAAAATGGCGTTAAAATGTGTAATCAGTGAGAAACGACACGCAAAAGAGGGGCAGAGGGATCATCCATGGCTGGGGGTGCCACCAATTGAGGAATTGAGGGGGCAACTGTCGATGACGAGGACGACGACGTCGACAGACTGTTAATGAAAATTGTTTTTGGTGAAAAAAAGAAGGAAAGAAAGCGCTGGAGAGAGTGGAGAGAGTGGTTTTGGTGTTGTAAATGATTGGTGGAAAAAGTCTTATGCCCGCAGGACGCAGGACGGACTGGGACTGCTGCCGAAACTAATTAACGCCAAATGTGGCCAAGGCCTTTGAATGATGGACAAATGGCGGGAGAAACCCTCCCAAGGAATAGGAGAGGGAGCGGCAGGAAAAGGGTTTCCCTCTAGTTCTTTTTTCCGCATTTTCTTGTTGACTTTCCCAGTGATTTGCTTCGTTAAATCCCCGATGCAGTCAGGCTGCAGGACTTCTCTGCTCCTCTGAGAGCTTTACTTTCTTTGCCGCTTTTCCAGCATTTTCCTACCACAACAAACAACAATGACTGGCATTTAGCAGTGAGCATTTTCCGACTCCTCCTCTCGAAAGCCTTTCCAATTACTCACCAATATTTACCTTAGAAGAAAATGTTATTTCATTTGACATTTTGCTGGCCAGAAGGAACAGCTGTCTAGACGACAAGCAGCAGTACTTGGGCACGCTTCTGCCTCCCCAGAAAAACTATATATAACTATAGCTATATATATATCTATAAATATATGATATATCTATCTGCCATCACGTTCTTCCATATTTTGTTGTGCTCTCCGGAGTTCTCTGTGGGTTTTCGGAGCACCGCCTAAAAGCTCGCTGCATCGATTGGGGGACCATCAACGGGAATATTGATGGCCACTTAAAAGTATGCAATGAAATTTTGGGGAATTTATAGCCAAAGACACTAAAAGATAGAATGTCGAATATATTTTTAGTGAGCGATTAATACGAGTATAAATTGCCATCTGCCATCGGCTGTTGCGCTTTGCTGTCTTTCTCTTTGAAGATCTCATCATTCGTTTCCATGGAATCTCTCAGATACAGATACAATGAGTCATTCTCCCTACCTCTCCATCGCCATCAAGTCATTGGCCACTTGGCACATTTCTCGTTTTTCGCATAAATACCACAAAACCAAGTGATTAAAATCATATTAAATGATATGGAGGTTCCAAGTGTCACTGCAGCTGACTGATTTACCAATACACGCCAGTCTGGCTGAAGTTTATCCGTTCCCGCACCGCACCAGAGAGACGTCTAGTATTAGGGCGTCGGCCAGCGCTGAGCTGCGCCAACCAGATGGAGGAAACCGAACCCAAACGGACATCGAGCGCCACCAGAAGATTGCGGGGGCTGCCTGCGACACCAGATCTTACGATCTACCAGCAGAAGGCCAAGGTCAATGAATGCAAAGATAGTTTTATTTTATTCTTACAGGTTCTCGAATCTCAATCCGGAGGTCAATCCGTATTGGTCGCCAATTCAATTAATTTCAAAATTATCTCTCCACTTAGCCCTATTCCACTGGATTCTCTGGGCCCCAATCCTCCTTCGCTCACAAAGAGGCCAGAATTCGGAACGTTCTTTCTATGAAGGGGGTGAAGGTGATTTTTAACAACACTGCGGGATACGTTCGGTTTAGTTCGTGGACTAAATTTCTGACAACCACCTTCTTGATAACCCCAAAGAAGATTTTGATACCATTTGAGATACTTTGAAGATTCAAATATCCCAGAAAAGAAGAGGTCTCTGCCACACTCGAAAGTTTTCCAAGCAAAAAATTATTCTAGCTGCAGTATTTTGAAGTACGAGCAAAATGGTATAGAGTCCTCGCTATTCTTCTTCTTGAACAGATAACCGACTGTCTTGATTGCTGTGACTTACATGTCAACCACAGACCTCCGATAAATTTCTGGGCACGAGAGCAGCTGTATTTCCCTTGGGAAGCTCGTCATGGCAACGGTCGTCATTCCAAGCAGCTGGATTGATTGATCACCAATGCAGTAAGTGATAATTCTATCAAGAACAATATGTACATATTTAGAGGTTACAAATGATATATTTTATTTGGATAATGTTCGCAAGTGTAAATGATTAGATTACATAGTGCACATGTATATTGAAATAATATTAGACGGTTAGCACTCAACGGGCTCGAATAAAAAACTTAAGACTTTGTGCTTCATCGTCGACTTACCGCACTCTCCAAAGAGAGTCAAAACGTGGAAGAGAGAGAGAGTGTGTTATCGAGAATGCGACTCTGCTTATTTGGCTGATGCAACACCTCACCTATCCATACATTTACTTTGCCGTCAGCTAAGCTGTACCCCAATCGCCAATCGCTAATACCCCAATATGTAAATTGCATACATATGTAGAAATCGAAGGAATACCTGTGCCGTGTGGGTGCCAAACGAATTATTTCATTTAGTTTGCCCATTCCATTTAAACGTTCCATATTTCAAGCAATTTCCGCGGGTAGCGAACGTACGTTCGTACGCTTTTGATGTACAAAAAATATGGAAAACAACAATTTTCCCCAGGTTTTTGTAGACGATAGCATTTTATTAGCTTTTTTCTTTAGTACAAAAGATGGGCTTAATCGAGTTTTAGTTTCCATAATAATATCAATAAACATGTGGTCGCGAACGTACGCGAAATAAAAGTCGACTTTGGCTTAATCTAGTAAAATGTAAAAATCTGCGAAACGGAACGGAACATACTAAAGCGATTAATTTATTTTAAGTGAGGATTAAAGTAAGTTTCTATAGAGTATTTACACAATAAATTATCTCTCTTGGGGTTTTTTAGATTGAATTAAGTACCGGTCGCGAACGTACGATTTTTTTATGAGTTTTTTTTCTTGATCACCTCACATTTTCCCATAAATCACTTCATATTTCCTTAACAAACAACTTAGTGGGCTTTTTAAAGAGACTTTGATGAACAACTTTTATCAAGAAGCATCTTTCCTATAGGAGAAAATAATAAAAGAAAACATAACTATAAAAATACAAAAAAACCTACCGAAAAAATGAACTTTTGCTAATTTTCTTGGAAAATATGTGCCAATTTAGAAAATAATGTCGGCTGAAAAGTATATGAAATTGGGTTTATATTAGGGTTTATATGGGCATCATATGTACCTGGCTGGCTAGGCGATTATTCGTCGGAATTGGGATCATAACAGTCATATGATCCGGCAATAGGGCAACGCTTGCATGGCTGAGGAATTTATGAGTTCGATTCGATTACAATTGCAGCCGGTTCAGCTGCTGCCGGGCAAAGTGCCCTGGGTGGGAGGGTGTAAGATCAGATCGGGTTAAGGAGGGGGAACTCGGCTAAGCCTCAGTTTTCATGGGAATCGCAAGTGCTCTTCCAATCCCAGTCCCTATCCCAATCGCAACTGCAGAATTTACTATAAAAGGTCTCAGCCTCAGCCATTAGCACTTCATTATGTTAGAGAGGAGTTGGCTCTGTTGTCTGGCCAGTTTTTAATCATGAATATCCTGAAGGTGATCTTTGTTCTTATTCTGGTCGTCTCCGGCGTGAATAGTCTGGCTTTGTACTTGTCGGAAGCGAAAAGAATTTGGTTTCCTCCCGCTCCCGGAATGAGAGATAACCAGGGAGAATATAAAAATGAAACGCAATCATACATAGTCCCTGGACATTGGAGATCAAGCGTAAGCTCCTGCACAATGGTTAGTGATTTCGAGAACATAACTGTTCGCCTTGGGTATAAAAAGAGGATGAAACGCGTTTGTGGAAACTATGAATGCGTATCACGGGGTCCTGGCACGGCAGCGGTGACCGTAGTCGAATAGTAAGTAACCACAAGTGCGATTACGATTACGATCGACCGAAAATCAATCTCTTCGTCGTTTCAGTTGTCAACAGCCAGCCGGTTTCCAGGAGTGCGAGACGGATGGAATAGACCAGACGCAGAACTATCCGGAATGCTGTTGGAAATGCGTCACGTATAAAGACTGTTAGCTCTGAGGCACAGATCCTCTAGGGGCTGAAGTTCTCATTCCTCATTCCCATATTTCAGTTATGTATTTAATAGAGTGCTGGGATCTTAATTGGCTAGAATACGAAAATAAAAATCTGTATGGCGGCGTTTAGCATGTTTATGATCCTGTGACCTTGTAATCCTCTGAGGATCTCGCTCTGAGCGAGGAGGCCAATAAATAGCCAGCTCAACTTCAAGAGCAACAGCAAATAGAGCCTGGCGCCCGGACTGGCGCTTCAGGAAATCCATGGATGGCCGGGACCTGCCCGCTCCACATAAATACCCCTCCTGTCCGCCGCCTTGAGCCGATGCACGCTAATAGCGGTAGTAAAGTGGCTAGAGACCTGCAGACCTGTCTCCAATGCACTTCTACGATTCCCCCACGATGCACCTCGTGTAGGGTAAATATGCCGCTGCACAGATCGAGGGGACAGGTCAAAGCCCGTGTCGTTCTCCACGACATATTTCATATCAGCGAAGTTTCGAGACCGTCAGGGTTTAGCTGTACAATTTTTTAAGGAATGTCCAAATACGTTTTTTCCCATTTTATTCGCAGAATCCATTCTGCGCAGTGTTATTGGCAACCCTCTTCCGTTCCTTCCTCCCGACACCATCCGCAGACCAGACGCTGGGGCTATAGTCAGACAGACGGGCGTCTCAATATCTGAAAGAGAGATTCGAATGGAAGGCGAGCTGCCGGCTGCCAGCAGGAAAGCGGTACCCTGAAATCATTTTAATGAAATGGGAAACCTTTTTATTCTGTTGAACCACAAATGAATTCTAATACGATTATGGAAAGAGTCTTTTTTCAATGAAAGGAAGCGTCAGCAAGCAGGTAGTCGTCGCTCGAGGAATGTGGAATCATTGGTAGGTGAGGGAAAGAGAGTCAAGGCTCTGAATCCGGTTTATTACTGACGAATTTTTTCGACTCAAAGAAGTTTAGTGATGCAGAAGAAAAGGGTTTGGATATGATTTAGATATGATATGGGGATACTGATCCAAAAATGGATTAAGAACTAATTGGAGATCACTTCTAATGAAATAAAATGATATCATGAAGATATTGTAAGATTCTTCTTGGGATTCAATCCACAGCATTCGAGTTCTATATCCTCTTTGGCATTCGAGCGATAATATGATGGATAATGATATGGAATACTGTTAAAGAGACTGATCAAAAGGGTTTTAAAGGAAATCGAAATCCATTGGGATGCTTCTTGGATTACAATGAAAGAACATTCTAATTCCATATTCCCTTTACATCATCATACATACATCATGTGTACACTATGCCCTCATCCATATGTAATTTCCCATAAAAAAACACTTTCCCCTCTCTGTACATCTTTCAATCAAAGTCATGGCGTTCTCCTTCAATCAAAGTCTATGGCTCTATTTGATGACCAATAAAGTTGTCAGGCGGCGATAATGTTATTAACATTGCTTACAATAATTAATTTAATTTTTGTAGACCAATTTACACACGTAATTAAAAGACACTTCCACCCAGACCCCAACCCCTATATCTGTCTCTCGCTGTGACGATACGACGGTCTCTCTTTCAAGTCTCATGCCGGAGGGAGAGAATGCCTGTTTCAGTACATGAATGTCTTCTATTGAGAGGGAAGGGGCCATGAGGCATGGGGCATGGGGCATGGCTATTAGTTTCTATTTCCATTTGCCACAAACACTGACTAATTGCCCATGGTCAGTGCCTCGAACGACAATCGCGTCGCGGAAGCAGCGGTCTATCAGGGAAAATATCATATAAATGAATATAAATGAAATGGAATTCTATGGAGACGCATGCTTTTTGAGTTTTTATCAGTGATTTATGGGATGAAAACAAGCCCGATGCTGCTCTGCCTCTAGGCAGATGAATTTTGCAATCGGAAAACAAATAAACATACTATATATGCAAAAGTGACCACAAAATAATCTACATATAAACATCGTGGAATGTTCCACGGGAGACAAGGAAATGCTCTTTCCCGAGTGGGGAGTATGGGGAACTACCTCGAGGAATGACTGTGGATCTTTGCAAAGAAAGGTTATCTGAGAGGAATATTATTAGAAATCTTGTCAAGAACCGTATATTCATCAATTTTTTAGGAGTAATTGTGGATCTTTTAAGGAACAGGAGAGCAAGAAGACCATTCATCCACCATTTTGTTACCAAAACCCTGCTTTAATGGAAAGTACCCGCCTTCGTAGGGCATATCCCAGCATTATAGAAGCACTCCTCTGTCTTTCTGTCTGTCATCGCAGCAATTCCAGAAGCAAATCAGTTGGCAATCAGAGCGCAGTTTGCTCTTTTGACTCCTCTTTAAGCTGATTCTTTCTTTCTTTTTTCTTTCCTTTTTTCCACTGTATTATCAATGCGGTAGTAGGAGGCTTATCAAGACAGACCAGACAGACAGTCAGACATTCGATGGAGTATTCATCGACTGACAACAGCGAAGGAACGAAGGAATGAGAGTGGAACCCGCATGTTGCATGCAGCAGCAACAGCTGATGATGATAAGACTTGAAAACCCCGTTCATTGAGGAAATGTCACTTTTGCATACAAAACATATGACAAATCTTTATACGAGTATATACTAAAATATCTGAAAAATTAAAAGAAAAGAACTGAAAAGACAAAGTCCGAACGCGCCTTTTCCTGTTCTGCCAAAGTTTTGCGATAAAAAAAAGAAGGGAAAAAAGAGAAGAACTTCTCTCTCGACTGCAGTGCGTTGAATGCATACAAAACGAAGATATGGCCGAAGCCCAAGCGCCGTATCGGGCGATATGCATAGAAAATGAAGAATAAAAAGAAAAGTAAAGAGAGAGGGAGCTACAGAAGGGAGCAACTAGAGGGAGGAGGGAAGGAGGGAAGGTGGAACAGAGGGAAGTGGGAGAACTGCAAACAAAGCGCTGGAGCAATAGTGGAAAGAAAACTTTAGTTCTTAAAATGGCAGCCAGACGGAGCGGCGTCGTCGTCAGCATTTTGATAAACCATTGAATAAATGTTAGAACAAAACAATTATTAAAAAAAAAAATCCCCCCGAGAAAGAGGGAAGCTTTTTCCAATACGGAACGGAAATGCGGCACAGAAAAAGCAACAACAACAAATCCGAAGAACAAACGAAGGAAGAGCTTTATAAGGCAGAAAGAGGGTTGGAAGGGAGGAGGAGGCAGAACTACAGTATGACTATGAAAGACCCCCACAAATGGCATACTTGATGGGGGGGGAACGAATGGGGGCTTTCATTAGCAAATGTTTAAACGAGTATTTCTACCGATTAGATAAGCGTTTTGGGTTCATAGAATGAATAGACACAGAGAGTGAGAAAGAGGGAAATCTTGTGATTCTCTAGAGAATAGAAAAAAAGCGCCATAAATAAAGGAAATCTTGTGATTCTCTAGAGAATTCCATATGGATAAGACTCTGCAGGGTATATATTTTCATAAGAATAAATTCTGATTTGTTTGTAATTATAGAACAATGAGGGGTTTTCCTCAGGGCGAGCTTCAGGGTCTTTACTCAAAGTTTAAAGAACTCTTAAACGGATAAGGGAATGACGTACTATGCGATATATGTATCTGCGGCTAAAGCTACAGCTATAAGCTTTGATATACTGCTTTCAGTCCCTAACTTTGATCCACAATTAGGCAAAAGATAATTTCTTCAACCTCTTAGCCTCATAAATACCCCCTTCTATTCATGCTTCTAATCCAACATTCAGATAAGATACGGCACCTCAATCATAATTTTGTATAGTGAATGTTCAAAGGGAGACTCCATAGAAACTGCTCTTTCCACCGATCACATTTCCAGCGACCCCTTCCTCAGAGATTCCCCAATCGAGATCCGATAATCATACAACAAATTACAGAGGAACGCAGGGAGGGAGGGAGGGAATAAGACATTGAGAACACACCAGCAATAAAGTCATCAAGCCACTTGTGACGGGTCGCCACAGACACAAAATCAAAGAATAAAATACATTCAAAATGTGTTCCGAGAATCCCCCAAAAAAACACACACAAAAACATAAAACGAAAGACGCGACACAACGAATTTTCATTCGAAATTAACGAAAAAAATTATGTTTGGCGCCAGGTCTGAGGCCCAGAGATCCCCATGAATGGTAAATGGTGTTGCTGCAGTAATTGGAAACTAAAACCAACAACGAAAAAACTTGCACAGATCGCACAGAAATGGCACGTTCCGTTCCGTCTTAAGGACAGAGCGAGAGAGGGAGATACGCGATTTGCCGATTTGTACGATGATTTGCATAATTGCGTGATTCGCATACCGCAGAAATTTGCTGTATCTCTGAATCATCGTTTCTCTACAGAGGGGCGGGGAGGAACCCAATTTCAATCCATTCTCTTAGATGTGGGACTCATCTTTCGTATTCAAAGTTGCCAATGACTCAAGTGCTTACATTGTCTGTCAAGTGTTTGATTATCTCATTCGGAAAGTATAAGAAATGGAATTCATATGCATTTCAAGCGACTTTTGGGGCATTGATGGGGATTGAAATCCAAGTATTTGACACCCTTGTAGCAAAAGATACACATTCAGCTATGAGAAACCTCTTGAGAACCCTATAGAATGGAAAAGAAATGAGTTTCCCATACATGTAGGCCATGGAAGTCCCTCCAAAGTCCATATAAACTTCATATATTTCTTTAATTTCATAATATTCATTAAATATTCCTACAAAATTCTATATATCTTTCTTTATTTCCTTTGCATCAGAATCTTTTATCTTGCAAATTCGCATTCATCGCGTTAAAAAGTACCTTTGTATCTTTTATGTGAAGGAATTCCAGAGTACGCGTTCGAGCTGTGCGGGAATTTCGTGATTTCATGTTCGAGTTCGATGTTCGATGTGCGTGAGGTTGCATCTGAGTTTGTTTTGGGTAATTTTATATCCGAAATGAGGGAATTTGTTTGTTGATATGTGAAGCAGAAAATAAATACATAGGTACATAGGTATTTATATAAATTAAAATTTTCCTAGCACTTAAGGATGTTCTAATAGCACCAAATCAAAAATTTATTGAAATTAACAAAATAGGTTGAATAGGTTTTTATCGTTTTTCCCCTCTTAAAATGCTTTCATCATAGGCTCTTTCGTATTTTGAACTAAAACATTCTAGATTCCACCCACAAATTCCATCAAATACTATGACTGTTTCGATGCACACCTTCACTTCTATCAATATCTCTATAGATAAAGCTCTATATTCCCTCTAGAAATTCCAAGAAGTTTACCAGTTTTTGTATATTTATTGGCGATTGCAGCGCTGACTAAACCAAACGCAAATCAAAACAAGGGAAATTCTTAACGACTCGCGCAACCGACCTCAAACCCCTTCAGACGTGCTCGCATGCCGATGCATGCGCCAGGCGGTTCGATTCGAACACAACAAACGAACGCCGCCATGTGTTTCCAGCGGCAGACTCTGTTAACAGCAAATGTTAAGCGGTTCGATTTAACGGTTGAGGCGGGCGTATGAGAAATTCCTGGCCTTGCCGCCGCAATCTTTCGCGTTCGCTTGGACGGTTCGGTCGCTACGTATCTAGATACTCGAGGGTATCTCGTCCGTTCGCTTGCTTTGCGCGAGCCAGAAGTTGAATTTGAAAATAAAATTTTGCCCCGCTAACAAAATTGGTTTTTTCAATTGCCAAAACGCAAAGAAATGCGAGAAACGCGACGTGCTGCCAATGCAATCCAATAAATAAATAAATCTTAGAGAAAAAGTATGTGTGCATCCCCATCCCCCCATGAAAAATCAAATCTCCATCAAAATTAAATTAAAGAATGAATTAAATTGTCAGCAGCGGAAATATCAAAACAAAACGTGTTTGGCATCCCGTAGATGCAAAAATAAATTATAAACCCAACGTCAGCGTCAGCGGCAGCCAATAAACAGCTTCGCACAAGTGCCCCAAGAATCGGTGCGATTGCCAGATACTTTTGTATCTTGCACTTTGCAGCGTGTGTTGTGTGTGTTTTCAGTATTGTGCGAAAGTAAAAACTACCTGCGAAACAGACCTCCTCGAAACCCGAAAAAAAAGAAAACCAGTTTTGTGAAAATTATTGAGACTGTGTTTGGGTTCGGTTTTAGTTGTTTTTGTTTGCTGCAGTCCCAATGTATTGGCCATTTCTTGGTTTTTGGCTTGGGGCACTGCTTTGGCTCTCTGTTGAAAGGAAAAACTGTTGAAATTGTGGCTGCCAGTTGGCGTCTGGCACCGAGAGATAGTGATAGATCATAAATTTACTGAGAGAATGGACCCAAAGGTGTCAAAGGTGTCGTAGGAAAGCGGTTAAAAAACGATTGATATTGGGGTTCATGGTGTAAACTTGTGGATGGAGGAACTTCCTGGAATCTACTCATTCTTTTTGTACATCCTATCCTCAGGCATCTTTTTTATAGAATGACATCAGAAAGAAGATCATTTCTGGACATTTTTGAATCTTTTTAAAGCCACAGAGAAATAAAACCTATTTTTCTTTTGAAAAAAAACCTTTATTTTAAGACTTTTAATAGTAGAATTCTCTATGGAAGATCAAGGGAATCTTCAGGGTATCCAAAATCAGAATCGCGCATTTATTTCTCTCCTTTTAAGTGGAAAAACAGTTTCCAGAAGGGAAGTTCTTTAGGAAATCTCAGACAAAATACCCAAATCTTCTTGAAATCCAAATAAAACTAAACACAAACCCCAATTTCGTATCTCAATCCACAGTTTAAATATAATACAACAAAAAGTGCAACATTTAACCCAAAAAATATAAGAAATAAAAGAAAGAAGATTCAAAAGAGTTCCAAGAACCAACTAAAAAAACCTTTAAAAGCAAAAAGCATCATTGCCACAACAAGATGCTGATGCACCACACAACATCCACAACGTCCACGGCGACGATGACCAACTCCTCGTCATCGGCCACGCCCACACCAGGGTCGACCTCCTCCAACAACAGTGCCACACTCGAGACGCTGCACCACCAGCAGCAGCAGCAGCACCAGCAGCTGCAGCATCAACTGCAGCAGTTGCACACGAATGCGGCAAACAATTCGCGCCCCCCCTCCCGGGCCCCCTCGATACTCGATAGCCCCACGCTGGCGCGTGTGGAGCGGGCTCGTCTCCGACTCGAGCAGCAGGAGCGTGAGAGGGAGCGAGAGAGGAGTAGCCAGAGGGGAGGCGACTTCAATGGAGGGGGAATCGGTGGCGGTGGAAGCAGCACTGGAACGGGGAGCACGGCAACGACAATGAATCGTGAGGATAGCCTGGAGCGGAGCATATTGGATCCCAAGGTGAGGCAACGATCCTTTCCTTCTTCTTCTCCTTTCGAGATAAATTACAATTAAGATTTCTAGCATGAAGAAAACGCTGCAAGTACAAGATACTCGTACTGTATCTGTGAATAGATCTCTCTTCGAAGGTATCTCTGAGAATTTAGAGAATCTTTGCGTGTATATTTATCACCTTATTTATGGAATATTTCGAAATCGAAATTGAATTCGAGAGGGGTAAAGCCTTGAAAGCTTGAAATATGACAGAGAGGATCCCCAGAATGAAGATCTTGAAATTCTGGGAAAATTCTTGTGAATTTCTGTTGCCAACAAATAGAACTGAGGGATCTTTTGTTATTTTTGTGTATTCCGATTGCCTTGAACCTCTCCGAAATCCACTACCCATCAGCCTAAGGGTATTTTCTATTAGATTCCTCTACAAATCAGTTATTAAATTACCTCCTGTTACCCTCTTCCCTACATTTCCCTTCACTTTCGTCTATAATCAGAACAAATGTCCCGCAAATTAGTGGAAGCCTTGGCCTTCGACTAAGGACTTTAGGGAGAGAGCATATTTCCTAAGCCAAATAAGCCCTAGACACACACACAAACACAGGAGCCCCTCTTGACGGGGAGACATTTTACTAATGGTTCAGCCGCTGGCCCTTGGACCACAGGCTCTTCCCCTTGGGCTCCACAGGCCCAGGCCTGGCCTTCCCTCAGGCAATAGGTGACTGTCCGTCCGATTGAAGGGGGGCTGCTTCTATCTTGTCGTCTGCCCTTTTTGGGTGTATCTTTAAACTCCCGTCTGTGGGACTCTGTTCCTCCACGCCTCCGGAGGCTACTTCTACGAGTATGTCCGCTCTTTGTCCGTGTTGTCTACGACCTTCTTCTAGCATTATATGTAAATGCTTTTTATTCTGTTATTATTTTGTTAACGCTCTTATCTTTTCCACGTGGTTTTATCTTTGACTTTGAATTGTGTGGCCATCATCTGGGCAGGAGCCCAAAGCCTCTTTATTTCTTTAAAGCTTACGAAAAGAGTGGACCCTCTGGACTCCATAGAGTGTGGCTCTGTATTGGGGTTTTGCAGAGTTCCCCCGTACCCTGCCCTTCCTCCAGCTGAATGGCCAGGTAGCATTAGGAACAGAAAGAGAACCAGAAACAGAAGTTGCTCAGGTAACAGAGGCCTCGGCATCGGCATGGGCATCGGCCTCGAACCTCCTCAACCTCCATGCCACCACCTCATGGCTCAATGAGAACATAAACTCAGATAATGAATTGCGAAATATATCTATCTATTAGGCAGACGAGACAATAACAAAGATAGAACCGAACCGAACAGAACGGAACATGGAACTTAGATGGGATTTTGTTTGGTTTTGGAACTCTTATCTTTGAAGGGTTGGTACCTGTAAAACAAGTATATGAATGTTTGAAATTATTATATCATAGAGGGTTTATCTCTGAAGGTTCTGTTGGAGGCTAAAAAGTTCCTAAATATCCACAATTTCTTTCAAATGTTACCCTTTCAAAGTTCTCCCAATTTATTACAGAGATTTTCTTTGAATAACTTCCATCTTAGATGCTCTAATAGTTCTTAGTGCTCTCTTTTCCCTGCAAAGAGGTTGCTTAGTTCCTTCTATCACATCATCAATTCTGTTTTTGGCCAAAGGCCAAACAGCCAAGAGTCTGATTACCTGATAGATGCAGTGCTTTAGAGCCATCCTGCGCCTCCTTTAGACGTAACAAATTGTACGTAACAGTTCTGGGGCCAAATTGCCTGCATAATTTCCACACACAGCCTCCCCTTATCCCCTTCACCCCTTTCTGGGGCACTTCCTTTTTTCTCGTCGCCCAAAGGGAAACTGCAGCCAAAATATTGGCGCAGGATGTTTTTGCTATCAATAAACTTGGAGTTTGGGAGCTCCTAAATCTTGCAGGGTAAGTTCTGGGAAGAAAATCAATAGAAAATGGAAAAATGGCAACACTTTTGGGTCATTCGCAAAGGTTTTTCTTTGGAGGAACGACTGCCGTAGTGCATTGAACCCCATGGAGCCACATCAAGTGCTCAAAAGAGTGTCTGAATCCAAGCGTCAGAGTCAGAGTCAGCGGTAGAGCGTCATAATTAGTCACACTTAAAAAGGCAATGGCCCAAACAGTTGGTCTTATGTTGGCCCGTTAGTTGGCCAAATGCGAAATATGAGGCGAGGCAAAAAGAAGGCTAAAACCGAAAAACAACCAGAGCCAAAAGAAAAAGAGCCCGGCGGTAACCGGAGACACGACAAAAGACACGACACGAGAGAGCTGCGCTGCGATGAGTAGGAAGCGCCATGGCTCCACAAATGGGGAAAGCAAACAGAAGGGGAAAACAGAGAGGGTGAGGGGTGGGGGTTGGTAGAAATTTTGCTGAGCTACGTGCCCCGCAAGCAGCCAGGCGGACTATGAGATACAATGTTTGACCCAAAGCAAAAAGGGAGGAGAGAGACCATGGGTCCAGTCCATACTCTGGTGTGGTGGCGCATGGCGTTGCTTCGTTGCACTCGGATGCGGGTTGCAGTGCTGCAGGTTGCAGAAAGGGCCATCCGCCAGAGCATTTGGAGCAGAAAGATGGAGCTCCACTTGGAGGAAACGGAAAGCCCAAGAGCAGAGAAATCGGACATATCTTTTATCATTTTGCTCGGACATGGCGCATAAACAATTTCCATAAATTGTAGGAGGACCACTCGTACGACGCGTCGTACATTTCAATGTCAATTTATTTGCGCCTCTCGCAATTCAATTTAACGGCTCGCTCGCATTCCACGAATGCGAAATATTCTACAACACAACAAAAATTAAATGAAAAATACATATGTACATGCATGTTTTTCTATATGGTGTTTTTTTTTGCATGGATGAATGCCTCCCAGCCTTAGGAAAATGGTCAGAAAATGCGAGTGTTTTCAGAGTTCGAATAATGGTTTCAGTTGGGGTTTTGGATGAGTTGTGGTTGTGGTGCGATGTGTTTAATGGATGAGTCAGTGGAGAGACTCTGAGAGAGCAGAGAGAAAGAGGGAGAAGCGTTGTTAAGTTCTGTTGAAGAGGAATCTGTTGGGGTTGAGGGAAAGTCCCCTAAAGATATTACTCATGCGATCAATTGATATCAGAACATGGCATTTATGGATTGATTCATCGAAAAGGAAGAGGTTTTTGCTCAGAAAATCAAAGAAAATGAGTGTTTCCTGACTTTTAAACTGTTTTTCCTATCTCAAAATAAGTTACAGGTGTTTCAAGAGAAAGAAAAATACATTATTTCTGGAGCACAATAAAGGGGTATATAGTTGATCGATTATAGATTAATGTAGCTACTTTAAATACACATCAAACACTCTCCAAACCAATCGCGGCACCCCAAAGACAATCCCCAAAAAACTCTGCCAAAAAGCGCCCAAATCAATAGAAATCTAATAGATTTCTCCCTCTCCGGTTCCTTCCTCAATTAGCCTTATAAATTAGCCCATAAATAGAATAAATAGCAACACTATCCACACAAAAATAGACCCCACGAAAACCTGGTAACCGATAAAGAAGGAATCGAATATCTACGGCGCGTGGGGCATGGGGTTAAGGCAGCCCAGTAATTTGAGTCTCGTTTTTTGGGGAATTGGCTGCTCACACGCGAAAGACCAGCGAACCGACCCCCGAAACCCAGAAAAATCGTGGAATAAATCGAGAGACAAGTGAGCGACGCGTTGACGGCACACACACGTTTCGGGAAAATAGAGCAAACCCCACACACGCCACTCCAACGGAAAAACTAAAAGTAAACTAAGCACAGACGGGAAGGAAAATTAAGGAAAATGAAGGGGAAAATAAAAGACAGAAAGAAACAGACAAAGACAAAACACAAAAGAAAAAGATGCAAAGACGACACGCAAGAAATGCGTAAAAATAAAAATGAGCCAAAAAAACGGAGAAGAATACAGAGAAAATCATTTCGTTCGACGCCCCCCAACCAGACACCCAACCCATCCACCCACCACACACGCCTACATTCGCCCACCTCTTCCTCCCCCTACCATCCCCTGCTCGAACGTTTTCATTCATAAAAGAGAGCGGGGAAAACTTTAGCGGAAAATATGCTCCACAATAAAATATACAAATAAATGGCTGGGCTTAATGCAAATAAAAGGGGGGATGTGGCGGCAGTAGGCTCTCTTCGAGAGAACAGCCTCCTCCTCAGAAGTCGAAGGTCGAGGGGGAGGGAGCGGTTACGCGAGGGAATTTTCCCAGCAACAGCAAATGGCACACAGAAGTGCAATTTTTGTTTCGAGGGATCCCTGGAAAAGGGCGAGGGGCGGCAAATCACAAATGCAAAAAGGAAATGCCAATGGAAAAATGTGTGTGTTTTCCAGCAAAAAGAACAGGCAGGGGGATGGAGGAGTGTGGAAAGGGAAGGAGTGTGTTTGGAGGGGGAGGGACATGGCAGCGCCAGTCTTAAAGCTAATTTGCGGGTTTATCTTTTTCGGTCTGAAAATTGCATTTAATATTTGTTTCGAGTTCTTTTTTGGGTTACTTTTGAAGGAGAATCTGTTCTATAAAGAGAATGATCTATAGATCTATAAAGTATACATATGCTTGAGAAAAATCAAGAGCTATAAGACTAAAAGACCCTCTTTTCTGTAGTTTTGGATACCCAATATGTTCAGAGTCGAAGAACTAAAGCTACCAAAGAATCTAGAAGTTAGATCAGAAAGAGTATCTTCACATATGATCCTCAAATATAACCTTTCCTTATTGTATCTGTATCTTAAATTGTTAGCTCTTTAAAGCTCTTTAAAGAGTATCTTGATATTCGACTTCAAAAGCCAGTCTTTCTGGCTTCTTCATATTCTTTCATTGGCTTTTGTCGGTTGTTCTTTTTGATGTTCTTGCGGCTGCTGTATGCATCTCAATTTGGTTATACGGTGTAAAGTGATATCTCATTTATGTTGGACTGTGTAAAGTGATATTTATCACAATTAAGCGGCTGCACAGTGACCCACTAAAGTCAACAGCCACCGCCACACCGCCACACCCCACCAGCCACTTGCCACAGCTGCAGTTGCTCTTCTCTCATTGCACTAAGTGCTGCATGGAGAGGGAGGTGGCATGAATATAGAGCAGGGGGTGCCTGAAGTATGGAAAGTGTTAAAGGTCACTGAAGATCACAGCAGCAGCAATCGAGAGAGATGATCCCCAGAAATGTGTTAACCAGCAAATGGTTCAATTTGTTTTGGGGGTGCCAGTTCCAGCAAATTCCAGATATTTATCTATCACATATTGTAGGAGCATCTATTAAGAAACATATGGTGCATTTAGATCTGTTTAAAGTGCCTCGAAAATAGAGTATTTTTTTATACATTTCAAACGCAAACAAAACTGTGAAAAATCTAGAGAAAACTTATCATAAAATATGAGAAAATGTATCCGAAAAATAGGGAAATATGGTATGAAAAGTACCAAAAGCTTTCTCTAATAAAGTATAAACAGACAAAAACCATTTTAAACTTTTCTTCAGTGGCGATTTTCTATGTCATTTTCAGAATTTTCAACAAATTATTCTCCCATTTTCTTGTACCACTTTCTAGTCGACAAATTTTAATGCAATTTTTCCACTAGATTTTCCCAGAACATCCAACCATTCGACAGTTAGTTCCATCCGACAGTTACTTCTATAACTATTTGTGCAATGGCTTTCCCAGCTTTTCCACAGCTTCCACATTTTCCTCGACAGCAATCGCTTGCAATGTTGTTGTTTTTCTGTGGAATTTAGCGAAGGGAGGGGAGGGACGAAGAAATGTTTCTTAAGAAAAATCTCTCAAAAACAATGCAAACAATTTGCATATTACATCAACATGTTGCATGCCACACAGTCAAGATTGCAGTTTGTTGCAGTTGCTGCAGTTGCTGTTGCATATGCAATTGAGTTAAGCGCACTCCCGCACCCCACCCTCCACTTGGAGTTAAACGAGGCATGCCACCAAACGAGGCAGATGCAGTCGAATGATGCACAGTGCTGTCGCTGCTGCTGCTGCTACTGCTGCTGCTGTTGCAAGCTGCATGCGTGAGTAAGGCAGGCATTTGTTTCCCAAACAGCTATGTGGGGGGTTGTCTGTTGCATGCACCACCTCTTGCCTCACTTAGGGCTTTGCTGCTGCTGAAATCATCTTTAATATTGGTCCCATCTCTGACGCTGGCTCTGACATGCCACGCCCCTCTTTCATGCCCCTTTCTGTGTACTTGCAACACATTTATTCATACTTATTCATACGCTCTTGCTCTTGCTCGTTTCATTTTTTTTGTGTATAATTTCTTTATAATTGCCATTTCCCGTTTTAATGAATTGTTTATACGTTGAAAAGAGAGTCACAGCAGCAGGGGGGGAGGTGGAGGGGAGAGGCGGCCATGCAGGGGCCATGGGGGTCATGGCAACAGCGGAACAACAATACAAATACACACACAACACACATGACCGTGCCTCATGCACCATGCCTACGTCAGTGGGGCACAACCTAAAACTGAAACCCAAACACAGATACGGATACAGCACACGAGTAGATACATGGATACATGGCTTTTGGGGGGGCTTCAATTGCTGGCTGCCTGCCTGCTTGACCATTTTCATTGCTTCCGTTCCTTCAACTGTTGTACACTTTTTCCAGAGGGTTTTACTACTTTGAAAAGAAGTTTGTTATGTAGATACATTTACGTATAGATACATTTATATTCGATAAAGGCCTACAGGCGATAGGCTAAAGATATATCCATCTGTATGTCTGTTTCTATACCCAAATTTCGATGCATTTTTGACTGAAACACAGCCTAAACCAAGCTTTATCTTATGGCTACCATATAAACCCTAGATCTGTAAGATCTATAAAAGTATCTACATATTTCTCACCATATCTTATGGCCTACCCTTTAGAGCCTTCATATGTTAGAGTATCGCTTCCTTCGGCTTCCATAGCCCCATTCTTTTTCGACTTGTTTCTGCTTGCACTTTACTCTTTTCTTTTTTGGGAGGGTTGTTGCCTCGTTGTTGCAACTGTTTTTGTTGTTGTTGTGGCATGACAAACGGAAATTGTTTTCATTTGATTAGGGGGCGCACCACGCTGCTCGTTGCGTGTGTGCCACAAAAGAGGAGGAAGGGGAGGGAGCGAGCGAGGGTTGTATCCATACGACGGAGGATATGCCCCATAGAAGAGGCAGCAGCAGCCCCTACCTAACCGCAAGGGCACGAACCTCTTAATGCATTTGAGCGACCGCATTGGGGATTTCCCCCTTGAACCCCATACCATACCATAAATTGAGTTGATAAAAAGATAATGATGATGATGATAATGGGGATAGGGATGATTAAGGGGATTGCTGCTGGGGGATGGAAGGTGTGTTGTCCACAGCCTTGTGGCTTAATGGCTTTTTATGAGGTTTTAATGGGACAAAGGAGTGGCTGCAACTTGCACTGGCACTGGGAGATGAGTAATGGGAGGAGGATAATGCATTCCTACAATCTCTAACTCTTCTCCATGGCATCCTCCCCAGAACCCCTTCAGTCTTCCCTTAAAAAACTCTCTCTTTCTCTGTTTCCTGGCTTTCTCATGACTCAACTTCTGCACAGGAATGGATCGATTCCTATAAATAGTTGCCTACCTCAACAGCCAGTAGCCCTCTCATAAATTTTCTTTAGAACACAATTTCGTTTAATCGTTCTTTTCGCTGGCGAATCGCAAATTAGTCAACCATCCCCTCCTATCGGTACAAATTGATATAATTGTTACGAAAGCTTATCAAAAACACCAGTGCCGGCGTCTGCTAGTACACTGTTTATTTCGGTCTCTGTTCTGTTCTGTTCTTATCTAAGAATTTCTTTAAAACACAGCGCCGTGGTGGCGGCAATGAGGAGCCATGCCGTTCGAATGGCCAGAATCGTTGACATCATACCCTGTAATAATCGGAGGGGGGCAGGGAGCAGGGGGAAATTGAAGCACAGCTACAGCTACAGCCCCAGGCACAAGGCAAATAAAATTGAAATGGTTAACGCGTGTGGCTTCTACACATAGTATGACATCATAGTTTTTTGAAAGGGAGAGAGTGTAGAGTGGTGGGGTGTGGAGTGAAGAGGAGGGGCTGCAAGTGCTGAGTGGGTGCTAAGTGCGTGCCGCGTTTGTATGGATTTCTAGAGCCATAGACACCCCCTCGGAGCAGCAGAAATTATGATGGGGGAAGGGCATGAAATCCATCTGGGGAATCCATCTTGTTGGAACGGTAGAAAATCTGTTGTGGTAGGAAAAATATAAGGGAAAACTACGAGTTCTTAAAGTGGAAATAAGAAAAATATTTAAGAGGGTTTCGGGTATAATTTTAAACAAAAGAAATGCTCATTAAAGCTGTAGATATATAAAAATTTTTTGAAATATTATAAAGGATTTCGGGAAATAAACAAATTTCAGATTTTTGTTTTTTTTAACCTGAAAGATGTTTCTTTTTTGATGTATAATTCAATGCAGAAGAATCTTCTAGGAACCGATAACCTTCACGATATAAACCCGTTTTAAATAATCGTTTATAGTATTTTAAAACTTTGAAGTCTTCCACAGACATATTTTCAATGAATATTCATTGAAGAACCTACTATAAATACCCGTGATAAATATATGATGATTACTTCCACAATTAAACCACAAAAACCCTATATTTCTATACATATTTCTATTATTTAAACTCTTAAAAATTAGAAACAAATTTAAAAATATATTTTTGACCCAAAGAAATATATACTATATTTTAGTTTTCGCAACAAATAAATTGGCAACAACAAAAATCTAATTGACAATAAATTCCATTTATTTCTATTTTTTCGTACCTCCCACCCCAACCCACAACGACACAAACTCCGAAAACAAAAATATACTCAAATATACTCAAATCCTGCCCCTTGTTTCTACCTTTCCCCCACACAAAAACCACAACTACAAAAACTACAACCTGCCCCCGAATGAAAAACAAATGAAAAACTCCCATAAACGTCGAAAAAAAACAATAAAAAACAATTTAGAAAGAGACGGCGCCCTGGCATCAGATGTGGACGCATATGAAACGCCTATCGCACGCCTCCAAAGTCAATTCGACGAGCAGCCTGACGGCCCAGAAAACCGATGTGGGTGGATCCCCACATCCCCATCCGCATCTGCATCCACATCCACATCCCAATATGACGCCCACAGGGGGCGGCACGACAACAACAGCGAGCCAGGGGGGAATGCCTGGGAAATGCATTCTATTCCCGGATAGGACGTCCTCCCTGAAAAGCTCAATGTATACGCAACAGGTGTACTTCAGGCCCGATATGGTAGGAATACAATCTGTATCTTCTATATAGCTATAGATCTTAGATTCATATTGGCATGGTTTTGGATTTCGATTGGTTCATTGGCTCTCAAACTGTTGAAATGGCTGAAAATTCGCTTTGATTTTTTGTTGAATTTCTTTTTGGTTTTTTTTTATGGCACCTTCCACTTATAAATCCCACAAATCTGTTTTAAGTCTCACTTATGTTAATTAATGATCTTTTTTTGGCTAATGGTTTTATGGATTTTTTATGAATTTTTATTACAATATTTTAAGCGTTTCTTTTTTGCCTGACTTTTATGCACCCCCCAAAGAAGATCCTCTTCAGAGTTCAGCGTTGCATTAAATGCACAAGAAATATCGTATGAATGCAATAATCATAATCATAATAATAATAATCATAATCTTCATAAACCAACGACATGGCAAATGCCAGGCAATTGACTTTTTACCAAGGCAACCCACCACCCCACCCCACGCCAGGCCACGCACTCCCCTCGAAACTCTTGTTCCAGGGGCAAGTGCACCACAAAATCATAGAACCATAACTTGCTGCAGAGTGAAGCATGCAAAAGTTGGGGCTTTATGGCGGGGTTTAGCCATGCACTACAAGTACATGGCAGTAAATGTACAAGAGAACTACAGTGGAGACTCAATAAGGCGAAAGAGGGACCAGAATTGTAGAGAATTTGGATAGCAAGCCATTCAGAGATGGAAAAATAGTATAAGGTTTCAAGTAAATGAAAGCATTTTACTTCCGAAAACAAACAGACAAATATTCTCCTCCAGAGAGAGGGAGAGAAAGAAAGTGATGGATAGGAAGTGGTAGAATAGATAATCTTTGATCGAAAGAAAATTAGTTTCCCAAAGAGACACTCCACAACAATCTATAAAGATCGAAGGCCTTTCCTTAGAGTCTCTACTGTTGTCGTCATACACTTATTTCATTCAACCACCCATAGCCATGGCTCCCCCTAGCAACAAAAGCAGTTCGCTCTCTAGTTTAACCCCCACTTTAAACATCAGTTTTCTATAGTTTAACCCCCACTTTAAATATAAATATACATATAGCCATACAACCCACAAAAAGGGTGACCAGAGCCACAGCACAACAAATTTTTGTTTGACATTTTGTATGGCATTTGATGGATAAAAACCTTAGCACAATATTTACCAGGCGATTACTTCCAGCAGATGGAAGCAGGGGGAGCTAAATATTTAATGCCAGCTACGTGAGGCTGTCATAAATTTCAAGATAAATCAGCATCAGGGTCAGGAGTATCGTTTGGACAGTAGATGGAATGTAAGCCAAGAATCAGAGCCATCAGTAGGGGGGAGCCATCAGAAAGCGTGAAGTGAAGTGAAGGTGTGTGCTGCTGCTGCCAAAGGTCGCTTTATGCAAATTGCATTTTGGGATCGGATCGTTTATGTTTCATTGTTTCACCAGCTGACATTTCGATTGAATCTATATCAGAGAATCCAGAAACAGAGGCGGAGGCTGAGGCAGAGGGATAGCCGGCAAACAAAGGAAAAACCGGCTAAAAGTTGAACCAAAGCCGGCCGCTTGCCGCTTTTTTGTGGACAGAAACCTGTACAACCTCTGTGTTTTTCTGTGTCTGTTGTGTCTGCTGTGTGTTATTTTTTTTCAATATCAAGACACATTCGAAGCTTCATTAACATAATTGATGCGCCATTGAATGGACTATGGGCCTCTGCTGTGCTCTGCACTGCTCTGCCGCTCTACGGCATGGAGGCTTCGTCTTGGAGTCTCATTATATTGTCTTCATGGCTCGTTCGTCGGGGCAGAGGCGAGGCAGAGCGAATCGCTGGACAGGTTTTCCTCCTCCGATCCATGCGCAACGATCTTGAACCGGTTTACAGTTTTTCAGTCTGTTACAAGTCCACCCCACCCCACCACAGCACAACACAACACAACTCCATCTCCATCTCCGAAGCGACTCCAAAGCGACTCCAAAGTGAATCCAAAGCGAAGCTCTCCAATTCTGTCTGTGGCGATCTACTCTGTAATTTTCAATTTCATTTCATGAAAGAAAGAACAGCCTCCCCTCTCATCTCCTCTACCACTGATTGATGCACTGAATGCCTCTGCCTAATGGGCTGTCCAAAAAGCTAAAGCTGAAAGTAGGAAAATACAGGAAAAGTGTGCGGAAAATGCTCAAGACGTTATCGAGTGGTCTAAGAGAGCTGTTTGTTGCTGTGTTTATCTAAGTGGGAAATTATTGTACGAGTATGATTGATAATGTGGGGCTCGGCAAATGAGAAATAAACGATACAAGTGGGTCATTGGTATAGGAAATATATAGAGATGACATCTAAATATAAAAACTGTAATTAGAAATCGTTTTAGTAGATGTTTAGCAAATACTGGGTAATACTGTTTATTTAATAGATTCCTTTTGGTGGGGTATATCATATTTTAAAGCTTCTGTGAATAAAATAAAAAATTATTAATATATCTAAAAATTCAGGGAAATACTGGTTTTCGAAATATATGATTCCATTCATAGTTTTATGGGCAAAAATCGATAGAATTAGGGTTTCCGAAAATATTGACAAATACTCGTTTTCGAAATATGTTTCCATTCAGAGTTTCGGCATAAAATCGGTTAAAAGTTGAAAAGATTTTGATTATATATATCAAAATTAAATACTGAGAAATACAGGTTTTGTTGATCATTCATTCATCAATGAATCATACGATTATTGCACTCCTAACATGAATACTTCCTATAATTATCTTTAAAAACTGGAAATCATTCGAGAATCCCTAAAATTATGGCTTTCGTGAAAGATCTTTCAAGATTCCGGCTTCATTGCCGTAAGAATCTCAAGAACAAAGGTCCAAATACCTTTGAATAAGACCTTTATGGATGTTAGATTTCTTTCATCTAAGAACAGACCTAAAAGAAAACCTGAATAAAGAATTAAGAATTCTTCTTTCGGTTCTTAGATGAACGGCTCTCTTGTCCGCCATGGGCCATGGAACGCATGTGCTGTAAATTGCTTGTGTAATTATACAACAATTTCGCCCCAAAGGCAGCCCTAGACCCCCTCCATCCCCTGCATCAAATATGCGAAAAAGAATATGGAAACTCCATGTGGAGACTGGACTATTAATTACGGCATCGGCTGTGGCTGCTAGCTGCTGGCATCAGCTGCTAAAAGTTAATGAAATTTTTGCGGTTCGAGGCATTTGGCTTACATAAAGCGATGGCTAAAGCGATATCAATCAAAAGTCCCTTCTTTTTATGTTATTACATGATTCGATTTATAGAGCAGGAGAGCAAGAGGGGGAGACCCAGAGGAAAAGAGGGAGAAAAGAAAAGGCCCCCAAAGGCAAACAGGTTTCAGGCGCTACAGAGGCAAAGACTCCGCAGGCCGCAGGAAGATAAATGGCAGACAAAGGAGTGGAGTAGGAAAGGAGTGGAAAAGAGGGAATAATATCCCCATAATGCAGTCACCGCATCAGCAAAAAAAATCTATATAAAAGGCAATATATAATGGGAGTAGAGACAGGACTGAGGACTGAGGACTGGAAAAAAGTGCAGTGAAATAACGTAGGAAAATCACAATTCAATGCCATTTTTCTTTACTTCATATTTGATATTCCTTCTGGCGATGATTCCGTTTTACTCGTAGGATATATCTCTCGTATAAATCAGCACTAAAAGTCGGTCCCAAAAACAGCGGAAGTACTTTTTGTTGATGCTTGAAGAATTGGCAACAAAAGGCTCTGGAATCTGGAATCTGGAATCCTATGGAATCCTGGACAGCAGCAGCTGTCATTTGGGATCGCAGGGAGAACAATGCATTGGCTATGGCTATTGATATTGGTTATTGGATATTTGTTACTGGGTTTTTTTCCACTTGTGCCGCTGCCTGACATTTCCCTGACTCCCTCTGCCATTTCCTCGCTGTTTGAACCTCTCGGCCTCTCCTCGGCCATTCCCTTGGTGCAATTGTCCGAGTGGAAACCATGTGTGCCTCCGACAGTGCTCCTCGCTTTGTTGCATTTCGGCAATCATGCATCGTGGGGAAATGTTTTCCTTTTATTTTCTGCGACATCTGACAGTTGAATTGGTCGGAGCCGAGGCCCATAGCTGGAGATATTAATTCTGTTTACCTTTTGACGACTCTTCAGGTGGAGCGAGCGGCATTGCATTGTGTGTGCACTGTGGCATGCCACATGTTACTGAGCCTTGTAAATATTTAATTGAAATCGATTTGGGTAGCATGGGAGGAAAAAGGCAGATCCATTGTTCGAATCTTCCAATGAACTTCTAACAGAGTTTCTAGACCCTTTTTTGGTTGTTAATTTTTTCAGAATTAGCTTTAGAGTTCTCTCCACCGCTGCTTCAAAGTGCTGCCGCCTTAGGTGGCGCCCCCACCGCCCTCGTACTCCCCTTCATTGAGTTTTTCACCCACATTCACTTATTGGTCTTCTCTTCACTTCTCTTCTCTAATTAGCGGCGTGACCTTAATCACTTAAGAGTTTACATAAAGCCTAGAGGCACAGGCCCAGGCCCAGGCCCAGGCCCCCATTGCTCCACTTGCAACTCCCACACGCTGCTCCCCCTGCCCCCAGAATAGAACAGGTCTCAGTGACGTAATCTGCTGTATCTTTCAGATAAGATAAAACTCTAAAGATAATGCAATTCCAAATGCCAGATGCCAGCACGAAAATAAAACCAAAATCTTATACAAATTTTTGTGTCCGAGTTTTGTATTTTTTGGCCACGCGCTGAAACACACCACAAAAAATAGTTTAACCTTTTTTGGCGGGCGACCCACCATATAAGGAAAAATTACTTAAAGTTTCGTTTTTTTTATTTATTATTGAATTTTCTGTTTGGTTGTGGGCCGATTTTTAGAGGCGACATTTAAGTTGTTCGCCTGTCAATCGGAATTACGCGTAGAGTTATTTATGGGGCGATGACTGGGAAGGAAGACCTTCGGCTAAAGAAGAACTGAAGGTAGAGTGTGGATGGGTGTATATTCTTCTCGTTAGCACACCACAACTTCCGCCTTTCAAGCGGGAGAGAGACCTTCCTTCTCTATTAATTATGAAAGTTGTGGTCCCGCGAAGAAGCCCCCAATTAACAGACGCCACTCTCTCATCGAGGGGCCCTCAGACAATGCATTCGCTTTGTTTTCCATCAATCCCAGGGTCGCAATGTGCTGTGGCATGCCATCGGCAGATGCAGCCATGAGAGAGAGGTCTCTCGAAGATCGAAGAAGTCTCCCATCCTTTCCTTTTCCTCACCGACCAAATCGTTTGGTTTGAATGCTAATTACCTCTCACTTATCCCCAGACACTCAAGTGCAATGATCTGAAGAGTGATCTTGTCTATAGGGAGGGGGGCTGTGACGCTGCTACTATAGGGAGAGGGAGGGGGCTATAGGGAGAGGGAGGGGGCTATAGGAAGTGATGCTGCCATCAGTAGACATCTCTCATCGTCTGATGGGTAATTAAGGCCCCCACCCCCCATCCTCTCTCTTTCTCTGGGAAGAGTTCTTTAACCCCTCTATAAAAAATATGGTATAAATAATTTCGCACTCAATTAAATGTCCCACACTTTCACATCCCATAGACATCGTATATAAATTCTGGTTCCGCTTGGTGATCTGCTGTTTATATGTATATTTTCCCATTAAATTCTTCAATAAATTACTCACATTCTTCTCTCATTCTTTTTACCATCTCTTTGTAGGTAAGTTCTCTACGAAGTTCCCTTTCTCTCTGTCGCCCGTGACGTCAGTAAGTAGCCTACTGTTCGATTACCTTCTTCGATTACCCCGTGAGTAATCGCTGAGGTAAGAAGCACTTCAGCTGCAATCAGTCGCATGAAGGGGGGGAAGGGAGTGCACCTCGCGTGCATCTTTGCACTGGGTGTAATTTTTGATTAATTAATGGGCGGGGCCCGGCGATAAGTACGATGCAGGAAGTACATTTTGAGGCAAAGAAAAGACTCCAAAAAGGTGCTTCTCATTAACGAGAGGTGCTTCACGAGAGCTTGGATGAAGGGTATCCCATGGGAAATGAGGAAATTGTTGGAGCAAATGGAGTGCTTTTATGGATTTATCTTATAAGGAACTAGATCGAAAGAGCACTCTTTAGAATGCGGAAATTTGTCAACCATATTTCTGCTCCTTTCCTTAACAGAAAGCTACTGGCTTCGGAAAACGAGTTCCCTGCGATAATCTCTGGGAGTAATTCGATCATTTGTCAGCGGCCCCAAAGTTGGAGATCAGCCAAGCAGCAACCATAATTCATTTCCTTATGGACGGGAGAGGAGACAACTCTCTGGTTCTCGTATTCTCTCGGATTCTCTTGTATCTTCTGGCATTTCAATTAACCATCCATCCATCCATCCACCGAACGAACGAACGAACCACTAAGCCAATTTCAAAGTTGATTTCATTTCGATTCGGACACACTTTCATTGAGTGAGTGACTTTCACATGAGAGTCTCTCTCTCTCTCTCTCTCTCTTGCAAGTAGATGTTTCTGCTGCTTTGTGTATCTTGTGTTTTGATTAAAGAAGAAGATTCGGTGGCTCTTTTTGCAAATTACTTTCATTTTCTCTGTGTAAGCCAAGAGAAACTGTGGCTAACAACTTCGTTGACAAACTGCCAGGGAAACAGCCAAAGTTGCGGACAGCTCAGGATAGGATTTAAGAGACATGTCAGGCACTCCTCTCCGGTCTCTGCCCCAAAGTGTGTCATGCAAATTTTCCTTGTGCTGTTCACTTTGTCTGTAATTTGATATTGCCATTAGTTTGCTTGGATGTACACTGTTCACTGTACACTGTACAGTGGGCGCACTCGACTGTGGACAAGGAAGTACATATCTTTGTATCTTTTTCCACCCTTTCGAGGCGCTGCACTTGACAGCAGCGATTATGTTACTCGTCTTCGTAGCAGTTGTAGTCGTACTTGTGTAGTGGGCGTTGGGGGGCTCTGCCTCTGCCTCAGCTCTGCCTCTGCTCTGCATTATGCATGCCATGACGCTCATTAGTGGGTCGCTTGTTAGACGACTAAAGAGATTGCCCACAGGGAGAACATGGGAGGACGAACCCAAAAGAACAATGCCTCTAAATTACCCTCAAGGCAACCACCGAGTGGTTGGTGGCTCTCTTTGCCTTTAAATTAGCCACGAAAAATCTCCAAGTGGAACTTTCAGAGTTCAGAATTCCATTAGAATGACAAAACTTTTAAATGGCTCGAGTTTTGAGGGATTGCAACACACAGAGAGCCACAGAGCCAGCACTTAACTTGAATGTCAAATGTCAGATGATTTTGCTAAAAAAAATCCATAGAAATTAGCTCTTTAAATGAAGAATGACACTCTTCTGCGAGTAGATCCAAAAATAAATGGCAATTGAATGGAAAGAGGAAAGTGGAAAGTGGGGGGGAAAAGTGTTGACAGTCGCTTGATGTTGCGTTGAAATATTAAAGTGGGGAAAAAGATACTTATATTTCCAGAGGGAAAACCTATTAGGCAAGAAAACAGTGATGATTGGTTGATGATTAGAGAAGGGGTTTCCTTCAATGAACGCTTGTTTTGTGGCAAGTTATTGGTGGAATGTATTTTCAACACTTTGTTCCATTTGAGTATTAATTAAATGTGCGGGAATGTTGTAATAAATTCCCCATAGTGACACTTTTTGTAGCTCGTAGCGACACTTTTTCTAGCTCTCGTTTATAGAAACTTGTTTCATTGTTAACGAAAACTAGTTCCTTTGGCAACATTTCCGGTCTATTGGCTGACAATTACCCAAAAGGAAACACTGGGAAATGTCTACGTTTAATTGAAAGTAGTTCCTGTATGAAGTTAAGGAGATTACTGGAGGCTTAAGACCGAAAAACTAAAGGAAATAGCTTTAGATTTATATTTAGGAAATTCTCTCTCACAGAAACTCCACTTTTATGAGTATTTTAAATGCTAAAAAAGGCAAAACCGCAGCCGAGGTACGCTGCTGCATGACGCGTGAGCAAATATCTCAATGCCACACCCCTTCCTTGACATCCAATGCATTTTGCAACTCATTTAAAATCATTTACTGGCTCTTTGGACATCCCTCCACCGCTCCGACTCTCCAAAAATATATAAATCATAATAAATTTCAATCAAAATTGCATAACTCTTCGGCTGTAACCCCTAACCGTTAAAGCAGACAATAAAAAACAATGGAAATGTTTTATAAAATATGCATTTCACGATGTCGATGTTGGGGAAGTCTATCTCTCTATCTATCGGTGGAGCGCTGTCCACTTTACGATTGGCCACATTAATGAAATTTATTCACTCGCAAAGACCACAAATGAGTGGACGGAAACTGAAGAGATGGAGAGATGGAGAATGGGAGAATGGTATTCCATAAATACCAAACCGCAGGCATTTTTCAATGTTTAACGCTTTGCAATGTCAACCGGACAGCCGTGGCAGCATCAGTGGCGGTGCTGCCACAACACATAGTAATTTGCATCCATCAGATACAGTTTTATTTCTGCTTATTAAAAAAAAAATATCAACAAAGCAACAGAAAATATCATTAAAAATGCCTGCAATTTGCATACAAATCACGTATCTGCAACAGTTTTTTGGCAAAAAAAAAACAGAATTCGTAATAAGCAGAAATATTTCTTGAATGAACTTGCGTCAGCGTGAACTTCGGCAGAAACGTAGATACACATGTAGCTATATTATATATATACATATATATTTATATGGCCAGATCAGTCCGGTGGGTGATTCACTTTTGTCTCTCTCGCTCTCGATTTCTGTGAATGAGTAACGCGTTATGGAAATTCATGGCGAATAAAAACAGATACAAAAACCGAGAGATACTTTCGCTCGCGACACGAGAGATCTAATTGCCGGTTCAATTAGTCAGCGACACAGAGACGCGTGTGGGATGTGTCCCCCCATCCACCCCCTGGCTAATTGTTACAGATACATTTCTGCCTCGGTTAGATAAGGGGAATGCCAGACCAAATGTATCTGCAAGATATTTGCTCTCCGCGGAATGCAAGCATTTGTTGTTTGAACAATTAAATTCATTAAAATTCACGCTTATGGCACATTTTAATTAAACGAAAGACAAAAACCAAACCAAAGAGAGATTTTTAGTTGGAAAACGCATCTTAAAGATACACCAACAAACCAGAGTTCAAAGACACTCGGGTGGGGGTGTAAGAGTACCTCCACCCTGTGCTTCCTGTTTTTCAACTACTTGAAAGATACAAAAACTGTGATAAAGATACAGATGCAAAGATACAAATTGTTGCCCCATTTTGGCATTGTTTTAGCTGGCAATTGTTATGATTATTTCCCCCCCTACCCGCCAGATTTCATTCATAATTCTCTGACACATTTCCACACAGATAGCATAGCCCCCGACAGAAAACTTTCCCAAATGGTTTCGAGGGGCTTGGTGTTTCATAATTTGGCCAAAATGTCTTTGAACCCCATTTTGGAAACGTGTTAATGAGTGCGCGCATTCAAGCTTCGAGCTGCTCTTTTTTTGACGAAAAAAAAGCATTACGAAATCCGAATCCGACTTCAATTTCAAGCCCCGAAAACTTTTGGCTTTTCTCTGCCGCTTTCGCAAGTGAAATGAAAAGAAAACCCAACCCAACACTCCACTCCACTTCACTCCACTCTCTTCTCTGTTTAGTTTTACATATATATATATTTTTTTTAAGGGGGCAGCGGGCTTAATTATATTTTTTATTTATTTAGTTTTGTCTGGTGTCTGGTGGTCTGATGGTCTGTTGGGGTTTTCTGTGTTAATTAGATGGCGCTGTACATTTCTCTCAACTGCCGCCAGAAAAAGAGGGGTCAAGGAGGAAGCAAAGCCCAAAGGTAACTAGAATATTTAGACAAGAGATTTGGGGAGATGTTTCGCCTAAGAAAAGAGATGATCCCTCTACAAAACACTTCCTGCTAATATCTTTACAATAGAATTTTCCAATTGAAAGAATCTCAAATGCTGCTGACTAATGGAAAACATTGGGGAAATTCTACTCAAGTGTCAAACAGTTTTTCTGTGTGTGTGCGTGTGTGTCTGTGAACCAATTTCTTTTCACTCCTTGACATTGACACAGACACAACTTTTACCAAGACCTCAATTACAATCAATCACACATGGCGTTCGTCTGTCCGTCTTTTGGCCAAAAACCAAAGCCAAGGCATTCTCTGGCCAATGGCCAAAACTGTAACCAAAGACGTGTGTGCGTGTTTTGTATGAAAATTACAATAATAATAGAGGAGAAAAACCGCCTCCCTGCATCCTAGGAAAAGTTGTGGCCTCCTTAGTGCAAAAATTTCATTTATCACAAACTTCTTCCTGGCTTTTGTGCAGCCTCCTTTTGTGTGATAAAAATGACAAAAGACTGTGGCCCTGCCCCTGCCCCTGCCACTGCCCCATGGTTAATGATGATGACAACCAGTGGAGAGGAGAGGAGAGGAGCGGAGCGGAGCAGAGTATCCTCTTTTGGGGGCAAGGCGGCACTTGTTTTCCTAGTTTTTCCTTTAGATTTCACTCTCGAAAAAGATTGAGGACAAAAGTGGTTAAAGCGGTTTTCCGCAGCAAATGTCACTTTTCCACGTTTCGAGCAGCTTTTCATTTTCGTTTTCATTTGGCGGAAAGTGCAACAAGTTTTGCAAAAAAAAAACTAAATATTTTTCTATTAATTATTAATTTGTGGATAAATTAAGAGCAGGTTATGAGTCAGGAAGTGCTAGTCAAACGAAGGAAAGTTATACACCTAAAAGATACAAGATGCATCTGTAAGATACACCCAACAGAAGAACCTGCTTGCAGCACTCGTATATCAAACCACTTGACTTCCACTCGCAGACACAAACCATTCATCATTCAACATTCATTCGGCGTGTGAGTGTGAGTGTTGGGGCTGTCCGTCCATTTGGTGGTGGCTTCTTCTTTTCCTTCTGTTAGTCGCGAGTACATGACCCACTTGAAGTATGCATGAAAATCAATGGAGCTTACAAAATATTTACCGCCCATTAGCACATCATAAAGAGAGGGAGAAGGAAGGGAGACGTACTCGTAGATATTTCTCACGTCTCTCTCTCTCTCTCTCTCTGTGGTGGAGGGTCCTTCAGGGGCTACCTCTATGCTAATCAGACGAATGTCGTTGGAAATATGAGACTTCTTTAAGTAAAAGACTTCTTATGACATGTGTGTGTGGAAAACAAAAGCGGAACGAAGAACACATGTAAGACTTCTGTTTCGACAGGGGAAATATACATCTTCTGAAGTGCACAATGGCATGTCTTTGATCGGACTTGAAGGAAGCGCCTGCAGAGAGGTTCTTTGGGTCAGAGACCACCCACCCTGCAATTCTGTAGTTCCTATTTCTTCGGACCTCCTCCCCCTAAAAATCAATAGCCACCCACAAACGAGCACAGCTTTTCTGCAATTTAATTATTTATAAACAGAGCAAAGAGAGGGCTCTGTGGAAATCACTTCGCCTACCTGCAGGCTACAAATGAGGTGGACATTTTCCTAAGAACTGCAGCAGGTGCCAGCAGGCGACAGGGCGTTCATTAAGGAACGCCATGCCATATCCCGCCGGCGCTCACTCACTCAGAAGGGACATCGGAAGGGACAGGACCATGGGTCTTTCTTTTGAATCTTTTTTTTTTTGGCATGCATTAACCTTAATGAACTCTGGCTACTGGTTCCAGGTCTGGTGTGGAGTTCGTTCTACCTGAAACCTGGCTGCTATTATAAATAATTGCACAAGAAAAATGGTTCAAAGTAGTGCAAAAGTTTCCCCCACAGACGCACACATTTCCCTCTCTTTTGAATGACAATGGGCACTCCACCTGGCATAGTTCTCACGGCCCGAGAGGGGGCAGGTCTCGGGTCTTGTGGGCAGGCCAGCAAAGTGAACAGAGTTGCGTTTGTCTATTGTTTATGGCTAAAAAGATACGAGATCGTAGATGTAGGAGGGTGAAAATGTGCGAATGAGAGGCAGAAACCCATGGAGACTCAGTGATCAATAATCTTGAGACAATTATCTGGTATAGAAATCAGAAGGGAAGTTATAGAGCCTGCCCTTTAAGCCTTTAAGCCACATACGAGTATGTACTTCCCCTCTTTCTCATCAGCCTTCGCACACTTTTCATTCATTCCCCAACGAAACCGAGCCGTCATTCAAGTGTCAAAATATCCCCCATTTAGCCCTCCGTTTCAGCTTCAGCCTCACCTTTCGGCTAATCATAACAAGCCATAAAACCCATAGCCAAAAAAAGTGTGAAAACCGTACGAAAAAATGATTGACAGCAATTTTAATTGAAGCATTGACCAAAGGAGAGGATGGAGGAGAGCATTGGATGGCATGGAAGCTCTTGTCATCTGCCAGTTAGTTAACGCAGCGTTCAATCAAATGAAAGTCTAGACAAAAGTGAGAGAGAGAGATAGAGAGAGACCGGCAAACAGCAAAAACTTGGCTAAGAGGAGGCCTTTTGCCGTTGATGAATGACCGCATCCGAACGAACTTTGGCCAGAGACGTCTGATGATGATCCAAACAGCAGATTGACAACCCGAAAGATACTCGTAATTGTGCGGAGCTTTTGGGGGAAAGAGTCAAGTGCCTTGGTTCAGGTTTGCGGTTTTTTTAGTCAGGCCAAGCCTCTTGATGTTAACAAAAATCTTGTTAATATTCACTGGCTAATGTACTTCACACCTTTGTTTGTGCCTCCACCGCCGCGAATTCGTGAATCCGTGAATCAGTGTGCGCTAAAAGTAGCTGAAAGATACAGATACTCGCGTATTCGGTCGCGTACACTGCGCCATTCACTTCCTCGTCGTCGTCGTCGTCGCGAGCTGTATTTAAATTGCTCATCAGCCGAACAACAGGGTGGAAAATAAATAAAACAATATTCTAATTTACATAAACAATTAAAGGCAGCCAAGCGAGCCGCAAATAAACCCCCAATACCAAGGAGAAACAGCGAGAAAGGCAGCAAATTTCCCACAACAGATTATTGCACTTGAAAACCCCATGAAAATTAGAGGAAAAACTATGCACTATACACTGTATGGAGTGTGGCATTTTGTTAATTGTTTAATGTTTAGTGTGACAATTAAGAAATTATTACTCATGCCACGGTCTGATGCGGTGCGTACGGACGGACAGACTCCGGTGAACGCCTGACCTTATAGAGACCGCGAGTGTCACTCGCGCTCTGTCTGTCTGTTTGTCACTCGTTCGCCCACACTTTGAGATACAAAATTGAGAACGAGAAAGAATGCTGGGGGTGATAGATCGACTAGAAGATACCTTCTATCCAAAGGAGATTCTTAAAAGGAAAAGAAAATAAGGAACAAATTATAGTATTCTTCTTTATTTCTTTAGTATGTTTGTAATAATCATCCAACCAAGATGAATTTCGGCATTTAGGTAGAAAATAACTATATCTTTTACCAACTTAAAGCTCAATGCTATAGCTTTTATAGTCTTCGAGCTACAGGTTTATATACAGAGAGATATATGGATGGAGGAACCATCTCAGTCATTCTTTGGGCTTGTAAGTGCAGGGGTAGCCGGGGTAGGTGTTATATAGACCCCCTCCCTTGTAGTCAATATACCCTTTGTTCTCTACTAGTACAGGGTATCTAACAGCTCTACAGACAAATATATCGGTTGGCACACACTTGACTTGAACCCCACTCGATTTTTGTTTACTATAGAACTTGTTTTGGCTCGCTCTCCGGCTCTCTCACGCCTCTATTCCGATTGGATTGGTCAAGAAAGCTATTTGTATATCTGAAAGATTTATAACATAATCATAAAATGCATTTAGTGGCCTTGCAGGTGTTTCGTTTTCGAGAAATATAATACATTTACATATATTTTTTGTATAATTTTCAATTCAAGAGAAGCTTTTCCTGCAATTAGATGCTTAAGCTGCTTGGCACGACTTATACCCTACTTATAGGGCAATAATCCCATCGTCTTATGATCTATAAACATGTTTTCTTAAGCTCTAAATTCTCTTTGCAAGTTTCTTAATCTTCAAATTAGTTTTTTCGAAGTGTTTTCCTTTCAAAAACATACATTTCTGGCTTCTTATAGCTCTAAATTAATTTTGATTAATTTTCAAAGTAATTAATCGAATATTTCTCTATCTTTTTGTGTATTTTCAGGTGAGTTTCAACCGAAGAATCTATCGCTTTTGTGTGTTTTGCCAGGCAAGATCAAACCAATATTTTAGCCACTTGATTCTGCTGCTAATAGGCTGCCATAACTTGTATCTAGATACATTTCTGGCAGCCACTAGAGCCACCCTTCCCCATTCAAGAGGGAGAGTGCATCAAATCTTTTCCCATAACAATGTAGCAGCAGGAAAGAAAAGTCGTAGAAAATTCGCTGTCTTGCAGTTTTTCCTGCTGTCAGATGCGAATACAGAAATACCAAAAAAGAATACAGAAATACAGAGAAAATACCAGAGACGACAGGGAGCAGCGGCTGTCGCTCGCATGTGTTGCACTCTCGCTACGTGTTCATGTTGAATGTCATAATCAGGCAGCAGCGGCAGTGGCAGCGGCAGCGGCAACTGCCACACACACATTCCGAATGTTGTGCGCGTATCTAGATACAAAGTTGGACTGCAAACAGCATGTGAGAATGGTGTTGTTTTTAGGGGCGGTCTCATGCTAGGCGTGACCTTACATAGTTGCGGCTAATAGATACGGCTACAAATACGACTACGAGTATTCCAAAGATACACATTCTCAGAGGAGAGGTGGCTGTGAGAGAGGGGGCTGCCACATCAATTGCAACACCTTACAGCTCTCGAGGAGAGCGAAGAACCACATGATTTTTTTATCGAGGAGACCCCATGACGCCATCATCATCGTCACAGGGGAAGGAAGCTGGCGGAAGGAAGGAGAGTCGAGAGTGCTATGCAAAAATATGCATAGAATTTTTAAAAATAAATCAAGAGAAGGAATATTTTTAATAGAAGGGAAGATAGAAGATGGAATACTCTATGTGGAGGAAGAGTGAGAATTGAAAACATCCTTCAACCTCTAGAAAACGATTCTTTAAGCTGAAGAAAAGTATGCTTCTGTTTGATCACAGATTCAACCATCCGTAGCCCTATTTCGGTGGATTTTTGAATGAAATATTATTGGTAGAACTAATGTTCATTCTTTGAGTAGATGGAAATAAATTTGAGTGGAAGTAGGGCTTAGATTTGTACAAATTTATACTTTTAAGTATAAAAGATGATAGTTCTTAAAACATAATCATTCACAGAATTTCTTGAACTTATTCTTCTGTTAGATAAAGCATTCTACCACGTTTCTTTAATCATATTTGATGGGAATTTCCATAGTAATTAAAGGTTTAAGTAGTATCTTTGTTTTAATACGAGTATATTCCCTCCCATCAAGCAACTGTTTCTTTCCTTCTCTCAAAGTCCTAATACCCTCTATCATACCCTATCCAAAACCGAGGCAAAAGTCAGCGGCGGAACATTTAGGCCCTGACAGCCAATGGACCAACACTTCCTGCCTGGCGGCCCAAGTTCAAGGGCTGCTGATTCTGCTTCCCTTTCTGCTTCTGTGGTTCCTGTTCTCGTTTCCCTTTTCGTCGCACACATGGCACACAGAAATGCTGAAAACTCTTCTGTTTTTTCGTTGTTTTTGGCAGACCCATTGGCGCGTCCAGGGCCACCTCTAACGCGTAACGTCATGATGAAGATGAAGATGAATATTTCCGAGAAGCCACGAGAGAAACATCAGAAATTCTTGTTCTCTGGCGCTGCAGGATCTCCTGCCTCTCTGTTTGAGATTTTAGATTTGCTTAAAATTTGACTCAGTGGCAGAGGGACAGAGAGGCAGAGAGGGGGGACTCCCCATTGCGAATCGTTTTCACAAAGTGCATTTGAAAGGAGAACGAACGCAGCTTGACAGAAAGAAACAAAAATAATGGAATAATAGATACGACGAGTATTGTTAAGGTCAATGGGTTAGGGAATTGCCTGAGAAAAAGTGTGATTTATAGATGCAGAAATAAAACTATCCCAAAACTAAACAGAATTCACTCGAATTTCGTTACTAAATTCCTGAATAGATTCCCATGAAACTTGACCACAAATTGATGTTCTTTGATGTTGGCCCTCATTCTTTATTCATTTACCACACGCCCATCCATTGGCCACACATCGAATGCCGGCCAGTAGATGCTAGAAGCAGAAACCGAGATTTCAGCAGCTCTTTGGTCCGTCTTGAAGGTCGCCTTATTAACACATAAACCATAAAAGCCAAAAACCGTAGGCACATGTTTGGCCAACAGCAAAACGGCAACAGCAAACGGCAACAGCAACGGCAGCGGCAGAAAATCTGCTTAGAATGGCCCACATGTGTGTCACGTCACGCGGCAGACGATAGACGACAATATGTGCCTGTGCCGCAGCAAAAGATACAGCCACACAGATACTTTTTGCATGTGCTCATACAACACAGATACAGATGCAGATACACAGATACAGATACAGATGCCCAGATACAAAAACACTCGAACAGAGACTTGGGCTTGTTTTTGCCATATGTGAATGTTGGAAAAAAAAAAAAAACAGAAATGTTTGGGCGGCGGTTTTACTCTGTCATGAAAATCTTTGGCTCAACAGCACAGAACTTTTTTCGAAGTAGTCGTCAATGGATGTTGAAGCGGTTCGGTGTGCGGTCCGATCGTGAAAGATACAGATATTTATCCGTTTTTTGTGTGTGAAAAAAGATACAATATTAAAACAGTTCTTATCCCCTGCAAATATGATTTTCTCCACGGATTGGCATTGGGTAAGGACAATATTAGCACACCTTTCCAACTCCTTTTTAGTTGACTTTCAAAAGACAAACATTTGAACGGGTTTTCCTCTGTGTGTTTTTTCCAATTGTTTCAACATGTCTTGTTGGCAAATTGAATTTTCATTTTCATTTTGCGGATTATATTTGACTTTTGCTCAAACAAAAGTCTGTTTCTCTTTTTGTATTTTTCTCTTTTGATGTTAAAACTGCTGCTCCGCCGCCTCGTCCCAGCAAGAGTCATAAATACTTGCTGTGCTCTCAACTGGCAACAAAAAAGAGGGTATAAAATATATATATTTATTAAATAAAAAGCAGGCTCTACCTTTTCGCATTTTTGCCCGAACTCCCAGCCCCCCACTTTTCTTAGTTTTCCCCCTCTTTCCTCCCCTACGTTTTTCCCTTTACTTTTCCAGCTGTTGCACAGAGATTTTCACTTTGTGTGTTCTTTTCACTGAACTCCGCCGCTGAAAAGCGCACCGTACATCAGTTTTATTCCATAATTAAATTAAAAAAGTTATAAAAGTCATTGACTTTAGTGGCTGTTGCCTTTTCGAGATACTTTTTTATTCAAAGATACTTTTTGCGCAATTCAATTGTTTCGAAAGAGCCACTTTTTTGGCTATTAATTATTTCGAGCTGATGATTAATAAAGTTTTTGTGGATAGAGAGGATTGTTTCTTAATGAAATATTTTTTAGATTTTCACTTTTTTTAGTATCAAGTTTGTTTTCGTAAGATTTCTTCTTTTAAATGACTTTTCTTCTACTAAATTATTTATCTATTTATTCTGTCGACTCTTTTCTGACTCTTACCTAAATGTATGCTTTCAGTAAATCCCCCAATAAAAAATTAAACAAAAAATACGCACAAAGTGTAAGCATAATTTAGTACACAAAAAACATAAAATTATAATTTTTCAATTATAATTTTCATCACGTTCCGGCCAAGTAAATGTCATGCCCAAAAACGTTGCTTTCGGGGATCGAGGGCCCTATCTTTGGGGCCAACGGAAATAAAGCATATAATTGTTGATAAATGTAGGAGTACTGTACGCCTAAAAGAACCCCAGATAGACATGATTTTTGGTTGAATTTACATCTTTTTTTATGATATCAGAAATGTATGAGATTTTGCATTGGCATTGGCTGATTACTCGAAGGGAAACCGCCATAAATCACTCAACTTTGATGACTATTAATAGAGGCAGGCCCCCAATAAAACAGAGGATGGGAGGATGATGAGAGGTTGGGCTCCTCCAGTGAGATTGGAGATTGGGGATGGGTGTTGGCGGAAATCAGAGACCAAAAGTGTCTGCAGCATGAACTGTGTTCTCTGTGTGGGCATCATCGAAGCACCAAAAAACAGCCAGAAGAAAAAACAGGGTGTGAATCCATCAAGAGATGGTTTTGTACGAGTATCTGGCAGTGCAACCTCAATTAAAAGCCACCATAAAAGGGGTCTGGTTTGGCTGACTGGCTAGCTGGCTGACTGGCTGGCTGGCTGACTGGCTGGCTCGCTGGCCAGGTAATTATATAAGGCCCCAACAACTGAATGCACAATCAAAAAGAAATACCAGAAATATATTATATTCGTAAGAGAGTAAAACCCGCAGCATAAATAATCAACTCTGCTGCAAAGAGGAGGAATTTCCAGCAAATTGTTGAAATTTTCACACACACACACACACCCAAACAGAGAGACTGAGACTCCACAAAAAATGACACGAAATGCAATTGAAAATGAGGGCATTATGACATTGAAGTTATATAATCATTTTGGAAAGTTGCAACAGGAGAAAAAACAAAAAGACCTACAGAAAAAACTGCAACAAATTTGCTTTTGGTTCGCGCAATAAAACAATCTCGAAATTAATCAAATAAAAACCAAAATTATTCCAAAAATTATTCGGACTTTTCAACATTTGTATCTGTCTGTCTGTATCTGTGTACTCTCCTAATTAAAAATACATTTATTATTCATTTAAATTCTACTTAAACAATGATAAAGAATTCGTAATATATGTACCTATGCGAGTAGAGTATCTTTAAATAGCAGACAGAATAAATAGGTAGCAGAATGAAGGCAGAGATAGTGCCCGGAATGGAAGGCAAATAGAGGTAGGTCTTAGGGGCCACAGCAAAACGTTGAAAGATAACAATGATATGGGGCTTCATGGCACAAAAGATTTTTCATGTTTTGCAATTAATAGTTTTCGGATTTATAATGCGCTTTGAAAGGAGAACCCGAGGTGCAAGGAGTTTTGAGAATAAATGAAGATTTTGGCATTGAAAATTAACGCTGGAACTCAATTTTGTGTAGAATCTCTATAGAAGTTACAGAAGACACTCAAACACTGCAATTGTATGGCGTTATTCACTCCACATTAATTTGAGCACAAGAACTGTCTAATTTTTATACAAAAGAAACCCACAAAACCCTCTTAAACCCTCAGAAGGAAGTACATTTAATCTTTTAAGACCCTTACTTCCCCCATTAGCCACTGTTTTGACACAGTTTTCCATTTAATTAAACCCCAAACCGGTCGAAAAAAACCCCGAAAATGAATGAATACATCCTCCAGCTAGAAAACGAAATGCAATTTCCACCCACAAAAATGTTGGCCCCAATTGTCGCAGGAAGGGGGAAAAGCAAGCCCATTTTCCTCATTAACTGCAATTGCTGCTGCACGTTTCTCTATGTCTCTCCGTCTCTGTCTCTCCCTCGCTGTGGCCCTCTCTTTCCTTCTCTAACAATAGTTTTTAATGCGCCAAATTAAGTTTGAAGCCAAGTTTTTTATACCGGTCTTCCCTTTTCCCGTTTACTGGAGAATTATCCCCACAGATTCCTTGCTCTACCACTCTCTCCTCTTCCTCCTCTCTCTCTTCTTCTCTCTCTGTTTCGACCATATTGAGCTTGAAGTTGGCTTTTTGTCTGGCCTTTTGTCTGTGCCTCGTGACTAACATTAATTTCGGACCAGAACCGACCAGAAAACTGGCTAAGAACTTCATTCCATTTATAGGATAGGATAGATGCCACGGCGCCGATAAAACACGAAAAGTATCTTCAATTTCAGCAGCCCCAAAGATTTATTGACTCGTTTCGGGTATTTGGCAAAGAGATTTTTCGGCAGAAATTGTTTTGCTGCTACCAGATTTGGGCAGTCTCTGTCTCTCTTCGTCGCTCTATCTCTCAATTATAATTCGATTTTCGATTCACGCTTTTGTCAAATCGCAAATAAAACGACCCGTTAGCATTTTGATGGATTTTTTGTGGACTCTGGCTTTTAGCCTTTTAGGCATTTGATGAGCATCTCATTAAGTTTTCGGGGGAGCCAATCCAATCCGTTCGATTCGATTCGATTGGGATTGTTTTTTCTATTTTTATGACTCTGAATTGTTTGAAATATTCGTTCGCTTTTCGTTGGCCTTTGGGGTTCCATCTGCGTTTAAAAGTTCAAAAATTGAGTTATTAAATCGAATCGAGCAAATCGTTGGCATAGCCTATCGTATCTGCCTATTGTTTTATTGTTTTTGATGATTGTTTTCATAGGGAAATACAGATTTATTGGCAAAAGAAAATCAAAGACGATTCAACAGATGGTTGGATCGTTTTCTGTTTGTATTTCGATTGCATTCAACCATGATAGTATTTATCTTGTTTCTCTATTATAATGTATCCAAAAGATAGTCAGTTCTACCTGGCCACATATCTAATAGATATTTCCTTATAGGAAGTATCTTTTGCAATCGATTCCTTTCTCCCCCTGCTATTCCCCTTTCAATCAATCTCTACAAGATCTCGGTTCTTTCCATTATCTCTCGGTGTAAGCCCCACCTACAGATACAGATACAGATACATGATAATTACGCAGGATAAGCCCAGGAGCAGGACCTGCTGCCTACTGCCTGCCGCCATGCCACATTTGTTAATGTAAAATATTATAACACTATGGTTGGATAATAAATTGCCTTAATGCTCATAAAGCCAAAACAACAAACCGCAGAACAACAACCAACAGAATTTATGGCAGAAGAGAAAATCGAGGAAGGGAATGGGGGAATACTTTTAGGGGGGAAGAGTAGCTGTGTGTGTGTGGGGTTGAAAAGTGGCGCAAGTGGCAGCGTTTTTAAAGCAACATTAATCATGGGGGGCTCTCCACCACGAGAGTGGAGTGCCTCTCCAGCTTTCTCTCCCGCTCTCTCTCTCCCTCTGTGGGAAATTGGCTTTTTTCATAAAAGAATTTACGAGTAAAAAACAGCTGAGGCATAGACATACAATATAGCACATAAATACATATACTATATAGCATTTTATTCCCATAATTAAATCAAAAAGTATGCACAATCAGCAACAATTTCATGTCCCCCCTTCTATCTATCTATCTCTTGCTTTTGCAGCAATCCTTGCTGGCAGGACGCATTCCGGTGGCCTCCATGACGGGACCCATTAAGCGAGGACTCCTGTGGCAGCAAAGGGATCGTCTGTTCTCCCGCTGGAAGGAGAGGTGAGTACGGGAAAGGGTTCGGTTCGCATAAATGTTAAGCGCTTTTAAATTTACCTCCACCGCAATCTGCATTCGCGGTGCAGCAGCAACAGCAGCCAGACAGCAGCGTCCAGGACTCGCAGGGAGCCCTCAGAAATATGCAAAAATATTTCCACAACCTCTGAGAGGATTGTTAATTGCAAAAAAGGCCATAATTGACAGTGGCGCTGAATGCTGGAACGTACTTGTACCCTGCCAGATAATATGCCAATTGGAGCCCACTAGAGAGAGTGGGCGGGTGCTCCCTCTCTCTCTCTCTCCTGAATGACAGCTCTTTTGTGTGTCCTGTGTCCCCTCCTGTGCTTTATTTAATTGAAATTTAATTATGTTTCAATGCAATTTCGGAATTTACATTTGGCTTTTCAGCTTTTGCTCTTTGAACTCTTGGAAATATATATTGTATATCCGTGTAGCCGTTTATCCAGGCCATTTTAATTGACATTTAATGACACCAACTAAGCCCCGGCCTATAATTTGATTTTTATGTGATTTTTATGTTTGGGAATATATCAAAATATAATGTTTTTAATGTTTTGCTATTGGGTAAATGATAAGCAGAAATCAGTAAAAGTAGAATAAAAGTATTCCCATTGGATAGATTTGTATTTTCTATAAAATAAAGCTGTTTCTTCACTTGATTTCCTTTGAAATTATTACGCAACTGAGGCGCTGAACATTCTAAGAAACAGAAACCCCCAACAAACAGTTTCCAGTGATTAAGTTCTCGCTCATCTCTGGCTTAGATCTCCGCACCCATTATGGCAGTCGAATGATCATTAACCACAGACAATGTTTACCGAAGGGAATGGAAGCACAGGCACCCACCCACCGAAGCAAAACAACAAACCGTTTACCTCTTGGCCAGTAATTTGCTAGCCGCAATTTGCTTTTGACCACGTTAATAAGCAGAGAGCTCTCCACCATCGGGGAAGTGAGCGATTAACTGGAAACCAAACCCCAAACAAATTTAAAGCCTGAGAACGAAGTCTCTCCCAGAAATATATATCTGTATATATGATGCTCTCAAATGTAGAATCACATTAATAAAACCGATTTTCATAGCTGCAAAATGGAAAGCGATAAAATCAAAATCAAATATTATTATTATCGTCTTAGGGAAGTCATAAAATCGGCACAAAAAGGCACTCTGGCCAGAGGATTTCTTTTTTTACATGATTTTGTGATTCATTTTCCCTTTTTGCTGTGGCGCATGATTTATGATTTATTAATAACAAATGCCAGAGAGATATACATACTTATATATGTATAAATATTATATATAGAAAGTACTTGAAAATGGTGTTGGATGTTGACCTTTAACTGGAGATTTGCTGGGCAGATATATTCGTACTCGCACTCGTAGTCGTAGTCGTAGTCGTAGTCGTACATTTAAAGGTCAATCGAGACGTCGTGAATGGTTTTTGTGACCATCTTTTTTGTGTTGTATCTTGCAGATACTTTGTGCTCACTCGTGACTACTTGCATTGCTTCAAGAGGGCCTCGGGATCGGCCAATGAACGTGCCTCCGATATGGGACAATTTATATTTAAGGTAAGTCTCTGAAAATAGTTTATATATATTTTTTAGAATTACACATAAACCACCTTTAACTTTTTCTCAGTCATTCTTTATGGCGGGTGGGGGAGCAAAACTTTTTATTTACTGCGCATTGTGCAAAATTCTATTGCCAGCCAGCAAGAGGGAGAGATTTATGTCGCCCCATGAATACTCCTATAACCTGCTCTCTCAGAGGTCCCGGGTCGGGGCTCGGGGGGAGATACAATAGATGTATGACTGGGGGACACACCTTCGTTCATTGCTTATAAATGAAGTCTTTTTGCGGTTGACAATGCCAGGCATTGTCACGTTTTGCCATTGAGATACAGATGAAAGATCTATCTATGCCGCCCCGTATTGATGGGCAATCAATTCCATGGAAATCCGGGGAAAACTATCGCAGAAACTGAGGAAACGGAAAGAAAAACTTCAACTCTTCTCGGGAGATGCAACTAATTGGCTAAAACTTGCATCTACTGCATGTTAATTTGGCCAACTATGTGCGCTCTAGACCCCCCGCCCACACTTCCTTCGGGGGCGGTGCTCCTCCATTAACCCATTACGCCTCCCCCCCACAACTTTTCCGTGAAAAGAGAGCAAATACGAGACAAGACTACGGGCCAAACACAAACAGGAACAACAAATGCAAGAAACAACAACAAAAGTTCAGAGGAAAATGTTAATAAAATGTGGAAAATTGTATACTCTCACCGGATGACTCCTAAATCTAAATTTAAGAAGATTATACAGTTTTCCAAGCATTTGATGGAAATTCAAATCCTTCTTTCAGTAGATATACCCTTTGTTAGGGTATCTGAAACACGATTTGCAATGGAATTGTTCATTGCCTCAGCAGCCTCAGAGGCTGCCTGCTTTTGTCGTTGTTGTTTTTGTTGTCGTTGTTGTTTTTTCTGTTGTTTTCTGCTGCTTAAACAAATAAGGAAAATGCACATAAAAATGCAACAAAAGCAAACGCCACGCCATTCGTAAAGAGATCATGGGAAAATTACTTTTCTCTCTATCTCTCGTTTTTTTTGCAACTTTTTGCTGAATTTAATTGTATTTTTGTTTAAAATTTGTGCTGTTTTTCCTTTTTGTTGGCACTGTTCCGCTAAAATCTCTCTTAAAAGCATTGTCAATACAACCCGCCAGCAGGTTGTTTAATTTTAAATTAAAACACACTTTATTTGTTGTTGTTTTCAACTGAAAAATGTTCCCTGTGTTGCTGTGCGGGCAATTTTCCAAAGTAAATAAAAGTCGATGGGGGCCAGGGGAAAAAGGTAGAACGACGGCCCATGCGGGAGATTAACTTGTTTAATGCACGGGCAAATATATTTATAAAGAAATTAGGCAGATCTTTAAGGCGAAACGAATTTATTGGCAATGAAAATGTAAGGAAAATGTGCCGAAAAATTGTATTTCAAAAGGGAACCTATCCGACTCCTTGGCACCTTGGGGTCCCCATCTTTATGCCAAAATGTAGCTAAAAAATACCTATTTCTAGTCTTATCCATTAGTGGAATCATTCGGATCATTAGATTTACATATATTATTAATCGAAAATCTTTAAAGACCCATAAACTACACCTAAATGACCTTCAAATTGAAGACCAAAAATAAAAGCCACCAAAAATGGTCAACGAAACATCAAAGACACCCACCCACACGCACAGACCCCGTAGCCACACGCCTTAGCAAAGACAGCAACCACGAACAGAAGAAAGAGATAGAGAGTGAGAGGCAGAGGCAGAGATAGGGGTAGACAGAGATAGCACTGAAGAAATGCTTGTTGCTTCATTAGGAGACACACCAGCGAAGGCGGCATCTCATTTTATCTTTTCTTTTTGGTTTTTTTCTTTGTTTTTGCGTGTTCATTGATGTTTTATTGTCACTACAATGATTCAATATCTCAATATTGTCAATATAATCAACTTAATCAATTAGGCATAGAGGGAGGGAGGCAGAGTGTGGGAGAAAGGCGACAGACTGTCTCTGTCTAATTATTTAATTTGATTTTTGCATAAATTTTCAAACCATTTTCATCGTCCCTCTCTGTCTGTGAGATGAAACAGAATTTGTGTGTGGTGCGGCTACGGTTACGGCTGCTGCTGCTGGGCTGATTGTCGAGGGAAATCAATCGAGAATAATTACAGGTGATGAATGGGGAAAGAGAGGAGATAGGGGTTCCAAAAGGGAGGAATGAGAGATATGTCTGCCTCCTGCCTGCAGGGTCGGATGCGAGCTTTCTTCTTTTGCTGAGAATTTTGCAGCTCTTTGCACTTTGACAGTGATTGAAATCAATATTGATTTTCATCCGCACTCATGCCGGTTGGGGGGCGACTAGAGGGCCCTGAAAGATGCCTGGGGAAATGCACTTTTTTGCACCTGTTTCCAACATTAATGAGCAATATTAATTGGGTTGCACTGAAGGACCTTCGCTGGCTTGGATGCCCTGCGAAGGCTGCGAAGTGTTTAATCATGTATAAAATGTGTAAAGCACATAATTAAAAGATAATCAATGGGGAGACAGGGCCATAGCTACATAAAATGGTTATTAAATATGAGGATAATCAATCAAAATTAATTAGGAAGGAACACATCCATAAAAGTCACATAAATCTACTCCATTGATGATTGGGTTCGTCTGAAGCATTTGGCCAATAAAATACCCCTATCTGTATCTCTCATAACCCCTCCCTCCAGCATATACTTTCATAAAGCACTGTGGTATACTAACTACAAAATGTTTCTTTCCAATAATGCAATGTCAAAATCCAGTACCCAACATTGAGTTGAGCTTTTGTGTTCGTTTTGACAGCTCATGCCATTAAATGTGTCAAAATATACAGGCCGCGCAACAACAATGAAATTTGTTCATAAAATCTCATAAATATCAATAATTTATAATAACACAACAGCGGAATAACAGATCAATGACGACCTTGAACGTTGGTGATTTGTTAACCGAAAGTAAAGCGGAAAATATCCAACCATCGATTGTGGGTATGGATTTGCGTGTGGAGAGTGAGGTCAGAGTTTTTGGGAAAGGGAAAACAAAGGTCAGGTGAAAGATACAGGAAAAAAAGCAGGTTGCAAAGTGGTTGAAAAAGATTGTGAAAATCCTCTAAAACGATGGAAATTCTTCCCCTGAAAGCCCCTCTTTTTTCCCCAATTTTCAGTCTTTAATTTTCTTGTCTTCAAGTTTATTTTTACCGTTCTCTCCTCCCCATCAAAAGTTGCTGTAATTTTTAGAATATCATAAATATTATAATTTGATGTATTTCTTGGTTGTCTTCGCCCACACAAGAATTTTTGAATATTACTCCCCAACGGGAGCTCCCATTTCGGTCCCTTTTGATCGTGACATGAACAAATCCCACGAATCACTCGAAAGAGCAATCGTTTTGGCCCCAACTTGACGCCATATTCCATCATAAAAAGTGACCAGACCCCCGACAGAACACCCCCCTTCTATAGTGCTTAAAGAACTTAATTATGCTGGCCATTAGAAGAGGAGAGAAAATGAGAAAGAAGCAAAGAAATACTGAAAGAAAGAGAAGAGAGGAAAACTTACAGAGGCCGCATAACTTGGCTAATTGCCACACGCTGCTGGTGCTGGTGCTGCTGCTGCTGCTGCCTCAGATGCTGCTTCTGGTGCTGCTGACATATTTGCCTAATGGCCTCCGCATAGTTCTTGGCCATAATACCCGGTAGAACATCGAGAAGGGGAGAATCAGTGGCAAACTTAAAGTTTAACTCATAAAAAACATAAAAATAAGTTCAATAAAAAGTTCTACATGTTAAAAAAGTTGTTCCCAAAGGGGGAGACAGACCCATGGAAGAGCACAGCAGGCCTCATGGCCTAATGACTTTTAACCGAGTTTCAAAATGCAAAAAAAAAGAAAAGAGAGCGACACTTAATTGTTGCATTGTTGGGCGTAAAAGTTGTTAGGGCATAAAGTTCTTGTTCCTATAAATAATTGAGATGCAATTTATTCTAGGGTTCTAATATGGATATATATAGTGGGGAAATGGGAAAGTGTTTGGAAGAAGGAAAAGTTTCGTGGTAGAAACTACAAAAGTTTGCTTTGCTTCTCTAAAGAATGCATTTTTAAGATGAATTCTGTAGATTCCATAAAGTTTTTAGAATTAAAATAATCCCCTACTGCTAAGCCACACTGGAAGAAGCTGGGAAACTATCGCTATAGACTGAACGCAGCAGTTATCGCCTTTTTTACTGTGTTGAACCGAAAATTTCGGATTTTTTTTCTCGCTCACTCTTCATATACATTTTTCTGTCTGTGTGTTGTTTGCTTAGTGATTTTATTATATAGCCAAAGTCTTTCCTCAACTCTTGATCCTATCAGAAATCAGTTTTCATACTTAAAAATCGTAACTTTAAGAATTATCTGGCGGTTCCTTTATCTGTTTTTAACCCCAGAGACCCCATTCACACCCCTACGAGTAATTCCATTGTAAATTCATTCTCCCAGACCCCCACTGAGGGGAGGGTAAACCGAACAACTCTTTTAGTTTTTAGTTTTAACCTTTAACTTGTTTATCTAACGATTTCCATTGTTCTTCTGTTGCGTTTTTCCACAGGTCAAGCTGGTGGATGTCGAGAAGGTGGAGTGGCTGAATCGGCGTTCGTATAGCGCCATTGGACTGTTGCTGGGACGCGAGGGTCGTGTGCTCTTGCGCTGCGACGATGGCCTCGAAGACTGGTTCGAGCTTTTGGAGGTATGTAGACCATGAATAAAACACAGGTCCGACTTACAAAACTATCTAAAAAACATTATAGGAATGCACTATGACCTCCAAGGAGCGACGACGAGCCTTGAAGATTGCCCAGGGACCGCGGTCGAGAGCCTCTCTGGCTGCCCCCGTGTCGCATGCCTCGCTGCAGTTCCAGCACTTTGGCCTGGGAGGCACCTACTCGAGTGCCCTGGACGACTGGCTGATGACGAATGGAACGGGTGGCGGCCTGGCACGCCACAAGATCGGAGCCGGCAGCCTGAACGGCTATGGCGGCGCCAATCCCTTCCTCTTCTCCGATTCGGTGCCGGATCTGAGCGCCTTGAACAACGAGAACCACAACCACCACTTGAGCGGCATCAGCACGAACCACTCGACGCCCCAGAAGATCCCCCATCACAGCAACGCGAATCTCAGCCGCTACTCCAACGGCTATGCCTCCGCCCAGAACAGCTTCACGCAGGGAGGAGCCCTGTATGGGTCGCCCAGGCGCATCTTCATCAACAGCAGCTTCGGCAGCAATCAGGTGGTCGACGAGGAGACCGAAGAGGCGGAGGTCCAACTCCGACGTCCCAGGCTCTTCCGCGGCGTGAGCGCCACTCCGGACAATGGCAACGAGCTGGACAGGGACTGGCTGTACCGCAAGCCCCGAGCGCCCACCGATATGCGGCACTCAGGTGAGTCTTTCTCGTCATTGGAGAAAGCAACCAACTAATCCTTGGTCTGTTTTTAGTTCAACCCATGCTCCCCACGGGTGGAGGAGGCTGTGCCCCCAGCAAAATCGAACTGGACTGCTCGGCCCATGACAGCGGCTTGGATACGCCACCGTCCACACATCGTCCGTCCAGCTACCGCGAGGCGTCTCGTGACAGCACCGAGACGAACGGCAGCTCCTCGCGCGGCACTCTGCTGAACAATGCCTCGCCCGCAGGCAGCTTTCGGGGCAAGAAACTGAGCAGCCAGGTCAGCAATCTCAACCAGCTGAATGCCCTGAACGGATCGCGGTACTCCGTGCAGGACCAGCGCATCCTGAAGATGCGCAACAACGAGGAGGAGCGCTGCGCCTCCATCAAGATGGCCAATCGCTTGAACCAGAACCACGAACAGCAGCTGCAGCCCCAACAGCAGCTGCAGCAGCAGGCCTCTTACGATCCCAACCAGAATCGTTACTACAAAAACGGCAATGCCACGCCCCCCACATCACTAACGCCCCAGCATACGCCACAGCATAAGCTTCTGATGATGCAGCAGCAGCAGCAGCACCTCCACGGCAATGGCAATGGAAATGGTGCTGCGTTGAATGGAAACACCAATGGCTCGGCCATATTCCGGGAACGATACCAGCACCCGGCCTTGGCGGCCATCATCAACGAGGCCCAGGGCCTGAAGTTTCGAGGTAGGTGCATCGGTTTCCCCATCGCCACATGGCTCTGATTGCACTCCTCTCATAACTCCCCATCTCATCTGGCATGCTTTCCACTTTGGTTATGATTTTCACTGTAAATTATGATTTGACATTTTAAGCATTACAAAACACGGAACACACATCATTCCATTAAGCATTTCGTTACGATTCTGGGCATATTAGTTGGAATAGGAAGCATTTATTCTCTCCTCTGCGGTGATACGTGTCGCGCGCGTCATGTGGCAGTGCCCCTCGGCACTGAATTTTATTTCCTTACTATAAAATAAAACAAATGAATCATCATCCGAAATTCCGTTTAGACCTCTCTAAACATGAGGATTATTGAACAATTTCGGTTTCGGTTTCGTGTCACGCGTCATGCGGCAGTGCACCCCGGCGCCAATTACATTACTTTACGAAATGTCGCTCAGCAAAAGGTTGACAATCTGCGAGTCTTAAAGAGAATTTTTATAAAATTTCGGTTAAATGTCGCGCGTCATGCAGCAATGCCCCACGGTCGCAGTATCAGAGCCACTGCCGTGACTATTGCTTCGGGACCAAGTCGTGGGACGTTCGACTAGTTGGGAAATACAGACAAACAGAGAGTAAAATAAATCATCGAACATTTAATCATTTAACGCAGATAACCCCCAGCCCAGCACCATATTCAACTCCAGTCTTATCGAATATATATTTATATTTAATTTTTTTTTTTTGTAATTTTCCTTTTTGCATGTTAACAATTTAAAGAAGAAACGGAAAATATGTGGTAAACCAAGAGAAAAAAAATGTAAGAAAAAGTGCATGCTTTACACACACAGAAAACACGAAAGACTCCCTCCTTAGTGCATGAGACAAGATCGGGAGATATATCGGTATATATATATCATATATATAATTGTAGAGCGCGCCTACTCGGACAGTCAGCAGCGTCGCCTGCTGAACAACAACAACGGACCGTCGGCCGTCCAGCCAGCCTCGCCGCTCGCCCAGAGGCGGAATAATCCCGGTAGCGGACTCGGAGCTGGATCCATCTATGGGACGCCGACGCGTGTATAGCGTTTGCAGGTCTAAGGGATGGATGATGATGAAGATGAAGACCATTCCGAATAGATGATAGATAAGCACTTGTGGAGTAGATGTAGACGAACCAGTCATGAGTAAATGAAATTAGAAATTTGCATAGAGAATACGTCAACGAAGATAGTAGATATTAAATAAGTAGACTCTTAGTGTATGTGTGCTCCAATGTCCAGCTTTACGTAAATGTTTAAATAAAATATATATTCTAAAACAAATCAGAAACCATAATCGCTTGTTTTCTTACGCCTCCGTTGGAAATATGCCCCGGCTGATGGAGCAATCAGATGACAAAGGAAATATAATAATAAAAATAATAATAGTATATAATTACTGTCAACCTTTTTTGTGCAAGTTGATCCAGGTGGATCATAATAATAAACAGGATGCAATAGAATTTAGAATTTGAATTTGCAATAGTCCCCAAAATCGTTTTAAAAAAAATCAAAACCGCGATTTGGTTACTTTTTCGCACTTTCATAATTTTTACTCGGCATCTGCGGAGCGGATATCCGCAGAAATGGAATGCATTGAATAGAGAATTGTACGACCTGTCACAACATTTTGGTTTCGTGTCGATAGAGTGGATATACCTGAAAATATAACGATCCAAACTTAAAGTTTGGCCATGTCTGGTCAGATTTTTAGAAGCTAGTTCTTTAGTGGCATTAATTCTCAAAAAATTAGCTACTAATGATTAAATTTGTTCAAAGCAAAGTCAAAAGGAACGAATTATTTGGTAAAATACAGCCCTGTTCCTTACAATATGCAACCCTGCGAACGCGGGAAAAGCACACTGTTAGAGAGAGACAAAAAATGGATTGAGAATGCGAAAGCGCGAAATCAAAAGCACCCCCAAAGGATACACCAAGGAATCCAAGGAGAGAGCGACACGACTCCGTGTGGGAGAGAGCGACCCCAATAGATGTGTGTGTGTGTGGAAATTAGCTTTTCGGAGTCAACAATAAAATTTTCATTCAGCTTTGGGACGCATTCAGCAGCACAAGTGGCTGCAACAGCAGCAGCAGCAGCAGGAGCGCAGGACCGCCTTAGGAGAGCTAAAAACCTCAAAACCTCGACCTCGGCAACAGGAGCAACAGCAACAGCATCAGAATCAGAGGATAGAGAAAATCCGCAGTGGGCGCAAAAGAATGCGAAGTCGCACCGAGCTGGTGACCACCACATTTGTGGAGAGCGACGAAGAGGAGGACTACAGTCCAGACGACGATTCCGACTCGGAAGAGGACTGGCGCCCCACTAAGAAGCGGCCACCAAAGCAGCCACGTATCGGCGTAGCCATTGCTGGAGGTTCGGGTGCAGCTGGAGCTGCAGGTGCAAGCGGGGGACCAGGTGGCAGTGAGGGCAGCCGCAAGAGAAAGGCTGCTGGAACGGCCGCCAAGGCCAAGCGTCGCCACTCTAAGGTGGACAGCGACGACGAATCCGACGACGACGATGACGATGACCTAGAAACGGATCCCAGCGACGAGGACTTTGAGTATCCACTGGCCAGCACCTCGAAGCGGCCGCAGAGTCTGCCCCCGAAGAAGCAGTTCGTGAAGCTCCACCAGGTGGATCTGCTGATGAAGAAGGCGGACCTCCTCGACAAGGACTGGATGAAGAACACTCGTCTCTGCCTGTGGCGCAAGGATGTGCAGGCGAGTCTCCTGCAGAAGTTTCTCAGAGTAAAGTCGGAACCCGGCGAGGAGCAGCTGCTCTTCACTTCCAGCTCGGTGGTAAGTCTCTGCAGACTATCCAGATTATGATGTAATCTCCTGCATTTCTCATGCCTATGCAGTATTCCAGCTGGGATGAGCAGCAAATTGGCGACTACTTGGAGGTGAAGGCCAACTGCTTGGACCCCAACAATCGACGGTTCAAGCTGCACGATCTGGAGGGCATTATGAAGGTATCCCAGGAGTTGCTGGAGGAGCAGGATAAGGAGGACCCGGATGAGGAGGCTGCTGCAGCTGGTGCTGATGACGACGACGAAGAAGATGAAGGAAATCCCGAGGACCCCGAGCTGGAGCCAGAGTCAGAGCCAGTGCCAGATCTGGACGAGGATGAGGAGGAAGACGAAGCCCTCGACGAGGAGGAGGAAGCCGAGGACGAAGGCCAAGAACATACCGATGAAACAGATCCATAAATCAAACAAATAATCCTACTATACAGTATATACAGCGAGAGAACATTTGAGATTCTTAGCCGAGATTAATCGTAAATAGTTGGCCAAGTTAGCATTAGAGAACGAGAATTCCCAGGCATCTGGCTGCTACTTTGAGACAACTTTAAATTTAATTTAGTAAATTAATGGAAGAAAACCGAAAAAGAAAGACATTTTAAAAATATCCATTCAAAACTTTGGCGTTTCAATTGCAATACAATGTCAAAGTCGGGTAGTGTATATATAATGTACAGATATATGTGTAGTATCTAGAGGAGACTTCCGCTGCCCTCTCTCGGTGTGGGGGGAGCTGCTGCTGCATTGGCAATTTGCACAGAACTATGATTTCGGGGATCGGACTGTGGCGGGCTACCGACGGCGCTCTCCCTTGACGGTCTTGCGCTTCTCCTTCTTTTCCTCGCGCAGCTGTTTCTGCTTCTCGCGATCCTCCTTGTCTTTGAGCTTCTTGGCCGCACTGTCCAGGCGCGCCTGCTCCCGCTTCTCCTTGGCCAAAGCCTGAACATCGGACTTGTTTGTGTTGCGGGCCACACCGCCGCTGTCATCATCGCTCTCCGGCTCCGACTGCTCATCGTCATCCCCAGGAACGGCAGTCTGAAAGGCAAAGCACAGGTTAAGGACATGCTTATGGCATGGGTTCGATTCGATGTCGAAAACCTCTGAATACTGCGCCAGAATCTGCTTCTTGATGCGGCGCTCCTCTTCGGTGTATTCGCGCTCTTTGGCGGCGGGTTGCTGCAGCTTCTGTTGGGCCAGCAGCTTGGCCAGCTGACCGTTCACATCAATGTCCAGGCCCTTCTTGGGCGGCTCGTCGGTGCTGGGATGGCTGTGGAGCCATTTCTGCATTATGGTGGCCACCAGATCGTCAATGTTGGCAGACTTTTGGGGGAGGGGATTAATGCAATTAGCAATTAGCAGACTTGAATTCATGGCAAAGGGAAAGAACTTACCCCGGTTTCGCTGAGGATTCCCTCGAGAGCCTCAGCCTTCTCCTCCTCCGACTCCTCGCCTTCGAGTATGCCCACAATGTACGAGCCAAAGACCCCCTCGTCTGTGTTGAGCTGGCGCAGCTGCTCGTTGAGCCAGCCCTGGAACTCTTCGCTGGCGCTCATAGTGGACTCCAGCCAGGCGGATTCGATGATTCAGTCTAAATCCAGTTGCTACGTACGAAAATCTCCAGCCAGCAAAAAATTCAACCGAAAAAGGCAGTAAAATTCAGATTTTCGGCGTGGAACGTGTGGGGCAGTGTTGTTAAATGCCGCCAGCAAACAGCTGTTTCTGTTTGAAGTCTGTAGAAACTGGCGTCATTTTGCACTTTTTGTGCTGTTATTTGTATGTTACTGAAATGTTCCACCAAAAATGTATATGAAGAATTTTTGCGCAGTTCAGGTGAAAGATATCGTGGTCATTCTTTTAATTAAAGATGAAGGATAGGATCTACAAGATTTAAGTGGCCTAAGGTCGTTTTTTCATCGGTATATTTTGAAATTGAGAGGTTCAGTCACACTGATTTTCTTGCCACCATGTCTAGCTCACACACCTTGCAAATGTTTATTCTTTTCATAGTAATTTTTTTTAGTATTTTTAAGATTATGCACTCACCTCTTGTCCAATGCACCAATGTAGAAATAGTGTAGAAATGCCATTTAGAGCCATATCCCTTGCAACATCGAATACAAATTCTTGGTCAGCATGGAATTCCTGATCATTGGCCATCAAAACGACATTTTTTTTTAATTTCCGGAAAAACATGCATGTTAAAAAGTGGATTGCGGAGGTTTTCACACTGGCGCTTCCATGGGGCTTATATGAAAAAAAAAACGGCCAAACTTGTCAACAAACGAACACACAAATGTAGTTAATATGTAGTTACCATGTACAAATGATAATCTAATTGTTGCTGACTTTTTTGCCAAAACCTTATTTTATAAACAATAAAATATAAATAAGAGGTTTGAGTTAGCCAATCTTGTAGAAAGTGATTCGACAATAGGATAAAATTATTTTTTGCGAGCTGGGGGTCCTAGCAAACTAGTTATAAGCAACCGAATTTAAAAATCGAGGAATATAATGGAATTATGAATACAAATTCGTCAGTATATTTACGGTATATTTTGAAATTGAGGCGGTATATTTTGGTACATTTCTGAGGGTCAGACCGTATATTCTATAATTCCAACGCGCTCCAACAAAATTTAATTTATTAATTTTGTGTTTAATAAAACAATGCCTCGTGCATAATTAATCCCCCTTCGGTTCTGTGTTAGTTTCTCGACATTTTGTGCTTGAATTGAACAACGGGAAAGTGTATTCTATCGTTCAATTGTTTTGTTAAACAATTGCAAATGTTTATTACGTTAAACTGTTTCTTACGGTTCTTGCGTTTTTGTGCGTGAGTGTGTTTCTCTGTCGCTGCTTCAGTGTTCGTAGGCGCCTTTCCTTTGCCCCCTCTCTTGTGTTTCACGTCATGTTTGTCGCGCTGTAATAATTCGCGGCCCCCGCCGCTCCCCTCGATACGTCACACGTCTGCGACACCTGCGTTGACGTCGTCGCTCTGTCGCCGTTTGCTGTCGTCGCCTTCGTCTTTTGTTTATTTGTTGCACTGGCAGACGCCGTTATAAACAAAAAAAACCACTTCACACACACACACGCATGGACACTCGAGATTCCAGCAACAAAACGCGCAGTTGGCAACAAGTGGAACATACATCCAAACATGCATTTGTATAGTGGTGTGTGTGTATAATCACAAGACGGCTTTCGGCAAAGACCCTAAAAACACCTCCCCAAAACAACAGCATTATTTGGTGGAGGCGGGGTTTTTTTTTTTGAATACACTAAAAGGTGAGTTTAATAGTGATGTTGAGGGTTTGCCAGGGTCTGCCAATTGGCAGCGCATTTGGAATTCTTATCAGTTTCGTACAAGCAAAAGGCGAGAATTACAGTAAATGATCCTCTCTCGCTCTTTCGTGAATTAAGAAGTTGTGCTCGAGGTGTAATTTATACAAGGGGAGCCGGCACTGCAGCACCACCTCACACGCTTGGTAAAACTATAGAAGATAGGAGCTACATATTGATTTCTTAGTAATTTATTTCAGTATAATTCTACCTGTCTCCCAATTGAAGTATTTGAGAGAGAGAAAACAAAGTAGACCCCGATCGTAACCTTGAACAAATGTACCTTGGTTTTACGAGGAACAGGCAAAACTCTCTCAGAGAGGAATTACGAGCAAGTACGGGAAGGGCGATCGACAAAAGCTCATGTGGAAATCCGTTATTCTGCTCTGTAAACTTTACATGGATTATGGCGAATCTTAGCAGAATGCGAACAGCATCACAGAATAATAAAATTAAGCTCTTGAATCGCGTTCTTATTTAGGACTTCTCCCCAGATCTCTGCCTTAATATATTCTTAGTAAATTCTTAGCCCTAGCCCTTGCTCTTCATGCGAGAACTTGAGTTTTGTTGACTGTTTTTTAATGGCCCGCAACGATGCAGCAGCGACTCTGTTTATGAGCTTGTAAATGGAAGCGTTTTACACTTTCCAATCTCTGTGCGGCACATTCATGTGTGCGTGTGCGGGCGGCAGAGGAGAGTGTGTGCCGTTCGCGTATTTGTGCTTGTGGCATAATAAAGGCCATTAAAATTAAGTAATTGATGCAAGCAGAAGGCAGACGACACTTTCCAAAGGAACGGGTGTGCAGAGGGCATCCTAGTGGAAATGTGAAAACCGGAAAAGTATGAATATTTGTGGCTTTATTTACGCTTTTTTAACGGGGAATGCTTCTCCTTGAGGGTTCCTTTCGACGTGTTGCATTCGTCATTAAATTGGGGAACCATTTAACTTTCAGAGAGCTCATAAAATTCACACTTTTCATTGCTCATTCCCTTCACGAGAGCGGGAGAGAGATACAGTGTGACAGGGGCTGTAGATAAGCGACTGAAATGTAGAGTGAAATATGATTTGTAAATAATTAATCATGAAGTACTTTTAGGCCTTTCCTCCCACTCTATTCTATCCGTTTTCAGTTCTCCATAGAACAGTGCCCGAACCACTGTGCAGAGAGGGCTCCCTCCTTTGCGCCTCTGGGTTCTTTCGATTTTACGGCTCTCCTTTCAACTACCATCTTGGGGCACGCCCTCGCCCATAAAATCGGTGTATTTTCCTGGCCGCTGTTTATGCGTAGGATTCCGTTAATGGCCTGCTTGCCCCATCAACCTGATTTCTTGGCTCTAATTGTGTGAAATTTCGAGTGGATGGAGTTGCAAATTGATTTCAACTGCGGACCGTGCAACAAGTCAAAAACAGAGAAACAATACGAATACGGTAAGAATCCTTATGTGGGGGGGAGGAGTAGGGATTTGTGACTGTGGGCTGTGGATTGGGTGGTGCATTACGTACGATATACTTATGTACAATATGTATCCCACAAATACAACATTCAACAACAACGGGGGGGCGGATGACACAGAGCGGGGGCTTGTCAAGGATGCCACGGGGCGCTTATCCTGTAAAGTACTTTCTATTCTTGTAGCTGATGGAATTTTCCGTCCGAGACCTCCCACCGCGTGGAGCGTGGAGCGTGTGCCACAGAACGAAATAATGCTGGAGGATTACATACATGGCTGTACGGATCTCTATAAGGACATGCGTGTGGGCGGCTGTCGCTGACGGTGATTCGCATTGCGGTAACTGAAAAACACATGTTAGTTTCGTATTCCAATCACATGTGGGTGGTTTTCGAGGATTTACGGATGAGAGGAGTGCGAAATTCAAGATTTAAGTTGAGGAAAACTTTTCCCAGAGTAGCAAAACAGAAGAAGCTCCCTTATAACCCTGTTCCACTAGCTTCCACTGTTCCAAATCCGTCAATTGCAGCGAATGATTTTGATTCGGTGTTAAAATGTTCCCTAAGTGAACGGATACATTCGAACCATATGATCCTCAGCATAATACTAACATTTTCTCCTTTATTTTCTGATGGTTATACTTTAAAAATGGGTTGTGTTTTCCCCATTAAATTTCCCAATGAAACATGCACTCGCCAACATGTTTCTCCTGACGAAAAAGAGTTCTCCTTTATTTGAGCTGCTAAGTACGACCCCCCTCGATGCTAGTTAGGGCCATATACCATACCATAATATCCAGCAGCTCTGTTGGGGTCGCATTCCATTGGATAATGTGATTGAAAAGGTTTCGTTGGTTTCGCTTGCTGCCAGTTGGATGCCAATGCGATGACTCCATGGGCGGTTGATGGATTCCATTCCTGCCACGAGGAGGCTCGCTCTCTCTCTCGGTATCCACTTAACTATTGGGATGTTGTTGCCGTTGTTGAAGCCTGATGCTGCTGACATTTTCATTTTAACTCGGAACAGTGGCTACAGTTTTTCTTGGTATTTTCCTGCTATATCATTGCCTGATGTCGTTGACAAATTGTTTTTGGGGGCCAAACAGGAGGAGCCGAGCCAAGTACAGTCGGGCCCTAAAATGTATGTCAATAGATGTGTGTTAGGAATACCGTTAGTCAGGATGGAGACCCAAGATGGGTTCACGGTGATATATGGCCCCGCAGAACGGAAGCCAGGAGTCGTCTCGTTGCCTCCTGTTGCGCTCTTTCCCCCACATCACATGCTCTCTCTCTCTCTCTTGTTGAGTCGCAAACAATTTTCAATTAAGCGCACAATCACGATAAATAAATCTCATTGTGTGGAAAAAGCCAGTTTTCATCTACACGATGGCTTATGCTTTAACACTGGCTTTTCCTTCCCAGATGTATAGCAATTTTCTGCGGTTTTTCCTCCCGTTACCATTACCGCCAGTGGTTTCAATGGAACTCCACCCAGGTAGCAACTGCCATTGCCACTGCCATGCTGCAACAACCATCTTTTGCTGCCACAGCTTCCTCTGAGAGCTCCTAACACGCTTTTGCTTTTGCTTCTCTTCTCGAAATGTGGGCTAATCGGCAGTATCTTGAGGAATAACACTTGAGGGACGGTTAAGAGGGCCACAGTGGATTAGAAATATGATTGCAGGAATCTTACAGTATTAAAATACGTTTTAATTGCATTTTTTTCTATAATCTGTTTAATTCCTATTCTATTCCCATGTTCCAAGCTTGAACATGTTCCATTCCTTGCTTCCAAAGCTAGAATTCCCGAGTTAGGGAATCTCTTATTCGATTTCTTTCAAGCAACTTCCTTTTCTTGTCTGCGTTTCATTTCCTTTCCATAAATTCTGTGGTTAAAGAGGTAAATAAATAGAAAGAGAGAGGGACATAGAGAGGAAGTTGTACAGAAAGAAAAAGGAGGAGATTGTATATAGAAATATTGATCAAAATAATTTCCATTTCAATTTCCATGTTACATGGGAAACATTTCACTCTTCTCGATATTTTTGATATAAATTTCGTTCTGTGTGTGGTCAAAAATTGACAAAATACAAGAATATATAAAGCATATAAGATATATACAAATAAAAAGGAATAAAAAAATGAAAAGAAGGAAGATTTCAAGAAAGAAACGCCGCTCGGGACGCAAAATGCAAGGCAAATTCAATCAAGCGAAATTTAACAAGATTTCCGTGAAGCGGTCGAAGCGGCTGTGGTGGCTCCTTCTCCTCCCCTACCCTCCTCCCACCCTCCCGTCTAATGGATAGAAGCTGTGGTTCTGCCCGTCCCCCCCTCTCCACCGGCACTCCTTGGGGCAGACACAAATTAAGCAAAATTTTGATACCCCGCTTCTCCTGCTGCGCTCATCCCTATATCTCAATCCTCCCGCCCAAAACTTGATTTGGAGGAGAACATTTTTTATAAAGTAAATAATAAATCAGCGACCAAGACGATATATGAAAAAAGATATACATAACAGCACACACAGATGCACAGATACACAGATCCATACATACACACAGATGCACAGATACCTACATCTATCCATGGGATGCTGCTGCCCAAAAAAAGAATCTCCTAAAACTTGTGCCTATAGAAGATTTAGTGGCTCTGTCTTCTGCTGTCTGCTGTTCTGTTGCGGCGTTGCTTAGGTAGCTTTTGAGCTCAAAAAAGGAAGTAAACAGGATTCGAGCTTTACCAGGAATACCCTTTATACTCTCCCCGATACGGCGGGTATTGTGATTTTGATGAAGGGTTCGTAAACGTAGAAAAGGAAGCAACTGCCAGCAAATAGAGAACAAATTCTATGTGAATTCCGGTAGAAAGACCCGGTAAGACACGTATAAATCGGAACCCATGATCAGAGCACTATAAACTATAACTTCCATTGAAACCAACCATTGAAGAAATGTATTGTCAATATATTTAAACTAAAACTCATCAAAACTATAGTTTCTTGTGTTATTTTCAAGCGTAAAACGTGTCCTTTCACTTATGGGAAATTTCTACAGCGAATCAACGTTCCATTCCACAAATGCTTCCCTGTGGAACATTGGCATTAGAACGTTGGTTCTTTAAGGGCATCTAAAACTTCGTCCCTCCTGAAAAGGTAACCTTCCTTTTTTCGTGTCTTTGTCCGTTGTTATGGTTTTTGCTTTTTGTGTGTTTTTTGTGGCATGTCTTTAACCTCTCGGCACGACGGCATTAGGTACAAAATAGTTTCTTATATGGTTAGGTTCCTCTTTCCTCCCCCTCTCCCTGGCCCTCTCCTCCCTTCCTCCTGTTGTTTAGCTTTCGCTTTCGTTTGTATATTTACTCGAGGAAATTCGATATATTTAAATATGTACATTATATTATGGGGGACTTTTGTCCCATCGCCCCATCGGGAGGCGCTCTCTCTCTCTCTCTCTCTCACTTAATAAATTCCCCTGAATTTTAATAAATGATAAGACTCGTGTAATTTGAAGACATTGTACATAATTTTGCGGACGGCTTTTTTGTGTGAGAACATTTAGAAAAATTGGTTTGAAAAAGTATCTACTTGTACGAGTACGAGTATATGGATGGATGGATAATGTGGCTTGGTGTGTGTTTGGGTGTTTTGGTGCTTTGGGGAGAAGTCATTCCGTCAGTCAGTCACCTGATGCCTTCGGTTCGCAGAATTTTCATGGGTTTGCATTTGACAGTTTTTGTTTTTTCAGAGTTGAAGGTTCTTCACATTTTGTGTGGCTTAATTTTTTTTGGTGAAGGTTTTATAGGAAGAAAATTTAAGGATGGAATTTAATAGATGGAAAATTTGGATAACATCTTAATAGATCCTAGAAATCAGGATCTATAGCTTGTCTCTATGTTTTATGCTTTAATCCTTTAAATATATTAATTTTTAATGCCTATCTCTTAACGCGCTAAGGCCCCAGAAAAACTTTTAATTAAATTCCATAAATATGCATATAAAAAATAAAACCTAAAAAATAGATGCCAATTATCCATGCGGGTAGCACATTCCATTCCGTTCCATTCCACTCCACACATTTCGCATCAATTATTCATGAAAATGCACTTTGTGGACCTGGTTTTATGGGCATTTCCTATTAACCGTTATCGTTTTGTTTACCATATTCCATTTTCCCCATTTGTTTTTCTTATTATTTGCCTGGTTACCATCCTCCCTCCCCCTTCCCCCATCCATCATCCATCCCCCTCCCATATGCTTTTCTGCACAAGTGAGCAATTATTTGTGCAACATAATTAAAATTTTATTAATTCATAAACAAATGCGCAGAGAGCGAGGAGGAGCGAGAGCAAGAGAGAGAGAGAGAGGTGTGAGAAGGTGAGGTACGACCAACATGGGAGTAGGGGGTAGGGCGTAGGGCGTAGGGCGTAGGGCGTAGAAGGGTATACTTAATGGGAAGGTGTGGCCGTTGGGGAGGGAATGGTCTCAGGTGCCTACTGCCTTACCTTATATGTAATACACCTTGCGAAGAAGGACTTGACGCCGCAACAACAACAGCCACTGCAGCTCTGCCTTTCAGCACTTCATCAACGCCAAATTGTTGTAGCTTCTCTGCCGCCGCTGCCGCTGCTGCTGCTGCTGCGCTGCGTTGTGTTGCGTTGCGCTGCTGCATCATTCATAAAAAATTCCATAAATGCAGACACAACAAGTACGAAGGCGAAATTATCCATTCCGACACTGGGGATACCCTTTAATTGTTTTTTATAAAGGGGTAATGCTACGATGAGAAAATAAACACCAAAATATATGCCTTAAAATACGGTTTAAGTTATGCATGGCCATCGCATACACAAAATATATATAAATGAAAGCCTTTTCTTTCGTTCAGTTACATTTTGGCCCACCAAAACAATATACCCTGTCGCTTCACGATTGAGAGGTAGCAGTACCGAGAGTAGCTGTAGCTCTCTCCCTCACTCTGTTGCTTTGTCCATCTCCCTCTGGCACCTCTGGCTGTGGCTCTTCATATTGCATTTTCACACATAGCCTCTTGGCTCTCGCTCTCTCGCACTCTGCACTCTCTCTGCGCCTCCACCCCCTCTTCCACCTCGTCACCTTGTCAATTTTACATGTAAAGCACGTGTCGCCGCTTGTGTACAGGTACAGGTGTTGTTGTTGCAGTTGTAGCCGGAGCCTGTTGGCAGTGGAAATTTCTTCCTTAACTCTAATTAAAGAACACTTCAGAAAATCTCCTTGAACTTCCAGCTACCCAAAAGACCCTTTCATTTTTCGAGATTGTTTTTTGTAGAGAAAAGAACTAGCAAAAAATCGCATAACTTATTCAGAATGAAAAAGAGTAGTAGAAGTCGAGAGAGTATCTTTTCTACATATTGTATGTGTGTACTATATTTCACGGTTGCAACACCTGTCGAAAGTGTGGACATCAGCATTAAATAGAATCCAAATAAGACAAAAGAAATACGAAATACTATATCAGAAAATGTGTTAAATATAAAGCTCGAACCCCGAGAGAGCAGACACAGAGAAAACCCAGAAAAACGGCGAACACGGCAAATACGAATACAAAAAGAAATGCATACACCACACACACACACACCACACACACCATACACCCCGTACGATATATGAACAATAATAAATATACATACATACATATATTGTATGCAAACAAACAAAAAATATTAACAGAACAAAAAAGTACAGAAAAAACGGTAATAGAAACAAAGCCAGGTGTGAGCGAGGGAGGAAGGGAGGGAGGGAGGGGCCTGTGTGTTGGTTTAAACTTAAGCAAATAGAAAGAGAGTCAATATTTATGAAATGCCAAATGGAAAGTTCTGATAGCACAAATTTCAAACGCGTGTCGCCAACAAAACATGAAATACCCGATAATCAAAAGCAAAAAACGTTTAAAATTATTAAATAACTTTTAAGGAAAATTGAACGTAAAAGTAATCAAATGTACAAACGTATATAAATAGTAAATACTAGAAAATACTAAAAATACCAAACAATAATATCTAAATTGTAGAGAACGTAAGAGAATTAAAATCTAAAAACATGTATAAATAGTAAATACTAGAAAATACTAAAAATACCAAAAAATAATATTTAAAAATTAGCATATTTCTTAAAAATTAAACATAAAAGAATTAAAATCTAAAAACATGTATAAATAGTAAATACTAAGAATGCCAAAACAAATACCAAAAAAAATACTCAAATATAAAAAAGACTTCTTAGATTTCTACCACAGATTAATTTTCGTTAAAAAACACGATCCCTCAGATATGATTCACAAAAATTGCATCTACTGCAAATCACAGCCCGTTTCGCTTAGTAAATTATACACTTGAATTTATTTATTTATTTTTAAACTTCATTCAATGTTTTCCGCAAACAAATTCAAGGCAAAGGCCCTGGCAAAACAGCAAACCATCAAAAAAAAAAAAATAGAAAAGCAATCAGTTTTGCTCGAAGTTTGGCCAAACGCTTTGCTCTTTTTGGGTTCCCAAACTTTGATTTTGAGGGTCTATCGGACCTGGGTTGGAGCCCGAGAGGGCAGTGGATCGTCTGCACAGACAAGACACAGAAGTTGATGGCGTCACGTTTCCAACTACTGGTTTTTGATTTTTATTTTTAGAGTTTGCTTTATGGCCGGCCGCCTGGGCTCTAATACTCTCGTATTTCACGGGCTTCGTTGCGGTCTTTTGCTTATAATTGTCGTATATTTCTTGGCCATTTTATTGGTGGATTTGGCCAGAGGTAAAAGGTAAACTTGGAGTTAGATATGAGGAAAACTATCATCTGTGGGGAGGGGAGGGGCGGACCAAGTATCATCAAGCAGTATCTGTCATTTTTCTGTCTATTTAATTGTTTGCAACATTAACAAAAAAAATACACCGAAAAAATGATGGTGGAAAATCAACAGAAAATGGCAGAAAAAATAAAGTTTTCAAACTGTCAGCAATTAAAGTGGCACGATGGCTCTGCCCTGCCTCTTGCCGTCGTCACTGCCACTCGGTGGTTGCCTCTTTGCCACTTGATGTGGCGGCTGGTAGTAGTTTGGCAAATGCTGTTTTTTGTTTTTGTTGCTGTTTCAGTGGATGGGCAATTATGTGCATAAAATTATCAACCACATTAGGAGGGCCCCACAACAGCCAAACAGCCAACAAAATGTACAATTGTCATGCACAATTAAGGCCTGGAAAAACTCGAAAGAAAAAGAATAGAAAATTCCAAGTGTTGACAAAGAGTTAACGGCAAAAGATTATAGGGTTTTCCGGAAAAGATTCTTTGGGCTTTTGCCTTGCCAAATGCTCAAAAGGGAATAAAGACACATTTATGTATAGGTGGAAAAAAAAGAACCGAAGAAAGACGATGGAATAATAGAGCTTGAAGAAGGGCTAATTGAGAACTCAAGAATGATGTCATCGGTGGGGAATGGTTTTTTTTCGAAATTCGAGCTCTATTTTGTGTTCTAGTAGGTTCTTATTTTTCGAAGATTGAAGGGGATTTTAAATTTTAAAAAATATCTATAATTACAGATTATAGGATTCCCCTCAAATATCATTTCTAAAGTTAATAACTGTTTTCTTCTTCTCTTACAGATGATATCTTAACTCAAACGTAGTTTTAAAGGTATTTTATATATCAAGATATTATTTTACATGGAATTCAATGATTTATTAACATTTTTCATTGATAAAACATACACCTTCTCCATAAGAACCGATCTGCAATGCCAAAAACTATTTTCAGGCCATTTTCCACACCACAAAATTATACAGAATCCCATATTTAATGGCTTGCACTGTACCTCCTCTCATGACAGGCTATAACTTTGATTTATCTTTCGGATGGAACTACTTTTGAGAGGAGAATTCTCTCTGACGAGAAGCCACTTGAAATCCCATTTCGTCAAGTTTTTCGGCTATAAAATGCATTATATTCTAAAAACAAAAACCACAACACAACTCAACACAAATTGCCATAAAAAGTAGCTAAATAGCTGCAAATACATATACAAATATATACATATATAAAGTAGAAACATATATATATACAATCTGTAGCGTCAGAGGTAGCTATATTGTATGCAAGTGTGTGTGTGTGTTTGGTGCTCTCTAGTTCTCTGGCTAGCTGCTATTGAAATTGAAGGCGACGTAGACGTAGACGACGACGTTCCAAGAGAGCTTTTCCATCGTTTTTTTTTTCTTCTGTCTTTTTGCTGTTTATTTTTGTGCTTAATTTTGTTTTGCGTGCGGTTCGACGACTACAAGGCAACAAAAGAGAGTGGCAGTACTCTCGCTCTCTTCGTAGCTCTCTTCGGGGTTCTCTCTCTCTCTCTTAGGTTTCGAGTCGAAAACACAACATGTGTTTCGTCATCGCAATTTTGTTTTTGTTGTGTGTTCGTTGTGTTTTGATGTTTTTTTTTTTTTTGGGAGACACTTTTAGATATTTTAAGCGATTTCGGGAGATGTCATCAATTTTTATAATTTAATTCTATTTAATAGAATCTTTGCAATGTTTTCCAAAATTTTGAATATTTTTATTCAGTTTCTTACGATTTCTAGTTTGTGTATTGCGGGTTTCTGTTGAAGTTTTCCATCTATTTAAATATTCAATCATCTTCCGAGAAGCTTTCATCAATTGAAATGCAATTTCCGTAGTTTTTCCCACTTCCTGATTGGGATTTTTAACATTTCTTGGTTGTTTCCCCCGCCTTGTTCCATGGACTTTGCGTGTTTTTGTTTTTCAAGAAGCCGCCATTAAATTTCTGCAAAGACACAACAAAAACAGTGAGTGTTGTGTGTTTGTCGGAGACCAAGCGAAAATGCCGGCAGTTCCATCAGTCTCTCTCTTCGAAAGCGCCAACCATCTAGTCATCCCGCTCTGATTGGAGGCCATCAAGGCGCTGGAGTAAAGATATAGAATATATATGATAGCAGAGGCAAAGAGAGCCCAAAGACAGAAGAGAGAGCTCCACTGTAAAGTACTACGTCACACAGCTGCTGTTAACATTCCTCTACGTCCTCTAATTCGAACTTAACAGAGTTTCCTACTCTAGTTAACAGTTTTTAGTTGCTTTAACATGAGAGCGTTGCTTCGTTTGTACAGAAGCATCCGACGAAGTTACAGACTCATGTGATGTTGAGCGAAACGAAGAGAAACGAAACAAAGCCAGAGCCAGAGAGAGCGCTGCTCATTCTTGCGTTGCGTTGGGTTGTACGGCTACTGTGGCCCCAAACTTTTTTCAACTTTTGAATCGAGCGGTTGCTGCGTTGCGTTGCCTCGTCCGTCGTCGAACAAAACCCCAAGTACAATCTTTGGATAACGTATATTTCTTTGGATCTCGATTTCGGTTCGGCGGCAATGCGGGTATTGTTGATTCTAAGAAAAATATATATCTACGGTACACGCTAAAAGTGCAATCGAATCTGAAAATGCAATATTTCTGAAATGTGTTTATAAATCGCTGGGCCGCGGAGAAGAGTGCTCTCTCCCGTCCGTCCCCTCCATTGTCGACGTGTCTTGTGTCGTGCGGTGTTGGCCCCCGCGTCGCGCTCTTTCTCTCACTCTGTCTCCAACATTATTTATCTTTTCTGAATAATAACTAAAAGTCGACTAAAAGATACAAAAGTATCTTGAAAGTGCGTTTCGTAGCAAAGAAAAAAAGTTGGCGCAGCCCACAAAAAAAGAAAAGCAAAGCAAAGTGCGCGTGTGTGTTTGTGTGTGTGTGAGTGCGTGTTGTTTCCTTTGAAGAGCAGATACTTTTGAGAAGTATCTTTGAAATAACTAAAAATGATGAATAATTAAACACACTTCCTCAAAATTCGTAGATATTTGAGTTTATTCAACAAATTTAGAGTACAATTTTCTTCGATTTTGTTGCGGAATTTCTTGTGTGGCGGACGTTCCACCGCCCCAACGTTCCAGTGGCGCTCCGCTCTCTTTGCTGCCTCTCTTTTGGCGGCGCTCTCTTTTGTCGCGTTCGGGTTTCGTAATCGCCAGTTTCTCTGTCGTCTGTTTCCTCCGTTCGTTCGTAATTCGTTCGTTATTTATATTTTGTTTCGTTTCCATGCCGTTCCGCTCAAATGTGAATTTTAATTTATGGAAATATTCGAAATAAATCCAACAAAATATTAATAGTTTTTTACACCCACAGTTTCTCAGATAAAATACTATATAATTTCCCCCGCCAGATCATGATCTATATACCATATATATACCCGATATTTTGTGCAAATAAAAATAAATACAAATAAAAAACCATAAATAAAATATAGCCTTGCAAAAATCATTGAAAAAATATATTTAAAAACAAAAAAAAAATCAAGAAATAATATATTTATACACACAACGGTTTCACTTTTGCGAGTTGTATACAAAATATAGAAATACAAAAAAAAATTACAGTTGTTAAAAGGCCACCAGTTGCCTGAAAGAAAGTGTTGGAAAACTCCTGATAAATAATCCGGAAAAAGTGCAAATAAATGTGCAAAAATGAATTCAATCTTGTATAAAATGCAGCCTAAAACAAATTAAAATTTAAAGGATTTAACGCATTTATTCATAGATTTATAGATCTATGGGATTATTACTGTTCTTTGGATCTAAATAATTACTCTAAAAAGGTAAAGAAAATATAGAAAATCAACGAAAATAGGTTTAGGGTTAGAATATCTATTAAATGGGGTGAAAATGGGTGATATATTTACTGGAAAATGAAGAGAATCTAACCCTTAGAACTGATCTTAAACTCGGACAACATCAGACAACATTTACACAATGTTTTTTAATCCCGATTCAATCTTCAGGCTAATAGCAATTACACGTGTAAATGATATACACAGATCTTGTGTAATTTCTTGATAAATTCAGCAACGGCTGCAATTCTCCTTCAATGTCTGTTGTGGCAACAGTTCCCTTAGAATCTAACCATTTCCCAACATTTTGTCATAATCAATTTGCTTTGGCAAGAGGCTTATCAACGGACGACGAATCGTATTCGTATTTGTATTCGTATTCAATAGAAGTGCAGTCCATCGTCAGAGGCGGGACGGGGCGGATTGGCCTCTATTACATAAGAAAACGTGAGTAGAAGTCGAGAGTCGAGTTGAGTCGTTCCGTTCGTCGCTCTGTAGCTTCGTTTCGTTGAGTTTCAGTTAGAATTCTTTTGCTAATACAAAAACAAATACGAGAATACGAGAGTATCGTAAAACAGTCTCGGGGCCTGAGGTTCTCCGACTGCGTCTACGTCTGCGTCTGCGTCTGGCGATCCAACGAAAGGTTTCTTTCTTGCGCGTATCTCACAGATACATTTGTCGCACGAGCGTGTCCAGTGTGTCGAGTGTGCTTGCTTTTGGTATCGTTATTGTTATATTTTCGTTTTCCTGCGATCTTTGCATATGATATTGAAATGTATTTATTTTGAGAACACTTTTATTTATATTCTCAATGAAATCTCCGCTCAAATATCAGCTATTTTTACAAGAAAGAAGAGCACCAACAAATATACGAGTGGAGGTGTTCTCTTGATGATTTTGCGACGTATTTTTGAACGCTTGATTTAATTAGTTTATTGTTTGCTAGGTTTTTTTTGGTTGGCTATTAACTTGGCCGTCAGCAATTTTTGTGTGTTTTTTTTCCGGACAGGTTAAACCAGTTTTACTGTGTACAAAAAAAAAAAAAAAAGTTACGACAAAAATAAAGAACACCTCAAATATTGCCACATTTTATAGTTTCTTTCTCTTCCATAATTTAATAAAAATTTAAAGATGGAAAATATAGACTTTGGAGAAATCGAAGATGGGGTTACCCTTAATGATTGATTGTTTCTACAACTCCTAGAGTTTTGATGGATTTAACTACAGGTTTCCCTTCAAAAATAATGTCGATAATACCCTCTATTCAGAGGGTATATAAAATAAGAGAGGAAACTAACAAAATGCTACACTTAGGTTTATCGCCAAGGCAGCAGAATGAATGCCCCCCCTCCTAATACACACACAAACGCACCCAACACACACACAGATACAATCTCTCAGAGGGCCATAAAGCAACGATTAGATAATGGCATTTTAAACGATGTCTCTACTGTACAGTAGAGTCGCGAAACACACGACACGAAAGTGACCAACAATGGGAATCGGAATGGAAATGGACTTTGTTTTGAAAAAACACTGACAAACGGACTGATAAGAGACTTCCAGGGAGAGAGAGAGAGAGAGAGAAATAAAGAGAGAGACAAGCAAACACTAACAGAGACAGAGGAGAGGGGGAGAGACGGAGAGGAAGAGCCACTAAGTAAACTGTAGATTTTTGGGTGGATAGGCGATGGTTTTTTTCTTTCGGGGCCTCCATTTATGCAAAATGTCTACGAAAAACGATTGAAAAGAGAAACTCAAGAGATTTCGAATGATTTATTCATCTTTTGTGGATCCGAGAAGCATTAACATGACTCCGAAATGTATTAGGAGTGGAGTTTGGGTAGGTTTTAAGAGTTGTATCAAATGACTTAGATCATGGTGATCAAATTTTAGAGAAGATTAGAGGAGACTAGAGAAGTAAGAGAAATCCATTTGATTTAATGGATTTTCTTTGGAAAAACAACAAATTGGTACACTAAAGACTTCGGAATGAGGTCCTAAAATATTCAAAGTTCTTCTAATTGTAGATCCTTTCAAAATGTTAAGGTAGGTTCGAAGAGTGGTTTATTTCTTCAAAATTTCTCTTTAAATCTGATTTAATTGTTGAAAAATCTTCAAGATTTACCCCAAAAATAATTCTGATTAACTTTTAAAACCCTTAAAAATTTGATCATGCCTGATAATGTGCAGAGTCTTTTCCTAAATTCTATTTAGTTATGGTATTCCTCTAAATGAATGAATTCTAAACCTATTCCGTGTGATGCCTAGAGCCACTGATCATGCCTGATAATGTGCAAAGTCTTTTCCTAAATCTATGTTTGATTTCCCGCGAATATCAGGTTCTTTACCCCAAACAGCAGGGGGCGGGGGGTGGGGGTCCGCATGCCCCATGCACTATCTTTTACAACTTTTACTATGCGTATTTCATGTTTCGTTCTTGCACGAGAGTATCTATAAAATATAAATAAAATACACACAGATACACGGGACGATTGCATTATGGCCATAAAAAGAGAACATTTCGTTGTTGTTGTCGTTGTCGCTGGCTGACTGTTGCTTGTTGCTTTTGTTGCTTGTTGCTGGAATGATGATATCGTTTGTGGCAGCTTTCGAGTTTCTCGCTTGACCTTAAGCGCGTCAATGTCCCCTCAGGAGGAACCTTGAACGATGATGTCTCCACTCGGACTCGGACTCTGACTCGCAATCGCAGGGAAAATCCCTCTCGTTGAGGGGTGACACGTTTTCGGACTTACGTTTTTGAAGCGTAAATGAATTTTGTTGTGTCCCTTTGAAGTTTTTCCATGTTAATTGGGGAAATTAGGCGCGTATCCATCCATTCTTGTGCTTCCATTGAAATCGCTTGCTCGCTCGGACACGGACTCGCACTCGGACTCGCATTATAAGACATTTTTTTTATCGTCGTGTTCGTTTTTTATGTGGCAGCCACCGCGCCGCCGCTGCCGCCGCTGCTGCTGCCCTACGTTTATAATTACGTTAACTTCAATTACTGGCTTACGTACGTAAAAATATCAGACCAATTTCCAGGTGAAAACTGGTTTCAGGTTTTCAGTTGCTCTCTGCCTCATTTTGTATCGTTTTTTTATTTTTTATTTTTATTTTTTTGTGTGTCTTTTGTCTGTCTGTAGAGCTCCAGCTCCAGCTCCAAGTTTTGCTATAATTTTAATTTCTTTTTGAAGTCCAGCGCTAACTGTGTCTCTCTCTCTCTCTCTCTTTTTTTAACTGGCATTTTAACTAGTAGTTAAAAAATTGTTCGTAAGCATCTCTAAATTCTTGGGAATCAAGAGGCACGGCACACCTTACAGATGGTTTATGGTCCATCGATTGGGGGAATACAACTTCGTATTTTGGGGTATATTTTTTATTTTGGGTAGGAACAAAATGGGATAAAGATCATATGTTTCTGGATGTAAAGTCTGCCACGAGAGGGTCTTAAGATGCAGCTATCAAAAAGTTAAGAAAAAGAGTTTTTCCAAGAATATTTTAATGGATTTTTCTAGTGTAACAAGGGATCTACATCTTATAGGAGATCTTTAACTCATATATGACTCATAAGAGCTATACTGCTATATCTTTGAAATTCTCTTTGCAATGCAATACAAAATCGATATCTAATACCATTTTGGAGATCTTTATGGTCTCTAAACACAGAGACATTTACTGCATCATGCTCTGGGGATCTTCCACACACTATCTGCTGAACCCGTGCTTTGACACCTACTCTCTTTCCCCTAAACAAGGCCCCTCTGCTGTGGCTCTTTTCACACCCTTTTGCTTCCTACTTCTGCATTTTGTGTTTGTTTTAGTTCAATTCTCGCTCGGCCTCTCTGTCTCTCTCTCTGTCTCATCTCTCATCTCTTTTCTCTCCGCAAGAGATAGTGTAGTTTCACAGGGAAGTGCGATTGCGGTGGTGGGAGGAGCGAGGAGGGGAGGGTGGGATTCTCTCACATATTTCTGTGTTTTGTTTTGCTTTTGGTTTTTGCATTTGTTTTTTGTGTGTGTTTTGATTCGTTTCGTGTTTTGTGTTTGCTGCTGCCGCTCTTTGATTTCATTTTTAGATTTCAATTTATTTTCGGCGTAGTTTATGCCAATTTGGTTTTTTGGGTGCGATTTCTTTTTGAATATTATGTATGCCCCCATGCCCCATATGTACATACATACATGTACATATGTATGTGTTTTCGCTGTGATTTGTGTGTGGGTTCCCGTATCCCCCAGCGATTGTGTGTTTGTGAGTGTTTCTTCAAATGAATTTGATTTGATTTGATTTGATTTGATACTCATCTGTAGCATACCCTCAGAAAGGCAGAGGGGGTATTGTGATTTTGGAGATAGTTGCAGAGAGACACCAAAGATAGTACCAAATAGAAGACTAAACGAATTAGAACCCATAAGAAGGGTATCTCTGCCTTCGGCTTTGGAAGCCAAGCATTTCCTTCTTGTTGTTTTTTTTGTCTTTGCTGCTGCCTCGTGTATTTGTTGTATAATAGCTAATAAAAAAAGAGCAACAAATGGGAATGCAAGCTCTTTTTGAGCCGTACTGTACCACCCTCTCGTATCGCATCTCCCATCTCCCTCTAGCGTCTGTCGTGTGTGTCATTGACAAAATAATATATATTCGAATATAGTAGAGATCTGCTGCTGGTGTTTCTCTTTTTTAAAAGCATATTAACTAATTGACGTCTGTGTTTATCTATAAGCAAAAAACCGTTTGCTTCCCTTGCTCGAGGACCCCCAGCCATCCATCCATCCATCCAGTCCATCCGCTGGCGACCCACAAATATTTGAAATGACTGACATTTTGGACACAAAAAGCCAAAAGAAACAAATGTTTTGGCTCATTCGGAACCAACAAAAAGTATCTCTGGGAAAAGAGAGAGACAGACAGAGAGAGATCTCGCGGTACTTCAGGCCTCAAACTATAATTATCTTAATTAAAAATCTCCAAGTCAAAGTTGTGGCAAGTCCGAAAGTCTCTGGCTGTGGCTCTGGCTCTGGGCTCTGGCTCTCTGTGGATAGGGGCTAAGGCTAAGCCAAATGATTAGCTCATCTGGTTTTCTGGCGAATTAAGTAATCAAAGTCGTTTAAAGCCAAGCGACAGAGCTGCTGCCTTCTATAGGGAAAAACTCGGCTCTTAGACGGTCTTTCGGGGGAGAAGTACCCACATACACCCCTCCCCCCCCAAAAAGTCCACTCCGCACTTGCACATTGCTCTGCCTCTCTCTCTCTCTCTGGCTCTCTGTCTCTGTTGAAATTTAAATATACGAAATAAATAATTTTCAGCTGGCTTTTTGGCCGAAATAATGTTGATGTCATAGGTTCGTTCTCGTAAAACATAAAAAAAATCAACACCAACGATTTCTGGTAGGCATTCACTCCGAAAACGCTTTGAGCGTGAGCTAATGCAGGCATCCCATTCCCAGCACCAGCCTCAGCCCCAACCCCAACCCCAACACCTCCCCCTTCCGAAGAAACAACACAGCGAAAAAGCGGCAGAGGAATGCCCATTATATTTGCCAAATATTTGCTTTGTCAAAGTATTTTTCTGGTTTGCTTTTTTACGAGTATTAGTTGATTTCGGAGTGATTGAAATGGTCAGAACGCGCGTGCTGGCAGGGCGAGTGGGTGGGGTCTGGAGGGAGAGGCGTGACTATATCTATAAAAGCTACAGGGAAGGGTCTGTCTGATTAGGGCGCCCATGAGTCAGACGGCTCTCGGAACGGAACAGAGCGGACTCCGAATGGATTGTCTAATGCAAATACACTTCAAGATTATGGCGTTTTGCTGTTAATCTGAAATCTAACCGGTTTTAACCCATTACAGTAGCTATTGCTTATTCGGAGTAAACTTCGGAAATTAATTCGGAAGGTCTTAGCTCTTAAAACATATGTTTTCATTTCTAAATCAACTCCGAATAACTTAAATTAGTATACCTATCTCTCTATAACTTTCGGACTTTTCGGAGTCAACTCCGAAAATTTTCCAGACCTAATTTTTATCATTTTTATTCGTTTTATAAGTCATTTGTCAATATCCTGATCAATTTAATTTTTCGGAGTCAATTCCGAAAATGGTCCAGAACGTTTTTAATTGACTTTTCATCATTTACGATCAGTGATTAAGTGTTTAGGAACTTTTTAAACATTTTTCTTTTTCGGAATTAACTCCGAATATTATTTTATAATTTTCCACACATCTGTGACCCCGTCCGGAGTCAATTCGGAACTTTCCAGCAGTTATTTCGCAACGAATGGGCTTTTCGGCACACTTTTGCCTGCCAGCGCTTTATTCTCATATCAGAAACTCCCCAGGCAAATCAAGTTCTAGTTTTAACTGCATTTGATATCTTGCGAAATCGTGTCGGACTTCTCTCTCTCTTTTCTATTCCACTTACCTGTTGCTTAAAGCCCAACAACCGACCAAAAAAAGGCCTCAACTAAACTCTATTATTACCAGAAAGACTGAAAGAAACCGAAATCGAAACCGAAAGATGCCCATAAAGCAGCAGCAGGAGAACAGCAACAGCAACAACAACAACCAGAGCAGATCGGTGGCGAATGACCGACCAAAAGTCGAACGAACGTCAGAGCGAGCGACCACCTTTTCACGCGCACACACACACACAGGCTCTCATATCAGTTTTTGGTTGAGAATTTGAGAATCTAGAATAATTATTATGCGCGTGTGTGTGTGCGGGTCTAACCAATACAACAAACATCACATCAAACAGCAAAAGCAGCAGCGGCGGCAGCAGCAGAGACCTCTCCAGCGCCAGCGCCAGAGCCAGAGCCCAACAGAAAAGAAGAGAGCCATATGGGGGAGCAGGAGGAGGAGGAGGGGAAGGAGGGGAGCAGCTCCAAGACTTTACCTAACGCTCGTACGCTTTGGGCTCGATTCGGAATCCCATTGCAAGAGAGTGTGTGTGTGTGGCAGCTCTGCGTATCTGCGTGTGTGTGTGTGTGCGTTTTATAAAGTTGATTGCACTCGATTTTTAGATAAAGCTTTTTCAAGGTCATCAACGAAAAAACAACCGACGAAACGTACCCCAAAAAAAAAGCGCGCGCGCTCGTTGCCACTACTCACATGTGGTTGTTGTTGTTGTTTCTTCTAAGAGAAAACAAACATCTTGAAACTCCTCCAAGGAGATTCCTGCATCTTCCCGAAGGAGTAAGCCTCCCTCTTCCCATTTTAATTGAAAACTATGCCAGCAGCAAATAAAAAGTGCGAGCTTTTCGGACTGCAACAGCAGCAGCAGCAGCAGCAGGACTTCTTTCGCTTTTGTTTTGGATCGCATCGCATCGGGGGAATAAAATTAAATAAATCAAAACAAGATTTATGTCTGCTGCTGCTGCTGCGGCGATGTCTGTTCTGTGGCCCGTTGTGTATTCAAATCTGACAGTCGAAAATAATAATTCCCCTCGGAAGAAGCACCGCCGTCCGCCACACACCGAAATCTCAATCCCCGAGACAATGAGAGACGCGGCGGCGGACGCTGCAGCGTCTCCTCCTCTTCCTCTTCCTCCAGAAAGCAGCAGCGGGAGAACCTCTATAGAAATTATATTAGACGGCGACTCGTTTTTGCAGCAGCAGCAGCCTCCTCTCTCTCTTGTTTTTGTTTTTTGTGATATTTTTCGGCATTTTTTGTGTTTTGTTTTTTTCTGGAGGAATGAGATTTTTTGCAGCTGTTGGACGAATTGAGAGCCGGTTTATACGGAGTATTCGTTCCCCTTTTTTGTAGATTCTGTGTGAAAAGAAGTTCTCAAATGCAGAAAGTGCGGAGTGCAGAGGATCAGGTTCTGTGGCCCCGAAAAAATTGGCTTAGTGTGAAAGGATAAGGTGGGCATACGATAAGGCGATGGTACATAAATGGGAATTTTGTATTTTCTCTGAAAATATATAGAAAGCTTACTTATTTAATCTGTGGTATTTCTAATTTAATTTCTTCGAAAATCTCTGAATCACTGAATGAACTTCTTCGAATTTAACCAAAATTCCAGTTTTTAATCTTTCAGATTTCTATAGAAATTGTTTTTTCTTTCCCAAGAGATTTTTTGTTGCAAAAATGAATTTTGTATTCCTTTAAACAAATCAGTTTTCCACATGACTTGCGTTCCAAATCCCATGGGACAATGATAGCAATTTATTGATTTGTACGTGTGCCCCATGGGGCAGGGCAGGGCTGGGGCAGGGCGCCTCCGAGTATGCAATTAATGGAGCGGATTTTATTTCGGAGTGCGCTTTGAAAGCCGAGTCTTGAAAATCGCATGGAATTTCACACAGAAAGTCCAGAAATAGATCGAAGAGAGTGGGTTCTGGTTTATTTTTTGTTTCGGGGACTGTAATTCAACACCTGTTCTGCGGCCTCCACTCCCACGGCCACTGCCACTCCTCTCTCCCTGTCTCTCTTCCTCTCTTTACAGTCTTTCAGTCTCCCTCTCTTTGTCGGTTTTTTTGCCCTCTTCCTCCCTCTGTTTTGTCGTTTTTTTCTTTCGATTTTCTAGCCCTCGATTTCAATTAAATTTTGGTTTGAAATTCCACAAACCCAAATGTGATTCAATTAAACATTTATAACGCGCAATAAATGGTGATTGGAATGGATGATTAATCGAATAATAGATACCCTGTAGGCAATAGAAGAGTTTTTCAGAAGTTAGATCTTGGCCAGACTTTCAGTAGATGGCATTTCCCTTGCTCTAACCAATATACCTTTCAAAGAACCTTCTTCCCTATGAAATTTGCATACAACTATGCCCCACACAGCACACAGCACACAGCACTCATCATGGATGGGGGATGTGTCCATAGAATATAGAGCATATATTCGTATTCGTATTCGTAGTGGAAATATTCACTCATAAATTTACGAGTATTTCTGCGTCATCGTTCGCTCTGTCGAAGAAAATTCCAGCGTTGCGACGATTGTGATTTTAATTTGATTTTAAGTCGAGTGCTCCATAAAATAAATCCACACTTATGCATCGTGCTGCAAATGTATCTGCATGCGCGTACATGTATCTTTTGGATGTGTTTTCTGTACTCTCTGTATTTGTGGATTGGAATGGAATCTACGCCATTTCTGTGTGGCACAAAACTAATTTGCATTCGAAGTGTAAACAATGGCCAAATGGAATACAGAATACAGAGAAATGCAAACATATATATGGAATATCTATAGGAATACGTACGGATATATATACCCATCGATAGATGATATATTTTTGATTGGGAAAATTGATCAGAAAATATTGAAAAATGTACCAACAATAGGTTTTATATTTCGTATATTTCTGCTTTATAGTTTCTGTCTTTTGCTGTATCTCTATCTTTTCTGATGATGGAGTCATCTGCAGCACACAAAATAAATATAAATAAATATTCCCTCCACTTATCACACTATTTTTTTTGTTTTGTGGTAGGCTCTGCTTTTTATTGGTTATTTATTTGGATTTTATGTAAATTTCGCCAACGAATGCTGGGGTTTTCCTTTCTTTTTCCATAAATTTCGTGTGTCTGGTGCCTAAATTTGACATCTAGCGGATGGAGATGGCTATTTTATAGGGTTTAAACGAGATCTATAGCGGGGTCTGTGCTTGATTATTGTAAAATGAGTTATTTATGAAAGATATGGCGTTTTGTGTGGGAAAAATGATGGAAAATGATGTCAGAGTTTATTTGGCAATGGGTTTTAATGGTTAAACGAGAAAGCCGAGCGTTTTTTAAAGGAAAAATTGTCATCTTTCACGACTAGTGTTTTTTTTCCACCTATGAGAAATATTCTTCCCCTTAAACCATGTTCTGCCACTCCAAAAACACTTCCCTTCCTGTGGAATTTCCTGTAAAATGTTGTCCCCAAATTACCTCCTAAATGTTTTTCCAAAACTAATTAAGTTTTTACGACTACAAGCATGGCATTTCCCCTTGATCCCTAGATCCTTACAAGAGTGGAGTTTATGGAGTGCCCTTCCCCATAAAATAATGCATAAAAATCCATCATAAAAACGTAGGAGACCAATGAAATGGTCTGTGTGGGGAAAATGATGGGAAATGCGTGACATATGAGAGATAATACAGAAGTTGATGAAGTGAAAAGCCAAAGGAAAGTTAAAGAGAACGAATTATAAGGGGGAAAATTATGAATTGGGACAGATTTTCATGTCAAAAGGTCACTTTTTCACATCAGCAAGCGCCAAGGCTGCTATTGACAGGGGAAATCAGCTAAAAGAAGGGAAAATCAACCAAAAACAAAAGAAAACCCCCCTCTCAGAAGGGGAGAGATTTCACTTGGCAAAACAGGAAGCAGAATATGGGAATGCCCAAACGCCAAATAACCAAAAGGAAAATGAATAATGGAAAATTAGCAAACATCTCTGTCCGCTCTCCCTCATTCTCTCTTCTGTAGCAAAGGTAATGCTCTTCCTCTCTTTCACTCTCATTTTGATTTGATTAATTACCCGAAAATTTGACATAAACACGTTTTCGGGGGCACAAATGAAGCAGAAGTCTGAGATACAAGATACAAAATAACAGCAGCAGCAGCATCGATAGATAGATAGATAGATAGAACAAAACTCTTGTCCAGATTCGTGGATTCTTTTGGGATTCGGTTTCGAATGATTAATGAATTGATTGACAACAACAGCGGCAACAACAACAGCAGCAGGCAGTATCTTTTAGGCCTTTGGGCCAAACACTTGCCATCTTTGCCTTCATGGTGGATAAAACGCTTCCGGGCATTTGGTTTTTAAGGGAATTTTTACGGGTTTTTCGGGTTTAGGATTGGGAAAGAGGCTTCCACGGAATATGTGGTTTTTGCTGTTAATTGGTTGAGGGTTTGAGAGTTAAAAAGAAACTGAAAAGTGAGCATTTTTCAAGGCATTGCCATAATGATAGATTTCTGTGAAAAATAATGTCAGAATTTTAATGAATATTACATGGAAATGGTAGTGTAAGATATCCTGAAACTTGAACTCTAAGTGGATCTTTAACTTCCCATTCTTTGCCCCATTCTTTGCGCTGGCTAGTGATTCTTTTGGGCCATCATTCGGTATTGGGCTTGCATGCCAATCAGCAGTTAGTCGTCGCACAAAAACTGTATGAATATATATGAAAATTAATGCCTTCGTTTGGCCAAACACCGAACCTCCAAACACCAATGATTTATGCTGCAAAACACATTCCATAGACAGCCGATAGCTTAACCCAAATATCGAATGTTTTTGGGGGGATTTTGGGTGTTTGCGCAGCTTGAACGAACATTTGGGCAGGTTTTCGAGGAGGATTATCTCCATGCCGATCGGTGGGGTTTAAACAGCTGCGGGGAAGCTTCCCCTCATTGGGGTTTCTATGGGGGAAAAGGCGATATTCAAATGGCATATTCCGCTCACGTAAACCCGAGCGAACCTGTTGATATCTCTATAGGAAAAAAGACGACTCTTTCCCCCGAGTAGCCCTCTCTCGTTGTCGCTGTCGCTACGATATGCAAAACATGTCGAATGATAGCCTCGAGCTTCGAGCGGTGGCTTTTATGCGGTATTAGCCCCTATGTGGGCCCCTCTTGGCTTGGCTTCTTTCACGGCCCACAGCACTGCTGATAGCGCACTCCATGGACGACTCCATGCGGAAGCACTTTCTGTACTCAAAGTTGTGCCTGGAGTTTGATAAACCTCCGCCCAACCAAAAATCGTTTGAAGTTGGGAAAGACTGTGCTATGGTCTGTCATTATGCATGCATCCAATGTTCGAAACCCCGTAAAGAAAACGAGGTTCGTAAACGTTAAGTTTAGGCATGTCTTTAGGTTCCTCTAATGGCCGTTCAACAGAGAGTCCAAGTATCCACCATTTCCTGTTCGTTTCCCCAGAGATTGTAAAGTTTATATCCAAGTAAAATGATCACTCCTTAACCGGATTCTTGTCCTCTATTTGCACTCCCTACTTTCATCGCAATCTCAGGCGCGAAATACCTTCGTAAAGACCTTCTTTTTAGCCCTAAAGATAGCCATTTATTTGTCAACTTTATTTTCTCTATTTGCTTAACATTATTAATGTCTCATTGTTTTATTTTTTTCTGTTTTGCGCTCGTACTCCCTATTTGGGCCACACACATTTTTGTACGTATTCTTGCGTACGCGACAATAAAACCATTTTTTAACGCACGAAGCCGAATGTTTTTTTGCATACAATTTTTTTTTTATTGTTTTTACACGCGACACGACGAATCGCAGACACGAAATAATGAGTTTATGTATTTTAGACCGACCTAAATTATGGACAAGAGAAGAGAAGAGAAATGCTTTTTGCGGAATTTCAAACAAGGTCTCGGATCGGATCTACTTAGATATGGAAGAAGTACAGTAATGCGATAACCTGGCCAAAAAAAATCGTGTCAGCGATAAGACGGGGTACTCTTTTGGGGTTTTGGAAGGAATATACAGACATTCGAATGGGAATACGGCAACACCAGGGTTTTGCTTATCTGCGAGCACCACACCACACCACCGATTGGGGGCTATTATTTCAATGAGTTTTGATTGCGATCGGATGTAGAAACAAGATCTTCAATTAGCATTCGAATGGGGATTGATACTTTGGATAGTTTTGAAGAGATTGGTACCATTTCTGCGTTAAATTTGATGAGAAATAATTTATTAATTATTGTTCCATTAATTAAAGGAGGTTCCTAATTTTCTTGCTTGATTTTGGTTCAGCAATGATCTTTGAATTGATATTTTCGATAATTCTGGAGGGATTTCTTGGAGAGCTGTGCCTTTTCCTTGCACCTTTCTCTTGAGACTTCTGTCTCATATCTCAACCCAAAGAGAACCATCAATCAAGTGCCTCTGAAATGTTGTGTTCATAAGATAATTTACACACAATTTACGGTACAGCTCGTATCCGTTGCTACTTGTATAAATAATCCCCCTTATTTTTCGGTTATTTATTCGAATATTATTTGTATGCAGAAAATTGTATGGAGTGTTGATAAAATTGTCACGTAATATATTTTGTGAAGGAAGGAACTTTTGGGAGTTCTTGGAATTGTGCCGGGGGTGTGGAAATGATTAATAAATATTCTCATAAATTATGTTTATTAATGAGCGATAATTTCTTGTAGGTTTTTGATAATTGAAACTATAAAACAAAAAGCTATAAAAACGTTTTTTAATGGGATTTATGCTGTTTTTTTATTAGCTTAATGATAAAATAAAATATTTGTTGAAGAAATTAGTTGTAGTTTTAGAAACTTAATTGAGGGAACTCCTAAGGAACTCTGGAATAATTTTCTCCAAATTAAATAAAATTTCCCTAAATTTGTAATCAAATTTCCCATAGTACTTACCCGTCGTCTCACACTTATCGTAATCGTATAATCCCCAAATAACTCCTTCCCTCTCGCTCTCTCTCTGGAAAATTATACGTTTCGAGCATTATCTCACCTCTCTCGCTCTCCACTTCTCTCTCGCGGCTGCAAACTTTTGGCACTCACTGTGTAATTTTAATTTAATTAAATTCTAAGCACGTCTTGGCGGAAAAAAACTGTAATTACGAGTACGAACAGAAAAAAATAATATAATACTTTGCGAAAAAAGAAGAAAAATTGCCAAAGAACTGAAGAACTGACGAACTGAAGGAAAAAAACGAAACGAAACGAAGACGAAGCCAAAGCCGAAGAGAATTCTTTGGAAATCTTCTGCTCTGTTCCTCTCCCTCTCTCTCTCACTCGTTCTTGGGGTTTCTAAACGGTGATTTAGCCATTATGTTAACGGTAAAATGTGCAGAATCTCTTGGAGAGGGAGAGAGATGCAGAGAGAGTGAGAGGGGTAAACCGGTTCCCTCCAGGTAGGAGATGCCGCTTCGTCGTCGTTCGTTTGCTTTGTGCAACCGATTCGCTTCTTTCGTGTGTTGCATAACCACCCCCCTTCCCCCTCTCGCCTCTGCCTGCCCAGCCCCCCCTCCAGGTCTCTTCTCTCGTCTCTTGGCTTCGAATCTGTGGCGTTTTGTGTCTCGTTCCATTGTTTGAGGAGAGGAGAGGATTGTTGTGTTTAACATGGTTCTAAGCGAAGTTTCTTTGTAAAGCGGCTAATTTTCGTTAGTTTCGTCTGCGGCAAACTGTTACGCCACAAGCAGAAGAAAAAAGAAGAAGAAGAGGTAATTTTTGTTAGTAAAAGTTGTTAAAATTAATGTGGCAGCAAGGGGTTAAGAGTTAGACCATGACATCTCGATGTTAAATGGTAGATAATGGAACACACAAGCTGAGAATTAACGATCATTAAGATCCATTGAGTTTTCACCGAGTTATGAATAGTTGAAGATCATATAACACCTTTATGAGATAAAGAAAGAGGTAGGAATGCACCAGAGAGTGTTCTCCTTGAAAAATATCTCCTCGATTGGTTCTTCACCTACGTACAGTGTATTTTTCTCTGTAAATTGAGTAAATTTACAGCCAATAAATAAAATAAAATAAATAAAATACTGAGACCCCAAGAAGAAGAAGAAGAAACAGGAGATAAGAAGAAGAGGTAGCCATAAGGAGAACACAAAGAAAAGGCAGGAAAAAGAAGAAGGAAAACACCAATCATTATCAAAAACTGCATTTTCTGTTCTTGTTTACATTTCCTCTCATAGTCTCTCTCTCTCTTTTTGTCTCTCTTTAGAGAGCATTCCTTCCTTGTCTGTGGCGCTGATAAAAATAAAATCGGATCCACAAACAAATATATTTTCAAGCCGCGACGACCGTCAGACGACGACAATAATAAAAATAAACAGAAATGAAATTTGTTCTCCCCGAGAGTCGAGTTTTGAGTCTCGCCTGCGACTTGTTGAAACCATTTCGTGCAAACAGGAAAAGCCAAAGATACAGATAGTTACTCCCCAACCCCCATCGTCTCTCTTTCGCTCAATTAACATGCTTTTGTGAAAATTTAGTGAATCTCCTTTAATGAAGTGGCGTGTTGGCCGGCAGTTCTGCCTTTTTCGGGGTCTTCAGGTCTCGAAATAGATCTAGAAAATAATGATTTATGAGGGACTTTGTGGATGGGGGAGTGTCGATGGAAATCCCATGTTTTTGAATGTGAATTTAAGGATTCTTTGATTAAAACACCAATAAATATTCCCTTGGTGTATTTATCCTTTAATAGATACAATTTCGCTATCGATTCGAAGGGGAGATACATTGATATATCTCCTCTTAGATACATCTTTTGCTTCCTAGTTTTAATCAACCAAAAGACGGAGTGCTGTGTAAATTCTGGTGTTTCGTTTAAATACTTGGTGTATCTGGCAGATACATGTGTCTGCAATGTATCTGTGCATCTTTTAAGCCGCACAAAGTCGCGTACAAAGCAACAATTATAAACAATGACAACAACAACAATGAAATGCATTATTTTTATCAGCAAAAATACATGACAAAAGAATAGACAGAGAGCGAAAGAGAGAGAGCGAGAGAGAGAGAGGAGAGAGAGAGGGAGAACAGAGAGTGAAAGAGAGGGAATGCGATTATGCTTCTGCTGCTGCTTTTGTGCCACGCGTACAGGAAATTATATAAAACAAGTTTCTGGAGGGGAGGGGGAGAGAGGCGAGTGCAGTGGCCAGAGGTGCAGGGGTATGCCCCAACGCTTTGGGGGGTAGGGGCAGGCAAAAACAATGAAGAAAAACGCAATGCAGTCGCAGTGGCAGTTGTATCTCTATCTCCCTCTTTCTCTCTCTCTGTCCCTCTGTTTGTATCTCGTATCTGTGTGTGTGTGTGTGCAACACATCGTATGGCAACAGAAGAAGAAAATGTTGTTGATGTTTAAAAAGCAAATACAATAAAGCATTCTCCCCATGTCACACACACACGCACACAAGTACAGATACAAGATACAAATGTATCTGTGTGTGGAAAGAATGCTCCATGTTGCCATGCGTGTGTGTGTGTGTGGAAAAACTCTTTTGGGTGGTGGCTGCTGCTGTCATCGTCGGCTCCTCGTTGCGCATACGACACGTTGGCCCAGACCAAGAAAATGAAGAAAAACCCCAGCAGAAAAGATGCTTTAATTTGCGCAGAAACTAGAGATTATACGGGCGTTACTGTGTCTTGTAGATTCAAGGGTTTATGGAAGATGGCAGCCATCACATCTCGATGTTTAAAGAAAGAAAAGGGAAAAACCTATAGAAAGAGATATAGATCTCTGATATCGGATCACATATCATGGGCTTATGAATAGTTGAAGATGATGTAGGCGTATTTATACAACTTTGTCCATCCATAACTGTTATTTTCGCATATCATTAAGCTTTTAGAATATAAAAAGAGCTTAGAACCTCCCATATATCATTATAATAATCGGTCCCCATCCCTAATAAATGATGCCCTATCATCTGTTTCCCCGTAATGATAGATTGTTGTCTCTCTGGAAAACCATTTACTTATGAGGCATCCCTCCATCCAATTTGCATGCCCTTCGCTTCTTCTCCACCCAACAGACACGTCTCCTTATTGTCTGCAGCATCTTCTGCTCGTAGGAGCCCTCCTTCCCTCCTCCTCCTTCGTTTGAGATACATTTAAACCTTAAACCTTAACCCTTGCTTGCCGAAAACAGTGAATGATGAGGGGTAATGGGAGGGGAGGTTGGGGCTAAAAGAACACTACACTGCGCCTTTGGCAACACAAAAGAGGCCTCCTCTCTTCCTTCCACCCTTCCTCTTTCCCCTTCAGCATGCCCCTCCACACACACACACTCTTCTTCTTGTTCTCTTCTTCTGGCGCCTTTTACTCATTTCGTTTTTCCGTCTTTTGGGGCTAGGAATAGGCATAGGTATAGGGTTTTTCTTTTTTCGGTTTTCCATGGGGCTGCTGCCACTGATGATGCTGCTGCTGCTTCTGAGGGAAAGGGATCTCCATGCTCTGTGCTCTGTGCTCTGTGGGGCCCCCAAGTCTTGGCCCTAAGTGTTTCTTGTAACTTGAGTCTTCAAGTGGCCATCTGGCATTTGCTTTTGCCAGCTTTTCTTCTGCGTCCCCCCTGCCCCCATGCAGTGCCCCTGTTCTCCCCTCGAGTGTGGCAACTTATGTCAAGTCGGGCGTTTTGTTAAGAAATAATACTATAAAACAGTACGAACAAAAGCCGTAGCGTGTAGCAAATGTTAATACAATTTTCCTTTCTCTTTTCTTTCATTTTTCCAGTGTTTCATTTACGTTTTTTCCAACGCGTTTTTTTTCATCCGCTGTGCATCCATCCAACCCCCTCAACCCCCAACCCCCAATCCTAAATCCTCAATCCTCCAGTTAGGCATCAAAAAATCTAACGACGAAAAGTACAGCAGAAGAGCAGAAGCAGCAGCAGCAGCGGCAACAAACAGCACATCATCGGGAGCATCATCTAACGCTGCAGCTAACAGATGAGCCCCAACAACAGATGTCAATTGCTGCAGCCGAAAATGCAGGGTAAGTAGGGGCCTACGGCTATAGAGGGAACGATGTTGTAGGGTGGGAGGTCTCATGGCTAATTAGATAAATTGGATGGGGGAAATATAACAAATGGGGGAGTGGGAACGTAAATTACCTTAAATTCTATCCCTAGCAGACTTTAAACCATCTAAACTCTGTCGGAATACACGGAATTTTAGTAATTGAATGGAAATCTAAGGGACAAAGGTGTTCCCCTATGGAAAATCCTTAAAATATACCAAAAATCCACTAAAAACTATCCCTAACAGACTCAAACCCATCTTAACTCAGTCATTTATCATAGGATTTCAATCAAAACAATTTCTATCGCTTGAACTTTTATCGAAATAATGATATTAGGAGTTCTTCCTTATGGCTTATGAGATATATTCAATGAAACAAAGCTTTTTGTGGTAGAATTTAAAAAAAGAAGAATGTAGCTAAAAATCCACTAAAATACTATCCCTAACAGACTCCAAACCATCGTAACTCCGTCATTTATCATACGATTTCAATCAAAACTATTTTATCGCCTTAATTTGTACAGAAATAATGATATAGGGTTCTTCCTTATGGCTAATGTGATATATTCAATAAAACAAAGCTATTTGTGGTGGAATTTCAAAAGGGGAGAATAAGTCCGAAAAACACACTAAAATACTATCCCTAAAAGACTCCAAACCATCGTAACTCCGTCATTTATCATACGATTTCAATCAACATGATTTTTATCGCCTGAATTTGCATCCTACCTTATGGCTAATCAGATATATTCGATGAATGAAAGCTATTTGTGGTAGAATGTAGGTACAGGTTTAGTCGTAAATACTATCCCTAACAGACTTCAAACCATCGTAACTCAGTCAAAAAGCGCACCATTTCATTCAAACCACTTTCTATGGCTGGACTTTGGAACCTACTTGGAATAATCATGAACATGTTGTGGGCCAACTCTTAACCCATGGCTGCCAAGGGCACATTTATCGGTCTGGGAAATACCCAAATGGCACTTGCCTTTGCCGGGGGGAGCCAAAATCAAGTTTCAGGCAATAAAAATCGGAGAGGGCGAAGATAGAATCATAAAAATCGCCACATAATTTGAGTTCAGCAAATAAAAAGAGTAATAAAATCAATTTCAATCAAAATACCAAACGACAAATAAAACAAATACCAAAGAAACGGAAAGACTTGCCGAAAGACAAGAGAGAAATTATGAGAGGAGAAGAGCAGAGCAGAGAGAAACGCAGAGGCAACCCAAACCCAAAAGAAGGAGAAGATTGAAGGCACATTCTGGAGGGGAGGCCATAAATCAAATGCCGAAATATGCGCAAAATGTGTGCAAAGAAAAAGAAAGAGAGGGAGAGAGAGAGAGAGAGAGATGCTCTGAAGGTGTAGTAGTTGCAGATATATTTCCATCTGTATCTCTCAGATACAGATACAGGGCACATGCAATTAATGAACGAACGAACGAACCGACAGGCGTGATGTCGCAATATTCAATGAGCTTCTAATGACTGGCACATGAGTGTTGTTTGAGTGTTGTTGTTGTTTTTTTCGGGTGGCTATAACATTCACAGATTAAATGTCTAGCCAGCATCTAGACCCCCCCTCCTGCCCCTCAGACATGGAAGCAGCTGCAGATGGGTCTTTGGAAGTTCGGCTCTGTGATAAATTGTGGGTTTTTCCACTCCCCAGAGACCACAGACACCAACCCAAACATTGCAAAAGAGTTTCAAATATTTATCAGAAGAAAGGAAAATTTAAGATTTCATGGAACTTTCCATCGTTTTGCACATTTATCGGGAATATTTGGCACATTGTTGCATAGGAACCGACTTAGAAAAACCCAAAAAAATATAGCATTTTGTATTTATACTTTGGCAAAAAACAATTTAAATTAAATTGTAGTTCTAGAAATTTTTTCCATAAAATATTCATTATTTTTTCTGTAATTTATTTTTGTATTTATTTATTTGGTTTTATCCTAGTGCTACAGGATTTACTTATGTATATTTAAGGCACTAGTCACACAATTTGTTAATCTTATAAAAAACATACATTGATTTATAATACGAATAATTTTTTAAAGTAATTTTTAATAATAATAATTTAATAAAAATGTTTAATCGTGTTTAATTTTTTTTGTCTATTTTTTATAATCTTTAAATTTTAATGGGCATATTTTTTTTTTTTTTTATTTGATTTTATTTAATTTTTTTTTTTTTTTTTTATATTTTGATATTTTTTAGTTTATTTTCTTATTGTTTTGTTTGGAAAAAAACTTCTTTATTTTAGGGACCTTCTGAAATGTCACTTGTACATTTTTTCCAGTGTACGATGTGCACTCATCACAAAGGCAATGATTTTTCCTAAAATGCTACTAGTTTTTCCAGTCCAACACTTTTCCACAATGTTTTCCCCCAATTAAACACAGGGGCAGGGGCAGGGGGGCTGCACTCATGCAAATCCAATCCACAAAAAATAATTAAAACTTTTACCCCAAAAAATACAAATATAAAGTAAGTACAGTTGCTATTTAGTTTCGAGCACTAAACACAGAGAGCAATAACAATTAAAAATTTATTTGTTGTTGTTGTTGCTGTTGTTGTTGTATCGTTCGTTGCAATTAAAATGAGAAACTTTGTGGATCGTACAGTAAGTGGTGTTGTGTGTTGCCGCCACTAATTGTCATTGGAAGACGCAACAATCACAAAAACAAAAAAAAAGTGAAAGTGAAGAGCAATATACAAGTGTAGTGCCATGCAGCAGAGTGTAGTGCTGTGTTGAGTGGTGTTTTGCATGGGAAATCCATCAGAAGAGACTCCGCCGATGAGTAATTTCCAAACATTTTTTGTGTCTGCCTCTGGAAATAGTTTTTCCCTCCAGCGGCAGCCCATGAAATATGAAACAACTTTATTTCATTGTCAGTGGGTCTCTCTCTATGTCTCTCTGCTCTCCGCTCTCTGTGCTCTCTGGAAAAACCGGCTCGAAAAAATGATTACGCTTTTGTGAGCCAAAAACTAGAAAATGAAAGTGAAAGTAGGCCAAACTCATCAGCATTCGACTCGATTCCGTCTACAAACGACTCTGACTCTGGCACTGGCACTGACTTTGACTACTCATCGGCTGCTACCCAGAGACCAGAGTACAGAGACTGTGTTTTTTGGTAGGCCTACTCTCGTATCTAATATCTCGTCGCTCTCTGTGTGAAGACAATGCAATCTCTGGCTCTGCTCCATGCGGAGTGGAGGGGCTTCCATTCGATTCGACTTTGCTTCACTTTCGTTTTCAGTCTTTGAAGAAAAGTGAAAATAATTCAGTGAAAATCTCCGCTTTCTGACACGCCGCCGCAGCCAGCAGCGGGAAAGTGAGTTTTGGGGCTTTGCTGCTTTGGGGCTTAAGAGTTTTATTATGAAATTCGGGCTTTTTTTTGGAGGTTGGGCTTGGCGATTGTATAACAGGGAAATATTCGTCTGGGAGATCGATTTTCGTATGGGATAATGAACTTCTTTGAGCACCTGAATGATGTAAAAGGTTGGGATAGGTTATGGAAGGGGTTTTATTCGTTGGAAAAATAAGTAAGAGAAAGAAAACTGAAAGATCTCGTTTAGATATCGTTTACACATCGTTTAAGGAGGATTTTAGGGCTGTGAAAATTATCTAAAAATATCTCTAAATGATAATATACCCATAGATCCACGAATTGATAGATAATTTCCATTTAGGAATAAATTTATAATAGAATTTCCATTAATTTTACTATTAAAGCAGCTTCCACATTCCCCTAAGCACTGATTTGGCTAATTGACACCCCCTCAAGCCTCCCTCTATGTACGAGTATCCCCATTTAATCCCCAGCCTAAATCCACTCCCAAATCCACTTGCAAAGATTTCATACACGACTCAGTGATGCCGCAAGTGAATTTTCTCGCTTGAGATTGGGTTTGGGATTGGGTTTGGGATTGGGATTCGGAGGAATGGTGGCCCCAAGGAAATAAAGAAAAGAAAAACCGTCTATAATTTACTTTTTAAGCGCCCGAAAACATACATTTTCCATTTCGGCAAACAGCAATTTCCACAGCAACCAGAAAATGGGAAAAACTGTAAGAAAAAAAATAGCAAAAAGTAGGGAAAACAGCAACAGAAGTGACGATAACGATACCGATAGCCACTGCCGCCGCCACACACAGAAAAACAACAACAAAAAAAGCAATCGACACTTGGGGCAACGCCCAACAACAACAACAACAGCAGCAGCCAGCAACAAAAATTATAATTCTCCTCCTTTCGGTAGAGCCCCCTCTGGCTATCTCCCTCTTCGAGTGTCTCCCCTCTGCAGCTCGTTCACTCTCCATAGCCCTTTCTCTCTCGCTCTGTTTTGGGGGGAAGAAATTATAAGCCGCTTACATAACAATCAATGGGGGCCTAAGACTTGAGGCCTGTTTTACCAAAGTATCTGCTGCTGCTGCTGGAGGGGCAGTGGCGCCACCAAAAAGGGGCCCTCAAACAGCTTAAGGGTTCCCTTCCTTAGGAACCGCCAAAGAGAAGAGTAGAAGTAGAATCCATAGATACAGTGCATTTTGTATATATATTATTCCTTAATATTCCTTATTCCCTATTATTGCATGTCCTTGAACGCTTTTTCTTCCTGGCCTTCCTGCCAATAGGGCCCCCTCGTTGCTCGGAAGAAGCTCTTCCGATAAAGAGGGAGAACTGTCCCACGAGTAGAGTCCTATGCATCAACCGAGAACTTTTCGTAGAGATCTTCAATCTTTTTCAATCTAGAAGATACTCTTCACCCCTTTGAAAGACATTTCCCAGTCTCCGCCCCTGTTCCAGGCGGCACCATCCTTCTCGAATCGAGTGTAAGTGACTCTCACGATGGTTTTTTGCGCCCTAATTGCACTGGGCGTGGCAGGCAAATCAAATTGGTAAACAGATTTTGTTGTTTTCCGAGGACTGTTGGGGGGATTCACGTTTCACGTTTGAAGGATGCAACGTGCCAGTGAAAATGGAAGAAAATTGAAACAAAAAAACAAAAAGTGAGAGAAAAAGAGTGAAATATATAGAATATAGATAAAGGGAGAGTGGGAAACGAGAGAAAGATACATATGTGAGAAGAGATAGATTTATGGAGAGAGAGAGAAAGAGAGAGAGTGAGAGAAGAGACGCCCGCCCGTCGTCGTCGTCGTCGTCTCGCTGACGCCCCAATAGGAAACTTTTATTCTTTTTTATGACTTACGCTTTTGTTGTTCGTCCCGATACTTTGTCATTCCTCTGTCATGACCCTCCCCCTCCGCTTCCCTTCCCTCCTCCTTCCTCTGTGGAAAATTATCGCATTTTATTTTCCTCCTTATCAGAGACGCATTTCCCTTCCTCCCTCCCACGACTCGCTCCCTCCTCCTTCCCTTCCTTTGTGTTTCGGTACCAAAAATTTATATGCAGACAGCGCGCGATATTGCACTTTGCGTTTCCCCCTGCCCCTGCCCTCCTCAGTTTTCCATCGTTTTTCCCCCTCATTTTGCGCTCTTTCTCTGCCATTTGGCAAAAATAATTTTCGCTTCTGTTATTACACAGTTTTTCTATGCGTTTTTCCTTTCTTCTTTTCTGGCAAATTGCTTTCAATTTTTTATAGTTTTTCGACAGCGTCAAGAGAATAGATGTATCTATTGCTGAGACAGAATATGGATGTATCTATTGCTTGGCAAAGATAGATTCTGCTTAAAGAAAGGATTCAGAAGAAAACGAATTCGAAACTTTGAATGGCTTTCGAGAGAGGGAGAGAGGCAGAATCCTACAGTTGAATGATCTCTATCCTCATTTCCCACGCCTTTTCTCTTGGTCACATCCTTCAATATGTCAATGCCGCCTCGAATCGATTGGAGAGCACAAATAGCAAATAACTGGAAGGCAAAACAACATTTGATATACCATCCGTCTATGTCGATGGCGATGTCGATGCCATCATTATGCTTATTATTCGAATTACTTGCGAGGAGTATTTTTGGAGGTACACTTTTGCTGGTGGGGAAACAGGCAGGGATGTCAAAATATTAATTACAGGCTGCTTACCTCAACAGTTTTCCGTCGAAGGTGGGGGGCAATTTGTTGTCATGGAAAAGCAGAAGCAGAAGAAACATCAGCAGAATGATGGAAATGCGAGCCATTGAAGTCGGCTTATTTGTCCCACAGACACAGACACAGACACAGACATAGACAGGGGGCAGATGGCAGACGGTGCGTCCAGACATGATTCTTCGATGGGAAATCACCTCAAGGTGGCAAATGGTAAGGGTTTCGATGTCTAATTACCCTCTGGAGATCCGCCATGGAGGAGAGACCCTTCTGGCCATATTGTGTTTCGCTTAAATGGTTCCCCAAGTGGATTTCTGTGGCTTATGCCCACCATTTGTCTCCGTTCACACATTCATCAGGGCTGCAGACTGGAACCACAATGTGGCCATTAAATATTAGGAAACGACCCAATTTTTGACTAAAAAATAAACTACCGCCTGACCGCCCTTTGAACGCCCTCAATTTCCTTGGCTTTTTGCTTGTATTTCCCTCCTTGTGCATTATTAAACATTTCGTTTTAGGGGGACAGAGGGACAGTCACCAACTGACTGTTCGGTGGGGGTGGTATTTGTCCAGCATGTTGCCAATTCCAATTTATCAAATATTTACAATGGAATCACATATGCAGAAGGTTTGGGTGGAGGAGTCCCAAAGGGGGAGCGGTGTGTGCTTGGGTCTAAAGTTTTGCGTTAAATGGATTGCATATTGGGGAACTATGAATATTTTAGTGGGGGATAAGGCAACTGCATTAAAGATTGGTGTACTAGAGGGGGGAGATCTGTAGAGAATCGGCTAAAGCAGCATTCAAAATAAATGTAGCCTTTCGCCTATGGGAACTTTTCTACAGCGAAGCAGCGCATGCAACGAATGGAAGATGGAACATGGAATCCTAGTGGAACAGGAACAGTGGCCTAAGATCCATCATAATTGTGATATCTTTGTGCACAAATCTCTCACTCGTTTCGCAATTTCCCCCCAAAAGACAGACCTGCGAGTAGAAGCAGAAAAGTCTCGTTTTCTGCCTCAACCTCAGTCCAAGGCTTTGCTTAATTACCCATCCAAAACGTCAGCTTTACTTCACTTTTGTGTATATCTGTATCTGTATCTGTATCTCAGCGTGAACCTGAGTACCTACCTCAATGGGAGTCTTTTTTTTTTGCAGATACTTAACCTTCAAAAAAAAAGCTAGATATATTTTTAGTTATTTTTTTTCCTTCTGCAAATCAAGTTTAAGCCCAAAAACTGAACACTGAATTTTTGTGGCTGGCTGTCTGTCGTTTGCGATGTCTATTTCTATAAATGTTGGTTAAGGTTGGTTTAACTTTGAAATCAAGTTTAGAGAAACACACACACGGCAGGCACAGCGTGGCAGAGGCAGTAGCTATTAAATTATGGTTTCGAATGAGGGACTGGGGGGTGCCCTACCGCTGGGTGGCAAGCAGCAAAACATTAGCTACACCTCTCTCTCTCTCCTTTCTCCTTCTCTCCCTCTCTGTGTGTTTTGCTTCGCCAGTCGTACCGTACGTACGATACTCGTAATTTAATGCCTTTGTCTTTATGGTCTTTTTTTTTTTCTGCTCGTATCCGTGAGTACGATCTTGTCCGCTTGTGTGCTGTGCGGTGCTCGAGCCATAGCGAGAGATACTCTTGCGTTTCGTTCGTTTTCCAGTTTCCAGCGGCTGGCAGCGGAGTATCATTGCTGGGCATTAGACACGGTCTGATTATCTGATAAATTCACAGATATGTAAGCGATGGCATTAAAGTAATGGCAAATTATGTTTACCAACTACCTTGCAACTGCCACATCGCACCGCTGGGTGCACTTGAGGGTGGTCTCCGGCATTGTTATTAGTGTTTGGTGGGTTTTACTTTGTTTCAGTTGGATTAAGCGGAGGGAAGCCGAGTTGCGATAGTCCAGCGCTGGTAGGGATCTTCTTTCTCGGGATGAAATGGTGGAAAATGAGTCTAGAGATGATTCTGAGGCACGTTTTCTTTGTTGGGGATACGGGTAGTCTATACAAGCAGAGTTCCTATAGGTTTCCCTTGATAGGGATGTTGTTTCTCAGGATCTATAGCATATAAAGGTTTGGAAACAGCTTTAAGGTAATCTTGGGATGATCTTAAGTCAGTTTTGCTTCAACTTAAACATGTAGTGCCTATAAAAGCTGAGTTACAATAGTTTTTTCGTTGTTAGGGATGCTCTAACTTAGGATCTTTGGTGGAAACATGCCCAAAAACTAGTTTCTATGAGTACAATCAGTGACGGAACACTATATTTAGCAAAGCCTGGTTAAAATCATTGCCAGAGATCTTTAATCTACAGATGATAGATCTGTACCTCTAGATATCATTTGCTTTTGGTAGTAAAACGATCCATTTCAGAAGGAAACCCGCAGAAACCCATCAACCATTCTGTGTCCCAATCATTGGCTCGAGACCAAAGGCTCCCTGTATCCTACTGCTCCTCCTCCTGCACCTCCGTCGCCGTTCAGGTCGCGGTGGAAACTTTGTTTTTATTACCGTATTACTCATTTATTGCTTGCTGCAGTTTGAAACAATGAAACGAGGGATATCCAGGGAATGCCATGCCATGCCACGGAATGGCATTTCTGTAGAATGGGAGGGAAAGAATGGGGGAATTGGGAATGGAGAATGGGGCTTGGCATGCGTACATATATAATTTTACGGCTTCATTTTGGCAAACCCCAACACCAGAGAGCCACAGAGACCGAGAGCCACAGAGCCACGGAGCCACACAGAGAGACAGAAAGACGGAGGAGAAATAATAAAGGAAAATCATATAAATGGCAAACAGAAAGAAATTGAAAGAATGGGAAGCACAGCAGCAGAAGAAGATGAAGAAAATAATAATAATTTTTGCCTTGGGGTAGGTCATATCCCCCCGTCTCCATGCAGCTTCTCCTCCTCTCCCTCTCCCTCTCCCTGCTCCTCCTTCTGTTCATGCCACATATGTAATAAAAGCTAAAAGGCATCTCTGAATCTGAATCTCCTCCATACATATCCACTGCATTCAGTTTTGTATCTCGTGTCTGTGTATCTGTATCTGCGTCTGTGTCTGTCGCTTCGTTTCATGTCTCATCAACGCTCCAAAGACGAAGACGAAACATTTCGGTATGCATCAGCATCATCTTGGGGCAATTGAAACCCAGCCCTGCTGCTGCCACAGCCCTGCCCTGCCCCGCTGCTGCACATTTCGTTTTCGTTTATAATAAAAATCCACACATCCACATAAACCGACAAAAACATTTACGATCCCCAGCAGCCAGAGGAGCGCAGAACCAATGTGCAAACCATTTAGTTTTTATTATGATGCAAACTTTCACCATTTAAATATTTAATTTCGAAATTCCCCGATACCCCCGATACCCCACCGATACCCGCCCGATACTTTGATGTACGACATTCGATACTCCTATTCGATATCGTGCCACAATTAGCCATCGAATATGAATCTCCTTTCAAATGTTCGCCTCCATTATGCAAATGCTTCTCTCTCTCTCTCGGCTCTCCTCTGGTCCATCAATTAATTTAATGGCTGCAACAATGAGTGCTTTTATGGCTGCATAAATTATTATTAAATAAATATTTGCCAGCAATCGTTAAGTCGTTAAAAGTATGTGTCGTGTGTCCAATATGTTTCTCCCTCTCAGAGCGAAAACCGTTTAATTTTTATTAAAATTTTGGCCACATTGTAGCTGGAAACGATTTTATTTTCTCATGCTATTTTCTAAGATTTTTAATGATTTTTAGCCCCCCTTCTTTTCGATATTTGAATTTTAAAAACTACCGAATTGCCTGTGGCAAATGTATCTTTTCACTTATTGACATTTTGTACAGAAGTTTTTTGTATGAAAATGAGAAATATTTCATTGAAAGCGATGCCCGCAATGGCACACCCTCTTGGGTGTGTTCTTAAAAGAAAATATTACCTGAAAATGTTGGAAAAATAGACTAGAAACTCCCTAAAAACTAGAAAATATTTGAATCACTAATTTCATCAATAAATCGTTAAGTTTATTCGCAATTTTGACAATGAACGGATTGATTGATTAATAAATATATTATTCATTTGAAATACATTTTAAACCATTAAATATTGTAACGAATGGTCAAATCCAGTGGGCCAACTATTGGTTTGTCTTGTCTCAAAGTTGTTTGGAATTCCACATAAATTCTTGTACGCCTCTACAAGCTGTAGACTCGAAGATCAAGCAAAACCTTGAAGATGTGCCTCGGAATGGCCGTACTGCTCCAGTTCGTGCCAGATCTGTCGCTTGAAGACCTTGCACATCTCCGCGGAGTCATAGGTCAACAAAAATACATCGTTGTGGAGCAGACCGGACTCATCTGCCAATGGATTCTTATTCCTGGCGCTTTGTATGTCCTGCCACACAATGTAGTCCTCGAGCACCACCAGATTCCCTGCGATGGGGCTCTTCGTATTCCTTCAAGATTGTCTTTTAGCTCAATCGAGCGATTCCTTGCCTCGTGATCTGTGCTGAAGGAGGCATTGGGATACAGCACGGGATATCCCGATAATGGTACACATACGGATAGGATCCCATCCCTCTTTATCCCTGCTTTGATAGGTAGATTTTTATTGTTGGCTGACTAATATTAATTAAAATATACCTTTAGAATATTTTAAAATTTTTTCTAATCTATTTTTAGGCCTTAAAAACTATAAACTTTCGCTTAAAAAAAATATCTATAAAAAACTAAAACCATAATTGAAGGCCGCAACAGCCAATCCGTTAAACCCCAGGAAATTCTCAACATTATAAACCAATTTCTAGATATTAATTATGTACTATGTTTCTTTGCATTCGAATGAATAACCTTAACAGTTGTTCATTAATGGTTTTAATCGGTATGCTTTTGATTTTGCTTTTGTTTTAGTCGAACATTTATAATAATTGGCTGGCCGGCCAGTCCGTTGTTTCCGTTTCACAGAACTTTCAAGTTCGACTCTTTAGCTGGGGATTGGGACTGGCGATTCCTTTGTTCCACAAAGTTTTTCCAACAGCATAAAAAGAGCAGCGGCAAAAATTAATGAAAATTGCTGTTGAAAACGAGTTTTAATTATTAATTGGTTTTTTGCATGTAAGAGAGAATATCTCCAAAGGGGGCAGGGGGAGTTCCTTTCTGTTCGTTCTGTTCTGAGAATCTATATATATTTTTATTTTTTTTGCGGGGTGCGGCTCTCCGTTTTCCTGTTTCGCGTAAAACAGCAGGCGGTCGGGTCGGTCCTTCGTTCTGTCTGTCTTTTTCCAGAGAGTGCGTGAAAATGTTTTCCCCCATTTTCGGTCTGGCTTTGGGGCATGCTGCTGCTGCACTTTGCTGCTACTGCTGTTGCAGCTGTTTTCTGTCTTTCAGCTGTGCGCGAAATTTTCCCTGAAAATTGCTTCTGTATCTTCTGCCTCTCCACTGCTCCACTGCACTCCGCTCTGGCGATTGTTTGTTTGTGGGCGGGCGGTTGGTTGGTTTTTTGTATCTTTATTGCAATTAAACATGCAATTTGGGGCCAGACCATAAAACATACATCCATTCGTATTCGCATTCGCATTCGTATTCGTAGGTGCAGTGCCTGTCTATCTAAAGATACTTGTGTAGAAAATGTATCTGAAATGAGTCACATCCACATTTTACTTTCATTTCATTTCATTGTCTGGTGAAATAGCTTCCATTGAGGGATGGATTAACTCCACTTTCAATGGAAAATACATGAATAATCTCGAAAGTTCACTGAGGTGGGAAAGTGGGTGTTAACCTCAAGTAATTAACTTGATTTCTTGGCAGTAGCTTCTTTGTTTCTTTGTTGGATTTTATTTTATTTTTAAATAATTCCCCATTTTGAAATTCTCAGAAATGTACTCCTCAAACATGGAAAACCACTTTCTTTGCTACTTTTTCTGGAAGTGGCATCACAAATGAATGCATAAAGTGGCAACGCTTTACAGAATGGAGATGCCAGATCGTTCTGCAGTTGCCATTACAACCGTCAGAGGCGTTAGTAGTAGAATCTTGATAGATTTACCTTTCAAAATATTAAGAATTCTTTTTATTGAACAGTTTCCCTTTCAATTTTCTTCTTTGGTAAATTCCCTGCCAAATTTCCCTTCTTTTGTAGCTACTACCTTTCCCTCTTTGCCGTCTGAAGTCTATGATTTGTCTATAAATGAAATGAAACTCTCTGACTGACAGCTCTCCTTCAGGCGTCGTCTGCTGGGGCACACCACGCCTCATTTCCTGCCACCACACACACACGGCGTATACGCAACGGCGGAGCAGAGAAGAAGGAGCTGCCTGCCACTCGCTTGGATTGTGGATGGTTTTTTGATGAAATGTCTCTCGTGTGTGCGTTTTTCTGTGGATTGTATGATTTATGACGATGCTATCCAATAGATTATTATGGCCAGAACAGAACAGAACCGAAGAGAAGAGAAGAGGCCGAAGACAAATGTTTGGCTGAGCGACGACAGCTGCAATTTAGAAATTAAATTTCCCGTGCAACATTAAAACAGCAGAGGAGGCGGAAAGGAGAACAAACTGTGATTTCCACTTCCAGAGAACTCGCAGAAAACGCCTTCGCCTTCGCCTTGGCAATGCTGCCAGCCAGCCTGCCTTCTGTTGCTGCTGTTGCATGTTTGGGTAGAGGCGACACATGTTGTCGCATTCGCTAATATCCGGGCAGCAAAAGAGCAGAGAACCCACCAGATACAGATAGAGATTCGTTATAGAGATACGACCAGTATTCGTATCTTTTGATTCTTTTTTTCTGCTTTGCTGCCGCTTCTGCTAATAATTCATTATCGCTGGCGCTTTAGTATTTGTATCTGTATCTCTCTCTCTTTGTGTATCTTTGTATCTGTGTATCTCTGGTAGGTGTTGCCAGCCAGAATGAGAGCTGCCTTCCCTGCCTGCCTGCGTTTTCTCTGCCTTTCGGTATCGGCTTCTGTCTTTGTTTTTGTTTTTGTTAATTAAGTGCAATAAACTGTAAAGCGAAGACAATGAACTTTTTGCCCGTCAGGGGTTGATGCGTTTTTTCGGTAAGCGTCATAGTCGCATGACGTCATGAGCTATACTCATTTCGTTGACTGTTTTTTTGTCTGTAGGAAAGGTGTCCCAAAAAGGTGTCACATCTACCAGATCTTTCCGTTGTCGTAGATCTGAGTGGAAAAATACCTAAAGTTTCCATCAACTTTTTATCAATTGAAGCTTTAAGTTTTTTAGCTCCAGAGAACACTATTTTTCCCAGGCAATCCTTTTTCTATTAGTTTTGAGCTTAAGTTGCAAATCAAAGTGGAAAATGGAGAATGGCAAATGGAATGTGTGTGTGTTTGTGTGTGGGTGGCTGGAAAAATGCCACTTTTTGTAGAAAATCTTTCGAATTAGCAAAACATCATGTTCCACTCAAAATGGCACGCACTGTAGAATATTCGAGGCACTCCATCAATGGGGGAGGACGAAGGATAACTAGGGACAAGGGCATCATCAAATTTACACAGTTGTTCTTGTGATTGGGACACTTGTGGATCCCTGCCTCGTGTAGCTGTTGCTGTTGCTGGGCGAGGAACCATGTTTCAGTGAGCCCCTAATTTATGCCATTGACAAGTGACAAGCCAGCAGCCAGCAACAGCAGCCTGTGGCAGCCGTGTCCTTGTCTCTGTTTGGCAAAGGATTTTCCGAAGGCCCACCTTCGACCCCATAACAATTGACACCTAATCCTGCTACTCCTCCTCGTTCCCCCCTCTTTTTTCATTGCCAGAGTATCCCTGAAGGGTGGCGGACTATTGCCAGGGACAGGGTCCTGTTTTGAGGGGCACAGGACACCATTGCCAGTCTCATTGTCAAGTTTTATATTTTTATTGTGGCAACATTTCTGCTGCTTCTCTTCTGCCCTCCTCCCCTCCTCTCCTCCATTCGACCTCTCTATCACCTGTTTTTTATCATAATTTTTTATGGCTTATTGTATTTGATTACACGTGTAGCAGGTGTAAAGAGCCCAGCATTAAAAAACAACATCCAACAACATCTTTTCAGTCTGTTTTGCTATTTGTGGGTTTCCCTTTGTTCGGTCATGGGGGGAGGGGGGTCTCGTCTCTGTTTGGGTGGGGTTTCCATTGCCATTTCTATGGATATTATTTCGATTTTTCACTAATTTATTTTTCGATTTTTCTTTTCAGGTATGTAACCAAAAAATGAAGTGGAGATGCTTTCCATAACTAGAGTTCTCCGATTTGAGGTATGTTTAAGGATCTATCGGAGTATGACCCATGTCTAAGGATGGAAATGGTTAGGAATATCCATCAAAAGTAGGATATCTCTAGGGTAAACTCTTGGTTTATGAAATATGAGGAAATATGTATAAAAAATAAGATTTATCTAGGGTAAACTTTTTGAAAAGACATCTAGTTTTTTTTTTTTTTATATCGTGGAATAGTAGAAGCTATCCCACTTTTCACATTCCCTTTGGATATTTTATTTCTTTAATCCCGAAAAATGTCCAACAGTCCGGAAAATACTTCTCTTGATCAAGGGGAAAGAGATAATACCACAGAACTAGACATATTTTTCCTGCAAGGGGCGTCCTGCTTCTGCGAATGCTCGAATGGGCTAAAAACATACCACGAGGCGGAAGAGAACTGCAGGACAAGTGTGGAGATATGCGCCTTGGATTGCTTTGAGAAGAACATCACAATTTATAACAAGAAAACAAACGAATTGAGGGAAAGAGAACCCATACCAAGCAACAACATTTAGTGTATTTGTGGGAACATTAAAGAGATGAGATCATAAAATAAATAAAAAACAGAACGTTTTTGTCGAGGCACAGGTGACAGGGAAAGAGATAGAGAGAGAGAGAGAGAGAGAGAGATCGCACGAGGGGGTGAGAGTTTTCTTCATTCGAGCTATAATAATATTCCGATTGTAATGATTTTTCAGAATCAATTAGTTAAGATCATTGTTTATGATTCTGAGATTTCGGAGACTTCCAAGATTTATTGTATCTTTGACATGATTGCGACTTGAGGGAACAGTTTCAAAGATGGGAGACCAATTTGACCATTTCACTGAAAACGTTTGTCATAAATAGATAATATTCGAGGGAGTTTACCCGAGTGATAACCCTATATGACGCATAGCTATCACTAAGTTGGCCCAAACTGCTTTTAGCCAACTTTTGCATTGGGAAATCGAATGTTCAACCATAGTTAGAGCTCCGTGGATAACCCTTAAATCTCTTGGGAAGTTTTGTGCAACAAAGAACAAGTTCCGCCAACATCTGTTGGCCAGGCCAGCGGCAGGCAGTTACCAACTCCCCGAAGGGGGGTCCCAATACTCGGTCGTAGCTGTTTTTATCAGAGCTATAAATCTAAAGCGGCATTTCCGTTTTTCATTAAGTATTGGCAACAAGAGAGAACTCATTTTTTGTTTTGCCCCCGTATGTGGCTCTATCTGTCTCTCTCTCTCTTTTTCTATTAGTGGCGCTTATTAAAAAACTTGCTCCAAGCAATTCATTAAAAGAGGTAAAACTTTTAGAGGGGGAGATTCGAATCAAAAGAAGGAATGACATTATTTGTATTTGCTTTGGATTTATGGCGCGCGCGGAAGAAACTTTAAAAAGAGAGAAAGAGAGTAGGAGAGTAGAAGAAAACTAGAGAGAATCATAGAGAAAGACAGTATCCCCTGCTGTAGCGCGTACCCCCTCTGTCGTACACCCATGGTCATTCCACATTACTTCATTCCACACTCCACATACACGTTCCACTCCACACACTCCAGCAGCAGAGCAGAGCAGTCAGTCAGTCAGTCCCCACGTTACGCTTACGTTTACCCCTCCCACAGCCCCCATCCCCGCCGCTGCCTACCTCCACTGTGTGTTGCTGCTGCAATGTGTTCCACTTTGCCATCGTTCCGCGAGAACATTTCTGTGGGCAAAAACACAAAAACTGCGACGCAATTCTGACGCCTGAACTGTACAGTGGAGGACATTGACATTTTGCATTTTCGTTTCGTTAGCATTTTTCGTTCGTTTCGTTCTGGCAGAGAGAGAGAAAGAGCGCGCAAGAGAGAGAGAGCCAACGAAAGAGAGGAGAACAGAACGTAAGCTGAGAACAGTTGGAATGGATGGCCAGAACACGTTGGATGTTGGATGGTTGGGGGTTTCTTTCTGCCCCAGAAGAGGTACTACCAGCGGTGGAGAACACACTCATTAAAGTTGTGGATAATGCGCGGGTTTCATGTTCTCACTTTTGCGAATTCTTGACAGTTTTATGGAGCATTTTGTTGGAGATCGTACACGCGTGTGTGTGTGTGTGATCATCAGGGATCTGTTGAGGAACCAACTATTATATATCCTCTTGTATCCCACTCCCCAATGAGTTCCAAACCAAAATTTATAATTGATTGCCTGCCTCGTCTTTTTTTATGGTAAACAAAACACAGCAATGTGGCCCCCTAATGGGGGAAGTGTGAATAAAATTTAGCAAACTATATATTTCCCCACTCATTTGTTGAAAGCTCCTCTCCTCATCCGCCTTTGTGTGTTAATTAAAAATTGTGGATTTGTGCTCTACATAAATCTTATGGCGGGGGCCCTCTTTTCATTAAAAAGTCTTTTACTTGATTTGATTGGACCATTGAGATGTTTATGAATGAATGAGTGCGAAATTGTGTGTTGGATATTGTGTGTCTCTATATTTAACTATCTGCTGCATCATCTCGATCTCCCATTGCCAGAACTTTCCCTAACGTCTCTTCATAATCCACGTAACATTATGAAAATCTTCGTTTTAATGGGAATTCCCCCTGAATGACCTTCAGCTTCAGCTTAAACGGAACTTTCCCTAATATCTTCATTTGCATAGTGAAAGCGACACATCGCCCCTCCCCTCTACCATTAGGTGGCCATATGTATAATTTTCACCATAAACACAATCTACAATACAATCCTTTTCCGTGGCATGTTACGTCCACGTCCAAGCCCTTTCCATTTCCTGCCTTTCCTGAAGGGTAATTTCAACGTTTTGTGGGGGTTGGGGCCCAAGGAAATTTCATTCCTTTCGTGTGAAATACTGTATGTTTTCTAGGACAGTTCCTTGGAACGGGGGGGACTTCTATTTAGAGCCCAAACCACACCCAATGGAACTTTTATTTCGGGAAAATTACCAAAATACTCGTATTTATTTCAGAATTAAAATATTCGGCGGTTGGATTTTGATGGGTGGGAGATGGAAGGTCGGAGCTTTTACAAACAAGTTTCCATTTAAAGCAGACGACAAGGTGAGATAATTGAAAGAAATTAAGAGGCAGAGAGAAAGATGGAGAGAATGAGAACGCGATAGAGGAGAGACAGCTGGAGAGAGCGCATCCCACATGGGATATTGTGAGACGAGACCCTATCCCAACCGGCGTTTGGTTTTTTTTTTTCGTGTGCTTCTCTGCTGCTGCTGCTTTTGGCGTCATCATGAATGGGGCGGCCCGAGATGACAATGAAACACTCACACACACAAACAGACACACACAAACAGAGAGAGAGACACATGCGGGCCCCGACACAGAGAGACAGCGACGACAAAGATACAAAGCTACAAAGCCACAGCAGCTGTTTGGATTCCCAAAGAAAAGCTTTCACCCAGGCCAAAGAAAATGTTGTCGTTTTGTCTTTGCAAAGACAAAATGACGCAAGCTACAGAGCCACAAGAGAGGCGTGAAGAGAGATAGAGTGAGAGAGAGAGCGCGCGCGAGAGAACGGTCGTGTGCTGCTGCTAATTGGAGCAAAACAAACACAAACAAAATGGCAATGGGTCGTTTCATTCCCAGAGTGTTCCCTCCTCACTCTCTTTCTTTCGCTGGCATTGTTGACGTAGTTCTTCTCTTCTGCCTGCCTGCCTGCCTGCCGTTGTTGTGCCCTTTGGCAGAGGGTATGATGATATTAGGAATATTTTGGCAGCAATGGAAATCACAAAATCGAACCCCTGAAATGGAATACCTTCTTATATATTTGTTATTTTTAGAGGCTATCAACGTATCAACCATATTTATTAGAGGGTATCGAAAGCTTCGTTCCACGAAGTTACTCTTCTTTTCTTACGCTTCCCTTTGCTGTTGTTTCTTTGCTGCCGCTTCCCATTGTGGTTCTTGTTGTTGTTGTTAGGTAGGTCGTTGCGGACTCTCCTTTGCTGGACTAAGAGAGAGCGGGAGGGAGGGAGGTAGGGAGATGCGGTTGGTTGTGAATCCTTCTGGTCCTTACACAACTGTAAATGTAATGTGTCAGGATTTTATGCTATGCTTTCGAGCTTTACACGGTTGCTCTCCTCCGGTTTCCCTCTCCCCCTTCTTTACTGTCATTTCCTGCCTGCACTGCTGCTGCTGTTCTGTGTCCCTCCTCTCTCTCTCTCTCTCTGGCTTTCTTATCTTTTTGCATTGATCTCTTGCTACAATTTGAAAATAATTTGTTTGTCTGCCTCTGGTCGCGACGTTTTCTTCTCTCTCCTCTCATCTCCCCTCTCCCCTGCTCATTCTCTGGTGCTCTTCTTTTTTTGTTGCGGTCTTGTTTGGCTGCCTATTACGTCACGTGGTTGCTGTTGTCATTCTCATTTATTTTTCTGAGGGGTGGTGGAGGGGAGGCTGTTGCTGCTGCAGCACTGCATTTTGTGGAATGTGTGGAACATAAATGATGCGAGAGAATCTAAGATCTAAGAGAGAGAGATCTGTTTGCCTAATGAATGATTAAAGCCTCCAATAACTTTTTATTGGGCCTTCATTAAAGCCACCTTCAACTTTATGCAACATGCAGAAAAAGTGGAGGGGAAGCAAGCCAGCAGCAAGGCCCCCAAAGAGCTTTTGAAGTTTAGCTTTTATCGACAGGAAACTTCATTATAAACGACATTGGCACACACACACACACATGGAGAGAGCGAGCCGACTAACGGCAAATTGCAACTCCGCCTCTGCCACCACCGCCGCCGCTGCCGCTGCCGGCACAGTGGGACAAAACAAGCCGCCCAACTGGTTGTGTGGTAATAGGCCGCCGCGTCTGCATTGCTGCCAGGGGCAGGTCTGCACCTACAAAAAACACAAAGTCAAGATGGAGAGGCAGCTATAAAAACGAGTGCGAGCGGGGGGGAGAGAAAATAGCTGTGTGAAACAAATTACAAAAGGTGGAACGAGAGTGGGAGAAGAGCGAGGTCTCTCGGGGGGAGTCGGTCGTCGGTTGTGTGTCGTGTCTAACATTGCAACGTGACCATCGCGCGCGCGTTGCCTTTGCACTTGCAACATGTTGTTGGAGTTGCATTTTTTGTGCCTCTCCTCCCCCACTCCAGCCCACCCCACCCACTTTGCGCCCGGGCTTCGTGTAGCTGTAAACTTGTTTGCGTTAGAGGGGCTTGGGGTTGGGGCAGCACCAAAACTGGATTAGAAGAGAGGCCTGCCTGCCTTCATGCGTCGTCTCCGGCAAAAATCAACAAAAACCTGAGAAAAGCTGCCAAACCAGGCACGGAAACAGTGGAGCGAAATTAGCTTCATATTTGACTTAGGGAAAATATGATATTAAATGTAACAAAAGTCCATGATGGAATTTTGGGTAAAGTTTGGACCTATAAAGATATTTTCAGGAAGGAAGTCCCTTTTCGTATGGTATTTCTTAGGAATTTCAATGCCATTTCATTCTTTTGAAGATAGATAGACAAATTTTCCCATATTCCTCAGTTAAGACTTGAATTTCTTTCTTTGTGAACCATTCGTAGAGGTTTTCTCCTACAAAAAATACATTTATTATTCAAATTATTCATATTTTCAAAGACTCTCTTTCATTTCCATTTATTTGTGATGATAAATTTCCCCTCATTTGCATCAGCCCCGCATTCATCAGCTGTTATGTAACTTCTCTCTGAACATTTCACATGCAAATCCTCCGACAACCACTGTGCGCACGTCATCGGCTTGCAATGCCTTGTGCTTTGTTTCGTTGTTTCTGTATTGCTTTTGTATTGGGTATTGGGTGGTGGTGTTGCATGCCTTGATGTGGCATCTACGACGTCTACGGCCGTCTCCATCTCTCAATTGGGGCTTTGTTGTTGTTGGTGCTTTATAATAGGCAAAAGTAGTGAAAACTCGTTTTCATGCCATGCATTTTTTCCACCTCTCCTTCGTCTGCTTTTGCTTCTGCTTCTGCCTCTGCTTCTTCTTCTTCTTCCACGTTTGTCGGCTTTTGAAGTTTAACTACTTTTGGAGGTAAAAAATACAACTTTTTTATGGCCAACCAGGTTGTTGCTGTTGCTGTTGCTGTACCTTGCTTGTTGGCCATATCCTTTAACCCCCAACTCGTTTGGAGTCTCCACCCATTTCTATGCTGAATGCTGAATATCGTCTGCGCGTTTTGGTCGGAGTGGCATGCAGCAGCAAGAGAGAGAGAGGAGAGAGAGGGGGAGGTGGAGGCGCGGGACTACAGGCCGTTTGAAGTCAATGTAAAGTTGCAGAGTAGGTCAGGAATGCAAACGGTTTGTTGTTGTTGTTCTTGTTGTCGTTGTTGATTTGTGTATACCCTGTAAAGAGAGACAGAGAGAGAGAGATGCTATTTTTGGTTTTGAATCAAATGTTTGCAAAGAAAAGAAGGAAGTATATCCGATTCCATTGTATTGTTCTGACTGAAATTATGCATATATCTTTCTTATTGCTCAACACAGGGTAGAAGTCAATGCTGATCAGTTTAGATGCCTATATCTTATAGCTGCCATAGGAACAATTGGTTTCTGCAGATATTCCAATCAATCTAAAGATACAGCAGTCAGATGGGCTTTTACATTCCTCAACCAAACATAGTCCAAATCGTTAGACTATTTCCTACATCTACCAAAGAAATCTAAGATCTTCAAGGGTATCGAGAGCTTCGTTTCCCCAAAAAGAAGCTGCGAATCTTTTCCTCTCTTGTTGCATTTTTTGTTGAAGTTGCTGTTAAAGCTTTTGTTGTTAACTGGTTGTTGTTGCTGCTGTTGAACAAGGCTAAAAACAAGAGAGAGACGCGCCTACTTTGCGACTGCACTTGCCACAATACATACTCATGCGAGTGAGCCATTGTGTGTGTGTGTGTGTGTGGCTCTTACGTGCACGTTCATGCATGTTTGCATTTCTGTTTCCCTCTCTCGCTCACTCTCTACTCTCCTCCCCTCTCGTCTCTCATATTCATATTTACCGTTAGAAGCCGCTAAAGTTTCTCGCGTCTGACGTTGTTGCCAGATGACGACTTGGACGCTCGGGCTCTGGGCCTCGCCTCTGGGGCCTCTTATGGCTCTTTAGTCGTTGTGTTTTGTTAGTTAGTTTGTTAGGGCCGGGCCGCCTTATCGACCAGTTTGTTGTTGTTGTTGTTGCTGTCATTTGACAGACTGTACATCTATCGTTTGTTGTTGTTGTTGTAGCTGTCATGTCATAAAATTAAATTAACAACACTACCTACATTTATGTTATTTTTAGGGCCCTTTTTATCATCCTTTTTGTTCTTTTCTTCTTTTGTAGGAAATTTGCATGGTTATGGGAAATGTTTGTTGATTTTTTTGATGACATTGACAGCTTTGACATTTGTATGGGGGGAGGGGAAAGTGGTGGCAAAAAAGAGTTGCAAAATATCAGAAGAAATTGTTATGCAAGGAAGTGAATGATGGGGTATGGAATCTAGAAGCTATAGAAGAGTTTCAGAACTGTTACTATCGATTATAGTTCGATTATCGATGCTATCGATTAAGCCAAAGTTAACCTCAATCTTAAGCCGTAAGCCAACTCATTCAGATCTTTTTTGCAACTTGATTCAGAGATTATGTTGAGTATTTCCCCAGAAAAAACGAACTCTGAGCCATGACGACGCCTCATGTCTGCCGTACAGTTTGACAGGCCATTAGCGAACGAGTTTTTGCATCCATCGGATACGTCGTATCCATCGGATGATATGTACAGTACAGTGCGACTTAACAGTAAGCCACAATCATGCACCACAGGCACAGCCACAGGCAGCCCCCTTCCATCCGCCTTCGACTTGTTCTTTGGCGACAAATGGCATTAAAACATAACTGCTATGCAATGCACTCTCTGGCCGTGGATGTATCTCTCTATCTGCTGGATTGTAGCTGTATATTCTGATGATGATGCTGCTGCCGCCGCGCCGCTCGTTGGCTGTAATTAGACAAAACTAATTAATGTTGTATGTGGCATGAATGTGTGCCATGTTCATGGCACAGCGAATGCTGCATACAACTATGTTATTAGCATCCTCTGAGAATCCCCCCGCTCTCCCACTTCCCCCACTGTGGGCCACACCGTTAGCATGAACCTAAAAGTTATTAATTTCCAGGGGAAATGGGAGGAAAACAGACTCCCCAAGATGCGGGGACTGCAAAGAAAAGTAATGCCACGATATGCTTCGTGGAACGGCATAAAGCGAGTGAATTAAGTTTTTAGAAGGTTCTAATTGGGAAAAAGCTATCTAAAATACCTAATTCTATGAAGAAATGGACTAAAAAAATCGAAAATCTTGATAAATGTTCTTCTGCAGCCAATCATCACTCATTTTTCAAGTACAGTTGTGCTGGAAATGTTAGTTATGCTCTATTATCTACACAGTGATGACTTTTAATGCTTTTAATTTTTCTTAATCATTTTCGTGGTGTACTTGAGTGGGATTTATGTTTCTGCATCAGAAATATTCCACTCCCCATTCATTTTGTTGCTTCTTTTATATTTTAAAGAACAGTTGCCCACAAAACATGACTTTAATTGCTATTTCCACCACTTATAAGGCTATCCCAGATGTAATCTAGTATTTCTGTGATACCTTTCTATGCCTACCACAAACTCCAAGCCTATAACCAAGTCATAAACTCTTCCAAACCCATTTTCTTCTTCTTGATGATCCGTAAAAGGTACAGTTGTGTTTTTGGCCATAAATTTCTCGTTCAGCTGTTGCTCTCACTCTCATTTGGGATGCAATGTGATATTCCATTATCAAATAAACTAAACGATTCGAGTACGTGTGTAATTTCCCTTAAAAAAGCGGTGCTGTGGGGCGACCCTTTAAGCCCTTCTCCTTCCCAGACAAGAAATTAGCATAAAGAGAAAAATCACTTTGTTGCAGGCCCAAGCCCAAGCCCAAGTCTTGTGTACATTTTCCTTTCGTTTTTCCTCTGGTGTGGTGGCTTTCCTTCTTTTTTGCTCTGGCGGTGCTGCTGCTGGTTGTTCCTCTTGTGTTATGTTTTCGGTGGAGCCTTTCGCAGCCGCGTCGTCAAGTTCAAGGTTATTTGGGGCTGCCTGCCGCCTGCTGCCTGCCGCCTGCTGCCTCTCTCTCGCTTTTCTCTCGCTCTTGACGTTTTCTCTCGCACACGTTTCGCTTTTCCTTTTTGCTTGGGCAGATTTTTGGGCGTGAATTTTTGCGCTTCGGATTCGTCGAGGATGTCATGTGCCGGGGACTTGGTTCTGGCTTTGGCTTTGGCTCTGGGTTCTGTGTTCGGTTCTGCTCTGCATTTCGGGGTGTTGTCGCCCGACACCAGACGACGTCGACGACGACTTCGCCCGACTGTGAGGTTATTTACCCAAACGTAGAATTCGTTGAACTTGAATTTGTATCCCCCCTCCGCCCCCACACCCGTAATTTTTTGAGGGCGTTGGGGACACAGAGCCTAGCAGAAGGCAGCTGCTCGAAATTTCCAAACGTTGGTAACCTTTTTTAGTTGGTCAAAAGGAATGAATGCTCAAGTTTTTCCAGGAAAGGTCCTTGGAGCACAGAAGTGTGGGGACATGCATGGGATTCTGTGTATGGAAAGATTTGAATTCAATTGAGTTCGAAATCGAATTTATTTTGGGGATCAATTGGAAATTATTTTTGGAGATTAAATGTGGAAATCTATTTACTTGGGATCTCTGATTAGATTTTTAAATGGAATGGAAATATATCTAGGCAGGCACTTAAGGCACTTAAGGACTGCCTGCCTTTTGATCCTGTTTTCTTAATTTTTTCCATCAAAGGAAACTTTTTTTTTGCATAAAATCCTTTTGTGTGGCGAACGATATCCCTATCCATCGCAGAAATTTCCATAGTCAATTAACTTTCCATCAAGATTCCCCGAGCCCCGCCCGCGCCATGTCAATACGCCCGAAAGTCGACCACAAATTTTCATTTAATTTGACGCACAAACAAAAACAAATGCACAAAAAATATCAAATTATTGTTTGACAGCCGCTGCGGCTGTCGCAAGTCCAAAAGCTGGCTAAAAGCTACCAAAATTCGCAATTTTCAGCCAATAAAAAGAACAGTTATGAAGGGGGGGTAGGGGGCGGGGCTACGACTTTGGGGCTACCCTTTAAAGGGATTTTTACGATTGAAAGAGGGTGAAAATCAAAGGGAAACAGCTGTCAACTAATAAAAGAAGGAGAAAAAGAAATTTAATTTCTTTTTTGCTGTTTGGACTGTAATTTCGAATTTATGTTTCAAGATATACCGAATACCAGGGCAAATATCTGTAGAATTGGATACACCATAAATATTTCGATCATTGCGTTGAATTTATATCCAATCTGTAGAGCCTCTGATCTTCAGGTTTCTTTTTGTGTATGTACGATTACAGGGTATTAAAATGGTGTCAAGAAAAGACCAACAAAAAAAATAAATAAAAACCGGCAACAACAACAAAATGTGTTACGCAGCATTAAGAACAGCAACAAAATCGAAACGCTTTTTGGGACGCAGTTGAATGTCCGCAGGTCCTGAGTTCATTCACCGTTGAAACCAAAATCAAGATACAAAACAGCAGCAGCGGCAGCGTGGCAGCAACGGCAGCGACGCCAGCGCCTGCATACGTAAGACGCAGAGCTAAAGGCAAGAGCCAGAGCCAGAAGAAGGAGGAGAAGGAGAAGTGGGAGACGCAGCTGTAGCCGCAGCCGCAGCAGAAACGAAACGGAGAAAAAGAGCACAGAAAAACAAAAGTAATACAACAAAATAAATAAGAACAAATGGCACAACAACAGCAACAGCTGAAACCGAACAAAAGCTTTTAACGCACTACCGCAAGGAGAGTGTGAAAGAGAGAGAGATAGCGATGCGAGAGTTTGGGTGTTTGTGTGGGAGAAGAGAGTAAGAGATGCAGAGAGAGCGAGCGACAGCGAGGAGCAAATGTATGCAAATAAAATGCGTGTGCGAGACTTTTTTGAAGTGGGTTAATATTAAAACAACAAAACCATAAAGAAAGCAACAACAACAAAAAAGAAAAGAAAAACAAAAACAATTACCAATTGCCAAACCAAAAACAAAACAAATCGAAAAAGGAAGATATCGAGGGAGAGAGAGAGAGTATTGACCGTTGGATCTAACATTTTCTAAGAGCCTGTTTTTAGGCGCAAATCCGAGATACCCAACATACCCCCTATGATATCTCTCATTAAAGGCCTTGCCTCTGTTTCCTCATTTAAATTAATACATAAACATTTTGCCACTTATTTGAGGGAATATTAGACTCCGCACTGCTTATCATTGGTATATTTCTAACTAAAGGGAGGAAAACAGAACACAACTATAGAGAAATCACTTAAATTATACCGAAATTCTTGAAGGAGAGCACTCTACTGCTCCTCCTTAACAAATCCCTGCGTATTTCTCTCCCCAACAGACCGCAAGCCAGTCGCAGCGCCTAAAAGCAGGCAATAAACTAGGCTCTGGGATTAGTGTGTCCAAAGATGATACTCTTCTAATTTATAGGGGAGACTAGTCATTGAAGTAGAGGTCTTCAGTAGACAGAAAAATCTGTGATTAGCAGATGAAGATTATCGAATCGTTTTAAGTGTCCCACGAAAGGGTCTGCTAGGCGCGAATGGTCTCTTATTCATGCCATTCGAAACGAATGTGTCCGTTCACTTATGGGAATCTTTCGTTCAGTTCTCTCGCTTGCCTTTCCTCCAATTGAAGGCTTAATCGCTTTCAGCCCACGACTCATTTGTCCATCACATGAAAGGACAAGCTGTGTGTGTGTCCTGCTGTGATGGCCTGGACACGCGCAATCATAATTACACAATTACCAAAGCGTCACAAACGCAATCAAAAGAAAACAAAATATCAAATTTAACGCCAGAGAAGAGCTGGAAAAAACATGCCATAGAGAGGGAAAAGGAAAAGCGGAGTGGAGCAGAACGGAGGAGTGTTGTGTGATGAAACGTTGCTCACATGTCAGTGATAAATGAACAATTTATTAAATCACCACGTAGCCAAATAGAAATCAAAGCAAATGGGACACATGGCCACAGCACAGAGCCGTGAAGAACTAGATGGATGGATGGATGGATGGTGACACGGAGCCTTGATTTATTGTAGCCAGCAAGTGCTTTCCAGAGAACAAACTGCAGACTGCAAGAAGGGGGCAGGGCTATGGTACACATAAGTTGAAGGATTGAAGGATTATGTTATGTTATGGCTTAGACAGGGAGAGATTTATCAAATTTATTCCAAATGTTAACGATTAATAATCAAATTAGTAGAGTTATCATTCCGAATCATCTATCGATTAATGGCAGTTATCAAATGTAATCATCGCTGCTACTTATTTAACAAAAGGGAAACCCAATAAGGAACCCAATAAGCCATCGATTTTTCCATCCATTCGCGGAGTACTTTGTCGAAACGCAGCTGAGAGAAAAAAGCGACACGACACGCACAACACGATGATAATTAAGGCGAATCGGGCACCAGAGAAGTTGGGCCGCAAAGAGAGCTGGCCAACTGAAAACCAGTCCGAAAGAACAAGTCAATGGCTCCCCGAAGGCACTTCCTCGTAGAGCTCTCCGGAATGACGTCAGCCCATAACTTGAACTATTTTTATAACCCAGCCTTAGCGTAGGAGCTGGAGCCCTGCTCCTCCAGCCCTCCCCTCTCCTCTCCCCTGCTCCCCTGCTCTACGCCTCTACGCATTTCGAATAAAATGTGGGCATGTTTTGGACATTTACGCGTATACGTGGCTTGTGACGGAAACGCTGTATTATTTGCCGCTACCGCTGCCGCTGCTATTTTCTTTTCCTTTTCATTAGCCTTTTTTCACTGAGCAAAAGTTCAGTGAACCTCGAAAGTTCGTTAGCAGGACATTAACCGAAAATCCTTTTATGACTTTTATTCTAATTGATTTGAACTCCCGTGGATTTTGTGTGTGTGTGTGTTCGTGTGTGTGTGAAGAGAGGGCAGTGTTCTTTGTTGGAGGCCTTTGCTCGTATCTAATCAATTGATTAGAACTACTCCCCATTCAACACGTGCCCCTGGAGTTCCGCTGCCGTTCAACTCGATTGAACTCTGGCGAGAGAAAGAGAGATATCTTCAGTCTGCTGCGGTTCATTGGCATTGACACCTTTCTTCCGCTTTTCTCTCTTCGCTTCGACAGAACTGTCATTCGCGGGCTCTTTCAATCTTTCAATTTGATTGCATGACGCGACAGCTTTTCAGATTATCAAAAAGGCAGAGCAAAGCAAAGCAGAACCGAACCAGTTCTCTGTGTCTCCCGTTAAAGAACGTTCCATTGGCTGGCCAATTTATTGGGGGATTAATTTGTGGAAATTGGCTATCGGCAAGAAAACATCTGTGGCAGTGCACGGCGCGGCAGGCAGACCTCATGAATGTATGGACACACATTTATACTTCTGCAAATGGAAGTGGACCTGAAAAGAGGCCTTATATGGCAGGGATTTGTTGTTTAAGAGAGAGAATACATATCTCATAGGGGAATTTGGGGATAAATAAAGACTACAGACTGCAAAAGTCTCATATCTTAGGAGTAGCATGTAGGAATCTCTGCAAGGGTTGGATTTTTATGAAGTTCTAGCTACAAAAGATTCTTCCATTCTCTATTTTCCATATCTAAATGTTTGTCAAACATTCACGCTCGATTAAGTAGTTTACTTAACCCTGAAAAATACCACAGAGAGAGAGAGGGAGGGAGAGCCCCGAGCAGAGCAGATCACACGATGAAATCTATTTTCATCACGCAAAAAGCAAAAAAGAGCAGCAAAAAGACAGAGGGATTCATCGAGTGGGAGAGAAGTACGAGTATTTTTTTTTCGGCTTGAAAGTTGGGTATTTATTTGTTCATCATCGCGTGGTGGCCAGCGAATGGGCTGTGTTTGGCCCCAGCCAGCAGCAAATTCGTTGATGGCCAAAGATAAATCATTTGCTACTTCCACTGCCACCCACTTCAGAGCCCACGACAGACAGCGAGGCATACTCTCCCTTGAGTCAAGTGGCCTCTGAGTCATCTGCTGTCAAAATGAGATAATTATAGTATGTTTTTTGAATGATTAGCTTGGGATTTATGGGAGTTTGTTAATGTTTAAACTTTGAACTAATGTAATTTCGCACTTTTTCTCATTGCAGGTAAGCAAATTTAATGGTTTTCGAGGGATACTTCTGGGAGTGAGTATGAAGATCTTCAGGGAAAGATCCACAGGGATTGGAAAACCATAGAAAACTCTAAATCCACAAGAGTTTCCATCATATTTACCACCTAATTAATAAATTATAAAGCCCGCAAGGAAGGACCTACTTTACCTAATCCTCTCGATAACTCTCAAGTATCTTTAAACCCAAATGAAAGATAAATATCTTATGGAAATTTATGAGAATTTTAAAGATTTATTGTGGGATTTGTGATGTTAAAAGGGAGCCGCCCATTACTCCTTTCTCCCTGCATGAAACTTACTCCTGAAATGCAGTCCCCAAATAAATCAAAAATTCGCATAAATTGCTTATGTCAACACGCTGTCTGACCCCCAAAAAAAAATATCCCCTCTCGAGAGAAGGTTCTACGTGTAAGTCCCTGCTTTGTGGTCGATTGTCTGCTTGATTCGTGTTTAATTTTGCTTATTGCCTTGTAATGAAAATTAATTGCGGTCATAGAAGACATTCTCTCTCTTTCCCTCTTTTCCGTCTCCGGTCTGCTGCGTCTTTGGGTTTGATTTTGATTTTGCTGTGGATTTCTTTTTTTTGGAGGAGGGCATTAAGAAAATTGTTTGTCCCCAAAGTAATGTTTGGGCTTTGGGCTGTGAGCTGTGGGTTTCGTCTTTCATTATGGGAGTGGGGGGTCTTTTGTGTGTGTGGGCGAAGTACGTGCAGCATATTTACACAACAGATTAATTCTTTGCTTTTATTCAGCTGTAATGGACGATGTAAATGTTGTTTTGTGGATTATACGAGTGGGCGACAGCACTTTGTGCTGAAAGGAGAGATCGATGGTGTCTGTGCGGATGATTTTTCTGTGTGGGAGGAGGATATTAATCGGCAGGTTTTCAGCTCTGCCACTTACTTCTGGACAGACCCTAAAATCTTTCAATATTTCTTGGAGCAACCTTACGACATCGTAAACCCTATTTGTATTCCAATTTGTGGCTACTTTTATTGGAAGAATTTTCCATTCTAAAACCACTTTCGCTGGCCGCCTCTTCGGTTTTATTTTCATCCACTTTTATTGGGCTATTTTCTCACACACCTCTCACTCGCGCTCCCTTCCCTTGATTTTTATGGGCAATTTCCCTGCAATGCATTTCGGATTCTAGCTAAAAAGATACATGCTCGTATAACCATCGTCTGTGGATGACTCTTTTTACTCTCTTTTCCTGGTAAACCGCACAACAGATATCCATTTTACGAGCCATTTAATTGCCCCAACGACTTGGTCAAGGGAATATCTGTGTGCATTTGATACAGAAACAGTTAAATCGGTTGCAATATGAAAGGGAATGCTGCACGGGGATACGAGTATATGTGTACTCGCAGTCGTTTTTGGCACAAAGTTATAAGCCAAAGGAAAGCAAAGGGAGGAGGAGACCGAACCACATAAACATTTGGCCAAGATTCGGTCGTTTGTTCGCTTGTTTGGTGCGTGACTTGGCCAGGGAATGGGAATTGGATTGCGATTGGGGTTAACCCAAAAAACGACGACGCATTTCCTTATTGCATATTTGCTGAAAGATATTTCAGTTTGTTTCGGTTTTATGCTACCCTAACAGAGGAGAGGGTACACTGGCACAGAGAAGAGACATTTTTTGCTCTGCAACAGCCTCCACAATAGAATCATTCTTATATTCCCTCGATCACCATATCTTATGCCACTTATATCTATAGTTTTCCTATCACGCGTCATCCAGTAGCGCCCCTCGGTCGCTTGGCCTGCATTTTTGTCTGTGATCCGCTCGAAACAAGCCTGCAAGTGTATCTCTGTCTTCGGCCTCTGATTCTAGCCTTTCTTTATGGTTCATATATTATGTTTTTGTAGGCGGCGTGCGACTCAAATGCAAATATTTGCCAATGAGGCAGTTTTCGGCTCGGTCTCCACAATCGAGTCTTAGTCATAGAACCACCGGCCGGGAGTTCATTGCCCTCCCACACTGCAAGAGACAGAGAGACAGAATATATGTACATATGTATTTATATGACATTTAAAAGTTGTAAAGTCCGTTAGTCAAATATTTGCTGTTGCTCCACACATAAAAATGGCAAATCACTCGAAATGGCATTTTTCTCGCGTATTTGTTCTTGTTCTTGTTTTCATGCGCTTTTTCCAACCAAACAAATTAACGAGAGAGAAACGGAACATTTCGTTTATAAATAGCGGAGACCTTTGCCTGACTTCGACTTTTGTGGATGGCCTGTGCGATAAGCCCCCTCTGCGATCCCCGCTCCCTTCTGTAGAGGGGAGTGTTGAACAGTTCCCCCGTACTATATAGCGAGAGCCAGCCGATTTGGTATATATAATCGAGAGTAGAGTCCATTGGGTGTGTTTGGTGTGTGTTTGGTGGGTAGAAAGCAAAAGGAAAATAATCTGAGAAGCGTGTTTGTAATTAGCGAAATGTTTGCGCAGGTTTTGGTGGATGGATAGAGGGGAGAGTGGTGTCTATAAGGAATGCAATTTTCTGGAAAGATCTGGAATTCTATATTTTGTGATTGGAGGGGTTTATACTAGTTCCTTCAGGTAATATTATCCTGAATTACTTGCCAACTTCAATGACTTTTCCCCTGTTTATTTATGTCGTTTGTTTCCACCTGCAGTTCGTGTCGTTTCTCTTCGGCTTTTCACAACAATTGCCATGGCAATCAGCTTTTTATTTGATGCTTAATTTTCCACTTGGTTTTACTGCTGTACCCCAGCCCATACCGGCCCATACCAGTCCATACAGTCCATACAATTTGCAGTATAATTCACCGTTCACTGCCGTTAAATTTTCATCTTTCGTTTTACGAGTCTACGAGTACATGTATATGTACTTTTCCCCATCATTATGATAACTGTACGCGAGTAATTGTAAGTGGCAGTGGGGCAGGCAGGCAGCAGGCAGGCAGGCAGGCGGGTGACAAATTTGCAACATGCAACTTGTGGTGTGTGCGATTTCACATTGTTTTTTGTTTGTTGTTGCTCATTCGAGAGGTAAAGTAGAGCCTGCTGCTTCTGCCGAGTATTAAGAGTATTGTTTGGGGATGGATTCGGGTTCCCACCTCTGTTAATGCGCTCCCACGCTTCATCGTCCCCTCCCGCCTCCCTCTCTGGCGGGGGATTGTGCCCCTAAGGGCACTCCAGTTTATTATTTGGCTAAATGCTGTGTGGCCCGATGTCAGCGATAAGTTTTAACATGTAGTTTACGTCGTTTCGTGGCCAATTTGCATAATGGTTGGGTGGCTTGGAGGCAGCAGTTTCTATGGATTTGTGGATGGATTCATCTTTTTTTTATGGGAAGTGTTCTCTTCTACTTCTCTTCTTTTTCATGTGGTCGGGTCGGTCTTGCGGTGAGCATTCGGAAGCTGGCTGTGATGATTCGCTTCGAAATTTACGATTATTATCTGGTTTGTTGGACTACGACGAAGACGACGACGACTCTTTGCGTGTGCGTCTAATGGATTTTATTAGAGCCTTCGTTAAGCTTCGTTAGGTGTTTTGATTTATGGTCTCGAGATTAGGCTTTTTGTTTACACTCCGTTATGGATCTGTGGTGCTACAAAATATTTTGATGGCCTTCGTTGGGTTTTAACAATTCAATTAAGTTACTAACAGTTTCGTTAAGTGGATTTCTGTTTAATAAAAGTTTTGGAGAAAGTTATAGTCCCATTTAATGTGTTCGTAGACAAAATCAGCAAGTTTCGTTAAGTTTCGTTAACCTTCGTCAAGTTTTTTCAAGCAGAATAAACTATTTTAATGCTGATTTATGGGCAATATCTCAGTGTTCTTTTTTATGCTTCGTCAAGCTTCGTTAAGTGATGTAAGCGTAGCTAAGTGAATTTCATAACTACTATTATAGTTAGTACTACTAAAATGACACAGGAAATCGATTTCAATGATTTGTTTTCTTTCGTCATGTCAAGATTTTACGCTTTAATAGATTTTCCGCTTAATCTAGCTTAAAAGATTTATTTAACCTTCTTTATTGAGCATTTAACACATTTTCGATGCCCCGCAAATGCTGTCAAATCCAAATCCAAATCCAAATCCGAACAAATTCGATTTCCATGAAGCTGCAACGGAACTTGACAGTTCCTTGACATTTTCATGATGAAGTTTTCGCCTGTGCCACCCCTTTGGGCACTTCAGGCTCTCGATACCACATCAAGGGTCTGTCCTCGCACAACACACAGACACACACACTGTCCATCAATCTGTCCAGGATGTCATTCCAATGCACACACTCGCACAATCCCCTCCCCCACTCCCCCACTCTAACACTCCCTCCACTTCCGACCGCATTTTCATCTTGGCAAAGTTTTAACATATTTTTGCATTTACGTCACATGAAATTACACTATGCGTGACAAGCTTTTATGTGTTTGTAGGAGAGTGTGAGTGAGTGTTGGAGAGAGTATGAATGGATGTGTGAGTGTGTGTGTGTCTGAACATAACCTCGGCTAACCCAAAGGCAGTTGGAAGATGCAAACTTCAACTTCAAAACAGCAGCAATACTTTCCACAAACTAGAAACGAAGGGTACAGACGACTAAAGGATACCTCATAATTAGATCAAATGGAGGAAAGAGCAGGGAACACTTTTTTTTCGGACCCAAGATGAGCTCCTATGCTCTCCGGGCTCCAGAAGATCCAGAAATCGTTCCCTGTGCCTCTGCCATACATCCCCACATAGCCTGTATACCCCTGCACTCCCATCGTACAGGGTATTCCACTACCACAGAAGCAGCAGCGACAGCATCAGAGCATCAGCAGCGTAGCGGTGACATATTTCCGCAATATTGCCGCAGGCCAGAGCACAAAGCAGCAAACGGACAACTTTTCATTAAAGGAATAACGAATGAAAGGGGGAGTAAAAGAAAGAGAGAGGCAGGAGAGGGGAGAGAAGAGAAGAGAGTCTGTTGCACAATTGAGAATTTGTTATGCAAGTCTCTGCAGCTGCCTCATCGTCGGTACTCCTCCTCCTCCTGCTCCTCCCGTGGAGTGCATTATGCGGCATTGCATTGGGGTAGGACTGCAGCAGCAGCAGCAGCAGAACTTTCAAGTTCCAGAGCTACCCCTAAAGAAATACTCGCAAATATGCACATAAGGATGAAACACGACACACACACACGGCTCACAGGATCTGTCAAAACTTGTTGCTGTCTTCTGCCTCTCTTTCTCGAATTTCTCTGCTACTTTCTTCTCTTCTCTCTCTCTCTCACTCAATGCCATGGCGAATCTGAAAGCCAGCGTTTGGTGTGCGACAGCAACAGAACAAAATAGCGGCACTGAGAACTTAACGAAGCATAAAATTGCGTAATTTACTGCGCATTTAATTTCGTGTTGCGCTCTGCAAAAGAATGAAACGATACGAAAAAGAACCGAGAACCGAGAACAGAGCGGAACAGAGAATCAAAGAGAAACGAAACTAAACGAAACGAAACAGAGGTAAAAATGCTCGAAGCTGAAGCTAAGCTTTCGATACGGTTAAAGCTTGAGCCACAAGCAAAAATTATGATGGCGTCGCACCGTCGTCGTCAGACATTTGTAATTGGAAATTACGATGATGATAGGGGGAGAGCAGCAGCAGCAGCAGAGTGCCCTTGCGACAGAGAGCGTGGGTGCTGCTCCGCTGCCAAAAGAATTACAGAAAATTACGAGCCAAAAACCAAAGTTGAGCTTATTTCAGAGATGGGCTTAAGAGCGATGACGATTGTCGATGGAAGTAAAAATAGATTGCAGTACAATAAAATCTAGTAAATATATAAATTATCATTTGTACGATAAATCCATCTTAAACCCACGATGACACACTTAACGAAAGCTGCTTCGACCAGGAACTATTTCCCCCGCTCCCACTCCTCCCTTGAAGCCTTTTGCCTTCCTCTCCTCTCTGGCATTGTACGCCTCCGATCGGCGACGATGGCCTTTAGAACCGGTAGACAAAAGGTCTCTCTCAGTGGGAACAAAGGACGTCGAGGCAAAAAAAAAAGCGGAGGTAGCTCCGCTCGGAGCAACAACTAAAACAGCGAAGGGAGCGAGGGCGCGAGGGAGCGGGAGCACCGTAATAGACCTACAAACCTACAGCTAAAGAGCAGGGCAAACCCAAGCACACAGACAACTTATCCATCCATCCATCCATCCAACCAGCCATCCGCCCAGGTAAATCCAGTTTCGAAACAAAAGTTCGAGGGGAGCTGGAGACGGAGTCGAAGGCAGAGCCAGAGCCAGAGCCGGAGCCAGTTTAAGGCAGCCCTTTTTTGGGCTGGTGTGGGGGGAAAGGAGGGGAGGTACTTGAAAGGAGGGGCGTTGGTTGGTTGCTCAGACGCGCGGTGCTCTCTGCATACAACAAAAACAAAAGCAAAAGCAACAACCGATGAAAACCAGAAAGGAAAAGGCCATATCGGGAGTCGAAGCTTTAGATACCCTTGAAGGGGCATGGGGTCTGATATAGAGTGCCGATATGGTACGAGTGTTACAAAAAGAGTGTCGGCAAGAAGTAAAATTGTTGATGCAGATCAAGAACATATCCAGTACTTATATGATCCTTAATCCCTGCCTCCATCCATTACAAAGATCTCATCTAAATAGGGATACCCTGTTTCCGAGGGTATTAAAAATAAAGAAGAATCTCTGTTAGCGCGCTGTTTGTTTGTATGCCGCCCGTCCGCCCACCTTTCCCCCGAGATTTTCTGTGTATGCCCTCCCTCTCTCTCCCTCTCTCTTTGTCTCTTTGCTCAGTGCGTTGGTGCAGCGCTCTGTAATTAATTTGGCAGCTACACACACACACACAGACACAGAGAGAGAGACACTCTTCCATACTTAAACACACCCATGGAGGCAGAGAGAAAGAGAATATTTAAAACCCGGCGCAATATCGAATTACCATTGACGGACGGACCGAACGGACCAACAGACCTGGCCAACCCGTGCACATACATAATATACAGGGTGTCTATTCGTCTGTCTGTCTATCACGAAAGGTGGGCAGTGCCACGAGGGGAGGGGGAGCGAAAAAAACGCTGGTAAACAGATCATAATTAAATTTATAAAGAAAAATTAAATAAAAACTTTCGAAAAGATTGAAAAAACTTTCCGTTTAAATGAGATTTAAAAGAGAATACTGAGAAGGAGAGAGAGAGAGGACTGAGAGCGGAGGTTGGGATTCTGGGATTCTAGGATTCCTAGAGAGAAGTATTCAAATAGATCTGGGAACTGAGAGTAAGATTGAGGGCGTAAAGGCAGAGATGGAGAGCCATGGTACTCCATCGAAGCCAAGTTTTGCATTTTTCCGCCTTCTCTGTTCAACTTAATTACTCTGCACGGTCCTACCTCCCCTCTGCTCCCTTGTGCCACCTACCTACACACTGCCTCCCCCGCATTCCCTTTGATTCTCATCTTTAGCTCAGCTTACAAACAAAACAGAAATGGAATGAATTAAAGAGAAGTAAAGAGAGCCAAAGGAAGGGGCCGGAGAGCGGCGGGCGAGAGAAAAAATCCATTTAATTAAATTTGCATGAAGACAACAACAGCAACAAAAACAAAAACAACTACTGAAGCAGCAGCAGCAGATGAAGAGAGGGAGGGGAGGAGTGGGAGGGGGCAGCTCGGAGTGGAGGCAGCCGCAGTCGACTGCAATCTGAGCGACAGCGTCAATGCCAGTGCTTGTCAAACTGTGACATGCGAAGCGGTGATGGAAGTTTTTGAAGAATGAAGGAGGAAGGAGAGCGCAGATGAGAAGTGCAGAGTGGAGTGGAGTGCAAAGGAGAGGGGAAGAGTGGAACGGAGTGGCTGTATTCGAAACGAGCAAGAATATACCGTAATGAATGAGAGGAGAACGCACTGTAGTACAGGAAAAAAACTAAAGAGATTTTGGATGGTGCGAGGGAATAGTCTTTTTTGAATTAAATCAAATTAATTTAATTTTATTTAAATCTAGAATTATAATATTCAAATATTGATAGCTCCCATGTCCATGTCCATGTCCTTCTCCCTTGTTAAAGTTCTTCCCTAAAGCCGAAAAGAACCTGCCACAATGTGGAGGGCTCTTCAATAACTGGACTTATTGCACCTGCCACATGCCACTTGCCACAGCACTGCAATCAAGTCAAACAAATGTCAGAAACTGTGAAACCAATACGAAAAATCTATATGTGCATACCATATCCATGGATCGGTGGGGCAGCCCCGATAATGGGAGTAATGCTAGGTAGGGGGTGGTGGAGGTGGAGGTGGAGTTGGAGGTATGGCAGGAAGGAAAGGCTCTCCTGCTGCCTGCTGCCTCGTGCCCCACCATTATCGGTCAACAAGACAAACAGACACAGCAGGAAGCCGCATGAGCGGAAAATTGGAAAAACTCTGGAAAAGTACTCGTCCACTGTACGCTGTACGCTCTGTTCTGTTCAGTTCTGTATGCACGGTGGGGGAGGGTGTAGGGGAAAATAGAATAAAATGCTTGCCGACTGTAAAGTGAAAAGCATACAAAATGCTGGGCAATTGCTGTAGAAGGGGGGATGGGGCTCTGCCGCCTGATGGGTGGCATATAAAGTGAAATGTTAGACAAAGTGGCAGCACACATAGATACATTCACCCACACACACACACACAGATACTCACGTGTGCGAGCGGGGGACATATGCAAAGCGGTTTTGTGCCGTTGTAAACTTATACTTTGCGCAAACAACAAATGGAGGCAGAGGCAGAGCCATAGCCCCCAGCCCCCCACCACCACTCCACCACGTTGCCAGAGCTCCTGTCACATGAAGACGCACAATTACACGAGTGTATGTGTGGTGTGTGTGTGTGCGGGGCTTAAAAGGATATGCCATGGTTACAGGATAACCAGGGATTGGTATGGGACTTCTACGAGGACTACGAACAATTGCCGCCAACGCGAGAGAGGGAGAGAGAGGAGAGAGTGGTTGCCGTTGCCGTTGCCATCGTGGAAACTGTGACAATGTTCAGTCGTGTGTGTAAACAATTGTAATCCGGTAGAAAAATCACAAGCAGCCCCCGGCCCCCCCTCCAGACCCAGCAGCAGCCCCAAAGCCAAAGGACAAAACCATACAGGAGACCCACGGCATACAGGGCTAGGCCTACGACCAGAACGGAATGACAGAGAGAACTGGAGAACCAAAGTAGCTCAGGCGGTGAAGGGTGCGGGGTGAGGGGTGTAGGAAGGGGAAGGGTGGGGTCTGTATGGGGTGCAGGGTGTGGGTGTATCCAAGAATCGAGTGAAATACAATATTGGACACGTAATTGAAAAATAAAATGTGTCCTTTCGAAGGAGAAAAGAGGGGAGAAAAGTGAGGCGGGGGGCTGTAGGGAGAGAGAGAACAATGGGTCTATTATCAAATTAACAAGAAACGAGATTGGAGGAATTTATTTAAATGAATCTGGTGTTGCTTAGGAATGTACGCACCATACCATTATAACCAGAGATTTTAATGATATATGCAGTAGAACTCCATCGAAAACTCTTTGGGAATCCTATATCTTTCAAAGTTTAAACTTCTGTACTCTTTCCATCTTATTCCCCCAAAAAAGGAACCCTAAAGCCTCACATCATTTCTGAAAACTGCTTCCCTAATCCCTTTAGTTGCAAACCTTATAAATATTCATAATTTATAGCCTTAAATCCCCTCCTTATCTCCAAACTCACATAACACTAATCGTATTTCCTTCTCTCTCTCTGATTACAGGTGAGTAATGCCACAACTTTCCGTGAGAGTGAAAAGAGCACGCAATAAGGGAAATACTATATACGATATTATATACATCATGTATGTATATGTTTGTATATAGTGTGGAGTATCGAGAGAACTTCATGGCTCACCTTTGCCGCCCAGTCAGCGACATGTAAACAAAATGCAAAGTGCACAAACCCCACAACAGAAACAGCGACAGCCACAGCCACAGCCACTAGCACAGCCACAGCCACAGAATTTTGAAGGTTAGCTTTTATATAAATTTTATTTACTCATAAATTAAATTTTTGCATTGAAACGCAGCCAACGACGACAAGCCCCGTATCCGAACAAGGTAGAGGAAATCAACGCGTGAGATTTCTTAAAGATTATAAACTCACTCGTTCGTATATATCGCCTATAGATCCCCTCCAGCTCGAGCTCGAGTTCGAATGCGTGTGTTTTGCAGCTGGAAGACAGCCGAAGGTTTCCCCTGAAATACTGTACACTCGCACATTTGACAGATACGCGTACGCGTATCCTAAGTCGAGCTCAAATCGGTTGAGGCTGTCAGTTATCACAGTTACTGTGACAGTTACTGTCTGGGGAGTGGAGAGTGTGTTTTGGGGCTTAATATCATTGCAACAAGTTGGAGATTGTAGCTTGGGAGGCGCTGAAGGATAATCTGAGAACTAATCTATCAAGATTGTATCTCTCTACAAGACCTGTTATAAAGAGTGTTCTCTTAGGTTCCTTCAAAAAAAATGATTGTAAAATATGAAACATCTTCAAAGTCTCTAAAGAGAAGTAGTTCTTTATCAAAACAGGACTCTTCTGTCCCCTTCAGATGCAATAATAATACCAGATAATATTATATATATTATATATATATATATATTATATATATATTATATTATATTATTCAGATAATAATACCTTAAAACTCGGAAAATCTTTTAGTTAAGGTTTTATGAAAACATAATCAGCCATGCTACGGTTTTCGTAAATTTTGTGCGACAAAGATTTCGGACAAAATTCGTTTGAATTGAAATCCGTGTGCTCCGGTCGTCGCAAATGTTTGCTATCGATAGTGTTTCATTCCCAAATTGTTTTGCGATAAAAAAATCTGTTTTTCTTTTGGAAATTAGATGTTTTAGTTAAATATGCCTTCGTTTCGGCAATCGCATTATATGAAATCAAATGAAAACGGAATATTCGTGAATAGTGAAAACCGGAGCACGCTCGTTTGCGATTTGACAGTCAATTCGCCACTTTTTGCGATTTCGATAACCTGAGCATGGCTGTATGTAGAAGAACTCCTCAAATTGTCCCCCATTTATGTGGGGGGCTTATACTCCCGGTTGAGTCTTATTTGACGCTACCTTTTCGCAATAATTGCCGCCGATGGATTCATTTTAATAAATCATAGCTTTATTTTTGTTGAATCGTTTCATAGTTAATTTTTAAGGTTTTCACAGTCTCCTCTTTCGGTTTTCGTAGCTTTCGTAGCTCAAACTCCTCTTTTTCTCGTTTACTCGATCCTCACTCCTATTCCTCCGCTTTCCTATTCGATTATTCGGTCTTTCTGTATTAGCGGTACTTCCGTTAATGCCTTTCCTATTTTAATAGCTCCTTTCTGGCAATATCTTTCTTATAGAAATTCCCAAAAATAAATAGCCCACTCTCAAGACTCCCCTGCATTTCCCAGTGTTATAAATCTTGGGGACATTCCATCCAGCCACAGCACACACAAAAATGAATATTTTATGGTGCAAAGTTGTGCATACAAATGCTTGGATTATCCCAAATGGCACCCCATCTATATGCCACAAGTACGAGTCATGCAACACGTGCAGCAATGCAAGCCGAAAAACCACAATTAGAATTCTTCGAGTGTGAAGTGGAGTGGAGTCTTGAGTCTGGTTTGGTCTGGCATTAGTGTTAGCCTTAGCCCAGTTTTTGTGCAGCTTTTGTGGGGCAAGAGTGGGGTAGTGTGTGTTTCAGTTCTGTGGAACAGCTGTTTTGACTGCCGGCGAGAATATGAGCTAACCTTAAGCTATATATCAGACACAAACACACACAGAAACAGCAACAGCAACAACAACAGCAAAATGCTAAATCGACTCTGACCCACTGACATTATTTCTCATCGGCCACATCGGAAAGCGCCAACAACTTAGACACAAAAACAGAAACAGAAACAAACACAGCAACTGTGCAAAGTGCATTCAGTCATTCCGTCATTCCGGCATTCAGCAGGTGTAACAGTCAGGCAGAAAGAGAGAGGGAGAGAACGATATGTGCCGGAAAGAGACAGGAAGAGACCTCTGTTGGCGGCGGGAAGGGGGACTGGGGGACTTGGCCTCTCATTAGATGTTATCATTCCATAGATTGCTGCAGTTACTGTCTATTGAATCATTTAGTTACAGTTCTGATATAATAGTAGACGCAGACCCCCAGCGGCAGATACAACAGTCGTAACCTATGATCGCAGCGAAAGATGGGGGCTGGGGTTGGGGTTGGGGTCTCCGCTGGGGTCCGGTCTCGTTGAAATTGCTATGGGAATTGTGCACTGCTGCTGAACCCAATCAAATCATGATTATAGATATCGTTAAATGGCTTTCAAATGGTTGCAATTTGCCGAGCTCTAAGTGAATATTAGATTAAATTTATGATTGCGTGGCATGCATTTCTTCGAGTAGCGGAAATTATAGAAAAGAAAATGCAAGGCGCTTCCCCTGGAACTGGAAAACTCGAATATTACTGGAAATATTCCTTGAAAGACCTGCTCTCCTCCCCTCGACAGTTCTCCTTGCCAAAAATCATGCTTAATTTGTTAATTACTGGCGCATTTTAATTGCCGCAAATTAGTTTGCCTTTCGTTTCGCACTCTTTGGTTGTTGTTTGTTATTTCTCGCTGGTGTGGCGCTGAATGGAAAGTGAAAACTGTCGTCGTGCTGCCTCCTGAGTTGGCAATTAGTCAGTGAAAGTGTAGCAGATGGCACGAGTCTGTCCGTCTGTCCGTCTGTGTGTCCCATGGCTCTTTCCGAGGCTGCTTTGGTGGCTCTTTCTTTGCGGCATAATAAAAAGTAAATTAACTATGTGCCACACATAAATCAATGTCAATTAAGTGATTGAAAAACTGATTTATAAAGTGCGAAAAATCATTATAAAATTAAACTAAAACTAAGAAAAATCACTAAAAAAAAAAGTACTTCCAAAAACATTTCAACAGCTTAATTGGATACAAAAATGTATGATCTTCGATGCGTAATTCAAAGTCAACAAAATATCATAAAAGATAGAGATATAGAGAGACAGAGAGAAACACCTACCGATTTCCACTTCCCCGAAATAGACAGCGAAAAAAAACCTGAATCATACAAAACATTCATGAAATTTATCAAATATCCAATTGGCGGCTATGCTTTTTTGCAATAAAAAACACACCCAGACAGACAGCACAACAACAAAATATATATAGAAATAAAAATAAAAATAAGTATCAGCAAACAGCAACAAAAGCAACTGACGAACGGCAATCGAAATACACTTGAACGTGAGTGAAACAAAATTCATGACCCACTTTATAAAACGCTTTTTCTTTCATCCATGACCCACTTTATTATTTGTAGCAGCAATGACTGCCGCCAGAGAGCAAGCAACCAACCGACGACCCACTCTCCAAGAGCACAAAGAGAGGGAGAACGAGAGACAGAGAGAGAGAGAGACCCCCGAACATATGTTTTATTCACACAATTAGTTTGCTAAAACTGCAGGCTTACCCACATCCGAATACTCGTATGAGATACTCGTAGCCATACTCGTATTCACACTACGATTCACATGCACATTCACAGCTGAGCAAATGAGGTTGTGTACGGTGTACGGTGTACGGTGTACGGTTGTACGGTGTAAGGTGTACGGTCTGAGATGAAGACTAGACTTGCGACTAGTTTTAGACACTGATTAAACAGCTGCACCGCACATAAGGCGAGACTTGCGGCGAATGTCACCTTAAGGCGACAACTGACAACGACAAAAGACGCGCCAAAAACTTCAACAAATAACATTTAAAATTAGTCGAGAGGCAGCCTTAAACAAGGGTTAGGCAGGGGTGTATTTAGATATGTTAAAAGACCCTTCAGAATTCCCTATCGGCTCTAAATTCCATTCCTCTTCAACCTTCTACTGCCGGGAATCCCCCACAAATAAACGCAACCCATAAACGCAAGCCCGCATATTTTGTTGTTGCTGTTTGTTTTTTGGCTGATATTTAGTCGCCGTGAATCAGCATTTCGGTATAATTTGTCATTCAAATTCCAATGGAAATGCCCACAAAACAAAAACAAAAAGTACGAATATTTGTTTGAGTTTTGGGAGAGCCAATCAGAAATTGATGTCAAGGATACCTAGTGCTGACAGAAGCGGAAGTGACACCAAAACACGTGAATTTTCTACTGGTAAAACTAGGAAAACTCCAAAGAGAGGCTTGGGGTTGAGTTGAGTTGGGGTAGGTCTGAGGGAAGTTCTTTAAAGAGAGAAGAAAGGAAGTTCTCCTTGAAGCTGTTTCTTCTAGAAACCCCAGGGATTGTCCCAGAGCTTATGATTATAAATTAACAAAGCCATAAATCACGGAATATTTATTAGAATAGAATAATAAACATATTCATTTGATGCTGTACAATATGTCTCTTTATTTGCGCAGAATCTCCTATTAATTGCTGGAAGAATGTGTACCGTACCTTGACAGCAGCAGCAAAAGATACAAATTGTTTTGAAATTGCTTCTTGCTTAACGTTTCTCTCTGCCACTGACATTGATGGGACTCCTCCTTTGCTCTCATTTCCTCCTTTCCTGTTTCGAACACACAATTTCCACTCTGCCATATTCTCCATCCGCCATCCTCCAACCTCCATCCATCCATTTTCTATCCCATTTTTCCTTGCAGTTTTCTGGTTGTCTTTCAGACATTTTCCCTGACATTTTCATTGCACATTTGTCTGCTGGTTTTTCTGTTTTGTTTTTTGTTTTGTTTTTTGCTCTCGGTTGGCGGTTGGTAAAATGTTGCCTGTTGTCGCTGTCATTGTCGATGTTGTTGGCTATTAATTGAGACTGGCGTATTGGCAACATGTTTATTTTGGCCAACAAGCAGTTCCAATCCGAGCAGAGGAGGATGCAGGCAGTTCTGCCACAGCCAAGAGGATGCGGATATTGGATGCTGGATGCTGGATACTGGATATTGTGGCTGTTGTTGTTGCTGTTAAAGTGGGAAACGGTGTACGTTTAGATATTCCTTCAGAGATTTCGTTTCGAATGGAGTTAGTCTTTTCTGCTTATAGATTCTCTTACATTGTCAATAAACTTGAATATATTTTACATTTTAAAGCATAATCAAAGTTCATTCCGAGTTCTCCGTTCCGTGAGGCGTCGAGCCAAACATCACGTAGACCCACCAAAAAAACAGCTAAATTTTTGTAAGCTTTGCCCCCAAGCGTTGCTTCTGCTTCTCTCTCTCTCTTCCTTCCTTCTGGCAAACTGTGCGTATGAGTAATTTAGTGCTGGGGCCTCTATTGCACTCACCATTAGCATCGCAGCACCACAGCATCACCACCATAATAATCGCCTTCATCATGAGACTCGTGACTCAATTTGTCTAAGGCCCCCATCCATGTCTCTCTGTCTCTCCGTCTATCTGTCTCCGGCTTTACTTACGTTCTCGTACGTTCTCGTATATGGAAGTCAAAGCTCAAAATGCCGCAAAAAACAAACGAAAGCCAACGAAAACGAACGAAAAAGCCAATTCCAAAACTCTGCATGACATTACTCGTATAATCAACATTAAATATAATGAGTAATTTACGAGTATTTTCTCCACACTTGGATTCCCATCCCCCTTCTGCTGTGATTCATGGAACGACCTTCTCTTGGGTTTGGTATTTCATCAGGCTAGGGGTTTGATGATGGATGGGAGTAGGAATTTCGAGATCTGGAAGATTGGAAGATCAGTTCTATCAAGAAATCAGGTTGATGGTGGTGCAGGGAATGGCGAAAGATGGAGTGGCGACTCGAAGTGATCCGAAGAGTATTCTCCCTCTAGCAGTGCTCTTCCTATAAAAATACCATATAGTATTTTATCAGGAAAATACCCAGAAGAAATATTCGCCCAAACAAAAACCACGCCATTGAAAATCTTGTGTCCGAAAGAAAGAGAAGGAGCGATAAATGCCAGAGAGCGAGAGAGGGGGAGAGAAGAAAGTGAAATGACTTATTTGGCCCCGTCGAAAAAGTTGGCGCTGATTCAGTTTTATGCCCCATTAAGATCAATGGGGGACACCTCTCTACCTCCACGCTTTTCCCCCTCCCTCCCCCCTGCTCTCTCCCGCTCTGATGATCAAACAAATGCGTTCCATTGTCCATTTGAGAGACGAAATGTTTGTTTTGCCACAAATGACACAGAAGAGGCAGGGCGAAAGTGGAATCTCTCTCTCTCTGAATATATTTCACTGTTTGTCTATAAATATCATGTCTCGCTCTCTCTCTCTTTGCCTTATGACGATAAATTGCGAAAATAGCGAAACAGAATGAGACGGAGATTGAAAGGCCCAAGCGGCAAAGTGCAAATTGATAAGCCCCACAGAAAACAGCAAAAAAGCAGCAAAAAGCCAGCAAAATATACTAAACAACAGTATCAACAAAAAGTCAACTGACTTGCTGCATTAATTGTAATTTAATTAATTTACGCTCCTTTTCTTCTGCTGCTTCTGCCTTAATTAAGCGCGTCAATCATACGCCCTGTGTGGCACAAGCCAAAAGAAAAACCCAAAAGAATATTCGCGTTTAAGTCTGAAGGAGGATGAAGGAGGATCAACATCAGGACAGGCTGCCACATTTAAGTGTCGCCCTGTCAAAATAGGCAACAACCAGAAGGCAGAGGCTAGAACCGAACATAAAGATGCCCTGGCAGAAGGCTAAATGGCTATACCTATAGCTCTATATACACTCTATAGAGTACTTTCCATGCCTTGCCAACAGCTCCTCAAAAAAAGAATACCCTTCTGCAAAGGGTACAGCCCTAAAAACAACAGAAGCAAAAGAATTCCCGCAATTATAGCGCTTGTCGGGTAGGGCAAGGCGCCAAGAGGGGGGGCGGCTTGTACGTCACTCATTTTGGCGCCCATTGCATTCACATTTTGGCCAACTGCCCGTCATCTATCCCCATCCCCATGCCCATGCCCATGCCCATGCTCTGCCTTTCCCCATGGCACTCCTCCTTAGCGTCGGACGCTGATTACATCTCCTGACCATGTCCAGAGTTTTGTCTGTAATTACTATTTCTTTTTTTCAGATTCTCAGAGCCCCAGAGAGAAGGGAAAGGGCAAAGGGATAGGGATAGGGGGGTAAAGGGGTCTTCATTATGCATATAATGTAATTAAAAAAGAAGAGGAATAAGCAGAAGTTGTAGCACCGGGTGGTCTGCAGCTCCTCAGAGCTCCTCGGAACTCCAACAGAAAGAACTCTGCGACTCGAGAACTGGGACGGGACTCTGTTTCACGCTCAACTGGTTGAGTGAGCCTCTCTCTCTCTTTCTCTCTCTCTGTGTGTCTCTCTCTCATTCGGTTGTTCAGATACTCGTACAATATGCAGGCAAATGTTGCCCTCCACAAATTTGCATTTACCTCGAAGTTTCGTTTCTCAAGTGGCGCTCGAAAAACCTAAAAATACAATTTATTCCACACTTTAAGCAAATAAAGCAAGCAATTAATCAAGCAACCAAATAAAATGTGACATGAAAGGAGCCCCCGAAAACTGACAGAGAGAGAAAGAGCATGCAAGAATAATGACCATGATGGCCACTTGAAGTGCTCCCTGGACCTGTTCCGGTCTATGCGAAGAGGCTGTGAGGCTGTGTGTTGTTGCCCCAAAAACTGACAGCATTAATTTGACTAACGTTGCGGTGGCAACCCCCTCTCGGGGCACGACTCGGGGTCACCACCTACCGAACCCCCAAAGAGTGTTTGTCCGAATCCCAGCTAACAAATGATTAAGGTTGAGTGGAAAAAGCAGGAGAGCGGAAGGATAGACATATGCATCCTTTGAAGTGGCTGCCAGAAAATGAAGATGTCACATTCCAAAGATGTCAGCATTCCTGCTGCTGCTGTCGTCTCGTGGAAATAGTTGAGATTGGCAACGGAAGCCACAGCAACTAAAAACAAGACTGTGGTGATTGGCTGTGAAATTGTTAGCTGGGAGAAAGTACCAAATACCCACAGAGAATGTACGGAATGTTTCTCTAATTATACCAAAAGAAAATACCAAAAAAGTCACTTAATTCTCAACAAATTCTATAGAAAATACTAAAATATATCAGAGGTACAATTTTACGTTTCAGTAATTTCCAAAAAAATACTAGGAAAAATACCGGTAAAATTCGAGAATTTCAACTTTCTTTGCGGCACCTAAAACTTACCGTAAAAATACTAAGCAGACTTATAAAATACCAAAAAATACTGATATACGGTACAAATAATCGGTTTACTGTCACACTCGAACTCGGATTTCCTAATGCGCATTTAATCCAATCCCCCCTATCTATCGCTCCACCCCAAGACACAAACCACAAAAAGCAGAGGCCCCAAAAACAGCTGATTGCTGCCGCTGTCTCCGTCTCTCACGCTCCTCCTCAAATGCAGATTAATTAGGCAATAAACCGTAATTGAGGCAGCACATTAGCCCAAAAGAAAGAGAATGGCGGGGGGCATGGGTATAAGCAGGGGCATGGGCATTTTGCATTTTGATAAGCGAACGGGGCCAAGCCACAAAAGCCACAAAGCCCCAAAGCCAAGGCCATACATAAAACAGCGCGTGCAGGCAGCCGGCACCCGGCCCCTTTACAGCTCTTTCTGTTCCGTTCTATGCGCGAATTCTGGAGAACTTTCCACTAATTTGAAATTCGATTTACCTTTTTTCAGGCTTAGCCCAAGTGACTTACCAGATCATTGGGCCTCAGGTACAGCGAACCCCACGACATCAACCTCAAGCAGCAGCAGCAGCAGTAGCCTCCACCACAGCGGAGGCAACGCCGGCGCAAGCGGCAAGTACAACAGCAGCAACATCTCCGTGTGCAACCTGCCACGCTCCTCGCCGGCCGCCGCCACAGCAGCCGTCACCCTCTCTGCGGCCGCGGGCGGCAGCAGCCTGCTGAGCGGCCTGCACCACGGCCTGGCGCCCGGCACCCACCCACTGCAGCGCGCAACGGCGGCGAGCGGAGGCGGCGGCGCTGGTGCCGGGGGCGTTGCAGGCGCGTCCACAGCGGCCTCGCTCTCGCTCCAGCAGCAGCAGCAGCATCAGCAGCAGCTGCAACAGCAACAGCAGCAGCAGGCACTGCTCTACCAGCAGCAGCACCAGCAACAGCAGCAGCAGCAGCATCACCTCAACTCTCATCATTCTCTCCACAACAAGGCAGCGGCCGCCGCCGCCGCAGCCACGGCCAACATCGCAGCTGCGCTGCAACGCTCGGCTGCCATTATGAATGCGGTGGCGTCGCCGATCTCAGCCAGCAGCGCAGCCAACGCCGCGACGTCAGGCCGGAAGATACGCCGCAAGACGGATTCGAAGGTTAATTTGGTAAGTTTTTCCCTCTCTAGAAACACCATAACGAAGTACGATCAAATAAATTATCATAAAAGATACCGAATAAGCAATCACGGTACCATTTTTATTATAGTAACTATTTATTTAGTAATTTCACAAGGTTTAACAATCATTATCAAAGACACAAACAGTCAGTTTGATTATCGAAATTAATATTGAAAATATAGCTTGATAACTGGAGATAATCGTGCAGTTGCACGATAAGATTTAGGAGTACGATTAAAATTAAGATTAGGATTAAGGAAGTTGCGTCAATAGATTGAAGAAATGGAAGAACTGCAAAACAGATCGAAACTTATAATAAAGTACTCTCTAAAATACTGTAAATAATATTACTATTAATGTTGTTGCATAATCTGTATACCGACTTCTTGCAGCCGCAATCACAAATCAACAAATGCAACAATGAGAAGCGGCGTCGCGAGGCGGAAAATGGTTATATCGAGCAGTTGTCGGAGATACTAACGCTGAACAAGCGTGGGGATATGACCTCAACGAAACCGGACAAGGCGGCTATACTGAATCAAGTGGTTCGAACGGTAAGTCGAGAAAACCCCACCCACCCAATCAATCGCCTGTCAAAAGAGGAGGAGGGGCACTCAATTATAGACGGGAGACCTCATCAAACGAAACTAATAAGGCCAAAATCGCTGAACTACACGAAAAGCAATACAAGTTGTTATAACACCCTGCAACTGGGGACTGGGGGACCGGGTACCAGGGACCGCGTTTCGACAGTGGACAGTCCGCCGTGCTGTGCTGGCCTGTGCGGAATACCAAATGATCCATTACAACACAAACAGAGGCAACAGAGGGTGTCCGTCTCCGTCTCCGAATTCCCCAATGTAATTTCCATTCGGTCTCTTCTCCGTAGTCGCCTGCGTCTTTCTCAGCCTTTCGTTTGGGCAAAGCCGAAAACGCGTTCCAATTAAAAGCAATTAAAAGCTCAGCCCGCAAAGAGCTTAAAAGAATTCGCGAATCGTATAGGAGCAGGGCATCGCCGCCGCTAAAGAGAGTGGAAGAATCGGACGGACCCTAGACTGAACTGACGACTGTCGACTGACGTAATTTAACCCGCCGCAGCACAATTTAATTAATATTTTTATTTAATTTACATAAATTTATTTATGTTTCAAAGACCCGGCGCGACCCGACCCGATCCGTCCCGAGTATAACACCGGGCTTTGTGTTGTGTTGTTTTAGGCAAAGTTATTGTTGGTGTATTTCTTTTATTGGTTTCAGGTAGCCTAAGCACTTTATTATGTAAATTATTTGTGAGCCAAGCGCCACGCTTTGCCGCACAACCAACCAACAACCAACATCCACATCATCTAAATCCAGCCAACAAAAAGCCAAAGCCAATGCCAACAAATGGGTTTTTAAATGAAACACGGCGGCGGCGAAATACCATACACAAAATATACATAATTTTATTTTGTAATCCATACGGGCGGGCGAAAACTAAACAAGAGTCGTGCCACTGGTCTAGGGTTAATAAAATGCAATTAAAGCACATACCGCACACCACACGGGACGGCACATGAGGTCCGTGGGCACATGAGGTCCGTGGGCACATGGGTTCCATAAGTAATAAATAAATTGAATTAAATGGGTTCCGTGTGGCATTGCACAGGGCTTTTGTCGCTAATAAGGGAAATCATCCGGGACGCTAATCAAATTTATAAAACCATAATCCAACAAATTGTTACAAAGTGAACTAAAGTTAGAAAAAGAAAAAAAATTACACTTTTTGTCAACTTCCAAAGGCCCCGACGAGATTCGAACTCATGATCTCCTGTTTACTAGACAGGCGCTTTAACCAACTAAGCCACGGCGCCCGGTGACGATAGCGCGGCGGGTCGCCTACTTCTAGGGTATCCGCACCATCTGCTGCGAATGGTTTCGCGTTCTTCGTGAGGTGTGAGAATGTGTGTCTGTGAGTGGGTCTATTTTCGGCAGTTGTGTAGATAGCGGGAGAAAGAGACGGATGCATGAATATCGCAAGAAATATTGAAGGGAATGTGGCATAAAAAAAGGTAAATGTAGAGGAGGGAAGGAGTAAGTAATCATAACTATTACTAAGATCTTTCTATCTTTGTCGATCCGTTAAATCCCTATATATCTCTAGAATACGAATACCGATTCCAGTAAAGGGGAAACAAGATTTTCCTTTACTCCACGTTCTGTCGTGATTAATTTCGAGCTTTTTGTCCCCTATTCCACGTACAGGCCGTTGACAAACCCCCTTTTCACGCTCTGCTCTTCGTTTACTGCCGAAATTCCACAGCTGCTGCTTCTCTTTATCTCATCTTTTACCTGATGCGATCAATTTTGGAAGAATCTATGGGCCAAAGCCCGCCAAAAAACAGACCGAGAGATAGAGGTGGAGAGAGGCAAGATCCAGACACGTTTCAGACATTTGCACGCCATTGCACGCGCCGTGTACTCTCTTTCGGTGTTGTTCCTTTTGTTGTTTACTTTATCATTTGACTGATATTTTTCGGAGTGCCTTCACCCCGACACGAAATTTGTTCTCGGGAGCAACTTTTCCTGGTCACACGGACACACACAGTTGTTGCACAGAGAAGCTTCCTTCCAAAGAAATTAAAAGCTCGCCGCGCTCTCTCAGCTGACTCGCTCTCGTAAAGCCATTGTTTCTGTCCCTCTTCCACTCAGCTGAAAGATCAACGAACTGCTTTTGAAATGCTTTTTGGACGATGACGATGACGTCGCACCTCGATGGCAATTTCACATACAGTGGGTAACTTTAATATTCGGCATTTTTTTTCAACTTCAAACGCGAATAAAATGCATTAAACTACAAAAAAATAAAAAAATTTAAATGAGGGAATAAAGCTTGAAGTTTTACCTTTTCAGAGAGGTATATATAATAATGATTTTATTTTAAATGAAGATAGAAAACATAATTAAACAAAAAAAGCCTCAAAATATGCGTTACATTAATATTCGGCATTACCTTATACAACTAAAAAATAACTACTTAATCTAGAAAAATAACTTAATTTAATATTTTGTGTGATAGCCATTATTATTTATGGTATCGGCTAGGCGTTTTGGCATATTTTTTATTATATTTTGTGTATATTCATGACCAATTTTGGCCCACTCTTCTTGAAGCCGTTTCTTCAGCTCGGGTATGGACGATATTGGTGTCTTATGCACACGGCGGTCCAGCTCACTCCACAAATTTTCGATGGGGTTTAGATCAGGTGATTGGGGTGGCGTATCTATGACCTTTGGGCAGTTGTAAAGCAGCCAGGACCTTATCTTATGGGCCTTATGTTTCGGGTCATTGTCCTGATATAACTTGAATGTTTCGGAAATGCCCATTTTCTGCGCCGACTGCTTTAAATTTTCTCTCAAAATTTTTAGATATTGTTCCTGGTTCATTATCCCTTCAATAAAAACCAGATTCCCTACTCCTTTGGTCGAAATGCAGCCCCAAATCATAACGCTCCCACCGCCGTGTTTCACTGTTGGTCTTAGGTGTTCCTTATGCAGCTCCGTATTGGGTTTTCGCCAAACCATGGTCTTGCCATCACTGCCAAAATGTTAAATTTGCTCTCGTCTAAGAATATAACATCATTCCACCAGTTTTGGTCCTTTTTGGAGTACTCCAGGGCAAACGTTTTCCTTTTTTCCGGTTGCGCTCACAGAGTAAAGGCTTTTTTCGTGCAACTCGGCCGTTGTACCCTTGTTTTTTAATCGTGCGTCGGATAGTTTGGGCTGAAACGGTCTTTCCGTGGTCGACAAATAATTCAGCTTTTAATTCCGGTGCACTTAGTCGTGGATTTTTCTTCACTTTCTTTATGATATCGGCTTCTTCGCGCTTAGTCAACTTGTTCGGTTGTCCGGTTTGCTTAATTGATGCGATTCTTCCTTCATTTTTGAACCTGCGGACGATGTCACCGATCGTATTCAGCTTCATTTTCAGAATTTGGGCAGTTTCTTTGTAGGTCTTGCCCTCTAAATGCAACTGGAGCACAAGTTTTCGCTGCTCAAAGGATGAATTAATCCCTTTACGGCCCATTTTAATTTTAGGTGGAACAATTCGATTTAGCGGTGTGCTTGCTGATCATGAATGTAAGTCAAGTGTTTGTTTTTCGGGGAAACCCATTTTTTGTGCCATTTGGGGCTATTTGGAGTTGCCACAGGGTTTTATAATGCGATTTCCCAAAAATGCCGAATATTAAAGTAACGCAAATTTTGAGCTTTTTTTTGTTTTATTATATTTTCTATCTTCATTTAAAATAAAATCATTATTATATATACCTCTCTGATTCTTCGTCGTTCCACTGTTCCTGCTCTTTCTACTCCTTCTCCTCCCGCTCACTCTTCTCCTGCCGTCCCGTCGTGGCCACCGCCCCCCCACACGCTGCACAAGGTGCAAGCTGCAAAGGCAATGTGATAACACACACACATACACTCGCAAACACACTACACTTCTCGTACGGTACAAGCAAGCCGGTAAACAAAAGCTGGAGAAGAGAGACAGAGAGAGAGAGAGAGAGAGTCGCATGGCTTGGTCAAGAAGCTTTATTGCTCCCAGAGAGGGAGGTGGTGAGAGCCAGTTGTTGTGTATTTTTTTAATACAATTGCATCAAAAAATGTGCGCTTATTATTTCGGCAACTTTGTGACTGAACGAACGTTCCACGCTGTTTCTCTGTTCTGTGTTTTGGGTTTTGTGTTCTGTTCTGTGATTTCATTTGGGGCACTCTAAAAAGTGAGTAATTTTTGGCCCAAATTGAGTCATAGACCGCCTCCAGACCTGGCTCTGACTGATAAGCAGCTCGCTCCCCAGTCCCCTACAAAAACAACGACAAACCAAAACAATGTGAAATGCCAATGACATTTGTCCCAAAACACACGCGACGTAAAGTGCAAGTTGATTGACCTTGAATAATGTGCCAGGGAATTTCGCATTCTGCTCCACTGTTGGACGGTGGGCGGCGGTGGGGTGGTTTGGTGTCGGGCTGTGCTGGGCCGGGGAAGGTGTGTGCTTTGGAAATCCATCAAAGTCGGCGAAAAGAAAAGCCCAATAATAACAATAATATTTGAATAATGCGAGTGCGAGTGTGAAATGTGTTTTGGTTTCGGTTTTCGGTATTTTCTGTGGAAAAGTCAATGGACTATCAAACGCGCGCGAAAATTTTTGCGTGTCCGAGTAAAAATAACGCAAATACTCATAGAGAACGCATACAAATGGCAGGGACTGTGCTGTGTGTGAGGTTTATTGCACTTCCATTGTGTCAATAATACAATGGAGCAGATCGGATCAGAACAGCCAGAATTATGATGGTGGTGTCGTGGTGTTGTTGGTGTACTACGACAAAGTGTGCCATAATATTCGTGAAGGGAATGGGAATGGCTTCCGCATTGCAAAAATACTGCAGTTTTAGTGTCTCGTCTCTGATGATAAAGTGGGTCCCGTCCCGGGTCCTCGGCTTCGAGGTTGGGATCCGATCTGATATGAATGAAGTTTTTTATTGATGATGATGATGCCTCTGTCTATAAGACTCGTCGCGACAATGTTGCGGAATTTGCGATGAATACGTATAAAAATCATAAAGTAACTTAAATTGAACGTAGAATGAGAAAAGATATGGGGTTGTGAAATTCCAGTATCCCCAGTACTCTACTACGATCCTTTCGTTAAGTAATAGATATCATTTCGATTATTTATCGGTTTTATTAACCTCAATCTTCTCCCTTCGTATATTTTTGCAGTATCGTGAAATTTGTGACAAAGGCCAAAATCGTGATATATCCTCAACTTCAACAAACAACAACAACTCTACGGCGACAACCAACAACAACACAAACAATAATAACAACAATAGCAACAACAACAACAACAATAGCAAACCACAAACAACCTCAACCCCCCGCTGCAGTCGCTGTGCAACAGACAACTGCTCGATCCATCCGGTGCAACAGGGAGAGGTCTCCTCGACAGAGCCACCGCTGCCACTGCCACTGCCGGAGCCATCGCTGCTGCTTGGCCAGGTGCCGGAGATCTCCGCCTACTTCGAGGCCCTCGAGCACTACATCAGCGGCGTGGGCTGGGTCCTGCTGCAGGTGAACGCCAACGGCATCATTGAGTCCTGCACGCAGAACATCCGCGAGCTGATCGGCTATGAGAAGCAGGAGCTCTACCACCAGCCCCTCTACATGTACCTCTACGCGGGGGATCACGCCAAGCTAGAGCCGATCATCAACAACATGTACAGTAGCGGAGGAGGGGGAGGAGGAGGAGGAGTTGGAGTAGGAGCTGGAGGCAGTGGATCAGCTAGTGGAGGTGGGGGCTGGGGCGATCTGGATGAGCTGAACAACGGCAACGCGTCGCAGCAGTCGGCGGGGTCCAACTCCAGCTCGGGGAACGCTCAATCGGGCAAGTCCAAGCGGAGTATCTCCACCAAGGTGCGCATGCTAGTCAAGGACCCGCGAACGGCCACCCAGACGTCGTCCAACTGCGAGGCGGGCATGGAGCAGAAGCCACTGAGGCAGTCCGGGCCGCAGGACAAGTACGAGGAGGTGGTCCTGATAGCGGCCCCTGTGAAGGGTAAGTGGAAACCAATAAATCCAATAGAACGCGACTCTAACCAATCTTTATTCCACAGATGATGCGGATGCCAGCAGCTCGGTCCTGTGCTTGATCACGCGGCCGGAGGACGAGTCGCCGCTAGAGATCAATATGCAGCAGCACGTGCAGCAGCAGCCCATCGAGCAGATGACCTTCAAGCTGGACATCCACGGCAAAATACTCAGCCTCGATCCCACTGCCCTGCGGGAGCCCTTCAAGCAGCACATGCAGACCTGGGTGGGTCGTCTGTGGCAGGACCTGTGCCACCCGCACGACCTCTCCATGCTGAAGTCGCACCTGCGTGACATCCAGGACTCGGCCAGCCCCCACTCGCCCGCCAGCGGTGGTCCCGGCTCCGGCTCTGGCTCCGGGCACATATCCAATGTGGTGTCGCGTCCGTTCCGCTTGCGCCTGGGTGCCCCCGACGTCTACGTGCATGTGAAGGCCAACTCGAGACTGTTCCTCAACCAGACGCCCGGCGAGGGCGACTTCATCATGTCGGTGCAGACGCTCCTCAACTCAGAGAACGACATGAACAGCAACAACACGGGAGTGGGATCGGGACCGGGATCGGGATCGGTTTCTGGAGCGAGCACTGTAACGGGACCAGGAGCGAGTGGCGGCGGCATGGGCGGAATAAGCCAGCTGTGCGCCATGTCGCCGGGCCCCTCGCTGGCCAACTCCCTGCTTAACAACCTCTCGATGGATGGGCTGCACAGCAGCTCCACCTCCTCGTCGGCGGCTTCCGCCATGCTGCCCACGCACCTTCTGGGCGGCCTGGTGGGCGGCGGACAGCACAACAACGGGAACGGTAACAGCACGCAGACGACCAATGTGGGCGGGCCGCTCATGAGCAGCGCCATCCTCAACGGCACCGGGATGCAGCAGCAACAGCAGCAGCAGCGGTCCTCCTCCGCGGCCAGCTCCTCGGCGGCGAACCTGGTAAACACGTTCACCGCCTCGCCGGCCCCCGGGGAGCACAGCTTCTACGGTAGCGATACCTTCGAATTCGACATTGCACATTCCTCCTTCGACATCGATCCCAGCGGCGGCGTCGGCGGGTGGACGGACTCGCGTCCGAATTCGCGAGCCTCCGTCGCCACGCCCGTGAGTACGCCGCGACCGCCCTCCGGCCACGGTTTCAGTCCGGCCGTATGCGCCTCCCCGGCTACGCCCTACCAGCTGTCCTCGCACTCTGCCGCCAGCCTTCCATCGCCGCAGTCGAACGCCAGTGCCGGCGGAGGCAACTATGGTTTCAACTTCCACTCCTTCGAGCCGGGCGACACCAAACCGGAGAAGGATCCCCAGCAGCAGCAGCAGGGCAACAACAGCAGTAGCAGCGGCCCCAGCAGCAACAGCAACGCGATGCTGGGAGGCCTTCCGAACGGTGTAGGCGGACTACTCCTCTCCCAACAACAGCAGCAGCAACAACAAGCGCAGCAGCAGCAGCAACAACAACAGCAGACAGCGCCACAACAGCAACAGGAATCCTCGGAGCGATTGCGGCACCTGCTGACAAAGGCCAGCAGTCTGGGAGGACTGGGCGATGAGGAGAAGGTGAGAAGGACTACTATTTAAGGGGCTGCTATTTAAGTTTCTGTCCCTAATGGTCATTTGCATTCAAAAGTTTGGTGTTTCTGGGATCACCCTACATATATCCTCGCACATCCAATGAATCCTCTATTAATCCTCGATTCTTTGCAGTACTTTAAGCAGGAGAGCAGCGAAGATGAGAAACTCAGTGGGGGACCCGCTGGCAGCTTCAAGATGGGCGGCCAGCCAGGAGGAGCCATGGGAATGTTTGGATCCATGGGGCCGTTGGGACGCGGTGCAACCGCCACGGCCACACTGCTGCACAAGGCCGGCAACTCACAGAACCCCATGCTGCTCAAGGTGAGTAGAGTGCTCTCCAAGAGCCCGGGAATGCGAGATTCCTTTTCTAATGATGACCTTTTGTTGGCAGCTTCTCAACGAGAAGACAGAGGATGATGATGGCAGCGGATCGGGCGGTGTGCCGGGAGCCATGAGCAATGCCCGCCAGAGCGAACTTATGCGGCAGCTCAAGAACAACGACGGGGGCCATGGATCCATGCACCGAGTGGGCGCCGGCGGGAACATGAGCAACGAGGATCTCAAGGCCATGCTGAAGATCCAGAGCGATCCGTCGCTGAGCCGCAAGCGCTCCCTCAACGAGCCCGACGACGACCTGTCCTCCGCGAAGCGATCCGAGGACAAGCCCAGCAAGCTCTGCACCCAGAACAAGATGCTCGCAAAGCTGCTGCAGAATCCGCCAAAGATACCCAAAGCCCCCAATGCCGAGCAGCCGCTGCAGGTGAAGACGCTGCCCGACATCACCAGCTCCTCGATGTCCTCGGGCTGCTCCCTCTCCGCCCCCGGCAACCTAATCAGCGCCGGCAGTACAGGACCCAAGGCGGCAGCCAATCGAAACCGCAAGCAACAACAGCAACAGCAGCAACAGCAACAGCAACAACAGCAGCAACAGCAACAACAACAACAGCAGGCAGCCAGCAATCCTTCCCAGCAGCAGCCGCAGCCAAACGATGTCTACCTCAGCCAGCCGCCGCACCAGCAGCCGCCGCACCAGCAGCCGCACCAGCCCCCGCAGCTAGCCTTCCAGCAGCAGCAGCTGCAACAACTGGCGACCTCAGCATCTACCTCAATTACCACAGCGGCCTCGACCTCGGCGGCGGCAGCGGCGGCCATTCTGGGCGACGGCGACACGGAGTTGTCCAAGCTGCTGGACAGCGTCATGGAATACTACCCGGACGACACCCCCATTGTGGCGAATGCCCCCTCGGCGGCCTCCGCCATCAGCGACATCCAGAAGTCGCTGATGCTCGACGTGGAGTCCGCCGCCTTCGGCAACGACCTGAGCCAGCACATCCTCATGAGCCAGCAACAGCTAAAGGACTCAATTGTGGGGTATGTTTACCATGACAGCTCCTAAAGAAAGCTTATTATTATTATGGAGGAGTCGAGTCTGTTGTTGTAGAGGTGTAGGATTCTATTTTTGAGGCGGAGAGGCGAGTTTTTTATCAGTCCTCCTCCGAGTGTGATATACGGTCAAGGCCAGGGGAGATATCTTCCTCCATTTCTATTGATGTTGGGGTTTATAGGGAGTTTGTTCGAGCGGAATGTTGGGGAGTAGCTCAGATCATCTGCTGCTTCTTCTGGCCATGTGTGGGTGAATGTGGATCTGTAGATCGAAGGCATATTTTTACAGGGGTAAGGGCCGCAGAGAGGTCTGATGTTAGACCATGTTCGGGTTGGGTATTGGGTCTGCGTTAGGATGAATTTTTGAGGTGAATTCGAACATCGATTTCCGTTCGAGTTTGTTCCGTTTGACGACCTTGTCTCTTTTGAGGAGTGTATGATCGGAACGGTACGAGGGAAGGTAGTGGGGGGGGTTTTGTGGAACAAATAGATGGATGACATTGTCGCTTGGCTGAATTGTGGAAGTGTTACTAATTATGTTTTTCCTGCAGAGATCCCAGTCTGCTTCACCATCAGCAGCAACAGCAGCAGGCGGCGCAACAGCAGCAACAACAGCAGCAGCTCTTGGCCCTCCAAGTGACGGCCCAGCAGCAGCAGCAACACCGGCAGCAGCACCTCCAGCAGCCGCCCGCCTACCCGGGCATGCTCAATCTCCAGCAGCAGCAGCAGAACGAGCAGATGCGGCAGCATATCGCGCAGAGAATGGACGCCATGCGCAACCAGGTCTTCCAGCGACCGCCACCCATGTACCCTGCCCGTGGTCGCGGCCCCATGAACGCCGTGGCCACGCCCGGCGGTGCTGTGCTGCCCGCCCAGCAGCAGCTCCGCAACATGCGACAGCAGCAGCTGGCGGCGGCCCAGCAGAAGGAGCGTCTCCTGCAACAGCAGCAAAAGCAGCAGCTTCTGGTCCCAGAGAATGCCAGTGAGTACCCATAAATATCTTCCTTTTATAGAATAATTTATCTAGCGCCGTGTTGAGAAAAGTTTGTTACTCGGTGCAAAAGTTAAGGCGTCGCCCCCAAACTTAAAAGGAAACAAAAATTGAATTCTTAGCTTTTAAATAGGAAAAACTATCCATTTTTTCCATATTGAGAGATTCCGTTATGGATACACCTAATTCTGTTTTTACACGGTCTTTTTTTCACGATTTTGAAATAACACGGTTTGAAAATCAACAATTTTACATTTTTTACACGGTTTTATTCCATTTAACACGGTTCAAAATAACAACACAAATATATAAAATCACACACAGCTCAAAAAAAAAGCTAGAAACCAAACGAAAACAAGAAAGAGCATTAAGAGAATATGTAAATATTTGTTTCTCTTTCGTTATTTTGCGTATACGATCAATGTCTTTCTTTACACGGTTTTTTTTTTTTACACGGTTTTTCAGGAACCAATCTGCCGTGTAAAAACAGAATTAGGTGTACTCTATCGACAACAAAATGAGACTATCAATTCTCTCCTGTCCCATTGAATATCTTAAGTGGTTCTTAGGTTTACATATCCTATAGAAAGTATTTATTTTTATGAAAGTATAGTCGCAAATCCCATTTGATTTTTATTGAAGGCTTTAGAGAATACCCCAATTATTAAGAATTATTAAGGATATGTACATATACATTTTTTCTCACCTCCCCACCATTTTTCCTTTATTCAACTTTGAGTTTTATTTTTGATCAAAAAAATAAAAATAATCAACTGATTTTTTTATTGTTGCCTAAAAATAAATATTATGGATAATTATTAATAATAATAATTACCATCACCGAAGATTATCCGCAAAACTTAAAATATAATATGCATAGACCCTGATGAAATTATACAAGGTGGTCCGCTTCCGCAACGCGCTCTCTTACGCGGGTCTTATTTTGCACAGTACAATAGCAAACTTCGATCCTCTCTCTCTCATCAAACAGGGCCGCAATGCTCACTCAGTAGTGCTGAGCGTAAAAAATAAAACCCGAACGAGAGTTTGGGCATAGAGTTTCATGGCATCGGCTATCTTTAGAGCAGTCTCTTGGTATAATTATATCTTCTGTGCGGATATTGTAAGTGGAGGATTTTTTCGGCTACAAATATAGAAAATAATCATTATTTGCGGTCCCTGAAAATAGCTGATCCTTCCTTGTTTCCTTCCAGCTGGCATCAATGCGGGCCTCAACAACATTGGCTCGCTGCTCAACACCACGGTTGCACCCAATGTCTCCCTCTCGCGCACCAATCTGCCGGCGGACGCTCAGCTCAGCCCGGGCTTTGCCCAGGCACTGATGCAGCAGCAATTGAGTCCCGGACGGAGTACACCCTACAGTCCGCAGCCTAATCAAGGTACTGGTATTGATAGCTAGTCTCTGCATTGGTTGCTCAAACACGTTTTCCTCTCCCTTCAGGCTATGCTCCGACGTTCCCACAGCCGGGCCAGCGTTTGTCGCCGCAGCAGCAGCAACAGCTCAACCAACAGCAGCAGCAGCAGCAACAGAACAACGCCCAGGCGCAACAGTTGGCCTACCAGCAGCAGCAACAACAGCAACAACAACAACAACAACAGCAGCAACAACAGCAGCAGCAGCAACAGGTGGGCGATGGCGGACGCTCCAGCACGCCGTTTGGGTCCAATTCGGGACTGCAGTCGCCGGGAATGCAGAACAGTCCGCAGCAGTGGCCCACTGGTGGAGCAGGGGGAGGACCGGGAGGTCCGTTGCCCTCTGGCAATGCGGGGCGAACGCTGCAGCAGCACAATCCCATGCTCATAGCACAGTTGCAGGTAAGTCCTGAGATCCGATTGCCACTGCCAAAGTCAACAACTAATGCCATTCCATGACGCTGATGCAGGGCGTCAGTCCGTATAATGCGCGTCAATACCAACAGAACCAGAGACGAGGCCTCAACTCTCCCGGCGCCCAGGTCGGGCCTGTGGGCAATGCGGCGGCGGTGGCCCTGCAGCGCCAGAACTCGTTCCAGGGCCAGGGCGGCGGCGGTGCGACGACTCCCGATGGCAGCGGCGGACCTGGTGTCGTCGGATTCGGTGGCCCCCAGTCGCCGTACGGCGGCAACGTGAATGTGTTCCAGCAGCAGCAGCTGCAGCGACTTCAGCGCCAGGGAAGCGTCCCGCAGGCCACGCAGCATCTGCCAGGTAAGAGATCTTCAGATGGAAGAGGAGCCCCACTTGAGGTTACAGAAGATCAGATCAGAAAAAAGCCAGAGATTAGAGATTAGTACATTAGAAATTGAAAAGAAAACTAGTTGGGAAAACTACGCGTATTTCCAATTCCGATTCTCAATGAAATGTAGAAGAAAAGAACTCTTTGTGGACTAGCTCGGGAGTTCTACGTTTATCGTTCAGTTAGGCGCCCCTTAATCCATATACTAAACATCCACATTTACTTAGACAGCTTCACACACACACACACACACACAACCAGACACACACACAAACACACACACACACTTTAATCTCGATTAGTTTTAATCAAAGCCAAACCAAACCACCGCTTAACCAAAACAGGCTCGCCACGCTTCGGCTCCTCCCCGGGCACGGCCGCAAACAGCAGCAGCCACAGTCACAGCCACAGCCACCACACTGACAATGCGGCTGCCGGCAATCCTTCCCAGCAGCAGCAGCAGCAGCAACACCAGCAGCAGCAGCAGCAACAACAGCAGCAGCAGCAACAGCAGCAGCAGCTCATGAACGGCCTGAGCATGTCGCCGCACCCACATCCGCATCCGGCCATGATGGGCGTGGGCGGAATGGGCAGTGGCGGAGGCAATGGCATCATTGGCCTTGGCGGAGGTGGCGGAAATGTCAACTATGCCGCCGCAATGGCTGGCTATGGGCAGGCCCAGCAGCCGCAGCCGCAGGCGCAGCAGGCGAATGATTTCTATGGTCGAGCGCAGACCGGTAAGCCCGTGTGCTCTTTCTCTCTCTCTCTCTCTCAATCTCTCTCACACTCAATCGAATCTCCATTTCGCTGTACAATCACCATGCCTATATGTAAATGTGTGTATATATCTGAGTATATATCGTATAGCTGTATGATCCATTGCCACCCATCGTAAAGCAAATGAAAATTTGGGAACATGAACATCCGCAAAACCGTTCGACACATTCTTGTATATACAAAAAGAAACCAAAATGAAACACATCTGTATTTGTAATCCAATCCAATCCAATCCACCTTTAACCCAGACATTTGCGTGTACTATCTACCTATCTATCGTGTATAACTACTGTATGATCCACCATTGTATATAACCAACCCAACCAGCCCAACCCTCCGCAAGCCAAGTCGGTTGATCTGTATCTGTATATAATAACTAGAGAATAGTCATAGGCGATGCTCCCTCCTCCCAAGCAAAATGCCATTTGGTGTACTATTAACCCCGTAAAACTATATTAGCGATACGAAAGAGAGTAATCTAAGAGGATGCCCTGCTGTAAATTGAATATCCAGAAGAATTTCTATTGGTTGATGCTGTAGGAACTTATGTATACCCTTCCCAACGCCAAACCGCCTTGTATCCACTACCCTACCCTACCCCCCTCCAGTCTTATGTGTGCCCTCCCACTTTTATGTTCCATGTTGTATTCTGTTGTCTGTTTGTGTATTTATTTATGTTTAATTTATGTTTTATGTCTAGAAATGATCCAGAAAAAGTGTGACTAAACTTAGTTTTACTCGTATGTTGTGGGAGCCCCCACCGATCCCTGACTCCGGGACTCCATGGTCACTCATCGCTTCCCCTTTGATTCTTTCAGCTGGAAACGGAGGAGGCGGTGGCGCAGGAGCTGGAGGCAATGCAAATTCCGATTTCGTCAAGCAGGAGCTCCGGGCGGTGGTCAGTGTGAGGCAGCAGGCGGCTGCGGCGGCCACTGGAGGCGCCGGCGGGCCCGGAGTCGTGGCACAGCGCGGCCAAACGCCGCAGAGTCCGCTGCAGCAGGGACCAGTAATCGGCGGCGGAGGCGGCATTGTCGGTGGCCCCAATAGTACAAATGCCATGGGCAATGTCACGCCCACGGGCAGTAATGTCGGCAACCCTATGCTCAATACGCCACCGGATCAAACGCTGGGCTTCAGCTTCGAGACGCGTAAGTTAACCAGTATATATGTAGTTGTGAAAATATTTTAAAGCTTGTATTTCCCCACAGCGGACTTCTTTACCAGCAGTGCCACGAGGTGACCCTAAAGTGCCTAAGGCACAACCCAAGGATCAGGAAAAACCACTTCTCTGGCGCACGCATTTATGGCTCTAAACAAACGACAAGTTAGCGAAAAACAAAAGAATAGGAGAAGCAAAAGGCGCCGCATGTAAATCTAATTTAAAATTATTAGCAGCACTATTTAAAAAATATATACATAAATATATTTATTTTATAATACTAGCAAATATTAATTGTAAAGCAAAATGCAAAATGGGAACCTCGTCTAAAAGAAATTGCAAAACCATAAATACCAGACACGCTATAGTTAAATATGTATATTCAAAACGGAATCAGAATCGGCATCGGAATCGAAAACGGAAACAGAAAAAGCTGCAAAAGCTGAACACACAAAAAAAGATGATACATGAAATGCATATTTATTACGTTTAAAGATAAAGCTTAGGTGTAAGCTAAAGCTATTATACATATATACAAAAGAGAGAAAACGAGAAGGAAATCCAAGCAGAAACATAAATAATGAATGAATGGGAGCGTTCCGAGATGTTGTTAAATGGATATATGTATATTTAAAAAATATTATACGATATGATATGGTGTAACATGTATGGAGAGGCGTTGGCTAGGCTCTAGACTCTAACGACAAGCGATAACAGAATGTATACAATTTGATTGGAGAACCATATACCATATACCACATACCACATACCACATACATATAGAACACAAACACACACACGCATACGCATTCGTATACGTACGTATGGAATTTGTATATTTAAAATTAGTGTTGAATTTTTTTCAGTGTGATAATTTGTTAAATTTTATATACTAAATGTTGCTAATTTGTTGCATGCCAATGCTTTGCTTTACAATATGTTTAACTGTTTTAAACATCTTCAAACAGAACTCCTTTTGACCTACTCTCGATAATCGATTTCTCTGCGACTAGGAAAACAACAAAAATCCCTATATCTGTATATATTTCACTATATTTGTATCATTTTGCTAAGTTGCGCCGTCTTAAACTCTAATTCGTAGTTTAGTTAATGCTCGTCTAAAATTGTATTTGTAATTATTCTTAAATACTTTTATATCAAAGCGAGAAAGCAAAGCGCGCAAAGCAAGTCGGCGTTGCAATTTCATGTGAAGGCTATTTTACAGGTTTTGTTTAAACTAATTTGTAATTTTAACCATTTTTATATTAGCTTGTACGAGTATGCATACACTATATACTATATATATATATATATATACACTATATACATATTTGTAATATGTAATACAACTATATGTATACCTGTGTATGGATATGAGACACAATTTCAAGAAACACTTTTGTGCCCGAAGGCGATTCAAAGGCACAAGCTTCACGTTTTCTATTTGTAATTTTTTATTGATTTTGATTTTGTTTAAATCTATTAAGTCTATTAAGTTGGGTTCAATCGTTATAAATATTATTTAAAAGAAGAAGAAACGAAACAAATGCTATACAAATATTATTGATATAAATTTAGTTTATATTTTTATTAAATTACTGTTTAAACTGCAAAGCCCGAAATAAAAATTCACATATGCAAACATATATTTAAAACAGGTATGTAATTATTATTCTCCGTTGCATCTCTAGTAATCTTTGATTTGACAAATTATAATACTGAAAAGAAGTGCACCAAAACAACGACAAACAACACGAATAAAACACATACATACGATACGATATATGTATAGGGACAAAAGGCGATATTAACACTTGGGAAAATAGAAATACCTCTCGTTAAGTTCAAAAAACGTATAATAATTAGAAATTCGTAAGAGTATTGAGCATACCCGAATAAATCCGCGAATTACATGACGAACTTACTCGTAAATTGTAAATAGATTGCAACCGGTTCAGATTAAAGTATTCACTAATTAAGAGACTAGTTTTTTAGACGCTGCTAGCTAAATTTCAATTGTCACGCGTAAATAGATATGTACTTAGCATAGGTTTGGGTTCTTCTTTAAGAGGCTACATTTAATGAAATTAAATTGAAACACGAAATGGTAATGCAGAAATGGTAATCAATTTAGGGCCAATTTTTGGCCTTCCCTTCAGCTCTCCCTTAGTTTTTGATACTGACAAAACCTCAAACCAGGAAAGAAAAAAGAAAAAGTATAACAACAAAATATACACAAGTATACTGCATTTAGCATTATATATTATATATATATACACCTAAATATATATAGTTTTAATGCAAGTTATTCACATATACCGGCATATACATACATATACATAAATATATATTTATATGGGATAAGAGTATAGCAAATTTCACACAGCAACACGAAAAGTACATATAAAGTGCATTAATGAATTTAAGCATTTAATGAAATTAATTAATTTATAAGCCTAACAAAATATATTGAAATAATTCGTATATATTTAAATACAACAAATACAGAATATTTACAAACGGTATAAACATCATAGAGAAAAACAGAAATATCTCTTAAAACTGTAAACGCTATCTAACTCTATGACAAGAAATATTTACGTAAATGAAAAGCGAACTTCATTTTTTTAAAGATACGTATTTTACCTACTTAAGTGCATGTCAAGTTCTATAAAATTCATTAAGTTACAAAGCACTTCTGAGCGTATAAGTTACCCCTAATTAATTGTACATAGGGAACATTCAATCGAATAGTTCATAAGTTATTATTCAACAGTCTCGTACTCGTACCCGCTATTCGCACCCTCTAAATTGTGAAACCTTTTAAAACTTAACGGTGCATTTTCCCCAAATTTTTGAGCGAACGGGGATTTATTTAAAAATTATGGCGTACTTTCAGGCTGAACAGTAACGGTTTGTGTGAAAATTTTGGTGTATGCATGTACAAAATATTGCATACTTTCAGGCAGAGCGGATAATATTGGGGTTTTGTCTAAAAGTATACATCAAGGATATTCTCGCGAATATGAGTAGGCGTGGCACGCCCAAATCGGGCAGCAAAAAGAGAACAAAACTAATTTTTGTTGACTGTGAAAATGTCCTTAATCCTTGATAAGGACCATCAAATCAAGGATGGTCCCCCGATTACATTAAGCCATAGCACGTCTAGATTGGTCACGAAATGGCGGAGAAAACGTAATAATTATAAACGGAGAAAATATCCTTAGCCGAGAAAACTAGATATGTATGACTGGGGTTGTTGGAATCCTTATCCAAGGATAAAGAGTATTTTTTATGCTCACAGGAGGCCATGGAACGGGCCAATCGGGCCACAATTAACGGAAAAACAAGATATGTATTATTGGAAAAAATATCCTTGATCCTTGGTCCTTGATAAGAACTCCATCAGATGAAGGATGCTACTCTGAACAGAGGAAGCTATCGTACGCCCAGATCGGACCACAATTAACGTAGAAAACCAGAAAACGAAAATGGCTTGTAATTTGTTGTTTTTGAAAATGTAGTTCAAGAAATCGCCAGTAGGAACGCCACTGTACAATAAAAAAAAGTCCGCTCAAATGGCCCAAAACGAGAATTTCAAATCTGGGATACCAGGCGAACAGAAATCAGCAGAAGGTAGCTGGTTTTTAGCCCCCAGAAGTATGCATCAAATTTTTTTGCATTCGCTAAAGTTGCTTTCTGCTTATTTCTGTTCGCTTGGTATCCCAGATCTCAAATTCTCGTTTCTGGCCATTTGAGTGGTAGCAAGTTGAGTTGTTGTTGTACAACAATTGACAACAACTTTTCTTGTTTTCTCTGTTATTTGTAGACCGATCTGGGCGTGCGACGGCTTCCTGTGATCGGAAGAAAATGCTTGATCTAATCAAGTCCTTATCAAGGACCAAGGACCAAGGATATTTTCTCCTCACATGTTTATCTTCTTTTTTACGTTATTTGTGGCCCGATCGGGGCGCGGCATAGCTTCCTGCGATCGGAATAACATCCTTGATCCTTGGATAAGGACTCAAACATATCCAGCCATAAATATTCTGTTTTCTCGGCTATTTGCAGGCCGATCTAGTCGTGCGAAGGCTTCCTGTGATCGGGAAAATGTCCCTCGTTCGACGGAGTCCTAATCAAGGATCAAGGATGTTTTCCCCTTTTAAAAATATTACGTTTTCGCCTTTTCTTGACCGATCTGGGTATACCACGCCTTCTCATGATCGCGAGAATATCTCCGATCGTTTGGCATCAAGGACAGCAAGGATATTGCCTTTCAAACGTTTTAGATCGCTATAGCTGCGCAATTTCTTGACCGATTTGGGCCTGCCACGCCTACCGTGATCGGGGGAACATCCTTGATTTGACAGAGTCCTTATCAAGGCTCAAGGATATTTTTCCGTAAAATAAACTTACTTTTCTCCGCCATTTCTTGTCCGATCTGAGCGTGACACACGTTCTCGTAATCGCGAGAATATCCCCGATAGTTTGGCATCAAGGACAATAGGGATATTGTCTTTTAAACGTTATAAATAGCTATAACTCCGCCATTTCTTTACCGATCTGGGCGTGCCACGCCTTCTCGTAATCGCGAGAATTTCCTCGATCGGTGCAAAACTTTGGCTTCAAGGACAATAAGTATATTGCCTTTTTAACGTTATAACTTGGCTATTTCTTGTCCGATTTGGACATTTCTGAAATCCCCTGACCTTTTGCGATCCCTACATGTCCTGAGCGAGGACTTTCGCATGGCACTTTTGTTTTTTCTACAACCGATTTGAATCTGCGTAGCGGGTAACTCAAAATCGAGACTGTAGCGAACATACTTACTCCTTTTTATTGTACAGTCATACTTGCTTATGAATTATTTTCCTTTTTATGCAACCTAGTACCATAAAATTTGTACCAAAATCACACACTGATGAATGAGGATTATAACCGAAAGAAGAGATACAAAAGAAATAATGCAACGCCCTGTACCCGTGCATAATGCCTACAAAGATTTGTTAAAAACTTAATATTATAAAAAAATACTATTTACGAAATACAAAATACAAAAGATGCCCTGAACCGCAATGAGTAGTGCCCAAACATAAGGATAACGAAATACAAAACAAATATATAAACTAGCATTTAACAAGTTATAACGAATTCTAAAGCAACAGCCTACAAAAATAGTTGTAAACGAAATAGCAAAAATAGCACAATTTTGTATAAAAAGGATTAGAAATTTGTACGAACGCAACATGAACCATAACAGACCCGAGAGCAATACAACATAGAAAACAAAAAGAAACAAAAAAAAGTTACAGAAACTCATACGTAAGATTACAGAAATTCATCGGTTTTATATAATTTATTCATCATTCTGTACAGGAAAAAAAGGGAACGAAAAACGTTAGTTGAGAAGGAGGAGCAGAAGGCATTGTTGATTGGCTGTGTTAAAACAAAAAAGGAAACAAGAGTTGAAAGACCGAAAAACGTACGACGAAATAGGCATACGATGAACCCGAGAACGAGAAAAATAAAAAGTGAGACAAAAACTTTTCAAGTAGCGGTCGAGTTTAGTAAGGTTGGTGGAGGCTGCCGTAGCGTAGTTAGATGCGTTCAGGGAACGCGCGTAGGATCGAAACTGATTATTGATTAGGTTAGAGGCCGGCTAAGAGATGGATAAAGCGCAGTTGGTGGGAAGATCAAAGTCGCGTGGAGCAAGCAAACTTAAGTTCAAATTGTCACATATGAATTATCTATTCTTTACTTATTGAAGCTTATTTAATATTTAGGAATATGTATTATCCACTCATTCTTTACATACATCTTTGTTGGGTATTGTTTATTGGTTTTAGGGGTGTCCGTAGTCGTGATCCAGGGCGTAGACTGTAAAGAAAATTAACTGAAAATAGATTATTTTGAAAGATTTGTATATTAAGTTCTAAGCGATTAATAGATTGGCTTGACTGTGGATAACCCTATCTTGAATGATTTATATTCTTGAACCCTTTTTACAAAATGAAAACCCATCCAAACAGAATATTTACCCCGCATACGAGAAACCATAATGAATGTTACAAAATGAGAAAAACTAAGTGTTATGTTGTTGTCACCTGTCACTGTTCGTTCACTGTCACTGTTTATATGTTTGTCTTTGTCTCTACAAATTGTATGGAATAATTCAGTAAACAAAAAAGATGCATATTTTAAGTCTCTATATATGTACCTTTTTGCTATGTATTGTATTTTTATGTAACTTACGACTAAGTATGAATGTATGTAAGAATATGACATGAGACGCCCTTCACTCACTAACACTTGGATATGACATGAATTTTCACCTTATGTACGAGTAGGAACCAAAGGGAAAGGGAAAGGAAAAGGAGGAAATGCTAAATTCCACACTAAACACACACTAATTAAAGAATTAATGATAATTTTAAATTTAACATTGTATATGTGTAAATGTAACTTTCGTATAAGAACAGAAATCTTTTGAATCCAAATAATTCTTGGAAAAGGAAGAGAAAAAGAAACCCAAGGGAAGTTTCAATTGAACTTACATTAAAAAGAATACAAATAAATTAATTTAATTCAACAAAATACATACACAAGTACGAGGGAATATTCACACTCACGGACACACAGACACACACATGCAACACAATAGCAAAATGTTTAAACAATTTAAAAATTAGTGGAGACGAAACGGAACTTCTGTACGCTATGTTTGTACTTAAAAATCGATATATATACATACATCTATATATATATACATATATATATAAAGATAATTAAATTTATTAATTAATTATACAACCAACGCAAGCGAACAGCAAAAAACAAACAAACGGCAACAAGAACAACAGACACACGTTCACTTAATGTTTAACAACTGAACAAAACCATTGAAAATGAGAAAATGAAAAAGACTAAATAAAATATTAACGAAATAAGCGTAAAATGTAGCTACCTGTCATTGTTAATTCGATCTCCATACATCCTACATCTTCCCCATTTCGGTGGCCATGTCCACAATCACTCCAAGATTGGCCTGCAATGTTCACTTGTTTGAGTGTATTCGCGGAGAGAAGGGGCTTCATCGTGATCACGCCCTTCTTGGTGGGTATGTGCACGTCGGCACCCTATTCCTGCTGTGCATTCTGGTGGAGAGAGGCAAAAAATGGATTTTTGAAAAAAAAAAATCACAAAAATTGTTTTAGAAATAGAGTCAGTGATAATAGAGTAATTTCATACAAAAACAGTAGAAATTATCACAAAAACGGAATTCACTTACCGGTTTGAAGCTGCTACGAGCAGCCGCTGCTGCAGAGCAACAACTCTCCGGCACGCGGCCAACGTACGAATGTCATCGGTGGTACTTTCTGGGGGCGCGGCAGTTGGGAGCACTGAGGAGTGCGCAAACGTCAGCGATCGGTGCTTACCGATTTGCTGCGTAATCGGACGTCTGGTGGATCGGAATAATCGGATCGGGAACTAAAGAGAATAAGTGTGAGTCGGTAATATTAGAAAATGTTTGCATTCACTCACCCTACCACTTGTAGTCGGTGAAATATTTCAGCTTCAGATTCAAAAACTTCGATCATTGTCTCTCAAGCAAATGCTTGTCATTCCAGGCGAGGATAAGCTTGATTTGAGTGTCCACTTGATGCTTTGCGCACTTCTCAAACCTAATGATCTTCTCCAGAGCGGTTTCGGCCTTGATTTGTGCCAGACGTACCTTCTCCTCTTGGAGTACTATCATGCGCAGCACCTGACGACCTGCCACAAGTCGGCTGCGAGGAATCTTTCTCTCTCTACTTTCGATTGACTTATGAATTATGCTATTTGTTACAATAATTCCAACGAATACAATTATAAACGGATGAACTTGAATGAACATAAATTTGAACTTGTATTGATTTTAATGTTGGATACAGAGTTTGATCGATAGGAACGGAGTAAGCATTAACTAGTGCATAATTTGCGAACTGAACTTAAACGAAACATACTAAAATAAATGATATTTGATTACATCTAGATACAATTTAGAATGGGCCACTATTTGAAGCCCGCCTGGCTGGCCTTGTTCACAATCATCTGCAAATTGGCGTGCAGCGTTTTGATCTGATTCAGGGTATTCTCGTCTAGGTTTTCCAGCAGATTCGATTCGACCTCGCCTGCTTCCAGTTTCTTGGGCCGCAAGCTCAGGATGCCATTCCGAATGGGTATGTTTACATTGGCAAACTTTTCCGGCATTCTGTGGAAATGGAAAATAAGTACTGATTTGCGATTCTGTTTCGAACGTTTCTCTAGTCAGTACTCACACTTGGGCAACCATCGGACTGCCAAATTTGGAGAGCGCCACCTCGCCCGGCTTGGGGTAGCGCAGGAAGGCCATTGGCGGAGTCGAGGGCGATGAGGTGCGAGCCTTGTGCAGCTTAAGAGGAGTGCGATCGGCACTGAATGCCTTGGGCCGCGCGGACATCGGAGTGCGCATCTTGCTGCGAGACATCCGATTCGCATTGGTGCTGCTGCTAGAGAGAGAGGGCGCCTTGGCCGAGTGGATGACACTCAGCTCCCCGCAGGCCGAGCGACTACGGCGGGCACGACGGGCCCTGGCCGAGTGTAGGGGGCCGGGCGTCCGCATGGCCTTGGCGGATCGCAGCACGGAAGCTGTGGAAAAGGCCAGCATGCTGCCGCCGCTGGCTCCCAGGCTGCTGTCCTCTGTAAGGTAGCCTAGATACAGTGACCGGCACAGCATGTTGTGTGGTGATGTTATTTGTGCAATGGAATGTGTGATGCAAGGTTAGAAAGCAAATTAAAGTTAGAGAGATCCGCGCACCAGTTAGGATAAAATGCATTAGAAAATGAGAATTACTATCTTTAAAAACTAACCTTCGTCGTTGCGGCTGCCGCCGCTGGCCAGGGCCACTCCGTGGCCGCCCGTGGTGTCGCTGCTTGCCGACATGGACGCTATCATCTGCGTCTGATCGCTGGCCTTGAACTCGCCAAAGCGGTTCAGCTCCCCGAACAAGTGCAGGATCTCGGACATCTTCATGTCGCGCAGCTCGGTCTGAATCACCGACAGCACCGACCTCACCTTGTTGTCTACCTCGCTTAAGTACTTGCTTTCCAAATTGTCGATGCTCATCAGGCGAGAGTCCATCTTTAATTCGAACAAGCGGACCTTCTCCTCGCGATTGGCCACCTCGCGGTTGCGCTTCGAGTTCTTTGGTATCTTAGTGCGTGGCATCTTTGTGGCTTTTTATATTATATTAAAATTTATATCGATTCGGTCAGTTTTTTCAATAATTTTCACTTTTCTGTGTGCAAGCAGCCTGCTTTGTTTTCGAGTTTTCCGCCTTTTTTAGCGTCATGTATACAGTGTGACCGACCCTCACAAAATATACCAGAATATACCGTCTCATTTTAAAAATATACCGTAAATATACTGACGAATTAAAGTTATATTTTACATATTCCTTGTTTTTGATATTCCTTCCAAAATTACTAGCTATATAAAACATTTAGCCATGCCCACATAATTTTATCCAATTAATGGACCTATTTTCTAATTGACTGGCTTATCTTAAACAATTGCTTGTATTGCATTTAGCGTGAAAAGAGGTTTTAGGCCAAACAAAAAAACAGAAGAGAATAGTCGTTCCTATTGTTAAATTTTGATCTTCCGTGGAATATTTCTAGCTAGATAGAAAATTTTGCCATGCCCACATAATTTTATACGAGTGATGAATCAATTTCCTATATAACGTTTAATTTAAATAATTGCAATTTAAAACACACGGACAACGTTGAAAATGAAATTTTAGAACAGCCAGAAATTTCAAAATCAGAAATATACCGAAACTACGTCACAAATTTCAAAATATACCGTAAATATACTGGCGAATTATTTGTATTCTAGTTGCATTACATTCCTCGTTTTGGATATTCCGTGGAATATAACTAGCTAGCTAAGACCCTCAGGTCTAAACTGATCATTTTATCCGATTATGACATCAATTTCCTACAAGTCTGGTTAACTTTAAGTTCTCATCTTTATTGGCTTGTGTATGAAATAAGGTTTAAGCAAAACCGGTCAACAAAAATGTCCACTAAATTAATTTCTTGACATGGTAACTACACGCTAACTACACATTCGCTACATATTAACTACATTTTCATGTAATTATCAAAGGCGACACCTGAAGAGGAAATGTGTACGTTTCAAAAATTTTTGCCCGTTTTTTTTTATATAAGCCCCTTGGAAGCGCCAGTGTGAAAATCCTCCGTTATCCACTTTTTGACATGCCTTTTTTCCGACATTTTTGAAAAAATTGAGATTTTGATGGCAAACAATCAGAAATTTGATGCTGATCACGAATTAGTATTCGATGTGGCCTGCGACATGGCTCTAAGTGGCATTTCTACACGGTTTCTACATTGGTGCATTGGACAAGAGGGTGAGTCCATAACGCGTCTTAAAATATACTGGAAAATACTAGAAAAATCATGAAAAGTATAAAATTTGCGAGGTGTGTGAGCTAGACGTGGTGGCATGAAAATAAGAAAATCCGATAAAGTATACGGTCTGACCCTCAGAAATATACCGTCTCATTTTCAAAAATATACCGTAAATATACTGACGAATTCATGTTCTATTATACATATTCCTCGATTTTGACATTCCGTGGAATATTACTAGCTATCTAGAGATCTCAGCCGTGCCCACATAGTTTTATCCGATCAATGAATCAATTGCCTACTTGATTAGTTTAATTTAAATAATTGCATTTATTGGATTTCCATATAACGTTGAAAATGAAATTTAATAGATTGATGAAATTGACAAAAATACCGTTATATACCGATATACCGTAAATATGCCGTCGTTCATTTATTGTATTTTGACTTAAACAAGTGTGACCGATTGAAGGCATGCGATAGTTTTGGCACGTGGCAGCGCAGACAGACTATTTTTTAACGGTCTGGCTACTTTACTGCAGCGATCGCAACCAAGCAAAGAAATGCAACTCTTCCAAATTGTTGTTTGCTGTTAAGGTTTAAAACCTTAATAAAGTTTAATTAAGTATATCTGAACAGTATCTGAAGTGTTGTGACCGCAAACTGTAAAGAGATAAGTCCAGAGTATATCAATGAAATTCTACGTATCGATTGCGAACGATCGATATTTTTGGCAGGTGGCAGCGCAGACAGACCATTTTTTAACGATCTGGCTACTCTGCTGCAGCGCAAAATATTTGATTGTTTTTATGGTTTTAAAAATTAACAAAGGTGAATTAGGTTTAGCTTAACTGTTCATACCCTCAGATGTAAGAATCAATATATTCACACTTCTCACTTTCAGACTGAACTATTAGCACCGTGCAGCCAAATGTGGTTCATATTTCAAGATTGAAAAGCGAAGCGGGCCCCAAAAATTACAGCCACAATCCCATTTGGCTGCTGCCTCCCGCTCTAACCCCGGCGCCACCTCAGCACACGCATAAATTGCATTCTGTGGCAGTTTGTTCTGTTTGCCTATCTATCTTGCCACTTGCACTTTGCCTCCAGGACGGACGGACGCCCCACTCGCCCCACAATTGCACACACAATTCTAATAAGCCTCGGAGCCTCGTGTGGGGGAGTCCCAGTCCCACCCATGTGCGTCTGTGTGAATGGGACACAAATCAAAAGCATTTTTGTCATGCTTGTCCAGCATTTGGGGGGCTTCGGGCCTCTGCTTCTGCACGGAACGTGGGCAGCAGCACATCCTGTGCGAGGCATGTGAAAATAATACGCACCGCAGGCGCTGCAGTTGATAGTTTTCCATTCTTTCTCTTTCCAGTTCTCTATCCCTCCCCCTCGTTTCTGGTAGCCCTCGAGTACTTATGACAATTGCATAATTTCGAGAGTTTTCCCAATTAAGTTTCCCGGGCACAAGTTTTAATTGGCTCGTTTCTCTGGTTCGCTTAAAGCCACCGAAATGATTGTGGAGCGAGAGCCAGCGTCGGATGAAATTGGATGAGTGATAAAGGATGATGTCAAACGGCATTCTCAATCAATGCTGCAAGTTTAATATTTCATCCATTCAGCCAGCAGTAGCAGCAGGAGCGGCAGACTGCAGGACCTGCAACAACACTGAAACTCAATTTGTACGCGGACCAAACGATGCGTTAAGCATATAAAATGCAAAGCGGAAGCGACTTTTACGGATAGATTACAGCACTACTTACAAATGTGCGTCCCATCGCAGCCTGCGTGTCTGCAACTGTTGCATATTGCAGTGCGTGCGAAGCCCTTATTGTCCTAGCTGCTGTTTATGCTGAATGTAAATGGGTCCCACCTAATATGGAAGGGGATACGGTGCCAGACAATGTCAGGGGATTCCTACTCGGATAGAGGATGGCGGATTGAGGATAGAGGGGCTTTCCAACGCTAACGTGTACTTAGTCCTCCCTTAAGCGGTGTCACTGTATCGCCCGTCAGGTGGAGTAGACAGCGACATCTTTGCGAAGCATTATCATTGTACAAAGTGCAGAAAGTCAAGGAGTTTTGCTGGTGAGCAATATAAGGACTACAGATGCCCTGTACATCCAGCAGAACTCTATCCTGAGTAAGAATCCCTGCCATGGAAACGACGCCTTTGTAGAACACCTCTGTTATGTTCACAAAATGTATTTATACTCGTATACCACCCCACCACTAGGCAAAGGTAACAGGTAGAGGCCATAGTGGCCGTTCTGCCACATGGCTAACCACAAGTGCGGCCGGGAGTTGGGACAGCTTGCGGCTCTTAAAAGGACATGGGGGACAGGACATGCAACGAGCGAGTGAAAATGTTTCACATTTCTCATATATGGGTGCTATTAACCCATTGGAACTACCCCGAAAGTTGGACAAGTGGGGGTGGTGTGCCTGCAGCAATCATTAGAACGTTATGGCTTTTTAATATAATTCCCGACCCCCTCCACCACCACCAACTGCCTAGGGTGAAGGAACTACACTACTACCCTACTACCCTCCGATTTAATGAGCCCCATCGGGCGAGCGATTGAATTGTGTGCCGCAAGTTGGGCAAACCCAATTAAAATTTCGGCTGGCCCTCTCCGATGCCGATAAGGAAGGAAAGAAGGAACAGCAGCCGCTGCCACACTCTCGCCTTTCCCACAGGTGTTGCAGGGAGTACGTGTCGCCTGATTCCAATCCGTTCGGGGACACTCAAACTGCAGGCTGCACTCATTCGTGGTTCGCTCGGAAAGTCACTCCGTGCGGGGTTTCATTTCGTTTCGTTCGTGCGCCCTGGCGTATGCAACTCAAGGAAATCACTCCGTGCCATTCCGTTTCGTTCCGTTCCGCTGTGGGTCCTGTAGTGTGCAACACAAGGCAGTCGCTTGTCGCAGGCAGCGGCAGCAGTTGCATTTTTAAGCCGGCCAGTCACCCAGCAGGACCAGAGTGGAGCCAGGTAGAGGGACAGGCACATCGTACGCATTCCACATTCGCATTCATTCGACGCATTCGTGAGGGCGGTCCGTGTTCCTAGCCATCGCTTGGAGCACCATCATCCGTCGGTTAGTTGCTTTCTTTGTTTAGTAGTGCGTGTCTTCAGTGGCTGCCTCTCGCTTCCGCTGCGAGCCGCTTTTCGTAATTGAAACGCGAACGCCGAGAGGCAGCGCCGACATAATTAAATTAAAATTTACCCACACACTCGCCCTCACACACAGAACCTTCCGAGAACCATCGATAGACGAGCCAACTAATCACATTACCAGCCATCAGCCATCGCCGTCAGCAGACAGCAGACAGTAGACAGCAGAAAGCAGCAGGCAGCGACACTGGAGGGCCGCCGCAGTCGACCGCTGAATCGCAGACCCACAAGACATCCGAGTTCCCAGTTTGTGCATTGCATACTTTTTGGCGCGCTCACCAATTCAAATTGGAAAAGTCACCAATACACCACCCACATCCGTTGGTGAGTGTGCGGTCGTCGTCGGTTGGCATTTTCGGAAGTCTTCGTCCATTTTTTGCGCCCAGCGAAGCGACAGAATTCATCAACTCTTGTGTCTGGTGAGTGGATAGTGGATATCAAAGACAAAAGAACGGTCTATATAGAAATAGAAGTGAACACAAGTGGAGTTGGGGACCTACGCTACGATGTGGAAATGCTAAAGGGAAGCTCTTTAAGAAACGAGAGTACCTCTGTGTTGTCACAAAAATTTCAACAAATTGAAAGGGGAAAGCACAAGGAAGACAGGTGGAATATGAAAATTTCTATAAAATACAATGATTCCGTTTCATTGAAATACGAGAATGAATTCAGTGCCTAGACGAAGACCTGACTGACTAAACACAAACACCAGAAGACATACATATCTCAGTGTGATTATCTTGATTCATATATAAATTGGTTTCCCAGAGATAAGATAGCAACACCTACGAGTAGAAGAACATTTCTGTTGTTGGTTTGCAGAATGCGATAAGATACAGGGAGCTTTTGCGAGAGAAAGAGGGTACCGACGCTATAGATACCGCTGCATATACATATATGTGTTTGAAGAACGTTCTCTGAAGAGGTGTGATGGCTTTTTTTACAGTCTCTTATTCATGTTTTCCCACTTAAATCCGCATTCCCATCCTGTTTTGAGTATTTCCCGTCAGAGCTACGTCATAAACATTTCAATTTCCCCTATGAAATGACAATTTCTGGGGCCTTGGTTGGTTGAGTGGTTTTCAGTGTTCGAAACTTAATTCTCTGCTGTCATCCCACTTATTGCTGTGGTGGGCTCCACTCTTCGATTGTCCATCAGCATTCACATCCGCATCCGCATCCTCATAGCATAATTCTGTTTAACAATATCTCAGTTCGGCATGTTAAACCGCATTTAATGCCATTTTCAATTTTCATTCCCATTTCCTGCCTTTGTTGGCTATAAATTTCACAAATTGAAAACGATAATGTTGCTGGGCGGACAGCACTACAGGAATACAGAAATACAGGAATACAGAAGGAATTAATATTCCTGCGGCTGCCTTTGTCTTGTCCCATGTTCAATGTTCGGTGCAAGTGAACTGAAATTGTCATTCAGCGAGGAGGGGATCGATGAACCCACACACATAATCATCCCAGTCCTGACACGACTCCGAACGTCATCCCATTATCCCTGCCCATCCAAATCCTCATCCTCATCCACATCCCCATTTCACATTTCAATCCCGTCCCAGAATGAGCGCATCTGCGGTTAATGTGCGACAATTGTTCGATTCCGCTGTCTCTGTCTGCCCCTGCAATTTACTGCTATAATTATTATCCTATATTCTTTTTTATTCCTTTTTTTACTCACGTCCAGCGGCAATTATGATCACGCCATTCATTTTTTTTTACATTCATTGCACCCTTCCAGAGGGTATGATGGTTTTCAGCAAGTGTCGGCAACGTAATGCAGAGAGGAGCATCTGCGAAGCCATCTCTGATCAGATATAGCCTTGCCTGACTGTCCGACACTATGTGCCTATATTATACAGCTGTACATCTGAAAGGGTATCAAAACCTTCGGAACCCCACAGATAGCCTTCATTTCCTGTTTTTCATCCATTTAAAAAACAATTTTGCTAAATGTGTTTCCATTTCCCTTTCTCTGTAATTATTCGTTTGAATTTAATAAATCCTTTTCTTGTTTGTCTTGGCAATTGAATGATTGAACTGAAGCATGTGCATTCCATATTTGCTTATGTGCATTCCGCATTCCCTCACATTCCCTTCCTCCCTCAATCAGATGCTCCCACCTTCAATTGAAATCGAAATCACAATCACATTCACATCGCTCACAATTCGCATTTGTCGCGCTTCAATTATAGTGGAAAATATTTGCATTCCAACGCACTGAGCATTCAGCATTCAGGCAGGAGAAGGGCAGGGCAGGGGCTGTTTGCCTACGTGCCGTTCGAAGGATATTCCTTCAGGTGCGGGGCCCAACACGGGGCTTTGCAATGTTTTCCGCACCGGCGTTCATTGTCCACGTTTAAGCACGACTACGGAATTATAAATGTTTCATTTAATATTTAATTAAATGCGAAGGCTATTTTTTCTGTATTTGTGTTACTTTTTTGTTGCACAACAAATAATAATTGATGGGATTTTAGATGTGCAATCGCAGGGGACTCTGATACTGAAATAAACCATAGAGAATCCCCATTGCTGGGATATACTCGTACATATGTACGATATGGGGATATCATATGTTTATTCTACTCTAGCTACAGATAATTATGTATATTATTCTGTTGAGCCTTAAAGCTCCTGCCACACACAATTCCCATGGAAAAGTAATCCCATCTGATCCCCATTTGAATATTGCACGAGCACCCATCTCCATCTTCCCCATCTTCTCCGTCTTCTGGCGGCTAGCTGCAATTTGTAACTATCTCTGGGACACGACTTTGCAGCAGAATCTCTTCCAAAAGAAGTTTAACAAAAACGTATACATAATTTAATAGAATATTATTTTGTGCTGCGACGGCAGTCGGCACTCGGCAGATGGCCAATGGCCAATGGCCGGGCAGGCAACAATAATGCATAGATAATGCAGCCCCAACATTTTCCACGCCTCCTGGCTCTTTGCCCCTCTCTGAAGAGATAAAAAAATGAATTTCCTTGGGTTCCTGCATCAACAAATTATAATTGTAGTGGCTTCAGCGTGGAGGAGAGCACCGCCAGAATGGAGGTACGGCCGGTGGGTGGGTCATTTTTAGCGTGCGTTGGCGAAAGTCATAAAAGAGAGCACCGCTTGCAGCTGGACCCCCTACAAAGACCCCAATCCTCCCACTCCCACTCCCAGTCCCACCCCTGCTCGTCGTCGAGTCGAGTGGTGGACAAGTTGACGTTTTCTGGACCTGGTTCCTCCTCCCATTACTGACTTTGTTCCTCCTTCTCCTTCTCCTCCTGCTCCTGCTTCCTCTCTCTTTCGCTGGAGAGAAAGTATGTTAATAAAAATTTTAATTTATCGCCGAGCATAAAAAGTGGTAAAGTGCTGGACAGGCACAGGCCCCGGCCCCCCTCCTACCCTGTTTCCCTGCCCAGCCACGGCGCCGTTAAGTATGCAACGATATTTTCATATTATTTTTTCTTCATATTTTTGTATTTCTTGCGTGCTTCAACACGCACAAAACGCGTTCGTTGCCATCGTAGGAGAGCTCAATGGGCTTCCCCCCGTCTTCACCGCTTTCCATCCCCCTCCCCTGCTCTGGCGGCTCTGTTCTCGATGTCGACGGTGTCAGTGACGCCCTCGTCCACTTCGGAATAACCTCTCAGAGCCCCCCTCCATCCCCGTTAGCTCCTGGGTAATAGTTTCAAGCGTTTTCGGCCAAGCAAAATACTGGTGGAAATGCACGCCATGTGCCGGCTGCAGACTCCCCAGATCCCTGCCCCATCAACCAACGCGAGACGAGGCGTCCACTTCAAAGTTCGATTTTCTGTATTGAAAATTGGCGTGCATTAGTTTCAGACTTTCCGAAGAGCTGGCCCAGAGGAGGGAAGGAATCACCAGAGGAGTATGGTCCTATGATGAAGAGCAGAGCGTGCTGCCGTTGCGACTTTGTGTGTTTTTTGTACTTTTTGGCCTGGCTTTAATTAGTGGCAGTGGCAGTGGCTTAATGCTTGAATAGCCCTGCTGTCGGAAGGGAAAACGCAATGAGATCTTAAAGGTTTCCTTTGGAATGAAGGAAAGAGGGGAATTGTTTGGCTAAATGAGAGAATAGTCAAGGATATAAAAGAAACAGGCATCCATGGGGTAGAGCCCTTTACGCTAGATTTAATCACTCTAAGAGGGAATATAAGGAAGCACTTTCTAAGGAAAGTAGTTTGGTATATCCTAATGAGGGTCTACCATCGAATGCTTTAAAATCTGTCATTCCATATCCATTTTCACAGATTGAATAGGTGGCTCACCGAATCCCACAAATGGTCTCTTCCCTCTGGCAAAATCCGCACATTGTATGCGTTTTTCCGCCATAAAACTCCACTAACGACAGAGTCGCAGCCACCGGAGCCTAAGCGTGTGATGTACTCTCGTAAAACGTCTAAAATTGTACGAGTAATACTGTAATACATACGAGTACGAGGATCCATGATGCACAGGCCATAAATTACGGCGGGGCTAATAAACTTGTACATGAGAGTACTCGTATAATAGTTTGTCTGGTTGGTCTGTCGCATTATAAATAACACACACACACAACAGTCCACACAGCAACCACTTTCCGTCTCGCCCTCCCATTGAAACCTCCTCCCACTACGAGGGGGGAAGGTATGGAAGGGTGCCCCATCACGATCCACAAATGCGACTCTAAGCGGAAGTGCAGGCACAAAATTTGGTCCCTCCTTCCGGTTTCCGTGCAGTGTCGGTGGTCTCCTTCTCGCCATCTGCCCTTCGTCCTTTGTCCCTATGTCCCCCTGTACCCCTGACTCTCTCAATGTCTGCTTCCATGTGCATCGTAGCAGAAGTTTGATAAATTAAATTGTACAGCCCCCAACTCGTATTGCGACATTTTATGGTTTACTTTCTTTTATACCAACTATTAGAAAATGTAATAATAAAATATTTAATGGCCACCCCTTTGACCAGCAACTAGCAACCAGGACTCGGGAGCCGGGGTCCAAAAGCAAACAGTAGTGTCTTTCTGTCCGTCTGTCTGTCTGTCTGTCTGTCTGTCTGTCTGCCTATCTGTCTGTCGGTGGATTCTCTCAATAAATGTTGAATGGACGGAGAAGGGTTTTATTTTTCTATAGCTTTGGGGGGCGAGAATTTCTCTTGAAGGTGAAATAATTTTGTGACTCTTTCGACCAGTTTATTTGGTATGAAAACTCTGGCCATAAAGACGTGCCTTCGGGTCTTGTTAGCAGGGAAAATATTTGTCTTTTTCAGTTGATATCTTGGGGTGGGGTGGGTTGTGGGGTATCTTTACGACAATGTCATTCAGCAGCAGCTTCTGTTTTTATACGATAAAATATTTCCTAACTATTCGAACCCAAGAGGCCTTTCTTTCGTGCAAGCCTTAAAGGCTGACTGCATTTAAGGGATCCCTTGGTATCCTTCGCCTCGAAGATCCACAAGTAAATAAAAGAAATCGCTTCTGTTTTTTTGTATGGCTCTAATTAAAACCATAAATTACGTCTGGCTGAAAGTCCGTTTCCATTTGCTCGGCTTTCCTCCTAACTGCATTTTTAATTGCTATTTGCGGAACATATTAAAAGGCTACACCAACAACTCCAACAACTTACACCAACACCATCCAACAACAACAACAACAACAACAACTACAACAAAATGATTGCCCAACCGAAGCCGAGGTGCAAAATGGTAAAAAATAACGCCATAATTTAGCATCAACGCCTTTCGAAGTAGGCCAAAACATATAATCAGGGGGCGTGGCCGAACATGGCAGGCGGAAAAACCCACAAAATTGCAACGAATAAAAAACTGCAGTAAAAAAGGACGAAGCTGAAATGATTGTAAATAGAAAAAAAAAGTAAAAAAGAGCGCAAAAGAAAATTCGCTTGCAAAATTATACGGAGGCGACGCTCTTGCTCTCGCACACACAGACACACCCACACATTCTAGCAGTTTTCGATGTATCTATGCCTGGGCATGTGAGTGTGTGTGGGCAGGTGTCATGGTGGGATGTGTGTTTTAGGGGGAAGGGGCGCATGGGGGGCATGGCATTTTCTGGTCTACAGATAATTTCTTTGCTTTTTCCCACATTGCAACGAACATTTTTCCCAATGTATTTTTCGCAAAGTTTCCGGTACGCTCGGCAGCAAATTTATTGAACCATGAAATGTTTGTGTACGTGTCCCGGGCCCAGGGATAGAAAACCTGACAACTAGGGCGGGGAGGGGGATAGGGAAGTAGAGGATGCTGCCATGGAACACCTACCGGGGAGGAGGGCAGGCGGGAGGACTCTTGTCTGGGGAGGCAGGGCAACGGTCGCTTCGACTCGTCTATACCCCGTAAACTGTCTATGACTTGGAAGGAAGGCATTGGACTGGTCATCCAAACGCCCAAACGAGATACAAGATACAAGAGTCTGGGGTTATTCCATATTTCTGTGTATATTTCCTACCTATCAACTGAAATAGAGAGAAATCTATACTGTAAATCGGTTAAACTGATCATTATAAAGATATATATCACTTAAAGAAGATAAAAAGAAATCTGTAGATGCGCTCAGGGAATCTCCAGGAAGCCTTTGATATGCATGTCCTTAAATATCATGCAAGTGTACAGGATATCTCTTGGGTAGACTACTCCCCAGCCCCCTCTCACACCCACACACACACCCATAAAGACACACAGACAGATTCCACTTGTTAGTTGTTGTCTTATTGCTTATTTGCTCAACTTCTGATCCCCTCCCCTCCCCGGCCTCTGGTTCGTGTGCAAACTTTGCATTACTTTTGCTCTGCCACACTTTTGCACACACAGCCAACCCCCAACCCCCAGCCCCCCTTCACCCAATCCTGATCCCCGTGCTTCCCCATCTGTGGCACGTAACTGCTTTGTTTTTGCTTTTGAAAATATTTAGTTGAACTTTTTATTTAACGCATCAATGGATGCCACTTGGCTTCGGTTTGGCTTCAGCTTCAGTTCCGACTCCTGTCGGATCCTTTGGCTCCCTTCTTTGTTCATTTCGATTGGAAAAACCAAAAGGGGTCGGTCTGCTGCCATTACAGTGGCTGTTGCTGTTGCTGTTGCTTATTTTCCCCAGTTACTGTTACTGCCACATGCCTCATAATTTTTCATTGCTATCAGAGTTGCTGCTGCTGCTGCTGGTGCTGGTTGGCTCTCCCTCTTCCTATCGTCGGCCATGAAAAATTGATGCCGGTTTCGATTTGATTGGATTTCAAATGCTATCGAAGTATATTGAATTGCTCTCCCCTTCCCCTTCCCCTACCCTACCGGTGCACCGGTGGGGGAGTGTTGCATGGCGGCATGGGCTGGGGGCTGACATTGAAACCGCTCTGATTTTCTTGGCTGCTTAGGTAATTGCTCTTGAAGTTATTCAACTTCTTGAGGGGTTCTTTTCCCGAGGTGTTCTTCAGGTAATTAATCTTCTTTCTTAACCCTTTTTAACCCGGCTTCAAAGTTGTTGGTATCCCCCATAAATTGGATAATAAATTGCGGGGAAAGTGTTACCTGCAAGTGGGCGAATATCACACCTTTCGATTGGAATATTGATGGATGATCTGCCAGTCGAACAGAACACTTTGTGACTAGGTGTCGCTGCATGACAAGCTGAAATATGTTGCAGGGGCACTGCCAATGACAGTCATCCATTCGAATTAGAGTGCTTTTGCATGGATGAGTCCTTAAATCAGACCTTAATTGAAGTTCTCTCGAAGGCCCCCCTCTCAATCCCCCATTCCCCATCGAAATCAACCGCTTAATACTCTCTCCCATCCTCAAAAAGGCCCTCTTAAACTACATCCGTCCAAAAAACACAAAAGTCAACTCCAAACTCCATTCATTAGCGAATCACTGCTGGAATAAAATTGTAAAAGCCAAGTGGAACGTCCCCCAAAATGCACTTTTTCCTCGACTCGAAACAGGAGCTCCACTAATTCAATTAAACTGCGGGTGGTTTTTCCTACCCCCCTACCCCACAGTCGGTTTTTTGAGTCGCGTTTTTGGGGGCTCTTCTCTCTCCGGGCGGACGGACGGACTTGTTCACCTATTGATCGTTTATTCAATTATTTGCGTCGTCATTCATCCGTAGTTCGGGGACCCTAGTCGGTGGGGGTGGTAGGTGGGGAGGTTCTATTGGTTCGTAGTCAATCCCTAGTCGGCGGGGCTTTAGGCGGTAGGTACATAGGCCCTTGTGTTAACGAAAATGCCAGACAAAGGCGCCAGCTGCCACCCACAAGCACACCCAACCCCCGCCCGAACCATCTACCATCTGGATAATGCAAGTCGGCATTTCTATGGATGCCTCGACATCGTTTCCGTGGCATTGCTTGGCACTATATCAAACGTATAGCACCCCCCTCAACCCCCTTGGCATCCCCTCCTAGCACACCGCCCACCCAGTGCGTTGCGCTTTTGGGTTGTTCCAATTTTCAGCTTTTCCCGCATTTAGCGGAGTGGAGGAGGAGGAGACGTACGGAATGAAAGTGGATGCTTGGCCAAGGGCCGAAAAACTGCCCTAAACTAAATTCAATTAGATTTCTTTTTCCTTTTTCTCTCTCTCCCCCCATACATACACGAGTATGTCTCTCTTTTCCTCTGCCAGCCTCCATCTCTTTCTATCTTTTGGCTTCTGTCACAATGGATTTGCATAGCAGAATGTTCGCTTTGAATTTTTGGGGAATTTTTCCTGCAACATTTCCAACATGTGTAAAACGGAAAATTGATTTGATTAAATGTTGCAGGAGGGCAACAAGTGGACACCGCCTGCCCCGCTCCCCACTGCCCCCGTCCATTGAAATGCATGTGAATATGGTGCTGGCGCTGAGTACCGAGTGATTGGGGGCATGCCTCCCGGATGCTTATGCAATCGTTTCCATTGCATTGTGCGTGACTGAATGACTGTGTGCCTGAAGGGGCGAGGCGTGGAGTGGTAGCGACGGTCAAGGATTTCGACAGAAATTGTGAATAGCTTCGAGTGTGAATCGATGGGATATCAAAGCAAAACCCTTGTACAGTTGTGTTCAAGAGCCCGACAGAGTTGCCAGAGACAGTTACAGCTGTAGAGTTGTCATACGATTGGGAAGGATTCAAGAGGGACTTCCACGGTAATAGAATTAAACCGAAAAAAGAAGATTTTACAACGTACGAGTATTGTGGTTGCATATTAGTAATTCATTCTTGTTGCCACCACAAACTCGAATAATAGTATAGAGAAAGGTCACCATAGTTGTGACAATTTAAAAGCCACATCCCAGCAGGCTCTTAAAATTGTGTGCAAAAGTGCTTGAATGTTGTTTGCTCGACGACAATTTCTGCCCTGAGAATCCTCTTGCACACATCTTGTGGCACCTTTTTTGTTCGTTTTCTGTGAGCACAACATTTGAAATTTAATTAAAAATACATTTGGCAGCTTAAGAGCGGGAGTGCACATGGAAATAAGCTCTCAGACGCCAGACGACAGACGACAGACGCCAGACGCACACATGCACACAGATTTGAGCCGAAACTAAAACTTGGCTGCACTCAATTAAAAGTCCACAAAAATGTTTGGCAAGTATCCTTTTATCCTGTATCCCAGTACCTGTGTGTTGCCAATCAGAAAACAGTTTTCTCCCCCTGTCCCGCCCCCTGTGTGGGTGCTATATGGTGGATTTATGGTTGCAGCTTTAAGTAAATTGTATCGGGCTTAAGACTTAAGCACTTCTGAGATCTGAGAGCAGCAGCCAACAGATAGACCACTAACTAAATGGTTCTCCGGCTGCTGCGTGTGTGGTCTATGGGATAAGGGGTATATAGGTATTCTCTCTCGTGCTTGTTTTTGAATGGGGATGTGTATGTGTCATGTACGTGTTGGTTGGAAAAACACATCCAAATCCGAAAAGTAACCAGAAACAGCAGCAACAGAAGCCGCCACGCAGCTGTTTGTTGTACTTTGCTGCATACTTTGCGGCGCACTTTACTATGCAGCCACACACACACACACGCATAGACTGCAATGTAATTCATTTTTGACATACGCAGGGGCCAGGCAGCAGGCGGCAGGCAGCAGGCGGAAGCAGAGAGCAAAGAATGAAGAACTCTCGGCGGCAGCTGCGAACACTTTTACATATTTATATACCCTATACAAGTAGCGGCACAAGGGTATATTGCACTCATGGAAAGGTATGGCAGAGGGGGCAGTATAGCCAGAATAAGGAAATCAAAGTCCTAGTACGCGAAATTCCCTCTATTTTCTTTCAGCTTCTGATACCCTTTGAGTAATGGGTATTGCCATAGTCGGGGCACCGTTTAAAGGCTTCTTTCTTGCTACAACTTAATACCTTGCCCAATGTTTGCCAGTGTGTGGGTGGGCCTGCGCGTGTCTGTGTCTGTGTGGGTGAGGGCTTAACTTTGCATGCAGCAAATAATTAAAGCATAAAAGAAGGCGCCATTGAGAGGCGGAGAGGCAAGAGAGGCAAAGGAGAGTAGGAAGCAAAAGCAGGTCCACCAGCAGCTAGCTGAGCAGCAGACGAACAGCCGAGCATCGGAGCATCCGAGCATCCGAGCAGCATGTGTCATCTCATAAAAGCTGCCTTCTGCCGTGTCATTCCTTGTGCGCCTTGTGTTCTGTTCCCTTTGATGCTTTCAAGAAGCAGAGGGGGGAGTGGGAGTAGCAGCCACAGCCACAGCCACAGAAGCAACTCCTTGTTGAATGTGCAAATGAGCTCTCGTCCTGGTTTTGGTCCTGCTCCTGCTCCAGCTTCTGCTCGTTCTGGCCCTTGTTCTTGGTTCTTGGGTTCCCGGCTCCGTGTTCTTCAATCTAAATTGAATATTTTAATGCAAATTTAATGGAGGTTTTTGTTCTCTGCTCTGTCGCTCTTCATCTCGACACGTGGCATGGAGCTTGGGGCATGGGGCATGGAGCATGAAGCATGGCTAGGTGCGGTGCCGCAGTCCACATCGCATTTAATTTTGTCTCAAGTTCTGTTCCTCTGATGTTGCATGCATATACGTGCATGCCTTGTGATGGCCCCCCTGGGGCTCTTTCTGGCTCAGGGATCTTCTCGGGGGATAGTTTGTTGGATACGGATACTTGGTTGCACAGCGAAACACAGGGAAATTGTATCACTAGAAAATGTTGATGTTTACTCTGGGAATGCTTGCACTCATCTGTTATGATGGGAAACTTAATTTGGGAACTTTTATTGCTTGGCATTTCCCAGGGACAGGTCTGAGTGGAGTTTGTCTTATCGATTCCACTCTATAAAACAGTTAAAAGGTGAGATTAAGTGTCGTTACTGCCACTGACCATCGCTCATTCGGGGGACAGTGTGGCCTCTGGGCCACTGAGAGTCTCATTAGTTCTAGAATCGTGCCAATTCCTCTCTTCTGTCTTCCATCTTCCAGTTTGTTTGTTTTTCTTTGCACTCATTGAAGCAGTTAACAGCTATCGCTTTTCCATCTTCCATCCAGCTATTCATCATTGTCGCTCTCAGCTCTGCTCTGCTCTGTCGATGCGATGCGATTCGATGCTCGGGGATATACTCGTACTACGAGCAGGATTCACCTGCAAGTTGCAGGCTATCGTCTGCCATTACCAGGCCATTTGGAACCATAGATATCATAGGCCAAAGCCAAAGCCAAAACCAAGCAAACACTGCTCCACAGAGCGGAAGAGCAGAAGAGGGAAGCTGCGCCACAGATATACAGAGGGAGGGCGAGGTAGTATATCAAGATAGATATAGTAACTGGAACTGAATTGTCACATGAAACGATTTTAATTGCATTTTTGTAGCCTTGTTTTGTTTGTCTCCCCCTTCCCCTTTTCCTTCCCCTACTGACTGCCCTGCACTTGGCATCAAAAGCAAACAAATAGCCAGGACAAACGACAGAGGGAGGGAGAGAGATGTACAAACAGAAGGACCAATGATACGGCTAAAAAATCTCTGCCCTCCCAATGTTTTCCCTGGGTTTGGGTCGTAAATTTAATAGCCTCTGGCTCTCGGTTGGACTTTCGGATCGTTTGATTTATGTGATTTCACAAAGAAATGTTTGGTCAAAAGTTTCCCTCCTTGACTTTAAAGATTCAAACAAGTTGAAAAGTTCTTCTGCTCCTTCCAGCTGTTCCCCTCGTTTGCGTACCTGGCGCTATAAAATTGTCATTAGGCCCGAAACACACGCACACACATACATGGCCTTTGGGGGTGAGGCAGCGGCAGAGTCCGAGAACCAGGCATAAATCACGCATACGCCGTGTTGTGCGTGCCACAAAAACTGCGGTTCGTTCCACTCGTAATTGTGTGGAAGGCTGTGGGTGTGAGTGTGGCGGGAGTGTGTGACCATAGAATCTGCGACCATGGCATATGTAAATTTGGAATTTGTTGGCCATAATTTAACGAATTCTAAGCCATGCTAATAAGCCAGAAGGGCCGCTGGCCCATCCACACTCGGAAAACTGATTGGAAAACCCCGAAAACCCCAGCGTCATACTGTGTTTTAATTATTTAACTCTGCAAATTGATTTAGCGGATGTGCCTCGCCTCGGACGCACTTCATCGCCGAATGGCTCCGACTGGCAGCTTGTTTGCGGTTCTTGTTAGTCGCGTTCCCAGTTCGCGGCAAAAGTTTCCCGCGTGGAAAGTTCTTTCGGGAGGGAAATGTTTGTCGCTCTCCCTCGTATCTTGTTGTCGCTTCATTTTAGTTTTGGTTTTAGTTTTGGTTCCGCTTAAGTGTCTGTCAGCCAAAAAGGTAACCGAATGAAACGTCGCTAATGACTGGATAAATATTTGTCCTGCCCGATGTTTGGAATAGTACAAGAATACGAGAGTACTCCTCTCTTCTGTAGAACGTGACAAGCGGCATTTCGAAAGTTTCGAAGCACAACTTTTGGTTTATAATTAAATGTGAATGGTTGGCAGATGATTGTGATTTGATTACTCCATGGGAAGAGAGCAGGAAGAACCACTTGGTAGAACTTTTCGGGAGGGAGAATCTTCAATCAATTTGACTTGAATTTTGATTAATTTGCCATCTCTTGGATGCAGACCACTTCTTTAATTAAGGATTCTACTAATTTCTTGAACTTTTAATCAGTCCCTTGCGGGCAGAGCCAGACATCACCAGAATCCACTGATGACCTCTGCAAATCACTATGACCTTTGCCCACGCAAATTCCTTTCGGTCGTACAATTAGAGGACTCTCCCTGTTCGCCCATTTTCCGCCGCTTTTCATATGCTAATTTCTTGTTACACTTTTTACTTAGCGAATTTCGTGAATATTTCCGTGAAATTCTTAAGAATTTTCCTCACCTTACAACTTTTTCTTTCGGCTAACAATGAGAATATGCCCCAAGGTATTTCTTTCGTGTTGGGCGCAAAGTTTCCGCATTTAAAATTAAGCTAACAAGCTGAAATCGTTTCTGGCACCCGCCCGCAGTCAAGGGAGAAGGACGACATTCCTCCGCAGGACATTCCGGCTAATGCCAATTATTGTAACAATATCAAGACGTTGGAACCAAGAGGCAGGACCTCAAAGTGGACAGAGGACAGCTGACAGCGGACAGCGGACCGAAGAGGAAATGCCCAAATTGCTGTAAAAATTGCGAGCAACAATTTGCTGCTGCGGATATCTATTAACGAGAACATAAATGGCTGTCAGGATAACTATATATACTTATGGGATGTCCTGGCCCCTGCTGGTGTGGTGCTGCTGCTGCATCTAGATCCTAGATTGAGTAACTGCCTTGGCAGGCAGCAGGCAGGCCTCGACAGCAGCTCCACAATTTGTTTTGCCTTCTTTTTTTGAGCCAGAGACGCCGACAACAATCAGTGGCAGTGGCAGTGGCAGGACAGAAAGGGAATCACTTTTTGGATTGTCGTACACTTGGAGAAACAAACATACAATTTATGGAATCTAAAATCCAATGGATGGACCTAAAATATATGTTTTCAAATAGATATTTAAAGCAGTACAGTACTGGACATACTGGTCCTAAAATGAATAATCATCTAAACATTTTTTTCATGGTGTAGTTGTCCTCGTCGTTTCCAGAAGGAGAGCACAGGGAAGGTCCTGTGCTTTATGAGGCTTTATCCTGGCTGCAAGACGGGTGAGTGGGTGGCAGAGGGTTTTCTCTCGTTTGTCTCTGGTCTGGGGAGAGTGTCAAAAAACTTGAACGCCTGTTGACACACACGCGAAACACTTGAGCGAAGGGCATGCGGAGGAGCAGGAGCAGGAGCGGATTCTTTGGTTTGTGGCTGCCGCTTGTAACCGCCAAAAACATTTTGCTAACGATTTATGTCCGTTGCATGCTGGCTTCTCCCTCCTCCTTCTCCTCCTTCACCGTGTCCTCCATGTCGGGGCAGATAAATTCCTGCTACTTTTTCAGTCGAACAGAGTCTCGTGGGCGCTTCTGTTTCTGCTGCATCGTGCGCTTAATGGCGCATTGCCATCATGCCACCATCATATTGGGTTTCAGGACATTCAGGACAGCAGCAGCAGCAGGAGAAGCAGCAGAGCCAGTCGATGGCACTCTGCGGCAATAGCTCCAAGCAATTAGTTTAGTTTTACGTTGAAGATTTGCCATCGGGGTTAAACGGGGGCCCCTCCCTGCCGCTCCTTGCTGCTCCCTGGCGATGCAGTCTAAGTGGAAACGATGATGTCGGGGATTAGTGGATGCTGCTCCAAGTGGCCTGAGGTTGAAGCAGGAGGGATGGGGGCATCCTTTGGCATTTGTTGAGAGGACTCCAAACCACGTTAAGTGGATATTGGAACTAATGATGAAAGGGGAATGCCGCTGCTGCTGTGTTCTATCTATCAATATCTCTGCCACTCCTCCACACTCTGCGGTTTGGGGAGAGGATGTGGAGAAAGGGGATTCTCCCACCTCAAATGTGGAGATTGAAACTAATATCCATCCGCATCCTTGCCTGGAGAGTCTCCTCTCATCTTTTCACCGCATTCTGTCTCCTGCCTTCTCCTATTTTTGCTGGCGAATCCTGTTTTCTGCTAGAACAACTTCCAAAAGTTTTAATTAAACCAACGGAAAAGTGTACAGCTTTTACTGCTGCTGGTCAGCGCTGTCAACACATGCAAGGACATGCCGGCCAGGATAACACAGGCCACGGTGGACACACACATATGCTCTACACAAACTCCTGCTCTCTGGCACTCCTTTCTCGTATTAAATCTGAGCTGTTTTACAACAATTTTTGCCATTAACACATTTGGCCAAAAGTGCCCCTCCCTCGAGTGGGTCCTCCGCAATAAGCTTCTCTAAAAACACACACAAACACGGCCAGGGAGACAGAGAGCAACACAGAACCAGAACACCAGCCCGCAGGCCATGGAGGAGCAACTTTTCGTTGAGGCAGCAGATTGGGTTAAAGCCTAAAATCCTTTAGCATCCTGACAGCTGTGAAAAAAGGGGGACAGATCGGTGCAGGGGAGATGGAGATGTAACAATGGACACTGGACCTGTGTCAAAGTTATCCAGCGAAGCGACAAAAAATGATGTATCAAACTGGACAGGACTCTCTGTGCGCTGTGCTCTGTGGATCAGAGAAGGGCAGAGCAGGGAGGGGCCTTGGGGTCTGGGGGTCTGGCGGTCCTTTTTTCGTATTTAAAGTTACACCTAGAACAGCGTCAGCTGTGCATCAGTGTCAAGCTTTCAGGTTCCAGCTCCCTGGCCCCAAGCTTCTCCTTCTCCCATCAGTGGCGTGTCGTGTTTCGTCCTGAGTCGCTTCGCTGGGTTTCAGTCTTCCAATCCGCCCATTTGTGGATGTCCCATGTCAAGACCTTCCTTTGAATGCCCTGCCCCTGGCCCTTCCCCTTATCCTGCTGCTGCTGCTGCTGCTAATGTTTTCCTTTGCTGTAAGCCACTTTGTTTCTTTTTGCGGCTTTTTATTTGAGTTTTGTATTAGTTTTTGATTGTCTCTCGATGAGTTTCGGGGCTTACTTTACTTTTTACGAGAATGTCCCATCCTATTCAGGGAACCACAAAAAGAGGATGTCCTATCGTATTTAGCGAGACACAAAGAAATTTCGATAGTATGAAATTCGAGTCACTTTCTGCTCAGCAGAATGTTAACTTATCGCTTGTGCTGTTATTTTATAGCATGCGATAAGTTCTTCCTTTAGGAGTCTTAACGTTATGTTAAGATGGGTTGGTGTCCTGGCTATATGATGTTATGGAACTGTTAACCAACATCGGACTAGTTCTGTTTAGTTTACAGAGCTCGGAACCTAACAGAATGCTGTTAAAAGTTAACAGTGGAGCTCATACGATGATTATTTCAGTCCCCAAGGGGAATTCAAAGAGTTTTGAGAACCATTGCACAATTTTCTCTGAATTTCCACAAAGGGAACTCCTTCATTTTCTGGTTTAAGATAACTTTTATTAAAACTTCAACAAAAGCCACCCCTAAAGGTAGTTTTATGGTAAATATTTGCCACCTCTCTCTTGTATCATCTCATATTCTCCCAAATGTTGCCTTTTATCTCCATCTTTTCATAAAACTTAACCCCCGAAAAGGTGCCTTAATGTCGGACCGAAGTGTAAACAGCAAAAAACTAATTGTCGGAGAACACGCCAAATTCTCCTTTGTCCGTTTCCTGACGCGCCTTTTTTGGGATATTTATGGGGAAGGCGGAAGAGAAACAACTTTAGCCGGGAAAGAGCGGAGGAAAATGAAGGAAATTTAATAAATTACAGCACATAAACCGGCTAAAACGGGGATGGAAAAAAAATGGATAGCAATAGAAAGAGAAAGAGATATGAAGGGGAGAAAAAGGGAGAGATTCAAATACTATCAGCTGTTTTAGTTTCTCCGGTTCGTACCGTTTGCATTTCGGATTCGCATTTTGTTGGCCCTTTTTGGGGACGCGCCCTTTTTAAGCCTTATATTTTTTTTTTTTTTCGGAGCCGGAGCCGGAGCCAGAGCCAGTCACCGTTGTAAACAAATGGTTTTTCCTCCCTTTGATGGGTGGTGGGTCGGGGTGGATGGAGCGGAGTGTCAACAGAGTTTATGGCAGCCTTTTAGGCGGCACTGTTAACTCTCTTTCGCTCTCGCTCTCTCTCTGTATTGATTTGTTATGCATGCTCTGCGCAGTCGCCTCTCTCTGTCGCTCGCTCCGCAGGCTGCAAAGTGCGGAAAAGCATGGACCGGGACGTACAGGGTGCACTATCTTCGAGTTGCAGGCACCCTGCTGCACAACTCAACAAATTAGCACACAACAAACGGAGAGCGGGAGAGAGAGAGCGAGCGAGTGGCAGGGCGAGTGGTGCAGCTTTCGCCAACACACACGCAACTTTACTCTCCCGCGCTCACACGCACGTGTGCACCGCTCTCTGGCGCTCTCTCACAGCCGCTTTGTTTCTTTGCAGGGGTGGCATGTGGATAAATTTCAGCCGCCATGGATCCCAGTGCTCTACAAAACATGGATCGGGACGCATTAAAGAAGCAAATCGAGAATATGAAATATCAGGCCTCCATGGAGCGCTGGCCGTTATCTAAATCCATTGCAGAGTGAGTAAAATAATTATTTGCTAAACAAAAAATATTAAATACATAGAAAGTGAAAAAAAACTCCAGCAAAGAAAATCAAGAAATATTCCCCAATAATTATTCAGTGATGTGCTTGTGATGTGTCCCCATTTGCATTAACAAATTCCCCCAAATGTCTGGCCTCTTTTGGGGTAGTGCCTTGAATGAGTGCCTTAAATATTCACACTTCCTGAACCTCAGGTGAAAGGAGAGTGTGCATTTGGCTGTGACTCCCTCCATCAACATTTTGCTTGTTTGCTAAATATTTACATAAATATAAAGTTGTTTTCGGTTGTTTTGCTGCACGGTGGTGGTTCCTTTGTTTTCCTTCTTCGAAAAAAGAGTCTCCAGGAGTCACTTCCTCTTTATGCACACACACACACCTATACCCGACAGTATCTGTGTGTGCCTGCTTCCCGTCTGTGTGTGTGTGCATGTTTGTGTAGACAGCGGCTAGACATGCGGCTCCGTTCGTTCGGTTTTCCCCCTCATTCTCTGTGCTTCTTTCCCTAGGAAAAGAGGAAAAGCGTCAAGTGAAATTCTCATTTTGCTACAAGAAATTACTCAAGAAGCAAATGGTTAATGGTAGCATCAAGCATCAGAGCATCACAGAGAGAAATAGAGAGAAGAGACGAGACGAGAGAGAGAGAGAGCAGCAGCAGAGAGAAAGAGCAAGAGCCGTCGGTAAAGTGGTTTTGCCGAATGAGAAAATTCCTATTCTGGCAATTAATTCTGAACGTTGTCCTTCCATTCAGGAGGAAAACTCCACTTTCATTAGCAATTCAATGAAACGAAAGCGGGATAATGGACAGGGCAGGACCTTCGGGGAAGCTCTAAGGACCGAGCAGAAATGCACTCCGGGTACGAGTATTTTCCTCATTTTGGGCGTCTTTTAAAACTTATTGGTCTCCGATCAGAACTTTCGTGTTCCAATTGTCTTGGGAACTTTTCTCTATGGTTTCCTTGCAGCTTGAAAGGTTGGCAGTGGAGGTGGAAGTAGAAGTAAAAGTCTTCCCAGTTTCAATTTCCTGCTAAAACTTTCAGTATTCATTTCCGGAGATACTCTAAAAGCTGCAAAATTTACGCCTAACATAGGGATTCTTCATGAAAGATAAATTAATCCAAAGAACTTTTCGTAATCAGCAAACTTTTGTTGAATATAATTTCACATTTTCTGGTCTTAGAGATATATTTCATTCAGTGAGTAAATAATAAATTCAAAGGCTGTACATTCCACTTTAATCCCTGTACTCATCTTCTCCAGGTAGCTCCTCATTTAGTCTCTTTTTGAAACTTTTAAAATTCTTAGATGCATTTAAAAATGCTCTTAAAATTATCTTTTCCCGAAGGTACTTTTTAGCAAAGTTTCCGCATAAACTTCTACGGCTATAATTTTAGAAAACTCTAACCACTTTCCATCCCACTTTACGAGTGTATATAAGGAAGGTTCCACTCTACATCTATCATCCAGGTGGCTCCCCAACTACTCGGAGTCCTGCCTGCAGTCCTAGTGCAATGTTTTATTCAGATTGAGGGCATAAAACCTTTCACATAAATCACAATTAATGCTGTGCCTCCGTCCTCTGCCTCTGGCTCTGGCTCCCCCTCTAATGGCCAACTTTTAATTTAGCTTTCGACCCAAAGGCAAACAATTATCCGTCGCTCACTCTCACTCTCCCTCGGATTCCGCTTCTAATGTAATTTTTTAAATAAATACTCTACAGAGGATAGAGTCACCAGAGCAAGAGTCACCAGAGAGAGAGAGAGAGAGAGAGAGAGAGAGAGAGAGAGAGACATGAAGATGAAGGCGAGACCATCGCAGAGACATCCTCTGATTTAGTTAAACATTTAGTCAGCAGCTAATTATGAATAATTAATTGGCATGGCACTCTGTGTAGCTGCTTTCACTCTCACTGTCTCACTGTCTCTCTCTACCTCTGTCCCTCTCTGGTGTTGGCTCTCATCTGTGACTTAATGTGCCTCGAAATGGGCTCCAAATTGTGTGCGTTGCTGGCCACCGGCAACGGCATTCATAAATAATTTAACACCAGACTTTAGAGTCGGTTACCGCCTCCCCTTTAGCCTTTAGGCCATCTCCTCCCCCATTTCTCATTCCACAATTCACACCCATAACCCTCACCCCCCGCCCCCTCATCTAAGCCACTGATTTTCCTGATTTTCAGTCGACACTCGGTATATCAATTTGCAACACGTTGAAATGAGTCTCGGCTTGGCTTTCATCTCTCACTCTCTCTGGGAATATCTTAAATATTTCTCTTCTTACTCGTATAGGTCTCCTCTCTCTCCGTTAAAGTCTCTGCGAGTCTCCATCGCTAATGAGTCACGTCAACTTTGCATCTTTTCTGAAGGTGTTAATTACAAATGTGCTGGGAGAATGGTAGAGATGCTGGAGAAGCAGCTAGGGATGGAGGCATACGAAAGTCGGCTTAAATGTAGCTTAAAATATCAAAAACTTTTATAACAAAAAGTAGGACATATATGCTAAATGTTCTAAGAGGAACAGCTCTCAAGCCTCAAACAAAAGCTCCAATTTCAATGGGGAACAGACTCCATTAATCACGAATTCAATGAGTAATAATAAAAGCATTCATAAATATCTAAATCAGTTGCACCTTTTTGAAAAGCGAATTCCAATTAAATAATCATCTCGTTTGGCGAATCGGGGGATCGCAAAACGCAAATCTAATAATATTTCCAATTATGGAACTGAAAACCCCAAAATCCGTTGGAAAATCCAATTAGAAATCCGCTCCACTCCGTTCCGCCCCCGAGCCGTTGGCTGCAATAAATTAAACTTTTGATTATTGCACACAAAAAATGTCGCTTTAAATTGGCATCAGAGATATGTGGCGTGTGTGGCATAAATGGGGCTTTTGGGAATAAATGCGCAACTAATAAAATACCGAATCCAAAAGCTAAATTAAACCAATTTCGATGTCATGTGTGGCATGGGCTTTATTTTGTGGCAGAAAGATATCAACTCAATTTCACGAAACATCAAACATTTGCCACTTAATCAGGGCACAAAACGAGGCAAATTAGGCAGGAATCAATCAAGGACAAACGACAATCGAATGAGAGAAATAGATAGCCAGGCACTGCCTTGGACATTCGTCGAAACTTTCGAAAAATCAAAGTCAATTAAATTTTGAGAGGCATATCGGAGAGCGATCCATGATTGATGGGCCCCAATTGCACCCGTCCGACCACAAAGTGGGCCCCAAAACGGACTCAAAGGACACGGACACAGACAGGGACATTGGGAGTGGGAGGGGGAATGCAGAATGTACTCGTTAAGTGCAGCAAACACCGCACATTACGGCGATTTGTTGCAGGCGACGTAACGACGAAATGGAGCCCAAAACCAACACAAAGATACCGCTCTCACCTCTTCCTGTCTCGCTTCTACCAACCCATGATTGATTGACGTCCTTCCATGTCATCCATGTGTGTGTGTGTGTGTGTGGGTATCCTATCCTATCTGTGTCTGTCCGAGTGTGTGGGAGACCACAGAAACCGTCGTGCGTGACAAGCTCTCCCTTTCGGTCCGTTCCGTTCTGTTTCGTCCACTGCCACGTCCTGGACTCTCCGCCTGGCTGGCCAATCGGGTGTCGTATACAAAATGCTGCATGCCTCGGGGCGCATACATCTCACCTTAATGTTGTGGCAAGGGGCTTAAAACTTTCCACACAACTCCGGCACGCTCAGGTGAAGCAAACTTTTCCCGTCTACATCGTTGTAGAGAATGAATTTCTCTCCACTCGAAACTCCTTTCGTTGCATACTTTGCGGCGGGAAACGGCGACGGCGAATGCTGCATATAAATCTCGCCAGACTCTTGCCTTTTAATTTATTTTGTTGCCCCTTATTCGCCCTCTCACTCTCTGTGTGTGTGTGTGTGTGTGTGGTGGTGTATGCCACAAAATATGGGAATCGCTTTGGCATTTCAAGCAGAAAATTATGTTACTTTTGTGGCTGCTGCTGCTGCTGTCTGGGTTCCGTTCTTGTTTCGTGTAGAATTTTCTTTATGGCATTTCATATTTTACTGCCACTACCTACCTCTCTCCCTCCCTCAGGCGCCTGCCTGCGGTTTATGAGGCACTGCATCCTGCGGAAAGGGTAACAGCATCCTCGGGACGGGACTTTCACTCTTTGTTGCAATTGGTTTTGGTTTTCGGCTTCAGGGTCGTATTTATCCCGGCTACATCCATCAGACATCCACTCTCTGGGTTTATTCCCAATTAAATCAACAGATTTATCTCCATATACAATATTTATTCGGCATCTATGGCCAATCAATTTCTGGATTGCACATAAATCAACTGCAAATTTTCATGCGCTTTTTACGGCGCTTTCTCTTTGTGAGCTTTCGATTGTTCTTTTTTGATGGCTGGCATACATTCGGTGATTTTCCTCTCGATACGAAAGGATGGTCTGCTCTCCTTTCAAAGGCTTAAGAATTGTTCTCCTTGGAAAAGTATGTTTTTAAGTTCCCCCTTGAGGATATTGCTGGCTCGTTCCCCTGCTCTCCTGCAGTTCAATGGCGAAAAGTTTGCCAAGTCACTGGCTGGACGAGCACCAGCAGCAGCAGCAGCAGACTGATCTCTTTTATTCCAGCTTCCATTCTGGCTTTTCAGCTTTTTGGCCAGTTGCCCGGCAACGGCAACGGGAATGGGAACGTGAGCGTAGTTCAAGTGCCAAGTGCTCGACAACAGCAACTTTGATTAACTTACCAGAAACGGAAATCCAGTGAGAGTGAAAGAGAGGGAGAGAGCGAGAAAAGCGAGATGAAAATCCTCCTTGGCATCTGTCCCCCATTTCGTTGTTGCGCCCCATTAAACCCACACGCATTCGAGACACTTGGAGATCCTTCTTTGAGGGGAAAAGCGAGTCCAGGGATCTGCTTTGTTTCAGTGTAAATTGTGAAATTACTACGCATGCAAATTAATTGCCAGGACATGCCACAGACTCGGATGGAAAGCGGCAGGCGGTGGCCTAACCTTTGTGGCCCCCGTCGCGACAGAGAAGTGGATTAGCGGTTTATTCAATTTCATTTAAATGCAAAACATTGGGAACAAAGGCCCCAGAGCCAAGGGTCAACGTCGGGAACTTTCACCCACACAAAAAAAGTTGAATTAATTTTCATGAATGAGATTCCAGCGATGGAAAGGAAGGTCCTCGTTTAAAACTTTGGGACATTATAGAACAGTGCCTCATAAAGCGGCACAAACTTTGATTGATTTTCATAAAGTTCTGATAAATTGAAGCCCTTTGGCCGAGCAAAGTATTCCCTGCCCGAAAAACAATTTCCCTTTCCATTCGGAGTCCCTACAACCTGAACAGACAGGCATAAGTAGAGGAAGGGAAAGTCTTAGCATGGAAAATAAATTACATGGAACCCTGTTCCTCCTTCTCCTCCTCCGAGGGCTCTCTGTTATGGAATATGAAAAAACACCTGCTGATTGCTTACAGTACTTCCCATGGAACCCAAACATTCGACCCTCTGCCCCGGCTCCTGCCGTCTCCTATTCAGCGTCTTGGCAGCTATTTATGAGAGCTTTTCGCTTTTTATTTTGCATACACCAAAGGAGTTTCCTGCGCTCCTGCGCTCCTGCGCTCCTTGTTGTGGCTGTTGACACATTTAATGCTGATTAATGGCTGTGCCATAAAGCATGCCACATATAAATGAATTTTAATGTGGCAGACGAGAGGCATTCAAAGCGAATCAGAAATAAACATAAATGTACTCGTACGAGTGTACGAGTGTACGAGTGTAGTGGACGGACACATTAATCTGCCATGAATTATGGTGATTGGTGCCCAAATATATGATTAGGGGCCTCTGACATATGTATAGAACTTGTGGTAATAGTCATATGAAAATTGCTTCCTATTATATTCCCTCTGTTTGGACATTCATTTCTAAAATCAACTCCACACTGGCATTTCTTGGTGAGAAATCCTAGCATACTTTTGGGCTGCCGAATGCAGCAGCATTTGTTGTGTGGCCAACATTCCATTGCATGCCGCAAAAATCCAATTTCTAATTGAAATGCAATCGAATGCATGACCCAACAGCAGCCAGCACACACCGCAACCTACAATAATCCACCCACAAAATGATCTGCCAGAAACATTCAATTAGCGCCCAAAGCTATGCTACAACTTCTTCCTCCCTCTCCCCGGCTCCCTAACTCTCTCTGGCTGCAGTCGCAGCCGCATTGCCAGTGCCAGTGCCTGTGGCAGTGGCAGTGGAAAGCCAATTAAGCAGTTGTTCATTAGGAAGAAAACCCTCCAAATGCCAGACCACGCCCTCAAACTCTGTAGCCGCAATTACCAGGATGCCACACTCCTTGTCGTTAGCCACCATTCCACCGTTGATTAGCCCAATGATTGAACAATTGGTTGGCTCGAGGGACGGCCGCGTGGCGTTAAATACCAAGACGGCAATAAGCCGAATGATGCTGGAAAAGAACTTGGGGAAAAGCGGTGCATTACTATATTATACTCGTATTTACACTCTCCATTTACATACACAATTATGTTCGCTGGCTAATTAAAACTCTTTATGTTGCAACACATTTGGCAAATGCAGAAAACCACATGAAAATAATGATCCAATTAGCGGGGCAATTGAAGAGTACTTAAAAGCAAATGTCCAGTAAAATGGCCGTTAATTAGTTAATGGATATCCAAGTAGTTAAAGTAGAGAGCGGGAGAGGGGACCTTTAGGATAGGGATTACCGGGACTAGGAGCGCCACAGGGACACATTTCACACATAAAAATAACTCCTCCATCAACCCTCGACGTCGAGTGCGAGTGCTCGTACGATATTTCAAATATTTATGGCATTATTTGTACATTATTATTGCCTTCTCTTCTCCTCTGTTTTATTCTCCTTCTGTTCTGTTCTTTTCTTTTCTGTTCTGTTGCTCTTTGCTCTTCCCGGGACCCCTGTCAGAGGTACCACTCGTACCTTCTCTTTCTGTTAATAAAAACAGAAATTATGAACACATGTAGAGGGGAAAGAGACGCAAACGGGGCACATGAGCACATGAATTGCCCTGGAAAATTGCGATGCTTTGGCGTTTCAATGCTGTATTCGATTTTTTTCCATTGCGCGTGTATTTTCCCAATGACACATGGCACGAGGAGTGAAAAATGTCGACGGCTGCCTGCCGTGTGTTCCAACAGAATTCACATTGGCAGCAGCATCGGTAGCAGAGTGGCAGCATTGGACGGGACAGGAGTGGCAGCATCGGTATAAAGAGGAATGGCAGCATTGGTAGGGACACGGACAGGGACAGGGACAGGAGTGGCAGCAGCGACGGGGACACACATTATTGACATAACTACAAACAATTTATGGGCAAACAACGGTTACGTTACGTCTCGTTACCCCCAGAACTCTACTGCCGAGCAGTGCCGTGCCCCCAGATCTCTCACAACCAATGAATGTTGGCTCTTGGCTGTTGGCTGCTGCCATCCGAGCCGTAATTGAATCTCGTTGTATGCAGCGCTCCCATTTTGTTGCCGTCTCGACTCCTGACTCTCGACGATTGCATTTTTGACAGCCCACACAGTTCGTGGCTTAAATAATAAATGAAATGACTTAATACCGTATTAAAGCATCAGGCGCCGTGTCCCCGATCGGCTGAATCATGCACAGCCCCCCTATGCACAAATCCCTTGGCTTCTATGCGCCCAACTATAGAATGTACATACAGTAGTGTACGGGTATGGCGGAAAAGGTCAAAAGACCTTTCGTTTCACTGAATGGTCTAGGGAATATCTGTGGGTCACTTCCGGACGGATTTTTTGGCGGAAAAATGTCAGAATAAATAATGAGCGGTCCGTACTCAGTTGGTGGAGTTAATGGATGTATAGTTACGAGGATTAGTGTAGGGTTTCAGTGTTGAACAACGTATTTAAGCGGGCATCTCCCAACACTGATCATTTTTAACTACTTCTTGCATTATATTCAAAGATTCTAATGCATTTTTTCTTCTTTTCCAGGTGAGTATTTCTTTACCTTTTGGACCCCACTCGTTCCTTAATTATTGCCAATTACTGAGTAAGTTATAGACCGATAAATCGCTTTTTTGCAGTTCAGATGTAGGACAACTTTTAAAGAGAAGGACCAAATCCTGCCAAGCCCTGACAATTCATTCTGTTTAATGCCATAGAATCATTCCCTATCCTTTCATGGGACTGCTGTATAGAATATTCCTTAAAACCCTTTGCATATTTCTCGCCTCGACTGGCAGATCCCTTGGTCTTTGTCCCTTCCGGTTCGTTCGCAGTTTCCCTTCCTTCCTTTCTTTCTTCAATCCTTTCGGTTTTTCAGTTTTCAGTTTTTCAGTTTTTCGTTTTTTAATTTGTTAAATTGTGTCTGGTGGCAAAACGAAAAAAAAGAACAAAAAAATAGGAACGAAAGGAAGGAAAAGTGGACCAAAGTTGCAGGCAGACAATGCCAACGGCAACAAAGTGGCACATGAGTGCAGGAAAGGGTGAGGCACTGTGGCACTGTGGCGCTGGCACTGAGACTGAGAGTGGGGCCGAATGGGTGATTTTAATTTTAAGTGCAAGTGCCATGACTTTTGCCAGTCACTGTGTGCGATGCAGCCTCCTCCACATGCCGCTGTTGCTGCCTTTCCGTTGCCCGTTTTTCGTTTTCATTTGTGAAATTAAATTTTGCATACGTAATGGTCGACGGTCGACGGTCGGGACGGGGCCTTTTGTCGGCGACTGTATCCGTCATGCCATCATGCATACTGGTGCCGTCGTCATGCATATGTGAGTGTCAGTCAGGCAGTTATTAGGAGCTGAAATGGCAAGACGTTCTTTCTGTTTCGCTCCGAGTTCTGCTCTGACTGCCATGTGCCTGTAATTAAAACAACTTTTCTCTGTCTCTGGCATCGTCTTGCTTTTCCTTTTTGCTCATCAAAATGCTCGCCATAAAATCCCTGGCTGCTGTTTGCTGGTGCTGGCTCTGCTGGCTGTCTTCCTCCATCATTGTCCATAACAATGAGGCACTGTCGACGACACGCTGGCTCATAAAGCTTTACGACCAGGCCAAAACCACACACACACAGACACTCTCCCATGTGCTTGCGCCTGTCTGTATGTGGTCTCGATGTTGCCATTTCTCCCATTCATAGCCCCATAAATGGGAGGGGATGGGATGGAATGGGATTGGATGGGTAGGAATCGCTTTGTTTGGACCGCTCGCAGGTGGTGCTGCCTCCACGTGGGCTTAAAATTAAATTATTGGTTTGTTTATGAAACAAAATGGTCATCAAATTGAGATTGTGATTGCAGATAACGCGCCAGGACCAACAGGATATGCTGGCCAGGCTATAAAGCGATTGGTAGGAGGCATAAAAATGCTGAGATACGAGTATGGACCCCCAAATGGGGGCAGCCTTAAGTTGAATAACGAGGCAGGAAAGTGGGGAAAAATTCCCTTTAAGGCGGTGCATTCTGCCCTTCCTTAAAGGTGGTTTTCCATTGCATTTTCCACCCAAAAGTGAGTTAGCCAAAGAGTCCAAAGAGTAATTCCTTTTCTTAAGTTTATTTTGACAATTGAAAAAGCAATTTAGGAGGAATTCTCATTCTCCTTCTGCAATTTCTTCTTTTTCTTTGGCCTACGGCACTCTAAATACTTTTTTGGGTGCTCCTCTTCCCTTATTGCATCCCTTCAGTCGACAGACGACAGACGACAGTCTTGGCCCCCGGCATTCATTAATTTACCGCAACATTCCCGGCATTTACCAACACTCAACCGCAGAAAGAGAGGAGACGACAAGCAAGTTCCCCTTCTCTCCTCCCTAAAAAGTATCGACAACAGCGATACAACAAAAAAAGAGGGAGCCGAGCAATAGAAAATAGTGGCAGAGGGAAAGGGGGAAAAAGTGGGAAAAAGTTTTGCAACAAATGTCCAAAAGCCACTTAACGGCGAATTAGAGCGCAACAACAGTAACAACTGCAGAGGAGAGAGGGGGGTGAAGAGGAAAATTGAGAGAGAAAGAGCATTGGGAGCAGCGACAACTAACTAACAAAAAAGTACAGTTAACGCTAAAAGGATACGCAAAACTTTTCAAACGTGCAAGAGCAACAACTTTCCCTCTTTCCGCCAAAGCAAACCGCAGGATCCCCCAATAGGATGAAGTGTTCTTCCCGTACAGACCCAGACCCATACCCCTTCCCTGCTGCTGCTGCTGCTGCTCCTTCCATCTGCTTTAAGTACAGTTGTGTACGCAGTTAATTGATGATGTCCCATCAAATTGTAACAACTTTCGGCTTTGGCCAAACAAATTGTAGCCTACTTTCGGATGGATAGCGGTTGCTCCACCACACACACACACACGCACACTCCCCAGAGAGACAGACAAACATACAGACAGAATTAATTGTCGCTGGGGTAAATTTGCATTGCAAACAACCACAAGTGAGAGAGAGAGGGAGAGAGAGCAGCGTTCTTTGCTGCTAAAAATTGCATAACAAAGTGTGGAGCATACACCAGCTATAGCCATCATTTAGCTTGCAAATTGCTTTTTTGGGGCTGGACAATCCACGCAATCCTTCAGCCCCACATCCCATCCCATCCCATCCCATCCGCGCTGGCAATTTGTCAGCGGAATCATGCAACAAACGCCACGCCACGTCTCGCCGCGCCTTCTCCTGATTGAGCATGTTTTTTGGTGGCAAAAGTTTAATTAAGTTTTGTGGCCTGATTAAATATGTAAATATTAATAACCCAGAGAGACAGAGTGGGAGAGCGTGACTCACGAGGAGAACAGTCTGCTCTCTGCTCTGCTCGGCCCTGCTCTCTGCTCTCTGTTCAGACCTCATTAAGCACAACTTAAACTATCAATCATCGGGCTGTTTGGCTAACGTTGGACATATTTCTTTCCGCCTCAATTAATCAGTCAGCGACAGGCTGTAGGAAGAAGTCGGACGAGAGACCTTGATCCGCCAAAGTACAGTCTATGCCCTAAATCATAGTTAGTCGTTGGATAACTGTTTTCCATGCACTAATTAAACCTTAATCTACTCTAAGTACGAGTATGAGCACGTGTGTATCCCCAGGCATTTCATATTTTAAGCAAAGCCTCCTTTCTGTTCCGTTCCGTTCCGTTAATTAAGGCAACTTCCGATGGCCGATAATGAGCATTAAATATGCATTGCATTTGGGATCCAATTAGGGAAAACCATTGCTGTATCGATTTCCAGCTGCAGATGTATTTACAGAGATCCACAGAAGATACACATACGCTTACTTTTCCCATTTTCAATTGCGAGTGCATGCAAGTTGAGGTCGTTTAATGAGCACAAGCACAACTGTACTTAGGTGCAGTCACGTGTGCGTGCGGCAAGCCAGAAGTCAGACAATCCTGTCGGTACCCAACGACAGAGAGAGGGAGAGACAATCCTGTAGCAACAGCATAACTTCAGCCATCCTGCAAATCAAATATGCAAATGCGGGAGAGGCGGGAGGAGCGGCAATCGGTAAACCATTTTACAACGTGTGCACGGGGCACGTGGAAGGTGCCGTGGTGGCATGCAACCCACAGCTCGACAAGTATTTGATAGCAGGAAATTTGCAATTTCTGGCATTAAATTTCCGCCTCAACATTCATTTCATCATCACCAGAACTAGCAGCAGCAGCCGCTACAGGAGGGGCAGAAGGAGTGGCAATGGCAGGTGGACTCTAAGGACTATAAGCATTATGCATTTGCATTATCCTGTTTCTCATAGTCGAACTGCATACGTGTGTCTGTAATTATCGAAGTGCGCTTCAGAGTATTAAGTTCTCAAAGTCTAAGGATCCAGTCAGCCAGCTTTCTCACCTTTTTCCTCATTTGGGCGGGGGCGTGGGCGTCGTGCGTGCCTCGAATACTCAAGAAATTGGAAATCGGAAAACTGCTCTCAAATGCTAAGCTTTCTGTTTATGTATTTTATTTTTCCTTGGAAGAGAGGCTACATTTAAGTGAGGAAGGAGGCGGTGGTTTCAAGGGGTTTTCATAGCTCAAATGACTTAGGCGAAAATATTACTTTTCCCCCTCTCCCCACTCTCCACTCCCCACTGCCTAGGCGAAAGAGAACTTTGGCATTTCTCTTCAGTTCGATTATGGTGCGTGAGGCATTGGCATTTTCATTCTATCTGCCACACGTGTGGCAGGAGGCAGCTCTTCTGCAAGCAAGTACCAACATTTTGCTTTGATTTTCTAATAACAATTTTGTTGGATTTTGATGTGGAATTGAATTTCACCCGACGATATGCTTAAAGGATATCATTTTGAAAGGGAAAATAAATATTAGATGCTGTGGAATCGAGGTCTTTAGAAATTGTATATGGTTATTCTGCCATTAAAATACCGACTCTATCCTCAGTTCCAAGAGTCAGTGTCTGACATTTTAGGCTATGAATTCCCCTCAGTACTGATATATTCTCCCCTGTTCGCCCTCAGGGCAATCGTCCAGCCTTGAAAACTCTTTCTCTTGAAAACATTTTCCCTAGCCCCATCGGGTGACCTCCTTCACATGAATTTCCATGTCTCACCTCAACAAAAAAAGAAAGAAACGGAAAAAAAGAGTCTTCCACTTTTGCTCTTTCTGTTGCTGCTGTTGACTTATTATCGTTTTATTTATATATATGTATATTCCCTCGCTGGCCTTGAGCCCACCACAGCCCCCACACCCCCACAGCCGCCACAGTCCACGTTATATGTCAGGTTTTTCTTTTCAGTTTTCGGTTTTCAGAGCTGCCTTTTTTGCATAAATATCCTTGCAGACCATGAGGAGAGGAGACCAGACCGCACTTGTCACACGTCATTTGATTTGCTACTTTTTCAAATGAACAAAACAGCAACAACCCAGTAGTCCCGGGGCCCAGAATACCTGAGGCACAACTTTGACAAACACTTGACGACGACGCCGACGATGTCGAGAACTCTGAATCGAGAGGAACTACTGAGAAGAGCTCGGTCTCGGTCTCGGTATAAGGCTCAGGCCCGGCTCAAGTGTTTTTTGCACAATTTCTTTTCAATTCAACAAAAGTGGACCGACGACCAGAGAGGAGGCCTTTCCTTTCCTTTCCTTTCCTTTCTGTACCGTACCCAACCCTCTCTTTGCCATGCTAAACATCTCTTTTTTTTTGTGTTGCTTTTTGTTTTAAAGGTTTCCCATCCTTCCATCCTCGTCATCGTCCTGGGGCTGCAAGGGGCTCCATGTAGTTTTGTATGCATAGAACTTGCGGCTTTTGGCCGTCCATAGACCCCCGACCTCCTAGAATCCTAGAGAACCATTCCTAGAGAATGAGTGGGTGGTGGTGTGGCAAAGATTTTGTCTTTTAGCCTGATTTGTTATTCATGAAAAGGCTGAAGGAAAAGAGTAGGAGAGGGCAGGCTGGCTGCCAGGCAGGCAGGCAGGCGGCTGTCGGGCTTTGGGGCCAAAAGAATGCGAATGGAGCCAAGGAAATGGTTAAGAAAATGCCGAGCACACTTCTGCGGTGTGCCAGAGAGGAGGGAAAGTGGGAAAAGAGGGTTAAGGATAGTGCATAATAAAGATGTTTGTTGGAAAGCGAGAGAAACTTTTCATTGAGTAGAGAACAGGTTGAGGAGGACCAAAAGGAGGAGACCAGGGCATTCTTTTGGGCCATTTCTGTACCAACGATTAGCGTCTTCTGTATTTTTGGGGTCATTGGAAGAGAATGAATCTCTCGACTTAGATAGAATTCTGTGGAAGTGGAAGTGACAGTCGTAGTGGCAGTGGCAGTGAAAGAGCTTCCACACAATACTGTTTTCTATTTCACTCAACAATTGTTCAGGCAAACAATCAGTGGAGGCATCAGACATCTGCAAACACTGGCTTTCTCTCTCCGTCTCTTGACTCGGCTTTTAGCAATTCAATGCACAATTCTCGGTGTTCTGTGATTCGGGTGTTCTCTGATTTCAGCTGCAATCTTGGCCCCAACGTGAGCTCTCGTTTTGCAGATTGAATTGGATTCAAGTGAAAGTTAAATAGCTGCAAATATTTATAGAGGTTTCCCCTGATAGTTCAGCACAGCTTTCCACAGAGTCCACTGGGAAATTTCGAGTACTGTTTCAGGGATTGTGGTGTTTCCGCATCCATTAGTATGCAAATCTCTAGGTAGATCTCTCTCTCTCTCTCTCTCTCGACCTATCCCTCAGCGCTTAACCTAATGAAATGCATCCACGTATTTAATGTAGCACAACACAACAGAACACGGAGAGCGACCTGAGGGGACAAATAGGGGACATTTGCATATCCCACATGCAATTTATTTATGCTAAATAGAAAAACAAGCAACGACAAAGGAATTTTATGCATATTTTCCAGCAAGCACCTGAAAGTATGAAAGTGTGAAAGTATGCAATGGACGCCTAAATAATGCGCATTAAAATGCAATTAGCTGGAACAGGGTGCATAACAACACAACATTGCATACTTTCAGGCATAGCATACACCACCGACAGTTACACCAACACTCCAACAGCATCATTCAACAACGAAACAGCGAAACACATATGCAAATGGCTGAGGAGGAAGACCCTCAATGTTCTGTGTGTCTGTGTCTGGTGGTGGCTTCTTTCGCAAGCAGCAGCCCCAGCCCCGGCAGCAGCAGTGCTTCAAGTGCCATTTGGGGTTTTGTTCTGCTTGGGTTCTATGTGTTTTTCATGCTGTGCCGCTTAAAAGTGTGCTAAATTTAGCAGAAGGCCGCGCCCCACAGCAACACCTACACACACCTCCACTGATGAGAGAGAGCGAGCTGTGTAATGAGCTAGAAATTAGTTTATGACGAAGGTCGTCCACAGACCGGTGTTCCAGTGTTCAGTGTACAAAAGTAGCAGACTCTCGAAACAGAGCAGACAGCAGTTTTTCGGGGGTTTCGGGTTGTTTATGCAAACAATTATAATAGGCCTGAAATGAAATTTTAAGCTCTTCATTTCTGTCACATGCGCGACAAAGATAAACAACGGTGGTGGAAAATGATAGGCCGAAAGTCGAAGCCTTGGATACCCTTAAAGAAACATTGGTGTGAGGTACAATCATTCGATTTCTATCAACTTGAATGAGTTAACAGTAGTATATGGGGTATCTAAGTCGTTTCACTGCAAACATCTGCCCCAAATCGTAATACCCTCCCTCCCAAGGGTACGCACACACACACACAAAAACCCTGACATGGGCTGAGGCATTTTGTTTACCCAAGCTGAATATGAAATGTATGTTGGATGGGAGGAGGGGCAGGAGGATGAGGAGGAGTGTTTCTGTTAAGCTCTCAGCTTTTGGCAGAGCAGAGAATTCTAATTTTGCAGCAGCTCCTGGATCTGAGGTATCTATAAGTATACTTTTTAATGCCCGCCCCGCTTGCAGAGCTGCTGCTCTGGCAGCCATCGATAAATAATGTTGTTTTTTTCTGTGTGGCATGCTTCCAGGCGCTTAAGAGTGCGTGTGATTGCGAGCGTATCTGTGTGAGTGTAGCAGAGTGCATGTCCGCATGTGTGTGCGCTTGTCATAAATCAACATTTACATCGTGTTTATGTTTTTTGTGTGCCCGACAGACCGGAAAAGGTAACAGACTTCGAAAGGTGGAATGATGGCTTGAATTGAATGGAAAAGGAGTTTGGGGAAGGGGCCAAATGTTGGCTTGGCATTTAATTATAGTAGATTGCGTGCGTGTGTCTCCCCTCCATTCATTTGTCCTTAGATTGATGGGGGCCTTTGAATGGAAATAAATATTGAGGCAGATACAAACAAAAATCTACTTCATTAAAGGAAACGATGGGAGATTTGCGTGAATCGAATGGGCATTTGATTAACAACAATGAAAGAGCCAGGAACGATATTCCTCATGCTTTCATTTAATATACTACATATTTGTCTTTGTTAAGTTCCATCTTCATCTTCATCTTTCGACTTGCGCTGGGCTGTGTCTGCTCCCCGACATCCTGTTCTGTTCCATCCCCAAAACATCCCACAAAACATTAATTCATCTAACCCTAAAAGCAAAATGTTGTCAGACTTGACGATAATGTTGTTCTTGCTGTTGAGGAAATGCGTCCAAATGACTTTTCATTTCGTCTGAAGCTTCTACAATTAAGGAGTGCAGAGCCGGAGTTAATGGGAAAGTGAACCCTGTTTAGGAACCGCTCTGGGATTCTTGTCTACGCCCCTGACACTGACTCTGACTGGAGAAAAGCTATTCAATTAGCCCATAAAAGCACAGTGGTGGCCACATGGCCTTGCGGCACTGCGGTGGGAATGGAAGTCAGTCTCTGGCTCTCTCTCCACATATGAAATTAACGATTTCTGAATTAGTTTTCAATGTGTTCGCCGCTGAATGGCAGTTGGAGAGCACTCTTACCTTTACTCTTCACTCTGTGCCTTTCACGGTTCCAGGGTTTGCCTTGATGTCGGATTTGAGTGCTCAAATTAAATGCAGATGTCGAATAAAAGTTTTTCCATGTCCCTCTGGCATTTCATGTACTTATACTCTCGTATCCATTGCCATTACCCTCCTCAGTTATGAGAAAAGTTGCAGAAAATGAGAAAAACTCTTCACAGATGCTAATGATATCATACGAATTTATGAGAGTCTGTGGAGGAGTCGACATCTGTGGAGCAGTATTTGGTGGACCAGAAGTGAAAGCATTATTTTAAAGTCATCTCAAGGCTTAGGTCTTCCAAAGATACGGTTTATCGATGCTACTAGTAGTATGGTATCGGTTCTTGTGGAGTAACATGTATCGAATTTGGAAGAGATTTTAATGTCCCTTTTGTATTTTAGGGATAAGTTGTTTGAATATCTCTCCGTAAATCACTTGTATTTCACGAGTAGTTAAATTGAAAGAATCTTAGTCTCGAAATTTATTCAAGAAGAAAAGTTTATGGCCTTCAGCCCCACTGTATCCTCTTCTCTTTTCGATATTAAATACTCTTTGGGTCATGCACTTTTGTTCTATCCCTTTCGATTTTTTGATAAACTTTCCTATAATGCTCTCATTAAAAATACATGTGAAGCAACGCTTTTCCAGACGCTTAGGAGGATGATACAGGCGGAGCTGGCCGCTCGCTCACATTTGAGGGCCAGAGAGAGATAGAGAGAGACAGACTTGCAGAGGGAGGGGGAAACTCTGGCTAAATATACTTTAGGGTTGCCAAAGATCCAACGTCATCATAACAGCTTTGTTTACGACGCCTCGACCTGGCCTTGACTGCCGAGCCGAACTCTCGAACCTTCCCAAAAAGAAACCCTTGGCCTTTTGTTTGACCTGAAAAAATAGAGAAGAGAGCCGAAAGCAGAGAATACGAGTATTCCTAAGCTTTGTGGATTTTCATTTTAATGTTTGTGTGTGGCACAGAGAGGCACAGAAACCGCAAAGTCATAAGCCCATTAGCCCATGGGATGGGATGGGCCCATAAGCGGATGGTGCCCCCGGCTGAGGCATTGTTTTAGGCAGTCCTTGTCCCTGGCTAGGGTTCTCCATTGCCTCTTGCTCTGTTGATGCGGAAAATGAGCAAGGAAATAGAGAAAATCAACCACACACACAAGCACTCACAGGAAGGGCGGGGATAACGACACCGAAGCCACAAGGACGTCGGCGGAGGAGACGACAAGGTCTTGTTAGGTTAAATTATGCATGGATGCCACGCCCACCTCCCATTACAGGCACATGCATACACCTTGGCATTTGATAATTGAGAGAGCAGAGAACCAGACCAGAAAACAGAAACTAGAATCAGAATCAGGCAGCAACAATCATCCCGCCCCAAGAGGGCTGTGCCTTTGGTAATTCAAAACAAACAAGAAGGATGTACATAGTATGAATCTTTTCGACTAGAAGATACGCCCTATAGGAGAACTACTTGCCATGGGGAATGTCGGTGGTTAATACTTGAAGCAGTACTCTCAGGAGTACCTCCTGCCAACACCTTTTCAGAGACCCACAAATAAGAGAACTATACCCACATAATGAAATTCATTTGAATATTTAAACACAGCCACACGCTCTTCGAATACATCAAAGAAACCGCACAAATTTGTTAAGCAATTGTTGCGGTCAAATAAAAGCCCCCACAGAATGGCCCAAATAAAATAATATTTCAGCCAAGAAAAGCTTTTGGGGAGCTGCAACATTTGGCCAACGAGAGCCAATATTTGCCCAATAAATAATAAGCAAAGCCACAGAATGTGGCCTCATCTGGAATATCGTATCGTATGCTTTGCGCAATTCAAGTGCTTCGTTGGCCAGAGAAAGTGCAGAAATCGAGCAATTGAAGCATGAAAGTATTTACAGGGAAACACTCGTATGAAAAGCAGGAAAAGCCACACACACACACACACACACACACACACGTTCTGGGAAGGGGGTTTTCTTTGCTGGACTTTTTATTCAATCGCTATGGAAATTGTGAGCTCAATAGCCACGAGTAATACTAGTATCTACATATGTATGGGATGGAGGGACTTGTCCGCTTATTGAATCCACAGATAAATAAAAGATTCATAAAGATTCCAGTTCTTGCCATGATTCATTTCCCAGACATCTGTTTCCTTCAAAAGTTTCTCCCCCAAATACGAGTAGTAGTTCATATAATTTGTTCACTTTTCATTAAGCAACTTCCCAGGATTTATATTAACGATAAAGTGAGGGAAAGGAAAGGAAAGACCCTGCCAGAAGAACTTCCCCAAAAGTAACCTCCAACGAGGAAATTGAAATGCAAAACTCGTCCTCCGACAACAGTCTTTTCGTCTGTCTATTGCAGAAGAGCTCCCAGTCCTCCAGAAACCCCCTTAAATAAATAAATTCTTGCAAAATTTGCAGAAAAATAAAACAAAAATAAAAAAATGAAGGAGGAAAAGTACAAAATGTTTTGTCTTGGGCAGAAGTAACGAAAGCAGAAGGAACCGAGAGATACTGGAACAAAGATACAGAACGACAGACAGACAGTCGGACAGACAGACAGTCAGTCGGAGGAGGAGAGCAAGGAATAAAGCGAAAGACAAATGCAAACGACAGGACAACCATTTTTATGGCCCCAAAGGATAAGTGTATTACAACAGCAACAACAACAACAACAACAACAACAACAGATATGCCGGAAAATTTATATGCAAACGGAAGAACAGGGCGTGGCGTTGAGATTGGGGTTATCCGAGCGGAGGGCAGGAGCAGAACGTTAGTTTTTTGCTCGGGGCGCGTGTAAAGCGTTCAAACATTTTTAATGTCCATCTGCGTGAGGATTAGCATAAAATCCGCTGTCCTTTGCCCGACCCAGGACCCCCCAAACTCTGCTCTCTGCACAGACGTGAGGTAGAACTTTATGTCCGCTTAGCCTTAAGTACGGGTCTGGCTGAATGAATGGATGGATGGATACCCTTCTGTGTATTTATACCTTTCGAATGTCTTGATTTCTCTGCAAAGCTTACACAGTTTATGGTCTTTAAAGTATGAGATTACCCAATGAAAATGTTGGGCATTCAAATGGGATAAGTTGAAAGGAGAGCGATAAAATTTATAAGCCTACAGTAGGGGAAACAGAGATATTCCTGAAAAATCAGAGACCCTCTTGGAAAATCTTCACTCTTTGTGTGTCTTTCGTTATTTATTTTCTTAGAAATGGTCTTTGAAGTCTGTTCAAGGTCGAGCACTTTGCATATCCTTAAATATATATATATTGTACACACTTTATCCATCCCTACAATACAATAATCTAATATATGATCTTCCACTTACCTCTTCTCTCATTCCAACAGAATGCGATCGTTCATCGAGGAAAATGAGAAGAACGATCCTTTGATCAATGCTCCGGATAAGAAGAACAATCCGTGGGCTGAAAAAGGCAAATGCGTTATCATGTAATATTATCGTAAACCACAGAAATACCGTAATACCTATGATAACCAGCCAAATAACATCAGTAATAATAATGCAACAACAACAACCCATTCAAGACCAACAACTGCAACTGCAACAGCAACAGCAGATCAACAATACCAATATTTAAACCCTACCACAGACAGCAATCGATGTAGCAGCCATAGAGATGGTGCCCAGGATGATTCCTCCCCTCCGTAATAATGATGATTCCGTAGGTCTAATACCCGTAGAGCTGCAGCAGCAGCAGCATTACAACAACAACTATTACTACTACTACAACTACAATCTGAGCTATGTCCCCGAGGACTGTGCCCCGGGCGGCAGCCGGCGCCCGAGTCGCCTCCAACAGCTGAAGCGTCGCACACAGCACGAGCTGCAGCAGTGGCCGATGCTCATGCAGCTGCTGCTGCTGGTCCTCTGGCTGAATGCCCGCTTCTGGCGGATCGTCGACGAGCAGGTGACGTACCGGAGGAGGCGATGGCATTAATTTGGGGCAGAGAGATCGAAGGAGTAGAGCGGAGCAGAACAGGAGGCGACGCAGGATGCCACGCAAACAGGTGCTGATAATGGTGTTGCTTGGTATGAGATCGATCTAAGCTTAAGTTGAATCAAAAATTATGCCCAAACTCTCTTTCAAATCTCATCTCAATAAAATTAATCAAAACTTAGGCTGCAAAATATAGTCAAAGCAAAAGCAAAATCATCTACAAATGTAACACAGAGAACCACCCATCCCGAGAGAGCAGAAACTCTAAGAACAACAACAACAGCAACAACAACCTACAAAAACAACAACAATAACAACAACAAAATGATAGCGAGAGCTCTAGCTGCTCGTTACATTTTGCTCACGCACTACTCGTTTCATCATCGTATCGTGATCGCTCTCGTCACATTGTGACCGCTCTGTCGTCTCGACTCGTTTCTGTCTCTCGTCGTCTTATGCTCGTCTTTCTCTTTTTCCTCTCTCTCTCTCTCTCTCTCTCTCTCAATCGTTCATCTATTTTTCTAGCTATCGTTCCCTAGTACTACAATTATTGCTACTTCAGTTCCAATGCATGCCATATACATTCTTAGAAGTTTCTTTTGATATCGCTATATATTTTCCTCTGTTCTTCCACACCTACTCCACCAATGCAACCCACATCAATCGTCACATCAATCATCATCCCAAACCCACCCAAAAACCAAAATAGTCCACACACTAGTCGACAAAACGCTAACTCAATCATATCAATCATGAGACAAGAAATAATGTCAAAGCCTCGATAAATGTAACCCACCCATCATTCTGTAGAAGAAAAGCCTTAGAAGCGCCCCCCAAAAAGTAATCCCATTTTATGTTAACCAGCGAAACCGAAGAACCGAAGAAGATCTACTATGAACTTTAATCCAAAGGTTTCCCCGCCCTAAGCTTGCCTAAGAACCAAACTGAAACTAAACTAAAAACTATCCCAACAGCAAAAACAAAAGCAAAAGCAAAAGAAAAGAAAAAGAAGAGAAGTAGAATCGTATTTTGAGTAGCGCTTTTTGATTTATTTGGTAGCCAGGCAAACGCTAACCGAAACAGAAGTTTTAATTGTGTTTTTCAACGTAAAATATAAAATATAAACTATGGATAATATAATTTTATATACAACATACATACTATAGAGTTATAAATTTAAAGGCAGACGCTGTAGATGATTACTCGATCGATGATTAAGCTTTAGTTCTAACAGATATGTTACTTATGATTACCTAGCGACAATTATTATATACGCAACAGACAACAAGCAAACAAACAAACAAACAAACAAACAAACAAACAAACAACACACAACAATTACACACGAAAGATACGAAGAAAAACTAAAAACTAATTGACGTAGTAGAAGAACCCACGATATTTATACGAGTATATGGATCATAGTTGAAAAAACAAATAACAAAACGATTAGCGAGAAATATTTTAGTGAAAAATCCAAAAAGTCAGCTGAAACTTTATATGTTTAAATGCGAAACTGCAAAATGGACTTGAAACAAGAACAAACAAGAGGAAAACTATATTATATTATATTATTAACTATTATTACGAGTATATACGATATTGAGAGGGCGTGCCCCAGGGGCCGACCAACAACAAGAAACAAAATAAGGCGCTGTTCAGCTAATCGAGAAAATATATAGTGAAAATCGTTTACGTTTAATAAAATACTAAGTTCTGCTTATCGCTACGCGAATATGATTTCCATTTACAACTTAGGGATGATATATGATTTCAGCATTAGAAAAGAAAAGACAACAATCAGAACACACCAAAACACACCAAAACACGCCAAAACACAGACATTCCACAGACACACATTCCACATTACGAGGCTACCACTGAGGTTGCCCCATGATGAAAATACTGCGAAGTGAAATATAGTTAAGGAAACATTCGACGGGGGGAATACCCCTTGAGAGAAAAACCTATGAAATAATCCAAAATATATAGCACATTTAATGTTAATCTTAAGTTGAGGAACAAACAAACGTAGAGAAAATTCAGCAGAGAGCGTAAAATTAATTATACGAGTAAGTAAGTCGCGCAAAAGACCCCAAAGACACCAGACAACAGAGAAACCGAAAGGTAAACAGCCTACAAAATAAGCAGCAAACGAAACGAAGATGCAGAAGAGAAGCAAAATCACCAAATAATTAAGGAAACACTTCACCGAGAAGCGAGAAACGAGAAGCAGATGAACGATGATGAGGATGGAATGGAGCGAGTGCTCCTAGCGAGTGCTCGCGAGTGCTCCTAACGAGGAGAGCGGAGATACAGAAAAAGCAAACAAACAATAGAAAAACACATATTTAGTGGTAAATTTTAAGAAGGAAACACTCTGCAATCATACGAGAGCTCTGGGAAAACCGAAGCGAAGCGAAGCTACATCGAAACACACACCTTTGGTGGAAGCACAAAGTTGCATCCTGCTACCAGAAAGAACGATGCAACAACCCAACAAAAGTGTTTCCATTTCGAAGCAGATGCAAAAGCAGACACACAAAAACTAAATTAAGGTATTGGTGGTTACAAAAATATTATATATGTATAACTAATTGATGTTCGGAAAAGACGACGATGAAATAACGATATAATCAAAAAGGCCCGAGGGCTGCCAATGACACGCTGCAATCCAGCGGCATTGCCAGACCTCACAGACAGGAGACCGTTGTGGCATAGGGAACATGTCTGGCATCAGCGCTGCATGTTCCGTATCCATCTTGACTGGTAACGTCTGTTTATTGGAAGTTGAAATCAAATCAAATTATATGAATATACGAATATATATATATGTGTATAGTGTCGTACTCAAGAGTGTCATCGAGTGTCGTGCCACAGGCTCAGGCTCGCAGGCTGAGAAGCGTTTAAAAGAGTTCCAGATAGTAGTTTTCCGGGGTCCGACTGTACACGCCACTCAAGAGAGCACTAAGCACGCCGAGTAGCCGGGCACGGAGTCCCGTCGAAACGGGTGTGAGGGTGCCACCAAAATTGAACGATTGAACAGTCGGCCAAAGGATTGATCTTTTTTGAGAAGAGAAGTCTCCTTCGATGATGTCCATGTCATACGATTTCCACGAGGCCTGGACTGAGTCTCTGCCACGAACACCGCTCGAACAGTCGCTCCCTAAAATATACTCGCACTTTCGTCAGTATTTAATCGAACAAATCGTTAATTAACATTCCAAATAAATACAATTAAATATGGGAAAGTCATTTTAGGAGCGAAGTGAAGTGAAAAGAAAGAGAAATGGTAAATTTTAGTCATTTTCCAGCAAGTTATAAACTATATATAAATGTTAAAGTAAATATTCAGAAAGACAATTCTTAATTGATCGAAAGAAGTAGATCGATCGATCACTTATCGACTCGAGAATTCAATTAAACTCTCGAAAGGTCGATGGGTGAGACGCGCAACCAGGTGCCAAACGGTTCGATAGACAGAAGGTTCTGCCTTGAGCAGACCTTTGGGGCGAATGCCGGGAAAAAATTATGAAAAAAACTAATTAAATATAAAGAACACACGATTCTCTAGGCCGTAAGTTGATGTTACAGTTCATTGAAAAGCGTTTAAATATTATATGGCATACCAGAATATTATGGATTAAACCAGCATTAACTATATATACATATATATGATATGATATGATATCGATACAACAATATATTGCAAGTATTCAAATATTCATTGAAAAACATAAAAGAAACTTTTATTGTTACAATTTTAGGTGTAAGTCACGTAACAGATAAGATATTTGGACATATAGGTTACGATTCTTACGATATATAAACGATAAAATGATTGATTCTTAAACTTGTCGAATTGCGAACTCAGACAAACAACAAAAGCACGGTGCCACACAACATCCACAGGCTAAACCAGAAACCAAAGAAACCAAACAAAACCAAACAAAACAAACAAAAAAAGAAAACCCAACAAAACAATTATAATTTAGTCAAAGGAAAATCTAAAGAAAATCTAGCTAGTAAGTGAATTTTAACGCAGCAAAGCAAACAACAACAACAACAACAACACAACAAGAAACAAAAGACAAAACTACACGAAAAGAAAGATCGAAAGTCATAGGAGGAAGGAATAGGAGGAAGAAGAATTCACCATAATGAAAGCAAAAAAAAACACGAAAACTCAAAATAGTATGATATAAACGAACATGTATTTAGCTGTTAACAAAAACCAAAAACCAAAAACAAACAACAAAAAAACTACTAAACAAATGGAAAACCAAAAACCAAAAACCAAATACAGCAAACAGAAAACCGAAAACAAAGAAAAACCAAAGCATAAGTATGATTATCATTAAAGGAACTTCTCTAAATAAAAAGTAAACTTTGAAAATCCTTAGCGGAGAAAAACTACCCTCTCTCTATAAAAAAAACCAAAAAACGAAAAACCAACAAAAATACTGTCGATTGTGTTTTATTTCCCCCTCTCCCCCCAAGACCTTCGTCGACCGAAAGAAAGCTTTTCCCACCAGAAAATCCTCCCAGAAATATCGATGTTGATGATGATGCCTTGCTTTGTGTGCTTTCCTCCCCTCCCCCCTCTCTTTTTCCTTTGCCTTGCTTTTGCTTGAGTTTTTGGTATTTATTTGGTATTATTTTGGTATGTTTGCGGTATATTTGCTTCTTTGGGCTGTACATATAATTATTGTGCCTGCGCTTGAGCTTCGTTTTTGAGCAAAATCTAAATGTCTTTCTCCACATTACAACGATTTGCACACTTTGGTGACCCCGACCCTCTGAAATATGTAGCTTTGGTGACCCCTGACTTCTGCGTCTGAGGTGTGTGTATGAAGGGTGCTCTTCTTTCAGCTTCATCTTCAGGGATCGACGTAAGTAGATATATATGAAAATGAGAGCCTGAGAACAAAGGGCTGAAACCTATGACAGTTCCTCAGAGGCGAAGTCAGAATCAGGCATCTGCTGTTCGCAAGCAACTTTTATCTTTTCTTGGCAGGCGATAAGGAAACTTTTTGTAGTGCAAGTTTTCCTATAGAATTTTCAGCAAGTTCTCGGAGAAGTTTCGCCTCCGGAGTGGAACATGTTTCGTGTAATTAGCAAACGGTGCGTATGCGTAATGACATTACGCTTCAAGTAAGTACATTAAGGAGCTAACGGCAAAACGGTTTTCCAACAACTGAAACAGCAAACGACAGAGAGAGAGAGACAGAGAGAGCGAGTACATATCTCTTTCTGTCGCTTCCTTTGTCCAGCGACAATTCAATTAAATACCAGACGATGGCTAGGACTAGGACTCCTCTCCGTTCGCATGGCAATTGAAATGCAATGATGTTTAAATATTGCAGATACACTCGTTCAATCGCAGTGGCACCCGTATATTATAGATGGGTGGGTGGTGCGGAATGGAAACAGCTCTCGTTTAAGTACAATTCGAGCTTAACAAATCAATTGGCAGTCGGTGAACTGTGCCAATGACTGGCACTCGCTTGGATTTGATTAGAAAATGGATTGGAAATTGCTGTTCGCCTTTTGTCTCGATAGAACAATGAATCATTTGAGAGAAACTCTTTTAATTGCTTCGGATCATAGATGTTTGTGGAATAAATAAAGATTTTCAATGAATCACAGAGCAGTTTTTGTGTGTTTTATTTCAAGGGGGGAGTACATATATTGCTTTTCAGGAAGCTGATTTTCTTTCTTTTCCGCATTTAAAATTCGTGGTAAGTGGCTCGTATACTCGTATCTCCAGCTCAAGTGGCTCTGGCAACAAAAAATCTACATATTTAGACACATTTCATATGCAAATTGGGGCTTCGAAATGGCAGCCCGTACGAATTTATATGCCAATTGCGAAAGTGTGAAATTAATGCGGCCCTGGTGAACGATCCCCGGGATCCGACGAGAAAAGGAAAAAACATACAACAAGCAGTCCGGAAGTGTTTAAATTACCATGAAGCTATAAAAAAAACGAGAAGAGACAGCCCCAAGGTGGGGCCGGTCTGCTCTGTTGGTATTTATGACCCACCGTTGTCCTCGCATCAAGTATTCATTCCCACTCACTCACTGATTCACTGACAAAAAGGTCTCCCGGCATGTGGTCGTCTCTTCCAATCAGTAATTCAAAAGCAGGAATCAGCGGGAGATGATATGGGAATGATTCTGTTTGAAGGTTGAGTGATGGGAGAGGAAAGAGTGCTCCCATTGGCTCTGTTCTTTAAGCCAAAAGAGTTATCTAGTTAACCGCACAATCACAATTTGCATATCGATTGACAAAAGTGCAGTGAAAACTGTCAGAAACCGCACTGATTTCCCTACGAATGAATTGCAAATGGGATTCCAAATCGCCCACACTGCTGATTGGACTGCAATCGAATATAAGCCCGAGTACTCCGACTATGCAAATCAATGACAGACACAACTGTACTTTCCATTCAAGAGTTAAATGTGATTACTATTCGACTGAATGAATGAACGACTGAATGGCAGGCAGCACACAAAACAGCTGGTAATTACAGTCGACAAGTGTTCGGGAGACCCTTTTATTCACTCACTCACTCATCCACCCATCCATCCATCCATCTATTCATTCATTCACTTGCAATTTGTTTTGCTCTGTTTGCCATTTTGGCGCCTCAGTGTCGACATTTTCTACGCCATTTGCCTGTCTGTCCGCATTTCCTTCCTTCCGCTTCCTTTCTCCGTGCCACCGTGCCACCATGCCACCATGCCACCATTCTGGCATTCAGTCTCTCTCTCCCGTGGCTCTCATTAAATGCAATCTCTAATGCAATTGACATGGCTTGTCTCTTGTCCTCCTCTGCATCTCTTCTTCCTTTAGAGACCTTCGGCCTTGGGGTTTTTGTGATTTCTGTAGTTCAGTTCTCTTCCTTCTCTGCTGTTTGAATATGAAAATTACTTTGGGTGTTGGCTGATTTTTAATGAGTCGTTGCCACACAGAATAAGCACCAGAGACAGAGATCCTGGCTCCCGTCTCATCTCTAATTAACATGTCATATCCGCCTGGGGGATTCCTTATCGAGCATACGCAGCGTTGGCCATAACCACCTCCTGGCTTCCAACTTTCCCCAATTCTCCTGGGGGATCTGGTCCTCCTCTCAGGTGGGAAAGCAGCAGAGCAGTCAACGAACTGTCAGCACAGGGATTTATCCACCAAAAAAAAAAGAAGAGGGAAAGCCAACTGTTTGACAGTCAGCCTTAGTTACCATCTGACTGACGGACAGGCTGCTTGACAAGCTGTAACCAGAACCAGAAGTCCTCCCTCCTCCCTCCTGCATCCTGCATCCCTAGACCCCAACACGTGGCTTGATTTATATTTTATTTAAAAAGTAAAAGGGAAATTATCAGGTTTTACTGTTGGTTTCTCTTTCTGTTCTTTTTTTGTGGAGATTTTGGGGGTTTTTTTGCATAAAGTTTGTTTAACGTTTATCTTGCGGTCGCTTTGCGCTTTTTGCATGACCGGCAAAAGTTTCTTTGAGGCCGCGGCCTGCCGACTCTGGCGACTCTGCCTGGTGATAAAAAGAGCTAAAAGGAAAAGCCAGTGCCAGAAGGAGGTAAAAAGCCACTTTAAGTGAAATTTAAACATGAATAATGAAAGGGGAATGGAATACGAAGGAGTGCCTGAAATAGTGAAAGGTCACAAAATTAATCAAGAATGTAAAGTCGGGACTTTTTGTGGAAAGTTTTGCAAAAGTTTTCGCACTGTTGGTTTCTAGTTAATTTAAACGGTTACAGAACATGCAAGAGCTTCGAAGTGAAATATGTCTGTTTTATCCAATGGAAACTTCCAGGGATTCCAACTATTTAGTTATTGATGGAAACACTACGTACTTCTTTACTGGTACAAAGTGGAGGATAATGGAGAGTAGTTTATAGTCTTTAAGGGTTTCAGGGTGGAAGGTTCTGTTTTGTCTCACTCCCAAAAATACGCCTCAAGTCGAGGCTGCGGTTCAATCACGTTACATCCACTTTGCTTTCATGTTTTCCATCCCATTTCACCCCGGCCAGCCATTTAATATTTTTCATAATTTTTGCAGGAATCACCCGAGGGTCCTGTGGACCCTCCGCCTCCTCCTGTTGATGCTCGACCAGGTGTAAAGAAATGTGGCCCCAAGTCAAATCTTATAAGCATTAATTCTCATTAAATTTAATTGCAACCGACTTGGGTTGCGGCCAGGTGGCAGCCATATCCCTATATATATCCCGTGTGTCCTGTGACCTGTTGGCTCTCCCATGTTCGTGGCACAATTATGCAAATGACTTTTGGGTTGTCCCGCATTCGCGAGAACGGAGCCGATTAACCCTTTTGTGTGGCGAGGCGTTGAAAGGTTCTGCACTCAATTACGGTGAGAAAAGCGGGGCAAAAGTATTATCACCTGCTACCCAAAAAAGCGGAATCAGAACAGGGCTCCTTCGGCTCCTTCTTCTCATTCAGTAGATCCACAATGAAAGCTGAAACACTTAGCACTCAATTGTTGGTGGATTGTCGGGAAAAGCACCAAAAAGTTTTCCACGCCGGCAGCGAGAAGCAGAAACTAACTAAACTGCCAATTCCACTGCCATTCACCGACACGGGGATGGAGAACAAGAACAAGAGCGAGACCCCGAGACCCCTGCACCGACGAGAGGGAATAAAGAAAATTTGTTTAGCAACATTTTCAAACGGTTTCCATTGGCGTGAGTCAAATTAATTTCGAGTGCCAAGTGGTGCTCTCCCTGGCACCATCTCCTCCTCCTCCTCCACACCCCCATCCTCATCTCAATTAATTTTCCAGCTGCCAGGAGAGATATAGAGGGAGGAGAAGTGAATAGTGGAGAGGAGATAGAGAGTACATATAGAGAGGGAGGAGCACTCGAATAGTTGAAGGAACAACTTTAATATGTGGTAGGGCTTCCACGAGCACTATTTGCTTTCTGCGGTTCCGCTTTCCCTGCAATTTGGTGAGTGTTTTGCCAATAGTTTTCCTGCTCCCCTCATTCGGAGGAGGATACTCTGCGGCTGTGGCAAGGGATGTGAATAATTAAGTAAATGAGTTAGTTTCTAGGAGATTGTATAAGGATAATACCCGGATAACTCATTCACAATTCGTGGGATTACAATTAAACGTTCATATGTCAAAGAACGTGACTCTAAAAGGCTTTGTACAAAGTTTCCGAATGTTATCCCATAAACCCCACCTAATATATGGATTACAACACTTATAAATCCTCTTCGCTTTTGCTTTTTTCGTCCCTTTTCAAAGCCTAAAACAATATAAATAATAAAAAAAACACCATACCCAATCACAAAAAACCGTTCAAGTGTAAAGATCCCCCAATGCAAAATCCGATTTTCACGCTCAAAAAATACACTGGCCCTGGAATAAATTGAGAAAAAATAAATCCAAATTGACGTGTAAGCAAAAACTATTCACGCATAAAACACAGAAATTTTCCACAAATAACAGAGAGGGCGGCGTGGGGCTGTAGAAATCAGGCAGGAAATCAAAAGAAGAGTGAGAGCACACAAGAGCACAGGCGATGAATACGTAACGAGAGAGCGCCAGAAAGTATGCAATGCGAAACGCGAGCGAAATTCAAATGAAACTACAAAAATAAAATAAATGCTACCGAAGATTGAGATACACTTGAAGATCCATCGAGACTAAGGTTCGGATGCAGATCCAGAATATGACCTAGAATCGAAGGAGCTTCCTCACTGACTTTCTCCTTCAGTCAAAGTTCGTAATACCCTTTCATTAGGGCACAAAAAGTCGTGGAGGCAACAAACTACATGACATTTTTAATTATCTAGAACAAGTGCATTTAGCACACACATATAAATACAGAACAGCCACATACACACACACACACACACACACACACACACACACAGACACAGATTCAGTGCAAAGTGCGAGAACAAAAATCGTTGCATACTTTGCGGGTTGTTGGGCATTTAAATGAAATTTTTGTCTGCTAAATGCAACGCCAGGAGCAAGATGAGGAGTACGAGCAGGAAATGTGTGAAAAAGGGGACTGTATGAAGGGGGTGGTGGGGTTGGCTTGTAGTAGTAGTAGTAAAAGTAAGTAAGTCAAAGAACGCTCGAAAGCATAATGAGGAGAGGAAGATGGGGGAGTGGGAGTGTGAGTGTGAGTGCGAGTGCGAGTGTGAAGCAGAACCAAAGTTAAATGGAAATATTTGCCCGACACGCAAGCGTTTTTCACATTTTTGTAGCCTTAATTAAAGCCCCAGAAGTTTGCAGAAACTGCTCCAATTTCACCAAAGTGCCCGAAGAATATCGAGAATAATCAGACACCCCCACTTTTCCCCCTCCCTCTCTTTCTTAAGCCACAACCCCTTTTGGCCCCTTTTGGTAATGTTTGCATTGCCAGACAGAGAGCATCCGCAGAGCATACCAAAGAGCAGGAGCAAAGAAGGCCTATAAAAATATGTTTTTCTTTTACGACCAACTTTTGTGGCGTTCGTTCTGCCTCCTGCGTATGGGCGATGTATACAGATTTATTAAAATATTTCGCAGAGCAAGGAAAATATGCAATGAGGCAGCAACAGCAGAAGCAGCCGGCGGTAAAAGTCACTGGGATTATGGCGAAGTGAGAAATACTCTCCGCGAGACAGAGACAGAATGAAAGAGAGGGATTAAGGACACGGCTGGCGAAGTAATCTGTAAAGATTTTTGCAGGGAAAACTTTTAATCAGATTGGAAAGTAGTCCTCGGGGGCCTCCATGGCATAAGCATTATCTGAAAAGCTCTCAAAGTACTCGAAAAAAGTGTGATAACCCGCGGATCGGACAGGACATCCATCCATCCATCCATGCATATCCATCCATAAGCGTGTGTTGAAGTTAATGCATCCCCAGAGGCGGCATAAAATGCCAGGCAGTCGTTTCAGTCGCAGTCCTTTAATTAATAAAACCGAACAATTTTCACTTGTCCTCCGCCTCCGCGTCCGCCTCCGACGCGTGGCTTGGATGTTGTTATTGACGCTTCCAATGGGGCTGCACGGAAGGACTACTCATCAGGATGCTGGTCCGCGTCCTTCTGTGCATACAAGCCCCGTTAATTTGCAATTGTCATATGCATATCTGCCAGAAAAGGAAATCAGCAAATAATTTAATATTATATTTTCGGTTTCAGTTTCAGCTGCTGGCAGCTTGAAGCCATCGCAAGCTCTGGGTCCGACTTATTTGCCCAGCACTTTATCCGCTGCCTACTCTTAGGCGTCATCTTAAGCGAAAATAGTGAAATAATTTGTGAATTTATTTGCTTGGATAATAGCCAAATCCAGGGCTTAAAAAGGTAGAACTTTCCATGGAATACGAGCAGCAGAAGCAGTATTTGTGCAGCACTTAAATTTCGGTAGAAACTTTCATTCAAGAGCCAGAATAGTGCTTCGGAGGCGGACAGGAGATTCTCTAAAGGAAGGAAGGAAGGAAGGACTGCCTGCCCGCCTGCCTGTTTGGGGGCTGATAACTTTATCAGCATCAAAATTTTGCATACATCATTGCGCACAAGGTGTCCTGCTCTCCCTTGGATCCCTCGTATCCCCCGGATTGACCGAATGACCAATATGGGAATATGTTAATACGCCCACAAAAGGGCAACAAAAGTGCACAAATAATGGGAGACCTGCTCTCGAAGGAAGCTTCCTTCCCTTCCCATTCCATACCCAATATATTTGCTCATTGTTTGGCCTTGGCCTCCTTATCATACCCCTTACTGCAGGAGGGTATGATGATTGTTTCATCCATATTCCATTCCTAGAACAGATGCATCGTCAAGGGCATACACCACTTCGTTACCCTTCCCTTCTCTTTCGCATATTTGCTGGCGTTTCTGTTGTTCTGTGTTTATGTTTGTTGACATGGAAAAGCCCAAAAGTTATTGTTCGCCATCAGCTTTACCCACGCCCCATTCCCCCACTACGGAAGAATGGAGATAGAGAGGAGAGTATGGCGGGGTAAGTGTGGCACAGACATGACCATCATTTGCCTGCTGGCCTAATAAGCGGCTCAAGTGTTGGCCCGGAACTAATGCGATCCTCTCCACTGTCCCACTGCTGATACATCGTGTCCATCTGTCTATGTTTGCCTGTTCCAAAAGGTTACACCAACCGGACATCATCATATACTAACTAGTAGGAGTAGAGGATTCACATTCACATTCACCCATGGATGTGGCTTGTTTGGGCAGGGGTTGGTTTTTCCTGTCATCTGTTGTTCAGGGGTAGAGAGGCTTTCTCTGATATCCCCCAAGGCCATGCTAGTTATGGCCTAAACTGTGTTAGTTAAGTTACCATGGTTACGATTTGCTAATGAGATACGATACTCGTAAGTAGATGGGATACACTTCAGCAGAGGCAGGCACTATGCTGCAGGGTTCAGTACAGTCTTTTATTTATTGTATCAATCTGTTTATCTGACTGATTATTCAACGGAATGACTTCTGCCATACATAAAAGCTTCGTTTGTGGATATAGAAGTGCACTAGGAGAGTGTTGCCCTACAGAAAGAAGGGGTTTCCCCTCGTACTCCACAGATTACATATTAAATATCCCTCTTTCTGAGCTCCTGCTTACTGCACTTTACCTCTTTCCTCTTCAAAGGTGACTAGTTTCCACTCTCCACTACTTTTTCCCCACTATTTCATCGCTAATCTCTCCCCATTCCTGTTGTCCAGTGCCCTCTCGCTGTGTCCATTCATAGTCCGTCGCCCAGAGACAGAGAGAGGCGGAGAGTGGCAGGCAGTGGGCAACACTTCTTTGTGTACTAATCTCCCTTCTGTCTTTTGGCTTTTAACGACCTCTTACTGGCACTCCCTGAATAGTCTGCTGTCTGCTGATGTCCTCCGTCCTGAGTCCGCTGTCACTGACGCACATTCCACTTGAATAACAACAGCTTTTGATTGATAAGCAGCCATAATAAATTTGTTATTAGCGCGAGAGAGAGAAGAGAAGGCGAAGTGACGACCAAATGATGCGTGAATCAAGAAACAAGAGACAAGAGAGAGAAGGAGGGAGAATGAGGGAGTGTCGGGGCAATGCCCCTCAAGGGAGAGCAAAACAGAAATAGATCTCAGTTCTCGCACTCGTAATGGATATTAGACAAATAGATTCTTTCTTTTCTTTTCTTTTCGCTTATTTGTTTATAAATAGCCCCAATTCCCATTGAATGCTTCGCGCTTCGTTTCAGTTAAAGCTGATTTGATTAGACAAGAAAGGACATCACAGGACATTGCAGGACAGAACGAAAGCACTTCATGGAAATTTACAGGAAAAGAAAATTCAGCAGCAGTCAAGGGAAATAGTTTCTTGGGAAAAATGGGAAAATGGTCTACAAATTGCCACCCCCGGGGGTGGACCGCCCTCTGATTAGGCCTCTGCATTGGCACTCGTCCAGGCCTGCCATCGCCCTGCCCGCCCCTGCATTTGGGCGCCCCATTCGATGGTAATTACGAGTGCCACAGCCGTACGGAAATTGCCAGTAAAGAAAAAAGGGGGAAGGGGGAAGGAAGCCGCAGGGCAGGGCAGGGCCTGGAGCCACAGCAATTTTGCTGCGGCGGCGACTGGTGAAATGTTCGAATGCTAATTTCAATTAAAAATTTCATGCCGCATACTTTGAGGCATGGCAACCACACCCACAGCCACAGCTTCCTTCCTGGTGGCAGAGTTCAAAGAGGTGCCAAATACTGATGCTCTTTAAATATTTAAATTGGAATCGAAGGCTCTGGCCAAAGCGATGGCACAAGAGACTCTCGAGAGTCAGCGGAAAGGTCCCAAACAAACAATGGCACAACAATTCAATACAAGGCTGCTTCAACAGCTTGTTCTCTTCCCCCACTTGAAAGAGAAGAGCCTCATTTTCCTCACTTTCCCTCCCTACTATATTGTATTTGCCTTGTGTCGCGGACACAATTGATAAACATTTTGCTCGCTTATTTGTGCGACTCTGAGGGCTGGAAAAATAAATAAAATAAAATACAATACGACTAAAAATTAGAGATGGAAGTGTGACACGAGGCTATGGCCTGGAGATGGCAAAGGAATGTGCCCGAGGATTTCCATTTAGAAAGAAGAACCATCTGTACTTCTTCTACTCGTAATTCCAGCTCCAAATTCCATGACGAATCCTTACAAGTCAGCTAGCTCCAAAGGACCTACGCACCTACACACAACTCCCTTAGCAATCAATCCACTGAGCAACATCCTCCACGTGTCGTACAGCACAATGGAGCAGCAATCGCCTACTCGTGCCACACGCACACACATACATTGTTTGAGGGGCTGCCTTTGTGGCAAGGCCATTCTTTCCCTCTCACTTTCTCCGTTTCTTATTTAAGAATTGGTCAGACATTGAAATTGCTTTCTTTTCATCTTTCTCTGCGATTTGTGTGTCACAGTTGTCCTGACAATGGAACTCCCTTTTGTCCCTCCCTCCTTCCTTCCTTTCGTTTGGTGATTATTTTATTGAAATTGATTTCCTAATTGGTCCAATTTGTTGGTGTATCCAGCCAGAGGATAGTCAAAACGATTTCTGTTGCCTCCCACAATTAGGCGGCAATTTCAATAAACTCGGTCGCTTCCATGCGAGTTCCCTGGCTAATTGAATTGTCCGTTGGCTCCTGGATAGTCCAGAAAACTTTCTCGACTTTAGTTAAAGGCATTAATTTATTATCTCCCATTAAGCGCATCGTCAACATAATCGACTTTCATCGCCATCATCGTTACAATCATCATCTGCATCATCATCATCATCATCATCATCCGATCCGCCACGCCAGCATCATCTGAACGAAACGAACGAAGCTAAAACCCACAAAAAGCCGCATAAATAATGAAAAATTCTTTTATGTCGACGCCAACAGAAAAGGCAGCAAAAGAAGAGAAAAAAACTTAAAATAAAAATAAAAATTAATGGCCAACGTACATGGCCAGAGGCGCTGCGTTTAAAAATAATTGTAATCAAATGTTGAGGGATGGTGGGGGAGTGGCAGCTCATCAAAATAAAAAAACATAATGTATATATAAAGAAAAATGAAATGGAACGATTTTCCAAAAAATAAATCGAATTATTGGTACCCTAAAAATACCATAGAACTATCCTCTTTAAGGAGTCCAAAGATGCAGGTCAATGTTTGGGATTACTCTTTTTATTAACTAGATTTCTGTCCCTCATTAAAGTTCAGAACTTAATGAGAACTCTATTCAAGGAAACAACTGTAATGGCAGGCTATTTAGCAGGACACCATTCCCCTTCGGACATTAGAATAATTTATGGCCCGCACCATTAATTGTATGAAATTTAGGAGCACAAAATTTATTTGTGCCACAAAATATAGGCAAATAAATGTCCGAGATATATATGCGGAAAGATCTCAATCGTATACAGAATTTAAGAGAGCTCCCCTGTAGATCCCTCTTTAACCGATCTTTCTCCATCGCATTCACTTCCTCGTAGCTAAAGCTCTCTCCCTTTTGTCACTTTCTTGTTCATGAAATATTTAAATAAGTCGCCGTGGCTTGGCAGCTCCCTCCTCTCTTGCGCCCTCCGCTTTCCATCGCCTCTTGCTTTCATTTGATTTATGCGCCTTAATGTAGGCTTCTTAATATATTTTCCTCGCTTTTCCTGCGTTAATTTGCTGAAATGACGTATGAAAGTTGGTGAACTTCGTTCGACATGCAGAAAGCGAAAGAGAGAGAGAGGAGGAGAGAGAGAGAGTGGAAAGGCAGAGCCAGTTTTCTTTTTTTACGCTCACTTATTACACTTTTTTTCGACAGTCACAAAACTTTTCTCTATATTTTTCTCGCTGCACCAAATGGCGTCCATTTTGTGTGCACTCGGGGGTTTTGCTTTTTTGCAGTAGTTTGTTTTTTTTTTAGTTTCCGTTTTTCCATTTTTTGTTGTAGTTTTTCTCTGTTTTTCCTGCGGATAGTTTTAACTGTTGGCGTATTTTGTGTTTTTTAATATATTTGGCAAAAAAGTTTGGCGTGTAATGAAAAGCTTTGGACTCTGGGACTATTTCATTTTGGCATTGCTGGGGCCTGGCGTTGCTGCTTTTGCTTTAGGGGGGAGGGGGGGATTCTGGGGGTTTCATTGAAAGTTCGGCGTCGGACGCGAGAGATGGACACGCTAGATAAATGGATAAATGTCTTTAAAGCTGGGCTAAATGTCGTTCGACATCAGTGTTTTTGATGTATCGTCTGTGCGGATTAGCAATTGGATTTGACAGAGAAAGGGAAAGTCAATTTGTGTGCGGTGTCCTGTCGATGGTGCGATAGTTTTTGGAGTTTACTGCTTTCCTGCGGAGGATTGGCTTATTCCATTTGACATTGGATTCGATTTTGGTCATAGCAGGTCGTATACTATTCGATAACTATCGTAATACCTTGATGTTGAACCATTCTTTTCCTAATGAAACTCATGGATGTGACTCATCTGACTCATGAATCTTTCAGCCTTCAATCCTCTTAGGCCTTCAGCTCCTTCTAAAGTGTGATTCCCAAAAGAATCTTTCACCTCTTGACATGCAAAATCCCTCTTAAACCATAGGCCTCTTCTTGCTGTCATCCGGTGGATCGAAAGACTCTCCTGGCACTGGCAGGTCCACTGGTTGTAGGCTTCTGTCCAAACGGTAGGCTCTCCCCGAAAAACAACGAAACCGAGAAGCAGTTCATTAGCATAGCATACAAAAAAGGTCCTGGCATATTCCTTTCTTCTCCTCGCAGAGTGCTCTCCTCCTCCTTCTCCTTCCTGCCATCATTCTATGTGCATAAGTCTCATCGCTTTAAGTCTCAAGTCTACTTACATTTCACTTTGCGTTGCATTTTGCCTTTCTCCCAGTTTTTTGTCTCTTGGCTGCTGGCTGCTGGCTGCTGCTGCTTTTGCGCTTGGCCAGAGCTTAACTTGTGGGTCACTAGCCGTCTTTTATTTCACTCTTCGTTGATGGAGAGAGGAGAGGAGATGAGAGGAGGGGATATGCCCATATAATTATGTCGGGGCAAGACTTTGTCTATTTTTTATGATTATAGAGAGCACACACACTCTCGAGGCACACTCTCCCCCTTCTGATATCTCTCTTGATAAATGCGTAATGCGATAAAAAGCGCCTAAAAGTAGTCTAAGCTTTTGACATGCTCCACTCAAGAAAGGGGAAGGGTCTGTCTCTCGCTGAAGTGAGACATCATCATCATCGGCATCGTCATCTGCAGCATGTGGGCTTCTGATTAATTGAAGTGAAAAATGCCGCCGCCTGGCCTTGTTTTCCGGGGTGGGTGTGTCTCATGATTGATGGCACTTGCTTTTAATTAGAATTTATTGTGGCACACATTCGGCCGACCAGCAATCCACTTGAAATTAAATTTGTAATCCAATGGAATTCCGGCAAAGGCTTTTCGAATATCCCCGCCCCAGGGCACAAAACATATTGAGCGTAACAAGAGATTTCTTTTCCCTGCTTTTCCTTTTTATTCGGTTGGTTTTTTGCAATTTCGTTAAATGTTTTTCCGGTATGCCTTTGGGGGCCATAAGCCTTACTCGATTTTCCATTTTCATTTCTTTTCGGGGGCATTATTCTAAAAGCTTTCCTTCGTCCTGTCCAGAGGATTTCCCCATTTGCATATGGACGAGGCACGGGGCTTAGCATTCATTCGCCCATTCATTCGCCCATTCATTCATTCATTCATGCATTCAGTCAGTCATTCAGTGACTCATTCAATTGCAATGACAATGAGAGGCCGCTCTGGCTCTTCTGGCAAATGTTACGCTGTCAAACGCCTGTCGGCATGCAATGGCGCTGTGCTTTCCTTTTATTTTCCACCTGCCACATGTCTCGGCGGAGGCTTCAACTGGGCCTTCGACTCGAGTCGACTCGACTCGGAGGGGCAGGCTCGTTCAGTCCCATTATACACACATTCTGTGGATGGGAAAGGAGGAGAGTACAGTCCTGTAGCCTGTCAGTAGTTCTCCCTTTTGCACTTTTCTTTCTATTCCTTCAACCATTCACTCTACGCTTGACAATCACATTAAGATTCACACACATACACACAGATAGCGTACCGTGAGAGGCAGGACATGGACATGGCGGAGGACTCAACTAACAATGATTGCAACGACTCTGTGTCTGTGTCTGTGTCTCTGGCTGTGGCTGTGGCAGGATCCACCGCAGTCAAACTGTGGCACTAACCGTAATTGTTGACTATGTCTCTGCAATGTCTCTCTTTCTCTGCCTTGATTCCCATCCTCCTCCTCCTCCTCCCGCTTTATTCTCGCTGTCATTTGTACAATTGACAATTGTGATTGCATATGTTGCACATAATGCAGTTGCAGTTTCAGTTGGGGATGGGAGGTGGGTGGTGGGCGGCACGGAGCGAGGGTACCTCAATGAATGGGGGATTGACATTGAGCCAGTGCGTAGTCGTAGTCGTAGTCGTTGTCGCAGTCGCAGCATTTCTGCTGATTACGGATTACCATCATTCGATCGAATGATGAACTGCAGAATGAATGGGAATGTCAAAGCGGATGTCAACATGCAGACAGCTTGAAAGTTATTGACATATGAACTGAACACTGGCCGGAGCTCTGATGGATGGGTATACATAAATTATAAATATAGAGAGGAAACAGCCGCTGTAGGATGGATGGAGAATGCATGGATGTACATCTCTCATCGGACATCTCTTAGTGCTTCATTTTCTTAGCATAAATCTCTAAAAATTAACTTAAATCCATCTTAAGGCTATCCATAATCTAATTTTCAGGTGAATATATTTGCTTTATTCAATTATATTCAAAATTCTAATTCCACTAGCATTGCACTTTGATGGCTGCCTTTCCCAGTTGGCTGATGGCCTGCCTTTCTCCGAAATTTGTTGTCTGCTTCCTGGAGTCGACTCCTGCACGTATTTCAGATGTACGTCCGTCCGTCTGTTGTCCTGTCCGTATCTTAGAATGTGACAATGGCAATCTCTTTTTGGCCATTGTACCGCTGCAAATGCATCTGACGTTCAGCGTCCAGGGATCTCTGAGTGTCGTGTGCGTGCCGCGCCCTGGAAAAGGATTTTCCGAAGTGGCTGCAAAGCCCAGCCCCGAAATCCTACTGCCACACACAACAGAATGGAACGAACGTGCAAGGATACAAGGGAGGCAGAGGACAACAACTGCATTGTTTGCATGCTTTTTGCCTTAGTTGGCCATTCTCTCGAGAGGCCAGTGGCGGTGGCAGTGGCGGGAGCGGAGCCAAAGTTCAATTTTCAGCTCTTGAAAGTTTCCATCTGCCATCGTCCCCATTGTCCCCTAAGTAGCCTCTCTTCCATTTCTCCACTCCACCTTCCTCCACGTTCAGGGGACAATTATGCGGCAAACTTTGGACCCAGACTCCACTATTCAGGCAGTGGCAGGCGCTAACTAGGCGCCCATTCACATGGTTCGAGGTTCGAGAGTTGGTCAATTGATTTCCATTGTTTGACTTCTCCATCGATCGAAAATAAATTTCATTTGAGCTGCAACAAAGTTACGACATAGATTGTTGGGGAAATACTGAAATTGCTTTAAAGGAGCGTGTGATTTCAAGGTTCATTCATTCCCCACAGCATTCTCGATATATCATTGCAGAGCTCTCGTAGCAATCATTTTTTTGGCAGACACTTGCCCTTTGAACATTTATTTAGAATGCCAGCCACGATGAAACACGGCCCACAAGCTGCTTTAGTTGATTTTTCCTTGAGCTCCCACGAGCTGTGGTGGCCCCCAATTTTCCCCAACAATTGTGGGGCATTGGATAGTATTTCGGACACATTTTTGTTATGGTCATGTAAAAGTCAACGGCAATGGCCAAATAAGGGGCGACAGCCGCAAGCTCTTCCTGCCCCTCCTGCTGGAGGTGGTGTCTGTAACAAGTTGGCAGCACCGTGCCACCAATGCGATTACGTATACGCCGCGTGTGATGCTGTCGCCGGACATTTGGTCCGGGATTCTAACGAAGGAAGGAAGGACACACACACACAACAGAGCAGAACAGAGACTAAGCTAAACGCCGGAGAAAGAAGAGAATACGGAATGATGTGTGAGTGGAAATAAAATTATTCTGCTCCTACAACACCCCTCCTCCACCATACCCCACACGACGACAAGTTTATTTGTGTGGCACGCAACGCATGGATCCTGTCTGGCTGGCTGTCGAGGGATTGCGATTGGGCGAGGGCGACGGCGAGGGCGAGGGGGACGGGCAGCCGACACGTGTACGCCTTAAATATTTATTTGCGGCAGCTCCGCTTCAAGTAATAGTTGGGCAAAGATTTTCCCAAACTTTTCGCCTGCATATTTCTCTCAAAAATGTGTCTCGGGTTTTCCTAGGGAAAATCGCATTAGCGTCCCTCAGAAAAAGTTTAAGACGAAGAGTCTCTCCCCGTAAACAAATGTTGCCACAAAGGGGGGGCAGGCAGTAGCATGATGGAGGAGTGGGAAGGTGGGACTGTGAGGAGATTGTAATAAACGCCGGGCACTTAGGTTATAAGCATTTATGCTCTCTCTATCTCTCCTTTGCTTCTGAAATCGGAACTGACTTCGGGTGTTAAACAAAGTGAATATTACAGGAGGATATTACCAGAAGTGCGAGTCGGCTTAGAGGCACCGAAAAGAGGGGATTACGGGAGCACTGGAAGAGGATAAGGAATGCCCATAGATTTGATTGGAACGACTGAAGCTTTAAAACATAGCTAAAATTCAATCTTTCAATCAATCAACACATCAAGCACTGCTTTATCCTCCAATCAAACCATCCTTTAACCCCACAACACGTGGGTAATCTCTGTTGGTTCTCCTTTCATTCAGAGCACGGGTCTTCTCACCTTGGCATTTACTTTAAAGCGCTGCCCATCAACCTCCTGCCGATTCCCTATCGATGGATACAATCCACATCCAAATCCTTGGGGAGACAGTACCCCATTCATTCAAAGGGGCGGAAGCCAACGCATATGCCAAATTCAGGATATAAGATAAAAAGAGAAAAAGAACCAAAGCGGAGCATAAATCGCCCTGAAATCTGTGTCAGCAGCAAGCAGCAGGAGCGTCGAACGCAAAACGATTCCAAGTATTTTCTACCTCCATTCCTCCCTCCCTGAGAGATTTCAAATTCCAACCGCACAATGAGAGACACGCCCATGTACTACAGAACCCCCTATTCCGCCTTCTTTCAGTCCAACCCATGCTTTCATATCTTCCACCTCTCCTCCTTGCATCTGCTTGTCCGCTGGAAGCCCTGCAGCTGCTTTTGGCATATTCAAATGTGTCGTCGGAGGGACATAAAAAAGCATTGCATAGCTTACAGCGTCCTTTCTCCAACAGAGAAAGAGAGAGAGAGAAAGAGCCACAGGTGCAAGAAGGTGACACCAAAAATGTAGAATAATGGACTGGACTTAAGGTCACTTGGGGATCGAAGATGGGAGTACCCTCCGAGGAATCTCTATTTTTTGTACGTGCCAGTTTTGGTTATACGTGTCATACAGCAGCGCCCCTTGGTTGGAATTCTAATAAAAACGTCCGCCTAGAGCAAAATTAGTACAGCCTGCTCCTGCGAAATCAGAGACCCAACTAATGACTCAATTGGAAATATAATCTTATTTATCCAGCAATCCCTGCTTGGAATACCCATTTTACACCCTCTACAGAAATGCAGTTTTCATGCTGGTGGATGATGACAAAGCTCTGTAAAGCAGCCGAAGCGAAAGAAACCTATCCATATCGCAGGTGCATTGCATTTGACGATGCATGGGACACCTCTCTCCCACTCTGTGTTATGTTAAGTGAAATGGAAGGCTATGAAAGTGGAGTGGAGCCTGGGAGCGTACAGAAGAAGCAGCAAGAGATGAGCAAACGATAACGCAGCACAGCTGCAGGATATCTAATAATGCCCTGGGGAATGGAACGGGAATGGGGTGTGGTCCCTACGATTTGACGCTGACTCTGACACTTTATTGGCAGACATCGAGTGCAGACTCACAGACCCCTCGTCAGATCTGCGAGGCATACCAACTCATTTCGCAGATGAACGACGCAAACCATTCGATGGCATCATTAGAGTTTAATGCTACAGCCAGTATCGCGTAGCATCGCGGTATCTGTGCCACATTTTTGTTGCGCTTGAGTGGCGGTAAAGATGCAGAAAGTTTAGTGGTTAATTAATGGGAAACAGCGATACTTTATAGACAAATGAATCAATTAGGGCTCAGTTTGGAAATAAATTTCCATTAAACAAATTAATCCCATCTGCGGAACATTTAAATTGATTTTCTGGCCTACTTTGTGGATCTCTCGTGATTGAAAATATATCAAAGAAGACACAGGAATCAGCGCAGTGACTTTCCCTTAACAAAGTAGAAGCAATAAAAATCAGTTCCCTTAATCCCTTGCCTCCGTTTCCGATTCCAAAGTATCACCAATGGGAAAGATTGTTGAGCTCAAACTTAAATTTCCATAGCATACTTTGCGGCTGGCTGGTTGTTGAGTTAAATTTGCATAGCTCGCTCGCCTTGGGACAGGCAGGCAGGCACATTTAACGGACACCAAACGCCCGTCAATTTGTTCGTTGAAAGTGAAGCCATTAATTGCCCCGCTCTACCCATCGCCAAACCCCATCCCTCCGGCAATCAAGGCTATGCTTTGCAGTGGGGGGCGTCTCTCGAACCTGGGAACCTGCCAATTGACGGCGACATTGAAGCTTGACCAGGACAACAACAACAGCAGAAACAGCAACTGGGAGGCGAGTCGACACCAGAGTACCGGATCGGGGAGGAGGCATCGGCGTTCCCTTTAATTGTTTTGCAGGGCGCACATGTTTTGCATACCAAAGAGATTCTGTGTGGGACGAAGCTTCTAATTTCTGTTTCTGGGTCCAGTTTTTGGCATTGCATACACGTAGACGCGACCGCCTTTTAATTAGCCAACTCAGAGCCCCAGACCAATGAACTAGCCATCGACACCGTCGCCATCGTCGTTGCCACTCGCTGGCGTCACACCTCACTTAATTAGGCTCTGGTTCTGGTTCTGGTTCTGGCTCCGGATCCGGCTCTGGCCAGCAGTTTAGCTACAGTCGAAAATTGTGGCATCTACTCCGTTGTATGGGGCGTGGCAGCAATTCAATTTCGCTTTGGGCCGTTGAAAACGCCAAAGAGCAATGCTGAAAACTAAAGGCTTTGGCCTAGGCACGACTGAGTGCCGGGGCAGCGAATGGTACGAGTAATTGTGTTGTAGCCGCAACCAACCAAGTGCGAACAGGGTACAGTCACGCCAAAATGCTTCGAAAGCTTTTTAGGATACCCTGCAGTGATTTTAAATCTCTGAGAGCTAGGCATATATTTGTGGATAATAGTCTTAACTGGATATCAGAAATCGACATGGTCAAAAGTACAGTCACACCAAAAGCACACGAAAATGCAGTCATAGATTTTGTCCATGTCTACATTCCCTTTTAAGGAATAGAACCGTCTCCAATTGGTATATACCCCTTCTTTTAGAGTATAGAAGGCACAAAACAATGATGAAAAAAGTACAGTCACTGCAAAAACACAAAGCTGCGTAAAAGAAAAACGAAAAGTCGAGGTTTTTTGGGGTTGAAGTGCTGGCAAATTGCATGCGCTTGACCTCGTCGCGACTCTAGATGTTGTGGGTGCAGAAGAGGCACCTCTGCCGGTCTCTGGGTTAAGTCCCATTTTGGGGGCAGGCCAGCTCGGAGAAGGCCGCTTGGAGGCATCTTTTGTGGCATGTGTACTCAAAACTGCGTGAAAAATTAGCTTCATTGCCAGTTGTGCAGCAACGACTACTGCTGCTGCTGCTGCTGCTGCTGCTGCTGTGTTTTAGTGGGCCGACTGTGGACAGACTGTTGCTGCTCCCCAAACTTTTTCCACATTTTCTTCTCTTGCTTCGTTTTTCGACTGCGCTTTTGTCATGACTGCATGCGGCATGGGGCATACAGCGGCTGAGTGAGAAGAGGAAGAAACCGTTTGTGGCTTTGGCATTGCTCGACAATGTGGTGCCTCCAAAAAGGGGCAGGGGCTGTGAGGCAGGAGCCTGGAGTGGCTAATAAAATGCCCCAAATTGTGTGTGCGTGCTGTTTTATAAGTTTTCCACTGACGCTAGCGAGGGTTTTCTTTTTTTTCCTCCCTTTATATTTTTGCCAAATCAGGAAGTTTTCCTGTGTGAGAGAGAAGCACCTGCTGGATGGTTATTAAAGTTCTCTATAAATATGATTCTTAATACGTATTCTTACATTTCAAAGGAAATAACAATCATACTTTGTTCCTAACTAACAAATACATTATTTTTTATTTACTATTGGAAATCCGTTTTACTTAAACTATGATCTAATATTATTGATATTTACAATGGCTTACCACATATTTTAAGAGTTTAATAGTTAGGTTAATATGTACATTTTAATGAGATGATATTTAGCAAATCTTTCTATTTTTGATATTCGATGGGTTGAGACATTTGAGTCTACGTGGGACTTGAGGGTGCAGTTATACTCTAGCTACTTCGTTTGGATGACTGAAAAACCTATCATTGTACCGGCTGCTAAGATGGTCAATTTGATCCCCAATTTTGGGGGATGGGGAGATCTCTTTCAAGCATTGTGTTCCGAACAAGCCACGGGGAACCTGTCATCGCCCTTAGAGCCATCGTCTGCATGATTTTTATTTTGTTAAGACTTGAATGTCTTATGTCCATACATGAATTATCATTGCCTTGTACAGCAGGACTTTGTTACGTAGAGGAAGCTTACTTTTTGAGTTGATGAACCAATGCAACTTTTTAAGTTTATTTTGGCATTTGACAACTCCAGCTCAGGCTAGCAAGTCAGGCTTCTATCGAATTGGACACCGAGGTAGCAGTGACTACCCTTGCGCTGAATATCATTTCTGTTGAAGGTTAAGTCTGGTGGGTGTTTACGTTTACGTGTTTAGTCACGTTTACTGATTAGGTTTCGTTTATCGAGTTAAATTTTGGAGTTGCTCGGCAACGGCTTTGTAGCAGGTGGATGATGAGAGTATGGCGTTATCATCAGCGTAAGGAACCAGGAAGTTACCTGAGTTACCGTATGGTAAAGGCATTTCGCATGTAAATAATGTATACAAAATTGGCCCAAGTATGCTGCGTTGTGGAACTCCGGACTTTCTTGTATATCAGAAATCGCGGCCGTAATTGTAACAATATATGTTTCTTCACTCAGGAATGATTTTATGACTGAATACTGCGGGTCCGGTAAGATAATCTTTAGTTTGTATAAATGGCCCTTGTGCCAGACTTCGTCGAAAGCTTGTTTCATATTGAGAAACACCCCTGAAAAATATTGTCTGGTGTCATATGTATTGAGGATGTGTTGAGCAACTCTGTGTACTTGTTCCGGAGTCGCATGCAGAAATACATTACTAAAGATATTTCCTGTTAGTTTTCGAATGGTTCCCAAAGGAAGGACTGCTTCTTGGAGCCCCTCGAGTGGTCAGGAAGTACACACATTTCAGTTTCATCCAAGGAAAACCTCGTTGCCACACAATCGTATCGTTCTAGACAGTAAATAAATGTTTCCTTGGAATATTCCGAACATTTTCAAATCATAAATTTATCTAAACTTTTCGTTGTTCTGCAAATATTTCCATATTGTCTCTGCAATTTGGGGAATCAACCAACTAAGACAAAAGTTTTCCCATCTCTTTGCTGGATTTTCATAAATGCCACACACGCGCAACGGGACAACGGGGGAACCGCAAAGAGCGACACAAGACACACAAGAGACACAAGAGGAAAAACCAAAAAATCAGCGAGATTTTTGTGCCATCTTTAACCTCCGAAACCTCTCTCCAGCCCAAGCAGATTTCGTGCTTTGAGGCAAGTGCATATGGGGCTGCCTCCTGCCTTCCGTTGTGTCTTCCACCTCCCGAGAATTCCAAGAATTTCCCCGTGAAATCTGTTGTCTCTGTCTGAACACACACACACACTCTCCGTCCCCTCTTTTTTTCTGTCTGTGTATGCACATACTTCCTCTCCGTCTGTCTGTGTGTGTGTTGTTTTTGCATTTGTCATCGCAAAATGTTTTACTGCTTACCCCAGCAGCCAATTTGGTAGCACCATCACCGCCTCCTCCCTCCTACTGCGGGACTCCAGGACACCCATCTCTGTAGCTCCTACCAGGGCACAGTTTTCCCGATGAAAGAAAAACCCCGCCCATGAGCACCAAAAAAAAAAAAACTGAATGGAAGAAAAACAAGGATTCGTAACTGAAAATTTATTGTAAGCCATGTGCGATTTGGAAACGGCAAACAAAGTGCATCAGCATCTAGCGAGGAGAGAGTGGAGAGGGCAGGGATGAGGGTGAGGTAGAGTGCCCTGCAGGACAGGTGTTTTGTGAAGGAGAGAGGGAGATACGATACGAGGTGGTGTACCATCCTTGGGCAAATCCAATTAAATTGCTCTCTAACGAACATTTTGGACACAAGAATGGGGTTTGGGGTCTGGACGTAAACACAAAGCTCATTGTTCTGTGGGTTAAAAATTGAAAACCACCGGGAGATTTGTGCTGCACGAACAAGGAGCAAAACAATAGATTAAAATTATATTTAAATATATTTCTCGCACCTTTTCAAGCTGTCATCCCAGATAAATGTATGTATGTTTGCATTTTCAACTCAATTGTTAACAAAATTAACTGGTTTTCTGCTTTATAATCTCTTTACAGCCTAACATAATATTTGTTTCCTTCATATTCCCACATTTCTCCTAAGTGCTCTGCAAAAAAATGTCCAAAGTCCTCTTCAATCTATGAATTGCCAGCGCCAAATATTCATAAGAGGATTATTGGCATTTTCATTCCTGATGCAATTTTAGTTCCTCGTTTTTTATAGGAAAACTGGTTCCCCACAACTAATTATATAAATGATTCTACATAAATAACTTGCAACAGAACTTTTTCTACCGAAAATCTTCCACTTGAAGTCGTTTTCAGGTTCTCATTTATTCTTATATATAGTACACGTGTCCAAGTCTAACCCTTTTCACATCTCCACTTTCTCAAACTTCCCGCAGGAGTATAATTTCTATATTTTCCTGCAAAAGCTCTTCTAATATCAGTAGATTTATTTTGTAGTGTGGAGACACATCAAATGGGCTGCTATATTTGAAACAAAACCTACACAATGTTGCTGCAGCTTCTCTTGCTTTTGATTTTTATTTCAATTTCAATGTCTTTTTGTCCTCAGTTTCGATTTGATGCCCAAATTGGAAACGGTGTTATGTGAGCTACATGAAGCATAAACTGGATAGAGTGGGAGACAGAGTGGGAGCAAGGGAACGGAGACGGTAGAATCCAAACACATGGCCTAGTGAAACAGAAAGCCGCCTTGGGCACACACCTACACACAGATACTACCAGAGATAGAGATATAGATAGAGAGAGAGAGAGAGAGAAAGGACACCCATACAGTGATGGCTAAGGACTAAGGACAGAGCAGTCAGTCAAGTGTAAGAACAAAGTACTCGAGGGCATCAGCCCAGGCCGGGCTTCAAAGTGGGCCAAAATGATTCTGGCACCTGGGCGCCAGTTTCGGCTCCCAAATACGGGATGGATTGGGGTGTGGTTCGTGAATCTGGGTCTGGGTCTGGGTTTTGGGCCATACACTCCCGTACTACCAGTATATTGACACACATAAAGTAGCTTAGTGATTGACAAATAACAAATAGACACGTAACTAAGCTAAGCCTTGGCTGGGACTGAGTTTGTTCCTAGTCTGGGGGAGGGGTTTGGGTGGCTGACAGACCAGCAAACATTGATTTGATTAACTTTTGACAATGGGCCCAGATCCCAGTACGGGGGGCCATGGGGGGAGTGTGTGTTTGCTAACCAAAAACGGTTTTCAGTCTGAGATCAAAGACTCATGTGATGGGTAATGGGTTAAGACGACACTCACGACTCTGGCGATAGACTTACAGCTTTAACGATGAATTGATAAATTTTGAAGAACACTTGAAGGTTGATCTTTCATTCGATTCATTCTAGATAATTTATTTCTTTAATATTTTTCAGAATTTTTAAATTGGGATTCTTTTATTCGAGCTGTCATGGGTAAATACAACCTTTAGGAGTTCCTGTTGGGATACTGTATATTTTTCGAACACTTTGTAGAGGAATACCTTCAGTGGTACATTTTTCTCTTGAAAGTATTCTCGTGGTATCCAATTTTCTTGCAGTATCTTCAAATGAATTGGGTTGATCCTACAAAGAGGTCTCTTATTGCAAACTATATCCGAAGAATACCCCTATTGTAGGGTAGCCCATAAGTGGGTTTTTCTCTCTCTTTTAAAATGTTCCACCCAGCACATGGGAAAAAGTTTTTGTTGCTTGTAAAAATTTGCAATTTTTGTTATTGTCTCTTGTGTTTCTGTTTGTATTTGTGTTTGTGTTTGTCTTTCTTTCGGGGCATCGGAAAGAATCCGAATCCAAATCCGAGAATCCCTGCGGCGTAGTCGAGGATGTGTCTGGATTTCTATGTTGGTGTGTGGGTCTCAATCAGATTGAGGAGTACGTTTGTGTGTGTATGTGTGTGTTTACATTGGTATTGGCCACTTGGGGTATAAATATAATTAAAAGCGGGATTTCAGTTTGGATTTTCTTTCTGCAGAGAGTTCGTTCTTTCGTTCGTTCATTCTCGAAAGGGTTAAAAGCTGATTGCCACGAGACGTGGCACGAAGCACGATGCCAGAGCAAATACTGGAGGTTGTCTGTGCGTCAGTATGTGTGGGTGTGTGGGGCATGCGATAGAGCCAAGGCTGAGGATAAGCATCTTATGTGTGTGGCATGTCTGCTTTCGCAGGGATCTGCTTTGGATGCTTGCCGCAGTAATAAAGTGGCAGCAACAGAGTTCGGCACGAGAGCTGTTCTGCTTAGAAAGTTTCTGCCCAAAAAAGGGCTTCAAGAGATGAAGGAGTTGAAAGGGCTTTAGATAGAGGAAAATAAAAGCCAGAACCAAGAACATCATCAACACAAAAACACACTCCACTAATGAATGAAAGAACGCAGAGAGAGAAAGGGAGAGGGAGGAACTAAACTTTAAGGAAAAGCCAAACCCCTGAGGTTCTCAAATCAAAATTCATGATTGCCTTGCCACGAAAATCCCTGACAGAGAAAAGTCCCCGTCCACCAGTCTCCCCCTCCGTTCAGGGTCTGCTCTCATCAACGCTTTCACTTAACCAAATGACAGGAAGAGAGAGCGGTGCAGAAAGGAGCAGAGGAGGAGGAAGGACCTGCATTGTCCGCAAGTAGAACAGCGGGGCGGACAACCAGCGGACAGACTGTTGTGTGTGCTAATCTAGAGCAACGCTGCTTCCGTAGAAATGTCAGACATAAATCATTGAAACGAACATTGAAATTTCTCTGTAGGTCTCTGGGTCTCCGAAAAACACAGAGAGCGACCAGAGACCAGAGACCGGAGACCGAAAATAGAAATTGAAATTCAAAGAGCATTCCACAGTCCACATATTTAATGCCTGGCACACGCCATTCAAATGTGGCATAGAACGGACGGACCTTCAGGCCTTTAGGCTCCGCTCCCGTCGAAAACGAGGCACCAACAATTTATGCGCTCAATGTGCGTTATTTATGATGCCAACAATTTTGAGGACGAACGATAGAGAGAGAGAACGAGGACCAAAACGAAAATGAGAGGAAAAAATGGCACAAACTTGCTATAAAATAAATTAATCTGCCACACAACACTTGTCTAATGGGCGTGGCTCAGCCCCTGCAGTCCCTATATTCTGTGTGTCATTGGAGGAGCCAGCAGCAGGAGCAAAAGCAGCCCCCAGTCATCATCAGCGGCATCATCATCAGGAGCATCTGGCAGGGCATTGTCGTTGTCCCTGCTCCTTCCTTCCTTCGCCTTTTGTTCAGTTTGCTGCTGCTCCTGCTGCTGCTGCTCCTTTCTGCTGCGATTCTTCTCCTTGTGCTTATACCCGGCATCCTCATGAAGACTAAGGGTATTTTGGGCTCTTTCTTTTGCATGCAACATCCGCGTTTACAAGGACATAGCGCATGTTTTTCATATTTTTGTCTATAGAGATTTATTCTACCTAAATATCAAAATTGATTCAAATCAGATCACTTTTACAATTAGAAAATTGAAAAACAAGTGTAACGGATATGTTCTTTCGGTTTTTCCCTTATTGCAGGGTATCTTTATAGTCTGCTTGTCTCCGTTCCTTCTGCTTCTTTTTTCGGAGGTTTTTGCTTCAGTGTCAATGCGACTATTGTTTCCCTTGTTTCGAGACTGCTCGTGATTTTTCTTGGGCTTTCCTTTGGCGCTTTCCTTCGCTGCTGTTTTCCTTGCTGCTTGCTTTCCCTCAACTCTTCACACCAAATGTGTTTACTTCTGCGCCATTTATCTTGCTTTGGCGCCTTCTTGCGCCTTAAACTGGGAGAGGGAGAGCGATAGAGAGAGCTATAGTGAGAGAGGGCTGGCTTGGGCTATGCTCTTCCCCTTCCTCTTCCCTTCCCTTTCCTTCCCTTTGTTTCCGCTTCCGTTTTCTATTCTGTTTCTTCTATTCTCCTCCGATGATGGCTTGGCTTTGGCTTTTTTGCAATGCGAAAACTCAGCGGCGGAATTCTAAAATGCCGCCATCTCTATCTCTCGCGTATACCCCCCTCTTTCCTGGGTAACAATTTAATTTTCTTCGCTCCCGAGTGTTGCATAGTTTTTGACGCTGACGCTGGCTCTGGCTCTGGCGCTGGGGCGCCTAATGGCAGGCAAGTGCCGCTCTTCGGGGCAGGGATTATAATTTGGGGGCCATGCGAATGAATTTTATATGCAAACGAGCTGAGATTTCTCCTGATTACTGGAGCGGATGCAGCAGGGTACAAGAGGGGGGCTGTGTACCCAATTGCGTGGCCTACTTTTTTGTCAGAAAAATGCTTATGCAATGCCAGAACCTCTCTCTCTCGCGTTCTGCACAGTCCCAACTTCTGGCCAGTAAGCCACATTCCCTCCCCCAGCAGGGATCTCTCCAGTGTTATCTCTCAGTTAATTCCTTCAACACGCAGTTTGACGAGCACTTAAAGGCTCTTGGCCAGTGGTTTATGGCCGCCACTAAACCACCAGTTAGACATACAAGCAATAAAATGGCCCACACCCACGCACACACGCACACATCACATCACAGCAGAGAACAAAGCCATGGGGGCAAATGGAAGCCACAACATTGACATTGTGTTGCACATAAAACGCTCTATATTCGTCTCTATGCTGCAGATGGCAATGCATTTTGTGGCATGCAGGCCTTTAAGCAGGCAGTCGCTTTTTCGATTCTCATTTCTCAATCCCTCATTAATCAGAACAGAATCGAGAACAATTTGTTCGCCAATCAACAGACACAGACAGGCACACACATACCGCAGCACTCTGTCGCACTCCGTCGCACTCTGCAGGACCGCCCGCAATTCTGATGCTGTTTTGGCCGCAGTGTCAGGCTCTTCCTGGCTCTCTGGGAATGACAGTGATGCACTGTCCTCCCCTATCGTATAGAGAGGCAGGCAGGCAACATTCATATTTATTAAGTCCCTGACCTGCAGCGCTTTTGGGAAGCTCTCGCCATGTGGAGCTGGAGCGTATGGACCACGTCGACAACTCGGAAGGAACTCGACCTTGCTGACAAATCTCACTTCAATCAAGTGGGCGGTGGCAGTGGCACTGGCCGGAGGGTAGAGGCTGGGTGGGGTATCAATCAATACCCATTGATTCGAACCAGTGGGCGGGGCGTGGTCTCGTTGGCGCCAATTAAGTGCCCATAAAAAACGAGCTCAAGCACTGCCGCTGTCTATGCCTCTGCCTATGCCAGTTTGCTGCTGCTTCTGCTGCTTGTTCCCCCGATTGTCTCAACCACCAGTGCCCCTCCATCCTCCCTCCTCCCTCCTCCAGTGGCTACTGTACTGAAAATGTATCTGTGTCTGTGTTTGGGCCAGGAGGCGGCTTCCAAGTGGCCGTTAAGGGAATACAAGTTACACAGATTAAAAGGGAGACCATTCCAAGGCCCCGAATCTCTCTGGAGACTTCATTTCAAATGAATTTGATTGCATTTGAACAGAAAAAGAATAAAAGTGGGACGAAAGTAACGAGGAAACAGACTTAAAAGTGTCTTTCGGTGATGATTCTCCTTAGTCTTTCTGTATTTTAGAAGTTCTCATCGCTACACTCTAAATGGTATCATTTCTTAACTGATATCCATTTCCGGAACACTCCTTTCAGATCGACTCTGCCGCACACATGTATCCCCTGGTCGCAGTGTCTAGCGCAAAATGCTTGCCCCAAGGAGCCAGCCAGGCAGCCACTCTCTCAAGTACTTCACGAGGCCCCCCAGTCATAAGGAGGACCATCCGTCGGTGGGGATGGGGAGTGCACAGCAAACAGGCCAAAAGGATGGTAGTGGAACGGGTGGGAGGGGTAGAGGGAGAGTGCTGTGCGAAACAAGTGTGTCAACCGACAGTCAACATCAGGCTCATGTTGTCTAGTGTTGCATACTTTTCGGCGCCTCAAATGTTTACTCGGTTTCGGGTATGGGGCGTGCCACAGCCACAGCAGCAGCAGCAGCAGAAGCATAACTGTTGCACACTCTCCCTCCCCCCTCTCTCGCTCGCTCGCTCTCTCTCTCTCTTACTCTCTCTCTCTGTGTAGGGTAAAAAACGCAAATGTAATTAGCAAATGGAAGGGAAAGACTCGTACAGCCCCGAAATATACTGGCCCACGAAAGTAAAAAAGTTGCCTCGTTAGCCATGCGCATATGCAATGAAGCCGCAGCCACAGCCGTACAAAAGTACTCGCAATGCAATGAAAAATGTTCAACGCTTAATGTAGGCTAATAAAACTCGCAGCAGCAGCAGGAGCAGCAGTAGGAGCAGCAGCAGGGGCAGCTGGGGGGACAATTTACCAACACGCCAACACGTTAACCAACACTCCCTCTGCAGAGCAGTGAAACTCTCACAGAAACCAGTGTGAAACAACCCCCCCTGGGATTCCCTCAATTATATCCATAATCATAATGGAAATAAGCGACTAGGAAGCTCCCAGAGTAAATGCAGATTAAAGCCAACTGAATAATGCGAATGAGATTCCTGCTGTTTCCTTTGGGCCATTTGCAATTTTAGCCCTCTTTTTTGGGGGTGTTCTGCTGTACCCTTCTTTCGACAATTTCTATTTATTTTTAGACTTTCTTAAGCCTGCCCTAAGGGTCCAGCCTCCATTGATTTTTGTGTATAGCGCCCACCCATGGCACATTGACCTTTTCGTGGGCAGTAGAGAGAGATTTCTCTCCCATTTTATTCTGGGGAAACAGCTGCCCTGCGGGCGGCCTTCCAGGTAAAGACGTAATTCGCAAATTGACTGACAATCGTTGGGCGTTACGAAGCGTATAGCGTATAACACCTACACACTTCAGGCAGTTTGCATTTTGATTGGGATAGAAAGGAACAGAGACGGAACGGAGACCAAGACGGAGACGGAGACGGAGAGTCCAAGGAGCTTGCTTTCTAAGCAGATTTGACAGTTTGTTAGAGATGTGCTCCCCCCCCACCGAAGGGTTCCATATCATTCTAGATCTGACTTTTTATGTCTGCCATTTCACATTTCCCCCTCCCGCCATTTCCCCCACTGCATTTGTATCTCTGGCTTTGTCCACATCTGCTCCTCATTTGGCATTGCACACTTTATGACTGACTCTAAAAAAAGGGGGACGAACCCGCTTATTACTTTAAGTAGCTTCTAAGCAGGCAAAGGACACAGAACACAGGACAGAGGCAGAACGGAAGACAAAGAAGCTGGCGCTGCTGCTGGGGGCAAGAACTGGGAGCATTTAAAGTCGCCACAAAGGCGGCTAGCGACATATTAAGGAAACTCATTCTGTAGGAGAGCCCTTCGAGGGGGCAGAAGTGGCAGAAGGTGGGAAGGAAAAAACGTGCTCGACGGTACACAACATTTTTATAGCAGAGAGTACAGTCTCTCTTTCTCTGGTTCTCTCTCTCTCTGGCTCTGTTACCCGGTAATTTTGCTGCAGCCACCTCTGGTGGCATCATCGCCTCTGTTCTGTTTATCATTTCATGGGGAAACCAGGTCGTTTCCTCCACCTGGCGCGTCTCTTGGCGGCTTCTGTGCCCCGTGTATCTGGACACGGAGTCAGGTGCAGCATTTGACAGATGTCGAACCTTCAGAGAGCTCAAACTCTCCCCCATTTGGGGCCCTCTCTTGGCTAGAAATGCAATTGAATTTAACAGTATTCTGTCACTAACATTTTGGCTTGCGATGTTAGCTAACAGTAACATTAGCGATGACATGAACCCAAAACGAATGGCGGGAATCGCATGGGAGATATTCTTTGGTTTATGTTAACAGAAAGGGCTCTTTTTGGGACAAATTATAATACTCTACAAAAATTCCATATTCTGAGAACCATTTTCATTATAATATATAATTATTTCTATATTAAACCTGCCGTTCTTCCAAATTACAACCTAAAACAGTCTTCCTTTTAAGGAAAACTCCCTCTTGAATTCGTCTAGTAAATAGCCTCCTTAGACTTCAGGTCTTCAGGTCAAATGCCGCACACTTCCACAGAAACCTACCCCTCATGGTCATGGGGGAGGGGCGGACCCTCATCAGAGTGTAACCTCATTTTCCACATGACTAAAGCAGGCAACAATTTGAGCAGCCATCACACATTCAGGGGACATTCGGGGACATTCGGGGGAGGAGTTGAAAAATATTCCAAAAAGTCAGCACCAAAAATGTAATTTCCTTCTACATAATAATTATAAATATTATTCCAATTTCTGAACGCCTCCTTCTGGTCCTCCTCCGTCTGCTGCTGCTGGTGGCTCCTTCTCTTCGGGGAAAAAGTTATCCACTCATCTCGCATGTCTAACGAGCATAAACGAGCCACCAACTCACGCAGACAAGGCCAAGAAAAATGGCTAATGCGTGTGTGTGCTTCTGGAGGTGGGGTTAAGGGTTCAACCCATCATCAGACAGCTGTTGCCTCTCTGCTCGAAATCTGGGGAGTCATCCGTGGGATGCGTTGCCGTTGCCATCTTGTGGTTTATATTTTTACGGTATTTTAATTTAATGCCTGTTGACATTTGGTTACACGCTTTTATGGCTGCTGCCTTCACAACAATGTCCTGCTCCTGCTGCCTTCAGGTTTTCCCCTTGCCAAATTACGCAACTTCCAGGCAGTTGTTGCGCCAAATTTACTTGGAGACAAATTGTTTGGTTTCCTTCTCCCACACCCCCACAGCCCCACAGCCGAAGCGAGAAAAACCAGAATTCATGACTAGCTGAGGGGACACTTGTGGTTGGTGGTTCCACCGCTCTTGATGATGTTTTTCGTATGCATGACGACCGACTGTAAATTGAGTTGCTCCACAGAGAGGAGGCGGTCTCTCATTAGGAAAACTTCCTGGACAGAGGGGGAGAGAGGGAGACAAAGACAGACAAAGACAGAAAGATATGTAGGCCAAACAAATGACAAAATGTTTGACAAGACCAATTAGCGAGTGAAAACCTGGAAAAAGATTTGTTCGGCTATGCGAAAGACCGACAGAGAGAGAGGGAGAGAGCTTTAAGTAAACAAATTTCTTGGATGGTTCCCACTAAGCTAATGAATCACTCAAAGATGAATAGAAATTTGTGGTTCCATTGAGGTTTCCTTAAACGCACACCTCTCTCTCTCTCTCTCTCTCTGTCTTGGTCCGCAGTTTTCTTCCAATCAATGTGTCCAAATATTTGATATATTCGTGAAAACAATATCCAACAAAGAGGAACCAGTTTATATTAAACCCACAAAAATCCAATCAAATCAGACACAATTTCCCACCTTTCATCTCTCGATAACTTGCCAATTTCATCCTTTATTTTGGTACAAAATAAACCCCAACAAATGTGCTGCCACAAGATGCATTGATATGAAGCAAACTCAATTTGCATTTTGTGCACAGTGCGGAGAAACATATAAGTTTTACCTGTCGAAAATTGCACATGTCATGCAGATGAAAGGTCAGAGGATGAGCAAGGGAAGCGGATGAGGATTGGGTGGGGAAAATTGAATTTTCTGGCACAACTTTTTGGGGAGGGGAAGGCAAGAGCCAAAATGCCAAAAATTGTCATAATTAATCACTTTAGGGGCACAGCTCTGCTTTGGGGCAGCTCCTTGGACAGGACTTGTACGTCCTGAAAGGTATTCAGCCTGCTGGCCATAAAAATCATAAGCCAAGTAAAGCAAAGGCTCTGTGGCACATGGAAGCTAACGTTTATAAGCGACTTAATTGATTTATATGCGTTTTAATGAAGCTGTAAACAGGATGAAGGTGCCGCACGGGCGCCATGTGGCATGTGGCATGCGGCATGCGGCAAAGCAGCTTAGTCACGTTCCCTCGCTCGGTGCCTCACTCTCTGTTCTTTGTGTGTGTGTGTGTCTGTGTGCTTTAATTGAGCGTAATTAATATCAAAATTATTGCCCAAGGGACACAATTCTCACCTCATGAAAAGCCGAAACAATTTTCCAGTGGAAAATTGCATCACATTGCAATTTAATTAATATTCAACGCTCCCCACCCTCACAGCCTTCCCCCATCCAAAAACTACAACGAAACAAATTAGCCACCGACCAAGGGAAAACCAACAGAAAATTATGTTGATTAGTTCGCCATTTTCCGAGAACAGTTCATACATTTTCCTCTGGGTGGAAGGGGAAAAATCCTGGGGAAAATCAAATGCAATGTCATGATTATGTTTTCCCTTTACCTCATTAGCATTTGGATCACAGAGACAGAGAGGATGAATTGGAAAATGCCAACAATGTCGGATGAGTAAGTAGGATTAAATTGATTTTGATGGCAGAGGGGGGGATTACAGGATATACAAGTCAAAACATGTACAGAAAGAGATTACAGGGATACGCAAATATTGCCTCGGAATAAGTCTCACTTTAATTGAATTTGTGGCATTCCATCCTTCCTTATTTCCGCTCATATTTCCTCGAAAATTGTTGCTAGACAAACGATAACATCATCAGAAATTCCAAATCAATTTCCACAGAATATCTGGGAAATATTCCATCAAAGAAATGTTGTTGCATATATCATTTCGGCACCTACCTCCACCTACTCATCCCACTCCGTTGCAAAAGACCACAGAATGACAACATTTGAGGCCACAGCATTTACATATCAATATGGTAAGACCCCCACCTTACTCTTTACTCCTCCATCGCATCTACACGAAAACGAGATAAGCAAAAAAGCGCCAAAAAGTATGCAACTAACAAGCATCGCACACATCAGACAGAGACAGACACACACAGCGAGAGAGAGAGAGAGAGAGAGCGAGACAGACACAATTACCCAGACATTTCTGGCCAAAAACAAGAACAAACAAGAAAAATATAATGGAAAATAACTAAGAAATTGTATTTATACAGTTGCCAGGTTTTTGGGTGTAAAAAGAGCAAACAACAGAAGAGCACAGCAGGGAAAACAAGAAGGAAAAGACAGCCATGAGAGAGCCAAAGATTAAGATACCCTAACAGATCAATGAAAGGGTGAAGAGAGAGATCCCAAAAGAGGGAATACACTGGCATGCCTTTGCTCCGAACTGCTCTTATTCTTCCGAATTTTATTTCCGAGAATGCAAAAACATAATACACATTCCGTGTGAGAAACTATGATTTGTCAATCCCAATTCGAGTTCTATGCCGCCTGCAGTAATCGCAGTGACTAAATCGAGTAGAACTCTTTATAGATTCACAGGAGCTGCCTTTTCTTTGTTACAATTTTCATATCAAAAGGTAAACACCCTCTAATAGAGTATATATCTAGTGCAAGGGCCGCAAGCAAGGACGATGATGCCAAAGAAATGCAAACAACAAACAAAACTAAAAGCGCATTCCGAAAATCGAAAAGACCCAAAAGAGCCACAAAATATGCAACCGCAACACAAACCCCAAACTCAAAAGCCACGCCCCCTAGCCCACACACAAACGAGCATGTACGTATGTAGATACACACGTGTGTGAGTGTGTGTGTCTACATATGTGGCAGGGCACGCAGTGGCAGTGGCACACACGAGATAAATGCACGGAACGCGCACAATTAAATATTCAGAGCGAATATTTTTTGTTGGTTTGCTGTTGATGCCACTGCCACACAGCCGTTTTCCATTGCTGTTGCCACTGCCATATGGCCATTGCCGTTGAGTACCAACGAAAAACCAACGAACCAAAAAGGAAAAACTGCTGAAATGTAAAATACCAAAGTAAAAAGTTTCATTCGGGGAAATGTTGGTTAAACACGTACCCCAACAGGAGATATTCTCTAACAGGAGATGGAGCTGTAGCTGTAGCTGCAGTTGCAGTTGCAAACTCATTTTATTGAGATAACAAACAGTCGGACATGGCCGGAAAAATATGCATTCGGGTAGAAGCTTTCAGAAAAGTTTTCCAGTTACTCGGGGGAGATCCGAATGAATTCGTAAATAAGAGAAACCATTTTAAATATAAAGATAAAGAGATCCACTGACAACTAAGAGGGTTATCATCTCAAGAAATGCTTGAAAGCATTCCGAATATTCTTTCAAAAATACTACTCGTCCCACGGCTTTCATCAGGATATCCTCAGGTACCCGTCAAACATTGAAATAAACTGAAAATACACTCTCTTTGCGACCAATCGCGAGGATGGCGGCTCAAAGGCGCCTTTCGTGGCGGCTTGCGGTGAATGTGAAAAGAGTTTGAAAAGCGGAAAAGCGCAGAGGCATAGCTAACGGCTGTCGGCGGTCTCAACTGTTTCCCCCATAGGTATTTCCATATGTCTCTGTGTATCTGCGTGCGGTGCAGGGGCGAGGGGCTTACCTCCCGAGTCTGCTGTCAGAGGAAAAGCCTCTCAAATGTCGATGATTCCGATGCCGATGCCAATGATGATTATGATTATGATGATGATGATGATGGCAATGACAACGATGGCGTTGTGGATGCGGTTTCCGTTTCCCGTCTGCGGTCCAAGGACTGGTCATTGACTACTCTTCATACCCCCTCACCCTCTGCACTGCTAAGCTCTGCTGGCCCCATTTCTGCTGCTCTTATCAGCTGTTAACACATACCATTCTGTGCTGCCATTTCCAAACGGATTGTGTATCCCATTTTCTATGTTAAAGTTTTCCCATTTAAATGCGACAACTTCCGGTCCCTTGAATTGACACTGAGATACAGATGCACAGATACAGATAGAAAGCAGAGAGCACAGAGCAGAGAGAGCGAGATCAGGGCTAAGGCAGGGGGGGAGAGAGAGAGGGGAAAAGTTACTCGAGTGCATTTCCTGCTGCAAAATGTTGCATTTCCTTTTCTTCACTGCCAAAAGGACATCGGCTTCGGCCCCGGACACGGACACGGACACAGAGCAAAGTTTTCGGAAGGGGATAAACTTATTTTGGGTGATTAAGTGGACCAATTTGTGTGTAGCTTTGATGGAGAGAGCCAAAAGCCAATAAGCAGAAAGGGAAACGCTGTCTGGGAGTGTGGGAGTGTCGGGAGTGGGAGTGTAGGAGTGTCGGGAGAGGGCTCTTGAACTGAAGCACACATGCAAATGCAATTATTTTCCACGCTGCTTAATGCTTTAATTGCATTTTCCTAACAATCCTCTTGAATGTTGGAGGGAGGAAAACGTTCTCATATTTTCATTATTATTACTTTTTCCCGAGCACTGACAATGAAAAAGGGTCAAAATATGCGCCACACACATGGCCATAAACAAGAATACCAGAAGCCAGGAGCCAGTAGCCAGGAGTTGTTGTTCGGGGCTGGTATGAGGATTTGTGGGTCCGGTTCTGAGTCCAGTTTTGCAGCTGCACCATGGCGTATACGTAATTTGCATTACAATGAACTCTGACTGCTGCAGCCAGGCTCCCCTCCCATCCCGTAGCAGTAGAGCCTCCCATTCATTGCTGCTGATGCCGCTGCTGCTGCAAGGTGTATAATTTTGATAGCAGTTCCACAAAGGGCAGGGAACTGTAAAGAGGGTGTGGTGTGTGCCCCTGTAATGGGGGATGAGGGGGCCAGACAGCGATGGTTTGGTGAACGTTGCATTTCAATTGAAATAACAATAATTGTTTGCAGCAGCCACTGCCACTGCCCTTCTTCGCCTTCCCTCCTCCTGTGTTGTTGCATTTGCTTTTGTTTTGTGTGGCATGGCAATTCTTGGTCTTCTGGCTTTCCTCTTCCTCTCAACTGACTTCCGCTCTGCCTCTCTGCATCAGGGGAAATGGGAATAGCGGATGTTGGGTGTCAGTGTCTAGCACACCCCGTTTTCCCCCAAGGAAAACTATCTAACCGCTTGTGGATGTAGGGGAGGGGGAAAACACTTGGATAAACAGCAATGTTTATAAGCAATTAAACAGAAATAACATTTAAGTTTTAGCATCGATTTCATAGGTCTTTTAATTCAAATAAATCTCCCTTTAAAGTGTCAAAATAATATTGAAAATATTTCTTGTATATTTATTTTTTATTTGAAATAAATATTTTCCGGGGAGACTCTTTTTATGGAGCAGTTTTACCGCCTGATAATTACTTCTAAATAGTTTATTCAAAGTTTCTTCCCCTCTTTCGCGCTTTTTTCTATGGCTTTGCTGGGAAATCTGTTTTCCACACTTCACGCTCTAAGTGATTTTCAATTATGAAGCGCGACAGAGGAGGATGGGAGGAGAAGGAGGAGGAGGAGAAGAAGGAGAAGGAAGAGTTGCCCTCCGCCTTGGGCCCCGCTTTTCAATGCCATTCACCTTGGAAAATCTCGGGTGGGTGTAAAAATGTCCTGAATAAAAAGTTTTTAATTGCCATATGCTCTTAGCCGAAAAGTACGAGCACGAGTACGAGCACGTCTCCAGAGGTGGAGACTGTTGTAATTAGTTGGGCATACTTCAGGCAGCAAATTAAGCCATAATTATGCACAGCGGGCGACACTCTGAAGAACTCCCGGCCGGGTTCGGGGACTCCCAAGAGGTGGTCCGCAGAAAAGAAAGGAAAAAAGTACCAACTAAATGGTTGACTGAGCCATCAAGTGGCCCTACTTCCGCCCCCTGGGCACTCCCCTAAGCCACAACCATCTCAAAGTCTAACCACAACAATTGGCCAACAAGTTGTCGCTGGCCAACAACAACAACTCTGGCAACATGAACAAAATAGGGGAAAAGGGGGAAGAATATACGAAAATATTTGCTTTCAACGGAAATGTTGCAGCACACGGAACGAGTGGGAGTGCAACACGATTTGAGTGAAATGGAACAGTGGGAAACAGGGGAACACACTCAAAGCCCAGACAGACCAACCTAACAGCGTTTCAAGGATGGGATGGAGCAGCGTCACCGACAATTGCAGATGCTTTGTATTCTGGTCATAGACCATTTTCCACCATTGTTATGCCAGATTGTCAGAGAGGCAGCAGCGACGCTGTCAATGGTTGTGATTGATGCACACAGGTTGTAGCTTATCAGTACAGTGGGCAGATTTTGATAAATAATGATACAAATTGAGGTCACTTACAGGCAAATAATTTCTATACTCTTGATTGCAGGTTCTTTCAATTGGATTTTTCCTGATTCACTTTCGAAACGATGCTCTCTCGATGGATTTCCAATTTGCACGAATTCTAATTGCCTTTCCTTTTTTAATACTTTACCTGCAAATAATAAACTGATTAATAAATTAATAATTTATAAAGTGTGTCCGAATTCTTCTTACAAAATATAAATCTTTATTTCTCTCTCCCTTTCAATAATTTCTCACTTTCATTTCACTCCTTCGCACTAAAACACGAATTCTCCTTACGCATGCCACTGTATGTAACTGTTCATTCTAATTGTTGATGCTGCTCACCTTCTGCTATCTCTCTCTCTCAATCCCTATCCTCTACGATTGTCAGCGCCCTAACTGTAAATGATGTTCTCAATGCAGCCACATACTCGCACTCCCTCACACTCACACACTAAGGTGGCGGCGCGCCGGCTGCAGGTTTTGCCTCCGACAATCCCATCCCACTCTCCGGCCTTAATGTCTTTTTCTTGCTTTATTTGTTGCACTCGCATTCCCACTTTCCCACCCTACCCTCCCACACACTCCCTTGTACAGTTCACTTGGCCTTTGGCACTTTGTCAATTGACAAACAAAACGAATTGCACATTGGATTGTCTTCTCACACACTCGCTTACTGGTGTCTGTCGCCAATTCTGTTGCTTTTACCTATCCAGCAAAGGGCCTGCGAGGAATTTTCCAAAATCAAGTTGCGGTTGAGCTACCAATGCCCTGCGGAATAGTTTTTAGCGAAACTTGATCAGCATCCTTGTACGGTGTAGGATCGAAATTAACCCACTTAACCCCCCTCTATTTAAACGGGTGAACAGCTTGGGTTACGCCGTGGAAAATAATACTGTATTTAAATTCTTCTTGAAGATCCATCCTTTGTTTTTAGTTCCAAAAAGAAATAACTACTATATCTTTCACCTGAACTCCGCTAAAATTGGTCACGCTTCATTATTTTCGTGGCGTGTATTTTAATACCCATTGGCCGACAATGGGTTATTCGTTTTCTGTCCATGATCGGAAATCATATTCCTTGATTTTTATATTCTGTTGAATATAAAAAGCCAGATAGAACTCTCAGCTCTGAACACAAGATTTTATCCGATTGATGAATCGATTTTCTACAAGATTTGCTGATTTTAAGTGTTCTTTTTTATTTGTTTGTTTATAAAATAAGCTTTAAACGAAAAAGGTCAAAGCATAAAACGTAAGTGAGTAAAATTAACAATTTGTTTATTTCACAAGTATCTTAATTTTTCGTTAAAAAAAAACCAACAAAAAAGCATCAACGAAGACCAGGACAGACCAGGCACAACAACAGCTATTCATGAATATTAATGTTGCACGCATTGCCCAAGGCGAATAAATGGTTTCCATCGGCCCCCAAAAGGGTTTAGTGGACAGGTCAATGTTGCCAGGAGGCAAACGTAGGAGTTTGTATATTAATTTGATCCCAACTAAATAAAAGTATATATTTTGTAGTGAAACAACAGCTGGAAAATGTCGAAGCCGCCATGCACGGGCGTCCTGAAACCCGTGCCCATATACCAGAAACTTATGGTCGAGAACCTGACCATCGTTCGTCCCCCGATCCTAAAGATCTACTACTGGGAAAGCTTCGACATTTCGGGGTAAGAAGAGCCACTTCCCAAAAGCGGAACGAAACTCATTCTCTGTTTTCCCCCCAGATGGAACAAGAAACTAAAGTCGAATCGTAAAGAGCATGAGCACACAATTGAATTTCCCACACGACACATCGAGAGCCCGCCGCAGAAGATCCTCTTCTGGCTGCGCAATCTCTCCTCAAAGCCCATAACCCTGACGCTTAAGCGCATACAGAACTGTTGCTGCCAGCCCGTGCAGACGCGCGTAGGGTTCAACCAGTTCCGGCAGCTCTTCCACTGTCGGCACCGCAAATTGCTGCACCTCCAACAGGAGGTGCTGACCATCAAACCCGACGAGGTGGTGGCCCTGTCAGTCACGGCGTATTTTCAGATATACGGCGAGCATTTGCTCACCTACGAAGTCCAGTGAGTGCTGGAATTGGTGGTGGAAAGTGCCTCTCAGTAATGTGTAACCATTTCCATCCTTTAGCACTGATGACAATCGCAAATTCATGTGGCACTTTCAGCTGCACGTCTCGGAGTTGAATCCGGAAAAGTGCTTGCTGACCAAGGAACTGCTGCCTGTGAATATCAAGAACTACTACCACGTCACACAACCCATTTGGGTGCAGAACTTCACCAATGTGCACCTCAACTTCTCGTTTTCCACGCGAGACCGCAGCCTGAAGCTCCTCAACACGAACCTCACGGTGCCCCGCCAGAGTGTGTGGCCCCTCCTGGTGGACTATCGCCCCATGGACTATGAGAATGAGGTGGAAGTCCTGCTCGGAAATGAGAGTGCCACGGCCTGGTACAAGATCAAGGGCCGCGGAGTCCTGGTCGATGAGGAGGAGGAGACGGACATGCCGCTAAAGGATCACGAATGCGCCGACTTTCTCTACGTTATATATCCCAATCGAGTGGCCTTTGAGGTCTGCATGAAGGAGGATCGCACGCAGCTGGTGAATGTCCACAATTTCGGGCAGAAGTGCGTCGAATTCCGATGGCAAAAGTAAGACTAAGGCCATCCCCGTGAAAAAATCATCTAATCAATGGCCCAATCCTCTTGCGTAGCTACATAATCAGTGATTTCTTTTCGGTGGCCTTCACTCCGCCCTTATTCAGCCTCAAGGGCCACCACTCGAAGCTGGTGGAGGTGAAGGTCACGGCCTACGATCGTTTGGTGAACTTTCGCCGCATTCCCATCGTCCTGGAGGTGCACCGCAACCTCGATCAGGCCACGCTGATAGCCAAGCGGGAGCTGGACGAGATCGAGTCCATAGATGATCCCAAGTGGAAGGAGGATAGCTATATAACGCACGTCTATCTTCATCTCAACATCCGCTCGACCCACAAGAGTACTCAGGAGGGGGAGGGCGATATCGACGAGGCGGCGGACACTGCAGCCGAACGCTCGCCTTGCGGTGGTGCGGGAATTGAGAACACCGCCGAGGCAGGAGGCGACGGCCCTGCCACTGAGGAGCAGCGCAAGGAGACGGAGCGTCGGGAGCTGATCAAGCGGCTAGCCGCCAAGCAGAAGCTGACCTCCAACGAGATCATCGAGCTGACGATGGCCATCGACAACCGCAACACCATCTTCGAGAAGCTCTTCTGGAAGTACCTCTGCAAGTCCAACTTCATGCGCATCCTCCCCGACCGCAAGCGGCACAAGCACACCAAGACCTACGACGAGGTGGTGTCCGTCAAAGTTGATTCTCCGCCAGAGCATGGCGTCGAGGCTGATCGCAAGTAGGCATACCCTTCATAGGGATCTCCAATCATCGCTAATCCCTCTCTCTATTGTCTTGCAGCACCATCATGGAGATTCTATCGCGGCTCATGCAGGAATCCATCAATGATTTGGCCAGGAACTGGATCTTCATTCCCTCGCAGTACTACGAGCGCAGTCCTTAAGTGTTTTCATTTGTTCTATAAATGCATTGCATAAGCATTTCCACTCTCTGTTTGCATTCTGGCGGGCGTTCCAACCATTTCGGTTGTCCACACCACGAAATTTATGTAAGATTTAGCACGCGCGCGGAGAGCTTGAGTTCTTGTGGCCGTTCCCCCACTGTCTGGTGGAATTTATGTGTCTGCGGGGCGGTGGACTCAGGCTTTTAAGACTTCCCCATGCAGACGGGGCGTGACGGGGGATGGCCAGACTTTCGGACAAGAGTATTTATGTATTTATGTGCACAGCTTGCTTTTAGCTCTGTGGGAATCACACGGAATGGTCAAATTGTGTTTTAATTTGTTTTATTTTGGCTCTTAAGAAGTGTCTAAGAAGGGTTGTTTAAGGAGTATGAGTTAGAGAAGCTGGTAGGAATCCTAAGGTAGTATCTTAATTCTTTTTCAGTCGTTAAACTGTGCCAAATTCAATTCATTTTGGTTGTAAGCAAACAAATTCAAACAGCGCGCCTAGCTGCGCCATCTATTGAACAAATCAGGAAGTACTACTTTGTCGAGACGCCATCTGGCGCACACCCTCCCGAAGGCGCCACCTAGCGCTTGTTTAGTTAACTTTCCCATTCATAGTGTTAACGAGGGGGAACGTTGTGAGTTGCTGCTGCGACCGCAACTCTACATTTATACCCGATACATAGTCAATATGGTTGCATTAAACGACAAAGAGTGCGTGCGAGAGAGACAGAAAATCAGACAGAACGTGTCGACGGGCGCTGCGTAGCCACTGCAAATTGATTTGTTACTTTTGGCTATAATAATAATCCGATCTTACTCGGATTCGGCAAGGTTCGGCAATCTGGTAGATATGGCCATTCTCTATGATTGTGCGTTTTTAATTTTCTCCTATCTTCAAAATTGTGGTTGCCACAGATTTTCGTTGTTTATGGTTGCGGAACGGGGTGGGGCGAAATTTTGAAGCAGTGAGCTATCAACAGTGAGTTCTGCAGTGAAAAATTACAAATAGTTGTGTAGCAGTGAGAGCTCGACAGTCAGGTCTAATAGTCTCTGAGATCTGTGGATGCCACAGATTTTCGACCTTTGCGGGGCCGGAAGGGGGTGTGGCGAAATTTTGAAACAAACTCGTCAAGGTCCGATATTTCAGGAGAAGTGGATACAAATTTGGTTGCTCTAGCTCTTATAGTTTCTGGCAATCTAGGCGCTAATGTTTTGCGCTATGCAAAGCCGGCTATGATACGTGTATGTTAGAGACATAGACAGGGCGAGAAAAATGAAAATGGTTTAGTTCATTCTGGCTATAATAATGATACGATCCAATTCACATTCTGCAGTCTAGAAGATAAATTCATTCTCTACGATTCTGCGTTTTTAATTTTCTTGTATCTTTAAAATTGTGGATGCCACAGATTTTCGTCCTTTGTGGGGGCGGAAGTGGGCGGGGCGAAGTTTTGAAATACACTTGTAACAGTGACATATCACAGAAGGCTGGATACAAAAAAGTCGTTGACAAAAGCTCATCTAGTCTTTGAGCACTAGGCGCTGATAGGGACGGACAGACGGACAGACGGACGGACGGACAGACGGACAGACAGACATGGCTCAATCGGTCTCGGCTATTGATGCTGATCAAGAATATATATACTTTTTTGGGGTCGGAAACGCTTCCTTCTGGACGTTACACACATCCACTTTTACCACAAATCTAATATACCCCAATACTCATTTTGAGTATCGGGTATAATTAATGTTACATATATGGATAAGGTACATACATTATTTACAATATTTACAAAAAGTTATTGCAATGTTATAGGAGGGATCTAGTAGGGAGATCCAGTGGATGACACCTTTTGAGTCTTCTTTTCCTTGGCGGGTTAATTAGACGTCTGGCTAGTACATTAGGGTGACCACCAAGTCGTTTCGTATGTACCATGGAGCATTGCATATTCGCCGTAGAATTTTTGACTGAGCAACTCTAATTTTATTTAAGTTGGTTTTTGCCGCGATGCCGTAAACTTGAAGTGCGTATTTCCATATGGGGCTGAGGATAGACTTGTATATCGTGACTTTGCTATACAGTGACAGCTTATTTCTTGGTGCAAGTAGCCACGCCATCTTTCCCGCTTTCGCCATCACAGACTGTCGAACCATGGTAGTATGGGTTTTGAAATTCAGTGTCAACACCTAGGTATTTGTACGAGCTCTTGTGCGTAAGTGTGGAGCCCATCATATTAATGCCTCCACAAGAAAGTGGTCTTGTAGCAAAAGTAACATTAGCACATTTGCTGCTGTTGATGCCTATGTTCCATTTCTGAGCCCATACTTCAAAGCTGCTCACATATTGTTGCAGAGCTTCCGTAGCTAGATTTATGCTTGGACTTCTGGTCAGCACTGCAGTGTCATCCGCGTAGGTTGCTATCAACACATCGTCCTCGTCCAACCCAGTTATTACCCTTGAGGAAGGCATATCGGCTGTATATAGGGTATATAACGTTGGTCCAAGGACGCTGCCTTGTGGGACGCCTGCACAGATTGGGCGCTTCGATGATTTTGCTCCGTTTACAACAACACTAAAACTTCTGTCCTTTAGAAAGCTACTCAGCAACTGGAATAGCTGGGGCGCTTCTAGCTCTTGCTTAAGCCGGTTGTGTTTTTTTCTTGCTCCTGCGTTCTCCGCCCTTTTGCTTAAATATCATACAACATTGTTGTCAATTTGTTTTGATATATCATCGCATCTCTTAATTTGATTATACTTTGTGTTAATCACCAGCGTTTCGTTTGTAAACTAGTGCTTAATATAAATACAATATTCGCAACGTAACGCATCGGACTCGTGCAGGCAATTTGTTATTGTTTTTTACCCAGTCTGCTTTTCGTTATCGTTTCTTCGGTGTGCACTGTTTCTCGCGCATCAGCGTTTGCATCGCCCACACTCTCTCGAAAGCATAGCGGGCCTGCTGCTCGCATTGTTGCTCTCACTCTCTCTGGATTGCCTATACTCTCCCTCTTTGTGGACTATTCTTTTGTGTCTCTGCTTTGGTGAGTTTACTGCTCGTTTCCTGCACTTCGTTGGATCATCTGCTCTGCATTATTGCCGCTGCTGATTGTCGGGCTCGCTCTGCTGTCTGCTCTCCCATTTTACCTGCGCTCTCACTCTGTACTTTTATTATTCGTGCACAGTGATTCTACTGCTGTCAATAATGGCAATCGTTTGCAGTGCAAAGAAATGTGAATTCGGTTGTGTAATCATTGGTGATTCATTCCTCAGCTGCTGGCTGTGCGACAATTTTGCCCACATAAAATGTGCTGGTGGCGGACATTTTGGCCGGCTAAACGATCTGATCTCGAAACGCATGGGCCTGTCTTGGTCATGCCTGGCTTGTCGGGAGATTGAGGCCGAAATGCGCACATTCATGAGACAGACTCGATCTGGGTTTCTGGATGTCCGGAAACAATTTGTGGCTCTCAACGATAAATTTCTAGCCCTTGAATCGCAGTTTCTTGGGCTCAAACTCTTGAGCGAATCGCCTAGAAGGAAAATTCCGCATAATGATACCAATCTCTTGCAACCTAATCCGATTGGTACGCCTGCCTCCCACCTTCATCCATCGGAAGCATTTGTTACCCGTGTGGTCATGCCTCGCCGTTATCTGTAAACCCGCCAACGGCGGCTCCGGTGTTCTTTACACCGAGCAATGTGCTTCCTTCGAGCATCCAAGTTCCCAACAGCATCAATCCCATCCCTGCAGTTTTTGCTGCCATCACTTCTGACGTGGTGAGTGCTCCTAGTGCGGGTGTGTTGGTTGCTGGTGATGTCTTGCCAATTCCTGCTCCAGCCGCTGCTGCCAATTCTTCTGCCCCAGGACCGAGATCTCTTTTGGAGTGGCTCCACCATCTCGATCTCGCTCGGGACTTCAACTTAGAGCAGTTGTCCCTCGGAAAGCAATATTTGTTTCCCGTCTTATTCCCGAGGCTACAACGGAGGACGTTAAACAACATCTTTCCTCTAAACATAACGCTTCGCCTGATGATATAGTTGTGACTAAATTTACATTTAAAACACAAGTGCAACATATCATCCTTTAAAATTCTTCTCCCTGATTCCTTACTATCCAAATCTCTTGAACCGTCAATATGGCCTGAGCATACTATTATGCATGAGTTCCTTCACAAAGATTCGAACTCGAGTCCTAGAATTACCGAACCTGCTGCTCCAAAAACTGATGTACCATTTTTCTATTCACTATCAGAACGTTCGCAGTTTGTTGGGCAAATTGCGTCAAGTTCATACAAATAGTGCGTCTTTTGATTTCGATGCCATTGCTTTTACCGAAACCTGGCTTAACTCTTCTATCAATGATCATGAAATCTTCATTGATAATTACACTATTTATAGAATGGACCGCCCATCTTTTGCAGGTGGGGTTCTGATTGCAGTCAAATCTGTTTTCTCATCTGAGTTATTCCCATTCAATAACATCCATGGAATTGAATTTGTTGCAGTCAAAGTTCGTGTTGGTTCGGCATTTTTCTATTTAACCTGCTCCTACATTCCTCCCAGGTCGGATGCTGAGATTTACTCAAACCACTGCTCAGCAATTAATACTGTCGTATCTGCATTAGGTTGCAATGATCAAATTATTGTCATGGGGACTTTAACCTCCCATTTCTTTCTTGGCTGCCTTGCGATGACGCTAACCTTTTGTTTCCCAATTGCCACAATGACTTTATCAATGGGCTAACGGATATTTCCCTTGTCCAAATTAATGCCGTCAAAACATTAGGGACAGACTTCTTGACCTCATGTTTGTTAACGATGCTTCACTTGCTACGGTATCTAGAGCAAGCCCAATATCATTCCCTGAAGATCCTTACCATCCAACTTTGTCGATATCCCTTGAGTGTACCCGATCTGGTTGTGCTGACAGTTCCATGGCTCCTTGCCACATAAAGTGTTTTCGCAAAACAAACTTTATCGATTTAGATCTACATCTCTCGCGTGTTGATTGGTCGTTTCTTTATTCATTACCGAACATAGACGCAACTGTTAACTCGTTTTATAGCTCTATTTACTCCGCCCTTAATACATTTGTTCCAGATATCACCGTACCCGTATCGTCCAAGCCTCCCTGGTTCACCAAGTATTTGTCATACTTAAAAAATAATAAATCCAGGCTCTATAAAAGTACCAGAAGTCGGGCTCCACGTCGGCCTTAGCTCTATACTCCTCCGCTCGCTCCCCTGTTCCTTGCCGTTAATAGTCAGTGTTATAATCATTACCTTTCACAATGTAGTAGAAACTTTCGTAGTGATCCTAAAAAATTCTATTCGTTCGTTAACTCTAAGCGTAAGTCAAACGCTTTTCCTCCGTCCCTTCATTATCAGAACAGAACAGAAGCTTCTGCTGTTGGTATTGCAAATTTATTCGCTACCTTTTTCCAAACAACGTACTCGTCTCATATTTATAACGCATCCACTCCGTATCCGTACCAGCTACCTCAAGCTCCCATTTCGAGGAAAACGTTGTTCTGGAAGGTTTGTCATCTATGGACTTATCGTTTTCTGCGGGTCCAGATAAGGTACCAAGTTGCATTTTAAAACACTGTGCCCAGTCCCTTTGCAAACCCTTTGACCTTTCTCTTCAACCTCTTTTGGAAAAGTCTTGTCTTCCATTAATTTGGAATGAGTCCTTCATCATTCCGCTTCACAAAAAAGGTTCAAGATCAAATATTGAATACTATCGTGGTATCGCAAAGCTTTCCGCCATCCCGAAGCTTCTTGAGTTCCTGGTAACCCGGCAACTGCAACATCTTTGTTGCAGCTTGATATCTCCGTCGCAACACGGTTTTTCAGACATCGTTCAACATCGACTAACCTTCTTGAGTTTTCTAACCTAATCCACCGTGGTTTTCAAAGTGGTTTGCAGACGGATGTAGTTTTTACGGACTTCAGCAAGGCATTCGATTCTGTGAACCATGCTCTGCTTATTCACAAGCTCTCTTTATTAGGGTTCCCAACGAATCTTCTAGATTGGATTTTGTCCTATCTCTCTAACCGTACTCAACGTGTTTTGTTTTCTAATGTTTTATCAAATATTGTTAATGTTACTTCAGGCGTGCCACAGGGAAGTCATCTGGGCCCGCTTCTGTTTATTCTATTTGTGAATGACCTTCCTCAAGTTATATCATACTCTACTACACTAATGTATGCTGATGATGTTAAAATCTGTCTGCCTTACTCTGATTGGTATTTGCACACACGCCTTCAACTGGATCTAAGTGAACTACTACTGTGGTGTTCAACTAATCTTCTTTTTCTGAACCTTTCTAAATGCAAACTTATGACATTTTACCGTCGCGCTCCACATTTTGTCTCATATGCTCTAGGAAATCATGTCCTCGAGCGAATTTCGAGTTCAAATGACCTCGGAGTCCTTTTTGATCATAAGATGTGTTTTAAAAGCCATATAGCTGCAACAGTCAATAAAGCTAAGGGTGTTTTAGCGTTCATTAAACGTTGGTCCAAGGAGTTTGACGACCCGTACGTTACGAAACAACTATATATCTCGTTAGTACGTCCTATATTGGAGTATTGTTCTTGTGTTTGGAGCCCGCAGTATAAAGAGCAGCAGGTTGTTATTGAATCCGTGCAAAAGCAATTTTTAATTTTTGCCCTTCGTAACTTTAACTGGGACTCGGGTAGAATCTTGCCACCCTACCGGTCTAGGCTAAATCTTATTGACCTGCCGTCGTTGCACCATCGCAGAATATGCAACGGCGTAATGTTCGTGCACAAGCTCCTTCTCGGGATTATTGACTCCCATACTCTCTTGGGTCAGATTGACTTGGCCGTCCCATCTAGACCTACCCGTACTTTTTAGGCCTATCCGTTTACCCATATGTAGGTCTAATTATGCCGAACATGAACCTTTTAGGGTTTTATGCCATAATTATAACTCCCTCTGTCATATCCTATCCCCTGAACTGTCTCTTAAACTAATTGCATGCAATATTTATAATCACTTAAATTTAACTAATTTCTAACTACTCTTTTTTCCTCCTTTTGTAATTAAGTATCATTATTAACAGATAATTTGTTAATTTAATAAATAAATAAATAAATAATATGTTTCTCAGCTTAAAGAGGAGGCCATCATGCCACACCCTGTCAAACGCTTGTTGAATGTCCATAAACACAGCTACCGAATACATTTTTTGCTCCATTGCATCAAGCGCGAAGTTGACCACACGATGAAGTTGTTCTGGCGTGCCGTGACCTTGTCTAAATCCAAATTGCCACTTTGGAATTTTTGTTTTACAGGTTCAAGCTGCAGGATGCGGTTCAGGATCATTCTTTCCGCCATCTTCCCTAGCGCTGAGAGCAGGCTAATTGGTCTGTAACCATCGACTTCTGTATGTTGTTTTTCTGGCTTAGGTACCATGGTGATTAGCGCCGTCTTCCAGCAGTTAGGAAAGTGTCCCATCCTAAGAATGCTGTTGAGGAGCAGCACTATAAACAGCAGGGCTTTTTTAGGCAGAAGTTTTAAAGTCCTGTTATCCAGCAGGTCCTCACCAGGGGATTTTTTGGACTTCAGCTTCTTAATTTGCTGCACCACCTCTTGAAATGTGACTGGGCTTGCTGGCAAGGACATTTGAAATGGCATTTCCGATTGTAGCTCAACAGCCCTTCGTGTAACAGTAGATGTAAGATTAAATGGCTTAAATCTTTGCTCTAAACTGTCTGCGAAGATATCAGCCTTCTGCTGACTGGAGTAGCACCAACCGCCTGCTGGATTTTTAATTGGCGTTTTAGGCATGACTACTCTTTTAAATCGGCTTGTAAGCTTCCAGAGAGTATAGTTGAAAGATGCATCGGGGCCAGCATTTTCTAATATGTTATCAATGCTCCTCTGCTTGACCAAAGCTTGTGTTACGCTCACGAAATGTACTATAGGCGTCTAGACCACGATGGAAATTTGCTGACTCACGGTTTAGGTAGTAGTTTGCTATACGGTTGTTACGACTATTTGTTTTGTCAAGATAAGCTTTGCCACCCTTTTGAATCGTTTTCTGCAGAGTCTGTTCTTAGCGTCGAAGTATGATATCAAGAAGCCAAACCGCTTGTCAGAGTCGCCGGTGTTGCCACACCAGCGAACGACTCTAAAGTCAGTGTTGCTAAGGGGCTGCGATCCGGGCTGCCACAGTACTCACCCTAGAAAAGTTACAAATCTTTAGTTTTGTCTTTTCTTCTCATATGTCCGCAATGGGGCATTTGATAGCTGATCGTCAGACGAGCTGGTCTCGGAATTCGCCATAAATGCTGGCTTGAGCCTGTCGACTGAAATAGCTGTCTCTTTTCCATTAATGCGGATGGTGAAGACCCGGTCTGATGACTTGGATACAATCGGGTATGGTCCTGTGTACGGCCGCTCACGAAATGTATTATAGGCGTCTAGACCACGATGGAAATTTGCTGACTCACGGTTTAGGTAGTAGTTTGCCATACGGTTGTTACGACTATTTGTTTTGTCAAGATAAGCTTTGCCACCCTTTTGAATCGTTTTCTGCAGAGTCTGTTCTTAGCGTCGAAGTATATCAAGAAGCCAAACCGCTTGTCAGAGTCGCCGGTGTTGCCACACCAGCGAACGACTCTAAAGTCAGTGTTGCTAAGGGGCTGCGATCCGGGCTGCCACAGTACTCACCCTAGAAAAGTTACAAATCTTTAGTTTTGTCTTTTCTTCTCATATGTCCGCAATGGGGCATTTGATAGCTGATCGTCAGACGAGCTGGTCTCGGAATTCGCCATAAATGCTGGCTTGAGCCTGTCGACTGAAATAGCTGTCTCTTTTCCATTAATGCGGATGGTGAAGACCCGGTCTGATGACTTGGATACAATCGGGTATGGTCCTGTGTACGGCCGCTCACGTGTATTATAGGCGTCTAGACCACGATGGAAATTTGCTGACTCACGGTTTAGGTAGTAGTTTGCCATACGGTTGTTACGACTACACCTAATTCTGTTTTTACACGGTAGATTGGTTCCTGAAAAAACCGTGTAAAAAAATACATTGATCGTATACGCAAAAAAACGAAAGAGAAACAAATATGTACGTATTCCCTTTATGCTCTTTCTTGTTTCCGTTTGTTTTCTAGCTGTTTGTGAGCTGTGTGTGTTTTTATATGTTTCTGTTGTTATTTTGAACCGTGTTAAATGGTATAAAACTGTGTAAAAAAATTAAATTGTTTGATTTTCAAACCGTGTTATTTCAAAACCGTGTAAAACAGAATTAGGTGTATTTGTTTTGTCAAGATAAGCTTTGCCACCCTTTTGAATCGTTTTCTGCAGAGTCTGTTCTCCGCGATTGCCCTCGCTTTCGGTGGGCCTGACGCCAAACCGTGATTTAACGCTCGGACGAGGGCGCGTACGACTAAGGGGTGCACATTGTTCAGTACTCGAATGCACGTGGTTAGCTTCCGTGCGATCATTATACATTATGTGGTAGGATAACCCCTATCACTCAGTACGGCATCCCTAGCTTAGATTAAGAATCCATAAATGTACGGCCACCCCAGAAAAATACCGAAGATACGGGCACATGAAAAGTATGTAGATCGACGTTCGTTCATTCTAAATGGCGGATCAGTGGAATAAAGACGTGTTCGAAAAAGTATATCATCCATCCTATTTCACTCTCACAATTAGCTGATCGAAATCGCTTTTCTCGATGAAGTCGAAGTCCATGTCTGAAAATGATTTTTTGGTTTGTTGTAAATGGGCATTTCGTCTCTGCCTACTTTAATGTCGATGTATTCATCTGCGAAAAGAATTATTTAATATAAACACACAAGCTTCGGAGCGTGTTTCATTTAATGAGCTTACCCAAGCTCTTCAGTAGGATATCTGAATCGAATTCCGTCATTTTGTTACAAAACTCAGTCTTATGAAGCGTCAAAGATTTACGTTAGACTTTTCCTTTTTTTCTGCGGAGAGAGAGAGAGATAGATAGCATAAGGGGAAAAAAACTAAAAAATTAGTGTTCGTAGCCGCACTAACCATACAGTATATAGTCGTGCCAGTTCATACTACTAAAGCGTCACACACGGATGATCAGGTTGGTTACTCCAGAGACTTCGGCTCTGGCGTTCGGGTACTGACTGTTATTTGTTTGATTTATACTAAAAAATATAAAATATTACAATAATATAATTACACATTTATTTCCTTATTTTAAACAGGTTGATTATAAATTATAAAAATTATGTAAACGCCGTCGGTTCTCGACTTTATTACAACTAAAATAATGTATCCAAATATACGATATAAGAAAAAATATATACATATGTATATACTAAAATAAATATGCATAAATATAAATGGATTGGTTTTACATATATTTCACATCAATTGGCAATCGCGCGCTTTCCGACGGGACTCTGCAAAGCAAAAAATTTAGATGCTGCTCGCACCTTGAATACTCTCATGGACAATACCTATAAATTTTCTAATTCAATTATGAAATATCTTATGTACATACATATGTACATAAATATATCAGTTTATTATATTCGTATATTGCATGAGGGTATTCAAAATTACAGTTGTCTTGATGTTAGGTGACAAGCTTCATTAAAAAGTGGCCGTACTTAGCGATGGACATTTATATGCGCACATTTAGTGGTATTAGCACATAATCAAAGAAAATGATATATTTTAGCAAATGAACACAGATGCCTATCGCGCAGTCTAGTCTGAAACTCAGGCTCTTCTTTCCACAGACAAATTTGAATAACTCATTTAATTTTGTAGTGCGCTTGTTGTAAGAAAAAAATTGTTTGCAACGACGTCTTAATTTTCCCTAAAATTATGCTACGCGAATAGGCTAAGTCTTCTTCTGGGTTAAAGAAAGCTACGCCGCAGTTTGCACATATGGATTTGTTACTAAGACTTAGTTCACACGATTTTGATCCAGTATAGTGGTCGCCAGAGCATTTGCCACAGACTGGCTTTTTAAGGCAGTAGTTTCGCGTATGTCCAAAATCTTGGCATCTAAAGTACTGCACCAATTCTTTACTGTGTTTTGCCTTAATCACTGTTACTCTGTGCCTTCCAATTTGAGTAATCTTAAGTGCCTCTGCAATGTTTGGTGTTTTCTTCAGGTTTACGTAGAACATACTCTGTCTTGTTTTTAAGTTAATTATTTCATGATCATCCTCTGCATTTATTTCAATATTTCGCCAGTTTGGCTTCCTGGGGCAATAGATGTTCATGACTGTGAAGCCCTTATCAGTGAACGTGTGCTCAATTAAGTGCTTTGGTACATTTGGATGGATATCTCGAATTATTAATCTGTACGGCGTATCCTCTCTCAACTGATGGTGCCAGAATTCACAGTTTTGCTTCGTCAGCATATCAACTACTGTTCGAAAAGCTTGGGAATTTTTTGCATATATACGCGAAACTCCAAATCTGGATGTGCGAATGTCATAGTCATCAGCTGGAATAACAGAGTTGAGGGCGTGTTCGAGTTTGTCCATTTTATTCACTTGCGGCACGCAAATAGCTGGCGGCTTAGGCACTATGCTTGGCTGCTGCTCATTGCCAGCTTCGTTTGCTAGCTCATGTTGCTCTTCTTCGTCAAATTCCATGACAGATTCAGCTTCTTCAGATAGCGCTGCATAGCGATTATTTAGAAGTGCTACTGAAGGGGTAGTAGCAGGTGTATAATTTTGGCGGCCCTTGAATGGGTGATTTTTCAGGAACCAATCTACCGTGTAAAAACAGAATTAGGTGTAGTCGTAACAACCGTATGGCAAACTACTACCTAAACCGTGAGTCATCAAATTTCCATCGTGGTCTAGACGCCTATAATACACGTGAGCGGCCGTACACAGGACCATACCCGATTGTATCCAAGTCATCAGACCGGGTCTTCACCATCCGCATTAATGGAAAAGAGACAGCTATTTCAGTCGACAGGCTCAAGCCAGCATTTATGGCGAATTCCGAGACCAGCTCGTCTGACGATCAGCTATCAAATGCCCCATTGCGGACATATGAGAAGAAAAGACAAAACTAAAGATTTGCAATGGAGCAAAAAATGTATTCGGTAGCTGTGTTTATGGACATTCAACAAGCGTTTGACAGGGTGTGGCATGATGGCCTCCTCTTTAAGCTGAGAAACATATTACCGCCGCAGCTATTCCAGCTGGTGAGTAGCTTTCTAAAGGACAGAAGTTTTAGTGTTGTTGTAAACGGAGCAAAATCATCGAAGCGCCCAATCAGTGCAGGCGTCCCACAAGGCAGCGTTCTTGGACCAACGTTATATACCCTCTATACAGCCGATATGCCTTCCTCAAGGGTAGTAACTGGGTTGGACGAGGACGATGTGCTGATAGCAACCTACGCGGATGACACTGCAGTGCTGACCAGAAGTCCAAGCATAAATCTAGCTACGGAAGCTCTGCAACAATATGTGAGCAGCTTTGAGGTCTGGGCTCAGAAATGGAACATAGGCATCAACAGCAGCAAATGTGCTAATGTTACTTTTGCTACAAGACCACTTTCTTGCGGAGGCATTAATATGCTGGGCTCCACACTTACGCACAAGAGCTCGTACAAATACCTAGGTGTTGTACTCGACAGGACACTGAATTTCAAAACCCATACTACCATGGTTCGACAGTCGGTGATGACGAAAGCGGGAAAGATGGCGTGGCTACTTGCACCAAGAAATAAGCTGTCACTGTTCAGCAAAGTCACGATATACAAGTCCATCCTCAGCCCCATATGGAAATACGCACTTCAAGTTTACGGCATCGCGGCAAAAACCAACTTAAATAAAATTAGAGTTGCTCAGTCAAAAATTCTACGGCGAATATGCAATGTTCCATGGTACATTCGAAACAGCGACATCGAGAGGGACCTAAAGGTTCCCAAAAGTAGGCGACGTTATACAACTACATGCAGCGAGGTAATTTGCAACGACTTGGTGGTCACCCTAATGCACTAGCCAGACGTCTAATTAACCCGCCAAGGAAAAGAAGACTCAAAAGGTGTCATCCACTGGATCTCCCTACTAGATCCCTCCTATAAGATTGCATTAACTTTTTGTAAATATTGTAAATAATGTATGTACCTTATCCATATATGTAACATTAATTTTATGTATGTATCTCCTGTGATCAATTGTTTTTCCCCTTAAATGTAAAACTAGATTAAGTTGCCACGAAAGGTAGCAGTAAACTTGTTTACAATAAAATACAAATTTTCCACATGAAAAAAAAAAAAAAAAAGAAAGCTAAGCTTTTAACACGCCATCTATTGGGTGCGCTTCGTCACCGTGGGCTGCCCATATTATTTCTTTTGGCTGACGTTTTAATCGGCCTTTTCCTCCCACTGTCATTTTGACAAATCCAAAAGAAAAAGGGAAGAAAGATTGGATGAGGCCTTGATTTCCGGGAGAAGCAGCTCTCTCTCTCCTCGTGGTATCTGAACAGTACGGACGTACTTATCCAGCTCTCAAAAAAAAATAAAAGTTAAAATCAAATAAAAGTTCTCGGGAGATCAGCACGATCCGCCGGCCTTTCGAAGGCAAGACCCCATCCACACAGAAGAGAAACCAATCCCCGATCCACTGTGCAGAGGATGGTGCGAATTTTCCGACGATCGCCCCAAAGCGGGCCACCGTAGAGTTGGGAAGCTCCACCTGAAGCCCCAACGCCCTCCACCAAAGCGGGCCACCGTAGAGTTGGGAAGCTCCACCCAAAGCCCCAACGCCATCCACCACAGCGAGCCCTTCAGCAGTTCCCGAGCTTCAGCGCCGACAGAGAGCGGCCCCTCAGTCGTTTCCGAGCTTTAGCGCCGGCAGCAAGCGAGCTCTTCGCCGCCCCAACGCGAGCCGTCGCGACCGAGAGTGGGCCATCCAGCCACCGGGCCAAGAGCCCTAAATAAAAAGTGACAAGTGATCTTCCTTGCTAATGACCAGGAAAAACCAGACTCGTCCCAAAGAAAAAGAGACCCTGACCCGAATTTTTTTTGTCACCGTGCTTCGCCCTAACCTAAAAGTCAGATCATGGCATGGTCAGGTTAAGTGAATTAAATAAACCCCAACGGAACGGGCAGAACTCGTATGAACCTCTTTGTGGCCCATTGTGCACTTACCCCCAAAGAACATATGTGCACTTGTTAGGCCATTGACCCTTTGTGCCCGTGAAACGAAACCAGCTGCTTGGAGCTTTTCCCGTGCGCCCACACCTTGGTCTATGTATCAAGACCTACCCCAACGAACATGAATAAATGAATAAATAATGAATAAATAATAAAAATAGAAATTAAATATGGAATGATTTGATTTATGCATTTATATAGGCCCAAAAAAGTCCCTAAACAAAAAGAAGAAGAAAAGAAGATCGAAATATTCCGGTGTTAGCCGTGGTCATGCGTGTCCATGTGTGTGTGTGCTCTCTCTCTAAAGCTTACAGGTATTCCCCTCGCCGAAAGATCTTTTGGACGTGGCCGGAACATGAAAGTACGTAAGTGAACGAACTCCCAGTTATCCTTTATAAACTTTTAACATAAAGAAACAAAAACCATACATGATCCCGGTTGCCCGTATTCTTTGATTTTCCCTAAATTATGTTGGGGCTTTTTTGTTGTAAAGAGGCCTTAAGCCCACGAAAAGCTCAAGAGCTTTTGAAGCTTTAAGCTTCAGCGCAGATCAGCGGCAGCAGGTGCTTCACACCTACGCGTCTGTGATTAATTACCTGTACTTTTTGAATTAATACGAAAATAACGCAAATGAAGAAGTCTTAAATTACAAAAGTTCCTAATTAAATATTCATGAAATTATTCCCAGTACCCTACTATCATACATATTATTCATATTATTTAAAATTATTATTCTTATATTTTTAATTCTCTTATTGCCCTAGCTTATACTCATCCCTTAATTATATATAATTTTCTTTCTACCCATGTACTTAGCTTTAGGCCCTATCGTTAAAAATAAATATTGTCAATGATTTGGAAATGATTTGTTAGAATATTTTTGTTTAGGAGCCATGCAGGGATCGATGTGGAAGAAAGGGGTATGACCCCAGACGAGAAAAGGGATCATCCGTAAGCCATATTTTCTCCGGAATTAGGATGATCAAGGTTGGGAGGGCCATGGCTGTTGCATCCAACACCAGCACAGCTACCCGTCGGGTCGGATATGCATGGCGGAAGCCAACTTCCCTTTCCCTTTAATTCCTTTGTCCCTTCTAATTCCCCCAGCCTCCTCATCCTCCTCCTCCAACCCACTGACACTAGTCATACGGTCATACGCAGGGTATTGCACGCGAACAAAAATAGTAAGATAAGGCATCGACGCGAGCACGTAAAGGAAAGGACCAGTATAGGAACCCCCCCCCCCATACTACCGACCATACAGCCGGAGCTAGCGCGTGCACCAGTCCTGCCCGATACACCCACGACCAGCTCGAGTGGCACAGCCACACACAACAATCGTTGTAGGTGACATGCTACATTTATCTTATTTTGGCGCCCAACGTGGGGCCCATCCGGCTTGCCCCATTCAAAGAAATACCTTGGTCAACAGTAACACCTGACTTTGTATCCTTGCTAGACCGTTTTTGTTGTTGTTTTTGTTTTGCTCGTCTTTCCTCTCCAAGATATCCAGTGGATACTGTGGATCCGTGTAAGCTCATCATGGCCTACAGGGCCTAGTATCGTGTAGGGTATATTGGCGTGCAGTGGGCCCGATACACTGGAAGTGTTATAACTTTTATTGGGTATAACTCCGTGGATCGTGCTTAGCCTATCAACTAGTTGAAGATTGTTATAGGAACTAAGCGAGAACACTACTGCCGGAAAGGAGAGCGCATTCCAAATCGTTTTGGATGAAATTCTACGGAGATTGTCCCAAATTAATAGGGTTTTGGCTGTCCCGAGGAGCCTTGAGAAGATTACCGAGGTTGTGAGCCTCAGTAAGCCTAGGTGACTTCGGACTCCCATACTGCCTGATGGTTAGTGGAACTAATCCAGCTCCTTCTTCATCCCCAATACTTCTGATCTGACCTTTTAGATTTCGCTGGATGAGGGATTATTTATCCTGCCGCGGACTTAACTTGTGAAGCAGATTTCAGTTATAAGTAGGTTACCCCATTCCTGTCCCTTCCCTACCCGAAAACAATGCAATCCGCTTTTACCCTATTCTTACCCCAAAGACGATTGCATGGCTCCTGAATTGTTTTGATATCTATATCTATATCTATTGATTTTGATTTTTTTCGTATTATTTTTTTATTTTTGTTGCATTTGCTATATATATCTAATATATTAATACCTTGTAGTGCCCAAACCGAAATGGTGGTGTCTCGTAGTACGGAGAACTTAGCACTCTCAGAAGACACGGGGAAACATTGTCAAATTTGCTCCGAAGTAATCGTTTATCAGGTCCAACTATTGTCAGCCAGTTGTGGGCACACCTTTCACAGAGTGTGCTTCACCGCTAAAAGTGGTAACAAAAGAAGTGTCCCACTTGTCAGCAAGACCTGAACATCACATCGGCCTCAGCTGAGAGTCTTAGTCCCATTGGTCCGTCTACGTCTAGAGCACGAATGCCAACTGTTTCTCAGTCCCTTCAGACTAGAAGTCAAAGCAAAAGAGTTGAAGCGTTAAGCCCTCTTGAGATGGCTAACTCAGAGAATGCCAACAGGTCTCCAATCTCTGTCGACCCTCAACAGAGTCAGCCCACTATGGCGGAAACTATTCAGCAGTCCATAGTTGACGCGATTAGAGTAGCTATGGTAGAGCAGACCCGAATTCTGGCGACCATCATGGCTGATCAAACTAACCGGCTAGTTCGAGCCATTTCTGATGGACTTCAAAGTACGGCTTCTTTACCCTCCCCGAACATAAATGCAGCTCGGATGCAACCTGTAGCAGAACTAGAACAACAAACGATCGAGCAACTTTTTCGGCTGTCCACTAGTGAACAGGTACCAGTGCCGGGGATTAATCAATCGGGAAATAGTTCGTCACTCTCGAATTTGGGGCAAACCCGCCAATGTTGGCTCAGGAGTTTCCACAGGTTCCTCCGCTTCATCCCTTCGGGCAGATCGTGTTAGCCAGATAATGTCTAATTGGAAACTGCGATTTACGGGAAAGGCTGGTATGTCGATTGAAGACTTCATTTACCGTATTGAAGCACTTACCAAGCAAACTTTGGACGGTAACTTTGAAATAACAGCTCGATGCGCTAGTAACCTCTTTGATGGAAGCGCCAGCGAATGGTTTTGGCGGTATCATAAAAGTGTCCCTGAAGTCCGTTGGGCAGATCTATGCCTAGCCTTGCGGGGCCAATTTAAAGACGATAGAACAGATAGGAATATCAGAACAGAGATCGAATTAAGGAAACAGCGACCAAACGAATCCTTTGATGATTTTTATGGCGTAATTGCCGCATTGGCAGATAAACTGTCTGAGCCCATGTCTGAGGCAGCCTTAGTTGAGACACTGCGAGCAAATCTTTTGGCTGATATACAGCATGAAATTTTGTATGAGTCGGCTGCGACTGTGAAATCCTTACGTCACCTTGTCCGAACGCGAGAAATATTCATGCAGTCCGTAGCTAAAACCAAGCCTCCCTTGGCTGCCCCCCGAACTTTCCCACGCCGCCAAGTCAATGCTATATTAGACGAATCTATTACCCCAGATAGCGAAGAAGTGTGTGAAGAAGAAGATCTGGAAGTATCCGCAGTAGAGTTCGTCTGTTGGAATTGCTGTGGCAAAGGCCATCGATACCAAGAGTGCATGGCCGAACGTAGAGTATTTTGCTATGGTTGTGGCAGGGCCGATACTTATAAGCCTAGTTACAGAAAGTGCAACCCCCACACGGCAAAAAACTCGTTGTCGCGTGCACCACCGAAAAGTGCACGCAAACAACTGGTCCACCAAGCGACCAATACCGATTGAACAATTCTTCTCCTCCCTCTGACCTTATTATACCAGATGTGTCAAACAGCGTATACGCTGACCACCTTGCTATACCTCCAAATCGATCCCAGCGCCGAAGAATCGATTTTAAGAAACAATGCAACCTTGAGAAAAGACTGCTCTTAGCTTCTGTAGTTGGAAAACCATATGATTTACGACCCCATGCTCAGATTATGCTTTTTGGTAAACCAGTCATAGGACTAATGGATACTGGAGCTTCAGTTAGCTGCATAGGGGGAAGTTGCGCGTCCGATGTTCTTCGGAATAATGTCAAATATAAGCCGCTGTCCCTAAAAGTTAGAACTGCTGACGGAAAGAGTCAAAGTATAGTCGGCAAAATTTCCAGAAAAGTCACGTATAGAGGTGAATCCAAGGAACTTTGTTTTTATATTGTACCTTCCTTGACGGGTAATCTTTATTTAGGAATCGATTTTGGACGGCTTTTGAACTTTTACCGTTGCACTTGATGACACAAAATTTACGTATTGAAACCTTAGAAGACCCCACAATGAGGGCGCTTCTGCCTTCACAGCAAGTATTATTACAAGAGGTAATAACTCTCTTTCCATCTTACTCAAAGCAAGGTCTAGGAAAGACCTCTGTAATCACTCATACGATAGAGGTAGCCGACGCAAAGCCCATCAAACAACGCCACTATGCGGTGTCACCGGCAACGGAGAAGCTAATGTACGAGGAATTAGACCGAATGCTTAAGCTTGGGGTTATACAAGAATCGTTTAGCTCGTGGTCTTCGCCCGTAGTGCTGGTTAAAAAGCCTGGCAAGGTTAGATTGTGTATCGATTGTAGGAAAGTAAACTCGGTCACGGTAACGGATGCATATCCCATGCCCCTTATAGATGGAATCCTGAGTAGACTACCGAAAGCAGAGTTCATCACTAGCATCGATCTAAAGGACGCGTTTTGGCAAATTCCTCTCGATCAAAAATCTCGTGATAAGACAGCGTTCACCGTGCCTGGCCGCCCCTTATATGAGTTTGTCGTCATGCCATTCGGCCTAACCAACGCACCTTGTACCTTGTCGCGACTTATGGATAAAATCATACCAGCCCATCTACGGAATGAAATATTCATATATCTTGACGACCTCTTAGTTATATCCGATAATTTTGAGCACCATCTGGAGGTGTTGTCCCTGGTCGCAGCCCAACTTTCCAAGGCCAATCTTACTATAAATGTGGAAAAAAGCAAATTTTGCCGGAAAGAGGTTAAATATTTAGGCCACGTGATTGGTTGTGGAAATATTCGCACTGATCCTGACAAAATAGCCGCCGTTAAGGACTTTCCAGCTCCCCAGTCGATTAAACAAGTCCGTCGATTTCTCGGAATGACAGGCTGGTACCACAAGTTCATCCACAATTATGCAGCTATCAGTTCACCCATATCAGATACTCTGAAATCTAAGCGCAAGTTTAGTTGGACTGACGAGGCTCAGCTAGCTTTCGAGTCATTAAAGTCTCAAATGTGTTCCGCGCCAGTTCTACATAGCCCAAATTTCTCCATACCATTCTCTATACACTGTGACGCCAGTCATACAGGCGTAGGGGCAGTTCTAATGCAAGAAAACAACGAGGGCGCAGACGTACCAATTGCTTTTATGTCGAAAAAGCTTAACAAATGCCAGAAGCAATACACTGTAACTGAAAAAGAGTGTTACGCTGCGGTTTTAGCCGTAAAAAAGTTCAGGGCATACGTTGAGGGCCAAGAATTCACAATCATTACAGATCATGCCTCCTTAAAGTGGCTAATGTCGCAGGCTGATCTTACCCCGAAAAGGGAGTGAGATAACATAGTCCCCGATGCCTTGTCCCGTACGCACTCAGAAGACTTGTCCTTCTTGGCGATTGATAGCATGTTGGTCGACCCTGATTCTCCTGAGTTCAAATCACCAGAATATCAGTCAATTAAAGAGAAGATTAGGTTGAACAGTTCCCGATTGCCTGATCTAAAAATCAAAGATGAACGCATCTTTCGTCGGGCAGAACTCGTATGAACCTCTTTGTGGCCCATTGTGCACTTACTCCCAAAGAACATATGTGCGCTTGTAAGGCCATTGACCCCTTTGTGCCCGTGAAACGAAACCAGCTGCTTGGAGCTTTTTCCGTGCGCCCACACCTTGGTCTAGGTATCAAGACCTACCCCAACGAACATGAATAAACGAATAAATAATGAATAAATAATATAATTAGAAATTAAATATGGAATGATTTGATTTATGCATTTATATAGGCCCAAAAAAGTCCCTAAACAAAAAGAAAAAGAAAAGAAGATCGAAATATTCCGGTGTTAGCCGTGGTCATGCGTGTCCATGTGTGTGTGCTCCCCTCGCCGAAAGATCTTTTGGACGTGGCCGGAACATGAAAGTACGTAAGGAACGAACTCCCAGTTATCCTTTATAAACTTTTAACATAAAAACAAAAACCATACATGATCCCGGTTGCCCGTATTCTTTGATTTTCCCTAAATTATGTTGGGGCTTTTTTGTTGTAAAGAGGCCTTAAGCCCACGAAAAGCTCAAGAGCTTTTGAAGCTTTAAGCTTCAGCGCAGATCAGCGGCAGCAGGTGCTTCACACCTACGCGTCTGTGATTAGTTACCTGTACTTTTGAATTAATACGAAAATAACGCAAATGAAGAAATCTTAAATTACAAAAGTTCCTAATTAAATATTCATGAAATTATTCCCAGTACCCTACTATCATACATATTATTCATATTATTTAAAATTATTATTCTTATATTTTTAATTCTCTTATTGCCCTAGCTTATACTCATCCCTTAATTATATATAATTTTCTTTCTACCCATGTACTTAGCTTTAGGCCCTATCGTTAAAAAAATAAATATTGTCAATGATTTGGAAATGATTTGTTAGAATATTTTTTGTTTAGGAGCCATGCAGGGATCGATGTGGAGAAAGGGGTATGACCCCAGACGAGAAAAGGGATCATCCGTAAGCCATATTTTCTCCGGAATTAGGATGATCAAGGTTGGGAGGGCCATGGCTGTTGCATCCAACACCAGCACAGTTACCCGTCGGGTCGGATATGCATGGCGGAAGCCAACTTCCCTTTCCCTTTAATTCCTTTGTCCCTTCTAATTCCCCCAGCCTCCTCATCCTCCTCCTCCAACCCACTGACACTAGTCATACGGTCATACGCAGGGTATTGCACGCGAACAAAAATAGTAAGATAAGGCATCGACGCGAGCACGTAAAGGAAAGGACCAGTATAGGAACCCCCATACTACCGACCATACAGCCGGAGCTAGCGCGTGCACCAGTCCTGCCCGATACACCCACGACCAGCTCGAGTGGCACAGCCATACACAACAATCGTTGTAGGTGACATGCTACAATTTGGCAATTACATGGCGCGAGTTCAATGATATTTCCACACCTCTCACGCTTCCATATAGAATTTATTATCGACAAGTATTATCCAAAGACCATCCCAAGTGGACAACAATCAAAAGCTTAAACAAAACTAATTTAACCTAAGAGTTAAATAAAGGCATAGTATCTAGAGTTCCTCCGTGAGGTCATCGTGACGGTGGCTCGCTGGAACAGATCCAGTGTGAGGGAAGAGAATAATGGGAGGAATGAGCTATTATTGGCTGCCAGCTGCTGGTCGAGTTCTGGCTGTTGCAAAATAGCATTTAAAAGTTGCAAATAGCTGGCGCCTTTTTTGAATGTCTGTGTATGTGCAAAAAAAACGGATGGACCGATAGGCGATATTTTTAGTATCGTTACTTCTACTATCGATATTGGGTAAATTTAAATACTTTTTAATGACCTTAAACTCTGTAACTCGACTATAATTACTATAACTATAATTACTGGGATTCCTTGTTGTTTTTAGAGGGGATAATGAGCTGATGGGAAAAAAAAAAATGCAAAAGTGGGATGTTCCGTGCTCTGTATCCGATAAAATGTAGCTTACAACTATCGTGTAAAGTGTCCCCACTATCAACTTGTTGCTTCGCTTCACTTTTCCGCCAAGATGAAGAAGGTAACATACACGAAAACAACTTGGGAGTGGGTTACAGAGGAGGGAGGAGTTACAAAACGAACCAAAAAAAATGTCAAATGAACCCAGCGACCCCGAAAGTCCACCAAAGCCATCTAATAGTCCACCAAAGCCACCTAATAATCCGCCTCCACAAACTCCCTCCCCAAATCCCGATCATCATATTAAAACAATGGCTTCAACACCTACAACGCCACCAAAAGACGACTTTGGCTCAGACTCTGAAATAAATGGAGAATGGAATGGAATTATAACCCCAAGGCACGACGTAGCTAGCGTGTCGTCAATGGGGACGGTGGAGCTGATAATTAACATTTACGGGATTCTCCTTAAAGCCAAGTGTACATCCGTTTTAAAAAAAGTTAAAAAGGAGCCATTGACGCCTGGAGACAGGAAGAGAATAAGAAAAGCTATTACGGCGTTTTATTCTGAACAAAATTTAAAGTTAACGATGTCAAAATCTCGCCAGCTTGTAGACGAAATAACCGAGTTATTTCCGAATGAAATGACTTCCAATTGGACCAGCGGGAGACAAAATCGTGCAAAATTCTATAACAACATACAATCAAAGCAGTATGAGCTAAACAAGAAGGCTAAGGCTAACAGTATACCGCCATCCAACGCTCCTGCTTTAACACTCTGCTGCCATGCAGACAAACTTACATGCAGCACCTGCGCGGAGTTCACCTGCACAAAATGCAGTGCATCCTGCAATAAGTGCAGCCAACTGATATGCAGCAGTTGCGAGTTTTCCAAAAGAGCATTGTAAGTCCTATCTTTTTCTAATATTTTCAAATCTAATATAATCGAATCTAATGTCTTTTTCACAGAAATCTGGAACTGGCTTTGCCATCTATGCGAAAAGTAGTTCCAAGCTGCAGTTCAACTCATAATATTAATAAGTTAGGGTCTAAGATTTTAATTTCGAAAGTTACAACTATCGTGTAAATTGGCGTCACTATCCACTTGTTGCTACGGATTTACCGCTTACCGGCTTGCTTACCGCCAAAATGAGAAAAATAACCACAACAACAACTACAACTACGTGGGAGTGGTTTGATGAGGAGATCGCCACAAAAACAACATCTGAAACAAATAGATCAAACTCTCCAAGACACCACCAAAACCGACAGAACCAACAAAAACTCCACCTATGCCGCCTCGTACTCCATCGACATAGTCCACCAAAGCCACCTAAATAAAAGAATCCGGCCTCCGATTCAAACTCCCCAAGACACGACCAAATGCCCCTCAAATTTGCCCGAAATCGTGTGCGGAATTCATATTAAAACAATGGCCATTCCAAAAGCACCTACAACGCCACCAAATCTACAACGCCACCAAAAGACGACTTTGGCTCAGACTCTGAAATAAATGGAGAATGGAATGGAATTATAACCCCAAGGCACGACGTAGCTAGCGTGTCGTCAATGGGGACGGTGGAGCTGATAATTAACATTTACGGGATTCTCCTTAAAGCCAAGTGTAAATCCGTTTTAAAAAAAGTTAAAAAGGAGCCATTGACGCCTGGAGACAGGAAGAGAATAAGAAAAGCTATTACGGCGTTTTATTCTGAACAAAATTTAAAGTTAACGATGTCAAAATCTCGCCAGCTAGTAGACGAAATAACCGAGTTATTTCCGAATGAAATGACTTCCAATTGGACCAGCGGGAGACAAAATCGTGCAAATTTCTATAACAACATACAATCAAAGCAGTATGAGCTAAAAAAGAAGGCTGAGGCTAACAGTATACCGCCATCCAACGCTCCTGCTTTAACACTCTGCTGCCATGCAGACAAACTTACATGCAGCACCTGCGCGGAGTTCACCTGCACAAAATGCAGTGCATCCTGCAATAAGTGCAGCCAACTGATATGCAGCAGTTGCGAGTTTTCCAAAAGAGCATTGTAAGTCCTATCTTTTTCTAATATTTTCAAATCTAATATAATCGAATCTAATGTCTTTTTCACAGAAATCTGGAACTGCTTTGCCATCTATGCGAAAAGTAGTTCCAAGCTCCAGTTCAACTCATAATATTAATAAGTTAGGGTCTAAGATTTTAATTTCGAAAGTTACAACTATCGTGTAAATTGGCGTCACTATCCACTTGTTGCTACGGATTTACCGCTTACCGGCTTGCTTACCGCCAAAATGAGAAAAATAACCACAACAACAACTACAACTACGTGGGAGTGGTTTGATGAGGAGATCGCCACAAAAACAACATCTGAAACAAATAGATCAAACTCTCCAAGTACACCACCAAAACCGACAGAACCAACAAAAACTCCACCTATGCCGCCTCGTACTCCATCGACATCGACCAATACATGTATAAAAGCGTCACCACCACCAACGCCAAAATCCCCGGTAAATGAAAAAGAATCCCGGCTTGCGGCTAAGGGATGTGTAGAATCTGACGATTCAGTCATGGAACCCGCCAAATGGGATGGACAAATGACGCCAAGACACGACCAAATGCCTAGCGTCTCAACATTTGCGCCGAAATTGATAATAAACGTGTGCGGAATTCTAATTGGAGCCAGCTGCAAAACTCTGCTAAAAAAAATTACGACCAAGACGAATTTAACGGCTAGCGATAGAAAGACACCCCGCAAAATAATTACAGAATTTTATGTTACAAGAAATTTGGAACTATCATTGAACAAGTCGCCAAAACTTTTGGAAGAAATAATCACATTATTTCCAGATGAAAAAAAAAAAAAACAAATTGGAGTTCGGGTAAAGAACAACGCGTTCACCATTGAATCTCCGCTCTGAGAATCAAGGGAGTCGATCTCGTCCAGCCACTTGAGGAATATCTTCAAAGAAATTAAATCAAAATTATAACAAACTCAAATTCAAAATATTTTGCTTTTTGCTCTCAATTATACAAATTATTATTTTTCTGTGATTTTGTGGAGGGCGGTCCTCGTTAAAAGACGGCGTTTCCATTTTATTTATTTATTTGCGTTAAATTTTCTTCAATACTTAATTTTTAAAGGTAAGTTAAAGAACATAGAAACATAGGTCCCAATCGAGCTTCCGTCCCTCATTTATTAAACTAAATTGTATTCATAGCCTGTGCACTCATTCACTTTCAAACTTAGGCGCGCAGCTCTAGGTCTAGCTCAAGTGTTTAGTGGCCTCAGTGGGCTAAGTTCGTTTTGACATTGGTATATTTACGGTATATTTAAAAAATGGGATGGTATATTTCTGAGGGTCAGACCGTGTGCCTCAGGGAGTTCGTCCAGCAAACGGTGGAAGTGCTCCGTGGCTATGGTCTCAGTGCTGGCATTGCAATTGGAGTGGTCCTTGCTTTTCTCCTCGAGGAGGAAATCTTTGTATTGCGTGAGGGCACCGGGCAGATTCCCGACATTCCGTCTTGCCTTTGGAGCCTCTTGGCTTTTCTTGGCCAGCTGCCCAGAGGTCATGGGCATCTCCGAATTTGACATAGACTTTGCGTCCAAGACGAGTACTTGTTTGTCGGTCATGTTTTCTTTAGATATCATTCAAAATTGTATGTTCTGGCCAAGTTGTTCACTCTCAATGGAATCTGGAGAAGTGTACATGTGCCAAGTTTTCATCTTTCACTGAGAGTTTATCCAGAAAATCACCAGATTCTGCGATTCGAATATAATGAGTTCAGCGAAACATGTAAAAATACATATTTCAGGTATGCGAAACGTCTTTTTCGATAAATAATTTTCAAAAAGTTTTTAAACAGTGAAATATACTTTTAATACGTTTTATTTTTTTTGTTTTTAAATTTAAGTTTTGGAAATAATTAAATGGACGCCGGTTATTATTGTCAAAGCGATTCTGACAATGAGTCGGATCATCCTCGTGTGATGGATGGGCTGCAAACGACGACGACCCAATACTTCGCAACAGGTTCGAAGAGCACAGAGCTCGAGAAGAAGATTCGTTGCGGAAGTTCTAGTACGCTCCGAGGAGACGTTCGTTGCAGCCGTTTAAGTACGTTCCGAGGAGAAGTTTGGATGCGGAGGTTCAAGAACGCTCCGATTTTATAGGCTCCAGTCGGCTGAGGCAGCGTTGATTCCCAGCCTCTGTCTGTCTTCCCTCTCGCTTGACCGCTTGATGAATCTGCTTCTCCTATCTCTTTCGGTGTCGGCGCTCTCTCTCTGTTTGTTTTCGGCTTCCTTCGCTTTGGTTGTGCGCTCACCGTTACTTTGTGTGCATGTGTAAGTTTCCGATGCCGTTGCTCTGTCTGGCTTGTTGAAATCTAGGGATGACACTTGCACCTAGTGATGGCCTGTTTTGCACATCTGTATATATTATTATATATATTATATATATATTAGATTTATGGCGAAAGTGGATGTGTGAAATGTCCAGAAGGAATCGTTTCCGACGACATAAAATATATATATTCTTGATCAGCATCAATAGCCAAGTCGATTGAGCCATGCCTGTATGTCCGTCCCTTCGAGTGCCTAGTGCTCACAGACTATAAGAGCTAGAGCAACGAAATTTTGTATCCAGACTTCTGTATTATGTCACTGTTACAAGTGTATTTCAAAATTCCGCCCCGCCCCCTTCCGCCCACAAAAAAGACGAAAATCTGTGGCATCCACAATTTCAAAGATACAAGAAAATCAAAAACGCAGAATCGTAGAGAATAACTATATCTTTTAGACTGCAGGATCTGAACCAGATCGTTTCATTATTTTAGCCATAATGAAGAAAACAATTTCATTCTCTCTTGCTCTGTCTCTCTCTAACACACACGTTTCATGGTCGGCTTTGCCTATCGCTAAAAGTGAGCGCCTCTAAGCGCCGCCTAGATCTCAGAGACTATAAAAGCTAGAGCAACCAAATTTGGTATCCACACCCCTGTGATATCGAACCTGCACAAGTGTATTTCAAAAATCGACTTGTCTTGATATAGAGACCAAGAATTAATATCGGGATCAGGATATATGTATATACAGGAAACTAATCATATGAATGCATGAATAGGTCTATCAATCAATATCAACATATCATTTCCAATATATTTCCATTTATATTAACGAAATTGGGTATACTCCGGTTGACAAGCAACAAGTACCATATACATACATATGTACCAGCAACTTGTAAGAAGTGAAGTGAAATTCCAAACTCACTTACGTCGCCACTGTTTTGCTGTGGAACTTTGTGCCTGAACCTTGTTTTAGACACAATACAATAAAGGGGTGTACTTAAAAGTAGTTAATCTTATAGAAAATGTATTCATCAATGGCATAAAATGATGTGGGCAGACCTGAGGGTTTTATCTAGCTAGTAATATTCGACGGAACATCAAAAACGAGGAATATGTATGATGGAACTTGAATAATTCGTCAGTATATTTACGGTATATTTCGAAATAAGAGAGTCAGACCGTATATTTTATCGGAATATCCGCGGTCACACTAATATTTACACTGCAGTGGTCTTTATTTATAAAAATAATTGCTAATTCTAGCAATGGCCGCCGCCCCGTTGAGTGGCCACGAGGCCAGTGCCACCGACTGGCATCTGTGGTGCCGCCTCTGTGCCAAGGACGACCTGCACGGGAACATAAATGTGTTCCTGAAGCACGAGCATACGGGCGGTCCAGGAGATGGCTCTGCCAACGATCTGGCCCTGGCCACAGCCATCGGCAAGTACTTTTGGGTGGATGTAAGTGGCACAGGCCATATATCCAAAACATCCTCAAAGCAGTATTCATCATTCCACACAGATAACGCGTGGCGAGGAGCTGCCAAAAATGATCTGCACAGACTGCCTGACACTGGTCACAACTTTGGTCAACTTCTCGGAGCGCATAACCCGCGTACAGAAGCTCTACTGCATTCTACAGACCACTGCCAAGCAGGATCATGTAAATCTGCAGGAGCTTCGTTCTAAGTTTGGGCTGCTGGAGGAGGAACCAGAGACCCTTACTGAAGTCCACTATGTAGAGGAGAAACCCAAGTTGGGAGCCCAGGGCGACCTGCTCATAGAAGAGTCTACATTTGACATGAAAAACCCTCTAAATGAGACGGCAGATGATCAGGAAGAAGAGCTTGAGGCAGCAACAAGTAGAAGCGAGGAGAACGAACCCGAATCGGATCAGGAAGAGGACGAGGAGGAGGAGGAGCAGGAGCAGGAGTACGAGGAAGTGGATGAAGATGCTGTGCTGCTTAAGCTATGCGATGCATATGGGATAACAGAGGATAATTCCTCACGGGACAGCCACAAATGCCCCCGAAGGACGCCTCCAAAACAGAGCAAATCAAAGGAAGACCCCGACAAAGCACATCAGTGTACCATATGCACTCGAGCCTATGCCAGAGCCAGCACCCTTAACCGCCACATGCGGCAGGATCATGACAGGATCTACGAGTCCAATCTGTTGGCGTGCCAGGAGTGTCCGAAGAAATTCCGCACTCGCTACCAGCTGGAACGACACAGCCAGGGCCATCTGCCGATGCCCAAACGCAAGGTGTTTCCTTGCGCCAGCTGCAACAAGATGTTCGCCAGCAATGCCTCCGCCCTGCAGCATGCCCAGTACCAGCATTTGGATGAGCGTCCACGTCCCGTGATCTGTGAGCAGTGCGGAGTGCGAGTCACTTCCATCAGCAACCTCAAGGTGCATGTACTGACGCACACGGACGTCGCGCCCTTCGAGTGCGATGTGTGCAAGAAGTGCTTTAAGAGCGCCAGTCGGCTGAAACATCACAAGGAGACCCACGATCCGCACAAGTACATCTGTCCCGAGTGTGGCATGCAGTTGAATTCGCGCACCACCCTCAATCGCCATAGACTGGTGCACACAGATCAGATGCAGCACAAGTGCGACTACTGCGGCAGGGAGTTTAAACGGGCCAAGGCCCTCAAAAATCATCTCATACTGCACACAGGACTAAAGCCTTACTCCTGTGATTTTTGCGATCGCACATTTGCCAATGGGTCGAATTGTCGCACGCACAAGAAGAAGTCACATCCCGAGGAGTTGGCCGCCCAGGAGGCGGCTGGCGGTGGCAAGACATGCAATCGGAATATACCCAAACTTGAGGCGCTCAAAGCTTTGTGAGTGCTCCTACGAATACTCGATTAAATAGGGTCTAATTTCATTATTTCTTTACCATTTTGTAGCACGAAAAACAAGGATAATTTATCGCCTGTGGCCACCAAGCAGAGCGGTTGCTTTGCCTTTGGCAAGAAGCCCAAGCCGCAGATCAAAGAGGACGTTAGTCCGCCTGCAGCAGAGCCTGTCGTTGAAGCTGAAACCGAAACGGAGTCTGAAGTCAAACCCCCAACAACGGCCATACCCACGATAGATACTATTTATAATCACATTATGATTGATTACCATTAGGTTTTGTTTATTTTAAATATTTTTCTAAGAAAAAGTAATCTAATTTACGTTAAGCATACATTATTTGTAGCTTCTTCTGATTGTGTATAATTTTAATTGTAAAACCCCTTAGATTAAACATATATTTATGGAATATCGACTATAGATTCGGCGGGAAAATTGTTTCAAAAGGATTCGGCATGTGCTGCTGCGCATGTCCTCTGTATGTCAAAGAGCCGGAGACAGAGCCACCCCCCATTTAAGTGGAGACGAGAGTCCTAGTATAAAGGAATTTAGTTCAGTTGACAGCGTGCGCTTTCCTCGTGTCCTGCTCTCTCTCTCTATATGAATATTTGTTTAAATCTTTTTCGTGAAGTGGAAAATGTGTAAAAATGTTTGGAAAACAATACAACATTTAGTCTAAAAAATGGCCATTCCGGTCCATAAACATACATCTTTATAATCGAAAAACTTCTATATCGGATATTATTTGAATGGGAGCCGAAAAATCAAAAAAAATCGATTTATCCCCAATAAAAACAAAGTGCATTCAAATAGCCATTAAAAACCCCTATTGCATATCTAATAAATCAAAAGTTTATTACAAATTGATTAATATATAATAATACAGTGACACTGTGCAAACGTAAAAGCTTTAAAAACCTATTTTTAAAACGAAAAAACCACAAATGAATTAGAATATACCCCAGAGCAGGGCAGAAAACTGCAAATAAATAGAAATTATCGCAAATAATCGCTTTCAAAACACATAAATATACAAATATTGTAAGTAATCTAGTAAAAGGGTTAAAATTTAATTGTATTTTACGTACAAAACGTATTTATATAAATATTTAAATAAATTCAAAGTGCCTGTTTCCCATCCCTGGTTCCCTCGACTCAGCTGTTCTTTAAACTGGTTCGGTGTAGTTCCTTTTCGCTCATTCACTTTCAAACAATTTCTATTTGGCGCGAATCACTTTTTGCTCTCTTCCAATCAGTTAAGGCTCCCTTTTTCGCTCTCTTTGAATCGCGTATGAATCGGTAGCAACAATGAGTCTCATTGCAAACTTTTAATTATGTACTTTAAATAATCGACATACATATGTCGATCACCATATGGTGAGGATTAGATCTGCATTTCCCAACCATTGAAAAGGTGAACGTGATGTTCATATCCAGGAGGTGGAAGAAAGGAAATTAATTTAATGGAAATTGTTGTTTGCTTAAACCATATATTATAAACAATCCGATAGAGATGAGAACCTAAAGTTAAATTAAATTAAAATTATGTGTTCAGGGCTGAGGGTGCTAGCTAGCTAGTAATATTCAACCGAATATCAAAATCGAGGAATATGTATAATAGAACATGAATTTGTCAGTATATCTTTGGTATTTTTTGAAACTGTGACGTTTATTTTAGTATATTTCTGAGGGTCAGACCGTATATCTTATCGCTCAGTCCGCGGTCGCACTGAAATTGTGTTTGTTGCGCGAATTATTTGTCAATAATTGTTTTTAGACTCCGTTTTAGTTCCGTTTGTGTTTAATCTCTCCCCCACTATCGGAAGTGTTGTTGTGTCAAAAAAGTTGAATGAAATACGACTGTTGAGCGCCAAATGTTTGCTGTTGTTGCACATGCTACTTAGATAGTCGGCGTTTTCCACTTGTTTTTACGCACACTACGCGCCCGTTCATGTGCGCGCGGGTGTATGCGTGTGTGTGAGTGTTTGTGTGCTAAAAAAAATCGATTCAATTGTAAGTTTTTTGTCTTTAATTAAAGATTAAAGTAATTCTAAGCCACAAATATGCGACATGTGTGTGGCCCGCAGCATAAATATCTTGTTATGCTGTCACTCGTTGTGCTTGGAGCAGGGGTAATGCCCCCAAAACGGGTCCAGAGTGTGTTGCGTAGGCGGACCTGAAGTCCGTTTACTATAAGAAAATTGGGGCCCCCAAATCGGTTAACTATGTGAAGAAAGAGGTTTACACTAGCAAAAGCAGAGACTGAAATTGGTTTACACTAAAGAAATGAAGCTGCAAGTCGTGGTATGCTAAGAAAATGGATTATAACGCGGCCTTGCTGAAAGAAAAGTGCAATAGAAATGGTTTAAAAGTAATGAAAATTTACTTAAAATCGGTGGTCTATGAAAACTACGCGCGTGAAAACGTTTAAGAGTGGGAAAAGTGAACTGGAAATTGCTGCTTAATGAGATAAAAGGAACCCGAAAGTGTTTAAGTCTATCGAATATGTTGTTAATTATGGAACAATCAGAAAAACATACACGTATCCTTTAAAAGTGACAAAAAATAACGAAAATTTGCCTTAAATCAGGTCAAAATATACAAAAATCCTAGAATTGGTTTAAAATGCGCAAAAAAGAACTGAAATGGATTTATTTATTAAAAGAAATGTACTCAAAATCTGTTAACTATAACAAAAACGCAGCATAAATAGTTTAAAACAAAGAAAAACGGACCAGGAAGTAAGTGTACCAAAGAAAATGGACTTGAAATGAACTTGCCTTCGTTTAACTACAAGAAAATACAACAAAAAACGACCATATTTAAGAAAACAAACCTATAATCGAGATTTCCCCAAACAAAAATCGGCCTGAAAAGGGTTTTAAATTAACAAAACGTGTCCCAAAATCAGTTTTCATTAAGAAAATCTCTACCGAAATCTGTTTACCCCAAGAAAAAGCAACAGAAAGTGCATTCATTCTCCAAGAAATGTGAAGAAAAGTGAAGAAAATTGAGGGAAAAAGGCGCCCCCAAATAAAAGTTGATACAAAACAAAAGTTTCTCCTGTGACAAGAAGGAAGCCGCGAACCGCATTATCTTTTTGGCTTGACCCAAATTGCAACTGCCCCACAACGCCCGCTCACTCACATCTGCAGCTGCCGCCCCCGCTCCCCCACCCTTAGTGGCTTTTCCTCTCGTCTTTGTTTTGTGTGTGGAAACTTCATCGTCCCTTTGTGTCGTGAGTTTGTGTCCCCTCCCCCTCGAACGCCCACAGTCCTGCTGCACATACTTTTTCCCTCAGTTTTCTTCATGATTTTCTTCTCTTCTCTTCTGTGTGTTTTTTTTTATCATTTAATGTGCGGCAAGTTAATTGCCGAAAGAACTTTGCCGAGCTGTTGCTGCTTTTATCAGCAGTGTGGCAAGTTTTTTAAAGTGTCCCCTGAAACACCTCCTCGCTCCATTTACCACCCATTTGCCACCCATTGGAAATGAAAAACTTGGGGCCGCCCCCGAGCCTCATTAGTTGGCAATTATGAGAGCGGGAGAGCGGCAGAGCAGGAGAGAGCAGCGACCAAATGGTCTGCTTGTCAAAGTAAGAATTTCCTTATTGAAATTGTTTTTCTCGCCCCCAGGGGAAAGAGAGCAGAGCGTATCCTGGTGTCCCTGCCCAGGATCTGGGCGGATAATCAATGGAGTGGAGTGGAGGGCCGTCTCCCCCTCTGCTAATGCGGATTTTTCGCTCTGAGTTAAATGACTTTTCATTTCTGTTTGACTGATAGAAAAGCGGACGCCTTTCTAATTAGATGGTTTTCAGACCCTCCCCCGATATCGGGTGTCCCATAATCCCTAGTGTCCTGTAAATGGAATGCACTTGGCCAAGAATCGTTTCGCAGTCTGTTTCGAGGGTTGCTTTTCGCCTCCCTGTTGCACATCCCCTTTCAATACTTTTGATTGCGAGGGTGGCAGGGATTCTAGTTCTTAGGGGTTCTAGTTTTAAACTACTTCAAGGCTATGTTTAAACACGTTTTGCAATAGGGAAAAATGCAACAAAGAATGTGCCATAGGAAAGATTTTTAGGGATGCAGCGTTTCCGATCATTCTGCAGTGGGATATTATTAAGGGATACAATGTATTTATGTTATTAGCAGATCTAAGGGATCTAAGACATTTGGACACCGGCATGCTGCTTCTGGGACTCTGTCTGCCCCATGCCCCATCAAGAAATGTTAGTCGATGGTAGAAGGACGTACGAAAAACGTGCGTGCGCTCACGATTTGCCCCCAGAATCTGCGTCTTGTGCAGTCACAACAGGGAAAGTAAATGATAATGTTGTTCAAAAGGAACTCCTTCGTCAGGCTCAAAAAGTCCACCATTTGGATGCCAAGGCTGCCCAGGGGAACGGGCTGATACATGAGCAGATTTATCTGACGGAATGATTCGTCCTCATCTTCGTCTGTGATCTCGTCCACGGGGCCGAACATCGTCTTGATGTGAGGTGAGGGGGATACCGCTATCGAACATCAGAAGCAAAAAAAGCTGCCCTTTCACATACTCCATGCATGTCTCGATCAATTTGAACGCCAGGAGAACATTGATCACCTCGTGCTTATAGATGTTCAGGGTGAACTTCTTGTCCATCCCCTGCAGTATCTGCCATCTCTGCGAATGCCTTTCGAGGTGAATTTGGGCTGGAAATTGCAGGCATCGCGGACGGGACTGCCGGGTGTCTGCCACATACCGGCACAATTTTATCGAAACTATAGGGATCAGGCACTCATAGCCGGTAGCTGTTTCCGGTACATCCGTCAAGTCCGTCAAGACATTGCCACGCAAAAAATCTGCCGGAATAAAATGATAATTTTCGCACACGATTTTCACTAATTTTTCATTCATGGTTGCACCGATTGCCCAGAGTTCTGTTGCTCTTAGATGTTGCCTTTAGCTGGACTTTATAAATTTTCCGCATAGTGAGGGATATCATGATAGACAAAACCCAAAATTAGTGTTCGTAGAGATATCTAAATACGTCTCCCGGCTATCAGTCGAATAATTGAGGCACTAACAATTTGTGAAAAAAATGTGACACAAAGCCAGCCATCCACTGACCGCATATTCGGAATTATTATACAAATGGAGTGGCAGTGTATTCGGGACTATCACAAGGATTGATAGGAGTTATCCTACCACATTATTGCTGTAGTTTTGGTTTATTTTGTTTTGGTGCAGTCAAATTTGAGGTGTGATTAGAAATATATAGAATATAAATATGAAAATCGTCAGAGTCTTATGATTTGCGATAAGCAGAGCATGGCTGTATAAATTCATTTATTTCCTTCAAAGAAAATCCCCCTCTAGATGAAATTTTTATGTTGTTTCTAGAGCTTGCCTCTAAAATATTTTAGACTCATTTTTGCTGAAAAGTTGTCCATTTTAGCTTGGAAATATATTTTGTAAAATAGTTCTGATTTATTTTAATTAGAAAATACACCTTTTCAGCACTTTATTTGGTAAAAAACCATTGTTTAATCATCTGAAATTGTTTGTTATGGCTTCATGAATACCTGCATGATTATACAACCTTTAGTACATTTTTTTTAGCAGCACTCCTTATCTCTCTATATACTCCCCGAAAAACCTTTATTTTATCTACACTTGTATTTTATTTTATTGCACGACACCTTGTTATCTAACACAATGAAACTTTTTCAAGTAGTTTTTTTATCAGCACTAAGTTGTCTTTAATCTGGGGAGGGGGAAAAGTGCTGCTGCCCGCTCCCAATGCCCGCTGCCTTGTGGTAGTCTCTGCTGTGACCCATAAAAATCAAAGAAGAAAACCCTTGCCGCCCATTCCATTCCGTTCCATAACTTTGGACGTTAGTCAATTCCATTTGCTATCTATTCGCCTCAATCACTGGCTTTCTTGGCCTTTGAACAGCCAGCCAGCCAGCTAGCGCCTACGCATCGCATCGCTAGCCCCCAAAATGTAATCCACTTGACATATGGGATACTTAAGAGCCTTGGCCCATCGCCCTCGCATTGGGATGGGGCTTTGGCTTTAGCTTTGGTCAACTTTGTGTCACAACTGTCGTCGGGTACTTCGAAGTGTGAGAGAGCAGTGCTTCTTGCAGTTTGTTTGCTTCACTTTAGTGGTTTTCGATGCCATTAAATATTGTCATGAATGGCGTAGAAATAATATTTTTGGATATGTTAGAGCAAGGGAAAGAGCAAATTTATATGAAATTTGAATTGAATGAATTCTGCTAACAGAAATTTCTTTTATCGGTGTATTTTGCATTCATTTGGGCTATTCAAATATATCTATATATCTGTCTAAGGACTGAAATTACCTTAGTTGAAATACCTGAATATCACGGGAAAATTTTGAACAACTGATTAACACCTGACGTCTGTATGGAGTGAGGATCGTTTCTGCCTGTACGGTGACAGGTTCGGCCACGTCACCCTGAAAAGCATATAAATACGGAGCAGCTGGCAGTGGGAGACCTTAACACAACAAAATGTGCTCAAACGTTTATTATTTTTTCTTATATTATTTTTTCATATTTTATTTTCTTTATTATATTAATTAATAGCTACTGGTGCATTTGTTTTCGACTGTTCCAGTGCTGACACTTTGAAATCTTTGACATCTTTGAAATCTTTGACATCTTTGAAATTTTCCAAGCACTCGATTTTACACCAATTTTACATACATTTTACATACGTTTTACATACGTTTTACATACATTTTACACGGGTTCATTTCTGAACTTTTGCTGGTTTCCTTAGAGAGAGAATTATTCACTTGCCTTACCATAAAACTAACAACTTTTTGGAGACTTGTTTGAATGAGTTCTATTTGTAGCTAAATATGGAAAGCCATTTGGTATAAAGTGTTATATGTACTACTTGTATGACGGTAACTTAGGAAATATAACGCATGTCCTAGTTCTCTACTCTATCCCGTAACTCTTGTCATATTTTCTGTCTGTTTCTTATTTTAATCCAATTTGTAATACATTTGTTCGCTATAAAATAAGAAACATGTTTATAACAGTTTATATTCTCTTGAATGGCAGCTTTTTTATAACTGTCTTGGTTGAAAACACCAGTAACTGGCGCCATCAAGTCGTGTCCAAGTGAAACTTCAAATCAGGACCCAAATTCTAGGAGAAAATGTATGGAACTTGAGGAACAATTTGAATTTTTAGAACCAAAATAAGAAAGATGGCAGCTTGGTTATTTCTGTATTTGTTTGCATCTGTTCAAACTCTGTAGTTAAAAGCAGGAAAACGCGGAGGAAAGGACGTAATTTATTTTCCTTATGGCTCCTCCGTTTATGTTACCAAAACCGCAGGCCCGAATATCAATTATGAGGAGGGCCTGGTGTAATTTATGTCCGCTGTTTTTGACTGGCGCTGGTCTGGTTTATAAGTCTTTCAACTTATATATTTCAGCGCTTCTATAATTATAGAGCGTCACAAACCCTTATACAACATGAAATGTTTGCTACATGAAAGCAATATATGTATTATAATATCAAGAATTTATAAACCCCTGAAATGTTGATATTCCTTACCATAACGCATCCTCACTTTCCTTTGCCATAAACAGGCGTTCCCCTTTGGAAAATTGTTATATGCCTTTGCCATAAAACACCCCCCTTTGAGAGCTGTTTGAAAGTTGCTCAATTTCCTACCCCTAAGGTTCACTAGAGTGACTATTTTCCTAGCCCTATTCCTTTGCCATAAAACACCCCCTTTCAGAGCTGCTTGGAAAGTTGCTCAATTTTTGTACCCCTGAAGGTTCACTTGAACGAGTACTTTCCTAGCCCTATTCCTTTGCCATAAAACACCCCCCTTTAAAAGCTGCTTGGAAAGTTGCTCAATTTCCTACCGCTAAATATTCACTAGAGTGAGCACTTTCCCTGACAAAAAACCACCCCTAACATTGAAAAATGAATTGAGTTTGAGTTTTGGATTTTTGGTTCATCAAATGTGTGGTTCTCTCTGTAAAATGAGTAGTTTTCCACTCCTCCGCGTAGCTTTCCACTCGTTCGAATGATTTTCCACTCCTTCGAATGGTTTTCCACAGCTCAGAACCGTCTCACTCCTTTGAAAACCTAATGAATGAGTGAATCCCCCATTTCACACATCCCAAGAGGTGCTCCGCCTCGTTTGGCTCGTTTGCCTTGCATTCCGAGTGGCACGCATATAAATTGCACGTTATTATCCCCGGTGCAAGTGCAACAACTGCCCTGCCTTGACATGCCCACACTCTGCCACATTGGACAGACATCTCGCCGTATATCCCCTGACGGTCACAGTTTTGTGCAAAAAAAAGTTTGTTGCATTTCCCCACTAAACACAGGAAAAAAAGTGAGAGATGCGAAATAAGCTGCAGGAGAAGCAAAAAAAAAGCAAAGCTTTTACTTTAATTAAATGCGTGCGTGTTGGGCCAAGTCCCAATTTAGATTTTCCTCTGACTTTGTTTTTTCTATCCCCCAGATGTACCAGTACCTCCCCTCCTCCTCCCCCGCGGAGGTTGTATCTTCTCTTGCAGTTCTTTGATTAACGGCAGGCGCTTTGGAGGGGCCTCCCCCTCCACCTCCCACTCCTCCTCCATCCAACGATTCTTTAGCTACTTTTATGCTGATTGAGTGGGGGCTTATCTGCATTCTGCCACGAGTCATGGGAGTCGCGTTTCGTCCCTGCACAGGAGGTAAGCCCTCACGAGTTATAACATAACTCATCCGTTGGTCGTTTATGTCAATTGTAAGCAAATCAGCGCCAAGGCATTAAATCCATAAAAAAAATGGGCCACCACCAGCAAATGAAACGAAACAGAAGGGAAAAACCGCAACGAAAATTCCGAGACAAATGTTGTTATTAAAATGGGGCATAAAAAAACGCATATAGCATATGGAATATGATATCAAGGGTATGGTACAGCGAGGGTCGTTACAGAAGTCTATAAAATCGAAAGAAGAAGCGACATAGGAGTCGAAAGGGAAAGACAGCAGAAGAAGATCTGCACAAGAAATCTTAGCTTCAAAGAGAAAAAATACCGCAGAACATATTTGTAATGATCTTGCAACCGAGGGGCGCTGCTGGATGACGGAAGAGGCAGGAAAATGTGGAGATACGACTCAAATCAGTAATAAATCGAATGTTCCAAAGTGAAAAATGGATGAGAAACTGATGGATGTTCATTTTAAACCGATGGGCGCTGCTGGATGCCGCGTGGCACGATTAAAATGCAGGAAAAGATAGATATTCAGAAGAGATATCTATGCGATAGATATATAGAGATCTGTCAACAGATGGGCGCTGCTGGAAGACAAGTGAAAACTGTAAGATGCAGGAGAAAATGGAGATTCAGAGAGAAGAAATCGTACGTCACAAAGAAACAAAAAATAGAAGCGAACAGATGCTTATAGCTGATCTCCCTCAACCGAGGGTCACTGCTGCATAACGCGTGGACTCAAAATTTGTTACTTACAAAAGATTTTCCATAGATTCTACCACAAATGGCTCCGTTTTCTTTTGCACAACAATGTTTTGGCCTCACAATGAAGCCCCAAAAGAAAATATGGCATGCCCAGAATAAAATGAAATATTTGATAGCAAACCCTCGCATGCTGATGACCGGACAAACGTGGCGGCATCCTTTAAGCAATAAAATATCCAAGCTAAAAGCCCTTCAAAATGACAGAGAGAGTTGTTTGTTGCTGCTGCTGCTGCTGTTACTTGTTCCAGAGAGAGCGGCAAGTGGCTATAAATTTGAAGTATTAAAACAGATATCGAATGGGATTATTTTTAATATATGACCGACAAAACTGCAGCGCCTGTGTGCCAGTGGCAGAGACAACAAGCAGAGTGCCAGTGCCAGTGCTAGTGCCAGTGGCAGTGAAAGGCTTTCCGCATTGATGCTGGCGGGGGATTTCAGGAGCCCCAGAAGTTGCGGCAAGCCAAAGGCTGCCCTGCCTGCCTTCCATGCTGCAATTAGCCTGCTGCACGAGAGGGAGGGAGTACACCCTCATATCCTTATCCCTAGTCAAGTGTTGCTACAAATTGCCATCAGCAGCAGCAGCAGCAGCCGCATCCTCTCGTTCTTCAGCTCTAGGAGGACTCCCCTGCCTTTCCGCATTAGCATTGCCAAGTCTCCTCTCGCTCTCCCGCTCTCCCGCTCTCTGGAAGCATCGCATCACACAGCTGGCATTTTCCGCTGCGTAATCCTTTTATTAATCCTCGTGGCTTGGTCTAAAATCCTTTACACTGCTGTTGGCACTTTTGCAAATCATGACAAAAAAAAAGAAACCGCAAGCTTAAGAAAAAGTCTGTAATACAAGGCTGAAAGCCTAGGGGTTTCGACTTTATTAATGCGCAGGAAAAAGAGTTTAAGGAAATGGTTTTGAATTATGGTACCAGAAAGAGGCAGGAGATCTAATTAGAAGTTCTTTTGCTTATCCATAACTCGGAAAAACCTTTCCTTACACGAAAAATGGGTTCTTGTGCCTCTTTTTAACAATATTCCACACCATTTGTTGATAGGAACGAAGTTTTCTGGGAGTTAAAGGTCTTTTTTCTTTGGGTTTTTGCCTCCCAAAGGCAGGAGAAGCTGTATTTAAGAAGATCAGAGGTTATATTGCCCATTTATAACTAGATTTCGATTACCTTTTGCTTCTTTTCTTTTTTTTTTCTTCTTTTGCTTATATTATGGAGGGCTTTTGAAGGTAAAGGCCTAATTTCTGTGGTTATTGGGTTTTAAACCATCCATATGGAATTTAAACAGCTTCCTTGGTTAGTTGTCGAGTGGCAGGACACATTTTGTAAATATCCTAACGATATTTACTTGATCTACCATCACTTTTGAGCGGACATCTGCCTTTTTAAGGCACTTGTTCATCGACGAAAACTTTTAGACTACATACAAAGCGAATTTCCCTATCTTTAAGCTATAGAAAAATCGGTAGAAAGATAGAATTATGCAAAGCCAATCATTCCACAAGTTTACCATACAAAAAAAGTTTTTTTCGAGACACACGTGGCTTTAGAAGTCCGAAAAGCCTCTTTCTGGCTGTTGCTTTTAGGAAAAATATTTCTTGGAAAAAAACAACTTTTTCTATAACTAAGATATGTATTAATTTATCAAGGAATACTCTCCAAGGCCCAGCCTACCCCTGTGATACCCTGTGTGATTTTCTAGACAAGATAATAAGTAGCAAACATACGCAAAAAACTGTCTGTTCGCCGGTTGTACAATATCTTTGGCACCCAGTGGCTCCCAGGGAGAAATTTGTTGCAATGTTTAGCGTAGATTAAAAATTAATTGGCCAAAAGGATGGCGGGGTACATCTCTGGTGGCAGGGGCTCTCATTTGGTAGCCCTTTCTCTCTCTCTCGGTCTGTCTGTCTGTGATCTCTGGAATATTTATGCGGCACCGTGTAATTTGTGTTGATTATTTCACTTTTTGTTTATTCGTTGAGTTTCGTGTGGAGCAGCAGAGAGCAGCTGTGGGAGTGCTAAAAAGTATTACGCATTTCTTGGCGTATGGTTTTTTAATAAAGCGAATTAATCAAGACCTCTCTCTGGGTCTGGGTCTGCGTCTGCGTCTGGGTGCGGATCCTGCAGTGGGGCGTGGAGTCACTTTTTCCAGGCATCCACCATCGACCATCCGCCATTCACCATCCTTCATCCTACATCCTACATCCTGGGGTTCCCGGAGCAGAGCTATGGGAGTGGCGCAGCGGGCGAGAAAGCCCGCGCTCAACATTAAAAATTCAAAATGCACTTAACGAAGCATAGCGCGTAAACCGATAGCCAAGAAAGGCTAGGAGGAGAGAAATTACGGGGGATAGGGCTAAAAAGAGGGGGTTGAGGGGATGGCGCTAAAAAGGGGAATGGAAACGGAGGAAATGTAGGAGCAGCAGCCACCAGAAGGACCAGGAAGGGGTGTTGTCCGTGGAAAACCTTTTTTCTTTTTTTTCGTTGTTGTTGTTGCCTTTAATGCTATTGGCAGAAGATGCTACGTGAGCAGCTTTTGCTTTCAGGGGCATCTCGATTTATGCAGCGCCTGCGATTAGCTCTGAGGAAAGTATAAACCGGAATAATCGCAGAAAAGGGTACGATTTTTGTATAATTAAAAGAGGAACCCGAATACTTGGGAATATTTAAAGGTTTCTAAGGTAAAGTCTGGTAGAAATTAGGAAACACTTTCCAAAAAGAAAAGATTTTTAAAAAAAAATGTATTGAAAAATAATCGAAACGTTTTTTCGAACGGGAAAAAAAAGGATTTTAAGGTTCATAGAATGTTTTAAAATAGAAATCCACACTACTTTCAGAAAACTATTAAAAAGGGAAACTATTTATTGCCTTTAAAGCCTAGAAAATGTTTAAAGAAAGTAATTAATATTGAAACTAAATAAGAAAATTTTTCGTTTCGGTTTTAAATTTAGTGTACTATTTTTTAATCAATATTTTGTATGAAAATATTGTAAAAAATACTTGAAAATCGTATAAAAAACATACAAAATATATTCAGAAGCTACAGATGATGGCCCTGGCAAGATAGTAATAAATAAATGAATCATTATTCCGATTCATTTAAAAGACAGATCGAAGGATGAACCACTTCCCGTAAAATGTCTGGGCATTCAATGAGTCCATCACTTGTCCATCATCACCTTCTGTCGCTCATTTTTTTCGCTTGCTGTTTTGTCAAAAATATTGTAAAATCTTTTTTGTGAGTTGGTGGCACTTTATCAACATTAGCGTTACTTGTTTTTCCCACCCCTTTTACCCGCCCTATTCTCCAACGTTGCGGCTCCTGGTGGTGCCTCTGCTGCTCCTTCCGCTGATGTTATTTTTTCGTGGTGCTGCCTTTTTCACGCACCACGCACCCTGGGAAACGGGCATCAGGCACCAGGCATCAGGCAACCGGCAACAGGGTTTCGGTGTTCGGTGTTTGGTGCACGGTGTACGCCCGTTCGGGTTGGGAAAAAGTTAATTCAATTAGCTTGACTTTGCCACTTAAGCTTTGCCTTTTAATAATAAGCAGACGGTTAAGTACTTTTCCAGGCAACAGGACAGGCCAAAGAGAGAGCCAGAGAGTCAGAGAGCCACAAAGTCAGAGAGAGAGCAGCTGTCGGGGGTTGTGCTTAAATTAAAATTACGAAAAATATAAACAAGTACGGATGGGCCATATATATGAATATGTTCGATATTTAGACTGAAAGATGACTGATTGTTAGGATTTATGTGTAAATTGGGGAGTGGAATTGGATTTTGGTTGGATTTTGGTCCAAGAAAGGCTCTACAAATTAGGCGAACTCTCTATATGAAAGGAAACCACTCTCAAAAAAAGATTTATGTGATCTTAATGGAATCTAAAGTAGACCTGAATGGTATTTTGGGGAAATATCAAAGAAATGGTATTCAGATAAGAAGAAAAGCTCTTTCAATAAGAGTAGAAGTGATGCTAAAAAGCCATTCTGTTCCAAAAACAGAGCCTTTACTTCTCATTTAATTAAAACTAATTGTCTGAAAATTATTTAGATGCTGTAGGCATATACCATAACATACCATACCATAGGTAATTTAAAAACGATTTAATTGAATTGATTTAAAGAATAATCTCTCAAAATTAAGGAAAATAGTCCACAAAGAAAGAAATTAATGGAAAATTATAATATTTTCCACTGTCTGGTGTTGAATTTCTTTAATTTTCTGCCTAAAGAATCAAAAGTTAAGCAAATAATCGAAAACTTTTCACCGACTAATCGGTCAGCAATTAAGTGTTAAGTCATAAATCATTAGGCAAAAAGAACATGGAGCATGCGGAAAATGAGGCACCTCCACTTTACTCCACTCCACTCCTCCACTCCACGGACTGAAGTGTATGTTAAATGTCAATAAAAGGAAACGAACGGCCGTCGGACCTCCTGCTGTGGATAAATGTCAGAGTCAACATTGCGTATGCGTAATAAATGTCATTAGGAGGATGAGTGTGCGTGTGTCTGTGTGTGCTTGTGTTTATGAGTGTGTATGAGTGAATGCTAAGTGGGCGTGGCATACGGGTGCGATGGTGTGGGGGGGTGAACATTTGCTTGTGCAATTGCACAGAAACATAAATCAAATAAACAACTCAATTGAAATGTTAGAAGGCCCCGCTGCCACTAATTTCATAATTATATTGTCAGAGACATTAGTGGGGATGTCCATTCTGCCGGGAAGAGAGGATATATGCATGCATTGTCCTGTGGGGCTGCTTCAGCAGGAGGAAAGCCCAAAGAACACTCTCTCTTCTCTCTGCCTTTTGGTCACGTTTCAACCTTTTGCTTAATGAGTAAATCGTAAACTAATTGCAAGATAATTAATTTTAATTATTTGTGTATTTTACTTCTAATTTCTGCCCCCCACCCTACCCCCTCGTAGCCCCACACAACGACATAATCAGGCAAAGGAACCCCCGTCTCCAGCCGAAAAAACAGAAACGGAACTAAACAGAACAGAGGGAACCATTAAAAGCACATTAGCTTGTTAAGCGATCCCCTTTATCCTTTCACCGCGTAGGCACTGGACCTCCCTGCCACACGTGCAACATGTTTCTCTGCTCTCTGTGTGTTGGCTTTGTTGTTGCCACTGCCGGTCCCTGCCTGCCCCTGCCTGCTTTGGTGTGCCCTGTTCATACATCATTATCATTAAAGCGTTAAATTGTTTTGTTGTCTTAGTGCGATGATGTATAATGTATGAACTGTTCAGAGAAGGAAGAGACAGAAAGCATACAGAGAAGGGAATACGGAATAAAGAGAGAGTAATAGAGAGAGAGAGAGATATAATGACGAGAATCGAGTAGGGAATAGAGATGGATAGAGAGACCTGCTGTGAAAGACTTTGGACTGGCCTCTTCCTCCAAAAAGTACTCCAAATGCCGTCTGCCTGTGGCACGTTTAAACACGAATTTTCCCCATTTACAGAGTTTTGATTGCCGATGGGCCGCCAATTATAATTGCTGGGATTAGTTTGTCGAGTCGATTGTATCGCTCCTGACCGTAATAGAGTGTCTGGGGACTTGAAGGACAGCCAGATGACGGCTGTCCGATAAGTATACGAGTATTTGTAGAAGAGTGAGAGACATTGGGGGCTGAGACTCCCATGAGTGTGGGATAATTATGATGAGCAGTATAGTAAATACAAAGGAATTGGGTAAAACTCGATTAGGGAATTATGAAAAAAAGAAAAGAAAGAAATTCATTTAAGGAGAAAGTTTCCTATGAACAAAAATCAATCAACTAAAGAAATTCCTTGGAATATTCAATCAACTAAGGAAAGGTCAAGATGTTTCGATTAAATTTAAGCAAAGAATATACAAAGTCGTAGATAAATCATTTATTTATCTCTTAGTGTTTTTCTCTGCTAAAAACTAACTGCAGTGAAAGCTTTTTTTGTTGACCAGCTTGGACTTATACCTTGGGAGGTCATCTCATTTTCTTTGGACAGACATTTGCGTTTGGGAGGGAGTTTTTCTCTTTTGGATGGACAGAATTTTAGTCGCAGTCTTTTATTATTATTAAACTCATCTTCCGAGTTTAAAGTTCAACATGGACTCCGTATAGAAAAAAAGGCAGTTGAAAAAAAAATATTAAGGAATTAACCTATTTTACTGGAATTTTTTTTTTTTTTTTTTGATTTGCTGTAAATTTTGTATTTTATTTTATTTATTTATTTTTTTTTTTAATTTCCTTCCGCTGCAAGCTTTTCTCTTTTGAATTTTTCTTATTTTATTTGTTTGAAATTATTTCAATGAATTTGAATTAACATTAAAATTCTTTTTATAATTTTTTAAAATTTTAAAATCTTTTTTTTAATTTTTAAATAATTTTAAATTAAAACTTTTTTTTTTTAATTTTTGTTCATGTATTTGGTGAAATTAAAATGTCTAAATTAAATTGTAACTTTATAAATTTACTCACTAAAAGAGCTACAAAAAATCATATTATAATCCCTAATCCTCAAAATACCCCATTTTCCACATATGTACATCTGTATATTCTTCAGGTATGACCTTCAATCATCATTATTGCCAGCTCTTAAACTTATAGAGTTTGTTGTTTCTTTTTTGTTGTTTCCCAGCCATAAACACTTCGACAGTTTTCCCTCGAACCATCGAAGGGTTTTCCCCACTTTCTACAGAGCCCTTCCCATTCCATTTCCCCCATCATTCACTCAATTTCACTCGTACAGCAACAGAAAAGGCAACCCCAAGGTTAAGGCAGAAATTAAGCCCAAACAAAAAAAAAAAAAAAAAACCAAAAACAACTTTCTTCATGTTACATTTGTAATTTTTCTTGTCATTTCTTTTTGGGTGGGGGAATGGGGGGACTGAAACTTTTACTCGTAGTATTCCTTGTACGAATGTAGTATATATCTGCCATACTTTGTACATGTCATGATTAAATATTCATGATTTCAGTCACAAGAAGGCAGAAGGAAAGCGGCAGTTGTCGAAGGAAGGACGAAAAAGCGAGAGTGGAAGGCACATCTTCATACACGCAGAAAAGTATGCTACATTTTTATGTCTGCCCCCAAGAAAGAAAGAAGAAATTTTTTTGGTATTAGTTTATTTACCGTTACACGCTCAGTTTCTCCAGAAAATTGTGAGCTGCAGGAGATAGAGTCTCATTTGGCACTGCCATTAATGTAGCCGCTAAGTGGCAATGTCATGCCAGGCAGGCAGCTCTCTCTCTCTTCTGCACCCACCATCAGGAGGCAGGCAGGCAGCTCTTCCTTCACCCCACCATCATCATCAGAAGCCATATCTTCACCCTTGAAAAAATACCACAAGCCCAAAGATATCCCGGGCTAAAAAGGGTGCGTTCTGTTAGAGACGGAGAGGGAGTTGGGTGTGGGGCAGCGGTCTATGCATATTTCATAAGCAATTACTAAGCACAAGACCCCACAGCGAAAGCATCGCGTTTTGGCGGCTTTTAGTCATTTTGTCATTGAGTTGCCACCAAAATAAAAAAAAACAGCAGATGAAAACGAGAAAATAGGCTGGCATTTGGGTGACCAAAAGTATAGATACCCTAAAGAAAGATATTTCTGGGGGAAGACATGTGAAATAGATATCAGATTTTGATGTTTTTTGGCTTTAGATAGGTAAAAATAAGTAACGTTAGTCTTTAAGGCCCAAAGCTTTGGATCTATCGTTTCTTTCGTAATTGTATGATTTGCTGATGCGGCATAGACTTTACCTCCAGGAATTATAAAAGAGTAAGGAACGCCAGCTGTCAAAGGCCTAAGTGCTTAGATACCCTAACGAGTTATCGGTTTAGCGGAAGATATAGCAAATATATTTTTGATTTTGGTTTATTTCGATTGAAGAAGTGGCAATTAATAAGGCAATGATAGTCTTTCAAGGCATACAAGCTTGGAGCAATCAAAGATTAATCTTTTCTGAAAATTAAGAAATATAAGCTCTTATTCTGGGCAAACATCTTCTTCGAATTGTAGTGTCCTTCTTTTTCCAAAGGGTATTCCTGAATTAAATGGCCACTTGACTGACGACTCAATTGTGGGAAAATGACAAAAAAACAAAGGCCAAGAAGTGCTCAAAAGTAGGCAACATAATTTATGATTACATTTTATGACATCAGAAACCACACACACCACCCCCCTACCCACGCTCCCACACACCGATGCCCACCCTCCGCCTTTCGCATTGTTTCTTCCAATTTCCGCAAAGACTCCCCCACCCAACCCCAACCCCAGCCCTTGTTTTGTTGTTTTTTTTGCTTTAGTCATTGCTTCCTATTATTTTGTTATTAAATTACACGCAATTGCCTTTGTGAAGCGTGTGTGGAGCTCAAAGTTCAAAGAGAGTGAACAAATCCCCATTAAAAGTTGATTTTTTGTTTGATTAAATTTGCCATGTCATCAGCCTTGATGATGATTTTTTGATTAAACCGAAAAAAGCAAAAAAAAAACAAATTTTGATATTTTCGGTGGCTTTTGATTACAAATATGAGAAATGGGATTAATTTAAGTATTTAAAATTAAGATTTATAACTGAAAAAACAAAAACAACAACAACCAATTGAAAAGCGCAGGCCACAAGATTTTGTATCTTTCTTGAACACTTCATATTTTATCTAGAGTTCCATAGTTCCTTAATGGATTCTCTCTAATTAAATCCTCTTAGTCCTAAGATTTCCCTGTCATATATTCACACAAATTCAAGCCGTAACCAGGGCCTACACGCATTATAGTCGACTAAAGGATGTTATCAAACAGAAGGCTCTCCCGAAACACATTGCCAAATTGCGAGTTGATTATCTACCCATAGCCGGGGAGCCGTGTCGTCGTGTTGTCTGTCGTCTGTCGTCTGTCGTCTTGGCCAAACAAAAGGCAACAATTATCTTAATGCCAGGTGCAAGAAATTAATGTGCTGTAAGCACATTTCAGCACAATATAACTAACGAACATTGGGACTATGACTATGACTATGACTACGGGGTATAACGATGTCATCGCACTTAATCTTCGATAAAGGAAGCACCCCCAGCAGCCCCTAGAATGGAAACAGAAAGGTATACAGCAGGACAAATCGCTGTCCCAAGAATGCCTCAAACCCTCAAAGATAAGGTTCTTCTTCCCCATTTATAAGAACTTCTTTCGGGCTGTGTCCTTCTTTTCTCTCTCCGTTTGGTGTCGCTGTCTCTTGTGTTGCTTCTGTTGTCTCTGTTGTTCTATCTCCGGGTGTCTCTTCTGTTGTCTCTGGGTGTCATCTATTTGTATTTTTATGTGCCTTTCTGTCAACGAAATAATTGAGTAACTTTTGGGGTTGTGCCTATGTGTTCCTTGGTCCTCTGAGGTGGCAGGACAGGTGGCTAGTTGTTGACATCTCAAGTGAAAGGAAGAGCAACTGTTAAGGGGGATAAGCGGAAGCGTTTTAATGCTCTAGACAAAGTAGAGAGACATTTTACATATTGGTAGGAGACAGGCGTACCAATTAGTCATTTGAAAGGAAAGGAATACAGAAAATTAATAACGCTCGTGCGTCAACCCCCGCCAAAATAAAATTTCGTGCGACCCAAACTATTTTATATAATAGAGAGAATATTTAAAAACCTCAAAACAGGCATATGTTTGATATTTAATCGTAGAATTTGAAAAATAATGAATTCTTCTAACAAAAATCCCTACAAAAATTATAAAAATGTCTTTATTTTTACCAAGAAGAGTTCAAAAATAATAAAAAAATAAAAAATAGTATAAAAAATAATATAAAAAATATAATAAAAAAACGAGCGTCATATATGAAAATCTTCGGTAAAATAAAAAATATAAAAAATATAATATAAAAAATATAATATAAAAAATATAATATAAAAATATAATACAAAAATATAATATAAAAAAATAATAAAAAAAATATAATATAAAAAAAATATAATATAAAAACGAATGATCTATAACATTTAAAAAAGTAATTATATGAAAAATAATAAAAAAAAAATTATAACAAAAAAAATAATAAATTAAAAAATAATATAACAAATTATTAATATATACAAAACAAATAATAATACATACAAAAATAATAATATAGGTCAAAGTAATAGATAATAAAAAAAAATATTCTAACAAAAATTTTAAAAGGGAACATAAAAATAATACAAAAATAATATTAAAGAAAAAAAGTACAAAAAACAAACTTTGAGAAATAACTAAATTTTCTAGACAAAGAACTTTTTTGACACGCAAAAAACAGCGTAGATCAGCCGCTCAGCTAATTTCTGGTCCCACCTCCACAAAAGTTTTACAACATTTAAGCCCAGGCTGGGATCCCAATATTTCCTAGCGTTTTTTATGGCCAAAACGCTTGCATACTTGTAGGCCTTATCCCTTTCCAATGCATTGAGCCGCAACAGGATTCTTGGGGGGACTTTTACGAGCTTACCAGCGAAGTCCACCTGTTCGGCATACACAAATAAGGAGGAAACAGTTTCGACTACAAATATCAAATATTTTTTGGGTGCGTGGGAAAACCAATTTCCCCAGGTATAGCAGCAGCACTTACTGCTTGCTATTTTTGGTAATATGACCATTTTATGGCTCACGCATGTGGCAAGCGGCGGCAGCGTCTTGCGGGGTGGGAGGTGCTAAAGCTAAACACGTACTACGTACTACGGACTACGGACTACAACTAGGAGGCAGAGCAGATGAAATATGTTTCACACAACGCCGACACCTGGTTTTTTTCTTGCCTTTTTTGTTGTTTTTAATGAAACAATCTCGGCAAATATGATATTTTGTATGCAAACATGCAAAATATGTTGAGGAAACCCAACGAGAAAGAAAAGCAATGGCAGTCAGGCAGTAGAAAGCGCACTCGTCATAAAAAGAAATACGGTAGAGGCCCCATGCTGAGCCTCCACGGCTCTCCCCTCTCTATCTCTCTCTCTATGGGTATATCATTGTGGGGGAGGGATGAGGGGATGGGGGTTACCTTACATCTTACGTCAACAGATAAATAAACAAATATTTGCGTTGACAATAAGGCAGGAGACTCAAGGCGCCAGAATTAACGTGTACCTTGAAGGTGTTCCAGAAAACGGAATCTATGTGGAAATTAGAGAGATTTATAGAGAAAATTTCGAATGAGAGTATGCCTTATATTTATATGCACTCAAAAGCACAGTTGTTCTGTCCATAATAATAATCGGATCGAAGCCAGATTCTGCAATCTATTAGATTAGAACATACTTTCTAGATGCGAGGTGTTCTTACAAAAATTGTTGGATGGCACAGATTTTAATTTTCATCTGGCAACAAAAATTCAACTGTAAATCTCACTGAAATGGCTACCCAGAACACCCCTTTGCGCCCCAAAAAAGGGGACTTCAAGTGAACACTTGGCAAAATATTCGGCATTTCAAACGCATTCCAAAGTCAAGAGATTCCCGCTTTTAATACATCAACGCCTTTTGTCAGCTGCATTTCAAATGAGAGGCCCAGAGAGAACCCTTTGATATATCCTTACATATTTTTGTTATATATTAATGGGATAACGCACCCTCTGAAAGGAATGTCAGGGCTCTCTATCAATTTTTGAGGATATTGTATATCAATAATTCAATATTTATTTTCGCTTTTTGTCACAATTTTCCTGTCGTAACGAGGAAATTTAATCTTTTTCTCCACCTGCTTTGGCACTCCACTTTCCACTTCCTTGTGTCGCGACCTCTCCTCAGATATACGCCGAATATATATGTTTTTCTGTTTCTCCGTTGACGGAAGATCCCGAAAACGAAAACCCAATTAGTTGAGGGATGACGACATTGATGGCTGAAATTTGACATCACACACAGAGAAAGAGGGAGAGCGCAGAAGGAAGGAATGAAGGAATAAAAGAGGACAATCGTCGGGGAGGAGACCAATTGATGATTGCACTCGAAAATGTATTTATAAGAATTGGAAAAATAATATCATACCCACTCCTAGGGTTTCCCCATAATCAAATCAAAGAAATATTGAAAACTTCTTTTATTTTTTCCCATTGATATTTTTTTTTTTTTTTTTTAGCCATTAAAGTACTATGCGGTTTTTGTTTTTGATTGTCAGGCGCTGCAGGGGGTGGCCATACACGTTTTCGTTGAGACCAGTTGACAGGACCACAAAAGGACTTTAGAAAAAGATAAAAGACTAGGATTGTGGGTGGTTTTCCTAGGCGGTGTTGTAGGTCTGCTTATAATGAGGTGCCTGTTAGGTGCTCCCACAGATCATATTAAGTTTCATTTTGATTATGTTTTTTTTTAGGATATGATTACTGTATTTTCTGAGGTAAACATTAGGCAGGGGCATGTGTAGTATTTTAGAAGAGATTTTCTAAGTTTGGAAGGGAATTTACCAGGGGCCAGCATTGCTTTAGGGAGTAATGTGGAGAAACCCCTGGTCCCTGGCAGTGCATACTCCTATCATATGGAACACTTTTCTAATTAAAATACTTTATAAGCCACTAAAAAGTATCATTCATTATCCCACTTTCGAAATGTCCAGTAAAACTAAAGGACTCTCTTACCCCCTTCAACCATACATTTCTGTATATATTTCTCTTGTGTGACTATCTGTCGAATATTCTTGTGGCACCTCCTCCTCCTGCTCCTCCCCCTGCTACTAATTACAATTTTGTGTGCTGGAATATTTCTCAGGCTTTTCCTTTGGTCATTTGCACACTTTACACGACTGCCCGTCTTGTAGTCCCCATGGACCTACAGCTGGACATTTGTCCTGCAGCCATATCATGGGCTCCCAAACTCCTGCCCAAAAGCGCTCCTCTCTCCCCCCCCTCTCTCCTTCTCTGCAGCAACAGAGCTGTCAACAAATTAACTGTGACGCTTAGGGGGGAGGTGGGGGGTCCGTAGAGTGGAGCCTATAGTGAGAGATATCCACAGTGTGACGGGCTAGAGTGAGAGAGATATCCCTAGAATGTGGGCTTAGAGGGAGACAGATATTCATAGAGTGGGGCCCTGGGTTGAGCCTCTCTGCCCAGGCGATTGGTGGGTACGACATGCTTGGCATGTTTTGTTGCCTAGTTTTGGGCGGACCGGGCCATATGTGTCGTAAATTCCCACCCACACACATGCACCCAAGGGCCCTGGCAGCTGCCTTTTGCCCCACAAATATTGAACAATTAGCTCCGCTCATGCCACACATTTTCGGGTGATTTAAATTTTTGTCCATCCTCCATTACTCTCCTGGTATCTCTCGAGGCATTTCGTACACTGGGAAGAATTTTGGGCGTTGAAGTCTATTAAAAAGGGTACAGATTTTGTTGGAATTCAGAGAGGTGAAAGGTTTTTGCAGTTTTCAAAATGGGGAAAGAAAATCTTTGGCAAAATCCTGAAAAAAAAATCGATTTTTAAATTTTTTTTTTTTTTTTTATTTTTTTTTAACTATTTTTTTTTTTTTTTTGATTTTTTTTTTTTTTTTTTTGGAAATTACGAAATTTCTTCTTCGCGCTCACACTTACACTCCTTCTGTCTATTTCGATCTGTCTCTCCCAGAGTGGCTTAGCGCTTAAGAGGCAGTTTTCATGTTCGCCCCTACTCAAAGAGACCTCGCATCTCTCTCTCTCTCTCTCTCTCCACAAAGCTCTATCCCAGTGAGACCTTTGCCAAGAAATTCTCCATTTTTCTCCAATTTATTGAAAATATATCTAAAACCCTTGCCTCCTCAAACATCTTTCAAGAGCAACCAAAATTCGAGGGCTCTTCGCAGAAAGTTTCTTTGGTTTTCTTTTTTTCCTGGCTCTAGAATTGCCTGGCCTTATAAACGATGTATACTTTTTTTGTATAAATAATTCTGGTACGTGCGGTAATGATGCCGACACGTGACAAGGCGACAAGACAGAGAAACAGACGACAGCGCCGCTGAAACGAGATATATATTTTCGGGGAGATATTTATGATGGCAGTCGGCGGTGAAGGTGTATAAATTTGCATGAGCAACTGCCGCAAAAAGAAAAGAAAAGAAGGTCCTGTGTGGTGCCCCCATATGTGTGTGGAAAGGTGGGGGTGGCACGAGCCAAACCACTGCATAAGCAAATAAACAAACAATACATAAATTGTTGGAGATCCCAGCATGAAATTAAGGTGGGAGCTCCTTATGCGGGGCACGTTTCCCCAAGCTTTTCCTTTGGTTTTCTTTGACTTTTCGGCCCGTAGTCCCGTACTCCCGCCTTGACATTGGGGCTTTGATAACAATAATAATCATAATAATAAGAGGCATATAATAACAATCATTTTCTGCACCATAAATGGTATGCACCTTCCTTCCGTCCAGGTCCTGGCCCACTTCTCCCATTAAAAAACACACGACTTCGATGTATTTTTTATAGACTGTATATTATATTTTATTTTGGTTTTTTCTTTCTGTAAAATTGGTTTATTTATGGCAATATTTTATATTTATCATCACAATATTTTGATAGGCCACACCTCATCGGTCGTATCATCGTTTCATCATCGTTTTGCGGGGAGGAGAAAACTGTGAAGATAAAGCATGAAGAATGTTTATAAAATTAGTCCAAATGTTTATGTACTCTTAAATAACACATATATCTTTTATCTATTCTTTATAGCCGATGTCATTAAACCATAAACTGTTTTAGAACCAAGAGAGAAGCGCACAAGAAGCCACATTATGGAGATGTTACAAAACGTGAGTAAATGTGCAAATTTAAGTTTGTACTTGATTAAAATATTTAAAGAACTCTTGAGAATTAAAATAAAACATCAGGGATATGCAGTAATTGGATAAGAATCATGGTGCTACTATAATAACAAGCATTATTTAGGTTTATTTCCTAAAAGTATGCACTCAAAAGCGCGTTTCTCTAGCATTCATTTGAAAGCCAGGTGTTCAATGAGCCAAGAGACACTTGTTTTCTTTATACTGGCTTTAATAATGATCCGATTGCCAACGTGCTTTGGCAATCTAATAGATATCATTCTGCTCTATGATTATACGCTTAAAGAAGTATCAAATCGTACACCAGAAAAAAAGTTGGTGAATGATTTAATTGAAACTCTGTACTGCAGCGAAATTAATGAACATTACAAGGTTTTCAATTAATTTTTAGCTACTGATTTTAAAATATCTTTTCTATAAAACTTGCAATATTTCCACACTAATGGACTGATGGAGTATAACTACAGTTTCCATACAACATAAGTGATTATTTTCAACGAATATTACTTAAATTATGTATGAAACTTGTACAAAATGATACGTGATCTATCAATTCTATTAAACTATTATAAAAATTCAATTCCGGATGAATCCTGTTACAGGGGCAGTCCAGTCGTTATATCTATGAATTTGCTCCCTTAAATATACATCTTTCCCATAGATCTTCTTACAAATTATACAATTTTCGCCCTTTGGGAAGTATTTTAATTATGATTTAATTGATAGGGAAGCTGTTGAAATTGGAACTGGAATTGTGTTTGTCAAATTGGAAATCTCTTGAATGGAAGACAGCGACCCATTTCAGTAATTTGAACAGCTATAATTTGTGGCTCAAAAGCGTGGGGTGTGGGTGTGGGGGGTCTCCTTTGCAATCTCTTGCTATCGAGAGAGTAAACATTATAGCATGCCCATCTTGCCATCTTGCCATCTTTCAATCTGCTCATTTGTCAGTTTGTGCCTGCCTGCCTCCTGCCTGTCATATCCGGTCAACAACTTCTATACGGAACACTTCACATGGAGTCCCTTTTTTGTGTGAGTAGGAGTGTGCCTTTTTCTTTTTTGTGTGTGTTTGTGTGTTGTCCCTCTTTACTCGATTATCAATCTACGTGCCAATGCAAGATTGAGAAAGCTTTTCAAGTGTCTAGACATTCGTTTGGGGAAAACTATGGGAAATGCGATGCAAACAGTGCTCTACAGATATTTGTCTTTCACTCAGAGAGGGAGATCCTGCCGTCGCTCCTAAAATGGGAATCTGTCTTTCTCTCCCAAAAAGGCGAATGAGTTTGCAGCTTAATTACTGGACTTTTGGGTCAAAAGGGGGGCACGGCACGGGCACCCCCAAAAATCGAACTGATTTGATTTGTGCCAGCAGGACCAGGGACCAGGCCTCTCGTTTAATGCAATATTCCCCATAAAGAAGAAGCCTTTTCCGAATTCATTTCCCAGCGTATGAGTGTCGTTTGTGTGTGTGTGTGTGTGTCTCTGTTGAATCGAATGCGGGTCCTTTTCATATAACTTTGTGAACCGGACAGCAGGCATATCCTTGTCATACAATCCCACACACACCCACTGACACAAAGGCAACAAATTAAACTGTTCCTCTATTTGCAAATGAATTGTGCGTGGCGTAATTTCGGCAGGAAACTTTCTTAAGGAAAAAGGATATGTGATATGGTATGGGGTGCCAATAGATGGAGAACCCACACCCACACACACACACACACACGTTTCACGTCCTTTACGCTTGAAATAAAATAAGTAGCATAATACTCGTACAAGAAAAACTGCTAACGAAATTGAAATGAAAGAAAAGGATTCTCTCTCTCCAGGAAGAAAACTTTGCTGCCTGCTGTCGCTGTCTGCCGCCTGCCGCCGCCTGCTTTTGTATCTCTCTTGATCTCTCTCTCTGTGTGTGGAAAGTTTTTTTTTGTAAGGGGCCCAGGATGCAGGATGCTTTGGTCCTTTCTGGCATTTCATACGCTCAATTGCTGGTGGTTAGCCAGGGCCGGCTGCGTGCTCTGGTCGACAGTCAATTGAAAATGAAATTGGTAAAAGTTAGCACACACAAAACTGAACAGAAAACCTCTTCTGTCTCTTCTCAACGTGGGGTGTGGGAGGGGGATTTTGTGCGTGGGGCATCTCAAAAGAGTTGCCTCAGGATGAAGCAGCAACAACAGCAGCAGGACAGCAGGACGCAGCAGGACGTACGGGTGTACGTGCGGACAAGCATGCATAATGAGTAGCTCTGTGGGGAGTGGAAGTCCTTTCGCTCGCTGGTGTCTGGTGTCTCTACTGTCTCTACTGCCTCTCTCCCTGCTGAATGCGGGTTACCTTTGCAAATTAATACTAAAGAGACGCGTAAAAGTATGCAACACCAAATAGCAAACAGGCTACGTGCCTGCTCCTCCAGCATGTCCCTGCATGTTTGTGCAAGGACTCTCGCGTCCGTCTCGCGTCCGTCTCGCGTCCGTCTCGCCCTTTTTCCTGATGCTCCCTCTGCTGCTGCTGCTGCTGTCCCTGCTGTCCCTGCTGTTGCTGCTGTACCACTGTGTCCATAGGGTCCTCTTGTTATACCCTGACCCTGAAAGGGTGCCTATGACTATGCTTTACACACGTGACATGTCTAGTATTTTTTATGGTATTTTCAAGGATTTTATCTGGTATTTTCCTTGTCATTTTACTAGTATTTTTGAGGTTCTTTGTTCCTTGGTAGTTTTCTATTAATTTTTAATCATTTTATCATCTGCTATATTCTAAAATTTTTTCTGGTAGTTTTTCTAGTATTTTTCTGGCAATTTTCCATTATTTTTCTGATAATTCTTTTTGTTATATTGTTCCTGTATTTTTCTAGTAATTTGTATAGTATTTTGTCTGGTATTGTATTTTTTCAGTTCAATTTAATATCTTTTTTTTTTTTGATATTTTTTCTAAAAGTTTTCTGACAATTCTTCTCGTGTTCTAAAATTTTTCTGGTGGTCTCTGGTGAATTTTCCTATATTTTTCTAATCCCCAGATGGGAATGGGGAATGGGAAGGTCGTAAAACAAGTTCTTGTAACAAAATATATCCGCTGAAAAATGTTATAACTAATATTTTAAAAACTTTCTACATAAACCATCCCAATATTATTGAAATTTATATACCATACATATGTTTCTTATTATTGATGGTATTATTATTGATAGGTATTTATAGAAACACTTTCTCATTCCTAAAGATAATTCAACCAATCTTGATATGGGCGTTTCTTCTAAAGGTAATCAACATCGGACTCTTTAACGATATACAGTAATGAAATATAAACAAAATATCATAATTTTTCAGCATAAAAACACACTTTTAAGAGCATTCAAGCCTCGCTCTCTAGCACTATCATTTATTCCCCTGATTTTATGAATACCTTTTTCGCCCTGTATTTTTACTCTTTGATCATAAAAAAAATGTGAAAGGAAAGTTGCAATGTTTGGCAAATGTTTTATCAGTGGGACACGTTTTGTTGTTGGAACTTTTTATAGATTCCATTTTGAGTGCATTTGCTTGTTGCGTTGACTACGCACAAATTTCAGTTCAGTTCTGTTCTCTTTCTCTTTTTTTATCCCTTTGGTATTTTTTACGATTTATCCGGTGAACAGCAGGCACACACACACACACGCGTGCGGAGAGGGCGATGGGGTTGACAGGGTGAGGACGGGAGGACCCCTTTGTGACAGATTGTTGAAGCTTAAGTTTGGTAGAGTAGAGATTTAAGTGTTTTGTTGTCAGGAGAAGGATTAACAGGGATCTGCTGCTCATACTCGTAGGTGTGGGACCATGGAGGGGAGCGGAAGAACAAAGTTTGTTTTTATGCTCACACTACTGCAACAGATTATTGAAGGAAGTTAAGAGTTAAGATGGTTTTTGCCAGCGGGTTTTATTTGGCCGTATTTTAATAGGAGAACATTTTCTGGAGAAAAAAAACAGTTGAAAAATTGCGGAGAACAATATGGTCAAAAAGTGGCTTATTTTGGCCTTAAATTTGTGGCTGTGTTAAATACAAAAATAATTTAAAGGAAAGCTGCTTGGGAAAGCATTTCGTTTTTGTCTCGAAAAACATGCGTAAATCCTAGACTTTATGACAGAAAAATGTCTTAGGTTTCCAAAATCATAGTAAACTCCAACCAGAAATGTATTTTGGTATTACCACAAGGTAATACTTGAAGTATTTTTTGGGTAATATTTTTTTAAAGTATTTTTCTGGTCATTCATTGAGTATTTCTCTGGTATTTATTCTGGTATTTTTCTGGTAAGTCTTAGGGTATTTTCTGCTAATTCTAGTATTTTCTGGTAATTATTCGTGAATTTTATGGTTTATGGTTACTTTTACTATAATTGTTTCTGGGGGTAGAACTATCAGAAATAATACTAAAAATTCTTTCTTGATGGGCAACTCAGGAGTCGAGTATTTTTGCCAAAGAACAGATGCCGGTCAGTGCTTTATTTATTATGTGCCCTGTTCAGATACTTCAATTCGTTGATCGGTCGGAATAGACGTAGAAAATCATAGTCATTGCTTCTCCAATTCCGTCACAGATGCCAGATACAAAATTGTATATACCTTAATATTTATCATAAATACAAAAAAAATCTACTCACTCATCCATGGAAAAAGTCACACGGCATGTCACAAATCATACGAAATGCCACAAGAAAAGATGATACTTCAACTGTCTTTGAAACTTGATTTTTAAAAGAACCATTTCATCCGGAATTTCCCATTTTATAGGTGCACATCTAAAAGAGAAAAGAGGGTTTAGCTTAGAATATATTCTACACATGCAATTAATTAATGAATTTTTAATAAAATTTCAACGCAAAATCATCCCTCACTCAATTTCCCTTAATTTGCCAATGAATTTTCGCCGTAAATTTTGCCATTAATTAAACAGGAAAATGCATTTTCAATTCGATTTGAAACATGAGTATTGCATTACAATTACCAATTGGTTTTTTCTGTACCATTTCTGTGGTGAAATTGATGTCAAAGCTAATGCTGTTTGCTCTTCCATTTGCCTAATTTTATCATTTTGTTTGCAATTGATATTGGAATAATTCTTTCTCCCTCATTTTTTTCCGTGGCATTTCCATTTGCATTTGACAAAAACTTTTTCGAGCTAAAATACAAATGGAATTGTACTTTTTTTCGGTCTCATTCTCTGGCTTTTTTTGTTTCTGCGAAATTCCAGGGAAATGGTTTTTGATAATATGTAGATTTTATTTGCCTGAATTTTAGTTTCGAGTTTTTTTCTGTATTTCTGTTTGCTGTTGGTTTTTCCTGCATACAAATGTATAACTGTGATTTGAATAGGATATGATTATAAATATTTATAATATGCATTTAAAGGTGGGTTTTTGTTTTGTTTAAATGGAAAACTATTTGTGAAAGAAAGAAAAACATGTTTTTGTTATAAATGGAATGCCTTTAACAAACAGCTTGTGGTTTCAATTGATTGAAAACTAAATAAATATTACTTTGGTTTCAAAGGATATAATTAAAATATATGCCCGAAAATAGGCCTGATATGGTTTCTCCTTTGGCGAATTTGGATATTGAGGATAATGTAGAATATGAAGAATTTTGATATGCCGATGCAATTAGGAAACTTGGGAATTTTTTTCCGAGCTTATAATTCTTCCTATTCAAAAGTGTATAATAATTTTACAAACATTTCCATATTTTACTTTTTCATTGAATTTTCTTTAAAATTTACGCACAATAGTTACATTTCAATGTATTTCCTAACATGAGTTTTAGGTTGATAATATTTTGACGTTTCTTTGGCTAATTTTTAGCCATTTTCTCTTCAAATCTTCAATAGATTACGAATGGGCCTAAAACATTTTTATAAAATTAGTTTATTACATCATTTCACTGTGCTGTTAATTTTATCTCATTTTATCACATTAATCAAAGTGTGATTTTTATCACTTAGGAGGTTTTTCCTGTTAGGTTTCTTTTCCTCTCCTGCTCATCTCCCTAATTGCATTTATGGTGTTGTAAGGGAATTTTATGAACTCTCTGTACTGTTTCTTTTTGTTTGGGCGTTACATTATTAGCAGACACTGTAGACACTCACACACACACAAAAGAAATCGCACATAAAAATTTATTATGCCACGCCTACAGCCACTCGCGAACGAACAACTCCCCCGCAATTTTCGCATTAAAGCCGCATAAAAATAAATAAAAATGTGGCGCGAAAAGCAAAAGGAAATTTCAATGGAATATTTGGGAGGGAATATACTCACATGAGCAACAACTGCAGTGGGGTTCGCCTTTCTCCTTGTTTTCCTCGTTTTGTTTTTTTTTTTTTGGATGAGTTTTTCCCACGGCGACTGTGTCGTTTACATATCGTTTCCTCTGCCATTTTGCTTCCTTTTTTCGGGATGGTTCCACGTTTCGCTGTCTAAACGATTTACGACACTTTTCCCAACTGCTTCACGCACACATTTGCACACATATTGTTTGTTTGTCTCTGTGTGTGTGTATCTGTGTGTTATTAGCACACAGATACTGTTGGAGAGATACTGTTAAAGCAGCACAAAAATGCCGCACACGTTCGTTTTTATTATGTTAAATGTCTCCTGGGGGCACCAGCACAGCACAGGACAGGACAGGACAGGACTCGAGTCGACTTGAAGCAGGAACCAGTAGCCAGCATCAACAGCAACTTGTTTCCATCTGGTTTTCCCTCCTTTTGGTTTTCCTCCCGTTTTCATCGTTTGGTTTTCCTCGTTTTTGTCGCTTGGCTTTTGTCAACTGTCACTGTGGCCTGTCACATTTCACATTCACTTAGACGACATTCGGATTATAAGCAGCGCGCCAAAAAGTATGCTCCCCCACACAGAAATTAGCACAATCTGCTGCTGGACACAATTCTCGTGCTCCTGCTCGTCCTGCTTTTGGGGTTTTCTGTGCTCAGTGGCCTTCTTTCAGCCGCTTTCAGGTTACGGAACGCCGCTCCACTCGCGACTGACGACGGGCCAAGGCATCGCTCGGTGGAAAGTCCATGGCCGGGCGATAGGGATTTCGTGTAATCATTTCTCACCTTCACACGAGACACGAATGGAAGGAACGACAGAGAACGAACGTGGGCGACCGAAGGGCAGGCCGAGAAATTCGTTTCGGCAAAAGCTCAGACTTCGGCGTGGGCGATTTGTACTCTGGTTGCTCTCTTGTTAGTCGCCTTACCTTTGGGATTGCGATTACGGTAACTCTCTTTTGAGTTTGAGCGGGTTTCGGCTTCAGGCTTTGTATTGCGGGATTTCTATTGCAGTAGACCGTTTCTCTTTGAGTGGAAATTCTTTTAGGTTTCTGCTTGTGGGATTACTACTCTTGTGTTTCTTTTTGAGTGAGTGGATTTAGCTGGAGCTGCCTTTGAGTCTGTTCGCTCTTTGGCGTGCGCTCCGAAGCGATTCTGGCTTCAGTCCGAGCTCTTTTTTGAGTGAGCGGATTTAGTAAGAGATAATTTTATTCTGTTGGCTCTTTAGAGTGAGGCCCAACGAGCTCTTCTTGAATGAGTCGTTTCAGCTAACGGAATTTCCACTCTGATGATAAAGCGCTCTCTTTTGAATGACTTTAGGACTAGGAGGCTTTGAGTGTTGTTCCTTTTGGGCGCCTTCTGTTAAATCTCTTTGAGTGAGCCGTCCTTTACGCTATTTTAACAGTCAAATGTCTACTCTAGTAGCCCTCTTTGAGTGGGGCTGCATTCTCATCCTTTATTGCCGTTCTAAGCCGTGCCACTCTAAGAGTATGATGGACTTTATTTGAGTATTTTTGTAGCTCTGAAATAGTTCTTGGATCTATTTCATGTGCAGGAATTGAGTTCTGTAAAATGAGCTAAACTTTACATCGAGCCTGGTATTTAAAGAGTATGCATTCTTTAACTTTTGAGCTGTATTTCTCTTGAGCTGCATTCTACAGCTTGCTCATTGAGCTGCAGCTTGCATTATGCACTCGGGAGTGGGTTCTCTCACAGGCAAAGTCGAGTCTCAATAGCAGGTTACAAATGTGCTCCATGCTCTTAGATGTTTTCGAGTGGTTTCTCATTCACGACACAAACGAGTGATATTTTTGTTCGCTTTCGAAATCACCCTCTGGAGTGACTTATTTTGAGTTTCGAAAGTCTACTCTCATCACTCAGTGGCCATCGTTTTTATGCTCTTTCCGCAGCTTCGGCTGTCGTTAGCTTTCCCGATGATTTGCGCTCTTCTGCTGCTCGGAGCCAAATTCACCTCACACACGAACGAGTCGAGTCTCCTACGTTCGGGGTTCGGGAAAAGCACGACACACAGACGCACACACTGGACTCGCGGAAAAGACGAGCACGAGCACGGGGGCCATGCTCTAGAGCCTTGGCCAATCGTAAAAGTTTTCTACGGTATTTAGTACAATTTCGGGATTTGGCAGGATGTAACGAGCGGTGTAAGGAAACAGAGAGCGCGCGTATCCTAACCATCCTATCCGTGTGCGATAATTAAGCAACAACACAAATACATAACCGCAACAACAACCAACAAAAAAATATATATAAAATCGAAGAAAAATCTGTAAAAAATATATAACAAAAGTGAATCAAAAAATTATACAAAAAATTAAAAAGAAAAAGGAAATGCCTGAACCGGCAAAAAGTGTTTTCTGACCAGAAATTACCCCCTCGCCCAGAAGTAAACCCCCCGCGCAGAAATCGTCAAAGTCTTCGGCTTGCCTCGGTTCTACGCCTCCCGCCTCTCCCCCTCTACCATGCCACCACTTAACCCCATAATGTCCCTTGTACATGTGCGTGTGTGTTGTGCCGCAAGCCGGTTAATGGTTCAACGGTGAAACCTAGGCTAATATTTCCCCCCTCAGCTCCTGAAAAGGAAATCAACTGTAACTGTAACTGTAACCGATATATACGTATAGATGGATTCCAAACATAATGGTAAATCTTTGGCAAAAAAAAGAAGAAGAAAATCTTCAGCAGCAGCAGAAGCAGCTGTACCTTTGTGTGTGTGTTTGACCTGGAAAATCGGAAAATCGTTGACATACTTAGGTTTTCTTATGATTTTCGTTTGATTTTTAATACATTTTGTAAGAGATTATCAATGAAAGGGAAGACTCTGAAAGCATCCCTTTAAGATGGGGTTTTGTAAAGATACATTTCTCAGAAGAAGTCATGCTCTTCTACCTTTTGAAAGGCGTGTATCTTGGAAAAAGTCTCACTTAGGCTCGTAATGCATTCGGGGAATTGTTGACACAGTTTTTCTGTGAACTTTTCTAATTTATAATTGATTTTTTCTATAAAGAATTTAAACATATTTCTTTTAAAATGGAGGATTGTAAGGGAGATATTTCTAAGTTTTTCTTGCCTGTGGACACATTCCTTCTCGCATAAGAGTCTCGGGATATTGTTGAGGCAGGTTTATTCGAGTTTTTCCTACTAATCAAATGAGGAAAACCGCCAAAGGCATATGCCATCAATTCCCTCTAAAATAAGGGCTGTATAGGAGACATTTCGTAGGGGTTCTTCTCTGCGTACTCGTCCTTCTTAAAAGTATATTTTCCCTTTAAAATCGGGAATGTAAAGGAGATATGTCTCAGGGGAACTAGACCTAAAAGTCTAGAACTTATTCCTATATAACATTTACATTTCCTTCAAGAAAGCTTCTACTAAGGGTACCCTCTATTTCAAGAGCTTCCCCTGTAATACTCCCCCGTACATTTGACCACAGATTTTGTCCATAATTTTGATCAATTTTCATTCGATTTTCGACAGCTAATCAAAGGCCAGCAGCCCCTTGTAACCATTTCAAGGGAAATACCCTTTATTCCCTTTCTTTCGCATATCCCTCCCCTCTGTAATAGTGTCGTTTCCTTTATTTCCACTTTTATGGTAACCTTTTTTTTCTTCTTGCTTTTTTCTATGTTTTGGGGTTCCCTTGGATTTGGACTTGGTTTAGTTTTTGGCTTTGGCCGCACACACAATTGAAAATTCAATTGATTTACAAAATGAAGTTGCTGTTGAGGAGACCCCGGCGAAAGATACTTTTTATCTATTTTCATTTGCAGTTTTACGATTCGGAAAGGCCTTGGGGGTCTGTGACTTGGTTTCTCTCCTTAAAGCGAAACCGTTTGGGCAATTTTTCACAGAGTTTTCCGCTGTAGGAGGCGGAAGGAAGGCAGGGAACGGAAGGGATATCTGCAATTTGGTGCGAAACTAACGCCACGTTCTCATCCACTGATTGTTGTTGGTTTTCCCCTTCCCTCTTCGTGTGTGAGTGTGTTTGTCTGCTTGTGTGTGTGTTTTGTATCTGTGTTTGTGATTGGAAGCGGCCTAAAATCGCTTTAGGAGCAGCTGTGAAGTGATTTTTTGAGGAAAAAGGGCATGGGCATGGGCATGGACTTGGGCCTGGGCCTTGCCTCACTGCAGAGAGAGAGCCCCAAACAGATTGACATAGTTATGTTCTCAGGCCAGTAATGGGAAATCGGAAATCCTTTTGGAAAAGCGCTCAAGGAACTGCCAGTTGTGTGTGACAGTGGTGTGGTGTGGTGTTTTTACCTGGTTTCATTTTTTTTATGTGAATGTTTTTAAATGCAGTTTTACGTGTGGATTAAATATGAAGTGCCTGGCTTTCATTTTTTATATAAAACAAAAATTAAAAATAAATAAATAAAAGAAAGAAAAAAAAATTAAAAAAAAAAGGAAAAACTAAGAAATAAAAATATTAAAATTTAAAAGAGAAATATTAAAAAGCGAGCAAATAAAGCAAAAATAAAATGAATTAATAAAAGTAAAGAAAAAAGAAAAATACAAATAAAATAGGAAAGAATAGTAAAAAGAAAAAAAGTTTGCGCCTAGAAGTAGCCAATGGATTATTATGTCTTGCAAAGTAAGAAAAAGTTGAAAAGTTCTCCCCTGAACGAGAGAGATGCCTCTTGCACTATGAGAACGGGCTTAAAATTGCATCATTTCTTCAAGAGAGAAATCCCCCTCTAAGCTCATTAATTTCTGTTGTCTCACAAAGTGGGCTTTGTGCTCGGAAAAGTATGCAAGAAAAAGTATCTTATTACGGGGGGAAACGGGAACCCCTTCGACAACAAGTTATGTGCTCTTTACCCCCATGCATCCATCGATGAATGAGTGGCAATGCAGTTTCTCTGTTGGCATTGTCGTTGCCTGGCCGCCGGGGGGAAAAATGGTACCGGGAAATGGGAAATCATTTAAGTGGCACATCAAAGCTCTGTGGTTTCCTCTCTCTTCTCTCTCTCTGCTCTTTGAGAGCCCACTCTCTGCTGCGCTTATAATGAAGCATTTTCCAATTGCTTTTTTTGTTTTGGCTGTTTGTCAGCCACTTTGACGTTAATTTTGTGGGGAAATTTTAAAGGTGAAATTATGGTTGGAGAAATTGGAAATTGGGGCATAAATATTGCACAGATTTTCGTTTAAATACCCTTTCGAAAAGCCCTGATTTTGTTGAGGAAACTTTGGATAGTTTCGGGGATTTTTTTGTCATCTATTGATTTTATTTGAAATTTTATTCGTTTCTGGTTTGCCGTTTAACCTTTGCTTTACTTTAAAAATTTGTGGCTATTTATTTCGTGCCTTCTTTTAAAGATTTATCAAAGCAAGACCCTAATTTTTAAGATAAACCACAAAACTTGAGAATAAATTTCTAAAAACATGGCATTTTAACTAGAAAGTTTTCTCCTTTTTTTCCCCTACTCTGTTTCTTATCCTCTTTCTCTCTATTCATTCTCCTTTCCTCCGTTTCTATATATTTCTCTTTTGTCATATTCATAGCCCCAGGACATACATAGATATGAACATACACTTGTACACTAGTCCTTTAAAAAGGAACTTAAAGCTTTACAAGGACCTTCGTCCCCTTCAGAGCAGCGCCAGTGCCTCTGCCAGTGCAGTGCTTGCTGCTCGCTTAACTCAAACCCAAAAGAGATGCCTGGCACCACTTTTCTTAAGGAACTTTCCTCCGTTTTTGGTGTCAAGTGTTTTTATTAGAAGCAGAAGCAAAAAAGACTGAACAAAATAGCAGCTGTGTGCAGAAGGGAAGGATGTACAAATTTTCCTTTTATTTTCGGGCAGAAATCGAAATGGGAATTGTTTTTCCACCGCTCGACAGAGAGAGCGTTTTATTTTTGAAATGAAAAACAAATAAAAAACTCATATGACATGTGTGCTAAATAACTTTATCTAAAAATAGATAAAAGTTAGGGATAAAGGTAGATATACTCGTATATGTGGAAAAGTGGATAGATGGGTAAATAAATGGGTAAATATATAGATAGATTGATTGGTTGATTGATGGAAAACAGGAATTGAGGTTGAGAAATCAGTAGAAAAATTTTGTCAATTCAAGGGCCAATCAGAATAAGTGAAATGTTGTTTCATTTATAATTTTCCTTAATTAATGGATGACATTAAAATAATTGAAACGATAGCGCTAGATATGTCTTTGGTTTGCCTTGTGGTGGAGGGCCTTCTACAAAAGAGAAATGAAAAAGGTTGAATTAATTGTGTATAAATATTTCAAAGACAGAAATTTTATAAAGCTATTTAATTGTCATTAAAATAAAAAATGTATCGATTTATCTAGTGCCAGTTGATGGATGAATATTTTAATAATAAACAAGGTGTGATTAGGGTCTCACTGGGAGAGAGCTAGCAGTGGAGATAATTAATGGGACACCCACTACCTTCGCGCTCTATGAGTATTCTGAGACTATTCTTCCCAAGTGATATTCGTATTAATCTATCTTTAAATAAAGTTTCCACCCTTCTGTTGCATATCCTAAAGAATTTAGTGATATTTAGTACGAGGATGTGCTGCCTTTTATTTCTTAGATACAACAAAGTAATCCTCGCTCCACAGGTCTTTATTGTATTTTCCTTCATATGTGAGCACGTTTTCTCCACAAATTCCTACAACTTCTACAATTCCTTCCAGCCTATTCAAACAATTGCATTCCTATTCTCTGCTGTTGCTATAGAAAATACTGTCTGAAGAAAAAAAAAGGAAAAGGAGGACCCACTATTGACGGAAAGGCACTTCAAATGGTCGATTTGGCTGCACGCCTCCTTTTTGTCTGTTTAAATAACGCTTTAGCCATGACGTTCGTCATGGTCTGAAGTCATGTCTGGTTGGGGTTTCAGCAGCCCACAGCCAGAGCAGGGCAGCAGGGCAGGGACTGGGGCTTGGCCCTACCATATGCACTCCTGTTGTTGCCTGTTGACGTTTACGATTTGGTGTTGAAAACTTTCGAGCTGGGAAATTGGGTAATACTCAAACGATGGTGATGATGATGACGATGGCAAATGGCGATGACTGCGGCAATCCTGTATTAAGTACGCGACGACCCTCCCCCTCTTTTTGCAACAAAGAAAATTTTAATTTATATAGAATGAGTGCCTGAAAAGGAGGGGCCCGACGAGAGAGAGTGGTGCTTCCTAGAGTGGTGCTTCCAGTCACAGTACCTTTGGATCCCTTCTCTCCTTCTCCTCTCTGGCCGTCTTCAACATTGCAATGTTCGTGCTGCACTGTGCTTACAGCACACTCACACACACAGCATACGTATACTCGTACACATAAAAAAATCCAATTATTTTAAAACTTTTGACAACTGCAACAACAATGCGAGAGGGCTATGAAAACAATAAGAAAACTGACTGCCAGCCGAAAGGCAACAAAAACAGGGAAAGAAAGTACAGATTTAAAAGGTCGAAGCTATGGGATACCCTGAAGGATAATTAGTTTATATGGAAGCTATAGATAAATCAAGCCAAAAAACATTGACTTGCTGAACAAATTTCACATAAGCGAACCGATTGCCAGTCGTTTCTAGCGAATTTCTTTTAGTTTCAACAAAAATGTTCCCATAAGCGAAAGGCACTTCGTCGATTCTGATAATTTTACGATGAAATACTAAAAAGGTATCGATCGTTAAGAAAGGCTGATTTAAGCTTGATTCGGTGCATAAATTTCCCATAAGTGAATGGATTCATTCGATTCAATGAGAAAGACATGAAAAGAAAATACAAAAAAAAAATGTCTGGTATGAAGACACAACGGAGTGTATTAAGAACCGAAACTCCTATCCTTTTTACATGGCAACCATCTAGTAAATCCCATAATACCCTCCATGAAGCAGAGAGTATGACAACAGCGAGTGCTGGAGTGCAGCCATAAGAGAAAGAGAGAGGGTCCAAAAAAGCACCAGAAACAGGAGAGAAGTGGAAAGGGTTCGCCAGCCATTATAACTTCACTTGAAAAGTTTAATTGATTTTTACAAGTGCATATACTCGTATAGCCTGTGGAACACATACATATATACACACACACATATACACATAGGTAGAGATTGAAGGAGTAGGGCCTGAATGCAGTCATGGTTTCGTTTTTTTTTTTGCTAAGTGGGTCTATAAGTTGATGTAAACAAAGTGGATGCAAAAAAAGGGTAGAGAGAGAGAGAGAGAGACAGAATGGGAGAGAAATGGTAAAGAAATCAAAAGTAGCATTCTACCGTCAGGTGCAAATTGTTGGCCTATACCGAGGGGTGTTGGGTTTTTTGCCCTTCTCTCTATTTTGTTTGATTTTTTCGTAGAGCTAAGCCGACTTTTTAATTGCTGTCGAGAGTGTATGGCTGTTACTGTAATTATTGGCTTGTGGCCTTTGGCCTTTGGGGGGAATTAGCTTTTAGGTGATTGGCTTAATGAGGGCGCTTTCGGGGAGGGCTCTAAAGAGAGAAGGAAATGTGTAAAAATCCATGACATTGCCTGATTTTGCTCACTGAATGCTAAAGCTACATTTTTCATTGCATTTGTAAATTCGTATTCAACACTATTTATGTTGGTTAGAGGAGTTTCCACTATTTAAATGATGGTTACATCTGTAAGACTAGATTGCCAACACTGCAAAATGATTGATAATCAGTCTTTTAAGACTTAATAGTGTTTTTCCAACACTAGTTGAGTGTTGGTAAGAGGATTATCCTGTAGGACACTGAAAACGTTAATTTTTTTACCTACGAATCGAGTGATAGTTGAATTTTTATTTGTTTTCTTGAACAGGTCACAGATTTTCCGCCTCAAAACCACACACAAAGGTCTCTGAGAATCTCAGCCTGAGGTCCACAGACTTTTAACCCAAACAATCGTTCTTTTTCCTCCGCAGAAACTGGAACTTGAATCGCAACACAAAAAATAAATCAATAAGAAACTGCATATCTCTGAATTTATTTGATAAATCAATGGAAATTATACATATACATATATCTTGTAGTTCTTTAAGAGTTCTTTAAGTATTTAAGTTCAAGTATAAGCCAGGTAAAAGTCTATGGTCATATAAGTAACAACAGCTTCCCTCCACATGTGAATATCATCCACAATACGATGATATCTGCGATGCAACTATAAACCCCAACAACAAACAACAACCAACAACAACAACAACAACAATCAATCAATCAATATGTGTGATCTGCAACAACAAATGGAACTGCAACTAAAACAACAATCGCAACATTTGGCGTGACAACATTTACAATAATTCCAACAAATGTTGCTATCATGCCAATAATGATGATGACATCGCATTTACTAACACATCTTGTTATATCCGATGATTTTCGGCTTGCGAAAATGTATTTAACAAACGATTGAAACGATTGTATTGAATATTTGAAACGAAACAAAAAAACCTCAACAACAACTTAAACACACTAAACACTCCCCTACACCACACACACACTCTTTCTTCTTCCTCAACACCCAAAAACATATCCCCTGCAACCCTGCAATCATCTGCTGTGTGTACTGCTGCCATCTCTATCTCCAGCGAAAGAAAGAAAGCGAGTGAGTGAGAGTGAGAAAGGCAGTGGGTGTCCAGCGTCAGCAATAGAGTAAGTCTGACTGAGACAGAGACAGCGACAGGCAGATAAGCTGTGTAAATAATCGAAATTAAAAACTATCGTTGTTGTTATCGACTGTCGCTTAACCTCTTACACCCCTCCACCCACGAAAAACCCCAAAACACACATCCGCACAGATCATAGATATAATGGGTCTGCAGATGGCAGCATCCAATTTTGTTGCAGCATCCAGCCTCCTAGCGTTGTTGTTGCTCCACTGGACGCCCGCAATCGTCGATGCAGTCCGTAAGTACTACCGTATAAGAATATTATCCACTTGATCATTTTATCGTCGAGCCACTTCTAAGTTTAAGTTTACGTTAAGTTTTCAACGCTCTTCATTTTCGGGGAACTTTCGGTGCAGCAGGAGCATTCCTTCTTCAACTTTTTGAAGATGAGTTGAGTTTTACTTGGGATTTCAGCTTGAAAGTTGCGCCTTCTCAAGTGTCTGAAATTAACCGAGTGGATATAATATTTATTCAGCTCAAGCATTTTCAATAAAAAAGAATTTTTTATCAGTCGAGAGTCAAATTAGTTGGAAAGGCAACTATCTGGAGGAGAAGAACTTTACTGACGGCAAAGTGGATTTGAAAGTAATTATTTTGAGTAATTAAAATTGAAGAAAAATACAGAAAATTAAAAGTAGTTTGTTTTCCAGTTATATACAGTGTCAAAAGAAATCAAAGAAGTCTCCAAATGTTATTAGAAAAGTTATAAACGAAGAGATAGGTGGCCTATGTGGAAACATCAATATTGTGCAACACTACGGAGATTTCAGTGGCTGGGCGTTTCATAGCACTTTAAAAGGTTGCCAGATTGTTTACAAACAGCAGATGTTCAAGGATTCTTAATCATTTCCTCTACCTTTCCATTTCCTTGGCATGTTGTAAGGTTTTCTAAACATCTGGATATTCCATCCCCGACATAATTGCCCTTTTGCATTCAATTACCAGCCACCCCCGAATGCCATCTCTAAATCAAGTCCATTCCACACTCTGGGGCGGAACACTTTTCTCACTTAAAAGAAAGAAAGGAAATGAGAAGAAAAACCTGGAAGAACAAATAACAATCAAAGTGTTGACATTTCAGAATTGCAGTCAAATGTGCCTCATATTTTTGCACCAAGGCCTTTTGTGAAAGTGTCGGGCTTTCTCCTACCTATGCTCTACCTCCTCTTGCCTGCTGGGCGTCCTGGGCTCCTGCCACCACTCTCTATGGATGGCACTTACCTTTCATAGACGCTTCATTTCATTTGGTTTGAGGATGGGGAGGGTTGCATTGGGGCTGTAGCGATAAACAAGCTGCAGGGCGACAGAGAGAGAGCGAGAGTCAGAAAAACAAGGCAACGCAAACATTGCACATCCTGCCTGATGTATTTTCTCTGTTTTTGTTTCGTTTTTTTCCATACCCTGGAAGAAGAGGGTACTATCTCTGACTTTATAGAGGATATAGCAACAGGCTGTAGGCCATGTTTCCTTGCAGAAAAGCAGACCAACCGAGGGGCTCTGCTGCATAACTACAGGAAAAGGAGATTATTCGGATACTTGTAGGAAAACCTTTTTTCTTTCTTAAGATATTGAAAACGCCGACCGAGGGGAGGTGCTGCATGACGCGTGAAAAAGGATCCTTCAAGTTCCTTGTTCTTTGAAAGCTGGTTCCTAACAGAAACGTAAAGCCACCGAGGGGCACTGCTGCAGGGTGCGTAAATCCTTCCAGTTCTTGTAGGAAACCCGTCTTTCTTGGCTCAGGTACGAGTTTATAAACGTTAGATCATGCAGTTTCATGCACTTTTCTATCACTTAATCCACACATCCTTTGATGCATTGATCTGCAAAGGGTATCTAATGCTTCGAGCCCCAATAGGTAGCCCTTCGTTCTGATGTTTTTTGTTGCTGCTGCCGCTGTTGCCCCTGCAGTTGCAGTTTGTCGCACCTCTTTTTGTGTATGTGGCATTAAATTGAAATTTATGCGGCACTTTGCCGCGTGAAATGTTTGTACAACTCGTTGCGGGTTGCGGCTCTTTCATTCTCTTTTTTTCTTCTTTCTGTTCTGTCCCGTTCCTGTCCCCCCGTTCTGTACTGTTTTGGGGACCAAAGCTCTTCGGGCGTTGACAGACCGACAAACTGTTGGACAACATTGCTGCAGGCAGGCGGACAGGCAGACAGGCAGACAGGCAGGGGAAAGTAGTGTCTAAAAACATATGCAAAACTGTTTGCTGTTTGCCATGTAAATGGTTTTTGGGGCCCATCCCGACCGAACGGCCTCTGGTACTTGTTGGGTTTTTTCCTGCTGCTGCCATCCCCGCCAGCAACCCATTTAAGCCGGCTAATTTGTCCTGTGTGGAAAATTATGACACAAAAGTCCCCGCTTCCTCGACAATTGTCGACAGTCCACCAGAATCGACTCGACACTCGACTGTCGCGACTCTCTTTTTCTTCTGTCGAGCCTCGAAATATTATTTTTGGGAACGAACTCATTTTTGCAACAAGTTTTAATTAATTTGCCACAACTCCAGACTCCAATCCACACCGAATCTCTCCCGTTCCCGTGCCACTTCACTCGACAGCAAAAAAAGGCATAGAGAAAAAAAGAAAAAAAAAAAGGAAAACTTGATGCTACGATAATTTGAAAAGTTTTCGTTTAGACAGGGAATGCGCGGACGGGAAAAAACACAGAACAGAAATGTGAATGTGGAACAGCAAAACGTCAGAGCGAGCAAGCGTCTGTCCAGGAGGAAAATCGCTAACCAAAGCCAGGAGTAGGGAAAATCGCTCTACACAAAAACCAGGAAAAACTAAGAGTAAAACGTCAGGAAACTGCGATATATGTACATGGGTATATGGGTATATGCGTGTATGTGGGATATATGCTGTATTAAGCCTTAAATAAATGCCGTAGCCATAATTAACATATAGCAAAAGTTTTGCCATCATACGAGCCGCAAGTTTTGTGGACCAGGGAGGGGGAAATGGGGGGCATGGCTACTGGAGTGTCTGGGATGAAATATGGTTAAAGTCGGTTCCACGATTCCTCTACCTCCTGTTTGTTTTTCCGTATGGATGGGGGAGGGGGCAGGTGAAAGTAGGAGTAATCCGAAATTGATAACTTTCGGCTTGATTGAGTTCGCTTTAGCGCAAAGTAATTAAACAGTCGAGGGGAATACGTGTGTGATCAATCCATAGAGAGCAGAGGGGAGACCCGGGGAAAAGCAATCATAAATCAATGGTTTCTTTGTAGGATAAAGTTTTGGATTGGGTTAAAGGTGGAATTTGGTGTCGGTTTTTGGTTCAATTTTAGGGGTTTATATCGCTTATTTCAGGGATTATCCTTTAATGAGATGGATGTCGCTTCGATGAGTATATCTTTTCATCATAAATATAGAGAAATTATGCAGAACCTTCTCACTTTTCTGTGCCTTTATTTTAAATAATAAATTTTATAAAATATAAAAAATATGCAAAAAAAAATAAAAAACAAAAAATATAAAATAGTCAAATAAAAAATCATTTATGTATTTTAGAAATTCGAAAGTTCTTTCCCCACTTTCCCAATTTTATACTCATTTTATTTATGACTTCCATCAAAATTTCTTAGCCTACATTTCTCAGCCTATATCTCTTTTATTAGCATTAAAAATTGGTTTATTTTTGATTGTAACATTGATAAATACGAGCCTGTCCTTGGGACAAAAATACAAATTTCACAACTTTAATGGAGCGCAATTAGCCGAAAGATATAGACGTCGGAGAGGTCCTTTCGGTCATTTTCAATTGTCAGTCGGAATGGCCGCAGATAAATGTTGATTTATCTGAAGGCGTCCGTCTCCGGTCTCCCCATTAATGTGTTGACATTTTTGGGAGGAGACCTCACTGGGCCCCCAAAGAAATATATAACCAAAAGAACCAAAAAAAAACTAACAACATTTTGTTCCAGCCATTAGAGAGGGGGTCGGTGGTCGTGGGTTGTGGGTTGTGGGTCGTGGGTCGGAAGGCCTTGTGTTGTAATGAAAAGTAATAATATTAAATTAACAGAACTCTCATGAATTGTTGCAACCTCTGGGAAATGTCTGGTGGGGAAGGGAAACTGGGGCAGAAATGTGGAGTGGAGAGGAGTTTTTTCCACACTATTTTTGCGCTAGGCCGCAGACCCACAAACATCTTATTTATGGTCTCGTTTCTCGTAAAAATTTGTTATTTAGATTTATGGCATTTTGCTCTTTGTTGTTGCTCTGCCTCCGCCCTCATGCACATTTATTTATCTTTCTTTCCTTCATTCTTTCCTTTCTTCAGTTGTACTTTTTGGCAGTGGCAAAACCCAAAGCCTGGGCATGGGAGGAGTTTCTCCACTCATTTGGGCACTGAAATTTTAGAGCCACTTTAGTCGGTCACTTGTCCAGAAAAAGTGTAGACAAAAAACTTGTGATAAATGTTGGGACATTATTATTGTTGAGCAGTGTATACGAGTGTATTTTCTATCTGAAATGTTTGCTAATATAATGATATGCGGGGCATTAACAAAGTGCATACGCATTTGCCATATCGTCATTTGCCACGACAGAACAATTGATGGGCGTTACACTGGGCAGAGGCGGAGTCCTTGAGTTGTTTTATTGCTCTGCCGTAAGAAGGCTCCTTGAGGAGTAGGAGAGTGTGTGGAGAGCAGGATAATTATTAAATATATGTACCTATACCTTTGGGGTTTAAAGATAGCTCTCATTTTCTTGTGAGGAAAGGTTTTTTGCCTTTCAAATTTCTCATTAAACTTCCGTAAGTCTTGTACTTCTTAAAACTACCAAACACCTTGAAGTTTCAGCGCAAATAAAACTTTTATTTCTTTCCAAAGGCGAAATGCACCTTTATATAGTACTTGGCTTTTCCGCTCTAATTTTCAAAGCTCTAATTTTCTCGAAGTTAAATGTCAACCTTTAACTTTTCTTTTTTTATCGAAACAATCAGCTTATGCAAATCTTTGCATTTTCCTCTTAACTGGCAGACCACTTTTGGCTCTCTGGCCAGAGAGTTTAATTAGAAAAAATGTTAATTTAATGCTTGGTTGGCTTCGGTCTTGACTCTGGCTGGCCCTGCCACTGGCTCTCGCTCTCTCGTTTGTGTGTGTGTGTGTGTGTTTTTTTGGGGGAAATTTGTCACTTGTCTATTTGTTTTTACTGCCCGAACGGCTGCTGACGTTTCAAAGTATGCCACACACACACACACAAACACACAGAACCAGAGAAAGTGGGATGGCAGGCACAGGACATTTCCACTCAAAACACAATGACAATGTCCTGGCCATATGTCCAAGTAGTATTTCCAAAAAATGTCCCAAAAACTTGTTGAAAAACTGAAAATTTCGCGGCAAACAATGTAAATGTTACAAACCAAAAAAAGATGTAAGGGATAGGCTTTAAACGGCTGTAGTGACGATGGGGATACCCTGGAATTGGAGGAGGTTGAGATACTTGGAGGAGTTTCTAAAGAAGAATACTTTGTGCCTGAAATGTTTCTGAATCGCTTCTGAAATGATGGTCGCCTTTGGGACTACAGATGCTTCAGGCTTTTTCAGGTGCCAGATCTCCAGAGGATCTCTCTTGGGTTCTAGAGGTAAAAACCCACCCTTAAACGAAGTCTCTCTATTTATCTCTCTCTAATGAAAGTCAAAAGAGTTTGATGGGATTCCAAGGCATTTCTTTGAAAATTATAGACCCCAAACGAGTTTTTCTTCTATGGAATCATTGATACTTCTCCTGCGTTACAAACATATCCCCGATACCATTATACCCTGCCTCTTTTAAGAGGTTTCCGAAAAAAAGAAAAGTTTTTGCCGCCTGAGTGTGTGCTAAATGATTCATGAGTCATGTGAGTGTGTGGACCGTAACGAGTGGAGATTGAAGGGCAGAGGAGTGTGTGAACGAGTATGTGCATGCCCTGAGTCCTTTGGTATGAGTGTTTGCTATGGCCAGAAAAATGCTTAACTTGTAATTTTTGGGGAGCAGCGGCCTACGTGCAAATAAGGCCACTAAGGCACATGAAGCACTGCTTTCACTGGTTCCTCTCTGGTTTCTCTCTCTCTCTCTTTCTCTGCTTTGCTGCTTTTTCTCTGTTATTCTGTTACTCCTATTCTCTCTTGATTCTCCCGCTGCAACAATTTGAGTGCATTTTATTGTAGTTGTGCGGTGTGTGTGTGTTGCATGAATATTGCAGCTGATGAGCCCCTGAAGCACCAAAAGCGGGGCACAAAAAAAGGGTCAAAACTTTTAATTAATGTTTATGGCTGCACTGCGACGAGTACCCCCAGCGAATACTGTGCTCCGCAAGCTTTTAACTTAAATGTTCCATCTTTCTGGCAAGATTTTGGCTTCAGCCCACAAAAGTCCGACTCTCCGACTCTCCGACTGTCCGACTGTGTGTTTAAATATTTCAAGAGTTTTTTAAGCCACTGGGGAGGTAATTTAATCAATTATAGAGTTAGGGGAAGCAGGAAATAAAATATTTATTGCTTAATTTTCAGGGGTGTCACGCTTAAGGAAAAGTTTTTCCGCTTTTTTTTGGTATTGATTCTTTTTGGGTTTTTTACAAATTTTGTTTAAAAGTTAGGCCTACATTTGAATGATTATAAATGTATAGAGCAATGTCTGTGGGGAGGAAACTCTTCAAATGCTGGAGTCTTTTCTATGTTTATTTACAGCTAAAATAATCTTCAATTCAACTTATTTATTTCCATATTTTCATGCTAGAATTTATTGCATTTCTCTTTCCAATTTAACCCAAGTTTTCAATTAAATAAAGTTACAATTTTTCACATAAATTTAGTATATTCTAAGGCCTCTTAAGCCCTCATATTTATTGCACTACCCTTTAATATTATTAGCCATAAATTCGTTCCAGTTCCGATCTTAACTCATCTCCACACGACTTTTCCTTTGAGACATGCGTGTGTTTCGGCTTAAAGCTGTTGTTTTTGTTGGAGTTTTTCCTGCCCTGCCGCACGCAGGGGAATAATTACAAAATTTATGAGCACGACAAGGGGCGTGGTCTAATAATTGTCAATGGAGGGGGGCTGGCGGTGCGGTGCGGTGCGGTCGGGGGCTTGAGGCCAGCGTTTGGGAGCTCTTGGAGCCCATAAAATTGAAGTAGTTGTAGTTATGGTCTGGCTGCTGATTTGCATGTTGTTGTGGGTTTCATTTTGGGGTTTGGTTTGGTCTGGTCTGGCTTTCCTTTTTGTTTTGTTTTTGTTTTTTTTATGGGGCACACGCCAAGGGGTTAAAACGGCACGCGCTGGAAAATCTAGGATTTTGATATACTCTAGATTCTAGAAGAGGGTATGATGATGTGTGAAAGTGAAGTAAGTTCTTATGATTCGATTAGAATCAAGGGTTTAATGGATGTAGATATTATCTGCGGTTTTCTGCATGAAAAATAGAAAAGTTAGGAAAAATTAATCTTCGAAGAGTATATTAAGCTTCGGTCACGTGTGCCTTTCTTTTTTTGTAAGTTTGTATGGTAATGTCCATTTTAATGTCATTATTTCAACTGCTTTAAGGTGGAAAAGTGGAAAAGTGAGTAACAGGGCACAGAAAAGTGAGCCATGCAAATGAAAAGCATGAAAAACCAAAACAAATTATAATAAAAGACCCGACGAATGAAAGAAATAAGTGAGGAAAAAGCAAAAAAAAAAAAATGAGTGTAATATAAGTAAAATGGGAGAAAAAGTGTGGAATAAATGAGTAAAATGGGAGAAAAATAAATGAGGAAAGGACTGCAAAAAAGAGCAACAATTGGGTAAAAACAGGGTAAAAAGAGAGCAACAATTGGGTAAGAACGGAGTTAAAAGAGTGGAGAAAATGGAACGCTGGGAACTCTGGCGACATTGTTGAAGGTAACAAGCCAGAAGAAGGCAGGCAACAGTCCGCACTACTTTCTCTCGACTTTCTCTACCCCTGCCACTCTTCCTGCCTTTCAGTCAGACAAAGCAACAGCATTGTCGCTTTTGTGTGTGGCATAGTTGACATTGTTGGATTTCTACAAAAGGTGTGTGTTGCCCAAGTCAGAGGCATGCCACACGGCATGTGGCATCGTCACCGAGAGAGAGAGACGACCACAAAGCACCAATACACACACACACAGATGGTTTTACATTTGATTTGGTTTCGCCTTAGTGTGATATTTGTTTTGCACACACACAGGCACACAGCCAGACAGGCACAGAGGCAGGCTGTGCTGAAGAGGGGCAACTGTACTAAAATACACCTCTGCCAAGGCAAAAAGATGTCCACAGTTCCATGTCCCATGTCCTTCTGTTCTTTCATCCAACCTGTTGGCAGATGCGTAGAGGGGGACGGTTTTTTGGATGGATATTAAAAGACAGGAAATTGGTTAAGAATATATCGTTTTCTTAGGGTTAATATTCAATTGGAAAAATTTTGATAAGGTAAAAGGAAAAATAAATTATTTATATATCTGTAAAATACTTTAAATAAATAAATAACAAATAATAAAATAAAATATTCTATCCAGGAATATATAAATCGAACTGTGTTAAAAAATAATCCTTTAAATCATCCATAGAACAATTCTTCAAACAATCTTGATGTACAAATTTTCAACAGGAAAAATATAGAAAATTGTAGTAGAAAATATATTCTGATGAACTGGAATGAATCAACATAGAACTGGAAGTGCCTTTCGAGATTAATGCTGTTTAAAATATTCTTAAAATTTACCAAAAATATGCCATTTGAATATCATATTCTATAGGAAACAGGAATGGAAAGAGAATAGTTTTTCTAAACAGAAAAAACAAAAGAAAAAAAAACCGCACCTGTCGTTTAGCTCTTTGAATACCTGGTTTACCTTAAGAAGAAATACAGCATTTTGCAGTCAAATATCTTGGTTCTTAAGACTCTGTCCAAAAGTTTAAAGGTTCAATTAGTTCTCTCCCAACGTTGCATCTATACCCCCTTTTGACGACGCTCCTGTTTGGCCATAGGTGTGTGGATAAGAAAAGCAACAACTACAAAGACAGAGCCGTCAGACAATTGCCGACTGTTCATCTTCACACCTCATTGCTCTGGCAAGGTGGCTCCACAGGACCTCTGAATGAAACGCAGGCACTGAAAAAATCACACAGAAAATACTGAAAGAAAGAAAGACTTTCCTTCTTCGCAGGCCACTTGCACAGAGGGAGAGGAGGAGGCAGAGATGAAGAGAGCAATGGCAAAAAAGCTTGCATAGTTTGTTTTTAGTGGCATTTTCCTTCACTCCTTCATTCCGCTTTTCCTTCGTTGTCTTCTGTTTTCTTTTTTGTATGCTGTCTAAACCTTTGAATTTGATATGGTTTTTGGCTTGGGAAAATTTAAAGAATAAACAGAGCTAAAGTGTTGTCGCTTTTGTTTAAGCTTTCCAAAATGGACAATAGTTTAAGATTTAAACAGATTTGAAATGATGAATATTTCTTTGATGAAGAGCACCTGTCCCTTTGGCTCTTTGAACATCTGGTTGTTGGGCTTTCTCTAACCATTTATCCACACAAATTGGAGCCAAAAGTTTTTGAAGTACTTGCACATCTACACCTCTATATCCTTGACACTCTCTCTCGCTCAACCCCTTTGACAGTCCGCACACTTTCTGTGTGTGTGTGTGTGTGTGTGTTAACTACTTTGTGGAGAAAGGAGCAGAGAAAGCATTTCTTCTTCTATGCTAGCGCCCAATTTTTTGTTTTTTATCCGCAGCTCCATATATATTTTTGTTCATACGAACTTTTCAATTGTTAAAACTTTGCACTTGAGCGATTTTTGTGTAGCATATTTTTTGGCATATTTGCGCGCGCTTGTATGTACCAAGCACTTTGCAAAGAAAACTTTTCAATGTGGTAAACACGAAAAGAGAGTGAAGAGTGGGGGAGGGGGGAGTGGTAGGGTGGTGGAGGAACACCGTACCACATGCACACACATGCAGAACTATTAAAAGCCAACAGCAGCAGTAGCAGTAGCAGCTCCAACCGAGAGTAAAATGCATAAATAATATAGAAAAAAAAATATAAGAGAGAGGCATGAGACAGCGCCTGAAAAGAAGCCGAAGATAATGATACCCTGGGGACTCGTTTCGGGGGGAAAATTACCATAGAACTGAACGATTGTCAATTAGAATTTTTGTTAAAGAACTTTTTGTAGTATGACTGGAAGACTTTTGTGTACATTTTAGTATAGAATGTAGGAATGCACTAGGAGAGGATTTTGGCAAGTTTAAAACCAGAGATTGGATTATAAATATAGAGGAAACTCGTTTTTGAATGGAGGTGCACCCTAAGAAAGGATTTAATAAAGCTAAAAATCAGACCGTATCATCGGCTCATATTTGCGCTGCTTTCAGCTCAATCCCCTACTCCTCATGTACAGAATTTTACCTTAAATCTATCGCTAGTTCTTTTATTATCAAGTAAATACTGCAAAACCTTTGAAAATATGGCATAATTTTTCAGAAACACCCTTTCCTAAGTCGAAAGAAAAGTTGACAGTTTTTTTCCTTAGATTTTTTGCAGACTTTCTTGTGCCTTATTTTTTATGCAAGTTTTTTTCCACACATTATGAAAAACTTTCTTCTAACGCGCACTGATAAAGGCTCTCTCACCCTTAGCATTCTTCGTTGCTTTACATAGTATATAGTAGTAGATATATGTATATATATCGTCAACACACACAAACAACGTTGGAGAGGAGAGTACATTAGGCAGAAATGGTGGGTCCTTGGGTGCGGTGGTGGTGGTGGTGGTGGTGTTGGGTGGTGCGTGTTTGTAGCGCGTTTTGAGTTACCTTTTGGCCAAGTTGTTCGCTGTCATGTTACGGCAATTTTACGCCCTTGCCATTTCAGGGGCAGGCCGCACTTTCCGCAACAAAGAGAGAGTGGGAGAGAGACAGACAGACAGGCTAAGACAGAGACAGCGAGAGTGACAGAGACAGCGACAGCGACTGAGGGAGAACGAGGAAAATGTCAAAGCATTAGGGGCATTTTTCATACGCCCAGCGCCCACGCCTTAACTTATGCAGCAGCAGAAAAACTTTAAATTCGCAACCAAAATGCGCTTTTCGTTGCATTTTACAGTGGTAGTAGGTAGTAGGTAGTAGGTAGTAGAGGAACCCGTGCTACTCCTTTAGGTGCTGCTATCTCTGGCACTGGGATCCATCTCCATCTCACTCTCCTCTATACTTCTGTTGGATTTTGTCCGGAAGCTGCATTTGCAGAAATTGATGCTCGCCCACACACAAAATCCTGCTGCTGCTGGTGCTGCTGCAACGACTGCCCAACCAAAAATTGGTGGCCAGCGTAAGCATTTTTGCATTTTTAGCTGAAGCAGCTGGTGCTGGTAGCACCTCCCTCTCTACCCTCTCTACCCTCTCTCCCCTCTTTCCCATTCTTTCCTCGTGCCTAGTTCCTACTGTGTAAATATGCAGGCCGGAAAATGTCGGAAAACTAGAGAAACCCATAGCCATTGAGTGCACTAATTTCAAATTATGCCGATGTAGGCAAATATGCCTCTCGCTCGGTCTCTCCTTCCCTGAGTGAATGAATTTTCAGTGGTTCGGTCGGTTGGGATTTTAAAGATACGAAACAGAACTCATGTTTTGGGGATTTTTTAAATGGTTTGCGGAACACTAAAAGGTGCTGTTTATGGTTCACAAAACTGCAGGCCCAGAATTTGTAGTAAATATTGAAGAGGTTTTGTTTTTCTGAGATAGATTTTGACTTTTGTTTGCTGTAAATCCTAATTGGAAAGCTGTTTGGCAGATCTGTTAATGGTTCACTTTTGCACTTTTGTGAGTGCCTTTCGACCTTTGGATTAAATGAGTTTTTTGGAGATTAGTTTGGTGTTGAACTGCAGATACAAAGGTATTCAAAAGTTCTTGAAAGTTTAGGTGCCTAATGATGGCTAGGGAGTACTTTAAACGGTATACAGGTGAAAAGAAATCATGAATATGTGGTAGGATAACCCCTATCAGTCAGTACGGCAGACCCATTACAACCTATATCAATCAATACGGCATCCCTTTAGATTACAAGCCCCACAAAAAAAAATCGTCCGGCTGAAAGATCATATCCTTTATTTTGGGGCCCTATTTGCTCCATCACGTTTTAAAAACCAATATGATCGAAACATGGTGGAAATAAATGGCTTTTTTAGGGTCGCTGATTATGAATTTTATGTCAGTTTTTAAAAATTCCAAATGGCGGATAAATGGCGATAAAGTCGTGTCGGGAGAAGTAAAACGTCCAATAAGTATTTCTATTTCACTCTCACAAATAGGAAACGAAATATATCACTTTTGGAATTTCAATGACAATCTCCTTAAAGATCCTTTCTTTATTTTTAATACTCCTAAACTACTAGGGAAACTGCTCCTATTTCTGCCTCTAACATTTTTTTAAGACCTTAATTCTGAAAAACACATATTATTCTTATAGTATTATTAAGTAGTAGAGACCTGTACGCAATAACTCTACTTTAACTGCATGTTACGCGTGTCACGCGTCATGCAGCAGTGCCCCTCGGTCTTTTGAACTGCCTCTAAGCTTCGACTCAGCATTCAACGTCAAAGAGCCATTCTATTCGCTATAAAGGTTTCTGAAAACTACCAAAAACCCTTGCAGATGTTCGCCTCCAACATTCATCGTCAAACACCCAACCTCAAGACCAGAATTATCCCATCATTAACACCAAATTTCCACTCATTATAATCAACCGACTGGAACTTGTCTTAACACCACACTGGCTGATGGCTGACTGCCTGCCTGCCTGCCTGCTTTCTGGATGCCTGGCCTATTAATAAACCTAATCAGGAAACCCCGCAAAAGAGGACTTTCAATTAAAACAAAAAACAAAAAAGAAAAGAAGAAGGAGGCGGACGAAGATGAAGAGGGAGGGAAAGAACTTAAAAGCCATCTTTGCTTTTGGCCAAGTGTCAATAGCAAAAAGTGGCTGGAACCGAGTTGACTAATTACAGGGCTTGGTGGCAGGCAGCAGTGGCAAACAGCGGGATGGGATGGGATGGGATGGGATGGGATGGAATGGTGTGCCAAACGAACGAATGCGAGGGAGAAGGCAACAATGCAAGTCAATTAAAGGCGTTGTCAAATGGCAAATCACATGACAGAAAGAGAAGAAAACTGAAATGAGGGAGAGGCAGAACTAAATAGAGGAAAAGCGAGAACTAAATAGAAAGAAAAATATAAGCAAAGTAGAGGAAAGGAGGAAAGAAAACTTAAGTCGGATGTGTTAAATAGTTAAAGGATTTAATCCTGTGAGCCATTCAAAATTAACAACTTGAAAGGTTGCTAAGGCAAACAAATGCCAAAGAGAGACAGCCAGAGTATTAAATGAGAGTCGGAGCGAGACAGCAAAAGTATTAGAGTAAGCAAATGAAAGAGACAGACACGGACACAGAGCGAAAAAGAAAGACTAAAAGAGAGCAAATCAAAGCCAAAACAGCAACAGAAACAGTTACAACTGTCAGCTAAAATGTAGCCACGTTAAGTAAAACGGACTTAAAGTTTTAACAAGCTCTCATCCAAGTGCCAGGCCAAGATGAGAAGGAGGGAGAGAACTCACTCTCTCTCTCTCTCTCTTGGTGCCGAAAGGGGGGATGGTTCAGTCCCCGTCCAAGATGGGATGGAAGAGCACCTCCTAAGCCCCTTTTTGCAATGGCAACAGGAGAAGGAAAGGATAGAAAAGCTTAAGGCTACCCTTTGAAACGCAATGATACCCTTACAAACAAGGGTATCGCTCGATGCGGCGATATTTTTTATATTTGGACGCTGCATTCCGTTTGGGTATGGCGTGAAGTTGGTTGCACACAATGCTACCAGTGTTGGTAAACACTTCATAGACTTGGAAAATACTTTTTAGAAATGGGTGAAAAGTGCTTCCTTTTCGCTACAAAACAAAGCTCTTGCTGCAAATCGTAGTACCCTCTCGCATTGAGGGTGTAGGAGCACTGGCACTAGCAAAAGAGAGAAGGCGGCGAGGAAGTGTTGCTTCTTGCTATTTACTTATTTTGTTTGCATTTACTTAAATCGGATGAAAGGATTTGCTGCTTAGAGCGCGACCAAGTTCTCATTCTCTTCGTCGTTGTTTTTCCAACCTCCCCACTATCAACCACCCCTCCCCACCAATTTGGCTTCGTTTTAAATGAACTTCTTAGATTTTTCCGCCCGTTAAGGGGAGAAAACGTGCAAAATTGTGAAATCAAAGTATTTTCCTGCCATTGGACAACAAATGAAATTTGTACGATTTCTGATCAATGGTTATTGTGCCCCAACATACAGCAGATAAATCCAATAAACTGCCTTTACATAAAGTATACCCTACCCTACCGCCAACAACCCAACCATCCAACCATCATCATCATTATTATCATCGTCAACGCGTTGCCAAAGCAACCTACGGGGCAAGAGCAGGCGAAGGAGGAAAAAGGATCAGTCACCCGCTTATAATAACAAAGGAGGAGAGAATAACCAAACAACAAATCACCCAAGTCCACAGTCAACCTCTTGGAGAGTATATATTGTCGTGCCCACAGTCGCCTTATTTGTTAAATCCTTTTTATGTAAATAAATTCTCAAGTCCATTTCCAACATATTTATGCGCCATTCCACACACCCCACCCGCAGCATCCCAGAAAAAAGGGGGCTCCAATGGAGGAGACAGATACAAAGCATCTGTGTAGACATTTGGTTTCCTTTTTTTTCCTTCTTCTGTAAATCCCATTAAGAAGAAAAAGAAATACCCCTGGAAAAAGAAAAATGGGCTTTGGACTCATTTGAAAAGCCCAAAACCAAAGGCCAAACAGCAGAAAAAAAGGGGAAAAAGTTGAAGGTAAATTTACTGTTGACATTTCATTTCGTTCATGAAATTTGTATTATCGTCACCCTCTTAACGTTGATACGATTAAAAACGAAACAAGAAATCGGTTTCACTTTGTTACGGGTTTCTGCTGCAGATTTCTAATGGTCCAAATGAAGTGTTGCCTAGGCGATAGCCTAATGCCATATTTTGGGTTTTCTTTATTTTTAAATAATCATTCTGTTTGAAAGCACACAACTATGTGAACTCCATGGGACCAACGCATTAACAGAAAGTAGAAATACTGTCGCGTTAGGAATATATATATGAAATAAATAAATAAAATAAAAATACTGTATATATTAATTCTTAGACAAAAAATAATATAAATAATTAATATTTCATTTAAGTCATTGACAATATTCTCCCAGTATTCTACTAGTAAAATAATAATAATAATACAAAAATAATAATAATAAAAAAAACTATTATTCTTAAAGTAAAATAATAATAATAATATAATAATAATAATAAAAAAAATAATAAAATAATAATAATAAAATAATAATAATAAAAAAATAATAATAAAAAAATAATAATACTATTAATATTAATGACATAATTATTTTAAATAAAATAATAATATTAATAAAATAATAATAATTATTAAATAATAATAATAATAATTCAATAATAATAAAAATAATATAATTAAGCTATTTTAACCCCAAATGAGGGCTCTCAGCGCGAAAAGGGAATATTAGGTATATGTTTGGAAGCTGTGGTTGTATTCCGTTGGAGTATGGCTTGAAGTTGGTTGCACATGGTACTGCCAGTACTGGGAAACACTCCATGGTCTTCGGTAGGGCTGGAAAATACAGCTAAGAAATATGCTGAGTGGGAATTTACGAATCTCTTCCAGTGTAACGCTCAGCTGTATCCATTCCAAGCCCCCAGCATCCCTTTTGAATGTCGAAAGTCCCGTAAATAATATTCCACAACTATCCACGCGTTGATTTATGTGTGTGCTCTCCGGCTCTCGAGGCATTAACCCCACAAAAGGGTTTCGTTTCAGCTATCTCTGTTTGGGCCATTTATAGAGGGGATCTTCTAGACCGCGGCTAATTGAAAGCGGCTCTACATCAGACCCTGACCTTTTGGCTTTCGCAAAAACAAACTTTGGCTCTTATCAGTTACGAAATGGAAATTAATATTTAATTTGCACAAATTTTCCCCCTTGTTTTCCCGCATTTTTTCTTTCTTTTTTTTTTTGCTAGCGAGTTTCCGGTTTCCTTTTTTCTGCCGCCGCCGGCGACGACGAGGGCTTTGAAATGTTAGACGCTGCTTAAGCCTCATTAATAAATAATGCAACAAAATATTTTGGAAAGGGAACACTTGAGTCGAGAAGGGGATGCCTGCTGTCTTTCTGTATATTTTTTCAATAAAATTCTGTTCCTGTTCAATAACGAAACGAAAGCATTGATAAGCCCCAAAAGAAAAGTTTTTATGCTTTGGAATCAGAGAAAAAAAAAAACTTTCATTTGCAGACAGGCCAAAAACTTTTATGTGGAAAAACTTTCAACTGGTTCACGGCGGGGGGTTTCCCTCTGGTACTTGTTGCCTTCGAAAGGATGCGGGATGTGGGGTGTGGGGGTTGTGCAGCATCTGCTAAGACAAACATAAATTAGATGCCATTGTCCGACCGACCGCAAAACTTTGGGACACCCTCTAATGATGCCACATTCAGACGACGACGACGGTGGCGGCATTGGCGGTGGCGGTGGCGGTGGCTGTGGCGGTCGAGGCATAAATTAGCCAAAAAGCCATTCGCGCTAGGTGGCGCTTCAACTCAAATTAAATGTTAATTTCATGCCATCATAATCACCAACCTCGTCGGGGGTTCCTAGTCGTTCTAGTCGTCCGAGTCGTCCTCGTCGTGGTCGCCACACATGACCTCATTAAGGCCAAACCGTTGAGCAGCATTGTTGCCCCTCTCTCCCTCTACGGCTCCTCTCCACCATAGTATAATAAAAGAGCAGGCTGCCCCCAACACAAAAGTCCAAAACCACAACCCCATATCGCCCACATCCCCCACATCCCCCACATCGCCCACAAATAAACAACCGATTGGGTGGGGCCACGAGTCGCGTCGCATCGCGTTTCCACGCTCTCTGCTCTCCGCTCTCTCTCTGCAAATAAACTGTAAAAATGTTTACCGACAATTTTCTACACAATTTTATATCCCGCAAGACTCGTGTGTCTCGGACCTTTTGTGTACCCTTTTATTTTTTAGTAGAGGGTATAATGGTTTCGAACAGATGTTGGGATCATTTTATTCTTGAACTCCCCTCGAACTTCTGGCAGATTCTTTGTGGTTCTTCATCCTGCGTCATGCGGCAGCGCCCTTCGGTTTGTTTACAGATCCTATAAATACAACAAATCCTCTAGAATTCTCAAACTTCTTCAGACATATGTTGGATCTTTTCTTGATATTCTAGAGAATCATTCAACCATCAAAAAGATCTGGCCACGCCATTCTGGTGACTGCTTTTCCGTTTCTCAGGATCTCGCGTCATGCAGCAGCGCACATCAGTTTTTTTTCCTAAAAGCCCAGTTCTCAAGGGTATCTTCCACTTCGTTCCCCCCGCAAATCTGGCCTTCCTTTCTGTTTTCTGTGTGTTTTTCTGTGTTTGTCTGGAGGAGAGTACCTACGGAAAAGGCGCGCTTGGAATTTCAGGCAAATTAGGGTGCGCATGAGGTCATATTAATGTGGTTAATTACAATAATTAGAAATTTAATTAAGGTGTGTGTGTGTGTGCGCAGGAGTATGTGTACGTGTCCACTCGAATCGAATTTACATGTTAAAGCGCTGTAAAAAATATTGCTGGAAGTAAGCTACAGAAATTATACGCCATATATACATATACGCCATATAAATACAAAATAATTATGTATTGTTGGTTCCGTTTCCCCCTTTCATAGCTGTATGGTATGGGGGTGGTTACGGTGTGGGTTTGGGGCCTGGGGTCTGGGGTCTGGGGTCATGGGTAGGGCAGGGCTAACTGCTTTGTTGCTTTTAGTTGAAGCTTAGTTAGTCATGTCGCACTAACAGAGTGGTTTGTGGTAACCAGAAAGGGTACTTATTACGGTATAACACTATGCAAATTAGGATACGATGTATATTAGTTTTCGGTGGGGATTTTTGATGTGTCTTTTTGGGTGGATAAAGGAAAGGAAATGAGGATTAGACGGGGATGGTAAGATTAAGACATTTGACGCGCGGCTGGCAGGCTGAAACGTACACCGAGGGGCGCTGCAGCATGACGCGGGAGACTTGTAGAAAGATGGATACATTTGAAGAATTTAATAGAGAATTTTTACTATAGAAACTGTGAGAATTTTTGAGGTAAAACCAAATAAACATACACTTTTAGAAAGATGCATAATCTAGAAGAAATTCATAGCGATGTTTTCAAGGAAATTGTGGTGCATTTTTTGAGGTAAATGTGTATAGAAATATTCCATAATTTCAATCGATAATTAAGCATTAAAATCCCTACGGATATACCCAAAACGCAATCCCCCTATGCACCTCCAATTAGAAACAATGAAGACCCGTAACCCGAACACATTTTCTCCTCCGCAAAACAACAAACAATAACCGAACTTTCTACATCAATTTTGGGCTGTAATCCCTTCCCTTTCATGGCCTGCCATGTGAACTAATCTAAGCACAGTCATACATAGATCATATAGCCGCCAGAGGTTCACTACCCTTCAATTATTTCTGGCCCCAAGAACCACATGTTGTTTCGGCCCCACAACCGAAAAGCCGGAAGGAAGGAAGTGGCCTAGTGTTTATGAGGGGGGAGGGCGGAACGAGCCCCAGTTTATGGCCCGGTCATAGGCCCACACACACACGGAATGAAAGGACCAAGGACCACAGCCGAAAAATGAGCAGAGCGCGTCAGAAATGTGCGTTTAATTAGAGTTTTTACATGTCATTGATTTCACCCCCCATATACTCCTGGAAGTCCTGTGTATCATGTGCATGTCCGTCATGAAGGTATTCCTTCCACTATTTGGGTATGCCAGGAATTGCTGTTCGGTATTTTATGTACTATTTGATTTGCTTGTGTTTGGGGAGCACCGAGCGCACTTTTTATTACGAGCATACGGGCATGGTTTTGGTTTTGGTTTTGGTTTTCGTTTTGGATATGGATATGGGAAAGGGTGTATTCGGTTTGGAGGAGGGTTTGTAACAGCAGTGGGGAAAAAAATGAGTGATTGAAAGAGGTTTTTCTCTTAGAGGAATGGGAGAGATAATGAAGTCATTTGTATTTTTGGGAGTCGTGAAAGGGGAATTGAAAAGGGAATGGGTATGGACTTGTAGTCGAAAAAGACAGATGGAAGCATTTCCGAACCAAATAAAGAGGCACGTGTAACTTAAGATTTTGTGTTTTCTTTAGGATAATGAATGATAATGAACCAGAGATTTATTCTGATGAAGATTTTCATTCTTAATGATTCATATGATATTTTTGGATTATTTATCCTTCGAAAAAGTTACAAAAGATGTTGGAAAGTTTCTTCAAGAATTTATGGATCAGCAGTCGCCTTTATTTCTTTAATTAAGTTCTGTTAGAGATCATCTCAGTCTACAATTTGCTTCTGTGGGATAATTTTAAGTCGAAATATCGATATTTTTGTATATGGAACTTTAAAAGGAATAATTTATTTCTTCTAGATGACTTCTGAGTGCTCCTTTAGCTCCCTTAAGTCCCTTTCTATTATTATAATTCTACTGAGGAAGATATTTTCTAGAATTCTAGAATTCTTTTACTTTAGAAGAATACAAAGGATTTTTCCCAAGACTCTTCTTGTGCATCAGCATTATCCACGTTACTATTCCGATAGTTCCCAGGTTTATCCCATTATCCCTTTACTATCTAACACATAATCCCTTAGCTCTGTTACACATCTTTCAGTTACGCTTTTCTTCAGTTAATTTCATTATAAACCTTCTCTGAGAGTCGCTATACACCCTACTGCCATGGCAGTGCATCTCTGGAGTCCCAAACCCCTTCCTCTGCTCAGTGTCGGATTCCCACATTTTATTTAGTTTATTATGTAATGAATATTTGCAAATCTCGCTGACTTTCCCCGACTGCCTGCCGTCCTGGAAGTGTGCAAGCGGTCCGTGAAGTCGGGGGGCGCCACATAGCTGAAGACTTGAAGTAGATTTAATTTGCGTATGAAAAATTCCTTTTGCAGCAGGAGCAATTCCCCAAACGAGTTGGCTCCACGAGTTGGAGTTCGTTCCTGCTGGTTCCTTCGCTTCCTTCTCTGGCTTCTGGATATGACCGGATCCCGGATCCCGGCTCCTCTTCCCCTCTCTCTCTCTGTCTGTTTTCCCCGCTCCTCCTGCAGCAGTAGTTGTTTAGAGGATATGCATAAGAATGCCTTGCATTTCCGTTTCAGCTTAATGCGAATGTGTTGTGTTGGTGAGCTTTATATTCTGCGCTGTGTTTTTCGCAAACAGTGATTTCCTATTTCCCCTTTCTCCATAGCTTCTTTCCCTTCCCCGTTTTGCAGTACCATCCCAGCCCAGCCCATCCCATTCTGCATTCTGCATTCCCAGCACCCATTTCCCATCTTCCCCATTCTGCAGTGCCATTCCCAGTACAGTACCCATTTGCCATCCTCCATCCAATGCAAAAGTGGAATTGCTCCGAGTTTATTTTATGCTTTGAGCAAAGTTTCGTTGCATATTTTAAGGCAGTTTTGCCGGCTGCAGTTATGTATGTACTCCGCCAGCCAGAGAACCCATAGAACCCAGAGAAAGAGAACTCAGAGAGAGTGAGCGCGGAACACAAAAAACAATCAACTGCGATTTGTTGTGGAGAAATTGCGAAATTATGCAAAAAGTCAGGTGGGAGGCGGCGGGAGGCGGCGGGAGGCCTCCGCCGCTCAAAACATATTTGCCGTGCTCGCCAGGCGTTTGTCAGCCACACAGACAGACAGACATACAGATATACAGACAGACGGGTAGATAGTTCAGGCATTTGAAATAATTTGATGTTTTCATATTTATTAAAATTCCACCCCGCACCCTCCGCCCCAAGGACCCCCAGGAGCCACGACCAGAACCTTTGGCAAACAAAACAAAGTGCCAGCAAATCAATTACAAGGCACACACCAACCACTCGACAATCGGGAAAAAGTAGAAAACTTTACATGTGAATATGGCCAGGATATACATATATGTGCATATATAGTGTAGGAGGAGTCCTTTCAGCCCTTTCGAAGTTCGTTGTCCGTTTGCACGGAACGGGCACGGGCACGGGCACGGGTACGGTCTCGCTCCGTTCCGTTCCGTTCCGTTTGGGTTTCCCGTTTGCATGTTTGATGCCTATCTTTAATTAGAGCGGCGCTAGAATTGATGACGGGTCCAAGTCAGCGGCTCGTTTTGTCGAGTGGATGGCCAGAGAGAGAGGAGAGAGAGGGGTGAGGAGAGTGCGGTAGTGGGGGTGCAATGATGGAGCCTCTATCACCAGGTAATTACCTGACAGGAAATGCAAATCTAGCCAAAGGATACGATTATTTTTCTTTCACTCCACTTTCCTTTCGATCGAACACTCCCTCCCTCTCTCTCCTCTCTGCCTTTCCTGCTGTTAGAAGGATAATCCTGCTCTTCTTGTCCTGCTTTTAGAAGTATACACCTCTCCTGCGCTGTTAGAAGGATACACCTTCCCTTCTCCTGTCTGCTCTGCCGTGTTAGAAGGCGTGTACCGTAGACCCATTTTAAATAAAAGTTTCGACAGCTCGGCAACAAATTTCTTTGTTGGCAAGAAAAAGGGGAAATTCTCCCCCATGAAAAGCCCGCTGTCTCGGTCTCATCATAATCAGCGGATAGCCTGTCGAGCAGCTGCCGCCCGACTGCCGCCCGACTGCTACCTTCTGCCTTCTTCTGTTGCTCACTTTTCTTTGGGTCACATAAACGGCAACATGTCAACCACAAAAACCGCAAAACTTGGCAAATAAGTTTTTCGTTTTTTTTTTTGGTCCGGAAAGCGGCCCGTCGACTGCTTCGATTGAAAATCAACTCACACACCCCCAGAAAGAGAGAGAGAGACACAGAAAAGGGCACACATGCATGGGCTTCTGATTCACACATGCGTGTGTGTTGATTTTCTGCTGTCAATTGGAGGGGAAAAAGGTGGCACAGTGGTCTGAGATTAACGAAATATTTGGACATTTTTGAGAATGATATTTTGATATAAAAGAAAAATATTTTGGTGAAAGTTTTCCGTCAAAATGAATAGAAATCAACGATTTGGGAAAGAGGTAAAGAGGAGCACAAGAAAAAACATATTTCCTCTCAAAAATGTGGGAAAAGTCTTCTAAATCTTCCGAGATTTATTTTATTTTTGTCGAATTTCTGTGAAAGTTAGGCCGAAAAGATTACTGACCGAGGAGCGATGCTGCATGACACTTGGAACCAAGTCGCTTGCTTAAATTTAGGATAGGAATTGGTCAGAATGGGTGTTGCTTTGGTCTTTAGTCAAAAAACTCCACAGATCCACAGATAAGAATCCTTAATAGTCTTTTAAAAGCGACCGAGGAGCGCTGCTGCATGACTTTATGCATGATAATTATAATTCCTCTAGAATATGTTCCAAAAACTCCACATATCATAAGAATTCTAACGAGTCTCTTAAAAACGACCGAAGAGCACTGCTGCATGACGCTTATTGTTTGTAAAAAATAGTACCGCTTGTGCTCTATAAAACTCCACTTATCAAACGAATCCTTAAAATTCATATTCCATCTCTCACAAGGGCGCAAGACACTAAATATTCAAAAATTCAATCCCCATTTAAAGCCCCCGAAAATTTGTCAACCATCTGAAGCCCACAGTGCGCCTCGGATGTTTAATCCCAACACAAAACACACATTCGATTTCCTCTCGCTGTTAAGAGGAAGCTGCTTAGGAGGTTGGGTGTTATTTTCAATTTAGCTGTTGATAAGCATAAAAATCACTGAGTTTCTGGGCTTTAAATTTTTATGTAAACAGGCAGCGCCGACAACACACGCGCGAGGCACACAGCCCGACAATATCCTGGGGCCGGCCTCCTTCCTTGCTCCTTTGGCACTATTGAAGCAGTCACTTCAATGTCAAGCATCAGCGGGTCCTTCAGTTCTCGGAATAGACGGGATCTCGGGCTCCGGCTCCGGCTCTCTCTCATCAGCATATCAATGGCGGGCGCGCCAAAAAGTGTGCTATGATTTTTTCCCAGCCATTTTAATTACGTCTAACGTCTGTCGCGGGGTCCTTACAGCATTTCTAATTTTACGCTAGAGAAATTTTATATGACTGAATTATGTTGTGTTGCCATGAGCCATGAGCCATGGCCATGGAAGTGAACTGTCCGTTAATAATTTCCAGGAAAAGTGCCGTGCCGGCGGGGCGATGGCGGAAGATAGGGGGGAAACTTTAAACGCTCTTGTTTGGTGGGGTTTTTCGGTTTTTTAATTAAGCCACGACGAGGCGCTTTAAACGGGCTCTCTCACCCACAAAATCAAAGTTGTCTATGGCAGTTCCTTCAAGTATCATCAGCGCCCCGGCATCACTTGCATACGAAAGCAGACATCCCTCGGAATTATGCTAAGCATATGCTTACAGTGGGAAGCAGTAGGAAGAACGACGAAGGACGTGGGCCTGTCCTGGTAATGACAGGGAGAGACCAGAACTGTAGACCCTCCACTGTAAAGGGACGCACGAATACGCAACCATCCAAAAAGGACAACAAGCTTTATTAATGTTTTATGTGTATTGTGTGCCGCATACTAAATAGCAAATCCTGTAAAAATACCAAAAGAAAGAGAGCGAGAGGAAGCCCCAGAACCCCAGAACCCCAGACCCCCAGACCCCCATATCCATTGACAATGTCAATTGAAAAATCTCTTCTTCGGTGACCCTTCCCATGTTTGGGGTGAACCAGGACCAGAATGAGGGACAGTCAATAAGCAGGCGAAAGCAAACTAATTAGTTCCAATGAGCAAACAAAATGGCAAACATTCAGGCACTAATAGCTGGTAATTCTGGGGCGTTATTGGGGAGGGGCTTGGTATGCCACCAAGCAGGTGTTGGAGTCAGGAATCAGTGGTAAAGAATTTTGAAGATTTTGGGAAATAGGAAGAGAGAAGATGAGGAAAGAGACTGGAGTTGCATTGGAATATTTCTTTGGAAAGTTTGAAACTGTTAAGCAAGTGGCTAATGTAGGAGGTATTTTGGTGTAAGGAGAAACGAGGGAATAGAAAGACATTAAACTGACATTTATATCGAAAACCATTTATTTATTGAAAAGCGATATATTGATAAAAATTATTTATAATTCATCGAAAGTCGATATTTTAATCAAATTTAATTTACATAATGCGTTGAAAGGCGATATTTTAATTAAATTTAATATCAATAATGCATTGAAAGGCAATTTATTGCTAGAAGTTATCTATAAAGTATCGAAAGTCGTGGTTTTAATTCAATTTAATATCGATTATGTATTTAAATCGACATTTTAATTGAATTCCATATCGATAATGAATTGAAAATCGATATTTATCGGGAATGGAATGGAAATAATAAAGACGCTAGTAGCTCGATGTGTCGTGTATATCGTAACATAATAAAAATGTATCGTTAGTGTATTTGATCGATTTTTATATCGATACCCTTAAATATTTCTTGCCCAACCACAACATTCCTTTTGTTGCCTTGCGCCATTCAATAGAAAAACCAAAGCTTCTTATGGTCCAAAAAAAACGAGAAAGCAATTTGAATGAGTATCTATTGGAGCACATTCCCTTGCAGGGCAGCCGCTCCAGTAAATATGGTATATGTAAGTCGCTTCTTTTTTCTTTTTTTTGATGGCTGAAACACCTGGCGATGGGAACCACAATGAAAATGCAGCCATGTAGCCCCAGTTATAGCCGTAGCGAAAGAGATAGCTGGCTGGGTGGGAGAGTGTGGGAGAGAGACCGCCAAGCATTTTTAATTAAACAGCCGCGTAAGGCGATGAAGAAGAAGGAAGACCGTACCACACCGAACCCAAGGCAAGCGAATCTTGGGCCAAATTGTAAGGAAAGGAAGCGAGGGAGCACAGCACAGCACCGACCATAAAATAAATCCACGCCAGAAAGTATGCAACAAAAGTTTGCAATTAAAATTCAAATAACATGCTGCAGGAAAGGAAGAGGGCAGGGCAGGGCGAAGGCGAAGGCTGAGACGAAGAAGGCATGGCATCACACAACGTTAGAAGGAAGCGCACACAAACAACTCAATGTGTTGAAAAGTGGTAGACAATTCTTAGAAAACCGCCAAAGCTCACTCTCACTCATGCACCAGCACTGAGCACATGTGTGTGCGTGTGTGTGTGCGCGCCCATGAATCACACACGAAATGTAATAAAGCTTTGCGTTCGCTTCCCCCAGCCCCGCATTTTCCCATTTTCCCCATTTTCCTCGCATACGCAATTCCCATTTCGTGTAGCATACTTTTGTGCGTTGTGCATTTCGTCTGGCGGTTGTGGCGGTGTGTGGTTGTGTGGAGTGTCTCCTCAACTCAACTCCCCTCCCCGCCCCCATACCCCCGTCCACGTCCCTTTTCCACATGGCAAACATCATCATATTCATTATTATGACAGTTGTTGTCACAATTAAAACAATACCAAAAACAAAAGTCGTAAGTTTACATGGTAATTAAATATTTTAATATGCCTGCGTGCCTCTGAGAGAGCGTCTGTCTTCTCTGTCTTTGCTGTTCTCCACCATTTGGCACTCCACTTGGGTCTACCCATTGGAGGCTTTCTCTCTCTCCTCGACTCTCCTCCTCTGAGTTTGGTTTTTGGTTTTCGGGTTTTTGGTGACTGCGGTGTCGGCAGGGAACTGGGAGTGGAGTGGAGTGGAGTCCTTCCCGGAAATGAAGAGATAGCATTGGGTGGCTTTGGTACGCGGAGTGGTGGCAGCGGTTAAAATTGCCAACAGCTTGCCAACGTCTGCAAAACGCAACAAATTGTCAGCCATTGTGTGTGTTTTGGGCGTTATATATTTTTCGGAAATTTTCCCATGCACTTGAAAAATTTTAGAGAAAGTGAAGGAAATATTTCGGTAGAGGAATATCTTTTAAAAATTCTTTGGGAAACTTTAGAATCTTCTTTACATGTAGGTATGGACAAAGAAAAGATTATGAATAGTTATACAAATTTTATATGTTTATAAAATAGAATATCTGTTTTTAGAAGACCACAAAACCATTATTTTATAGCCTTTTCGATGAAGACGTTCACTAAAAAACGATTAGGGAAGAATCTTTAAGAGTATTCAAAAAATATTCTTTACATTTCGAAGGCGCAGAAACCGACTTCATGCAACAAAACTTAATTTCTAGATGTGGAAAATGTGCTAAGAATGATTTCTTATATTTTGTTAAATGTCTTTTTCTAAGAATTCCTAGATTTCCATTTATGTCGAACTTCGTAAAAGATTTACACCACAAATTCCCTACAAAGCTCCACCCTCTTTTGCTATTTTCTCGCCATGTAATTTTAATTTTCTAATTGTCAAAGTTGTGCGTGGAATTTTCACGCACACACACACTCATATGTTTCTGTCTTCTCTCTCCTGTGATACTGCTGTCTCCAGTCTCTTCCTCTCTCGCACATAACCGTTCCCGCGACACACATCATCCTTTAGCTTCAGATGTTGTCGTCGTTTGAGTGATTTTCATGCTGTTTCTGGTTCTGGTTCCTATTCCAACTGTTGCTCAACTTTTCCTCATACTACGAGCATGTACATGTGTGCTTGTGCGTGTGTGTGTTATGGAATGCGGCATTTTGCTATGCATTTAATTACAACTTTATTTAAATATTTTCTGCACCATGTCGCGCTGTCAACATTTCGTCAGAACCCAACTTCATTTCCGCCTCCTCCTCCTTCTCCTTTCCACCATTCCTTCTGCTTTCCTCCTCGTTCCATTGGGGGGTTTCCATGCTCAACATTAATTAATTCAATTGAAAGCTGCGTCTGTCATTTCCGTTGTGGATTCGCTCGTTCTGGATTCCCGGCATTCGCCGTTCGTCCTCTCATCCACGTCTTCGTTTTAATCTGATTTGAGCACGCACTTAGGCATTATTGAATTTAAAGAAAAAAAAAAGAGAGCAGGAAGGGAAGAAGGAACAAAACTTATACACAATATTGCTTATTTCGGTTAAATAAGACAATTCATTCAATTTGTGGCCACTAAATCAACCATAATAATAACCACAACAAATGGACGTCCCCTTTGGTCCCCCACCCCTTTGGAGCAGCAGCAAAAGGAGAAGCGAAGGCAAAAGCTATATAGAAAAAAGAAAGGGAGAGCCAGAGAGAGACCAAGCCGCAAATTCAACGCCCAATTTGTGCCGCGCTGCTGCTTCCGTTGTCAATAACAATTTACGGGATAAGAAACACAGGGACGAGAGATGCCAAGGACAATAATCGAAAACAGCAGCAGTAGCAGCAGCAGCAGCAGCCGGTCAGTGGAAAATATATATTTCCCCCGCTTTTCGCTTCTATATATGTCCTTTCTGGAGGGTATTATGCGTTCTGGAAAGATTTATGGAACAAGGAGCAGAAAAAGTGTCCCCATAAAGTACATATATCGTATATACGAATATGCTTGAATCGGAACCAATGGAAATGTGGATAAGGGCATTTTTTAGATCCATAGATCCCATAGATCAAGTCGGAACTACTGCTCTATTTAAGAACCAATAAAAAGGAAAGACTTTGTAGGGAAACCCATTTCTTTCTAGGGACAAACCAACGAAAGTTCTACAACCTTTAGTTTGAAAAGAAGTCTACTTAGCCTTGATTGTAGAATCCACCTTCGATATCTTCTCTTCCAAATTGAAGCCGAATTTTTCAAAGGGTATCAACAGCTTCGTTTTCAGCAGTTAACCTTTCTTTCTGTTGCTATTTTTTTTTCTGTCCCTCTAATATTAATAATCCCGAATACGCAACGGAGCCGGAGACCTTTGAGAGGACTTGCAGGACCCATGCCCAAAAGCGATCAGCCAGGCCCACAACAAATGAGCTCGGACAGGAGACAGGAGGCGGAGGCGGAGGCGTAGCTGGACTCTCGGAGGAGACTCTCTCTAATATGTCACTGTTGGTGCCAATAACAATAATAAGCAGCAAAACAAAGCCTAAAAGCTGCCAACCATAAATTCAGTTCAGAAATGGAGGCAGGCGGCGTAGGAGTTGGCCATCCAAGACGTTGACAATGTCAGGCCCCCGGAACCGGACTGGCTCTGGGGTTGACATGAGGAGTGAGGCGAAGCAGGAGCCTGGAGTGGAGCACGACACCATTCCTCTGTGCCAATTTGTGCTGCAAAATTTATGAAAAGTTCAATTTATTGTGCGACATTATTTCAGCACATAGTTTGCTCAGAAAAAGCCAGGCTCAGGAAGGCAGGCAGGCTGTGCGACGATGAGGCATTGTATACCCTGTTTAATTTTCTGTGGACGGGGAAGTTATTAATTTAAAATGCGTAAGGCATTACGGGAATGGTGCTGAAAGGGAGAGAGCGAATTCCATTCAATAAATATTGGTGTGTGGGATTTGGTATATCAATCTTTTATTAAATTTCAAAGTACATTTATTATTGGGATTCCTCTGGATTCTTGAGTGTAAGAATCTGTGATTTAGCAGGAATTTGTGTGGTGTAGGTGGGAATACTTTATTCGGGAATGAGTTTGTTTTATTGGAAATGTATTATCAAAATGAAGGATTTATTTATGTTTGAAAATGTCGGAAACGGAAGGTCTGATATTTTAAGTATGAAGGTATGAAAGTATTTTACAGTATTTAGTTGTTATTTTTTTTTTAATGAATATTATGACAGTATTTTATAGTATTTTTCCGTAATTGTAGGTATAGTATTTTCCATATTTTTATGGTATTTTTTTATTTCTATAGTATTTTTTCAGTAATTTTATATTGCTTTTGAATAATTGTATTTTTAAATTGATTTATTTAGTATTTTTTAAGTATTTGGATGGTATGTTGTGTGTTTTAAGTATTAAGAAGTGATTTATTACTGCTCTCTTCTCAATCTTGTTATTTACAGAATTTTCTTTCCTTCTACCTTTAATATCTTTCGCCTCTCACTCCGCTCTAACTTATTGTCAACTATCATATTCTGACTCATCTGAGTATACCCCGCATAATTTCCAGGGTAAACAACAAGTCATTTAGCCAAGTTCTTCTTGCGTTTGTTTTGTTCTTTGAACTTTAGAAATTCATTTTATATTTTATTTAGAAACTTTTCTAAATTTTACTTGTGAATTACTCACACATGAAAGAAATGTTGGCATATCAATTTTTATGCTATACGCATATGTATTATTTCTGCATTTACATACTTATACCCCTACGAGTATGAGTATGCGGGTGTACAGATATTTATGTGGGTGACTGTGACTGTGTGTGCTGGGCGACGGCGGTAACATATGCCATAAATTGCCTGAAGTGCTCTCTACACCGACTTTCTCTGCTGCTGCTGCTGCTTCTGCTTTATGTTCTTTATGCCATCATCCATGCCATCTTTCCAGTTGGGAAACAAATGCTTTGGCATTATTGAAATTTCTTGTTTTTTCTGTTTGGGTTTTTCTTTCTTCTGCTTAAACTTTTCTTTTTGCTTTTTCTTTGGCTGTTTATGCGGGCCAGACAATAACCCTCTCTCGACTTCACATCAATTTTACATCAATCCATATCGAAGCACACACTCACACACATCACAACAGCCCACACACATGCACACATATTGTATATGATTGTGGATGTTGTTGGCGTAAGTTGATTTGCATATTTTTTGTTGGTATCCTTTCACTCTGTTTGCTCTCTGGATTCTTTCACAACATTAGCAAACGCATCTTGACTTTGCAGCCGAGTCTCCCTCTGTCTCTGTCTCAGTATCTGTATCTCAGGCTCTCCCTTTTCTATGTATGTTTTTTCTAGGAAGTGCAGATGAAAAAGTTAAATTTTCTCAAATTTATGGGGCAGTTTGTCTTTCCTTTTCGTATGTTTTTGCTCTTGTTTGATGTTCTGGCATTTTTGAGCAATTTTTAGGTCGTTTATACCACAACTTGACATTGAATGCGAAATAATACATCATGTGGCTTCTGTGGATGAGAAATTTTGCAATGGAATGGAGGATACTGAATTTTGGTATTCTTCTGACGATTGGACACACTTTTAGGCAAAGTTTTAGTATTTTGAAGATATAGAAATTAAATTCAGTGTTAATTAGGAGCTCAAATATATATTTTCCTTTACTTTATGCCCAATTATGTCTCTGTCTTAATTATGTTTCTACAGCTTCTTGATATTTTTTGCGTATCCGTGCCATTTTTCTCATAATTATTACGAGTTTTTATCAAGCAAAAGTCTGGATTTACCTGTTTTTGTAAATTCCGAGACTGTTCAACGCTTTTATCTAGGTATATTGTATCTTTTTTTGCTGGCCGCCTACAGTCTGTGGCAACAAATTAATTAGTTAGGCTTTGTTGTCATATTGCAGCTTCATTAATTAAAACCGAAAGCAACCCGAACCCAAACCAAAGCCAAAAACCAAAGCCTTGATCCCCAGATTTGCTCTAGGCAGATAGATAATGAAAAATGAAAGCATGAAAGTCATTCCAAGGGAATGAGTGGGGACCAGCACCAGATACAAAAACCAGAAAATAGGCTCAGGACCAGGACCAAGGCAGAGGAGTCTTAGGCATTTTGTCAAAAAGTTAAGTTGTAGGCATTTTTCTGGCCAATAAGGGAAATTATTTTACATGATTCAGCATATCAAAAATGTGAAAGTAATTACCACAGAAAAAGCAGCCATGTCATCCTTTAAGCCACGTATAGAGACGATACTCGTTCGATACCGGGAAAAAGAGATACTATTACCTAGGCATGAAAGGCATTTTGTAATCATTTTGTAATCACATAAATTGATGGCTTACGTAGAAATGTGATTGTTGAGGGGTAATGGTTAAGGGAATTGCCTAAATGAGTTGTGCATTTCAGGAGAATCATTTTGGGATGGGTTAATAGAGACCCAAAAGCAGACTGTATTTATGATTGCAATTTTCTATAAATTTCTACACGCCTCTGCTCCAGTAATGACTATCGATTTATGGCTTACTTTTTTGGTTTACATTTTCGGTATGAAAATATATGTATAATATATGTTGTTGAGATGTTGTTGGTGAAAATGGTTTGATGATTTTATGTAGCCTACTTTTCGGCGGTGCCGACTTGTATTTTGACAACTAAGTGGCACTTTTTTCGTAACTAAAATGTTGACTGACTTTCCAGTTTATTGATTTGTTTACTTTAGTTTTTCTTATCTTTTTAGTGTATCCCCTTGCTTAAAGTTCTTCCCCGGTACCTGGGGGCTGCGCTTTCACTTGCTTTCTTTCGCTTTTTGTAATACCAGCATTGTGTGTGTGCTTGTGTGTGTGTTCCAGGTTTACCGTTGGAGTTTCTCCCTGGTGGCCAGATAAGCAGAGTGGGGGAGAGTGGGAGTTGGTAGGTCGGAGGCATGTGCAACTCTCTGCGACAATGCGCGCACATGACCCCTTTTGCTTGACCTCACTTATCTTACTTAGTGGTTTACGGGGGCGACTCCACCACTGCCTCTGGTGCTGGTGTGGCATGGTATGGTGTGGTCTGGTCTGGTCTGGACTTCGGGCAAAGACAAAGGCTGTAACTCCCAGGCACCCCGCACTTTTGTGATATTTATGTCGCCAGCTGTTGGCATTAGTGGACGACGACGACGACGACTGGGCTTTTAAGGCTGGAGCATGCCTCCTGTCCCACATGGCAATAATGTGTGTGGGTAACAGAGAAAGAGATGTTGTTGCCGCATTAGGTTTCCGGCCACAGAAAGCTTAGGCTTGCGTTCCCCCTCATTTCAGGAAGAGTTTTTGTGGCTGCCCAATATGCCCATCCTTCCATCCGATGTATCCCTGATGTGTGTGTTTGTGTGTGCGGGCAATAAACTTGTCGCTTGTTATTATCGTCTTAATCGTCTCCGACTCGGAGCATTACATACATTAATGTTTATTTCTCGTATATGTTTTGGTGTTTTTTCGGTTTTTTTGTTCTTTTATGTACTCCCGCCCTCCTCATAATTGCCTGTCATTGCAACAGTTGGGCTTTCGTTTTGGGCTTCGCTGAGAATTGATGAAACTTTCACTTAAGCACTCCATGGAATCCTGGTATCCCAAGTTCTAACTTTTCTGGGCTTCTGGGCAACCTGCGGCGCAGGTTTTTCGCTTCCACAATTTACATAAAATCTCGTTGTAAAGAACATTTATCAAACCCTGTAAATGTACATATTTTCATAGTCAGTTCTTTTTTCCTTCTTTTTCTTTTATTTTTGGTGAAAATACTCTTCTGAAATTGAGTTTTTAGATTTGGTGTTGAATTTTGAAAGGCAGGGAATCATTTTGAGGTGTAGAAAATAAAAGGAAAAGTGTTTCTGTCTTACTTGTAAAGTAGGCACAACTTTCCTGACTTGTATATCCTCTAAATAATATATTTTATTCGTTAATATGGAATTATATAGAATTTTAAAAGCATAGAACTTTGAGGAGATAATATTCCTACGATTTGTAGAGCTTCATCCAACCACTCTCTTAGTCGTTTCTTAGTTTTTGGGGGAATCTGTGGTCTAATGCAAGATTTGTAGGTCTTAATGCCTATTTTATTCCTTGAGAAATTATAAACTTAAATAACGCATTGTATATAATTTTTCTAGAGCATTCAATCGTCTTCAATGTTACTTCTCTTAGCGGCTCTCTCTTTTTTTAAATAATGCGTTTAGGGCCACGTGACAAAGTTCTGTAACAGAAATGCCTATAATGCTGCGGACTCCCAGTCTCTTCTGAAAGAAAACTCAGTCCATAATCCCGACGCGTCGCGACATTTGCTGCATAATAATAAACAAAAGGCAACAGAAAGGAGCTCTAGACGAAGGGAGCAGAAAAGAAGTCAGCGACAGGCAGCGATTTGAGAAACAATAAAACAAAGACTAGTCGGTGGAGGCACACGGATACGGATAGGATGGGGATGGGGATGGGTATGGGTTCGGTTCGTTCGGGGTTGCGTTTGCTAGAGACAAAAGGCCAAAGAAGGCATTGCATACTTTACGGCTATATGACTGTAGGCTTAGCGACAAAACATTTATGCTTTGTTGGATTTTGTAAAGGAAGCCAGTTCCAAGAAGGAGGAGAGGGCAGGGCAAGACGGGGCCCCGACGTGATTGTCTCTCAGTCTGTCTGCTAGTTTTCGACAAGCATTGAGGGGAGCTGAAGGATGTAAAGGTTACATATTAATTCTCCACGCAAAAGGTAAAGGTTAAGGTGAGATGAAGATAAAGATAAAGAACTTTTCTCTGGTATGGTATTAGGTATATAAATGGAGGATTGGAAGAGGGCTCAAACTTGAGTTGAAGAATGATTGTTGGAACGTTGCATATATTTGTTAGACATTTGAACTTTTGTTGTAGAAGAAAAGAAGATACCTTGGTGTAGAAAAAGAAGACACCTTTGTTATAGAAAACCGTACACTAGAAAAGTGGAAAGCGATGATTTTACTCTTCTTTAAGTAGAAACTTGTCCCCGAAACTCATTAAGTATTTGGTGTACACTTTCAAGAGTTTGCCCCGAGCTCATGTTGGTGTAAATTCTCAAGAATTTCACAAGCCTCATCTTGGCATCAGGTTAGCCTACGCCAGCATCAACAGCACCAGAACGTGAGAGTATTATATTGAGATACATGAAATTCATTTTAGTTCTTCAACTTGACACGGTCTTAGTCGTTCGTGTCTTTGCGCACAACTTTCCCGCCCAATGTCTTGGGCGAGAGTAATTTCAGCTATTTATCAAGGTATGACAATGCGGATTTTGCACGGCATTTAAAATGCCGAGCAAATCTCGGAAACTTCAGACTTCAGATTGGCGCCCGCCTCCCCAGGACCACCACGTGTAGAAGAGCACTTAAAGGCATCTCTCTCTTTGGCTCCTGCCTCGCCTGTCCTGAAGGCAAGAAGTCCTGGCACGGATACCACCTTGGGCTTACTTTGCATTGTTTTCCTTGGGAGACGACTTAAGTGTTGCTGTTTACTTTTGTGCACATTTAGCTGCCAGCCATTCTTGGGTGTCGGTGGTTGTACCCTTGAAGAGGGTATTATTATCTTGACCAAGTGTTTGCAAATGCAGGAGAAAGGTTGCACTTTTAACAACATATGGCATAAGCCTCTACTATCTGTCTGTATTTGAGATATCTGTCTGAAACATTTAGTTTTCACAGAAACAATTCATTTACAAGGGTATCAATCTCTTCGACTTTCAAGGCTTGACTAACTTTGATGTTGTTGAGATTTTGTTGGGGAAAAGGTGGTTGAGGATTTTCTGTTGCCTACTTTTCGGCGGCGCCGACTTAATGCGTGTGTTGAACCAGCAGCAGAAGCAGCATCAGCAACATCAAGTGCTAGACAAGTTTTTCCTCTCGTTTGACCATCTGCCAGGGGCCTTTTTTGGCAGCTTATAAATAACACAGATTAAACAAAACACCAAAAATGAAAAAGAAACTTTTGTGGCGGCCAGTAAAACTTTTTCGTCCATCATGATCATCATCAATATATACGAAATACATGTGTGTGCGTCTCACTCTCTCTCTCTCTCTCTGGCGGCTGTATATATACTCAATATAATTTCTGTCAAAAGTTGAAACTAATGAAAGCCAAAAGCCATGCTAATAATAATAAAACTTTGTCCAGCCCTGCCTCTCGGCAAACTTTTGCATTGTCCAGAGGTCTGGATCTCACCTACAGAGACAGAGACAGTGAGAGAGTGGGGGACATTTGGTTGACACTTGAGCTTTAGTTCAGTTTTTTGGTGATTGCCTTTCATGGTGGTTGGTAGCTATATGTATCTATATACTATATGCATCTAATACATTTCATAAATATTATGACAAGCTCAATAAAATATCAAAGCATGCTTACTGGGGCGTCTACGTGCGTGAAATGAAAGCCAGCGATGCAGAGACGACAGTTTTGTTTTTGGTGAAAGGTAGATGCTGGGAATACACTATGGAAAAATATGTTGAAGGAACTTTTAAATGTTTGATAGTTTCCAAAAGGGAATGTACGTGAAGAACATCATGAAAATATGTTAATAGTTGCTGTTGTTGACATTTTGTTGGTGTAAACGTTGCTAATGATTTTCTGTTGCCTACTTTTTGGCGGTACCGAAACAACAGCTCTGTTGGTTTTGAGAGAGAATCTTGTCTAGGAGATGACATTTTAATGTTTTTAAATTCGAGTTATATTTTTTAAAATTCCGTTTAATTCTTAAACATTCCCTTTACAAAAATTAATATACCTTAAATTTTCGCAACCTCAACAAGGACCTGTTCAATTCAGGGGATCTATTTAGGCTTTGGGTTCCTTTGGTTTTTCTCTCCTGGCAATTTGGCAAGTGCCTTGAACAGTTTATGAAATTGCCAGGTTGTCTGCAAAACCATTCCCATACCATACCATTCCTTTTTCTTGTCATCATCTTGGCTGCTGTTGTTGTTGGTGCTGGTGTTTTTGTCCGTGTTCTTGGCCTTGTTCTTGCTGTTGCTTTTGTCCAATCATAAATTGCTAAGGCCTACTCACAGAGGATACCGCAGCATAGTCTCGTGGTGGGAGGGACAGACACCATCCATTCGACCAGACCCGACCACACGTGTGTTGCGTCTCATAAAGTTTGCGGCATTTTAAGCTGGGGCCCGGCTTACGAGGTAATCCCGCCTAGAAATAATGAGTGTTGCCATGTGGCCGAATGTCTTCGTCTTCGTTTTGGTTTCTATCTCTTTTAAAAAACAGACATTGTACAAGAATATAGATAGATTTTTGTTTGTTGGGCGGGGGATGGGGGATGGCGGCAACACAACAAATCCCCATTTAATAGAGGGCGTGCGGTTTCCCCGAAATTCAGAATAGTTTTTCCATCCAAAAACAAGTTAACTTTCCAGGAACAGGCCTTAAGGCAAACACTCTCTCTGTCTAGTTCCCCTTCGACCCTCTCTGTGCACGTGTTGACAATTTTTTGGCCACAATTTTACATTAGGGCTAGAAGCAAAAACTAATTATATTAAAATGTCATGGAAAATTTGTTCGTATTTGGTCAAAAATGGGTTTCCACTAGGTTTTTGCCTGCTTTTAATGCAGAGTTTGCCAAGTAATTTTTTGGCACAGCACAGAGAAACAGGCGACCAGGAGATGTGGTCAGGAGTTATGGCTGTGTGGAAAAAGTTCCTGTCGAAAGTTTGTTTAAGCTTCTTAATGGATATTGAAATGTGAAATTAAGTGGGTCAACATGTGGGGGAATTTAAGCAGAAAATATACAGAAATTCCGTCCAGACAATCACACATCAATTGTGAAGCAATTAAGGTTTCCTGATCGGGTGCCTTTTTACTGCTTTCAATGCCTACTCGAAACCGAATTTAATCGCTAGAATCTAGTCTTTCTTGCTTATTGTTGAGTTTTTGCTAAGGAACACGTTGTTGATACTTTTCTGTTGCCTACTTTTCGGCGACGCAGACTTAATGGCTGGGAATCTAAACAGAAAACATACTTTTTTTGAGACAATCCCACATCAATTGAGAAGCAATTAGAGTCCATGACAGGGTTCCTTTTTTCATCCCAAACTATCATTCCATGGTTCTATTTTCTACTTTCGATCTCTGTTTCGAAACCTAATTGAATTGCTAAATTTCTTCCTTTTTGGGACATTGACATTTGGGTTTCTTGCCATCCTGACAGTTGACAGCTGATTGAGAGTTTTTGCATTAGAAGTTGTTAGCTGTCTTTGGTCCCCTAAAAAGGATACCATTCCAATTCCCATTCAAATGTACTGCACTGTTTCCACACCTATACACAGCATTCTGCTTCTGCAACACGGCTCTAATTTTGATTAATGACAGCCAAGTCGACAGTTTGGGGCCCGCATCATTTATATGCCTCACTGACCTCAACATCCGTGCGGCGTTTAGGCCTGCTTTGCTCTAAAACTTGAAACCAAAAGCCCAAAACTTTTGCTTGGATCGATTTCGTGATGAATTGTTTTTGGGATGCCCTGACATTTTATTCTTTCAATTTAATTAAAAATTGTTTGCCGGTACATACTTCTTGCCAAAGGAGTTCTTGGGCCATAATCGCTGGCACTCTGTGCTTCCTGTTTCTTGTTTTTTTCTGGCATAAAGTTTATTATACCCGATACTCAAAATGAGTATTGGGGTATATTAGATTTGTGGTGAAAATGGATGTGTAACGTCCAGAAGGAAGCGTTTCCGACCCCATAAAGTATATATATTCTTGATCAGCATCAATAGCCGAGTCGATTGAGCCATGTCTGTCTGTCCGTCCGTCCGTCTGTCCGTCTGTCCGTCTGTCCGTCTGTCCGTCTGTCCGTCCCTATTAGCGCCTAGTGCTCAAAGACTATAAGAGCTAGAGCAACGACATTTTGTATCCAGACTTCTGTGATATGTCACTGTTACAAGTGTATTTCAAAACTTCGCCCCGCCCACTTCCGCCCCCACAAAGAACGAAAATCTGTGGCATCCACAATTTTAAAGATACGAGAAAATTAAAACGCAGAATCGTAGAGAATGAATTTATCTTCCAGACTGCAGAATCTGAATTGGATCGTATCATTATTATAGCCAGGATGAAGAAAACAATTTCATTTTTTCTCGCCCTGTCTCTCTCTAACACACACGTATCATAGCCGGCTTTGCATAGCGCAAAACATTAGCGCCTAGATCTCAGAGACTATAAGAGCTAGAGCAACCAAATTTGGTATCCACACTCCTGAAATATCGGACCTTGACGAGTTTGTTTCAAAATTTCGCCACACCCCTTCCGGCCCCGCAAAGGACGAAAATCTGGAGCATCCACAGATCTCAGAGACTATTAGACCTGACTGTCGAGCTCTCACTGCTACAAAACTATTTGTAATTTTTCACTGCAGAACTCACTGTTACAAGTGTATTTCTTTTGCTCAGAGAGCTCACTGCTACAAGTGTGTTTCAAAATTTCGGCCCACCCCCTCGCAGCCTTAAACAACGAAAATCTGTGGCAACCACAATTTTGAAGATAGGAGAAAATTAAAAACGCACAATTATAGAGAATGGCCATATATACCAGATTGCCGAATCTTGCCGAATCCGAATAAGATCGGACTATTATTATAGCCAAAAGTAACAAATCAATTTGCAGTGGTTACGCAGCGCCCGTCGACACGTTCTGACTGATTTTCTGTCTCTCTCGCACGCACTCTTTGTCGTTTAATGTAGCAATACTGACTATGTATCGGGTATAAATGTAGAGTTGCGGTCGGAGCAGCAACTCACAACGTTCCCCCTCGTTTTTATTACTCTTTGAAGTAACATTAAAATTTAGTTGCATACGCAACAGGGAAAAGCGGGTCCGAACGAACGAACGAACGAACGAACTAACGGGGCTGGCTATAAAAATCCTCCAGTGTAAAACTATGCTGCGCTTTTATAAGTATTTTATTTGCAGCTGCCCAAAGGAGCAGCAGGATCTGGGAGCAGGAGCTGGGAGCAGGAGCTAGGAGCAATAGGAAGGATGCTGTTTCTTAGACTCAGCAGATTTAGCAATGCTTTTGCCAAAGTTGCCACATTAAAAATACAACACGAGGCAGGGTAGGGCAGGGCAAGACATGGGCATGGGCATGGGCATGGATTGGAATGGATGCCACACAGAGTTGCAATTTCCACAGGAGAGTGGCAACGGAAGTCCTGGGTAGTAGGAAATGCAATGAATCGTTAAATTTAGCATCGTATTTCAATGCAATTCAGAGGAAACGTTGGCAGCTGAACGTCCTGAAGCTGCTGCTGACAGGTGAATTGCAGCTGTCAGTCGGTGGCATGGCCCCCTAGGAGACGACTGACTCCTCCACTCCACTTCACGTCGGGACTCATCTTCCTGGAGGACGAGTGATTTGTCGCCAACAGGACAAGCAAAGCAGCTTAGAAGAGCTCATCCTTCCCTCATTCCCTGAGCAGTTCTTATGACTATTTGCAGCTTAAGCATTTCCATTACAAGGGCTTCGGAAAGGAAACCCGCTTCTAAAACCCTTTCATTGCCCATAAAATTTCTACCCTCGCACTTTGCACTTATTAAAAAGTCGTACACATGGGGACCGAGGGCCGAGGGCCGGGGGCCATGGTCGGGGGCCTTGGTCGAAGGATAATTTAGGGGGAAAATTGTACAAGTAGCTTTGGGGCATAAATTTCACGGAAAAACGGAGGAGGCCTAACTTTCAAGTTTCTCTCTCGTTCGCCCCCTAACTAGGTCTTGGGTCATAAAAAGCAGCTGCATACTTTACGATTCCTATACCCCAGCAGCAGCATATGCTGATTTTATACATACGAATAGGAATACGAATACGAATACGAATATTTAGGAGATCCCTTTTCTCTCTCGTCTGTTGAATGCCACACGGGGTCAATTTTTATGAGCATTTTGGCATATTGGAAACAGGGCCAAAAGTTATGGTTATAATTCAGCAATGTTCTGAACAGAAAAGAAGGGAAAAATGAAAAAAGTCAGGGGTGCTGGCCCAGAAAGTAGGGGAGTGAAAACATATCATATATGAAAGTATTGGCTCCCTCTAATTGAGATGTTTTCTCTATGGCTCTATGGGGAGCATGTGGAATGCAATGTTTTTAGAAATATTAATTCTTGGAATTGGGGTCTAGCTTTTGGGGGCAGTTGAAAATTGCTTTTAGGGAACTAAAAATGCTTGAGCTATATAAATGTATCATGAAAATATGCCGAAACTATTGATTTGGAGTACATTTAAGTGGCTTTAATATGTATCTTATAAGTGTATTTACCTGTATCTTTATTTATAAGATATGTCTTTTATATTGCTATAAATTATGTCTATATAAGAATTTAATGTTAAGAGTACTTGTTTGCAGTCTCATTTTAGATCATTTTCTCATAAAAACATTTCACAATCCACAAATCAGCTGTTTTACATAGAATCCACTTATATTTAATATTTAAACCCTACAATTTATACAATATTCAGACGTATCGTTGACTAATTCTATGGAAAATTCCATTAACTTGGTCTTACATTACTTTTGAGATATTAATAAATATTAATTCTCTGTAATATAATAATATTATTTCTCGATAAACTATTGGGCGATCCATGTAATTTTTATAATTTTTTGTATTTTATATTTGATTTTCAATAATATTTAGATGAAAAAAACCTTCAGATAATCTTATTTCACTTAAAAGGCAATCCACATAGCATCCACTTGACCTATTTATATTTCCAAAGGCATTTTCCATACATTCAATAGATACATTCACTTTTGTATATTTTTCTTAATTCTAAACAAACATTACTTTTTATATCTTAATTTTCACATCACAAATAGTATCTTTTGACCCTTTTTGCTTCTCTGTTTCCCCCACGCCACTGATTGAACATAAAATGATAAAATCGAATTTTTTACACAAAATCAATTCGAATTTTCTATTTTATTTCTATGGGGTTTTTTCTGCCTTTTTTGTTGGGGTTATAGTAAAAATGTTAGTATTAATTTCCATTTAAATTGCTTGAATGCGCGTGTATCTGTAACTACATATTTCTGCGACTGTATCTGTGTGAGGGCTTAGTTTGATGTGTGTGTGTCCGCCTGTGTGTATCTATAACTGTGGAACATTTGAAACGTTGAAATCAATTTGCACAAATCAACAACGAAATTGTTTGCCGACTGTCGACTGCATTGCGTTTTCCCTGGCATTTCCTACTGCCTTTTCCACACGAGTGTGAAATGAAAAATCAGCAAGAAAAACTTGGCTGCAGTACGTAGCCCCTCGGGGGATTCTACATAGGATATGTACTCGTATCCATGCCATCTACAAATTTCATTTGCTATTCCTTTAATCTTGGTAACAAGCAAAAAAACAAGCTAAAACCTAAACCTAAAACCGCGAGAGATAGCAGATAGCAGATAGCACAGACATAATTAAATTTATTTAAATTTTTTATATCTCTCTATCTGCCGGTGTTTGTCCCAGCAACAAGCAAGCAATCCAGCAAATAAACAGAAATCCCTGTTTTATGGCCTTAATGATACGCTTTTTATGGGTCGTCACGGAAAGTGTCTGAATGTCCTGTCTGCTCTTCCATTGCCATGCCATCAAATTGTTTAAGCAAACATAAAACTTTACAAATGCGAGAAAAAGAATATTTACTGAGAGAAATTTCCTTTACAGTTGAAGACATAGGGCGGAGTAGGAGGAGACGGTTCTCAGAGCTCATTACAGCCACAAAAACCAATATGCTTATTGCTGTTTGCCACACTCCTGCCTCCTGTCTGTCTTTCGGTCTGTCTGTCTGTCTGTTGGTCGGTCTGTCTGTGTCTGGGGCTATAAAAACTGTTAGCGTAAGCGTAAAATGCTTTCAAGTGCTTCGCAAATCTAGCAAACCTCTCCCAAACCAAACCAAAACCAAAACCAAACCAAACGCCTGGCAAATCATCTTCTTGAGGGGGAATCTTGGCGTTGGATTTTTTCCCGTCTTCATTTCTAATGAGCAAAAGCAGCCATTGCGAGTAGGTGGCAGAAATATATGTACATTCCTTGGCCATCTTTCTTTCTTAACTTGGCCCAAAGTGCCAGACGTGGGTGGGAATTAACAAATGGAAATTTGTTTTGTGGGGTAATTTTTTTTTTTTTTCTGATTGAAGTGCGAATTATTGATAAGTGATAATGCCTCAAAGTATCTTAAATATTTACAACAATTTTCCACTGGAACATAGAGAAATCCTCAACGGATCATGTCTGGTTCTGCAATGGTATATACCGACGAAAAATTCAACAACTTTCATAGTCGATTTTTTAGACCTCATGAATCTCTTAAGATTTTCTTAATATCCTCATTAAATTCTTTCATGAATCCTAGATATTTTCTTTGACAAATACCCAAATTTCCTAAAGAAAATATTGTGATTACAGATTTTTTAATAAACTCCTTAATTTCCTTTGGAAACATTCACTATTCCCTCGTCAATGAAAGCCTCCAATGCCTTACCATCCATTTTTAATATCCTAAAATTTATATTTAAATGGATTTTCTCCAATATTTATTTTCAAAACTAAATTTTACCAATTTTCTCTGGACTCTGGACTTTTCTTTACTGAAAAGAAAACTTCTACTGGCCGAAAAGTTGAAACCCCCAACAAAACTTTCGCAAATGATACAGAGGAAGAGAAAGAGTGACTATCCCCGCAACACAAAACCGAAAAGCAACAGCAAATTTGCTACCAAAATGTAATGCCCCCAAAAGCGGCAGAGCCAAGAGAATAGGGTGCCTTCCTTCCCTTTCAGAAAACTTTAAATTATTTACAAAATGCACTCACAATACACGAAACACGAATATACGAGTACCAGTATATACACTACTGTGGTAGTAGGGCACATTGTCCCCAAGTTTTGTACTCCCTTTAGGCCACAATGCAGCTGCAAATATTATTTATTATTTCTGCTGCCGCTGATGCTCTGGGGATCAGTTTTCGGGTGTGTGATTAGCCTTTGAATCGAACTATAAATAAGCTGAAAAGTTTTCGCACTGATTCGTTGACAGAACAGAATCGAGTGAATAATATTTGTTTAAGAATGTTCTACTTTTTGGCACACATTGCGATTGTTTAAGCGATGAAAGGATTACACTTTGGAATATTTTTAAGCTGAATCTGGTTGGAAAATTGTCATTTATTCAATTGATTTTTTAAGCTTTTTGATCAGTTTTAAACCTCAATTGTAATGCACGAGATTTTGTTGATTTTTTGGCTTTAAAAGCGTACAAGATGTGGTTTTAAATTAGGAGATTTGTGATCTTTTGCCAGATATGATTAAAACAATGATAAATGGTATCTAAAGTATTGCTTAATTGTCAAAACATTTTTTTTAAGTTTTTTTTAAATATTTCCTTATTCTCATAAAAACGTTCTTTTTCTATATTTTATCTACATTTATTTTATAAGAAATACTATCTTTAAATTGTATATATAAGTAAATAAGTCTCTGAACTAAGTTAAGTTTTAAGTTAACCCATAAATAAACCATAAATAAATGCCATAAAATATAATTAAAATATCAAACGCGTTAAACGGGAATAAAAAATATGATAACACAGCCATTATCGTCGCGCGTTGCGTTCGCGTTCCGTGTTTCGTTTCGTTTCGTACTAACCGAAGGTTCTGCTGCCCCGTTACAGATGCAAATTTTTCGGATTTTCCATATATACAATATCTCACACGTAAGTCCCTGTTGTGGCCTTAGGTACAGTCCCGCCAGCCACCGGCCACCGGCCACCGCCATGCAATTTAAATGGCGCGTAATATTTAATTTCAATCAAAACTCACTGCAGAAAAAATATATATATGCAAAAAGTGATACATAAATCGAATTGATATGTTGGGTAAACTACTTTACGTTCTCCGGGGTTGTGGACTCTGATGCTGCCGCTGCTGCCTCGTGCTGCATTGGGGCAACATGCACATGACAATATTTTTGCTGCTTGTTTAACGTTTCGTGATTTTTGCCAGATTTTTAATGCCATGCATCTGTTTTCGAACCCCCTTCACATTTTCCCATTTGCCCCATTTCGTAGCTGTATCTTTTTCTCTTTTCTTCTTCCGTGCCACTCGTACGAGTACGTGTGTGTGGACAAACAACATGCGACATTGTATTGACAGCATATTGTGACAAATATGTAAAAAGAATATACGGGAAAAACCCACACCAAAACAAAAACAAAAGAAGAAAGAAAAACCCAGCCAAAAAATAAACCAGGAAAGCAAAACCGAAAGCATACAGAAAATGATGGAAATGCATTTCAAGTGCCGAACGAAGCTTTAAAATCGACTGTCTGTCGTTCTGTCGTTCTGTCGTTTGTCGCCTACTTAAAACAGTTGCTGCTGCTGCCCCAAAACGATACGATACGATACGAGTATCCCCAACACACAGCAGCCCCACAATAGTATCTCTGTCTCTTAACCAAACAGAAAAGCTCTCTTCCAGAGGGGGCTTGAAGTTTTGCTAACACTTTTTGGAAAACTGCAGTTTTTCCAAGAGTATTTTTCGAGTATTTTCAAGAGAAAATTCAATAGAATTTAATTCAGTTTAGAATAGAAAATGTGTTCTAGTTTTTGGAGTAGCTTTAAAATCAATGAATGTCTGCTTTTTAAAGAATCCTGAATAAAACTAAAGAATACCTGGTGTTCTAGTGACAGCTTCCAAGAAAAAATCTATGGAAAAAAGAGTTTCCTGTTTTTGTAATTGCCACATTTGAACATTTTGCACGTATTTTTGTGGAGTTTAATTGCCTATTTTTTAGACTGGTATATCAGAGATTTCAAAAGACCAAAACTCAGGCAACATTCAGCCAGGTTTCAGGTGCTTCAACTTCTATAAAACTTCTATAAACTTTTTGAAGAAAACCAGTTCCCAGTAATTGTCTCTTATTCCATTGAAATACCCACACAGATATGGCATCTGAAAATCTGCTTAGCAAACAAAACCCAAACCCCAAAAGCACCAGCAAAAATATATGTATATTAAACCCTCATCCTGCCTCAAAAGTCTGAACCCTTAAAGAAGAAACCCTTGATATTAAACCGCTTTGCCATGTTCTTTTACGACCCCTCCACAGATCCGCCGGAGATCATCAGGAAGCCACAGAATCAGGGCGTACGAGTGGGCGGCGTTGCGAGCTTCTATTGTGCGGCACGCGGTGATCCGCCGCCATCGATAGTCTGGCGCAAGAATGGCAAAAAAGTTTCGGGTAAGTTTTCGCATTGGCTTCCTCTATACACACACATATGTGTGCATGCAAAACCCCCCACTTAACGGAATGTGCTTTACGCAGGAACACAATCTCGTTATACGGTGCTGGAGCAGCCCGGCGGGATATCCATATTACGGATTGAGCCAGTGCGAGCGGGCCGTGATGATGCCCCCTACGAGTGTGTGGCGGAGAACGGTGTGGGCGATGCCGTTTCCGCAGATGCAACTTTAACCATCTATGAAGGTAAGTGCCATGCTGATATCGATATTTCTCCTTACGGCTAAGCTGAGCCCATCATCAACATCGTCAAAAGGTGGTTATTATATGCGGGGTACCCATTGGGTATACGGATTGGAAAGGGGTATATGGTGTGGTAGACACCAGATGAAACCGAGGACTGTGAACTACATTTGACAGTCATTCCACGTATATGCCCCAGAGATGAAGAAAAGATTCTAAATAAGGAATACAAAATTATCACTAATTTTAACAGCTAGAACATCCACATTGGGCTAGTTTTCTATGCTCTGGAGATAGAGGAAAGGTTGTGGAAATGGGGAAATTGTCTACAAGTATTCAAGAACCATTCGAATATAATGATTTTCATATGAAAATTAGGATACTTGGAACCCAATAAATCCCAAATAGATTATATTCCATCGACTGCACAAATCAATAATTTTAAAGAGAATCCTATAGTCTTAACATCATCTATATGCATCCTACTTGTTTATAGCTGGAAACTGCAGCTTCCTAATTGAACTCCACTCGACGGGTGGTGCGGTGGAGCCACAGCAGTCAAGGGCTTTTGCGGGCCTGGCGCTGAAGGAGGAGTAGGGGGAGGAGTGTGATAGAGCGACATCAAAAGTTTCGGTTTTAGTATGCGACGCAATGTAAACGAAGTTCATACATTGATTTTGAATTAAAACTGGGTAAAGAACTTGGCGTAAATGCTAAACTTTCGCCCCCACCCCCAATCCCTACGAGTCTTCTCCCTTGTGGGAGAGGAGGGGAGCTCTTGGGGTGGGATGGGGTGGTCTGCTCGAAAGTTATTTGCCAGCTTGTTTGTGTGGCTTAAATTACTTGCCAAAATTTACTTTTGCTTATTTACAACTGTGCAAAGGATAAAGTTTTTTGGTCTCTCTCTAAGCCTAATCAAGTCTGTGCCAGAGAGGAAACGGATGGGAATATCGAGAGGGAGGACGGAGCAGGGGGAGGGAGAAGGTACTGAGGATAGTCCTGGCAATTGAACTAATTTGCTTAAACTGAGAGCATGGCCGAAGTATTTATAAATTTCCTACTCGTTTTTCTTTCACAAATTATAAACAGCAAGCAGCCAGAAAGTTCAATAACAAAAATCTCTGGAAAATGGGGGGAAATGTACAACTTTTAATGAGATTAAAGCAGCAAATTATTTGGTAAATCAACTCCAATACAAAATGCATATTGATCGATACGCTCTGTGGGTGTTTGAGCTCATTTAAAAGGGATTCCGAAAAAGGGAGTCGATTGAGAAACTAATTAGGAGACTTTGATTGTGGGTATTGGCCTGCAATTAGAAGTCTTTTGAATTGAATATTAGATATCTTTCTATAAGTTCTATATTGACCCAATAAATACTTTTAATTCGAGTCCTTTCCTCTTTAAAAGTATGAACTCTTTTGCTGTTACCTTGGCCTGCCTTTTCGACTCCACGTGTCTGTGGCGGCACAACTTTTACCTTCGTTCGCATGGTTGTTGGTCCTTTGGCTAAACTACACTAATTACTTCCCCTCGTAAGGGTCTGTGCCCCTCCCTCCTACCGTACTTTTTGAGCCTATCAACGACGCTTTGCTCGTTGCAAGCTGCCACAAATCAAATGCACACCAATTACGTGGCGCCAGAGTGCACATAGAGCATAATCAACTCGCATAATTAACAACTAAAAATGCAAACGTTGCCACCAGCGCCCTTCCACCAGGCCACCAGGTCGCCAGGCACCGCATAAAAAGACTAAGTGAGCGAGATAGCAAGGGGCTGTAGTGTGGAGTGTGTATCAAACAGGAATATGCTCGTTTTATACTCTTTTTTGATCGGGTGTTATGGGTTGTGGGCTCTACCTTCTTAAGTGAATGTTTAGATACTCGTATATGAATTCAATCAGAAAAAATCAGATACAGATGCAGATAATCAAGCACTAAGGAGGGAATTTTTTATTTAATTTATTGTTTATATAATATTTATTTATCTTGTAGAGAGGAGAATTTAAATATTTTTTTAAAATATTTTTTAATTATTTTTTTTTTATTTTTTGCAAGAAAAAATGTATGCATAAAAATTGTTTAAATTAATTTTTAATTTTTTATATTTTTTTTTTATTAAAATTTTTTAATATATTTTTTTTTTTATTATATATATTTTAAATTTTTTAAATTTGTATTTAATTTATTTTGGTTAAAATATTTATTCATTTTATAGAGATGAGAAACTGATGTTTTTAATATTTTTTTTACTATAATTTTTTATTTTATTATGTTTTAAATTTATAACTTTACTCGCAGAACAAAAATATAGCTTCCTACTTGAAAATATAGAAAAATTCCTCACATCAGTCTCTACTATTTCTAAAGAATGGTGTTCTAGGAAAATCTCATAACCAGAGACCTGCCACCTAGAGTATCTCCATGTTCGACTATTGAAACCCCGACGCACCTTCTTGTTTTGGTTCCTGGTTTTCACCTGATGATGGCCCTCCGCTGTTGCTGCAATTTTCACACATTTTGTGGTTCCCTTTGGCGGCCTCATAAACAACCAACAAACAACTGGCTAAAACAGCAGCAACAGCAATAAGAACAACTAGTGGAACTAGTAGAACAACTATAATAAACCCCGCTAAAATAGCTCGCAGACAGTACTAAATTATAAGTTAGAGCTGTAACTCCTAGGAGTCCCACGCTCTCACTCTTTTTCTCTCTCTCGGTGGCAAAAGTAGTGCACATTACTCATACGCCGCGTACATAAATTTAACCGAAGGCCCCAGCCTTTTGGATACGTAATTATTTTCCGCTTACAAAATGTCTGCCCGAAACACCTGGAAGGCGCAAACACCCACTGGAGGATCTGTTCGAGGGATAAATGTAGAAATAATAAACAGATACGAGAAAACCGAAAATTGCCTTAAAAATGTATAACTTCTGTGTACAACTTCAGCCAAAGAGATTTATTATCACACATTCCTGGGCTGTGCTTGTGCTGTGTTTGTGCCGCTTCCTAAAACCTCATTTGCTTTGGCACTTAATTAAAATTTTGTATTCCATCATAGAGACAGGAAGAGAGAGAGAGAGAGAGAGTCCTCGTATTCCTAGAAGGACTATGAAAAGTGGGTGAGCAAAACATTCAGCCAGAGATTTCATCCGAAAAAACATGACCGCCAGCCACAGATAACACAGTCACACAGCGATGAGCAGAAAGTTCTCTGAGGGGGCCACCACGAAAAGAAGTCCTCTAAAAGGGTAACCCGAATAGAACCTCTCTGAGGACGTATCTACGGAATGGACTCCACTGAGGGGCTACCGCCTCTGACTGGGACACTAGTACGACTGGGTAATAGGAAAATAATAATGCAGCTAGCAAATGGGAAGACACAGCATTATAATAAATACACCAAATAGAAAAACCCAGAGAGATAGAAGAGAGAGAGAGAGCAAGCGAGAGACTGAGAGCAGATGAGGAACGGGTGAACATCGGAGTAGAACGCAAAAAAAAAGCAACAAAAATTATCGCTAGCAATAAATTTAGTCAAAGCGTGCAGAGAACAGAAGCAATCAGCCAACAAATTGTAAACAGTAAATTTTACTAGCCAAGGGGTGAGGTCCCACAGATACACTGAGGGAACAAGGATATATGTAGATGAAATGGGACTCCAAAATATTATTGAAAGAACTTTGAAAAATAATTTAAATTAATTTGAATGGGACTTCTGAATTTTAGCAGATTGAGTGAGAAATTATTGAAATAATGATTGTAGCTGGTAAAAAATACCAAAAATCTATAACAATTGAAATGTTAACAATAATCGGATCTGGACATTTTTGATCCTTTTTAAATGAAACATACGATTCTTAACAAAAGATTCCAGCACAGAATTATCATAGGACCAAAGGCTTTATGGGCTGTGATTTTTGGATAGAAAAACTCTTTATAGCTGAATCTTTTGGTTGTTAAGCGATGATCTAACAAATTTTTGAACTTCCTATATTCCACCAACATGTTTTTATTTATTAGATCACTTGGAACCTCTCGAACGTACTCTCTTAGTCCTCCATTAAGTTCCCTATAGTCTTATCTTTTTTTTTAGTCATTGTTTACATTTATTCTACAATACCCTAAAGGGTATCCGAAGACCATCTAGGGAAAGTTTTTGGTTAGTAGCAGACATTCATTGGTTATTCCATTAACATAAAATTCTTTTATAGATCTTTGGATCAGAAGATGTAGGTAGAAAGGAGGGTTATCTTTAACCAGAAACAATGATTCTTTTGGCAACCCTTTCTTTTGGATTTCCAGTGTGAATTCCTCATTTAAGTATATGTTTCTCTCAGTGTAACAGACTGGTAGCAAGCCACATTATCACTAAATCGCAGGGACTAACGCAGTCAGTTAGTTAAACGTTTAGCCCATAAATACACACACATACACACACACACACAAAAAAGAAGCAAAAGCAAAAGAAATGGAGGATTCGTGGGCGGAGAACAAGAGGATGCTGCTGCTGCGGCGGTGTCCCGCCTCCGGTATGGAAATTTATACGCACCATGAAGAAGCGCCACAGAACTAATCTTTATTTCGATATTTGCATAAAAAACAAACATGTCAAAAAATATATAAGAATCCGCTGCATGCGGTTTTGTTTCCATTTTTTGGAGGAGGTGGAGGAGGAGTCGTGGGTGTGGAGTGCATAAAAGTGCAAAGGCAGAAAGGATTTACTGCATTTACCACACGCCTCCTTCAAGATATCCCTACGGGGAGACAGAGTCACGTTACTTGCAGGTGTTGCAAGTGCAATCTATTCTGGGGCTGGGGGCTGGGGGTCGGGGGTTGGGAGTGTGTGGCAGACACAGTGGTGTCGGCTTTTGTGGAAAGGTGTAATAAGAGCACACACCTACGGACACACGGACACACACATACAAACACACACACATTCATCTCTGTGGCAAGTGTTTTTGATCCTCGCTCTCGCTGCTTTAGCCTGTTGAGAATTTTGATTAAAAATGCTTTCACGTGAAACTCAAACGTGCCTCAGCGATGCCACGATGGGAGGTGGAGCGGTGGGGCAGTGGGGCGGTGGATGGCGGGGATGCTTCTCTGCATATGTGGGCTGGTGGCGGGCAGCGGGTCGGCTCTTTATTGGCATTCGGGGTGGCGCTTTTCCACGCTTTCCCGCGTGCGTATATGTGTATGTGCGTGTGTGTGTGTGAAAATTTTTACATTGAGATTTATCACACCCAAAAACAACAAACATACAGGAAAAAAAGGGTGGAAACTTTAACCGGATCGCGTGAAAGGGCGAACAACAAAAAGGTTGGAAAGGAAAAAAGTTATGCCAAAAGGAATTACAAAAATATATATGTATAAACTTGCCACATGCCGTGGAAATTAATTGCCAAGGTCCTGCTGCTGGCTGCTGCCATAGATAGGTAAAGTATACCACATAAATATATATCTGAAGAATTTCTTAAAGTTTTTTTGGTTTAATTTTGAGTTGTGGAATGTGGTTTAACTGAAAACATTTTTCACATTTTCAAAAGTTTATTTATCCGACAATCATAAAATTGAGTAAATATAATGAACCAATTTTTAAATCAGCTGTTTTTAAAGGTATTTTTGAATAAAATATTAAATTGAATACTATTTTATTTATTTCTTTATTCGCCAACGGAATTATTTGAGTCGCTGTAAAAATGTTTCGTACTAAAAACATCGATTGTTCAATTAATTTATAGTATTTTTTATAAAAATTTACATTATTTGCCTTGTTTCTGTGTTTATTCATTGAAATTCATTTGAAACATATGATCTGAAATTTTTTTAATCTAAAAGTATCGATAATTTTCTTAATATTAGATACTATAATAAGCTTTCTTTTGTACTTATTCATTGGAAATCTTAAGAAATTATAGAAAAAACTAGAAGCGTGCTCCCCCGAATCATACAAATTGTATATACCAAAACTATCGGTATTTCGATTAATGTATGGTATTTTTAATACAAAACTCTCTTTATTTCATTCGATTAAAACCAATTTCGAATGGAAAGCCACTGATTCTTGAATTCTATAATTTCCTTAAACTTTTCGATCCCTTTTTTCGTGTAATTTTCACAAGAAAACTCCTCTCCTTTGGTTTTCGTTAAAACATCTTTAATCAGAGCCTTAAATCTTGGAATATTTGTAGCCTCCGTGTTGATATTTTGTCTAGACAACAACAATAACAACAGCAACACAAACACCAACACCGCCACTCTGCTAATGAAAACCTCTTGCTTAACCGAAAAACCGAATTTGCTTTTCGGTGCAAATTGCAATAAAATCATCTGGAAGCCAATCTACGATGCCACAGAGAGGCTTGGGGTGGCAGGGGCGGTGCGGAATGGCGCGGCGCGCTAAAACACAAAACCCAAAACAATTTGCTTTTAAATTTGCCTGCCAAAAACCATTTTACCACCTCTAAAAGCAGGCAATCTTCTATCCTTTCTCCGCAACAAAACAATATGCCCCGTCGACGGGTGGAGGCGCAAATAAATTTCATTAATTGCCAGCCAAAAAAGGAGCCGCCAGGCGGATGGCATCGCTCTGCGGCACAGAGTCAGAGTCAGAGCCGGAGCCAGAGCCAGAGCCCCAGCTCGGGAGGAGGAGACAGAGAGAAAGGCATTCATTAATCTCACTTTATAGTAATAAGCGGCTTTGCTGGTTACGGTTACGTTTTTCTCTCTCGTTCTCTCTCTCTCTTTTTTGTGGTCGTGCCCCAAACGGAGTCGGGAGTCCGCGCTGGTGGACCATTAGTTGAGCTTGATTAAAACGGCGTTGGACTATGCCGCTGGAAGCTGGACGCTGGATGCTGTGCCTCCTTCTGCTCCTCCTCCTGCACTTGTTGCAAAGTCAAATGGCATGGGAAAACTTCATCCTTGGTTTTTCGGTTCGCCCGCCCGCTGTGGCCTGCCTGCCTGCCTGCCTCCCTCCCTCCTTCCCCACCACACATAGTAGACAAACATTGACAATACACTGGGCCGCATTTAACTGGCCAACGGCATCGACCACACAGCCATCCACAGCACAGGACTCTGGGTCTCCACGATCCACGTTCCACGTTCACGTCCTCATCCTTTCGACCCTTGGCACCGTTTGCGGTTCGCCTAAAAAGTCATATTAATAATGAAAATTCTACAGTAGCGAAAAGTTTAAATGGGCGAAATTTTGCAGAGTAGCTGCAGCACCAGCAGCAGCAGCAGCAGCCGCCCTGCAGCAATGCAGCTGTGGCGGCGTCAAGCTGTGCCACGGCATAAGGGAACCAAGAGTCCTGGACCCGAGCACCCCCTTTATACAATGAAGTGTGGTATGTGTTTGAAAGTTATTGGTCTCTCTGAGAGAAAGAGCTGTTTGTGTTTAAAATATGACAAAAGTCTGGAACTTAAAGCAGAAGGAACTAAGGGAAACAAAAGCAACCACATTGGGATTCTATTGGAGTTCGAAAAAGAGGTTTTATAATTGGGAATAATTAAACATACAAAACTATAGGCATTCTTTGAGTTTTAATCAAGGTATAATTACAACTGTCGGAAGTTTTGATAATTTTTTGGTACTTTAGAGCTATTTGATGACAAGACACACGTTTTCTTAGAGAAAAATAGCTTTAAATAAATTTGTATATCAGAAAAACAAGTTTTTTACAAGCATTTTAAAGGACTGTTCTTGAAACAATATTTTTAGAGATGTTTGTGCCATATTCTTGGAAAATGTGCAGCATTTAAGTGCCTCGTATGCCTCGGCAAAACATTTCATTGAAAATCCCGAATTTAAAGGTATAAATTCTAAAAATAGATATTAAAAAAAGTTTTCTGCAAACATATCTTGGGATAAATACATAAACCATAGTTCAAGAGTTAATTCTCCTCGAAAAAAACGTTTCAAATAATTGGCATTAAGACCCCTTGCTAAATCCATCTGTCACTCACTTAATCTTCATAAATTATATCCTAATAATTTTTACCATACAGAGGGACTTTATTTTCTGGGGATTTTACGGGTTGTTCCAAACAACTCCGAGCCAAGGCTGACTATTGTTGACTAAAGCTCAGTGATGCCAAGTGGCAAAAAATTAAAATTCAGTAAATTTCTCAAATGAATGTAAAGCTTAAATTCGAATTTAAAAAAAAAAATAATAAAAAATCGGTGTAATAAAAACACTCCAGAAGCATCGGACAAAACGAAACAGAAGGCAGGACAAAGAATTTGTTGAACAACAAGTCCCAAATATTATCCGTATCTTTATTTTTATTCTATTTAGGGACACAACTCCCATATTTCCACACTCATTTGTAATTATATAATTATTTACATATCGCTATTTACGTTTTTCTTCCGTTGATGATATAAAATCCAATCTGAAATGAACAGCTTACTAAATATTTCATTTTCTTTCGCGAGAATCCTTGACCTCAATAAATGGGAAAGGGGTAGGGCATCGCTCCTGGAAAATCATGTCGTATGCTGCGAAATTAGATTTAGTTTTATTTTGTCTTTCATACTATTATTATTTTAAACTCACGTGGCAAATTTAATTCCTTGCGCCTGCAAATCGAGGCTTCGAGCAAGCATTGGTTCATAAAGGTACTACCCCCTAATACCTTAGATTTACCATCAATCGCACAAAGAGGCTTATCTGGTAATTTGCATTCTTTGTTATCACAGATAGTAGTGTGATCAAAACTATTGACCCCTAACGTGCCCAAAGCTTAAACGTAACAGAGAAAACGTAATACATTTTTGAAAGTGAATGCCTTCAAACTCACCAATTAGGGAAAGAATCAAGAGGACCCTCATGACGATGCTTAGACGTTGGTATATGCCCACAGTATGAATATTTTTAGGTTTCATGCAATGTTTTTACAGAGCAAGACTAAAAGGCACAAAATCTATAATTTTCCATGCAGTTAAATAAAATTTCAGTCTGCATTAGCAGATATATTTGTTTGGTTGTGTGTTCAAAATCTTGAATTGTCAATTCTCGGTACAATCACCAACTGTTTTTAAGTAAATATTTCGACTCTACTTTTATACCCGATACTCAGTCAGTATGGCTCCTCTTCGCCAGAGGGCGCACACACTGTACTACGAAGAGTGTGTGTGAGAGAGAGAGAATGATTAAGCGTATACTTCCGCATAATCTACTTTCATTTGAGAAATTCACACAATATTTAATTTTTGTTTGCCATTTGAAAAATTTACTAAATTTTGGCATCACTGCGCGCTTAGTGTGACCACATCTTCATAGCAAACAGCTGATTGTCAGTTGTCAGAGAAATTGGGTAAATAGGTAAACGGAAAATATACGGTATAGAAGCGCAGATATCAAGACTGGATATTTTAGAATAATCCGGCATGAAAACAATAGTCAGCCTACTTAATCTCCATTCGTTACTATATCATAATCTAACATTTAATGCACTAACTTTTGCAGCAATAAATTATGGAGCGGACTGTAATAGAGAGGGAATGCTCTTCAAAATTGAAACCAATTAAATGCACAACCCACTCGCTTCGCGTGGCACACATTTCACTTAATATGATTTGTGCTGCCAAAAAGCCATAAAGTGCCGCAGCTAAATTGCAAAAATATATCAAAAACTAGCCGCCATATATACATATTCCGCATATGTGTGTGTGTGTGTGTGTATATATACTTATGGTTATGACTGTGGAGGGAGTGTGGGATGGGAGCGTTGCGTGTGACGTAAATATCAAACGTCGTCGTCTTAAATCGTTGGCTGCCATAGAAGTACTACAATATACTCGTAATGCAGCCATGAAACCAGAAAATTCTCATCAGAAAATGATTGGAAAATTGAAGGAAAAGCGAGCGAGCGAAAAGCTAAGCAAAGAATAGGCTTACGAGTAAGGGAAACCTATATTTGGAGATTAGCCAAGTTTATTTCTGAATAATACATGAAAAATGTAGGTGGCGGGAAGAGAGAATTTATTTTGCTCTGTGTGCTTGCCTCTTTGGCTTTCGTTCGAATTCATTCGATTTTTCTTCTTCTAATATATTCGCAAAATGCATTTGAAATTCATCAGAAGAAGGTAGCAGCATCTAGAGGGATACTCACATGACAAGTCAATATCTGGCTTGCCCCACTTCGGGGCAGGCAGGCGGGAGGAAGGCAGGCAGCCTTTTCCAATCATCCTTGCAAGTGCAAGTCAGTCCCTCTGGCCCGCACTCCCTTCCTGTCTCTCTTCCGGTCTCTATATATTTTTTGGTTTGGTATTAAAGTTTCAAATGTAATGACGTTAAATAAAATTGGAAGCGACTTAAAAAAATTGAACTTTTATTGGAGCAGCAGAAAATGAAAAATAAATATATGAAAAGTGAAAATGCAATCTTTACTAAAAGTTTTACATGCAATATACACGAGTATTCTCTTAAGCTTCAGCTTGCCTTTTTTCGTGGCAAGTTCATCATAATAACAGCCAAAAACGATGTGCAACACGCTGTCATAGAGGGGGATGAGGAGTCCTGCAACAAAAATGATGATGAGAGACCATTTTTGACGCATTGCAGTGTGTGTAATATATAAAAGAAACGAATAACTTTCATATGTGAAAGAAAAACTATCTCAAGAAGAAGTGTGTCATGTAGCTGCAGTTTTGGACTGCCTTTTGCACAAGGTGTAAGATTGCATAGATAAATCATCAGAGAAGCCAAGTTTTGAGTCCCTTTATAGTCAAATTTGTTGGGTTTTTAAAATGAACTTGATTTATCTGTGGGTTAAAACGCATTTGAGGTTGAGTTTGATCCTAGAACAGGGCTTATGAAGGCATTTAAGTAAAGATATGTTGTAAATAAGCAGATAAACGTAACTATCTTCATATCAAAACCCCCATTGTTTTACTCCATCAGGTTTTTCCATTGAATTAACTCGAAAAATAGAGCACTTTTCAAGCCAGTCATCAGAGCTGTCGCTTATCCCCCATTCCGTTCTTTTCTTTCCGACTCATTAAGGTGATTAGCAAAACTTTCAGTTATTCGCCAGTTTGTCCCAGTTCTCTCAACATTGGACTGTTTTTCCACTGTCAACTTATTTCAACCTCCATTTTCCGCTCTACTTGAAACTTTAATGCCTCTCTACCGCTCACTGAATTCCTCTATTTTTGCAGCAGTCATACATATATAATAACTAGAACTCCCCTCCCCCCATAAGCAGGCAATGTTTGTTTATTATTCGTACAACCGCGCATCGCGATGCATCGGGGGGATACAACGATAGAAGGAAAAAAAAAAAAAAGCCCGAGACCCTGGGAACAGAGAATATTTCTTAAAGCAAACTTTTGTGGCCGCGGCTTTTGTTTGTGTGTTTGGCTTTGGCTTTTTCCTTTGGCTGTTTTTCCTCTCTCTTTGTTTGGGAAACTGCATTTCCCAGTTCTTTGTTATTCAGCGGCAGCAGCTGCAGCCGGAGAGCGGGAATAGAGAGGAATAGAGACCCCAAACAATGCCGTAGATGAAGTCCTCGTGGTGTGGTCTCTTGTGATATTTTGCGGTTATATTTTGGATTTCTAAATAATAAATGCATTTCCACAACACGCACACATACACAGGCACAGGCGCATACATACATGTCATGCACTGGGGGAAAAGTGGGAAATTAAAAATAATATATACCATAATAGAGCTTATAGAGCATAATAGCCGCTAGAGCTATCAAATTTTGTATTTTTTAGAATTTTTCAATCCTAAGGAACGTAAAGTTGTGCAGAGAAAAGGTTGTATCTCCACAATTTTAGAGTTTTAGGGTTGAAATTTTCATAATTGATATATACAACCCATTATCTACCTAAATGAATAAAATCATTAGAATTGGATAATTTATACCCTGAAAAATGGGTTTAGAAACTATAAAGAATATATCCCAAAAATTAATTCAAGTTCTTAATAATCTTAATCACAATTTAGGAGAGTTGCCGAATTAGATCTATCAAATATTGTATATATATTTCTGTGGTGCTTACGCGGGCAAATCTCTTGTGGCATCCACAATTTTAAAGCAATGTTGCTCGTATTTGCTTGATTTATAGATAGAACCATTATTTACCAAAATGCCAAAAGTCCTACCAATCGGATAATTTTTTACCCATAGAAATCCTCATCTTCTTTCCCTCTTTTATCTCTCAGTGTAAACTTTTCATTGGGTGGAAAGGTGGAAGATGGTCCTGGGTAAAATTCCATTTGCTCATCTCGTGTTTCGTGAAATATTTTGCACTTCAACAGTCAAATGCCTACAACTTAATCAGACATATTTCATGATGCCACCGCGATGGATGGCTGGGGGTTGGTCGGGAGGGGAGGGGAGGCTTGCAGGAAAATTAGATGTGGAGGCGGAGGAAAGGACATACATATACACCTTGTCGTGCTCCTGACATGACTTGACATACGATGCCACTTACGATATGTCTTTGTTTTCCTTTTGTTTCATTCGAGTTTTCCTTTCGGTTTCGGTTTTCCTTTCCTCACTTCGTGCATTTGTTTGTTCTTCTGGGGCCTGCCTGCCGTTTGCCGCTTGCCGTTTGATATCTCAACTTTCGGGTGGCGCGTGGCTTTGGCTTTGGCGACACTTGCCGCATTGTAAATCGTGTGGCACACTCTCTTATCAGCGACAGAGACAGACAAGGGGACCTTCGACTTGTCACAGGGTATCACCTTGCCCCCCACCAATCGGACTCGCTCTCTCTTTCTGTTTATTTATTTATTTTTTTCATTACATGTGTAACAAAGTCTTGCATTTGCTTTGAGCTTTGAGCTTGTCACACATTAAAAACAAACCCAACAGAAAAAAATGTATATACATTTGGGGAACATGGAAATTTGTGTGTGCTACTGCTCTGGTGGGTATGCGCTTCAAAAGAAGGGTATTTTGATGTGTCCACGACACAAAAGGAAGCATTTTGAACTCTATAAAATATATAAAAAGAAATCCTCTAGAATGGATCATTATATCATGGAATAAATCGGTAGAAAATGTAGTTTTTGTGAGCGAAAAAACCAAATAGAGGGGCGCTTTAGATCGATGTTTATAAATCGATATTTTTAAAACATATATCTTTCATAAAAGCCTTCAAATTTGAAGGGTATCTAAACCTTCGGCTTTGTTTTTAATTTTATTTGTTTTTTTTTTTTGGTTCCATTTGTTTTATTTTTTTGAAGCGTACGCTTTTCTGCAGCCGAAAAAGTTTTCACTTATCTGTCATGTGGAGTTGGGTTTTGTGTGGACTGGACTCTGGGCTGTGTGTTTGTGTGTGTGTGAAGGAAGCAGGAGGTCATCCTTTGTCAGGCATTTGACATGTGGCATAAATCGCGTAAAAAACAATTGCAGAACGAGTGCAGATGCTTTGAAAAATTATTTTGTGGGGCTTGTCAGTGATACGAGGATGTTAAAAAGCCGGCAATAAGTCAAGGGAGATGGGCCTCCAAACAGAGCGAAAGGCAAACCCCGAAATATATCACACTGAAATATTATACTTCCAGGGCTATAGATGGATCCATCTTGGGGCTTAATTAATAATATGCATGCGTTTTCGACAGGAAATGGAAGATGTGGCTTAGCTTTTTCTAGAAAATCTATATGGGGGAAATAAACCCTGTCCAAATCATTTTGGTTTATCGACTGAAGACATGTTATCACCGAAAAATCCTCCCCCTAAAAGGCAGGGTCCGTAAACATTGTGTTTAGCCGGCATTTCCTCTCATAGTTTATCACTTATTCTTGCCGCTCAAATAATTTTAGCTTAGCTCATCGATTCGCTTCGCCTTCGACCTTTTCTCTACTTGTTAGCCAAAGTGTTGGGAGCTCAATGAGGCATGCAAAAGGCTGCCCCACAGAGTGACCAACAGAACTGCAGAAAAGGAAAATGAGAAAAAAACGGGGCGCTTGGCAAAGGGCAAGACCTATCCAAATGTCACTCTGCTTATCACATATGAAATATCACATAAACTAAATGTCAAAGCCAACAGAAGGGTTGCCAGGTTTCGATCCCCCGAAGGGACTTTTACTCGTATGATTTACGATGCTGTGCGAGTATTTCTGTTTGTTTTTTGTTAATGCAAAAATCATTGTTAAAAAGTTAATCATTTGCTGCTTTTGTTTTTTCTGTGCCTCTGCCTCTACTTTTTCTACGATGAAAAATGGTCTAAACAAGTGACTGACATTTCATTAAAAAACGCCCAAGCGAAAGGGAATCCGGAGAATGCTCAACACTTACACAGTCAATTGCACAAATCCTGGCCAAGGATTCCCGGGGCTCTCTCGATTATAATTTAATCTAGTGTGGTATGTGTGACAAAAACGCGTCTCTCGGAGAAAGAGAGACTCTGCGACGTGACGCACAAAACATTTCCATTTTTCACATGATGTTCGCAGCAGCAGCAGCAGCTACTCGGTAGCATCTGTCATTCAACTGAAACAGAGAAAAGCTGTGGAAACAGGCGAGGGTATGGCATATGAGATACCTTGTAGTACTTAAGAGATGAAAGGAAGGGTGATATTTGGAAGATATAGCTATATCCAATATTATATTGGAAGCAATAGTCCGTTATAGCTATATCTTGAGCAAGAATTTATATAGTATAGACCCTCTCATACGCCTCTCTCTTTGGTTACATACACGCCTAGGAATACAATACACCCTTGTAGCCCTTCAAGTACCCTGTGCAAAAATACTCGTATAAGGGACTAGAACGAAATAGAAGTGTCTGTCATTTTTATAAATAACATTTCTCCTCGCTCTGTACCTAGTACGAGCATATGCAGAGCAGAGGCCAGCATAGAGATAGATACAGTGGGGATTGTGGGGAGTGGGGAGTGTGGTGTGGGGGCATAGCATCTGTGTCATTGTCACAGTAGATCTTAAAATAAATGTCGAAAATTCTCTAGTATCATAACACTGCCGCCTGCCCTGCCGCATACTTTCAGGGGCCCGAGCAAATATTTTTCGGTGCCAATAAATCCTGCTGCCTGCTGCCTGCTGCCTACTGCCTACTGCCCTGGCTGTAATTAAAGTAATTGCAAATGGAATTTCCCTCCTTGAAGGTGGCGATTAAGCCATTTATGCCAACGGCAGCGGAAAAATGTTAAGCACTTCTTTTCCTGGTGCCTGAACTTGAATTTGTGTGAATCTGTGGGTGCGAGAGAGCGAGCGAGGTGGTTCCTTCTGGCTCTGGGCTAATTAAAGCATTTTGGTTAAGGGTAAACATCAGCAAACGGAAATTTCGTAGTGGAATGCGCCCAAATGATGATGTTTGTGGGGGGATATTTTCGGTATTTTCGGGTCAGCAAAATGTCTGGGAGTTTCTCCTCCTAACATGTGAATTGTGGCCTCAAGAGGCTTTTCTTTTGAGCTTTTCTTTGAAGCAGGGGTACTTTGGTGTCTAATGAAGCTTATACATGAAAATGTAATCAAAAAAATATGCACAGATGGAGATTTCTCTGCCGTTTTGAAATGCCCAACTTCGATGGCCCTAATGGTGTCTTTAATGGGTCCAAAAGTGCTGGAAAATTACAGATTTGTGTATGATTCTTATGTGGGTTGATACTCGTGCACTCTCTCTGCCATTCGTCTGTTTCATCATCTAATCAGCAAACATATTTTTCTAGGACAGGTTCACTGCTTAATTGCTGGAAAAACAAGCCAGGAAAAGGTTTTAAAGCTGCCAATCGACTATCAGACTATCCTTTGTCCACAAAATAGTGTTTTCCACACGGGAACCATCGGTAAAAATTGTTTCTTTGATTGGTTTTTTCTCTTTTCTAATATGAGATACAGTGAAATTTGGTTGTTTCTTTTTTACAGATTTTCTATATTTTGTTCTTAAGTTTTTCTTCCAAAACAACCAGAAATTAAAGTTTCAAAATTCCTGGCATTAATTTGCCCTTGCCTTAAAATCCTTTGCTCGTCTAAATACACAGGGTATTCTCTATGAAGAACGTCGGAACTGGCGTTTAAAATCCTTCCGCTCATTATAAAGTGCAGTGCAGAACATTAACCACATCTGCTGGCGGTGGGCGGTGGTCGGTGGTTGGTCTGACGGTCGGACGGTGTCGCTGGTGTTGTGTCCCAGGCTGCTCCTCCCCCTTCAGCTCATATGGCGGCCACACAGAGCCAGGACTCTGCCATACACACACACATTGTGCTTTTCATAATTTTTCCCGCACACAATGCAACGTTACTAGCCTTGAGCTGCTGGCGCTCCTCCCCTCTTCCTCCTGAATGTGCTCCTGCTCCTGGTGCTAGTGCTCCTCCTTCTGCTAGTGTTCCTCCTTCTATTGCTGCTCCTCCTCCGCTTACTCCTCCTCTTCGTGCTGCTGCTTTTCCTCACATGTGCTGGCTCTTTTCCATCGCCATCTTTTGCTTACAATTAACCTCAAAAATGAGTTTCCATTAAAAATGCCCCACAGTCATCGATGTCTGTGTGCGCGTGTCTGTGTGTGCCACTCTCTTCTGCTGTCGTTGCATTGTTGTGCTCTGTAGCTCTGGCTGTCGCTGTCGCTGTAGCTGTAGCTGTATGTGTAGCTGTCTGTGGCCCATTCCCTTCTTGCAACTTGCCACAGCAACGGCGACAGAAACTTTACGACAGCGCCACGTGACGTATGTTGAGCTGTCAGTTGTGTTTAATGTTCTGCATAGTTATTTCTTCCCTTCTTTTGCTGCTTTTCGTACCCTATTTTTGCTTACTTCTGCTTTTACCTTCAGCGCAGGGAATGATGTGTTTAGGAGGAGAGAGAGACACCGGTGGTTCTCTTAATTGGGAACTAAAAATGTCAAATGGCTTGGGAATATCCTCCATCATTGGAATAAATATTAGAGTACCTTTTGGGTATATCTCTTTGTTTTTCCTTTAAAAAATGATAGTAAAACCTTTTAATTCCTAGTGCATCCCTCACTTTGCCACACAATCTTTCTCTTTTAGTTGATTTTTGCAACATTTATCTTTTATCTATTTGGAATTTTTGCAATTTCCTTGTGCAAATGTCCATCGCATTAATAATTTCAACGCCATTCGTCTCGGGGAATGGTCATTCGAGGGCACAGAAAAACAATTAGACACTCGATCGCACTAATTGCTTGGACATTAATACTATTGATTGCCCCTCCGCACACAGCCAATGCTCGAATGCCTCGAATGCTTTAGAGGACTTGCATCCACCCGCAGCTGCGCGCAGGGAGAAGAAGAAGGATGTGTGGTTCTGTGCTGTGCTACTGTTACGACCACGTTTTGTGGCAAAGGCAAAGTCTTGACCACTTTGAAATTGAATTTTAAATTAATAAACGTTGCGGTTGCATCAAGAATTACAAATTTATATGCATCGTCGTCCTTTCGTTTGTTCATTTCGTCGTTTCGTTGTTCTTCTCGCTCTGGAGAGCGGTTCCTGCCGTTGCCGCTGCCGCTGCGGCCGCCTTCGCCGCGTTCCCAGGTTTCCATTGTGGGGCCCAAATCTATGCACATTTTTTTGTGTGTTGGCCAGACCGCACTCCTGCTCCTGTTCTTCACTCCTTCATTCTTTTCCATCTTGATTTTGTTGCCTTTTGTGCGCATACCCTGTAACCACAGGTATGTACGTATGTAAATTGGGGCGTGATGGAATGTAGGGGTGTTTTACTGGTGGCAAAAGGTATTCGTAGTAGACAAGAATTGGTAGAATCGGTAGATGTTGCTATACAATTGTTGAGAAGAAAAGGATACACGGATTGACTTTGAAACCTAACGCGATTATGGAAAACGGTAGTCACTTTAATCTATAGATACATATATATAAAGAGAAAGAAAGGGGTATTTATATTTTTATATAAATAATATTTAAATTACCTAATATTCTCCTATACGAATATCTCTTAAAAGGGTTTGTGAGATCTTTTTCAATAGAGATCAAGATATTCACTTAACACAAGCACTGGTATTTTTTTTCTTCTTCAAAGAATCATTCTTTACTGGTTTTTGAAGTGACATCTTATCGTCCTTTATGAAAAATAACAATCTAAGACCAGAATCGAGTGAAAAACTCTATAAAAAATCACAAAAAATTCCCTTTTCTTAAACAAAACTTTTATAAAATTTTCTGATACCTCCCAATTTCTTTAACCTAAGGAGCTTTCCAGGGTACCCTTTGACTCCATTTAAATCCCCCAGTGATTTCTTTTTTTCTGGCCTGCATATAAATCTTGGTTTTTGGCCGACTGCTCTTTCTTGGCCCACAACCCCAGCGCCCACCCCTTGTATGCAGTTTGTCCTGCCTTTTGGCCAGCGGCTTCTTGTATTTCTTTTCTATCGTTCACTTCTCTCCTTCTCTCTCTCTTTTATTCTATTCTTTTTTTTCGAAGATTTCTTTTCTGTACGTTTTTTGTTGCCATGTTTTGCTTTTGTGGTTTTAATTCTATTTTCGCTATAAATTGTTTCGGTACGCTAACATTTTACAAGGCGTCCAGAGGGTGCTTCACAGTTCCGTGGCTACTGCTCCTGCTACTCCTGCTGGCTGGCTGCACAGCCCTGTATCCTGTCCGGTTCGTGGCTGCATCCGTGTCCGTGTCCATGTCCTGGCGGCTCTGGCATGCAACTAATTACATTTGCATATCTATGGCAAAAGCGGGAAATGCGGCTTACCGATATATTTTGCTGGCCTAAAATAAAGATCTTTATACCCAAGAACTTTATGCCCGTTGCAAAGGCAAACCAACATCAAGCAAAACGTCAGAGCCTCCGACTCGACTCGACTCGACTGTCGCCGCAATCAGCATAATTATAAACTTCTTTTGCATAGTTTTACGCATTCGCTTTATGGGTAAATAATAAGAGAAAAGAAAACAAGAAAGAGACACGAAGTTTTTGATACCCTGGGTGAGGGCAAGAGTGTGAACAGTATATTGTTATAGTCTTCCGATTTATGGAAACTTTCGCTGTGGGAATGAATATTTGCATGAAACTGCAATGGTTAACGTTTTCTACGATTATCATGAGAAATCTAAGAGCTATCCCCATACAAAACTAAATGATATACCGTTCAGATATCGATGAACTAAACCTACTGGAAATGGTGAAGTTTTCTCCAATTTGAATGAGAAGTAAACTAGTTTTTCCCACCAAAACTATAAGATATATTCATGTATTTTTATTGGTTACTAATTCTTTACTCTCTGCAGCAAAAAGTAAGAGTATGGCCATAGTTTCAGTGATGGAAAAACGTTCTGTATATTCCCTTTTTAGTGTCGTAAATGCTTTATTTTCCTCTGCCTTTTCAAGGGTATCCAAAAACTTTGTCCATTGCCCAGCAAGCAGGCAATTAGTAATGCACTTGTCCAACCGAACTCTGGGATAATGATTGCCAGATAATGATGATGATGATGGAAACTCCTCCAAGGAACTCCTCATCTCGGCTCGTCTTCAACTGGTTTCTGGTTCTGACTCTGTCATTCGGACACGCCCCCATGCACGAGTGCCCCCTCTGTTGATGCTGCCTGCTGTCTGCTTCTGCTTTTCTGTGTTAATTAGTTCATAATTAATAAAAGAACTCGACTTTCTTTCTGTCTCTTTGATTGCCTCCAAGCTTTTCTTTTGTGTGTGTGTTTGTGCACGATTTTTAATTAAATGTTTGCCATTTGCCAGGCTCTAGCTCTTCCGCTGCCTCTCCCTCTCTCTCTCTGGCCGCTCTCTGGCAATCATTCAATAAATCGAAAGCAAATCTGAAGTGCTGAGAGAAAGGGTTGATTGTGGCTCCCATTAATCGGGTAATTTTTTAATAAATCCCTTTAGGATTATTTTTAGGTTTGTAACCTCTTCTCTTCCACCCACAAAGAATCTCTCCTTCGTATGGATTTCCATAAATTACAGATCTATTAGTCCATCAACATGTTCTATCAAGATCTATTACGTTTATTTGTTATTAATTTTGCTTCCAAATTGATTAAATGAGAGGCTTCCACACACATAGACATACACAAACAAACAGACAGGAATATATAATTAACAAACACAGACACACAGAACCCATGACATATGTGCGGCGCCACAGGAAACGGAAAAGCTAACCCCCCACGCGCGCACATGGCAGACCCCTAACGCATTTGGGGTCCGAGGAGTCGTCTCTGTCTACGTCTGCTCTCTGCTCTGTCTCCGTCTCTGTTTCCCCTGACACATATGCAGCCCAAAAACGCGGGCCACGAAAATTAATAAAGCTAAAAGCATGCTACCAATAATGTTTATAAATTTAATTATGTAAATGTCTGGGCCATAAAAAAATAACAGAAACAGAATCAGAATCAGGAAAAAAGGGAAAAAGGGAAACAAGAAAAAAATGTTAATAGATGTCAAACACAAATTGAAATGCAAACGTAACGTAAAAACATTCATACATGCGAGAATACAGAATATAAATATATATTAAATGGGGCTCTGGAGGTATAACTTATAGAAAAAGTGGAAGTACCAGGGATATCCCGAAAAAAACCCATACATCGATAAGAACTGAAGAGAGAGGATGAGCTTGACTGCCTGCCTGCCTGCCTGCAGCATGAAAATATTTGACTCGCATATGAAATTAATTAAATTTCCCATTTTCCACACGTTTTTTCCACGGCGCTGTCAGTTGAACATTTAATGTCCTTTGCTTTATGGTCGTTACTTTACCTTCACTCTATAGCGGCAGGATCTCGCTCTCTCCTCTGTCTTTTCCTGAACTCTCACACCCCCTCCCTCTTCCTCTCCCTGTGGTTCTGTTTGTCTGTTTTTTATATATAGTATTATTCGTTGTTTTGTTTTATTTTTTTGTTGCATTTTTGCATTTCCGTTTGGTTATTAGTTTTTTGTACAGCATTTCCGTGGCACTTTTTTATGTGTGCCATATGGATAGAGTTTCACTCTCTCTCTCTCTCTCTCTCTCTTGTTAAATGGAAATCAAGTCCTGGAGTCGGGTTTTTCAGTAGTTTGGTATTTTTATGATGTTACTGTCTTCATTTAAGTGATAATTAAAGTAAATAAATTATGGTTAAAGAAAGAAGAATTAGGACTAAAACATTTGGTTCGATTAGAGATGGTTTATGCAGTACTTTTTGAGGAAAAAAAAGGGAAGTAAAGTCTGGAAACTTAGGAGACATTATGGATAGTACTAGATAGTATTTATTTATGGATAATTTTATTCCATTAGAGCTGATTTTTTATTATATTTTCTAAGAAAAGAGGATATCTTAGATTTTTTTCCTGGTTTTTTTCACCCAGTTTTGAACATGCCAATGCTGAAAAAGAGCGTTATACCTAATGGAAATAATATATATCTCCAGATAATATTAATTTCCAAATAGTTATCTTCCATAAGAGTGGATATGCCCAAATAATATTGATTTCTAGTCGATTCTTTAAGCTGAGAAACAGACCTGAAACTATGAGCAAGCATAGACGCTCCTCGAACCCCTCTTCCAGCACAGATTTCATTCCAACAGACTGCTGTGCGGATTATCAGAGAGATATAAAAAGTGCAAGCATTCTGTGGCATACTTTTGTTGGGTTGCAATCATTTTTTATGCAGGGAGATCGAGTGAGAGCTGGAGCTGCCGTAACTGTTGTCATATGTCAAAGTGCAAAAGGTAGTTGCCATTATTTTTACCCCCTGGCCCAGCACAAGCCACAAACCAGCCATTCCCATCGTTCCCGACTACATTGTGTGTGCTTTTTATGAGCATATTTGCAATAAATAATATATATAGTACGTACTATACCGCCGGATGGAGAGGCAGAGACAGAAGCAGAGGCAGCGGCAGGGAGGCCCGCAGGCCTCGCAGAGAATGGCAATGAGAGGTGGGTGGTATGGGGTAAGGTTGTAGGGGGATGGAAAGACAGCCACTCAATTATATGGTGGTGCTGTGTTCTGTTCTGTCCAACGTTTATTACGAAATGTAATTATGCAACTTAATGCAAGTTCATTTCAATGTTTAACATTCCATTTACATATGAAAGATTTAATGCTGCCTGTCCCGCACTGCGCGTCCGAATGGGCACAAAAATGCCAACGAATTGAAAATTACATTGCAAACACACAATTCTCCACCAGCAGAGGGAGATGCGGAAAATCAGAGGATGGGAGAGATGGGGAGGAGCGCAGGACAACAACCGTAACAAAGGGCCAATTAAAGGGCTAACAATGTGCGTACCGGCACACACACACACACACACACACAGTGGAAGAAAAGTTTTTTAATTATAAGTTTAAATTCAAAAACATTTAAGCTTTTTCTCCCAAAAAGCAATGTGTGCGTGTCCATATTCCCGTATACGTGTGTTTGTGTGTGTCGGCGGCGCCGGTGAATAAAAGTCTGTTTGTTGGCCCATAAAAGTATGCTATAAAATGCTGTACACACACACGCGCGCCCGCATACATGAATCCTGCGGATGTGCAATTGTAGTGGTAGTGGTAGATTGTAGCTGTAGCTGTAGCTGTAGTTGTAGTTGCGCTTAATGGCCGGCATTGTTAATTGCGTAGCATAAATCTGTGCAGCAGGCAGCCGTCGTCGTCGCTGTGGCACATCTCGTTTGTGTGGCAATGCCAGTGGCACCGCCACGCCGCTCTATACACTTTATATATATTTTATAACCTTCGCTGCTGTCGCTGTCGCTGCCTCTACTGCCTCTGCCTCATATACCCTCCTGCCAATTGACCGATCCGATCCGACCACCTTTGACATGAAGCATACAAAAAGGCTTTCTCTTTTATTGTACCTTGGGTATGAAGGGTATGATGGTTCGTAACAGGTGTTTGCCAGGGACAAAGAGAAGCATTTGGGAGAATATACTCATACATCGAGTATCACTAATGATATATCTTTCATAGTCTCCTGGTTTGAAGCTGTTCCTCCTTATTTTTTATTTTTGATGCAGAAAAATATATAAGTAGGACTGAAAAAGAAGAGATATTAATAAATTATTTCTTCCATAGAAAATGTAGTCTTAAAAATCAATTATCTGCGCGAAAGGTTTGTTTATTCCTCAACAAAATAAAACCCTACCAAATTTTTACAAAATCCATAAGAAAACAGCACAGAAATTACCATTTCGCAAGGGTATCCATAGCCTCTATACCTTTTTTCTCTCTTTTACCTATTTGTTCTGTATTTTATTTTTCCTTAACAACAAACACAAATATAGTATAAAGCAGACAAATGTATGAGGAAACCCAGTAGCATGTTACATGTAATTAATTTCAAATTATTTATACATGAACGCCCAGCAAGAGGATGCTCCGGGACATCCAGAAGGCTAACAAAAGCAATAAAAAAAGCTGGAAAAGAAAACAAATTTTTGTGTGTGCTGTGTGGCACAGCCTGCGGTGTTTATGCCACATATCCTGTGTCGTCCCACTGTGTATGTGTGTTTGGCTCAATTAAATAGCCCTCTCGTCCAAACGTAAAGCAGCAAAACAGTTAATAAAACTACTGTAATTGCGTAACAGGGAAAAACTACTTTTTTAGTGGTAATATTAGCCGTGTAAAAGGTACACACTTTTCGATGAGAATTTCCATACATTTTTGCTGTGTAATTAAATGCCGTACATGAAAAAGTAGGTACATATTCATTTGGAAGAATGGGAAATTAATGTAGAGGGGTCCCAGGCATTAAACATTTCATCTTTCGATTCCATACAAGTTATAGAGCATTTTTGATGGCATTAAACACCTTGAGAATCAATTGCTTAAGCTCAAACTTTTCACCTTTTCCTTTATGTGTCTTTATTTTCCATTTAGACACTTTTGTATGGCTTTAAACAGCTTAAGAATCAACTTTTATGTCCGACTTGACATCAAAGAAACCCTTTTCTTGGAGAAAATTTATTAGAAATTGAATGCACGCCTAAAAGTATGCAGTGAAAATCAATGCTTAGAAAACTTTTAATTATTCTACAACAAAATTGTCTTATAATAATTAATTTCTCAATTCAATTAGCTGCTTAAATCATTAAACAAAATTTAATTCATATATCCTTTACGAAATTTAGAAAGAGCTTTATATGATTTATGAAACTTTTAAAGCAACTTCAAAATGAATGAAAAATATTGTTTTCCTTATTTCTATATTGTATAAATAATATAAAAACAAACGAAATCCCAGTTCTTTCAATCAAATAAACACGCTAGGCTCTCATGCCACCTACACATTTCCCTTCAGGCCTAATTTGAAGTCAATCTTAGCCACCCGGACTTGCCACTGCGGCTAATATACTTTTCTCCCACTCCGCAGCACCAGAACCTCAGTGGACATTAGATGGGCCCACAATATGGCTTGGTCAATAAACTGGAAGCCCAAACTCCTTCTTTTTTGTGCGGGGGAGTGGGCCGCAAAGTATTTATTTGTTAACTGGTTTAATGACGCCTCTGTGCACACAACAGAGCGAGCACACCGTATGGCCATTGCTCATAAAGTGCCTGCCACGCACTTAAAGCCTCAATTGTAATGCTCTGTCTGTATGGGTGGGCAATGTGTGTGTGTGTGTGGGTAAATCATGGCCTTTTGGCTTTAACCGTTAAACTGGGCAGCATTAACTGCTGGCCGGATGCGTGAATGGCCAGCGCCAGCCCTTCCCCAAACCATTACTCGGTACTCCCTTCAGGTATATCCCTCCCTCAGGTATCGGCCCATGGGCCAGCGGCGGCAGCCCCAACTGTATTTTGGCAGCAGCTGCGTTTCAATAAGCACATAATTGAATTCTGATCATAAATTTGCATTATGGCCAGAGCTTCTCTGGGTCTTCTGGCGGCTTTCGGCTTTGGTTTTGGGGTTTTCCCGCTTGATTTTTATATGGCAGGAGCCAGCGCCAGCGCCAGCAGCAACCAGGAGAAGGAGAAGGAGCATGTGGCTTATGTTATAATTTTACCCAAAACGCACATTTGGCAATCGGCTCGGAGAGGCTCCCTCCAGCTGGAGGTAGCAGATAGTCGTAAAAACGTGTTGTATGTAAATATTTGAGGAATGGCAACTAAATGAGATGAAAATGCACAAAAACTGAAATGAAAGAGGGAAATGGTTGCGGAAATGAGGTGTGTCTCTGGAGGGAGGGGTTCCATATATTGATGGAACAGATGTACAGATGGATAAAGCTCTCGACAAGGAGCTGTTCCCTAAAATACATCAGGAAAATATATCAAAAGCGATTCATACATGTTTGCCAAGTCAAAAAGTGTTCCATTCTATCGATATTTTACATAAAATTTGATTAAAATATCAACTGCAAAGCCCTATGTTTAAATATTTACTTTAATATTTATCGATTACCCTTTAGAGCGATATTTGTGCCATTTGTTTTGATAACTGACAAACTATTTGTTCTCTGTGCTCGAAAAAGCTTTAACACTCTATAGGTCGTTTTTCAGATAAACTTCGATGTTTGAATAAATTTCAATTAGCTGAAAAACATCATTAATTTTGTTATGGTTGCCTGAACAGCCCCCATAGTTGTGTCAATATTTAAATGCTCGAAAACAAATGAATAGTATTTAGTAATAATTTTAGACCCCACTCGTGTAGAAATTCCTGCCAGAAGGAGTCTGACCCCGATATTGCAGTCAATTACCAATTGAATGCAAAATATTTATTTATTTGCCTGCCTGGCTGCCTGGCCGCCTGATTGCCAGAAAACTTGAGCAATCTTAAGCAATACACTTGAGGTTTCTTCTTGATGTTTTTGCTCGATAGTCTGAGAGCTCTCCAATTGCTGGAGTATTCCCTCCATGGGGGCGGCGTGTCCGTAGATTGAAGCATTGATTGTTTTCAATACCGCACAACAAATGCGCCTGTCAAAAATTAATCACTTACACTTAGTACACACAGGCACACACACGCTCTCTAATGGATGGATGATATATAGTCACATATAATACATATACATACATACAAGTATTTATTTATGCTTGTATATGGACTTATAGACAATGGCCCTGTGTGCTACACGCATTTACAATTGAATTTGGCTTTCGTTATACTCTTCCACATGGTGGTATATCCATGACTTGGAGTAGGATGTTTGCAATGGAAGGAGTGAATTTATTGCAAGAGAGAGGCAGAGCGAGACTGTACTTAAAAAATGAAGAAAGTAACTGAAGGAGGGAAAGAGAACAACAAACAAAGCAAGAAGAAATCGAGAAGAAAAAAAAATAAACGAAAAGAAGGGAATAGAGAAAGAGCGAGAAGAGATAGAAAGAACAAAAGAGAAGAAAAGAAGAAAACAAAAGGAAAATAAAGAGAGAGAGCGATGGAGATGTAGTGAGAGAAGAGAAAATAATTACTTAAAATTGACGTTAAACCCTCCTGCTTAGCTGCAACCCATGAGAATCGCATAGAAAGGCGCTGTTAAAATGAAATTTTATTCAACAGTCCTCTGTTAGTCCGATGTTAAGTTAATGTTTGATGTTAATGTGTTTATTACAGAGGAGTAACGCAGCAACACACTTGCTTAGCTACCGCCTATGAGAAGCGCATAGAAAGGCTCTGTTAACATACTTTAACAGTCGTTTGCTATTTTAATGTTCATGTGTAATGCTAATATGTACTGTTAGTGTTAATCTGACCTATCTAATGTTTCTCTCTGATATCGGATCATAATATAATATAGCTGCCATAGAAACTATCTGTACCCAAGAGTATCTTACGCTTCGGTCACCAAAAGTCACGAGTCGTGTCGTTGTTTTTGCTGTTGATTCGATGGTGTCTGTGTCTGTCTCTGGCTCTGTTTCTGTGTCTGGGCCTCTGGTCTCCTGTCCAAGTTGGCATGTTGGCAATCGATGGCCCGCCTGGCAACTGGCAGGCGTCTGAAAGCACGCAATTTATTTTCATTTCTCTAATAGACTTATTTAGACAGAGCCAACGCCACGCCACCACCACCCTCCATCCGCCATCCGCCACATGGCTGCGGGTGAGGGGGCCGTAAATGGGAACCGACTGCCAATACATCTCCTGTTCCTCCGGCGTGTGTGTGTGTTTGGCTGTATCGTGATAAATTATTTGTAATTTATTAATTTATTTATTAATTTCGCCGTCTGCTTTATGTGTATTTGTTTGTCTGTCTCTCTCGCTCTTTGTTTTGATGTTTAGACAGAAAGTGAAAAAACTAACGCGTGATCTATGAGGGGAAAAATTGGGTCAAGCGGTAAATAGGTGTCTTGGTATTGATTAAAGAGGAATGGTGGAAGAATTTAGAGAGGCTTTGGATTTATTTGAAGTTAAATTAAAATTAAAATCAAAACGCTTATTGAATACTCACCTCCTGAGAAGGAATCACTTCTTTAGACACGTTCTAGGTATAGTTTTACGTGTCATACGCAACATGCAGCAGCTCTCTTCGGTCGGTCTGTAGTTAACTTTATTAGATCCCTACTAAAACTCCTTTGAACTGTTTTTCACCGTTTAAGATCTCCCTAGAAACATCCCTTTCTGGGGTCGGTACTCCTAATTTTACTGCCCCACCCATATATCACCGACTTAAGCTGGCGAAATCATTAATAAGACTGTCTGAGAATGTGTTTTGGGGGGTTGGGGTGGACTTGGGAGGTGTTTATGTGTCAAAATATAACGACTTTGCCTTTTTTATTGCATACCAGTTGGCGTTTAATGGTCAACACGCATGCAAGGCCAAAAAGCGTTTCGCATTCGGATTCGTATTCGTTTTGGTTGTCAACTCTTGTGTGTTGACAATACAAATGGATTTCCAATGATTTATTATCGCATTAAAACGCATTAGAATCGCACATAGATATATAGACGATAGACAAATGCAGTAAGGGATAAAGAAGAGCGAGACTTGTCCCCGCATACCTTCCAGGCATCTCTCTGTCTCTGGCACTTGCCCTCTATCTTTGGTTCTGTGGGATGGTCCTCTATCTTTCTGGCATCTCCCTCTCGATGGCATTTTCCATATATTTCTTTCGCTTTCGCCGTTGCATGGGGTGCAGACAGACAGACAGACAGACAGTCAGTCCACTGCGCATTCTGTGGAAATGCATAAAAATGAGCCATAAGCTTAAAAATTTATAAAATGCGCCAGCCCATAACTGACGGAACAGACAGAACTGAGAACTGAGAACAGGAGCAGCAGCAGCACCAGTCGTCATCTCGTTCCTGGTAGTAATAGTAACTTCTCTATGCGCTATTTCGTTGAGCCGGAAAGGAGAGTGAAGTGACACGGAGAATGGTCAGGGGAACGGCTGGCAGCATTATCAAATGTCTACGACAGGAAAAATTAAATTAAATTGTAGAGAAAGGCAGAGAAAAGAAAGAGAGAGTCCCAGTCCCAGTCCCAGTCCCGTCTCTCGTTCTCGTTCTCGTCCATGCTCCCATTCCAAACGTACGTATATGTTAAAATAGACTTCGACAGTGGACAGAGAAATTGAAACTCTGTCTTCACTCCCCGCAATCCACTCTCCATCCACAGCCATCATCATTCTGGTGGGGCATTGGGCATGGGGCATCTTAGATGCAGAGTCCACCATCTGCAAGGAAGGACCGGCCCAAGCACCTCGACTACGAGAACGACTACGAGGACGACTACGAGTACAACATCGTAATGCAAACTTAATAAGATGTACGCTGTGCATGTCGTCTGTCAGTGGATACACATGCAACTATCAGAGACATCAGACGGTTGCTGCTGCTGCTGCTGCTGCACCACTGACAGTTAGACAAACAGACAAGCCATCCAAGTCCGTCAGTCAGGACATCCTTCCTCCCTTACACATCGCTGAAGGACACAACCAGGGGGCAGGCAGGAACAGCAACAGCAAATGGTTTGGAGCATGGTTTTTCCCTGTGCCCTTCTTTCATTCTTTCTCGTAGTATATTTTGTGCCCCGCCAGATACGAGTGTACTACTCCTATATCCTGTAATCAGTAAACATTTGATGCTTCAAACTAAAGTGCATTTGATATTAGATCAGACGTCGTGCAGCAGCGCCCCTCGGTCTGGGAACTGTCAGCGTTTCTTGGGATGTTTGGGGGAGCTATGGATAGCTTTAAATTCATTCTAAAACCGAAACCGATGTGCGCTGTTGCATGACACTTGTTTTCTCTGAATTATTATCATTTAAAGGCCTCCTACCTTACGTTTCCGGAATGGCATTCAATGCTCGGAGTATCCGAGTATCAATTCCACTCAAATGAAGTTCTTATCTAACTGAAACTCATCTTTGCATTGTTGTCTGTCTGTCTGTCTCTCTGTCTGTCAACTCCGTTGAAGAGTGCTTCAACCTATGCTATTATCTATTAACTGCCATCATTGCTGCTGTAGCACCAAGTATACTCCAAGTCATCCGCCATCCTCATCATCAGAGGATGTGGAAGTGGCAGTGGCAGTGGTTGAGTACATTCCTTGTGGTCGATGCTCTATGTCTGAGACGGAGACGGATGGAGAGAGGGAGAGGGACACCCTTTATGAGTAGACCCCCCCAGAAGAGACAGCAATTAGGAAAACGTTGGCCCCTTCATTACACTGATCAATGGGGCTGCTTGAATGTCACTTATAGATGTGCCGGCCACTCCTCTACAATCCACACACATCTTGCATGAAAATGGGAACGGGGAGAGATCCTGGTACCAGGAAGTGTTGACTGGCCACAAATTTGCCGACATCTTGCGGGATGGAAACTTTGTTATATCTTTATTCCACTCGCCCTCTCTCTGGCTGTTCTGGTGCCTTTTTTGTGCTGCCGCCGGCACTTGCGGCTTTATTGTTGGCATTGTCTAACATCTTCAGCCGAGTTGGTTGTCTTTTTTTCCGGCCTGCCACTAAAAAACGGTTATTTACTCGGCCTGGAGGCATGGAGGTCGGAGCTGGGGACTGGGAACTGGGAACTAAGGCTGTGGCTGGTTTCTGGTGCCTGTTCAGGCTCTGGGATGTGCCTCCTGGCCTGGCTCTGGCTCTGGCTCTGTCCCTTTTCACTTCCATTCTCTGTTTCGGGCTTGACTGGATTTCAGAGTCTCTACTCCTCAGCCAGGTCCTCTCTCTGCTGTGTGTGTGGATGTCTACTTAACACAATAAACACTCAATTTTCGAGCATGTTTTGTTTGGGATTTTCTACGGGTTTTTGAAACTTTCCCAAGGAGGAGCAGCGCCGGACGACCAGCAGCAGCATCAGCACCAGCACCAGAGCCACTGTTTGTTTAGGCCATGGAACTTCTACCGAGACCGAGGCCTATAAATATATTTGAAGATTGTCAATTGTTGACTGTGGCTGGGCCGCCGCTACTCCATGTATTTTGATTTGTTTTCAATTGCTTCTTGGCTACTCCAAAAACAAAACAGCAAAACAAAAAATGTGTGGCAGAAATGTGAGAGGGAAAAGTTTTCCTCCTCGGAACATAATCCGCGGAGGAACTTGACACCAAAGTTTGATTTGCTCTAAATTGCTTGACACGAGATTTGGGCTCTTGTCTTGAATTTCCTTTCCTTCTGCGCTCTGAAATATTTGGTGGGGCACTTTTTTTGTAAACTAAAAATAAAGTTTTTTGAGTGAGAACAGCGAAGTCCTAACAAATGATTTATGTGGGAAGAACGCTCTTGATTTGATGATCTTTTGATCATTTTTACACTGAGAAATGTTCTTTTGTACCAGAAAAAATTCACTAAAATCAGACAAAAAACACATGCCATAATCATACGCTCTTCCTTAAGCCGAAGAATCTTTAACGTTTTTGTCGATGCACATTGGTTTCCCCTGCTTTAAGCTCAAGTATCCAATCCCGCACCATAACTAAACTAAAACCAAACTTTAAACACATTCAATTTAATCATTTTCAACTCTTTAGTTTCGCCACTTTCGTCCTTTGAAAGTTGTGGCTGGAATTTGAAGAGATTTTCCCCCACTGACCAGCAATGGAAAAACGTTCGGTCTTTTGACTTGCCTCCGGGGCACCCACTCGCCCTCTGTGCTGCCCCTGCTGCCTGGTGGCCACAACATTTCTTATCAATCTTAAAAATGCATGAATAATTAAAATATGTAAATTTATGTTTTCTATGAAGGCAGGGACACGCTGCTCTGCTCTGCCCTCTGACGGGTATCTTCTTTAAAGTCAAAAAGTTTAGAGGTTTGCTTTAAGCATTTTGGGGATTCTTTTTTTTGCTGTTGCTTTCGGGGATGCATGTTTGTCGCGCCAACACCTCCGCTCCCAGTCCAGTCCTCCCCAGTGTCCAAGCACTGAGCAAACAGCATATTTCCATCTCTTTGACTGGCGATTTTCCAAGAGTGGAAGAATGTGTTCGGGGGGCGTGAAAATGCGTCTTTTCAAAAGGTAACGGAGCACTCGCTCACTCGATAAGGTAAACACCTGCGAGATACTCTGTGAGTCTTGGCTTCTTTTCAGCAAGTCCGTGGGTGGGGTCAGTGGCACCTACAGAAAGCAGACAACATGCAAATAAAGTCCTTTTGTGCCGATCCCTTTGTACCATCTAATGATGTTTATCGTTTCAAGACATACTACACCCTCTCTCTGTCTCTATATGAAAGGAACTTTTTCACTGGCCTTTGAGGTGTGTGTGTGTGAGTGTGTTTCAGGTCTGGGTTCAGGTCTCTTTTTATTAGCTAATTCATTAAGAACTGTCAGAGAACTCAACAGCAACAAGGTTGTGGATGGTAGGATGGCAGGATGGTAGGGTGTGCCTGCCGTCTGGGCTCTCAGTGCTGGGTGTCCTGGGGTCCCTTTTGCCTTCTGCATTGTTCACTCATTTCGCACCCAGACGGCAGCTTAATTGAAATGCATGAAATTGTCACATGAAATCGACAGTCAACGACAGCCAGCAGGACTCCTGCCGCTTTTGGCTTTATAATAAACGCACTCCCTGCCCACACCCACCCACAAGACACCCAACCACCAGCCATGTCCTCCCAGCGCCAGGATACGCACTGTCGCCTTTTCACATGTTGGTCGCCATCCATGCGTTGAATTTTTTGGGTCTCTCCTATGCGGAACGGAGCGGAGTGGAGTGGAGCTGAGCGGAGCGTCCTCTCTCTAATGCTGTAAATGAAGTGTTGGCCCATGGTTTTTCATTGCATTTTCCGAACAACACTTTGGTGTTTAGTGTGAAATGTTGCCGGGGCGACTCCTCCTCGTCGACAGGGCCTATGAAATTTTTGGTCACATAATGAAGGGCTTTCAAAGTGTTTTGTGCTGAGGCCCGCATGAACGCCTGGCAGCGCCTATTAACCCATGAAATGCATTATCGCCTGTCATAAAGTCTATCTATTGAGTGTGTTATTGGGCGATGGAGAGTCCAACCAGGGAAGGAATTAAGCATTTGCTGAAACCAAAAAGGGATTATTAAATATCTCACAGCTAAGCCAAAGGGTTTTGTCGATGCACACGTTCTATAATTCTCCCTCTCCTATGCCATTGTGTGGAGTGCAGTGTAATTTTCATACAACATAAAAAACGTGACAACAATCCCCGAAACTCGTACTCGTACTCGTATTATCCTTTGAAAATCCTCCTTTTTTTCATCGCTCAGATATGCCTCGCTGACTCTCTTTTTGTCATCTGTGTGTGCGTGTGTGTGTGTGAGCTGCACATTTGTTAGCCAAATAGAATGCACTTTTCTACATTGTTTAATAAAAATGTAGCCCCGTTTTATTTTTTGTTAATTTTGGCACAGTTTTTCATTATTTTTCCTTTGGTTGTTTTACTCGCGTGGATGTGTGTTTTTTTTTCCGCTCGAAATCCTTTGGTTTCGTTATGCATTTTGTGTGGAGAGATGTGGGGCTGGGATGATGTGACACTGCAATAATAAATAAAGCAGCGAAACAACGAAAAGGAGTGGCATTTGCAAGAGGCGGAGGCTGGTGGAGTGATAAAGGGTTAAGGGTAAAAATGACTGAAAATGGCGACACACAATACGTTGCACCAGAGAGACAGAGAGAGCCAGGCCAAATGAATGCCGCTGCTGCAGGAAAGCGGGCCCCGACGTGTGGATGATGATGATGATTTCAACGTCAAATGTCAACATCAATGGTGTTGCTGTTTATTCTTTTCGGTATACTCTCTTTGAGAGGGTATTGCGGTTATTAATTCAAGCATAAAAGGATAGATATATACCGCTTTTGATCCCATAAAGTAATGTTATGAATATCGGATCGTTGTAACATGGGAACAATCCATCTGAAAACATATTTAAGTAATAAAAACTATACTTTTTCATTGGAAAACATGTTTTTGTAGGAAAAATAAAGCTAGAAATCACACATTAAATATAAAACGTTACCAATTTGAGGCATTATCCTTTATTTTCACATACTTCAACCAGTATATAGCTTGGCATCCTGAAAATATGCACTCAAAAGCGCGATTCTCTGGCATTAATTGTTTCAAAAGCCAGGTGTTCAAACAGCTTAGCTGAAACTTTGTTATTTTTATTAATTCTGGCTATAATTATGAACCGAACGCAACATTTTCCACAATAATATATCTTTTAAGGGTATCTAAAACTTCTGCCTCCCAATAGTTGTCTTTTTCCCTCTCTCGTCTTTGTTTTGTTTTTGTAGTTTTGCATTTTATGCACATGTATATGTAATACACACACACTCGGATACACACTGTATATGTACAGGAAAGCCACCGCATTTTTTGTCTCTGTGTTAAAATTTTAATTTCACGCTGAAAAACACACAAACACAGAGGCAGGAATCAGCAGCACAAACAACCAAGTGAGAGAGAGGCAGATGGAGCCACAAAGGCAACAGCAGGAGGAGGCGTTACCCTACAGGGTATACCGGGGGGCGGTACACACCGTGGAATAGTTAACAGAGAGACAGAGCAGAGCAGCAAAGGATAAAGGGCCCCTGCAACTGCAGCTAACTTCTGGCCGTTTACTGTGGATTTTGTTGCTGTTAAATGTTTTAGTAAATGCCCAAAAAAAAAGGAGAGGGAGTTGGAAAAACAAAATAAAGTGGCCATGACGGTTAGATACTCTTACCAAGAAAAGAAAATACAGTAAACGGAATAGAAGCCAGGAAACCATTTTTCATCGAACTCTCCACATTGCGTGTACTTTGTTTTTGCGTTCTCGGGCCCGACGCTCGGTCGCACAGCCGTCTGAATGTGCGCCCTGGAGTAGTGGGAACAGTTGGGAGCAAAGACGTGCTCTAAAGAGATTATAACCTATATCTAATCAACGAATAAAAGCAGTTTTGTTGGCCAGAAAGTCTAAGAAGCCTGGAATTCCAATACCACCCCACATACCTATAGTCTTGCCTCTCTCTGCTCAGCCAAACCCTTTCAAAATACTCATAATACCCTATCCCCAGAAAAGAGTGGCACCACATAACCGGCAACAACAGCTGGGCAGATGGTTTTGCCATGGCAGCTGCTGCCGGAGACACTTGCAGTGGAACAGGGGAACCCATTCGCATCCGCCAGAGTTTCTCATCCGCATCCCAGATCCACCATTCACATCCACATCCTCAGCGCAGCCCCCCTTGGGGTGTGCCGGGGTGCCTGCTCTTCCTTTTTCGCCAATTGCCATGGCCGCTGCTCCGCCGGATTTAATTGGAAAATGTAAATGAGCTTTGTTCATTTGAAAGATGCAGTTGAGAGCGAGCGAGCGAGCGGATGACACTGGCAGCAGGAGTTCGGAGCAGTCGTAGCCAGAATCCGCAGCTACTTTTGGCAGTCCACCGCGAGAATTTTCTTTAAGCTTTTCGCAAACAAAAAAAGAAAAACAAGAAAAAAGAAGAAAGAAAGAGAAAGAGAGACCCAACAAAAATGAAATTCCTTTTAAGCTGCAACAAAAGAAAATGTCACAGCGAAGGAGAAGCGGGGGTAAATGCTGACCTCACACACATGGATATGCATAAGTGTGTGTATGCGTGTGTGTGTGGAAGCCATTGTTTGACTTACAAAATGGCGTAGAAAGCGCCAACAAAGAGAACGACGCACACACACACACACACACACACACACGAAAACGGCAACTTCCGTATATAAAAGAGTCATGTAAAACAATACTTTGTGTGGCACAGAGAGCGGGGGGAGGAAGAGGGGACACCATATTGTTTGTCCAAAAACTCCTAGATCCAGGGACCCCCAGCCCCCATTTTACTATCCTTAACACATATGTACACCACTTGTATGTATATTTTTTTTCGCAACATAATAATTTTTAACCCCTTCTGTGACTCTCTGTTTTTTTTGCAGGCGATAAAACACCCGCAGGCTTTCCGGTTATAACCCAAGGACCGGGCACACGCGTCATTGAAGTGGGTCACACGGTGCTCATGACATGCAAAGCCATCGGCAATCCGACGCCAAACATTTACTGGATTAAGAATCAGACAAAGGTTGATATGAGCAATCCACGGTATTCCCTCAAAGATGGTAAGTCCTGCTACTCTCTTTCCCACCACAGAGAGAGTTTTACTATATATTTTATAGAGTTTCGCGGCAACAATGGAACAATTGGAAGCATTGTTGTCCTTTGTGGAGAGATACATTTTTTTTTATATAAAAAGGAAATTGAATCAAATTAAGCTACAGCTTCGGCTTCAGCTTCAGCTTGGATTGGAGATGTAGAAGGAGGTGGCTCCTTTGAAAGAGTGCCGTTTTTGTGGAATGTAGAAAGAAACCTGGGAATTGTAGCTCTTTTTCAATGCTTAAATGTACGCACGCAATAAGAAAGTATACTTCTGAAATTTAATCACTGAAATCGTATGAATTTAAGACCTTTGAAATAAAGGTTCTTAAGGATCTATCTGGAAATCATAGCTCTCTTTCATGTGCTGTCAGAAAATATTCTTTTGAGATGTAGCCTAAGAAATAATAAGAATTTAGGAGTCTAAGCTACTATCCTTCTCAAAGTTTCCTTAGCATCGCTCGTGCGCCTACCCTCGGCTCATTCGCCTCGCTCGCTCGACCCCGAGATAATTACCCGTAAATTATAGTTCTTTGTTTACTGATTAAATACAGGCCCACATTAAAAAGTACTCTGTTAATTTAATCCAAATAAATAATACGAATTTATAACCTTTAAAACCTCTCTTCCTGACCACTAAATCACAGTTGTTTTCCAAAACTTAAATGTAGGCTTGCACCAATAAAAAACCTACAGATAGCATACATTCTCCTAGTGAGTAAGGACACCCCCTGCCTTCAAGGAATTACCTCTCGAAACTCAATCCAAATGCGGGTCACAAAATACCGACCACCTTAAGAGATTATCTGCCGGCTTTTGTCACCCCTTAAAGAACCACTTAACCTTTCCTTACCTTTAATTTAAGGCACAAGTACAGTAATGTTGCCAAGGATATTGCTCCTACCTTTAAGAACTCTTTTCGTCCTATCTTTCATCTATTCAACATGTGCCCACGCCTTGTCCACCCAGCCAGCCAGCCAGCCAGCCAGCCGGCCGGCCGGGTGGCCATCCATCCATTTGACTGCTACCTTGTGCTACCTCGAGTTCTTGAAGTTCTTGAAAGGTGAAGCGACTTCATTTATTAAAATTCTAGTCTACCTTTTTGAGCGGCTTCCTCCACCTGCTTTTCTTTCCTCCTTTCTTCCTCCTGCTGCTGCTGCTGCTGCTGTTTTCCCTCTTTGCTGCTCTCTTACGCTCATTTGAATTTCTTAGGAGTTTACTTACGCTTCGACGCATTTTGTGTCACAAGTTTTTTGGGCGCTTAGTTAACGTTTGACTTTTGAGCAGAGCAGAGGAGCAGAAGCCTCCGACACAAACGGGTTTCAGGGTTCCAGGGTTCCAGGGGTCCAGGGGTCCACCTTTCACGAAAGTTTCTAGCGGAGCGGAGAAAACTTTCGGAATGTCAACAAAATGTCCTACGAGTGTCCTTTAATCAAGCGTCCCTGCAATATTATAATTATATGCTCAATGTCAGGTCACAGGTCAGAGCATCATTAGAGCACACGCTGATCCCTCTTTGGACACATCAAACAAACTAACAAACAAAAAAGCTGCCAAAAGCAGCAGCACCAGGGGCTTTCTGGTCATTAGAAGCTCAAATATTGACATTAATATTGACATTAATATGCATTAAAGTGTGCCTTTTAAAACGACATCAATAATGGTGGCCACGTTGACAACCCCAAAAGAGTGGGGAGCAGCCATCCGACGGCAGCCAGAGAGGATACAAAAGGTGTTCCCTCCAGGCCAGAGAGATAGTACAAAAGGTGTGTACGTATAGGGGGCGGGGGCGGCGGCAGGACATCATTTCAATTGCCAGGACGCGCGCCAGCCATTGATGGGACGCGATGATCGGACAAATGTTTTGACGACATGACCACCACCAGAGCAAGCCCTGGCAAGTGCATGCCCCACCCAGTGTCCTAGGGGGAGGGCGGGCTTTAACAATTGGAACGTGTTGAGCATGACAAGAAAACACACCAACAGCAACAGCAGCAACAGAATCCGTGGCAGCAGCATCATAGCGGTATACTCTCGCATAACAAAAAACATTGGATGTTGGATGTTGAATGCTGTGTGGATGGGGGATCCAGGCCTCTCTCTGGGTTATGGAGCCGCAATGCTAATGAAATGGTCGCTTACGCTTAATGACAGGCGCCCGCCAAACAATTGACTGCTGGAGCTCTACAGCCTATAGCCCCCGTGGACAGCCCCATGGACAAGGCCCCATGAAAGCACTCGACTGACTTTCAAATGCCCTAAGATTAGCGGGATAAAGTCATTTTTTATGGCAGATGTTTAACTTGAGAGGCAGCTTAGGCCTCAACACAAAAAAGGTCGGATTTGAGTTGAAAGATAAGCAGAAAGGTCAAGCGAGAGAAAGAGCTTAAGGAAAACTAGGTTTCGGGTTTTTTAACCTTGAAGGAAGTCTTTAAAAAGATTGTAGATTTATGGAAAACTATGTTTAAATCGTAGTTTAAGGGACGATGATTTATTTTTCGAAAATGAATCAACTAGAAATCAGTTCTTTAAGTTTTTAGGTATAGAATCGTGGTAAATTCTTCGAAAACTTGTTCAGCCCATAGTTAGTCGAAAATGTAAATGATATATTGATCAGATTTGACTCAAATTCTATGTATTTATGTGGAATCATAATAGAAATCAATACATCACGTTTGGTTGGCTTTGATTAAGAAACAAAAAAGTTTTCTACGGTCAACAATTTGTATTACAGAAATTGTCCTATGCAATAAAGATTTCTCTGATTCCCTAAAAACTAGATACTGATTCCATTACTCCTTCTATGGTCCTTTATTCGTGTCATTGGTGGACTCCCTGGTCTTTAAACTTAAGACTTAAGACTCCTCCGATTCCCATATTTGATTCCATTCTGATCTCCTGAAGACTACATTAAGATCAAAGAATGTTTCGATTCCCTCTATTCTTTGGTGGACTTTCTGATCTTCACGTTGTTTCATTTTGGTAGATTCTGGAATACTGTTTAAATCAGTTTATGTTGATGTGATGAAAGAATCATCCGATATCCTAGTAGTACTATATATCCTCTATTTTTCTTCCATAGTTCCTTACTCGTTTCATTGGCCATCTAATGTGTGTAAGATTTCACCGATTCCCAACACTAGTCTCACTTTTAGCTTCTGAAAACTCAAGTACTCTTTACGCTCATTGGTGGACTTCACGGTCGTCTTGTAATCCTCCGTTTCCTCACAATTAAACTCCTCATTTCATTACGATTTCCCGTCATATCTCCTCTATAAAAACTCGACATCATATCCTGGCTTTCCAAACTCTTCCCCCAAACACAAATTAAACAAAAGGCAAAGCCCCAAAACCCTCTAAAAGCCAAACCCCAAACCCCGAAGTCAAAGCCCAAACCGAGAGCCAACTATCCATCGCATCGCATCGCCTTTTGTGGATGGCCTCAGGCAATGCAAATTAAAAACTGTTACATGCATTTCCCCAAGGTAAAATCATTTGTCCGTACAGTTTCTATATATATGTATATGTATACTCCCTGCATATTTGTTGGATTCTTTCTCTTTTTTCTGTGTTCTCTCTCGCTCTCTCTCTCTCTCCCTCCCTCGGATGTGGAGGTCGACTAATTTGGCGCAACACGAACCGAAGTGGCCAAAAAAGTGCGGGGGGGAGGAGGAGTTGCGGGTTAAATTAGTTTTACGTGGGCCGGTGGGTAACTTTTGTCCGGACCCCCGAAAGGATACCCTCCTGGTGCAGAGACTGGCGCCATCTTTGGCGCGTTAAACGAAACGTAAAATATATTTCCGCCAGCGAAATATCCTTTTTGGGGCGCCTGTCTCTAAACGTCTTGCCTTTTTCTTGACTCTCTTCTTCGAAGGAGGAATATTCTTCGCTATGCTTTAAATTTATGAAAATAAATATTATGCCCAGGGCGAGGACGGTCTTTGGGTTGGGTTGAGTCCTGCTCTATTCCTAGAGATCCTTTTGGTCCTTTCCTGCATTGCCAATGACGCACCAACCGACTGGCGAGAATATACGAGTATTTCTCTCTCTCTCTCTCTTTCTTTCTCTCTCCCTCTGTCTCATAATAAGTTATGCAAGTCATGTGCCGTTTTATTCAATTAGCACTTTATGGTCCTTTATTGTACTCCTGCCCTGAGGAGCAGTCCCTCCTTTCCATTTTCGCGTTGATTTTTCGGTTATACGGCCGCCGCCTGCTAATTAGAGCCTGCAGGGATATTCCGAGGTGGTCCAGGAGTGGTATGCGGGGTACGTGAGTTATCAAATGAAAAGTAACTCTCTCCAGGACGACTCGTACTTCATTTTGTTCGCGTCATAATTAAATTAGAACTTTATTATTTTAATAAAAACCGTCTCCAGAGCCGCCCCAGCCCTGGAGCACCACCAATCCTTATGGTCCTTTCTCCCCCGACCTTTTTGTGTGTGGCTGCGGGTGTGTCCTTTGTCGTAGTTCCAATCGCAGGATATATAATAATGTGATTATTATACCCTCGTCTTGTAAAGGGGGTATTCTGTATTAGGACTTGAAATATTTAAGACAAATTGAAGAAAAGTTTTTTATCAAATGATCAAATTAATATTCGAATTGGCGGAAGGAGCTTCAGGATGTAGTTGTTTTATTGATTAAAAACTGTTTTTAGACTGTTTTTTTAGGCTTTTTTTTTAAAGTACAGTGCACGATGTCGTTTAAATAGTTTAGAGCTTCATATTGAATAATTCCAAAATTAGTTTTAATTCAAAAGAATGCTTCTCTTTTTTTTCCAAAATATTCTACCTTTTGGTGGCCCATTTTTAACGAAGAATTGTCCAACTTCTGGAAGCCTACCTGGGAAAATCTTTTGTCCATCTTTGAAGATTAAAAATACCAGAAGATTATTCAAACTTTTAGGAGAAAATATTAAATTCGTGGAAATGAATATAGCAGTCAGAAGGAAGCACATGTGCCTCGAAAAAATCCTTTCTGTTGTCCATAATTTAAATACAATTTTGAACATCCAAACCGGAGTCAGCCCTAACAACCCCATCAACTCCTGCCACATAGAAGAGTATTTTTTTCATATTTCCTATTAAGATTTTCCCCCGCTTAGAGCTTCCAATTTTCCGCCATTCTGCAGAGGGCCGCCTTTCGCAGAAGGCAAATGACAACGGTCGCACTTGAATGCACAAATACATTTCTAAATAATTTATTTAAAATTACTTGGTGGATGTCCATTGCCATTGCCATTTGCCGCATGCCCCCGTGCCGCATGCCGCATGGCAGTTGGTAGTTAATTTAGTCTCAAAGTCAAAGGGTAGGCCCTGGACTTGGACCCGCAGCGACAATAATATTGAGTATATTATACCTTTATTTTTATTTCGCCAAAGAGTCCCTTAGGGGCTTTGTTCAATAAAAAGGCATAAAGGAGGGAATAAAAAGAAAAAAAACCTTTGCCGGCTATTTTTTTCTTACTTTCTTTTTGCTGTGCAGAAAGGTTCCGCGTCTGGGGAAATTACTTTCTCTGGGGTTGGGTCTCCTTATTGGGAAAATGCAAAAAACAAAAAAGGGGTAGAAAATATCATAATTTGGCTTTTAAGCAAAAGAGGCTTATCAGAAATTGGTTTCGCCAGAGCCAATTGTCTTAATGGGCAAAGGAAATGGTATTCCAGCCGAAAGAGATGTGTCAGCCTGAAGGTCCTGTCGTTGGGGACAGCAATTGAAGGCATTAATGGTGTGTGTGCGCCTTTGTTAGGATCGGGGGAACCATGTACATGACGGTACTTCCTGCAGCTTAAAAGAATCGTATGTGTACTTTGGTTTTCAATTTGTATTATTCATTGGACAAATTTAAAGGAAGAAGATGTTTCCAGGCCCAAAAGTATGCTTTTACTTCCAGTAATTTACAGTCTTTTGCCTTTCATTGCCTTCACTGCCTGTACACCACTTTGTACACTATCTTTCCACTAATGGTTGTCTAAAATCTCTGACAATTAACCTGCCCTTAAACGTTCTACCAGCGCAATCCATTAAGTGAGCCTCTGAACTCCCAAAAGCCAACAGCCAAGTGTCCGCGTGCCCCAATAAAAGGCCAGGCCACTCTTTAAATGAAACACAACTTTCCTCAAGTGGATACTAAAGTTTTAACTAGCTGAATATTGAGTTGGATTGGCTCATAGGACATAAACCCCCCTAGAAATAGAGGCCATATAACTCAGCGGGTTAACGCACACACACAGAAAAGCTGCGATGAAGACCAGCTTGAAGGATGAAGGATGGAGAAAGGCAGAGTGCGGAGAGCGGAGAGCGGAGAAAGAAGCTGAGCTTGCAACATGGTCTTATTTCTTTTATATGACATTTTTATGCCTTCTTTTGTTCGAAAACTTACACGTGGCAACACTTTTCTCTTAGCTCTTTCTGTCTCGCGGCACTCTACAACCTCCTTCTGGACTGCCACTCCTTTCTCCTGGCACTGCCTCAAAGGGGCAGCAGCTGTGACGACCTGCGCGCTCTGGCTCCACAACTCTTTAATTGCTGGGGCTCCATCATTACAATCGCCTTGCCACTTGACGTGACCAGGCAGGCAGGGACCCCGACGAAAACCTGAGGCATGAGAAGAGGGTCTGGGGGGTCTCTCTGCACGCAATTATTTACTTGAGCCGTAAAACTGTAGTTAAGGCACAGCACAGTCTTTCAACTTGAAAGCATTTTACTGAGCAAAAGTTTAATGCTTAAATTATGAGCTCCTCCACGCCACTCCGCTCCGCTCCATTCCATCTTCTGTCCTGCTGTCCTGGTGTCCTTCTGTAACCCCGAAAGAGTTGACAGTCACTTTTGTTGAAAATGAGACAGTAATTGCCAAAATGTGCATGACTAGAACGAGACTTTTACCCAATTGGGAAAAAGGGTAATGGAAAGGAGAGCGTGGAGACCCTCTCCCCCCTGAAGCTCCTCGTTTGGGGGTCAGCTGAAGTTTCTTTTCGGTTGACGATAAGTCGTCGTCACTTGCATTACCAAAATTGAAAACTTTGCCCACTTTTATGTGGGGGCTGGAGAAGGGGCTGGTTGGCCATAAATGTCACTTTGTAACAACGACAACGACGACGACGACGACTACTTAAATTAAAGCGTAATTAAATTAATAATCCCATTTGGGCGTGCAGCCAAGCAGTTGAAACTCTGAACCGAACCTCTGGAAGCTCTCCGAAGCTGCGGAGTTTGAGGCCACGACGAAGGGGCAACCCTCTCTCTCGTTTTCTTTCCCTCTTCCCTCTGTGTGCTCGAGCGGAAGTTGCAAAATATGAAAATGACTGCGCTAGCGGAAGTGCAGTTGTGTGGCATGCCACACACACGGTACCGCACACACACACGCAAAGCCCTGCTGCCATTGTCTTGCCACAGTTAACGCCACCACAAAAGCTGTTGGGGGATCAAAAAAAGTGCCAGTGGAAAGGGCTTTGTGGGGGCTTGCCTTCGCGGTTTCTTTCACTTTTGTTTGGGCACCGACAGGGGTGGATATTTTTCAAGGGATTGCAATTGACACAACAACAAAAATGGTACTATTCGGAAATCTCTAATTAGATTATTAATCAGTCTTACAATGAGTTAAACAGGATGGAAATACCGTTTAAAAGATAATCTTTAGGAACCACACTACATGGGGACTAGTTTTCCTTTTTCTGGTTTTAATTAATATCCGATTTGGATGATGTTTAGTTGATTGGTAGACAAATGCATTATGTTTAAGACTATCAAAAATTAGTAGTATATTTAGATATTGTGACACCACAATGATCTCCGTTTACATGGCAAATTTCAGTCTTTAAAGTCATGAAAGATGTGGAATACTGAAGAGATCTTTATAGCAGAAACATTCAGGGTCTTGTTTTGATCTGTTTCAACATAGATGAATCCTAAGTTCCTTTTATTATTTCAGTACCAATGGCTCCTTTGTGATGTTTAAACTGTATATTTTGTTGTCTCACCCCGAGCTTCCGTTTCAAATACCATATTTAAACATAATATTATGATGACGATGTCCCCTCCAGGGAGGGAGGGATACCCATTTCAATGCCACATTTCTCTACTGTTCTCAACCGTTTCCCAAAATAAAAATGTGCACCTGTCATTCCCCTGTTGTCCATTTGTTTATGCTGCTGCTGCTTCTGGTGCTGCTATGCTTTTTTATGTGATGCTTGAAAGAATTTTTAATTTTCATAAGAGTAGGACACGCACACACCGACAGAGACACACACACACGTAGAATCACTTACAGGATGCAGGAGGAGGAGGACAGACGGCGACGTGCCCTCAGATGTATGCTATGCTTAATTTTTTATTGCTACAGTGAGGCCACACGCAAAGTGCTTCACAGGGACTCCCCTCTCTCTCTCTCTGTGTGTGGGGGTGTGTGGCTTATGTTAATGTTCCTGCCAGAAGGCAGCCCAAGAGTTTTAATGAAACTTACCTTCATAAATTTTAATCAACATTTTCCTCCTGCTACTATTTGGCTGTTTTTTTCTGCTGCTGACTGCTTTTCCTAGTCATTTAATTCATATTTTTTAATGACAAAAGGTTTCAGCAAAAGCTAAAAATATCTGCAACATTTAATAGTTTTTTGAATGGTTCAGCGATTCCTAAACAAAAAAAAGAGGATGGCTTGACATGGCGGAACAGGAAGTGCAACAAGCGTAATAAATGTTCAGTCGTATAGCCACGAATAGTCTGCAATAAATTTCACAACAATCAACTTTGATGCATGTCGGAGGTGGGCCACTGTGCAACACAGAAAGCATGAAATAAAAGTGTAAATCCCCCCATCCCTCTCTCGCTGTTACACCACACAACAAAACACGACACCCATCCAGACTGCCAGCCAAATGGCCATGCACTAAAAAAAACCCCGCAGCAATCTACCTACAGCATACATCATTTTTCGTAGTAGTTTCGTTGGTGTGTTGTGTACCCTGCCAGGGGGTATTATGATTAGAGAAGAGATGTTTGCAAAGCAGAAAAAGGAAGCGTTTTTGATCCCATTTTACTGAGCGGGAGTGAGGCGTGGGGGAGAGAGAGAGATGGTTCCGCTGTCTTTGAGTTTATTCTCTCCCTTGGCTGTTAAGCCGCACTGGGAGAGAGCTAGAGGCGAGATACTCAAACTCTGGAAACTTGCGATATTCATGTGGCATTCAGAGATCCCATAAAAACTATCGATCTGCAAAGGGTATTATTGTCATCAAGCCCTTCTCTTGTTTTTCTTGTATGCTCTTTTATTTTTTATTTTTTACCATGAAAAGGGAAAGCAAAGGTAAATAAAAATATACATACTCGTAAAAAAACATGGCTCTAGGTGTGCGGCAAAGCGATTTTGCAACATTTAGCACACAGGTTGACTTTTTTCCCTTTTGATATATCGATAGACATGAACGTAGGGCCTTGATTTTCTAAAGGGGGTTAGATTTGAGTAAAGAAAATTACTTAAACATTTTAACAGATTTATTTTAATAGCAAAAAATCAACTAAAAGTAAAAAAAAGTTGTGTGAAACAAATTCCTTAATTAAATACCAGATTTTTCCGAAACAATGTGAAAAAATCTGCAAAAATTAGTTTATTAATTAATTATGAAAATTCATATTCCCAACTAAAAGAAAAACAGAAGCCAATAAAATAGTTTTGAAGTGAATAAATTCCTCTGTTTCCACAGGAAAACTGTTACGCCTTTAGACATCTCCTCTTATGGCAGCAGCCCCTGGTTTCTATCTGTTTTATTGGCGCCGCAAGAACACGAGTCATTAAAATGATTCACTCAACTGTAGCCAGGGTCTATTGTTGTATCTGGTTATTGTCATGGCTTATTTATATACGTATATCTATATTTTTTTACTCCAGGCAACAACATTTTACGGAGCTATTTACTCGACACTTTTATACATATGTATTAGCAGCTACTCCCCATTCCAATAATACAATATTATTCGGGGAGAGAGGTGACACATTGCGTGAATATTTTATTTATTTTATTACTCGTGAATGATGTTTTGAATTACTTTAATTTAAACAGACAGGCATTCCCAATAAGAGACAATTTACGCATGAACGAGAGTTAATAATATTATAAATAGATTTGAACTATTATAATAATTGTGGGGTTAAGGGAAGGGAGACTTTGGGATGTGCATTTGGAGGCTTTACACATACAATTATTTATTTCTCTTCATTCAAAGGCATGTCCCTTCAATACTCTTTCATCAACCATTGAAAACTATCCACGATTAAGGTAAAACCAAAACAAAATTCTGTAATTTAAGCTGTTCACTTCATTTAATCCAGATCAATTTTCCTGGCCTACATGCATACAAAATGTCAGCAATAAATAATTAAACGATAATATTGCATATGTATGAAAAAGTCTACCTTTTTTTCCACAAATTAATTGTCATATTTCACGCAGATTTTAAATTTGCGCTTACCTATGCACACACACACACCCACCACATATTCGTGTATGTATGTATATACTCGCATATATTCATAAATATTTGCATGTGAATATTAAATTGAGGTTCCTGATTAATCGTATGAGAGAGAAAATTGAATATCGAACTCAACAAGATTAATTTTGAACACACACAGGGGGAGAGAGAGAGAGAGAGAGCGACAGAGTGTGTGTGGAAAATGCGGAAAATTCACTCTAGTTTCATTCCAAATTCTCACCTCAAATTTTTGTGTCAGAAAATACGCGTATGGAATAAATTTTGTTAAATAAATTATGGCATTAGATGAAAGTCAAGTAAAACAAATCAATTTGATACTCTATGAAGTGGGGTTCCATGAGTTTAAAGAGATGTTTGGCAGAGAAAATGTAAAGAATACTCTTTCTCTGGTGCTCTCTCTTCTGCTAAGCTTCATTGGAAGAGAGAGAACCATCGATTATAAGACAGGTGCTGGAGGGACAATTTGTATAGGTTTTGAAGGTAATCACATAATACTGAAATATTCACTGCAAAAATGTCGTTTCCCTTGATTTTGATGGCAGCTTAATTCCATTTGGATGGCTATATCCTACAGCTATGGATCTGCAAGGGTATCTAAACATTTGGCCACAGAAATACCCTTCTCTTATGGTTCCCCTTGTTTTATAATTTCCTCAGGCATTACCCATTTAAAATAATAATCAAAGACTAATTAGAAAGCGCAATCAAATGCCATAACTTTATGCCTTTTGATACACCCACACACAGAAAAAAAATCAGTACCAAAAGGCCAGCGGGCTATTAAACAAATTGTGTGCCACGAAAAATTGTATGCATAAATGTTGATTTAAAAGCTTCTGAATAGATTAACTGCTGGAGAGAGTGGCGAATGGAGAGTGGATTGTTGATTGTATTTGCGTAAATTTCATGTGCGGGGCTCTCCTCCTGTCGTATATCATTGTTTATTAGTCATATAAATATAATGCCAAAGTGAAGGCAGTTTATGGGTTCCCCCCTCCTGCGCGTCGAAGGCCTACTCTTCTAAGCCCCACACAAGGCCCCTGCTCCTCCGCCCCCTGACATGTGTGTGTCATTCACATTAGCGTAATACCCCGGAAAAGCGGAAAAGCGAATATCCCCAATATTTAATAGATGCGTGTGCCTGCTTGCCTGCCTGCCTGTCTGGTGTCTTACTTTTCGAAGAGATTGCAATGCTCTTTTTGTGTGTGTGGAAGAGTGTCGTAAAATTTATACGGTCTTTAAAATCATATAAAAAGTGTTAATTTTCCATGTGTTGCTTCGCCGCCACACAGTGGAGTAACTCCCCGGAGTGGGATGTGGAAATGGAAAAGCAAGGTGAATCGCGTAGAGTTTTTATGAGGCAATGAGGATAATGTGCGGGGGCCTTGACTGTTAAAGTGATGTGTGGAGATAAACAAACATCATTTGACTTTCAAATTTATTGATAAATCTAAGATCTTATGACTACCCCCAACAAACCCTTAAACCTATGCTTCGTGCGACCCCAAAGGTCGTAACATGCACACATAAAAGGTATAGAGGAAAAATGTAAATGAGGAATTGATGTTTTGAACTTTGGCTAATGAAAGCGTTCCATAAAGTGTAAGAATTTGTAAAGGAACTACTCCAAAAATGTGCAAGAAATTCTCTCCCGTAATCGAACAGATTTGAAAGAAAATTGCAAAGATTTCTTAAACCAATTTATAGATTTATTTACATTGAAACATAACTTAAAATTATCTTAAATAAAAATACCCCCGACATCCTAGTGACAGCCACACTCTTTGGCCACAGATTTCTGGTATTTGGTCAGATCAATTATGTCCTCACTGAGATATCTCAGTATGGTAATCGATCCCAAGACAGTGGGCACACAGCAGGGCTTTGGCAGATGCGGCTGCTTCAGATGCATCAGGGTCTGGACGATGGCATGATTGGTGGCATTCATTTTGGTGCCCAGCGGAAAATTGCAGCCACCGCCGCAGAAGTATGCCTCGAATTTCTTGGGGGCAATCACCCAGTTGTGCATCTGGAGCTCCTTGAAGTCCACCGTGAAATTCAGACGCTCGCAGGATTGTGGAGGCTTGTACAGGTCCATGGGCGGTGGCGGGGGACGTTGGGGCGGGCTGTTGGCCCTGCGCTTCTGCAGATCCCGCTTGAAGCGGAGTTTCTGTATTTTGACAAGGAGTTCGGGTCCATTGAAGTATCCCACGATGAAGGGCTCCTGGCTGGAGCGACTGGCCGCAGGGGGCACCAAGCCGGCAGCAAAGGTGCTCAGATGAGAGTCGCCAATGGAGAAGCGGAGATCGTGACGCTGCTGGGGGCTTCTTCCGAGCAGCCAGGTCCTCAGAGTGGGAGTCAAATTGAACTCCAACCATCCTCTATGGCTGGTTGTGGTGTTTACGGAACCCAGGATCTGGTAGGAGTAATCCTGTCGATTGTCGAGTCTCCTGTAAACAGACACCGTCAAGTTGTCTCTCCTGTCCACTAGACTCTCCTGCTTGTAGACCCTTAGCATGGCCTGAACGAGTGTCAGATCCGCTGGCACATCATTCGTATTGAAGGTTATATGGAGATCCAAGTCGTTCGAATGATCCTCTGGCTTGACACGACTCGAAAATGTTAGAATGCTGTTGCAGCTGGCAATCTCCTGGCGATCCTCATTGGATATCAGTATGTCATCATCCAGGGATCGCTTGTGCCGCTGGTGGAGCACCTCTTCGGGTTCTTGTCCCTCGTTGATTTCGTTGTAGACTTCCAGCAGAAATTTGGAGGCAGAATTGTGGAGATTCGGTTGTGCCTGACGTCGGGGACGATCGCCCAAATCCAAAAGATCTATCATCTCCATTTGTTCGCTCAGAGGACGAGTGTCATAGATGGGCGGCGTCTCCATGTGATGGTTGATGTCTATGTAGGTGTTGCTCATCACGCAGTTGGCGAGGGCTAATATTAGGAATGGAATAAACATGATGTTTACTGGCAGAGTGATCGGTGAAGAGTGAGTTCTGTGATGAAAGAACGAGGACTTTTAAAGGTGGTTTAGGTAGGAAATACTCTCAGGAACAGGTAGAGGAAAGGGTTAATAAAGGCTTTAATATGGATCTTCCTTTGGGATGCCAATTGGTTGAGGCTTAGGATAGGTGTTCTTTGAGACAGACAATAAAATAATCTCTCTACGGCTCTATAAACCCTTCTATAACCCATCTAACGAATCTCTTGTCATCTTTTTGTTCCAGGTTTCTTGCAAATCGAAAACAGTCGCGAAGAGGACCAAGGCAAATACGAATGTGTGGCCGAGAATTCCGTGGGCACCGAGCACTCGAAGGCCACCAATTTGTATGTGAAAGTACGTCGTGTGCCGCCCACTTTTTCGCGCCCGCCAGAGGCCATCAGTGAGGTGATGCTGGGAGCAAATCTGAATCTATCCTGCATTGCTGTAGGATCCCCAATGCCGCATGTCAAGTGGATGAAGGGTAAGTCCCATACAATTCTATATAGAAACTATGATCTAAAATCCTATATCCCTTAGGTGCCCTTGATCTAACACCGGAGAACGAGATGCCAATTGGTAGGAATGTCCTGCAGTTGATCAACATTCAAGAGAGCGCCAATTACACTTGCATTGCGGCCTCCACTTTGGGGAATATCGATTCCGTTTCGGTGGTTAAAGTGCAATGTAAGTAGGAGTATCTTCTAAAGGGAAATGTATCTAATGTTTCGCGTATCTACAGCCCTTCCTACAGCCCCCACCGATGTGCAAATCTCTGAGGTGACCGCCACTTCGGTGCGTCTGGAGTGGTCGTACAAGGGTCCCGAGGACCTGCAATACTATGTGATCCAATACAAGCCGAAGAATGCCAATCAGGCCTTCAGCGAGATCAGTGGCATCATCACAATGTACTATGTGGTGCGTGCTCTGAGTCCCTATACGGAGTACGAGTTCTATGTGATAGCCGTGAATAATATTGGACGGGGTCCGCCCTCGGCCCCAGCGACCTGTACCACCGGTGAGACAAGTGAGTATCGAACAATCAGAGAGATTATTCCTTTAAAAACGATCATTTAACTAACTGCCGACTGTCTTTGTCTTTGTCTCTTTATGCTGCTGATGCCACACAAAAAAAAGGATTTTCAAGCAATTTTATTTTGAATTTCTGGATTTCTAGACTTTCTGTAGATGCAATTTTTATTTTCTTTGTGCGGAATGGTACTAAACCCTTTTCGAATATGTTCTCTCTCTTTTTCCCTCTCTTTTCTTTGTGCTTTCCTCTCCTCCTTTAGGCGATTTCTCATTTGGTGGCACAAGTAAGTATCCATCCGCTTGGCAAACAAAATTTTATGGCTGGCCAAAAAATGGCCAAAACAATTTCAATAACAATTGTTGAGCAGCGGAAAATCCTCAATACCCGACCAGAAATGGTTGGAAAAAGGTGTGGAAATGGGGGGCGAAAGTAAAGGATGAAAAGGGCATAAAAAGAAAGTAAAAAGGGAAGAAAGCGGAATAACAAGTAGCTAGATAGAATCAAAGGTAAATGCAATGCTCTGGAAATCGTTGCATACGCAGCTGCGGGTAAAGTCTCGTCTCTGATGTTCTCTGATGTTCTCTGATGTATGTGACGTGGCGGTGTGCAAGGGAGGGGAGGGGAGGATGGACCTCCCTCCTTCCTTCGGTCGACAGGCAGCTGCCAGTCGCTGCCTCTTCTACACTTTTTTCATACCCTTGGAAGCCAGCTGCCAGTCGCACTTTTCCATGCCCTAGAAATTAATACGATGATTTTAGCAAATCTTGGACATTAGATGAGAGAGGCCACTTTTTCGAAACTAGAAAGAAAAAACTCGTTTGTGTGTTCCTGATTAGAATTTGCCTTGGGTTTCATTTAGTCATTATTCTACCTCTTTCTATGCCAACTTTTTCCATAAAGAATGAAACTTTGAATACAGCTGTACTTTTTCTACAGAAAGTGTATAATTTTAAACCCTAAAGATCGAGCTACGTTATCATAGAAATAGCTTCCATCGGTGTCAGTCGAAAATCAAGTATTTGTGCGGAAAGAATTGAATCAGTCTCTCCTTAATTTACTTATACATCCTTCTACACCAATTTCCTATATCATAAATCACTATATCGTATTGTTCTTACAGATACCATCGTCCGAAAGGCTAATTTTTGGTCGAAAAACATTTTCTATTCCTGTAAATAAACCAATCCTACATGAAACATCTCTTGGTAGATATAAACTCAGCCTAAAATAACTGAATTCGGTTCCATATATCAACCAAATAGCTCCCAAAGCAGGGAATGTTCGAAAGACTGGTCTTTTGTATGTAATACTTCTATGATTCTGAAGATAATCCAAAGCAAACTCCACTACAACTTAGCAGTTTCATGTTTTTTTGCCATTTTTAATACAAATCGGTTGACTCCTTTCATAGATCAGCATATGTTCTTTCATAGAAAGCATGTATTTTCCAGGGTATCCATTCATTCTCTACCACAAAACTATTCTTTCTTTCTTGTGTGTTCCGCTTTGCGTCTGCCCCGCGAACAACGCATAAAGTTTGCATTGTTATGCGTTCGTATGAATGCGCTTTGGAGTCTTTGTGTGGGGGAACATGGTGCATGGTGGATGGGGGCATGTACTCCTGTATGCGTGCCCCTCTTCCGTGCATGCAACGTACAGTTCCTAGCCCTGCCAATTGCGCGTAAGCGTACGCTTGTCTGACATGCCTTTCCGCCTGATACGCCCTGCACGGACGAGTTTTTTTCCTGCAGCAGCAGTAGCAGCAGCAGCAGCAGCATGTCGTATAAAAGTTGAAAACTTTTATTGCTGCAATTATGCTTATCGCTTGCCCAATATCGTTTCGAAATATTATTTCGATAGCAACGTTTATGGGCAAAGGCACAAGGCACAGGGCTACAGGATAGAGGAGGCTACAGGCAGACAGTGCGATTCGAAGGAGTATCATCATCCGCAGGTCAGAAGCAATGCTTAACACGTGTCATTTGGTTTAGGTAGCAGCTGAGCCAAGAGCCAAGACCCACTTGGGGTGCTGGATAATCCTGCAGCTTTGTTTATGGCCCTGTAACCGTACACTACCGAAGTGGCAAAGTACATTAACTGAATGGAGAAGTATTGTTAGGGCCGGCAGCTGATGTTACGAGTGAAGCACCTGAGACGCAGAGGACTCCTTCCGAAGTGGCAGAAGGATGAAGATTGGTTTTAAAGTGTTGTTTGAAAAACATTTTACTACTGTTTAGTAACAGAATATTCGAGTAATTAATCAAGTAATGGAGTATTAGGACACCAGTTGAGGATTTTAATGATTGATGCAATTATTTTATAATCATTTGAAGTATTTTATGTACTATTTTCTACTTTACACTTTCAACTATAAACGAACCTCGTAGTACTGATACTCGTATGTATATAACAGCCTCAAAGAAATAGCTAAAAACTACTTTTCATAGATATGGCTTTGCAGATATTTCACTGAAGAGGAAGCTTTCTTTTTGCCTAGAAAAAACGTTGAAAAATTCTGACCAAGACTTTCCTGACTCGCAAGAAAAAATGAACAGGGAAATGAGCCACAGACTCGGAATGAAGTACAAAATACTTCTCTTCTAGGTCTCGAAATCTCTCTAAAAGTAATACCCGAATGTTTTCTATAATTGATATCTAGAAAACGATTACATACAAAACTATGCAGATATAACAAAATCCGATTAAACGCCTCACGCGTCATGCAGCAATGCCCCTCAGTCGCTTGGAAGTGAGGCATTCAACGTGTCTGTCTGGAATCCCTTGGTAGTGAGGCGTTTTGCGTTTCTGCCTGGAATCCCATCGTAAAAAGCTATTTCTATTATATTTCAATTGAAATGCACTTGAAAAATCTCCAACAAATTGAGGTGCAATCCAATTGTAGTATTCTTTATTAGATTTACATACAAAATAAGATACCAAAATGTAGCAAATATTTATAGAAATTTAAGCATTTTCTTTGCAAAAGGTTTCACCATTCCTTTTCCTAAGTTCAAGGACTACCTTTTAGCTTCTTTATTCTAAAGCTATTACCATGCGAAATAATCAAATATAAAAGACAAAAGTCTTGCCCTGAATCCCAATATTTGTTCAGCACCGGAATATGGAGATATGACAGAGAGAGAGAGAGAGGGAGAGGAAGAGACCTGCACTTTGGAAACCTAACAATTATCCAGGGCATCACCTTACACTGCTTCACTCGACTCATCGTAAGGACATCCCCATGCCCATCCCCTCCGAATGGATGGATGGAAGGACAAATATTCGTATTTCAAGACAGCTGCAGAACAGCACTTGAGCGCCGTAATCAAAATTTACCTTTAAAGTGTCGGAAGGAGGGGCGGGTTAAGGCAGGACGGCTCAGGGCAAGCCTTTAACAGATCCTTTCGTCATGTAATCGGTTATATGGGCTGCACATGCTCCTCCAGACTCGCATCGCATCTATGATTCTCAGTAGAGGAGTGAGGGTGGATGCTGGGCGCTGCTGCTGGGGGGAGGCAAGAATTTAGTGCCATGTACTTCTATAAGGAGTAGGCGTGTGCGCAGGCATGCAAGGGATACATATTAATGGAGCGTATCCGTATGTAATGTATATGCCCTTAAATGCAGCTTACGTGATGCTCTCTCTCCACTCTCCTTCCCCTTCCACTTGTCCACAAACGTAGGCTAAGAGGAAGCCCAAGCAAGCACACATTTTTAGCCTCAATGTGTGGGTATTCTACGGATACGTTTGTGTATCCGAGCTGCATGCAAATCTTGGCAATAACCAGGCAATGGACACACACACGAACACCCCACTGACGCAGCCAGGAGGCAGGGGCAGTGGCCCAGGCACAGGCTCATCCTGGGCTAGTAGCACTTGTGTAACAGATGAGATGACTGCGATATAAATTGTGGATAAAACTGCTGCAGCGCTTGTAGATATTGCAGCAGAAATTGTGAGAAATTGGAATTTATTGATTGCCCATTAACCAATTGAGAGAAACGCATATACTCGTATAAAAATACATATATCGACACACGGATGCACATGCACTGCAGGAAAGTCATGTTCCAGAATGCAGTTTTTAATCATAAAAAGGCAGATCTATAAATTCGATTGAAGATGCGAACTGAAAAGGAGATTTACAATTACGAATGAAGGGATTCCTAGCAGAAAAGTCATATCTATTCCTTTGCTAATGATTTTCGTTGCTCAGACCATCAATTTTGAGACATTTCTCGATTCGAAGAGTATATTCTCCATAACATATACCAGCTATAATTTCTACCGGCTAGATATTGAGTATAAATTAAACGAAAATCCGAACTTTGAGCTCTATAAACAACATAAAAGCATATTTCTGTGGAGGATTACTAATCCATTATATCCATATATATGTATGTAATGTAAGGAACGAATTGTATAGACGGGAACATCTTTGACGTACTTCCTTCAGCTGCTTGTGTTAAAAAAACTGAATAGGTTCAACAATTTTTCAAAAGTTTACTTTTTCTTAAATTTGATATATCTATAAATAAATAGTACTAGTACTAGAAAGATACTTATATGCCATCTACCATCATCTAGATATCAATTATCACAATTGGATAACTTTATTTGTTAGAATCATAATATATTCTATACGATTCCCCTCCTTTGAAATAAGTTTAAGGGAATATCCCTTGGGTTTTTCCCTATTTCCATACCATAATATTCTTATCTATTCTTATTTATCTCCAGTGTACATGCCGATCGGCCAGCAGAATGTAGAATGGAGTGATAGATACGTTCCACTAATTAGCATTCATGTGTGGCAGAATGGCAGACTCGCAGAATCGCAGAGGGGGGAAGCAGAAGCAGCAGGCAGCTTCTGGCAATGCGGCCGAAGCTTCTAATTGCGGCTCTGACCCGGACTCCGGCTGTGAATGCAGTTGTCCGGCAAATTTGATGCCCGTGCAAATGCATTGCACAAAATTATAGCAGAGCTTCAAGGGGATGGATGCTAGGAGCTACTGGTGGAATGGGGGTGGATAAATCATTGTTGTGCGTGTGTGTGCGTGCGTGTGCGTGGGAGACAACAAAAATCAGTTTATAAATGCAAAATTCGCACTATAATGGCCGCCAGGCTTCGACGCGGCATAACAATTTCCAAAATTTTCGTGGGGGGCCAAAAAGTATATTTCGCACCCGCAGAATTCTGACGTTTCTTCTAATCTCAAATTGCAATACGAAATACGAAATGGACGCCCCGCCCCAACGTGGAAAAACAAATTGTGATGGATGGGGATTGTTTGCTCTGCGAAACATTTGTGTGTGGATTTCCCCAGCCCCTGACCCAGCCCCCCCCCAGCCCCCAGCCCTAATGCCAGCCCCTAGCCGTCCGTACACGTGTCCGCTTCTGTCCCACTTATTCTCTTCTAGTTTTTGTGTGTTTGATAATGGCCTACGTGCGGCCTGGGCATTTGTGTGTGTTCGATTTGCCCCAGAAAACGCGTAAAATCATTTAACAAAATTGCATATTTCTGAATTTGCAGCAAAGCGAAATTATGGTCAGCATAAAACCATATTTAAAACGTATTTAATATCGGATATTGAGATGAAATTAGGCTAAAACCTGGGTTTTGATTGCGGAAGAAGATTAAAGACTAGGCGGAAAGGCTTTGAGGACATGTTTTTATGGGCTACGACTAGAATTTAATGAAATCGTTAGAAGTAGACCAAGGAAATGGCTTTTTAATGTAACATTTGATAGTATAAAGTGCTTTGAAGAGGACAAATTAACTATATACAATATGTGTGTAAGAAGGGATTTGTGAAGAGCTGAAGAACCCAAACTATACCCATAGAAATCACTTGAAAGGTCCTTGAGGTCCTTAACCCTTTTAATATCCTGACTTAAGAGCACTCTCTGGGTGAATTATCACCTGCATTCCATGCAGTGCCATCCGTTCCACTGTTCTAAATGGTTTTTCATTAGACTCGAAATAAATTTCCCCACAAATTTCCCACATTTTCGCTTGCCAAAGTCGAATGTCTAAAGTGGTTTTTCCGGGCCCATTCTTTTACCATTGCCATGCTAATATTCTACCATATATTCTTTGTGCATTTTCAGAAATGGAAAGTGCACCACGTAACGTTCAAGTGCGGACGCTGAGCTCGTCCACGATGGTTATTACCTGGGAACCCCCGGAGACGCCCAATGGACAAGTGACCGTAAGTACCGGGCATCAAGTGCGCATATTAAACGTAAGATCCAGCAGACTGCGGCTGCGACTGTGAATGGGGGGCCTGAATCCTGGATCCTGTGTTCTGTGTCCTGTGGCTGTAGGGTCCTGGGGCCAAGCGACGCACTTTGTCACGTCAGAGTCGTCTGATGGGACGGATGGAGAGGGCTAGCCAAAGGGAAATTGGCAAAATGCCGTTGGCCATGTTCTGTGGGGCCCCGAACCCCCCTTTGAATGCAAATCCGAAGCACCTTTCCAGCCCACAAATCCGAATCACCTTTCCACCGCACAGACCGAAGCAATCCCTTCCACAGACTCCCCGTCCCTCCCTCCCTCGACAATCCTTGAATGCAAATCCGAATCACCTTTCCACACAGACGAGACGACGCCAATTGTTGTGGTCTCTGGCTGGTGCTGGTGCTGCTGCTGCTGCCGGTGGCAGGATGCAGGCAGGAGCTATTATAAAGTTCACAAATCTATGACCACTCGGTCATATATCATTTTCTGGTTTATCAGTTAATGAAAGGTGAATTTCGGATTTGAATTTGAGTTTCTGCAAATGAATTTACATTTTACAAAACGCTCTCTCTAAGCCCAATCTCTCTGTCTCTCGTTTCACAGGGCTATAAGGTGTACTACACAACGAATTCGAACCAACCGGAAGCCTCATGGAACTCACAAATGGTCGACAATAGCGAGCTGACAACAGTATCGGAGCTGACACCCCATGCCATCTATACGGTTCGTGTGCAGGCCTACACCTCAATGGGAGCCGGTCCCATGTCCACACCCGTACAGGTGAAGGCCCAGCAAGGTAAGAGAAGAGTCCTAGTTAAGCCAAATTGATTGGGCAATCAGCTTCAATTAGGCACATGACATAGCACATGAGTTACGCACGAGCATACGATAGAGCATTGGTGATGGGTGGCCAATGCATTTTGAATGGAACGACAGACAGACAGACAGACAGAGAGACAAACCGTCCGACACACACACATTTCGCAAGTTAATTGCTCCAACTCAATCGGCTCCCACCCCACTAAACCCCCCCACATAGATCACACCAATTATTTAATTATAATGCAAAATGTCAAGCACAAACGTGTGTCCATTCAATGAAATATTTAACTCGCTCTCGCTCTTCCTCTCTCTTCGGACGCACGTTCGATTATATCTACGGGAATATTCATTAACTCGAAGGCAAATGCATTTTGTCTGCTTTCTGGGCATTTCTGGGGTTGGGGGGAGCATAAATCTGTATGTAAGTATAGGCTTAATCCGGGGCGTGGTCGTTCGTAGTAGTGACTTACTGTCATTGGATGTCCTGCTTGGGTGTCCTGTCTGGTGTCTGTGGCCTTCTTAACTTTGGCAATAACTAAACAACTGGAAAGGTTTTCCCAACTTTGAACTGTTTTCTGGTGGGGCCAAGTGTCTGTTGCCATTTGGGTCAGACATCTCTCAGAGGAATCTAAGCAAATAATAAACCATTTGCAATGTACATGCAATGTTTTCAAAGCCTTAAATTGATTCATCAAAGACAGGTCCCCCTCATCTCCTCCATTGTGGTGTATAAATAATTTTGGAAATTGTCAATCATTTAGTTGGAGAAGGGGACTGTCGGGGTGGGGACACATCTCTCAATCAATTGCCAATGCAAAAACCAAACAAAATGCTGCAGCAGCAGCCAGAGCTGTGGCCTGTCATTCCATCAATCTGTGTGGGGAATCAGCATCATCAGCATACAAATATCACATTGCCGCACATTGATTTGTTTGTATTTTATTTAATTTCCGTAATTTCCGTTTCATTATTACCACCAAAAACCTGAAAAACCCAAATGCCCCATGATGCTGCGTGTGTCCGCCTACAAAAGGTGTGCCATCGCAACCGAGCAATTTCCGGGCCACCGATATCGGCGAGACCGCAGTCACACTGCAATGGTCGAAGCCTACGCATTCCAGCGAGAATATTGTACACTACGAGCTCTACTGGAATGACACATATGCCAATCAGGCACATCACAAGTGAGTATTTGAATACATCCTCTTCGTAATCTGAGACATTCAATCAATCGGATACTTGTAGGCGCATTTCGAACTCTGAATCGTATACGCTGGATGGTCTGTATCCTGATACCCTGTACTATATCTGGCTGGCAGCACGATCCCAACGGGGCGAAGGGGCCACCACACCGCCCATACCAGTACGCACCAAGCAATATGGTAAGTTTATATTCAACCGATCTCTGATTCCCCATATTGTATTTCCATAAGTTAGGTGTCGCCAAAAGCAAACCGTCGTAGTCGTACAATTTTTTCTATAAGTTTAAGTACAACACGAAAACTGATGTTTGATTTTCGCAAAACATATTTCCATAAATACTACATATACGATATACCTATACCTATACCTATATGATATATACTATATACATAAACATACGCCTTATATACTAAATGTAGTTCAGTAACCCAAATATCCCACAAATATCCCTCCCACCCCCTCTATAAAGTGTCTGTTTGAGTGCGTGAATCCGAATATATTCCTGAGTATTCTTCTGCTTACGTGGAAAAAGGTAAACTCTGTATGAATGATTGTGAATATGATTGAATCGGGTCGAGTGTGAAGTGAGTTATGCACTTGCCCACTTATACATATATATTTACTGCATAATCGTATAAATATAACCATATATATTGTAGGATTTGTGATCGTTCTGGTTCCATTGCAAGTTAGATTTAAGGCTTAGTTGTGTATTAGTATTCTAGCTCAACTTATACACACACCACAAAACATGGAATACTATACGCAATACATAAATAGACTGTAAAAACCCTACACAGATTATATATACTATACATAATTAGATATACCCATAAATACATATAGTTTAAGATATTACATATAGCATTACACACCCACAAATACAAATTAAGTGATCTCTAGAGGGAGGCCTTGACAGATTGCAGAGTGTTTGGGAGATTTATATAGAGAACGAGGAATTATAGAATTAAAGAAAACAAGGAGAACTTCAATAGAGACTTCATGAAATCCTCTATTTTTTTATTGAGCATCAAGTATCTTTATTTAAAAGAGCTGTAAGTTCTTCTTAATACGAAATTCCAGTTAAAGATCAGTCCGAAACACAGAAAAAATTAATAATAACCATTCGGCGTTGTTTACTAAACGTACATCTATATATATTTTTTTATAAAAGTACAGGCTGTAAGCTAAATCGTTTCTTTAAATTAGTAAAATATTTTGAAAAAAGGTCAGAAATAACCCATAGAACTCTATAAAGTACTAAAAGTACCCTATAGGACTTCGAAGTGTCAAATTCCATTGAAGAAACTCCAAAATGATGATTTATAAAGCCTTAGCCTCAATTGAAATGCCAGAATCCATAATAATTCTCATTAAATCCATGGATTAAATTTTAGGAAATTAAATGCCAATGGAAAAAGTACAAATTTATATTTTCCTCATTATTCTCCTTCATACCAAAGATTAATTAATTAATTCTGTTGGTCTACAAAATGTCTTACTTCCCCCACTGCTCTGCGATCTGTTCGACTAATCCAATTAGAAAACCAAAAACTCATTTAACAAGAGCCAACATCACACCAACATCACACCAGCCACACCACATGACACCACAGGATAGAAAACCGACAACAGATTTGCCCCATAAACAACAGCCACAACGATATACCAAATCACCAAACACCTTTTCATTTGCAAATCCAAAGCAAATTGCATGAAAACGTAATGCCAGATAGAGAAAAAAAGAAAACCTGGACTGAACTGAATGGAATGGAAAACCAAACAATTATGGAATGCATATACGGATTTGTGTGTGTTATTTAGCATGGCTCGATTATGGCCCCATTTATCATAGCTGCCTTTGAGTGTTAAATCATGTAAATTATGCCAAAACAATTTTCCAACTTTAGACCACTATTTAAGTGGCAAAATTCCTAATGCACATTGCACTCACTCCTGCACACTGCACTCCGCACTCTGCACTCTCCAGATGGACTGGATAGTAGACCACAGAAACCAAAACCAGAAATTCCTCCACTGAAACTCTCCCTCTGTCTCTCTCTCTATGTGTCTAGAAAATTGATTTTGAATGATATTTTAATAGAGCGATGGAGCGAAGACAACTGTCTGCCTGTCTGTCTGTCTGTCTGCTGCAGGAGAATATTTCCTTGTGGCAGTGTGGCATAAATATCACTTTTGGTTTTCATATTTGCACGTCTTGCATTTTCCTTCCGCATAATTGAAACACAAATTGGTTCTAATCCTAAGCGAATGCACAAACAATTCTTCAAGTTATTTTCAGTTTTAGTTTTAGTTTTAGTTCGAGTTTGAGCTTCAGTTTGGAATGTGCTGGAAATGATATTATAGTTTCCTAATGACTTTTTATTGTTAGCACTCTCCAGTTTTGTGTTGTAGTTTTAATTAGTTATAATATTTTATCCTTGAAAACTTTCGAATGCTCGAGTACTCTTAGATGTTGCAACTTTTGATATGTATATCTAAGTCCCCACATCCCCACCCCACATGGTTTATGCAAATTAATGTTTCTACCCCTCTATATAACGTATGTGAATGTTGTGTGTAGCACCTATATATAGACTTTTTTAAACCAATTTATATACTTTTTTATAAGCTAAGCATGACTATGGGTTCCCGCTTCTCTCGTAGCTTCTCGCAGCTCGAAACAAATTTTCAGCTCAAAAAAGTCGTTACCGTTACCAAAAAATATGCACCAAAGGAAAAAGGAGTCAACATTTATTTGCATAAACCATTGGATATACTATATGTCTTGATATTTGATTTTGATTTGATGATATTTATATCTATATTATATGCCTATCTCTAAACCATATTCTTTATTTTGATTACAATATTCATTTGCTTTTATGGCCTTTTCGTTTCATGTTACCCCCGATTCGATTTTCGGTTTTGACATTTACTATTTTGTGTTTCCTACCGCTAATTGCTGAACTAAATGCTCATAACCAAAACAAATGTGTGTGTTCTTTGGCTATGCAAAAATCAACAATCAACAATCAACAACCAACAACCCACAATCAACATCCACATCAATCCAAATGAAATCCAAATCAAAATGCACACACAAAATACGTTCCGTTCCTCCCATCTATGTAATTAGTACCAGGTGCACCGCCCCGTAATATCACCGCCCTAGCCAGCAGCTCGACGACGATCGCCCTTAGCTGGCTACCGCCGCCCGTTGAGCGTTCGAACGGTCGGATCATATACTATAAGGTGTTCTTCGTGGAGGTGGGCCGCGAAGACGATGAGGCCACCACACTGACCCTCAATATGACCAGCATCGTACTCGACGAACTGAAACGCTGGACCGAGTACAAGATCTGGGTGCTGGCCGGCACCTCCGTCGGCGATGGTCCGCGCTCCCATCCGATCATTTTGCGAACCCAAGAGGATGGTATGTATGCCCATGACAATCTTACCTATGGCGTAAGTCTACCTAAATCGATTTATCTTTTATGTTATCCATTTATTTATTTCTTTAAGATTATTTTACAAGTTATGGTTTTATCCACTCTTAAGTTTAGTTTTACTTCTTCTTATGTTTTAATCGTTCCCCTGATCATACCATACATACCATATTTATATTCAACCTCAAAACTAATCGAATTTTGTACAATTTTTGAATTTTGATATCGAGAGCATTCCACCACAGGAGCAGCTAAGCACTATGGAGATCGTTAACCGATATATATAGCGATATATCTATATATACTCGTACTACATATTTTTTTGTCTACCAAAATTTACAATTTTTTCTTTTGTTTGAAACCATATAATCCATATAGCTGTTGATCAATTTTTGAAATCAGCTAGAAGTTATTTTTTGTTTTATTTAAAAGAAATTTACTTTGTAGTTTATTCCTTTTTATGATTTATAATCTTCTAAAGAAGACTCTACAATGAAGTTAAATCTATTCAGACTCAAAGATTCATCTGTTTTCTTTCTGTTAATATTAGCAGCATTTTGTTTCAAAGAGAATCCTAGTAAATGTTCACAGCATACTTCATAAATCTCCTCTTTCTACTTCTGGATCCCTAGGGATCCTCCATTGATGATGAATTTTTGAATGTCTAGAGAACCAATTATTTCTTTAACCTTTCCACCAACCATTACTTGTTTTAATTTCTTGAACTTTTCTTACGTTTTTCGTTCCATTTTCCATTTCTATTTGATTTTGTTGAACGAACCCAAAAGAAAAACGTATACAAAATTTAATAATCATTGGCACAAATGAAATTGCATATTTTTTGGCGCAATTTTTGACTACTTTTTTGCACTTACTCTCTGTCTCTCTCACTATATCTCTCTCTATAAAACAAACGAAACTTTTTTAGAAGAACTCCTATATATATATTGTGTACTATATATGCAAGCAAAGATCGAACTATTTTTGTTATATTTAATTCTTGACTGGCAATTGTCTCGAGAAATGCAAGAAATTGCAAGCAAAAATCTTTGAATAACACACAAAAACCTTTATAAATAATTATTTTTGAATATAATGGAATGCATCAACTGTTTGTGGTAATTTGTATAGCACCAACAATCAAAACCAAAACCAAAAACAACGCCACTAACTCGTATTGTAATCTACAATAATTTTTTGTATTTTTGGCATTTTAATTTTAGTTTTTGTAAGCACCTCGTACATACTCGTACAGCACTCAACAAACAAATACACGACACAAATTTGATTTTAGTCTATTTGCATTCAATATTTCATTAATTTATGCAATTATAAAAGTAAACTCGGCCCTAAACAGGAGCTGTGTATAATCATATAATTATAACCCTCGAGGGCGCTAAAAATTCGCTTAAATTTTTCATCATTTCATTATACGAGTATTTGCCCTCAACAAATAGTGCAAAATGTTTTCGCTCTATTTATTTATGATTTTTTTATTCGAACACGTACACGTACACGTACTATCCATCCATCCACATCCACAGCCACATGTGTAATATTTTCCGCATATGTACATATTTAATAACGTTTACAAAAGCACGATGGGTGTGTGACTGTGTGTGTGCTATATCATTTTTGAACACCCTATCTATTTGGTTTTTGGCACACAATTTTTGCACTTTTGTCGCCACGTGATGCAACTGCTGCTGATGCTGCTGCTGCTGCTTCTCCCCCGAAAGCAATGCCAAAGCCCCCCAAAGTCCATGAAGCACGTTTTTTAATGGATTTTTGCGTTTTTTTATTGGGTTTTTATTGCTATGCAAATACACAGATGCACAGCAGCCAGCAAGCGGTGGCGACCACGACAAATCCTTAAATTGATTTCTGCACAAAATTAACCGATTTTTACCTTCGCATATATAATCATTATATATAAATTTTATGTTGTTGACCGATTTTATTAAGTTTTATTTGCCATCACCTGCATGTTTGCACAGTTAACACATTTCCATACTATTTGCATTTGGCTTTATTTTTCCAATTTCCGCCCTACCCATCCCTGTCCAGCCCCTTCAATTTGGAGTGTTTGTCTGTTTGAAAGTGGCAGCAGCTTTATCAAAGAATATTTCCATTTTCCACAGTCCCTTCTGTTCTTTGCTGTATTTTCAAGCAGTAAGAAAGGTTTTTGTTGGATACCTTTTATGAGAACGTTGTTCACAAATGCATATTTTCGATAAAAGGTACGAACTTTGATTGGTATTTGATACCAGCACACCTTTGAATATTTCTGGTAATATTTCTGGGACTTTGATGTCCTTTTTTCAAATCAGCCTTAATGCTATACGGTCTTCTTTACAAAATAATCGGTTCAAATGATATAAAATCGGACTATATTTAGAAAACACTTAGATATTCCACAGAAATACATAAGAACTATAGACTTCTATAGATTTCATACTCTTTCCTGTTTAGTTTCAATAAAAAACTATTAAAATCTCCACTGAAAATCCTCCCAAAGAGTAGATTCCCCAACAAACAATTGAACCAAAGCCCCCTCCTAAAAATAATTAAATTATTTCATGTTTCATTCTTCACTTAACAACTCAACACTCTCCCCACCCCATTCACTCCATCATCAATCAAGTTTAACTTTTTGAATCATCATTAACCCTTGAGCAGCACACCACTAACACACTCACACAACGTTTAACCCTTCCATTATGCCATAAACTGCTTGTTTAGCTGTTAACCTGCTTGTTCAACGAACGAAACGAAACAATTCTCTTTATAAAGTACCTACTCAATTTTTGTGTTTTAAGAACTACTTCAACACCAACCGGAAGTGGGTTCCACTCCATTTTGTTTTGGCTAAGCACCGTAAATTAAATGTACTTATTGTTAAGCACCTTAGTGTACGTCTCACTCGCTAACTTTAGTTCTATCTCTCCCCCCTCTCACTGGGGCTCTCTCTCGCCCTCTCCAGTTACTATAGTTATAATAAGCTAAGCATTAAGCTCACATTGAAGCACTGATAAGCACTGATAAGCACTCTGTACGCACACATTCTCATGCTCGAGCACTGGCACATATGTATGTACTTACAAAATGCGAATGGGAATGAAAGTAAATTTGGCTGAAAAGGCTAGCAAATGGCATAAAGTAGGGGATATTCCGAGTCGATTTAAGCACCAAAACGTAAGAATTGCAGTAAAAAAGCAAGAATAGCACTAAAATGCAAGGAAAACCCACCAAAAAGAAAATAAATGGCACTAAAAAACATAGAAAAAACACTAATAAGCAAGAAAACCCACACAAAAAACCAAGAAAAAGCACTAATAGGCAATCAAAAACAAAAATCACTAAGCAAACTAAAAGCAACTAAAGCACCAAAGCACTAGCAGAAAGAAATGCAAAAAGAAAGCACCAACGCACCTCACTTCTCTCTAACCATTGAGTGCATCTGTGACTGACTGGATTTCTATTTTAATTGTACTCAATTTAGCACAACCAAAGGCTAGATGCCACATAACTCACTCGCCCCGAAAACCCGAAACCCCAACCCCAGCCCCAACCCCAACAAAAACCATAAGCAAAACCAACCAATTTCCTCTGCAGAACCTCTATCATACTCGTACTCGTACGTATAGCCAGCGGCTCACAAGCAGCAGCATGGCATAACATCAGCTACAGCATTAGAGGGTCAGCACATAAGTATGAAAGAGTATTTTATGTTTTCTTTTCTATGACCAGTACCTTGAGACTGTACGAGGGTATACTGTGTTTGTTTAGAGGTATGTTGCAGGAAGAAGGCAGAGCTATGGTATATGCTTGATTGGGATCAACAGAAGAGTTCTTTCCTTCGAGCTCGTCTGTATCTAAGTTGTCTTTCTAAAATTATGAAAATCACAATTAAATAGAACATTACCACAAAAATCAGTGGCATCCACAATTATAAATACATACCACATTTTTTGCACAGTGATACATAATCGTATTAGCTATTACATTTTTGAAAATCCCCACAATCGGATCAAGCTGTCTACCCAAAATAGTATTCTCTGTAGCTGGGTATGCTTTCGTCCATAAGCCGAACATTCCTCTACTACTTGTCCTTTTCTACTAATTTTTTTCGTGTGTCTGTTTCGTATGTTTGGAGCGTATATCGTTATGATGTGATGCGCTTGTTAGCTGCCACAGCACAAATGCAAATGAAAATGCAAATGCATTCCACCTGTCTAAAGCTGGGCACTTGCTTTTCATTCGCCCATCTCCAGGTATTTTAACCCCTCTAGTATCTCTGGCTCTGTCTCTGTCTCTGGCTCTGACTCTGGCTCTGACTCTCTATGCGAAATTCGTAAAGCAAGCAGATTCCCCTTTGTGCTCCCAGACACAGTCCCTCATAGACACACACACACACACACATGTCCTGCTCACGTATAGGACACCAAAAAAGTTGAAAAAGAAAAATACAAAACAAGAAAAGAAGGAAAAGCTTTTGGGGGAACCGAAGATTTGGATACTCTTACAGAATGCTCTGAACTTCTTCTAATCTTTTCTTTACAAAGAGTTCATTTTCTAAGGCTCTTTCCTATGCCAGCAACAGGACATAGTGATCCAATCTTAGCAGTGTCGATATCTACACTGCATGTGGGGGAATGGTACTGTTCAGAGCTTCATTCTGATTGCCTTTATGGGGGACTTGTTTTCTTAGAAACAGAAAAACATCGCTTTATCTGTTGATGATCCATTTTATCCATCCAAAAACATCATATCATGGCACTTCCCTTTGGAAAGTGTATAAAAATGAGCACCACCTCGAGCATTGGAAGCTTAGCACGCGCTCCTTGCTTCGTTTGTTCCATTCAGCACTAAAATAAAATATAAAATACATCTACAAAAAAAAGAGGGATACAAAATAGAGAGAACACTTCTAACGGTAGCATTTTAATTATTTTACATTTTTAGTGTTTGTGTGTGAGCACGGGAGTGCGCTCCATGTGTCTATATCTGTATGGGGGAGTGTCATGGTGTGAATGGAGACAAAAGTACAGTGAAGCACTCTGTGCAGTGTGACCCGTTCCTCCGTCCTCCATCCTCCATCCTCTGTCCTCCTTCCAGAGCCCATCTCTCTCATAGCAGATGAGCAGCCAGAACACTAATGAAGCATAATTTAACATTCGCGTGGCCGTCAGTTGCAGTTTGAATAATTTGTATTATGTATTATGCATTTATTTAACATTTTTAATGAACCCAAAACCAAAAGCCATGATTGAGGGCAAGGAACTGTCGTCTGACACGAGATTTGTTATATAAATACAAGATATAGGCTTTAATTGAACTTAAAATTTGACTAAAAAATTAAAAGAAATATTTAAAAATATTGGAAAAGGGTTCCCCCCTTTGCAAGGCAAAGTATAGACGAGTTTCCTTAGATCTTCAACAGATGGTTTCTAGAAGCAGAACTCCTAAAAATCCGACCATTTTATATTTAAAACTCCTTGAAAATTCCTTTGACTTGAGCGTATCAGGCGAATTCTAAGTTATCCTACAAAATAGGTATTTCTTTTAAGTTAAATTTAAGAACATATTACAAATAAACAAACCTTGTTGAACTATGGTAAGTTATCTCTTCTCATATAAGCCCTAAGATACCCCCTAAGTAACGCCCTCTGGGCATTCTAGCTCTACAAAATTTTGAGTACCACATAATTTTCCTCAAAAGAACCATATTCAATGTTAAATTCTGTACAGTATCAAAGCCGGGTGTGCCAACAAATATGTAGATTTTGTGTCATGTTTTTCCATGTGTTCTGTCCCATCTTCCCCTCCCCCGCGTCTTCAGTTGTTCACCTTACCGTTTCCGTTTCCGTTTCTGTGGATTCTTCTGTAATTCATCTGTAATTTTTGCACCAGTAAAAACCTTTTTGAAACTGTATACTGTAAACTAAAAAACAAATATTTTATATCTTTTTTCATATAAAAAATACCAAAAAAAACAATAACAATAACTTTGCTTGGCCACTCGCACCTTGCACTCCACTTGCCTCTGTTTCGTGCACCTTTTTTTGAATGCAAATCAAAATGGAAAAAAAAAACACACATCTATAAATCTTTTTGAAACTTTTTTGATGTGAATACGAAATTATTGCGATAATTTGATTTTTGAACGCAACCTTTAAATGGATGGTGGTTTATATTAAATAAATACAAAAACAAATACAAACATTTTTAAAACTATTTAGAGAAAAAGAGTGAGTATTTTTAATGGTTGACTATGTATAATGTTTAAGAATGCCCAACCCATAGCAACTGATAAACTATATCTACTATATACTATCTCTATATATCTATATACCACAATATATATATTTTTGAAACTGGTCCAGAAATGTTGACCGACAAAACTAAAGGAATCCCAAAAATCTCTTTTGTTTTTTGATATGTTTCTCTATTTCCGAACAACTTTTTTGAAAAAAACACACGAAATCGAGCCGAAAAAAGATTCCGGCAATGGATATAACACATATAGCGAATACATATATATACCAAGTGTTTTTCTGTTTGATTTTCCTAATATATGTTTTTTGCATACACAAATACGAAGTAAAAAACCTTTTTGAATGCTTACATGTTTGTTTTTGCTAAGTGAATATCGAACTGGGAAATCGAAGGCGGATTTCCACCCATTTTTTGTGTACATTTTTTTGACGTACCGATAAGTAATGGTCTATATCTATACTATAAATATGCTATAGCAAGGTATACACTGCACTTCTTAATCACATTTTTTGAGCACCCCCCGTACCATATACCCCACCCATATACCACCCAAATATATAGCACTTAAGCAGCACTTTTGGTTGTTTCCAGTTCCCTTATGATTTCCCTACCAACTCTCTGTTTTCTCTCTGTCTGTGATGTGGTGATGAGCGTTGATGTTGGACCTAAAGTTCGTTCTGGCAGATACTTCTATACATATACTCGTATATTTGTATTGCTCCTAGGATCTAAATACTTAGTGTTAGTTCTGCATAGTTCTCTCTTTATAAATCATTATATACCTTGTATGATAGATCTAAGTAAGCTAATCTTAAGACTCTTAGCCTTTGTATTGGGCATAAGTTAAGCTATCTTTAATTGATTGCCTTGAACACATCCTTAACCCGAAATTATGACTTCCCCGATCTAATCTTTTGATTCTTCGTCGTCGTATACAGTGCCCGGGGATCCACAGGATGTGAAGGCCACGCCCTTGAACTCCACTTCGGTGCATGTGAGCTGGAAGCCGCCACTCGAAAAGGATCGCAATGGCATCATCCGTGGCTATCATATACATGCCCAGGAACTGAGAGATGAGGTAAGTCGAAGAAGGAGTCACCTTGGCAGTACTTAACTCTCTTTATCTTTCGGTAGGGCAAGGGCTTCCTCAATGAGCCCTTCAAATTCGATGTGGTCGATACGCTGGAGTTCAATGTCACTGGCCTCCAGCCGGACACCAAGTACTCCATCCAAGTGGCGGCCCTAACACGCAAAGGCGATGGCGATCGCAGTGCGGCGATTGTTGTAAAGACACCCGGCGGCGTGCCCGTCCGTCCCACAGTGAGTCTGAAGATAATGGAGCGGGATCCCATTGTGTCCATTGAGCTGGAGTGGGAGCGTCCGGCGCAGACGTACGGAGAGCTGCGTGGCTATCGATTGCGCTGGGGCGTCAAGGATCAGGCGCTGAAGGAGGAGATGCTGTCGGGGCCGCAAATGACGAAAAAGCGCTTCAACGATCTGGAACGGGGTGTGGAGTACGAGTTCCGGGTGGCGGGCAGCAATCACATTGGCATTGGCCAGGAGACGGTGAAGATATTCCAGACCCCTGAAGGCACACCCGGCGGACCGCCCTCGAACATCACGATACGCTTCCAGACGCCCGATGTGGTGTGCGTCACGTGGGATCCTCCCACGCGGGAGCATCGCAATGGCCTGATCACCCGCTACGACGTGCAGTTCCACAAGAAGATCGACCACGGCCTGGGCTCCGAGCGGAACATGACGCTGCGCAAGGCGGTGTACACGAATCTGGAGGAGAACACGGAGTACATCTTCCGAGTGCGGGCCTACACCAAGCAGGGAGCGGGTCCCTTCAGCGACAAACTGATCGTGGAGACGGAGCGGGACATGGGCAGGGCTCCCATGTCCGTGCAAGCCGAGGCCACATCGGAACAGACGGCGGAGATCTGGTGGGAGCCAGTGCCGAGTCGCGGCAAGCTCTTGGGATACAAGATATTCTACACGATGACCGCTGTCGAGGATCTGGATGACTGGCAGACGAAGACGGTTGGCCTGACGGAGTCTGCGGATCTGGTGAATCTCGAGAAGTTCGCCCAGTACGCGGTGGCCATTGCGGCGAGATTCAAGAACGGCCTGGGCCGCCTCAGCGAGAAGGTAACGGTGCGCATCAAGCCCGAGGATGTGCCTTTGAATCTGCGCGCCCACGATGTCAGCACCCATTCTATGACCCTCAGCTGGTCGCCGCCCATCCGCCTCACGCCCGTCAACTACAAGATTAGCTTCGATGCGATGAAGGTGTTTGTGGATTCGCAGGGCTTCTCCCAGACGCAGAACGTCCAGAAGCGTGAGATTATCTTAAAGCACTACGTGAAGACGCACACCATCAACGAACTGAGTCCCTTCACCACCTACAACGTTAATGTGAGTGCCATTCCCTCGGACTACTCGTATCGGCCGCCCACCAAGATCACCGTCACCACACAGATGGCCGCCCCCCAACCGATGGTCAAGCCGGACTTTTACGGGGTGGTAAATGGCGAAGAGATACTCGTGATACTGCCTCAGGCGTCGGAAGAGTACGGCCCCATCTCGCACTACTATCTTGTGGTGGTGCCAGAGGACAAGTCCAATCTGCACAAGATACCCGATCAGTTCCTCACCGACGACCTGCTGCCGGGACGCAACAAACCGGAGCGTCCCAATGCCCCGTACATTGCGGCAAAGTTCCCGCAGCGCTCGATACCCTTCACGTTCCATCTGGGATCGGGGGATGACTACCACAACTTCACGAACCGCAAGCTGGAGCGAGAGAAGCGCTATCGGATCTTCGTGCGGGCCGTGGTGGACACGCCGCAGAAGCATCTCTATACGTCCAGTCCCTTCTCCGAGTTCCTGTCGCTAGACATGCGGGAGGCGCCGCCGGGAGAGCGACCCCATCGACCCGATCCCAACTGGCCCTCGGAGCCAGAGGTGTCGGTGAATCGCAACAAGGATGAGCCCGAAATCCTGTGGGTGGTTCTCCCACTGATGGTCTCCACCTTCCTGGTCTCCACAGCCCTGATTGTGCTCTGTGTGGTAAAGCGTCGCCGGCAGCCGTGCAAGACCCCCGATCAGGCGGCCGTGACGCGACCTCTGATGGCCGCCGACCTGGGCGCTGGACCCACGCCCAGCGATCCCGTGGATATGCGGAGATTGAACTTCCAAACGCCCGGCATGATCTCCCACCCGCCCATCCCGATCTCGGAGTTTGCCAACCATATCGAGCGCCTGAAGTCCAACGACAATCAGAAGTTCTCGCAGGAGTACGAGAGCATTGAGCCCGGCCAGCAGTTCACGTGGGACAATTCGAATCTGGAGCACAACAAGTCGAAGAATCGGTATGCCAATGTCACCGCCTACGACCACTCCCGGGTGCAGCTGCCCCCGACGGAGGGCACTCCCGGATCGGACTACATCAATGCCAACTACTGCGATGGCTACCGGAAGCACAACGCCTACGTGGCCACCCAGGGACCGCTGCAGGAGACCTTCATTGACTTCTGGCGCATGTGCTGGGAGCTGAAGACGGCCACCATTGTGATGATGACGCGGCTGGAGGAGCGCACTCGCATCAAGTGCGACCAGTACTGGCCGACGCGCGGCACCGAGACCTACGGACAGATCTTTGTGACCATCACGGAGACCCAGGAGTTGGCCACCTACAGCATCCGGACGTTCCAGCTGTGCCGCCAGGGAAGCAACGATCGACGAGAGATCAAGCAGCTGCAGTTCACGGCCTGGCCCGATCATGGAGTACCCGATCATCCCGCTCCCTTCCTGCAGTTCCTGCGACGCTGTCGCGCCCTAACGCCACCGGAGTCCGGGCCCGTGATCGTCCACTGTTCGGCGGGAGTGGGGCGCACCGGGTGCTACATTGTGATCGATTCGATGCTGGAGCGGATGAAGCACGAGAAGATCATCGACATTTACGGCCACGTGACGTGTCTGCGGGCCCAGCGAAACTACATGGTGCAAACTGAAGACCAGTACATCTTCATCCACGATGCGATCATAGAGGCCATCATCTGTGGTCTTACGGAGGTGCCAGCCCGCAATTTGCACACCCATCTACAGAAGCTGCTGATCACGGAGCCGGGCGAGAGCATCTCTGGTATGGAAGTAGAGTTCAAGAAGCTGTCCAACGTGAAGATGGATTCGTCGAAATTCGTTACCGCCAATTTGCCCAGTAACAAGCACAAGAATCGTCTGGTCCACATTCTCCCGTACGAGTCGAGTCGCGTCTACCTAACACCCATCCATGGCATCGAAGGCAGTGACTATGTGAATGCCAGCTTCATCGATGGCTATCGCTATCGTTCCGCTTACATTGCGGCCCAGGGACCAGTCCAGGATACGGCCGAAGACTTTTGGCGCATGCTCTGGGAGCACAACTCCACGATTGTGGTTATGCTGACGAAGCTCAAGGAAATGGGAAGGGTAAGTGCGAGATTCTTATTCCCTACCTAGCCTCTTTCTAATGCTACCATCTTCTGCAGGAGAAATGCTTCCAGTATTGGCCACACGAGCGATCTGTGAGATATCAGTATTATGTTGTGGATCCCATTGCCGAGTACAATATGCCACAGTACAAGCTGCGTGAATTCAAGGTGAGTAAAAGGACTAAAAGACATCCAAGTTCATCATCATTACTTAACGACTACCCTTTTCAGGTAACGGATGCTCGGGATGGCTCCTCGCGCACTGTGCGCCAGTTCCAGTTCATCGACTGGCCAGAGCAGGGTGTGCCCAAGTCCGGCGATGGCTTCATAGATTTCATTGGCCAGGTGCACAAGACCAAGGAGCAGTTCGGCCAGGATGGACCCATAACCGTGCACTGTTCGGCGGGTGTGGGTCGCACGGGTGTCTTCATTACCCTCAGCATTGTGCTGGAGCGTATGCAGTACGAGGGAGTGCTGGATGTCTTCCAGACAGTGCGCATCCTACGCTCCCAGCGACCGGCCATGGTGCAAACCGAGGTGAGAAGTGAGATTTGGGAAAGCCCTTGACCTGATGCTAATATATTATGTTTATGTTTTTCCAGGATCAATATCATTTCTGCTATCGCGCTGCTTTGGAGTATTTGGGGTCATTCGACAACTATGCAAATGGATAAGATTGGCGGGGGCATATCGAGTTGGGATAGGAGGTATAGGAGGAGGAGCAAAAACCTTGTCAACTTTATGTTCGTTCGTTCGTTGCATATTTCTTTCGAACTCTACGCATAATACGCATTTACGATATACACGGATATCATAACTCTAAAGTATTATAGCCAGCTACTGCCCCCACACATACTTACACTATACCTACTTATACTTACATTATATATCTGTACGTGGATATGTTTTAGTTGATAAGCGCACCATCCCGCCCCCACTCCATCCCAGGATATGTTTGCATTTGCAATTACGATTCGTTTGTATCGTGACCTCCGGTGTCGGTCTTTAGCTGAGTTTGATTTCATTGGAAAATGTGAACTAAAAAAGACTGTTACACGTTTAATTATCAGTAATTTATGTATCAACACACGTATATGTATATCTTATATACCCCACACACATATTGTGCATCAAGTTTTTGCTCGAACTAATCAAAGTAGTCAATCAACTTGTTGTTTGTGGCACCGTCGTTTATGGAGCGGAGCGGACGGACCACTGGATATCGATACATATTTGAACTAAGGACTTGGTAGCTATTAATCTTACCGCCTAAATCGAATCGAATTGAATCTCGAGCCCAAGAATAAGAGTCGAAAAAGTAGTTGCCATTTTGAACGTAGCCGCGCGTATTGTACTCCAAGTGGAACGCAAATCCGAATGGACATGTATCATGTATTTTGTGTGTGTGAACCGTACAACAATCAATCAAATACGAGACGAGACGAGACGAGTACTTCTACATATATGTTAATCTGTTTTTATACCTAGGTTCTGTATGCGTATTGCAGATGACTCTAAACCAATACAAAAACCCGTGCAATTAGTCAAAAGTCTTGCGTAGTGCATATTTTATAAGACAGCTAGTTTCTTAAACTTAAGTTGAGATCTCCCCCGCAGGCAGAAGATCAAAGCAGATCGCTATTTTATAGTTTTATAAAGGGATGCTAGAACAGAAATACATACTTCCAGCTAAGCAGCTAATTGGAACTTCAACCTCATTCCCACAAACTTCTACGTCTACTTAGTTCCCCCCAAATACATTCCTGTATATACCACAACCAAGCAGTCGATACGCCCCCAAGCTAGCCATCTATGTATAATCTAGATCCTAAAGCTAAACAATTATGGTACCTAAAGTGTATGATGAAACGGCATAGATGATAATAATTATAATTATAATACCATACCCCAGCCCGGGCAAATGGATAAAAAGGAAAATGGAATAGTAAGATAAATGTAGATATGTATTGTAGCATATATACTTTTTACGATAACATAACGCAGACGAAGAGACGATGATGATATTGTATTGGCACTAGCACATAAGAAGGTACTACATGATAGTGTATATAACTGATAAGCTGTTTTGAAGATTGTTTGAATTCGGCCTCGTATTTGTACACGAACATACATATAGTACATACATACATACATACATTATATGAAAAGACGTTAGCAAGCAAATGCATAAAAGCAACACTAAATTATTAGCTGAAAAATACACATGTTAAACAACAATAGTCATATATGTACACTTAAATATTTATATGAGATACAGATATTTGTTAAAAGGAAAAACAACACGTTGGCACGTTGCCCCACACGCCAGAGGAGAAGGATAAGAAGAAGTAGGAGGATCGTAGTAAATTTCGTCGGGGCATTGGCAAAGTATGATATACAATGTAATGAGAGATAAATTAAACCTATAGCGATAGCAGCAGCAATAGATGTCTAGAGAAAGGTAACCCTGCAGAAAGTTGCAATCGTATTAATACATACACTATATAAATCAATTCAGAAAGTACGAGTACATGTATTGTATATTACACAAATTTGTGGGCTTGTCAAATTTTGTTAAAATATAAATTGTTTGATATGTTTTACCAAAATAGACGGATATAAACAATTTTAAAGGTAACATAATACATAAACATGCATACATCATAACGATTATATTGTACTAATCAAGCAAAGAGTAAGGAAACCATATTACGTTTAAAACTACCATATAAAAGATATATAATTTTCAAAAGAAAAACTGCTAAGCCCAATGGCAAGGAATAATACAAGATGAAATAAAAAATGAAAACAACACTGCTCTCTGACTTTCATTCGTTGGGAAATGGGAGGAAAAATCCTTGATCCTCCAGCAGGGCCCTGATCAGCCCATAAATAGCGGAGAATCAACATGTGTATACTGGGGATGTCGGAGTCCTTGTTCAACGATCAAGGATTTTTTCCAACCACAGGAGGTCCTAGCAGGCCCCAATCGACATGCAAATAGCGGAGAAAACGAGACATATATGACGGGCGAAAATATCCTTGATCCTTTATCCTTTATAAGGACTCCATCAAATCAGGGATATTGTTCCGATCACAGGAAGCCATCGCACGCCTATATTGGCCTATAAATAGTCAAGAAAATTAAATATGTATGTCTGGGGATGTTTGAGTCCTTACCCAAGGATCAAGTCTATTTTTCCGATCACAGAAAGCCATGGCACGTCCTGATCGGCCCACAAATAACAGAGAAGACAAGATTTATGTGACTGGAGAAAATATCCTTGGTCCTTGGTCCTTGATAAGGACTCCATCAGATTAAAGATTTTCTTCCGATCACAGGAAGCCGTCGCACGCCCGATCAGACCAAAATTGGCGGAAAAATCAGCAGAAGGTCGCTGGTTTTTAAAATTTTAAATATCCGTTTTTGAGCCCCCATAAGTATGCTATATTTTTTGCATTCGCCTAAGATTGCTTGCTGCTGATTTCTGTTCGCCTGGTATCCCAGATCTGAAATTTTCGTTTTCTGCCATTTGAGCGGTCGCAAGTTGAGAGTTGTTGTTGTACAACAATTGACAACAACAACAACATTTTGGACAACAACAACCCTCAAATTGGGACCGCTCAAATGGCAGAAAACGAGAAATTTCAGACCTGGGATACCAGGCGAACAGAAATCAGCAGAAGGTCGCTGGTTTTTTTTATTGTACAGTGGCGCCCCCACCTGTCGCCGGGGATTTTTGAACTACATTTTCACAGGTGGCGGTTCACCTGCTATCGACGGCCACTGCTGGAACTAAATTGGCGTAGTTCGAGAATTTACCGCTGATTGTGGGGGCGCCACAGATTGACGGTTATTTTTAAGCCGATTTTTAATTAAATTGCCATAACTCCGCCATTTCTCATCCGATCTGGATGAAATACGTGTCCTCGTAATCGGCACGATGTGCCCCATCGTCTTCAATCATCAATGACATCAAGGACATCAATGAGGATAAGGACATACCTTTTTAAGGCTATTTTGTTGTCCAGCCATTTTTCGTCGGATCTGGGATCCTGTTTCTGATCGGGGGAACATCCTTGATGCAGTCCTTAGCAAGGATCAAGGATATTTTTTACGTTTTAGCCCGATCGGAGCGTTTCCTGTCTTCTGGAGATCGGACAAATTTCCTTGGAGTATCAAGGATATTTTTTGCAGTAATTCTTATTTAGAAAGAAAAAAAAATGAGCTCTGGTTTGGTTGTTATTAGTTTGAATGCCTTTTATTTATTGTTTTGTCAAGTCCTTCTTAAATACATACTAAACAACTTTGTTTTATTTCTGCGAGAACCAATGAAATCTGCAAACCTGTTCTCAGGATCAAGTGATATATACTCGTAAATTTTGTAGTATGTTTGGGGGTCATCAAATACAAGTTTGCTTAGTATTATTTACACAAAAATGTAGTGTTTATGGTATGCACTTATAGTCTGACGTTGAGTTAAGCAGCTTGAACTAGCGGAAAGGAGGAAGGGGCAATTAATCAATCTAAATATTTATGTTAGCTAAATGCGAAATTCAAAATCATCTTCATCTGACTTAAGTTTTGGTTTTGATTCTCAACTCGAGTTTTTTGGTACAGAAATTTAACTAATTCAAGTACATACATATATATTTTAGCTAACCTATATTTGCTCTCAATCACTTACACACAAATCATTAAAACCTAATTCGAAAAGCTACAAAATGATTTTCTCTCTTTTTATTTGGGGGCTGAACAAATTTAACAAACTTTAAATAAGGCCGTAAGCAAGATTAGTTGCTCTCATTGGATCAACACGTAGAATATGTTTGACAATTATAGTTAGTTAAGTACAATAGTGTGATATTCCGTTTGAATTGCTTTATAAAAAGTGAGGTTGCGCTGCAGCTTAGTAGGAAATTCTTTGCTTGTTTTTTGGGGGCTATTCCTCTTATTCACGATCATATAAAGTAGTGTTACTTGGTGTTTTTGTTTATTGGAAGCTGCAGGATATACCTTTGCATGTATTGTATGTGGGGTTTAGATCTCCTTGTAAGTGGCTCAAATGCTAGATAACTGAATGTCGCTCCCATAAGCTCAGATATATGATGTATCTTTTATGTAGATAGTGGTAAAGCTTGGCTTGGTATCGATAGATAGAGTTCAAAAGGTTTACCAACTTGCTGCTGGTATTTATGATTTGATTGTGGGATTTATACGAATACGAATACGAGTACGAATATGCTTTTGTGGTGTTTCAGACAACAAGTGGAGGGCCCTACTGATATATGGAGATTCTGGCTATGCCATCGTACAGACACGCCCGCTAACTACTCGAAGATTAAGTGAATATCTCGACTAACTAGGCGAGGGCACTACAACATCATATCCTAAGATGGAATGACAGATTTTGATGTGATTATAGGTTGTTTAGATATTGATTTGGATAAGTTCTCTTCTTTGAGATTGTAGTGCCCTCGATGAGAAATATGTATAGAGTTTAAAGAACAATGCATAGAAGCCGCTTGTAAGCCATCGAGGGAAGGAGCAACCTTCACATCCGCGTGCTCTCCAGGCCACACCCCAGGGCGTCGATATATAATGAGGCGTGTGGAGGCGTCACGCTGCCACTTCTCCTGGGCCTGCTGTTGCTGTTGCTGCTGCTGATGCTGGCCTTTAATCAACTCGCTGGCGTGGTGCGGGTCAGCAGCTCATCATCATCCAGCTTGGCGAGAGCTGCCGGCGAGCCGACATCGATGGTGGTCACCCGATTGCCGCCATCGGCTGCGGAGGGCAGCTTGATGAACTCGCTGTCCGTGTGCACCGGCATGATGATGCAGACGAAGCTCTGGCCCGTTTGCGAGTCCCGCGGATGCAGCGTCACGGGATGGAACTTGTCAGTCTGGCCCTCGGTGTAGGTCTGCAGGCGCTGATAGATCTCCGGGTAGTGCTTGCGCAGCAGCACTCCTCGGCGCGACAGAATGTCCAGGATGTTCGACAGGATGAGCTCCCGACTCCCAGGCACTGCTCGCAGCCCGGGGTTAAAGGTGAGTATGAGGATTTCAGTGCGTTCTGGCACGGCCACCACGGCCAGGGGCTGTTGCATGGCCTGCTGCTGTATCTCCAGCTCTGCCAGGACACTCTTGCAGAGCTTCAGCTTGGCACAGCGCGAGACCAGCTGCCGTTCCCAGCGCACGGGAGCCTGCCCCATTCCTGGCGCCTCGGAGACCACGCAGATGGCCACGTAGATCAGCATCTTGGACTCCGGCTTGTACTCCGTGCTCAGCTTCAGCAGCTCCGAATACAGCTCCAGGCCCATCTCGGCGGGCATCAGGTCCGGCCACCGCACATAGGAGGCCTCTCCCATGCACTGGAATCCGTTCTTGATGAATCCCTCGGCGGCCTCTGCGCTGCGAAAGAGGACGCGCACCACGCCCCGTCCCTGGGAGATGCTACCTTTGCGGGCCAGCAGACTGAGGTGCCGCTGCGAGTCGAGATCGTCCTTGCAGGTGGCTAGCACCTGGCGGCACAGGTTGGAGGCACGCGAGTGCAGGCACGCCTTCCGATGCTTCTCCCAGTGGGCGCGCCGACACTCACGTGAACAGTATAGATGGGAACAATTGTGGCATGATTTGTACAGCTTCTTGGCATCGGCGGGCGAGGCACTCTGCTCACATTTGGTGTTCCGGCAGCGGATCTGTAGTCCCGGCTCTCCATTGAGTTGGCTACCGCTTCCACAGCCCTTGTCCGTGTTCGCGGAGTCGCCCAACGAGACGCGCCTGCTCCCGCTGCTGGCATTTGATTGCTGATTTGCTGCTGTTGCTCCGACTCCTACTGCTCCTGCTGCTGATCCTACTCCGGCTGACTGCGATTGGGATTGGTTGTGGGTCTGTGCTTGGGTCTGTTGTGTCTGTTGCTGTTTCTTCTGGCTGGGGGCGTCTCCCTCGCTGCGGCGCCGCAGTCCTTGCTGTTCGGCAGCCGATAGCACCTCCAGCTGTTGGCGACTAGCTGAATCTCCCGCTGCAGAAGAGAGGGAAAAGATGGAGGATTAGTCTTACAATCTGGATAACATCCTGAGATCACTCTATAGTTCAACAATAACAAACAACAAAGAGCATTCAATGGAGGTAGTCATCCAACATGCTGGAAGGAACGATATGGGGGCGTAGAATTGTTCATGTAGTTTCTTTTTCTCAGTGTAATTATGAATAACTATACTGTAAAGATGAATCGATATGTTGGTTATAGAAACTACACTAAAAATGAAATCAAATGGAATATAAATGAAACTTTTCTTTAAAGAATATTAAGGATTAAAGTTTTATAGAAAGAGGATTCAAAAGGAAGCTCCCAAAAAAGAACAGGAGATCCAAGAAATCACATATGATATATGAAATTCCATTGGATCCATGGTTCATTCAGTGAGTAACCCCTTGATCCATAGAATATAACGTTTATAAGGATTATATATTATTATATGCGAACAACAAACAAGAACGGAAGTAGTTTTTGCCTATACCCATATTTGCACTTTCTTTCTTTCACTTTATCTTTTGTTAAGTTTTTTAGTTTTAGTTGTGTAATGTTTTTCTTTTGTTTTTTGGGTTTATATTGGAACAAAAACTTACAGGTTCATACCTGTCGTCTGCGTGGGTGCCTTGTTATTCGCTTGTGTTCTGTTGTTGTTGTTCTGATGGTTGTTGCTGTTCTGGCTGTTCTGGGACGAGGAGGCTGATGGCAGTCCTAGAAGCGAGGCAAGGACATCTTCTAGCGATGCGCTGCTCAAGGAGCGTTCGGGCGCTACTTTTACCAGTTTTCAATTTTTTGTTTGTTTTGTTTTCAATTTTCAATTTAAGTCACAAACAATATTGTGGCGTTTACATAATTTGATGGGGACAAAAAACGCATAAGAATACGAAAGAATGGAAATAAATTGTTAGGCTCTTGGACGCATTAAATGATGGTCTTACTAGCTAGAGATGTGATCGTTTGACTGTGCTCAAAATTACACTGAGAAAATGTGTAGAGTGTTAGGAATGTGTGGGAAAAACATTCATATAAACGTTGACTAGAAAATGAAACATTAATTTAAAATGAACATAAATTAACTAGAAATTAAATAAAAAAACATAGAATTCAATATATAAATCAGTTTTTATTATATAGCCACCATATAATGCAAGGGCTTGGCCAGATATATAAAGCACGTATCTAATAGTCTATACAGAATATGATATATAGTAGTTCCAATAATTGTATTGTGTATCGTATAAAAGATATATCTTCGTTGCATAAATGATCAGTTGTAAGACTTTTTATAGCACGCTTAAGTTTTTAAAATTTCTTGTCAGCCTGTCTGTCAGACGCGTCTGTTTTTATCGACGAAGGATGAATTTGAAGGGTGAATTTATCTAGTTTTAAAAACCAAGCCTAAAATAGAAAATTCCAAAATGATATATGGGGGGAAATTTCAATGGAAATGGGGATGGGAATGGTGGTAGGGTGTTTGGTGGGGCGATTCATAGCGAAATTATGCAAAGATAAAAACGCTATGAAAGATTGTGGTTTGCGCTGACAAAATTAATAATTAAAATTATGATAATAATACAATAATTAATTGTAGACCATTGCTTTGTGTTTTATTTAAAAATTAAACATAAAATTAAGGTATTAAATTTAATAAAATTATTAAAAACTACATTTGAGCAAATTGTGAATTTGTCAAAAATCGCAAAACGAAAGAAACGAATAGATTTCTTCGTTCAATTTACAGTCGATTAAAAAATGCACCCTACGATAATAAATGGTTGTTTTCGTTAAACATGTATATCTATAAACAGACAAACAAATGTAGAAAATTGCATTTTCATCTGTGTGTGTGTGCAGGTAGGGGTGTGTGGGTGTCGGGAGGGAGCTACGTTACTCTACAGATATATTAGATATATGTATATTGGATATATTCTCAGATATTCTCATGTGGCTGCTTGCTCTTTTTCTTTTTCTTTTTCTTGTGTGATCCAAAGACAGAACCAATAATTTGTGTGATTTGAAATTTAAAAACAAGAACTAAGCATCGCATCTGGAAACTACTTCTATGGGCTTGTATCTACGAGTGGTAGTGGTAGTTCTCGGATAGTTCAGATGTCAGATATATATGGTGGACTCACCGCCACCGCCGCCGATTCGGCTCAGTCCGTTCATGCGTAGTGGCGGCTGTCCAGCGGCTACCACCGACGACGAGGTGGCATCCAGATGGGGGTAGTGCTGGTGCAGGTAGTGCTGCTGGTACTGGTACTGCTGGTACTGCTGCTGCTGCTGCTGCTGCTGGGCTGTGGCGGGGGGGCTGCTGTCAATCACGGGTGTCTGCGGCGAGTCCAGTGGTCGTGTGCCCACAAAGCTGCTCTCAAGCCAGCATTTCCTATTGGAGAGATACAAAAACACTCGTTAGTGGGAGTCCCAGTCCAGATTCTTTTACAATTAAAATGGCAAAATCAATAAATGACATCACAAACGTCTCCCTGCACTTGTGGCTGCCACAAAACGGGGTGGGAGGGGGGCAGGCAGGCGGCCACGAACCAGTGTCACTAACCTCCGACAACTCTGCACAAATTGCGGCACTCGAAAAGTTTCGTGCGTTTTGTTCTTTGGCTCTGCAGCCTTTTAGCTAATTGGAAATGCAACCGAGAAAGGATTTGGCTTTTCCTGGAAAATACCGCTCGATTCCCCTCGTTCGACCCTCCTCTGAAATGTGTTTCCTTTTATATAATTTCACTACTGGCACTTTTGCATCTGGCAATTTTCCGTCTCTGATGAAGCGAGCGACTGGCAGCAGACGTCGCACACGAATGAAAAGCGGATGCGGACAAAAATAGCCAAAGAGGCCAAAAAGTGGGTGGCCCTCGGGGTCGGCCTCAAATGTTGGGGTTGTCCTCTGCGATACACAAAAGATAGGACCACAGAAACAGAGAGAGAGAGAGAGAGAGAGCGAGAGCGCGCGCGAGACTCGCAGGAAAAGAGAGCAAATGCGGTGGTTGCTGCTGGTGGATGCTGCCGAGGCTCCTGGCGCCCGTATGGCGGCCTGATTACAGAGACAACAAAGAAACGTGAAATCCCAGATACTCTGGAGATGATACCCAAAGGCGTATGTCTTAGGAAATAGGATTTTTATAGAAATGAAAATAATTGGGAAAGCCGACAAAGAACCTATCCTGACAAGAGTTTTAGGCGCTAACCCTAGAGATATCAGTGACATGAGGGGAGATTAGGCTTAAAGCTAACAAAATACAGCGGTTCTTAGAAGATACGGGGCTTGAATTAGGTACATATAAATAGAGATAGATACAGAAATCATAAGAGATTACGTTTATGTGAGTTCCAAAGAGATTTTGATGATATCGAAGGAAGTGCCCTATACTGAAAGATAGTCGTAGATATTTAGGAACAAAGCCAACATTAGGTAAAGTCTGAAACCTAATGGTAGCACAATCACATACAAAATTCAATGCAAAAGTTGCCAGAGGACTATTTTATTTAAGAAAGAAAGTGTTCTTTCTTCTACCTTTTCTATCAATTAAGCAGAAATATGTAGGTACTACTTTCCATTCTCCTAGCTATAACTCTCCTACGATTCCCACGCAACCTTGTTCTCTATTAAAAGAGGTTCCCTCAAATCCTTTGCTTTTTCCAGGGAAATCTAGCGCACCCTGTCTGGGGGACTTGCTCTACTTCAACAGTCCGACTATTATTGATTTTCATAATGATTGGCGGGCCCTGTCGGAAAGGGACGGAAGGGGGAACTGCAACAGAAACGTGTACAAGTGGCCTCCGCTGATTGCAGTGGGGTGCACTGCTGTGTTAGCAGTGGAGGCAGCGATGGGGAGGGAGACCCCACCTGGTCTTTCCGATGACCTGCTCCTCTTCGGAAAACGTATTTATACTCAGGTATGCATACCGGACCATCAGTTGCATGGCTGACATTTAAATTGCTTGGCAACGGACAGCCCAGTGGCATATGAGAGGAGGAGAGGAGCAGGAGGCACATGCGAGGGCTGGGGAGAGTCTTTTTATGTCGCTTTATTAATGGCATCGGAGCACATTTGAATGGCATACACGAGAAGCGGGTCAGGCCAGGCATCCAAGAGGAGCGTTCATCCAAGCGGAGCACTGACTCCACTCCGTATGTGCCACAGAGTTCTGTGGTTCTCAATCAATCTCGCTTTGAATGGAGCCCGGGCTTTGTGCAACTGAAGCACACGTGGCACAATACTCGAAAGATACATAAACGAAACTGATTCCGATTGCCACATGCCACAGATACGGAATATGACCTACTCTCTTTCTCTCTCTATGGAGGCATTGTGTGTGTGGCAGGGAAATAATACTAATCAGATTTGTTAAGGAGACCACTCATAATTGAATTGCTGGGGGGAGAATCTATTGTCGGAGACACAAAGGGAGGGAAAAGTGCCAGTGAAAGGAAAAGCATTGAAGGGAAGAAAAATACATCTCTTGGAAGTGGAATAAAGCTACAGTATCTCTACAAAAAGCAGCTTGAGAGAAGCACATGACTTGAATCTTCATCGTACATCGTTGATGTATATTCTGTATCAATTCCTTTTTAAAACCAAATGGAGTAGGAAAATGGTTTAAATATTCATCTAAGAACTTAAGTAAGGCCATCATTTCTATCATTTTATCATTTACTTGAATCAAAGAAAGGAACGGCAGTCAAAGGAAAGAAGGCACAAAGCACAGCACTTAGGGAAAGAGTTTAATCTCCATCTTTGGAACTAAAAAGCATCCATTTATCGTCCCTCCTGGGCTCCCGTCTTCTACTCCTTTCCGGTAATCATTTTCTCAAAGATTTCTCTCTAATTTTCCATCTTTTTCTCTTATTTTTCCTGCATCTGTTTGACCTATTTCCCTTCTCCAATTTGGCAGTGCTCCAAAAGCCCCCAGAGGCAGAGAAGTTTTTGTGCTTTGCTGGAAGCGAGGAAAGTTTTTTAGTGTTCTTTTTTTAGTGGTTTTAGTATCTAGCATTAGGGAGCACACACACCGGTAAACACATAAATACGTATACGTACTAGCGAGTAGTACGAGTACTAGTAGTTCTTTGGAGTTAGTCACAGATATTAGCCACAGGGAGGAGTAGGAGCCTCACCTTTGCGGGGGCGTCTTACCTCTGACAAAGCCTGGTTTTGTCGCTTTTCTTTTCTGTTCTTTTCGGTTCTTTTCTGTTTTTCTTTTCTATTCAGCTTTTGTCAATTTTTTTGGTGGTGCTGCTGAACGGTGGTGGTGTTGGTGGTGGTGGTGGTGGTGCTGAAGACTTTTACAGGTAGCTACGCGTTGTGTGTGGTTTTTGAAAGAAGAAAATTATAAATGGGAACATCGAAGGTGAAGAATGGAGTTCGGAGTTTGAAGAGTGGATACAGATGGAAAGAATGGTTTGCAGATGGTTTTGTGGGTGGGCAACAGCTACACACTGGGTGGGGGGTGGCAGATGGGATGGATCAACAGATGGATACGACAGATGAATGGATGGTGCCACAACATCGACACAAGACATCAACAAGGAAGCTTTCTAGGTTTCTATTTAGCTCTGATTCTCGTTTAGCTCTGAGCAAAGGAGCAACGGACTGGCGACCGCTGCCTACCTCGAATTTGGACTGGCGGATCGGCTGCGATTCTGCTGCTGCTGCTGGGAGAGCTGCTGGTCGTTCACGTAGTGCACAATCGCCGAGGTGACCTCCTTGATGGAGCTCTGGATCTCTGGCGTCACCGCCTGCAGAGTGCGTCCACCGTTGGGCGCCGCCGATGTGGGGGATGGGGTTGTGCGTTGTGCCAGCAGAGAGCTGGCGAGACTGTAGCCGGAAAAGAGAGACAGAGGTTAGTGTATTCCTTCGGAAACGTATGCCACATCCACTCACCGTTCGTGTGGCGTCCGCTGGGATAGCTTCTCCGTGCTGCGCCATCCGAGGTACGGCTGGCGGTAGGAGTTCCTCAGGACGCTGCTGCTGTTGCTGGCCACCGACATGAAGCTGCTGTTGATGGGCGCCCCACGGGCGAAGCTCCCTCGCTGCGAGACGCTCGGCGAGGTCTGTGTGGAGTTCAGATGAGAGGTGGACCACCGCGTGGCCCCCACTCCGGCCTGCTGTCCCTGATGGCCTTGATGGCCATGCGCCGGGCCCCCCGCCGCCGAACCGCCGCTCACACTGCTGCTCTGGCCGCCATGGTGGCTGTGCGCCGAGGGACTCAACAGCAGAGGACTGCGATCGGAGCGCTGCGAGTGCGACCCGAGCGAACTGAGCGAGGTCGTCTTCGAGTTGAGTCCCTGCCAGCGGCCCGAGTCCTGGGTGCGCTTACGCGTGAAATTGCCCGGCCGATAGCCGCCGCCAGAGGTCGACGTGCCCCCTGAAGCGGCACCTTCCGGCGCCTGTGCGGCATTCTGGTTGTAGGCACGGAACCAGTCGGGGATATTCAAACGCTGCAGCGAGGCCTGGACGCGCAGCTGATGCTCACTCAGGGCGGCCGGATTGTGATCGTGCGATTTCTGTAGCTCATTCTCAGGGGGCTGCAATTCATACAAAAATGAAGGGAAAAATTAGTACCCTTTATGGATCGAGAGAAAGATCTTAAAATTATATTATTCTAAAGGAAAAACCCATCTAAAACCCCATCTCAATCATCTGCCATCCTCAAGATTGTCGCCCGAAAAATCCCTCACAAGATTAGTTTTCCACAGGAAAAAGTTTCGGCATAAATCCACATGGGGGAGGAGGAGGAGAGTAGGAGCTGTGCCCCAGACCTAGCCCAATGTTCCATTTACCTTGTGCCCAAAACGCATTCATCGGAGCTCCATGCCACATGCCACATGCCACATAACCCAGAAATGTCATGGCGAAACTTTTCCCTGGCTCTCTGCTGGTTTTTATGCATTTCATTGTTGTTCTTACAGAGGGAGTGCTGTAGAAGAAGGGCCAGGGGAAACGTCTGTTCTAATGCCAAGCTTTTCTCTTATATATGAGTCGCAAGAAAAACTTTTACAGCCGCCCGACTGACACAATTGAATGGAACACAGCCCACCCACCGAGCCAGCAACCCGCCAACCCAACCCATCCACCCACCAAACGAACGAGTGTCCCAAACAACCAACAAACAAACAAAAAACAAAATAAAACTGAAAGTTTTACCCCCGAGATTTCTAGACGGAAGTTTGTCCCCGATGACTCATCATAACCGAGCGACAGAGCGACCGAGCGACATGGAGGATGTGTGCCCCCAAAAATATGGCAGATTATATCATCGCAAGTGTCGGTTTAGACTAAAACAAACAATAACTCTTATAGTTTATGGATGGGTCTTAAAGTAATCCAAAAAGTTTACAAGAATCGTAGGAGGACGGGATGGGAAAAGGCATGTGGTTGTCTATAGGAAAGTGTGGATGGAGAACCTGTTGATACGAGTACGTTTTCGGGGAAGGAGGAATGCTTTGAGATATTGGATAATACCCAAATGGGAAGAATTTAGCATCTAAAATGTATATAGACTGAAGCACTGACAATCCCCAGTAAAGACTGCACAGAATTCAGAGAAATCACAATTCAGAGAATGCCTTCCCCAAGCTTCCAATATTTATAAACGAAAGACTCCCTTTCTGAGAAATCTATGCACTGAGACAAGTTTTACCTGTAATCAAGCCGATTTTTCTCGCATTTATGAGACACTAAGCAGACTTTAAGTAGACTTTAACCTTCTGCCAAGTGGAACCACAGACCTTTTCTCAGTGTTTAAGCCGCCTCTCTGTGGAAGACCGCCTCCTCCTTAATAAAGGATTTCAAGAGCATTGCAAAAACCTTAAGACTGCAGCCCAAGTGCAAACAATGCCCCCGCACAGCTCCCTCGACAACAAACCCCCTCTCAAAGCCCCCCTTTGGGGGCAAAGTGTGCCAACATTTTGCCTTGGCTGTAGCTTTGGCTTTGGCTTCTGTCTTCAGGCCTCAACAGAAGGCAAAGGACAAACGAGAGACAAAAGTTAATCACAGTCGTCAGTGGCACTCGAGGGCGGTGGGCACGGAGTAGGTGGCAACAACAGGGGATCAGGTGTGTGTGTGAGTGTGTGGGAGGGGGAGTAGAAGAGGCGGCAGCGTCTAAGCTGCCACAACCAGGTGGCATGGCATGGCATGGCATGCCGGCAGCTAGAACGACAACGACGTCGTTGACAATTGTTTTGCCCTCGCCCCTCCGCCGCCACAGCGACTGCGACTGTTGTTGCGGCTTGTTGCAAGCAGCTGCTGCAATTGAATATTCTCAGAAGAGACGTCAATGGAGGCGGAGGCGGAGGCTGAGCGTCAGAGGCTGTGACAGTGTCATCTCCCGATTTGGGTCACATTTCGTTTTGGCAGCTGATTGTGACGTTTTCCCCCGGCTCTTAACTTATGAGTAGAGCTTTGGGGGTCGGAACTTTAAATACCCTGGAGGGGTGAGAGATGCATCTGTGATTCGTAATTTAGCAATTTAAAAACAGATGAAACTAGAGTTTTAATAACCCCAAAGAAAGTTGTTTCCATACCAAAATAGTCCCCATAGTCGGAGGCTCACATTAACGGGAAAAAACACTGCAATAGTGGGGTTCCAGCTAAGGAAAATTGCACTCTAAATCCTAGATGCAATCAGAGATTATACCCTCTTGAAGAAGTAACCCAAAAGACTAGTGTCGCTGCAAACGATGGGAACTGGAGACCCTCTTCAGATCCCAATACCCTCCGCAGAGTATCCCCCCGAAAGGGGATTCAAAGTGTTGTAGGTTTTGCCTTCATTTACCTGATCGTATTGCAGCATAACTCTCTATATGGCTGACAGCATACAATTGATTCAAGTTTTGTTATTCCTTTGGGATTTCGATGTTGATTTCGATTTCGGATTGATAATTTTGAAAGATAGAGAATAAAACACTTGTGTTGTATGAGAAAACTTTGACAGGTGCTGTAGGACTATGATGGGAAAATCCAAGGCAAAAGGTAAGAAAAGGGAACAGCAAAAGGTGCGAAAGTAAAAAGAAAGCCCCAAAAATATAAAAAGAAAAACTCAATTAGCATACGCACACAAACAAAAGACGGTACACACACACACACACACACGACCATACTTCTAGAAGAGGAAGTCAATAAACACGCACACAGACACACACACAGAAAGAGGGAACGAGAAAGAGAGTAAGAGCAAGAGAGAGAGAGAGAGAGGGAAGTGCAAGTCACACCCAAAAGGGAAAAAAAAGAAGAACGCTGCCTGCCCCTCCGCCGCAATGGGAGTATACATAAATATTTGATGAAAATAACTTTTTGGCAATAATTTATTTTTAATGCAGCGAGCAGAGTCCCCTCTATAAATAGGAGAGTACCCCCATTCCCTGGCTGTATGCTGTGTGACCTTAAAAAAGGGAAACAGCAGGGGAAGGGGAAGAAAAGGGAACAGGGCAACAAAAAAAGCGAACAGGCACGGACACGCACACGGACACGCACACGAATAACGGCACAGCGCGCGCATCAATTCAGATTTTGATTGTAAAAAAAAAGAAGGGGGGAGAGGGGAAACAGCAGGGGAGCAGGGGGTATACGGCAGAAGTGGGAACGCAGATGAAAGAGGAAGAGAGAGCACCCCTGAACGAGGAAGGGACACACAAATTTTCTAGGGCTTCATCCTCTTCTTCTTTCTCCGATTTTTCACACATTTTCTTTTGAGCTGCGAAAATTAATTAATCAAATTTGGCTTTTACTTGAGCAAACATGGCGCGCGACATGCTACACCAACAGCAACAAAAGCACTGCTGCTGGCACTGCCACACACACACACACACACTCGCGACACACACACGCGCGCGAGGAGCGCAGCACAGCGGAACGCAGGAGGCAGACTACGACGTGCCGTTGCCCATTTCCGGCGCACGAAAGTATGCTTCGCTTTTGGACTTGTGATAGATACTGCGGCGGGCGTCCAATCGTTGCTGCAACCAGGAAGCGCCACACGCCACGGCAGCACCAGCAGCAGCAGCACCAGCAGCAGCGCAAGTTTATGGCAGCTTTTTATGCGCATGTCCGTCCTGTCCTCCAGAACTGAGAAAGCTCTCTTTTGCCCCTCTGCTTTTATGGCACCACAGGATGCAGCAAGCAGGAGGGTCGCCCTGTGCGACGGCTGCCTACACCCTGTGCTGAAACCCAAAACAAAGGAGCAACAGGCAGTGGCAGCTGGCTAGAGAGGGCAAGCAGAGGCAGGCGGCATCTCCAGGCTAGGGGCAGGAGGAAGAGGCGCCACTTGGTCTATCTATTTTTAGACACAAGATGGAAAAACACTTGGACAAAACAGGAGGGGAGGGGCCTCAGAGCTCAGAGCGGGGGCCAGGGAATCCCCTGGAACATCAACGACAGGGCAGATTATCTCCCAGACGGATGGGGTCCACATGATGGGAGACAATCATGTCACTGGGTCGTCGCCGCCCAACAAGCACGGGAAACGGAAAGACAGGCAGCCACGGAATTAATGGGGATAGATGTGCTCGTACAGACGGAACGGAAGGCACTGTTGATGCAATGAAAGATTTACAATAGGATTTACACTAGTCATCGATTGAGTTCTGAGTAGAATTGTGCCATCACCAGTCAGAATGGAAGAGAAGCTAACGAGATACATTTGTTCTCGATTGTTGCACTAAAACCGAAAGATATTTATAAGATATACGATACAAAATGGTGAATATTTCGAATGGGAGAGCGTGGCTTTTGTCGAATACTCGAACCCTCGCTGCAGGCAATGGCACATCGGAATTTGGTGGACAGCTCGAGTACTGATGTAACGCCCCGAAGGAAGCGTTTCCGACCCCATAAAGTATATATATTCTCGATCAGCATCAATAGCCGAGTCGATATAGCCACGTCTGTTCTCAGAGACTAAAAGAGCTAGAGCAAGCCTCGGTTGTATCTTTTTTGTACTAAAACCAACCAAAGAAGAATCTCGTTTATTTTATGAACTCCTAGCATCTCTGATGGAAGAGCGCGGCTACAATCTGTATAATCTCTCTCTTAAATATAGTTGTTTAAACTTCACTTAGTATGGACGCTTAAAGGATTAAAATTATTAGAAATTTAATGTGAAACCGCTTAGTGACGGCCAAAAGCAATTGGATGATAAGAAAATGCAAGATAAGAAAATGTATAAAGTGCCAAAATCTAGTGGAACTCTGCAGTCAGTTGCCAGCTGGTAATAATGGAGTCAAAGTGGGTCCACTGGTGGCTAGTGTTTCACCTCTGCAAATACAGCACGGGAATAGCAGATGCTTGAGTGGTACAGCGTCGAGTTGTTCGTAAGATGAAACACAGAGATAACAAAGAAAAAACCTACTTTCAGAATGTCGTAAGCCCCTATAGCAGATGTCCTCCTGATCCCAGGGCCCATGGTGTATATACTGTAATCCTACCGAGCCTGGAACCCTTTCAAGTTCTATGGCTGGACAAAGATCGCTTGTCCTAACAAGACTGGATCGCTCGTCGAACAAGCGGAGATTTCCGCAATTGGGCGGAGTACAAGAGGGGATTTGGAGATGTCACAGGCGACTTCTTCATGGGATTGGATAAGCTGCATGCCATCACAAAGTCACAGTCCCAAGAGCTGTACGTACACCTCGAGGCATTCAAGGGATTCAAGGCTTTCGACACGCCCAATACTCGGAGTTCTTTATCGAGAGTGAAAACGAGGCATATCGGATATCCAAGTTGGGTGCCTTCACTGGAACTGCGGGTGATTCCATAGCTCATGGCAAGAATCAGACATTTTCGACCTACGACAGGGATAACGATGGCAATGCGAATGGCAGCTGTGCAACCGAACGCATGGGGCCCTGGTGGCACAAAGATTGTCATCAGAGGTAGGTCTGTGCTTTTTACGGCAGTGGCTGTGGCTAATCCCATACTTTCAGCAACCTCTTCGGCGTGTATGTGAATGGAACGTGTCCAGCATGAGGGAGCAGCGTATGTATTGGCGCGGATTTGACTATTCGCTTAAACTGATGCAAATGATGGTTCGTCCAGAGAATGAACATATAGAGAATAACTATATATTCCAACTGCAACGTATTATATTCCTGTATCATCAATTCCGTAGGAGTCTTATATAGGCGGATGTTGATCCAAGAAATCGGGATTTGCAGTCGCTAAACTTCCATATTAATGAATCGTCTGACTTTGTTGTTCATTTTTCTTCTTCAATTGAATTTCTTTAAGTTCAAACCTCAAACCATCTTCAGGAATAGAAAATCTCTTAAAGTTCCATTAAAAACCTCTTTTCGATTGAAATTCTTTTCTCAATTTGTAATTATTTAAATGTTTTACAAACAAAATCTAAGGCTAAGGCTAGGCGTATGAAAAACTATAGGCATAAAGCTGATTTCTGATACCGAAATCACAATCACAAGGTCAGGTAGCGCAGTGCCTTGTCCAGGAAGCGCTCCTCGGCGGAGCCCTCGTTGCAGGCAATGGCACGTCGGGACTTGGTGGACAGCTGGGAGTACTGGTGCTGGATGGTTTCATTGAGCAGCCGATCGCAGCGCTCCTTCTGCTCCAGGTCCTCGGCGGATGGGGCCTTCATGTACTCCCGCTTGAGGACCATGCTGATGATGCGGGAGCGAGTGGATCGGTGCTTGGGCTGTGTGATCACCTGGGAGCGTGGACGCAGCGGCGGTGGCGACGAGGACACGGCGCCGTAGATGCCAGACTCTGAGGATCCGGAGTTGATGCTGGAGAGTCCGCCGCAAGAGCAGTAGGTCACACTGCTCCTTGGCGAATGGGCAGCACTGCCGTACGCCTCATCGTCGCAGGAGTAATAGTCGGGGTTCAGGTGGCTGCCCTTGTGGGCTGTGGGCAATGCCTCGGACACCGCGTAGGGTATGCACTTGGCCTCCATGTACATCAGTGGCTCATCGACGGCCTCCTCCGTACTGGGCGTGGGACTCACACACCGCTCGTCCTCCAGCTCGGCGATGCGTGCCTGCTGCAGCTTCTGCTGGCGCCTCCGCTGGCGGCGCTCATGTCGCTCCTTCTCCAGGCGGGAGATGGTCTCCAGGCTCTCGATGAAGAGATTCAGATCCCGCTGGCCAAAGCGGGCTGCATCCAGGGTAAAGGTCGTCGTGGAGGTCGATGTCTTCTCGTTGAGGCTCAGGAATTGCGTGGTAATGTAGGTGGTGGCCATGGCTGTTGCTGATTCGAGTGATATTTCGAGGTGTTGTAGCTTTGCTGATTGCTGTGCAACTGATGATGGATGCTCCTTTCGCAGTGGTTTATATTCTGCTGCAGGTAGGGGACTATCCTGTGACCTGTGACCCACCCATACTACAGGTAGGAGGTAGGAGGCTAGGTTCCGATGATGGGGCAGTGTCATTTGGGTATTTCCTTGATTGCTTTTTAATTTCTGGCCTTTCCCCTAATCCACACACGTGTTCTGCCTGCTCTGCTCTGTTCTGTTACCGCCTTTATAAGGTCGTTTTACCATGTGACAGGCAGTCAGGCAGGCAGCAGGCGGCAGCAACCTCCATAAAATGCACAACCCGAACAATCCACAATCCACAATCCAATCCTCCTTCTACTCCTCCTTGGGCCTTGGGCCTCCTTGTCCTGGGACATCCGTCTGGTTTTGACACCTGGCCATGCATATTGTATAAATACTTCGATGGGAATGCCGTTGCTTTCTCCCTTAAATCAATACTCGGAACAATTTGCAGCCCTCTGCCACTGCCACTCGTCCCACTTTGTGCTGAAAGTCTGAATCTGAATGTAATTTCCATTTCCATGGACACTCCACTGATGACACGAAGGGGGGAAAATGAGAGGAGAGTAGGCAGGGGGGTCAATCAATATCAAAAGAAAAAGGTTATACAAGAACTAGAGACACACAGAATCTCAGAAATAAGTGGATATACAGGATGGATTTATCCAGGTGTTTAAGGAAACTTTGGAATTCTATTGACGTATGGATACATCATAGCAAATGCCCAATATATAAAGATTCAGATTTGGTTCAGGAGCTCTAACTGGAATTAGGAGACATTGGATACGATTATATATATCTTTCCAAAGGTTTTCGGTTTCAAAAAGTTCGCAAAATCTCGAAAAATAAGGAGAAATATTCAAGAGCAGCGAAAAATCAGATGATTAATGATATTAAATTCTATAAATTTGATAAGAATGTTAATGTATATGATTATATTAGTATTCTAGATCTGACAACAGGTCTTATGGCTAGATGTGTAGATGAAAAAAGGAATACAAAATTCTCAATTCAACGCAACCATCCCTTTAGATTCTTACAACTTCTCAAGATCTGAAAGATACCTAAAAGTGTTATTTCTGACCAAAGAAACATCTAAACATCTGTGGACAGTCAATCTTTAAAATGGTCTAGGGATTGCTTAGATCCAAATGCTTTAGATCCCCAAAACTTCTCAATATCTTCAGATTCACAAGTAGCTTGATCCAAGAGCAAGCCTGAAGGTTATCCCAAGACAGGTAAGCTATGATCCAAGGATCAATAGGCACCCCGACTAAGTTTATTTACTTAACCTGAACCATTAGAAGCCACAGGATAAACATAGACCTTTTGCAAATCCTCCTCCATCTGCAGACAAATCTCCTTCATGTAGCTCCTGATAATCCCCATATAATCTGGCGCTAATCCAAAGAATACTACCAATCTTCCAAGCTAAAATCAATAATTTCGTACCATTTGTCTGCTCAAAGATCAATCCATCTTTAAGATGCTTTCAACCCAATCATTCATCTTTCAATCGGATTGATTTAGTGAGCGAACAATTCATTTGCCAAAGAGTTATTTAGGCTAGCTTCTACTTTGTTTTCCAAAAGACTAATTTCACAGCCAGACGACGAAGAGTCATTTAGATACGAGTATCTATATCTACGAGTGCCATGTATGTATTTTGTATCTTCTTCCATGGCATGTAATCGTTAAACAGTCGCGACTGAAAGAATTACATTAGCCACAGGGAGTGAGAGACCATGAGACCATTAGACCATCTTCCATATGGAAGTCAAGGGCTCTGGCATGGGATGGCTCTGAATGGGTGATGGGTTGGCCTTTGTCTAGACTTTCTCTGGGGCGCGCGGCTGTCATGTGGCGAGACATTGTCGCCAGTTGGCTAATAATTCCACTAAAAATAATGACGTTTGTTGCTGCCAAAATCTCGTAGGAAGAAGGTCGGTTCGGTCTTTTGTTTTTCCAAGTGGCATGCAAATGGTGTGCCAGTGTGGCAGCTGCTGCTGCTGTTGCTGCACTTTCAACAACGAAGTGGAGGAGGGGAAGGAGCGTTCAAATCCATTGAACTTCCAATTAAGCACGTTCCATGCTCCTCCTCCGAAGAAAAGTTCTCAAAAAGAGGGGCACTTAACCCCTTGCTGCCTTTCATTTTATGAGCCACAAATTGTTTGTCTTTTCGGTTGTTTTTCGGTTTCCACTTAACACAAATTTAATTAATTAATTGCCTTGAAAATAAAATAAAATAAAATAAAAGCCACACTTGAAAGCCAGAAAGTGCCCGACGACTGTCGCTCGGTCGAACATAATTTGATTTACTTACGATACAAAGTATTTTTTGTGTCTTTTTTCGGTGGTTTGAAATACGATATACGGTACACGAAACGGGTTTAAGTGCCGATGGGGATACATACCTGCAATGAAAAAAGATAAAAGGGAAAAAAGTGGAACAAATTAGTTAAATTGCTTCTCAAATGCGTTGCAAGTATTTTTATGGCTCGCAGCGAGGGAAATGGAAAAGGAAAATACTGCTGCTGCACCCAGAAGCAGCCGCAGCAGCACCGGCAGCAGCGGCAGCAGCGGCGGAAATATCAATTTACAAGAAAATACACAAAGTACTCGTCCACATAAAATGCCAATTGGCAAATGACAAGACGCCCTGTGGGGGCAGGAGGGGGCTAAGACGCGGCTTAGGAGTGGGTTAAGAAGTGGATTCTCCTGGACAATGGACGCCACGCCCTACCCTTCCCACCAATCAAGCAAACAAATCTTCAATTGCTTCAAGAGCGAGAAAAAAGCAAGTAAGGAGGGGGTATATTTTGAGGGAGCGCAGATAGGAATACCCTAGAAAGTATGTCCATCATTATGTGATAGCTATTCTCATACGATAGTTATGCATTGTTAAGAGACCTATTGTACAACAATTTGTAAGGTTTTATTGAAACAGAGAAATTTTGACTACCAAGAGCTTCTTTAATTCCGATTTTTGCTATGAGAAATATATAAATTAAAGGATCCTGGTAAAATATAGCTAAAATATGTGTCAACACTTTTACAACTAAGAATAATGATCCCTGCTATGCTTATCTTCATAAATGAAACATTTTCCGATGTTTCCGTAGAAACTATATGATATGGTAATCCCATTCTGATTTTCTCCACTTATAAACAGTAGAAGGGGTAAATTTCTGATCGAAAAAATATTATCCTATTGCAGGAAAAGGATTAATTTGTTACTGCGGATCTATTTGTTGTTTCTCTCCAACAAATTCCTCTCCATCTATGTGCTCTTGGATCTGTTCAATTCTATATAATTTATACCCGCCCAAGCTCTTCTCGCTCTCTCTCTACAGCCCCCTCGCAAGCCACACCCCTGTGTCAACAAAGAGGGAATACCTCCCTCCGTCTCCAACTCCGCAATAATTCGGTCACCCCCACAAATGAAAACAAAAGTTGCCGCCGCCGCCGTCACCAGCTGCTGCTGCTGCTGGTTGCGTGCCTCCGATCGGATCTGGCCTCCGTTCTGGGTTCTGGATGTGATCTTTTCTCTATTTATAGAACCATTGTAATAACTCCATCAGCATTTCAGTGGCGATCGAGGCGGGGAGAACGATCGTTCTCCCTGGAAGTAGTGCTCGGGGACTGCACTGCTGGCCAGCATAAAAACTTCAAACAGATGTCAAGCGGCCGCTCGTCATGTAATTATTATTAATGTGCCATCCGCTACAGCTACTGCCACACCACCCCTCTGTCCCCTCTACACCTAATATCAATGAAGAGTCGCCTCTGATCTCATCTATGAAAAATGTGAGGCAATATGGGTATTCCTATAGCTGCTGTGGGTCTCTTCTGCTTTACATTACGCGTACAAAACGGTTGCCAGAGATTCTTTCACTTGTTGGGTCACTGAACTCTCGCACACACACAAACTCTTTCTCTACATACATTCCTCCCCTTTTCTCTGATTCTCTGTTTGCGATTCTTTCTACGAGTATACGAGAATATATCGTGGCCCCATGAATGACGGAGCTTTGATGATAAATGGCACATGGCAGCCACTCGTATTCGTATTCGTAGTATATCGAATATCGCACACTCAAGCTCTACTGTGGCGACCTTTTATGGCTTTCTTTCCAGCGTATTTCTCTGTCTCTGGCTGTCTCTTTAGAGAACTGCCTGCACTGCTTGAAAATTGCACTTGAGGCAAGCCTCAAGCCCCCCACGCAAAAACAATCTACGGAAAATAATGGGGGGCGGAGGCGTTTGAGAATGCGTGCAAAAATCTTACAAATTAAATTGGAATTAAAGTGTGATTGAAGCTGAAATTTGGTTGGGGAAATTAGAGAAAGGAATTTGGGAGGGAATTTGGTTGAAACTGAGGGAAGTTTCCAAAGATTCTGCTAGGAATAATCCCAAAAACATTCTTAATTCGAGGAAAGAGAAAGAATATAGCTCCAAAAAGTAGTATAAAATATACTAAACCCTAAAACTCAGTTTCTTTATTCATTTTTAACAAATATTCCTGAATTTCATTAACATTTTCTTTCAAATAAGATTAAAACTGTGTCAAATCGGAATTTCTAAAGGGTAATATATGATTTAACGATCTCAAATCGAGCAGAAAAAGACTCTCAGTTGAAGAAATCGCAACAGAATGGATATGTTAAACGTATTCCTTAATAAAGATGGGTTTCTTTTGACTTTTTCAACATATTTCTAATTCTCATTTCATTAAGTTTCTTTGCAATTCCCAGAACATCTTCTCTGATTGCAAGCCTTACTTCCGCGAGTGTCTTTCATTGTTAAGTAATTGACTCCGCTTCCACGCAATCCACGAAAAAAACCTACGACAGAAGGCGCGTGTTTCTCCGTCGATTCCCCTGGGGCTTTGGTTTTGAGGTACGTTCAGTTATCAGGGGAGCTCTTATGGCTCTATACTATATAACCAAATTGAAATTGAGCATAATATGAATCAGAAGGCGCCGCCACACGCCCCACATGACCCAAAGAAAACGCATTGTACGTGACGCAGAGAAAATTGAGAATCCAAATCGAAATTGAATTTGTATTTAAATGAAATAAGAAATACACAAGTATCTGCATTGCCTTCTGCTGCTGCTGCTCTTTGTTTTGTGGGCAATGGGCCAAGTGAAATGAAAACTGCTGCACAATTAACTTTTCAACAGGGAAACAATTTGTGGCATGCGGCAAACGGCAGATAAACGACAAGATCTCTTTCTCTCTGTCTCTCTTGGGGCCACTCGGTCAGTGGGAGTTCGTAGCACCTTAACATTTTCGCCATTCGCCCAAAGCAGAAGGAAAAACTATGTCGCCAATTGCTGACTCAGTGACTGACAAGGGAAAAGGTGGCGCGCTAGAGAGGAAAAGTGCGTCTTTACATAATTCTCAATGGGGCATTTGGCAATTGGAATTAATTGCCTTAAGCTCTAGGTCTGTGGGGTCTGTGGCTGGGGCTGGGGTTGTGGCTGGGGCGTTAATCAAGCCTAATTGCTGACATCATCCCAAGCAGCGTTAAGGCGATTCGAGTGTCATGTCTCAATGCCCGCTTATAAACAGAGGGTTGCTTGGGGAATTGTTTTCGCCAGAAGATCTGGAGAGTTTAGAGAAAGAAATGGTAGGGGAAAATCCAATTGGGTTAAGGAATTGTTTAAGAAATTATTATTCTACCTTGGGAAGAATAAAAGGCATTGAAGAATGGATTACCAGAGCAGATAATTTCCTTTAAATATTCGAATATCCAAAGAAACTTTTTAAGAACATAGAACACACGGTTCCAGCAATTCTGTCTGTAATTCTGGAATTTTCTGTAAGAAATTATAGGAGGAAAAAAGGCAAATACTCGTATTTGGAATGTAGTTTGCTTTGGAAACTTTAATGCCTCTTAAGGATGGTCTGAATACAAAGAAAAATGGGTACTTTCCGCAGATAAATACCTACCAGATGATTTTAGTTATACTGGTAGACGGAGAATGAAATACTAGGGTGAAAATAAAAATATTTATTCTTATAACCAGTGAAAGATTCTTTGGAAGGAGATCCATGATTACAGAAATTCTTCTCGTAAGGAAAACTATCAAAGAAAAATCTAAAAATTCCTAAAAAGGAACCCCTAAGTAAAAATTTATACTATCATCATTCAAAGAATCATTTATCCCATTACTATTCAATTCAATTCAATACATTTTTAATAGATTTCCTCAACTGTTTTTCTCAGATAACCAAAGAATGAGAAATACTCTATCCCCATATCATTTTCCATTCATTAAAGTTCCTCCATCGTTCTTTACTTATTATTTACAACTTGTTCTCTAAGAAACCCTCGCTTATAATCCTCTCATGATCATCTTTGCCTACCCCTAGACGATCGAGTCATTGCGTAAGCGTAAGCGTAAGAGTCTGACTCAATGGGTATCACATAACGCCAAAAGTCGCGACTGGAATTTCAATAAATAAACAACAAACGAGTTCTATTACAATAAAAATATCAACACAAGCCCCAAAACACACACACCAATTGCACAAAGTCAACAGAAATCGAGTTTCACAGCTGAATCGTCTCCGTCTGGGTTATCTCTCATTTGTTCATTCTACCAGTGATATATACCCACTGTACATACCACATATATACATATACGATCGTAGTAGTTCTGTCAAAGTCAGCAGAAGGTTTGCCAATCGCTCGGTTTGAGTTTTATAAATAAATATGCAATAATTCGCCTCGAGAGCTGCTTTTTGTTTGCACAAAACACACAATTTTTCTATGATTATTCGTGATCCAGTGATTGGAAGATGCCATCAATCATTCAGAGACCACAATAGAGAAAGGGACAAGGAGAGAGACCTCTGATACGAGTATAATTTATAAATGACCTTGAATATTTTGATGGATATATAAACCATTTCGTTCCGGCTGTCCGATTACCATAATTTGAGCCACAAAAAAACTATACAGAAAACCAAACAGAATACAGAATACAGAATAGTAGAGCGGATATATATATCAAGCAATTTCAGCAATTGAGCGAATGAATCAACTTTGATAAGCCATTGGGTCAATCTCTGTACGTACGTGTACGAATGTGGGGCATAAACTATAGAAATCGTAACTCTGGAGGTCGCTCTGAGCAGTGATCGTACAGATATAGGAGACACTCGAGTGCATATAGGTTCTGGTATAGTATTGCAGACCTCGTGGTCTGCACATGTTCTGATTTGTAATTAAAACACAGCAACAGTTGAGTGTTCTTGGAATGATTTGTATAGTATATTGAAATAAGTTGTATACACTTCTTGGAATGATCTGTAATCTATAGTCATCATTGAATATATATTTTTATTCTTAAAATAAATCATCTGTGGTTTAAATGGTATTCTTTATGGTTTTATTATTATAGTTCTTGGAATCAATAAAACGATTCTAAAAATAGGGTATTGTTCTTGATGTATTCTTTTCTTTAGAATTCTTTTATTTAAATGACATCTGTACTCTTTAATTATTGTCTTTAAATAACTAAATATCTCTTATTCTAGGAATCAATTGAAGAAGAGTTCAATCTCTGAGGAAACTCTACTAAAATTCCGTATAAATCACGGACCTCGAACGTTTTCCACTTGGATCGTTCCGTTTTTAGTGGTAGTATCCCCAGAGCTCCTGCTGGAGGGTAAGTTATTTATTTACCTGTAGATGAAATACAGGTTGATAAGCCCATGGCTCGCGTGGCAGTCCCATTTTGCAACCCCCATTTCGTGGCCCCAGGTGAACCCTAACCCTGGTCAACCCTTCTTCTGGCACAGCAATTTGTTTTGCTGCAAGCATAAACTTTGTGCCTCACTGCGTTCCGTTCAGTTCATATTCATTCATTCGGTGGAATGGTGGAATGGAAGGGAACGAACACCTGCCCCTGGAGCCAGGGTGCCAGGGTGCCAGCGCCACTGTCGTTGTGGTCACCCTCCACCCGGGGGTCAGTGACTCCTCCGCTTTCTGTTGTTGATGGATTGACACTGCCACAGCGGAGGAGTGGCAACTGTTGCCTAGTGTCCCCCCACCCCCTGTTTCCATGGAAGTAACCCTCGTGGGGCACCTCTTTGCCAAAAATGAAGTCGTAGGGCGGAAAAAGCGGATATGAAAATCGTTTTAGAACGGGTTTAGGCTGGGGAAAAACTATGGTATGCAAGTCTCTTGCATAATTATGTTTATGGGCTACGGGAATAATGCAGTTCTGTGTCTCTACTACGGTGTTCTCTCTCTCTCTCTCTCTACTGTGTTTGTGCCGCTTCCTGTTGCTGCTGCTGTGGCAGTTGCAATTAGGCAAACATGTCAGGTAATTATGGGCATGGGGCATGGGGCATGGGCAAAAAAGGCAATCAGACAGACTGGCAGCAAAGTGGGGATGTCTGGAGGCGTTGTCGTGTGAAGTGGCACCGAGAGGCTCTCCCCAGATTTGCTTGATGACAAGCCACAAAAACAAATACAATGTTGGGGCCCCAAATACGGGATAGAACTCCAAACTCAAGTAGAGCTCTTCACTTTGGAAAATTATAAGGTTCTGCCACTTGGAAAACTGTAAATGTAATAGGCTTTTCCCTCCCAAAGAACACACGTGCCAAGCATTTATCAAACGCATTTCACGCCTGCCTGAATCGAGGAGCGTACGACTAATGAGGGATCCCCAGGGAGGGCCCAGCGCTATCTCTACGCACAATCCATCCAAGTGGAACAATACGATACACACTATACATTCGTATTCGTATAATTCACTGATGAATCAGCTGTCGTCCGCCGTTGAACTCCAACGCATTCCACATACACGGCCCTGACCTTTTTCTTAATTGTTTTGGAATGTCAGCGGAGGAGGAGGGGCGGTGTGGCCTGCTTCCTCTCTGGATGGATGCGATAATGCTTTCGGCATTCAGTTCTCTCTCTGTTTTGGGTCTCATTTGCATGTGTCCCTCGACAGAAAACACACAAAAACACACCGGACCCTAAGGAAATTTGTATAAATGAAATGTTTTAGGACCACTATACTCGTGGACCATGTGGCATGTGGCAAAGGGAATGCTCTTTCCACAATTAAAACAGAACTAGAATGCGGTGAAGATATGTTTGATGCCCCTTTTCCACGAGGGCACAAACATTCAAATTTCTCATAAGCGAAAGGACTCCATTTCGAATAAAACAAACAGAACGAATATGTGCATGTTCTTCTACAGAAAATACATTAAAAATACACCTAAAGAAATCTGTTATCCGTGTGAGAACTTTTATATTTACTCTCCCATCACTTAAGTCATAAAAAACCCCTATTTTCATTTAGAAAAGGTGTTGAAAGATGCCGGACTCCATGAGAGATCACACCCTTTAATGAAACTTGAGATTTAGAGTGCATCAGCGATCCCCTCCTAAGCATCCATAATGCCCTGAATACCTCCACCCGAGGACAATCCACTTTTGGTATGTCCTTCAGCCATTTTCCAGGGGAATGAAAAGAGCAGGCATACAAATGGCAAAAGTGGAAATCCTCCACACACATTTCCAAGCGAATACTTCAGCCCCAAACTATTCTCCCGCATATGTATAATGCATTTTACATAACCGGGACACAATTCCCAAAACCACAGACCAGTCCCCCTCCTCTCTCCCTCCCGTCTCTATGTCTTTCTTCCATGTGGCATGTGGCACATGTTGAAGGTAAAACGAGAATGTTGCTGCTGCTGGCATCAACGTCAGAGAGAGCGAGAGAGAACGGGCATCTTTTGAGAGTGAAAGATGTGTGGCGCACATTAAAATGTGATTTATTTGAAAATGCCAAAACGGGAAACTATTTTTGGAATGCAACCAAGAGTACAGGAAAAGGGGGAAAGGGGAGAGGAATACTCGTATATAGTGAGCGGAAAAAGGAAGTGCGCTTTATTTGTTTGCCGGTTCTGCGTTGAGGGTGTTCTCTCGAGTCTTTAGTTCTGGCCTCTCTCTCTCTCTCTCTCTCTATCTCTGTTTTCTCCGAGCCCCGAGGCAGGTGTGCATTATCGTATTGTACGGGGGAAACAGAGGAAACCAGAACGACAGCTGACACTCTCCTCTTCTTCTGGGTGTCTGTGGTTCTGTTTTCGGTTCTCGGATTCTCTGGTTCTCTACTTCTCTGGTTGTCTGTTCATTTTCCAATTAGCATTCGGGTTTGCCATGAAAATCGTTAACTTAATTTGCGGGCCATTGCCACAGGCCGCCCCCCACACGCACACACACGTATCTTTGAGGTATTTGCATGGTATAGAATGTCGAATATCCCCTCTATCGGTTCTCTGCTCAGTTCTCTTCTGTTTGCTTCCACTGATAGTTTAGGCCTGGTTCTGTTCTGCGGTAATCACACAAATTCGTACGAAAATTCGCAGTCTGGAAGGTGTCTTGGCATGTGGGTAGTACTTGTCCTACTTTTTGGACTGCCTGCCTAGGCGTCTGTGACCCACAAATTGAAACTGTTATGAAACGGTTCTTCCATTCCATGTAGGTGGCAAGAGAACGCTTTAGGATCGGTGGAAGAACTATGAAGGGGTCTGCTCTCTTCTGTTTAATGAGATCTTTAGAGATTTCTCTTTCTTTTGAAGAGTTCTCCCTTCTGTTTGAAGAGACCTATAGATCCCTTCTCGTAGATATTTACAGAGAGATTTCTCTTCCGAAACTGTATCTACTGAATCCTATAGTTGGGTTTTATTCTGTTATACACTCATCTATAGACAGTGTCGTGCACCTTATCTATGGGATAATTAGTTTGACATTGACTGCTATGCGAAACTAGTGTTATATGAGTGTGGTGGTGTCATATCTAACTGTTATATAAGACTGTAGATAGTATGACAGCTGGTGCAAGCTCACTTAGTGTGTTATAAAAATGATAAAAACTATTAATTGGTCACTAGAGCAATTAAAATCTATATACCATGTTTCAGTCTGCTTCATGGCTTGATATAGTGCTATACACTATTCTGTTATACGGTTATACAAACTGTTATACGGCTATAAAACTGGTATACACTCAGAAATTGGTCTTGATGACAGGTGAAACTATTCCACGAAGTGTTATACTGTTATAATAAGTGTTACAAAACTGTTATACAAACTTAAGATTCTCAAAATTGGTACACTCGTTATTTTTCCAATTTTTCTACAATCTAAAATCCTACCTGACAGAGGAAACCTTTCTCCATACTGTTTTAGTGTCATAAAGACTGTTATACCCACAAAAGCACCATCTCCTTTCATGCCTTTCATTCACAATCTTTCAAGTCTTTCAGCCCCGTCTAAGCCTGCATTTAAACGGTTTAAAAGTTCACCAACATAGCAGGCTAGGCAGCAGGCAGCAGGCAGCAGTCAGCAGGCCAAATTAAGCACACATCCAACATCCAACAGCCAACAGCCAACGACAGTCTCCGGCGACTGTCTCTCGCTATTGTGGCTCGGCGTCGTCGTCGCTCCTTTTGGCCACCACTTCAGCTTTCATTCAGCTTCCAGGCAGTTGCCTTTTAAGGCCACTAGCTTCAGCAGAGGAGGCTCAGTGCAACCAACGACTAGGAGGAGGCACGGCACGGCACCCACCCGCACGCTACAGTTCGCGACATAATAAAGTCCTTTAACCTCTTGCTCGAGATTTCCCCTAGTTTTTCTCTCTTTTCTCTTTTCGTTTTTCCCTCATCTTTTTGCAAGGAACTTCCGCATGCAGCGGATGATGGGTTTATGTAAGGCTAAGCCTCGAAAGGCACTCAAAAAGAAGGGTTCCAGTGGTTGCTGATAGAAAGCATATTTTATGGATGGAAATTTAATTTAAAACTCAAATTAATGCCACATTCGATTGGTTTTCGAAATGCAGTCTGTGGAAATAATTAGTGGTAAAACCGAATGCAGACGACGGACTGTGGGCGATTGGAAATTATGGTAGAACCACACTCGTGTCACATAATCATGACAGTAATTGGACTTTGGTGATGCCATTGTTGTCGCCCATGAATAAATTAGTCAGCATTCAGCAGCAGCAGCAGCAGCAGAAGGGGAGTCTGAATCATATTCTATGAGTATCTTCTACATATATGTATGTTCTCTGTGTGTATCTGCATCTGTCTTTAAATTATACGAAAAACACAGCTGGCTGGCTGGCCACGCAGCAATTTCCACATCAAAAATAGAAAAAAAGAATCAAAATCGACGCCAAAGATTAGGGTGCGGCCAGCGCTATCCACTTGGCGAATAAATATCCAAAATATCCGAAATATCCAAAAATTCCTATAAACAAAAACTGGAAACTGGTGTGCTTAAATCCCAAAAATTTTTCTGATTTTGTATGTTTTTGGTTGGTTTTTCGGGTGTTTTCGGTTCGTTTATTTTTGGAATGAATATCGCAAGTTCATTTTGCATACAAAAACATTTTGCAAATTCTACAAAAATACTCTGTGCTCGTACTCGTACTCGTACTCGTAGTGGTACTCGTCCGAATAATTAACGGCTTGTGAAAAATTGCACTGGCTACTAGGTGTAAAAATTGCTTGAAATCCATCGTAAAAGAAACGATGAAAAGAAAAAGCGCAAACAACAGACAATCGGCGGGGGATTTGCTTTATATAATTCTGAATCTGAATCTGTTTTTTTTTTTCTGATGAGTCAAGTAACCCACAAAGGGGGTACCCATGTGACCAGATAAAAACCAGGCTAAATGGCGATTTGTAGGCGTTAAGTGATATTAAATTAGCAAATAAGCAAAGTCATAATATTTGCATATTTTCTTGGAGTTTAAGAGATTTATTCAAGGGGAAAGCATGTGTGAATAAGCCACAAAATGTATCCCAAAGATATACTATGCCACAAATGCGGTGCTTATAGATAGCCACAAAAATCTGCTTAGTCTCATCGCATCGAAATGGCCAAAAGCAATAGATAAAGTGCCTCATTTCACGTATATCCAAAACAGATTCACGAGATTGAGGGGCGGAACCCACCAGAGTGATCTCTGAACGGAAAGCCGCCTATAAACAAGTTCCCAGCGAAGGCCAAACATTCGACGCAAAAGATTTGGACAGACGGGCGGACACACCCAATAGACAGACAGTAAATCGAGTACTAAACAAGGCTGATGGTACCGAGATGTGCCACAAAAGTTATCCAATTCCGTATGGAATCTACTTTGTAACGAATTTTAAGCAAATTAAATTGTAAACAGGGCGGCAATAATTTGAGTCGATTAAAAGCTAATTTGATTCAATTTTTCTTAATCCCTCACCAAGTACAACGCCCATCCACCCACTCGCACACACCCACTAGTCCGTCCCCCATTTATCTGCGTTCTGGAAAAACAAATGCCTGTTTACGCAAGGAAACCCGTGAGGGAAAACCCAAAAGAAAAAAGAAAAACGAAAAACGGAAAATTACAAGCTGCGAAAAACAAATGCAAAACGTAATTAAAAGAGTGTGAAAAATAAATTGTGGCGCAAATCCGAAATGAAATAAAAATCAAGCGGCGCTAAACACAAGCAAACCGCAAAATGGACTTTAAATTAATTAAATTTCCTGCTGCCCCGAGCAGTCGCCAGGGGCAATATTGCGAGAGGCGACTGTCTGTAAAGTAGAGCAAACCCGAGGCGATATTGCGAGAGGTGAGTGTGGGTGGGCGGCAAGTATTGCGAGACGCGTGATCTAATATCGCAAGAGGCCAGTGTTACAGGGCAAAAAGTCTCACAATCACACCCAATATTGCGTGAAGCTAGTGTCAGTCTTTAATGGAAGACAAAATTCCGTTTTAATTTGAATAAATTACAGTCGCGTCATGGACAATGGAAAAATGCCTGAGCAATGATCTCAGAGCCCCGACAATCCAACGATCCAACAATCCAACAATCCAGCAATCCGACAATCCACTAAATGCCCAAGTATTTTAATTAATTTACTGCGCTTGGGACTTTGAAACTACCATTAGAAAGCGGCTACAAAGTATTTCATGTACCAAATATTTCACAATTTGACTTTTCCGCAAGCAGGTTGCATTTTCCAGGTATTTTTTCTGTAGTCAATTTTCTTTGACAACTGTGAAGAGAGTAGGGGACAACGAAGAGGAGGTCGGGGGATGTGCAATCGTTCAAGCAAAACAAATTGCTACAAATATGGCAAAGAAATTGTTTAGGCGGTTCCTCAAAAACAGTCCATCTATAGAGATAAGCCAAAAGGAAACAGGTAAAACCACGAAAAACATCGAAACAGCCAGAGAGTGTAAATCAAAGAGAGCCCTGGAGCATAAGAGAGTTGTAACAACACCAGCAGAAGAGAGCGAGCTGATCTAACAGAATTGGGCTCTTTTACATTACCTGAGTAATGTTAACAGCTCTGTTGGCAGCTCTCATTTAAGAACTCTGTTAAGGGCGCATGCTCATAGATGCCTTTACATTAGTGACACACTTAGGAGCACTCTCTTTAGAATGATCCACCTCTTGCTCCCTTCTACATTTGCAGCAAGAGAGCGAAGAATTGACAGCTGAATCACAACCAGAGCATGCTTCTGAAGAAGGTCTATTTGTATAAGGTTAGGCCTAAGCAAATGCAGGTGAGGCTTGTGTTACAGCAGATCGTGGATGCAAGTGCTCTTAGGCAATGCGCTGCACCTTTTTATTCATGCACTTTGAGCTGGAGTAATAGAGTAAACCCTAAGGAACCAAGCGCATTCTACTGCAGTAGATCAAGCAATTAGTTCTCCTCTCCAAGCCGCTCTTCTCTTTAATTGCATTTTGGCAGACCTCCAAGCGGGTCCCACTCATTCCATATTCTATCGCCCGTACCTTCGCCTCTGCCTTCAGCATTTACAACGTCGGCGGGCCATAAACTGAATGAGAATCAAGAATTCCAACAACAAATATTTGAGGAGCACAGAGAAAAACAAATCCAAACGCACAAAAAACAATTGAAAGAAAGCACCGTTTGCTTAAAGCACATTAGAAACTAATTTGGAGAGTGGGCAAAGGGAGACGGAGACGGATAGAGGAAGAAGCACCGCTAGCTTGAACTTTAGTGTTAGTATTAGTAATGTCGCCTGCTGTCATCGGTGCTCGGTGTTTCTTATCAGCAAAACATGAAAATGTACAAGAAAAGATAAGCAAATAAATAGAGACGTAGTTTGTTGGTTTACGCTTTTTGTTGCTTGCTGTTGTTGCTGTTGTTGCTTTTATGCTTTCTTTTTGTTTTAGTTAGGGGCCGAATATGGTCTGGAGTGCGAGTGGGAGGAGGAGTGACCAAAAGGAACGTGTAAGAATGTTTCCGCTATGCGAGTATATAGACTATGCGATACCCTATAGGGTATTTTGGGAGTGTCAATACAAGACAAGTACAAGTGCTGTATACGAGTAGAGTTACTTCGGAATCCAATTCGAATTTTACAGAAAATCGAACGAATCCTCTATCTGTAGCTCCTTCAATCTACCCTGTACCATCCCTAGTACGAGTACCATCCTATAAGCTTTTGTCCACAGCAAGTGGCACACTTCACCCTCCCTGTCCCTCTCCCTCCCACCGACACAGCCAGACAGGAGAGGGATTACACACACAAGCAATCTGCTGTTCTCCGGGACTCTGTTTCTTATCGGAAGAGCAGACATTGGATTTGTTTACATTACATGTGAAAATAATGAAAAATTTAATTAAAGTTTATTTGTTGTATGCTGGGGGGCCCACCATCATCATCATTTCTTTTCTTTGGCTCTGCTTTCTTTTTCTCGTACTTGCTCCCGTAATTATTTTTTGTAGTATTATTATTCACATGACAACTGTCGGGCGCAGCAGCGACAAATTTCCGCAAGAGCAGACACCAGACACCAGGCAGCAGGCAGAAGACAGAGCTCGGAGCAAACTCCAGTTTTCATGGGATTGAAATAGTTTTTGGATTTGAGCGGAAATCAAGGCGAAAGTTTTGGCATTAAGTGGGAGAGACGACAGCGAGACGTAGGAGGGAGGGGAGTCCAAGCCCAAGTGCAAGACCAACTCGCATTCGAATTCGAATGAAAACCAAGAAGAGAAGCAGCACAGACGAAAAAAGAAAAGGAAGGCGCAGCTTAATAGTTTTTCTGTTTCTATTTTACAAGGCAAGGCAGACGATGGAGCAGAGCAGACAGAAAAAAAACTGGGAGAGGTACATAATAAAAGTTCAGTTTAGTCGACTTTCGAATGCCCTTCGTAATGCTTAAAGTTCTGGAAAACACTAGGGTTCCAGTAGATGGAATGAATATAGTCCACTACATGATTATATGTCCTGTTTTCTCTACTCTCTCTACAATTTTTACTTTTTATAAAATCTTTTCTTATTAAAAGTTTCAACATTTTCCATTACAACACCATTTGCGGCCCCAGAAAGTTTTTTTGTTTATTGTATGACATTAATAATTATATTTATTAATCACGAACAGGCGATTTCTACAAAAATATCTGTGTACGTGAGTGGAAACCTTAAACGAAAAGCTCAACATAGATGCGTGTCTTATATAAAAATGCTAGCAGACAGGGGCCACCATAAAAACCATAAAAAATATATTTCCCAATTTTATGTCAACAAAAAAAATAAATATAGAATTAAATTTGAGAAATTTCCAAGGTATTCAAAAAATATATATAATTAAATAAGAGATCTTTTCCTATATGTTAAATATGGCATCATAAATCAGAAGTTCTTTATTCTTTTCAGGAAAAATCTTTTAGAATGGAAACATTTTTTGAATAATCAAAAATCATCAAAAACAAGAAAGGAAAAAAGGAAGGATGGCTTCCGGGGCCAAGGTCTGTCTTAAATTTGTAGATCTATCAACTTTCTCAAGGCTAAGTTATACTTTAAATTGAAACTATAATCAAACACAAATTTTAACAACAATATCCCCTCCCCACCAAACCGCTGTTAGCCGAAAACCGCTCTTTAAGCCATGATGTTAATGGGTCAGAGTCGAGCAAAAAAGTGCCAAGTAAACATCGAGTTAATTGGGTCTCCCGCCCATCCACCATCCACCAGCGCCCATCGGACTATCCGCAAAAGTAAAAGAAACCCAACCAACTTTTGACCAAAACTGTAGGGCTTTTTCCTCTCGGTATTAAACAAAAGCCATCGCCCCAATGCCCCAACGCCCATCGTTCCATAGTTCCATCGACTCAATTAACGTAATGAGAGAGAAAAACAGGCAAGAAAAATGTGAGAGCCCCAGAAAACAAAGGCCATCATCTAGAAGCGTAAGGGCGTGGTGGGGCACGGACACGACTCGGGGGCATTCACACACACACACACACATATTACGAAAACTAAGGTCAAGTGGTCATTGTCTCTGTGGCAAGCAGCCCAGCATCGCCGGGGCATCATCGCGCAAGTAATTTGTAGGAGCCATAAAAAACGCACCAGCACCCAAGAAAATTGAGGAAAATGTGAGACTCTGAGGCTGAGAGGCGAGAAAAACAACATCACCCATTGATTTATGCCCAAGGATTATGGAGGATAGGGAGGGGGAAGGCAGGCAGGCAGGCACACTGTGTGGAATGGAATGTGTCGCCTAATAAATCAAAAATAAAGAATAACATCACGAGAGTAAAGGCCTGGCCGCTTTAAAACTCAGTCAGCGCTAAGCCGCTTAGACAGAGCCACCCGCAGGGTTGAAAGGATAATGGATATAGAAATTCTGATGATGATAGAGCACAGGGTAGGAGTATCCTTCTTCCATTTGGGGTCACAGAATCAGGAGAAAACGGAAGGCGCAAAGACGGAAAGAAAGAAAATGTTACGTGCATTAAAGTTGTCACAGTTCATTGAGCATTTGGGGGCGTCGGGGGTGTTGGGCCCACCAAATCAATTAACATCCATAATGTCCCCCCCCCGAAAGACAAGATCAAAGTCGCCCATTGTCGCCGTTCGAGCGGAAACGGGAACAAACTTTGGGAGCAGCAGCGCGCTTCACGAGAAAGATTGCATCGTTTGCATAATTTTTTCGTGTCTTTTCACTGAGAAAAAGAGAAAAGAGACAAAGAAAAACAGAAAGGAAAACACACAGTGACAGCAGTAATCGGGGGCAAAACGTAACGAAAGGAACATCCAACGAATTGAATGTGCTCTTAAAGGAATGGAAATTCAGAGTGGAATTTGGGAATAGAAGTAGTTGGGGATTAGGGATAAGCTTTGAATCAAGGAAAGAATTATTTTAAATATACATATATTCTTATAGGAAGAAAAAAGAAGAGTGAAGTAAAAATTGATATACAAATACCCCATTCCTATACGAATCAATTCCAAAACAAATACTTATCTAATCAAAGCCCTTAACTTTTACCGATTTGAGCCATTAATTGATTAAAAAAACACCAAACAATCAAACATAAGTTGGAATATAAGACATTATCTAATCAAAATTTAATGAAATTAAAGCATTTTTGATGGAAATAATTCCCATTATGGACTAGAACTTGAACTAATAATAATAATAATATAGTAACTGGTAAAAATACAATGTTTTTCCTTTAAGATTCTTCATTTTTAAAAGAAATATTAATAAAAGCTCAGAGTTTTTATCAATTCGAGATATTATTTGATTGTAAAAAGTCATTGAAAAGACTAGAATTTTTAGCAACAAAACACTTCTTTCAGCTGATAAACCCCTTCAAAACAAAAGATTTCCCCCAACCAAAAGATGGGAGCGGCATGCCCCAAATACTACGCGTTTCACCACTAAGGGATGATAAAGCTGCTGCTTCTGCTGCTGACTGGAATGCCAGACAAAAGGCATAAAAACTACGAATCCGAATACGAAATAGTTTGCCACCCCCCAAAAAAAGGGAGGGCCGGCCAGTGGGAGTGGGAGTGGAATTGTAAGTGGAATTGTGGTACTCACCAAAACATTCCTTTGATTCTCTTTATCCAACAGAAACTCCATGCTCTTGTGCGGTCTCCTGACGGATGCAATCTGTACACCGCCGGCAGCTGGCGAGGATTTGATATGGTGTCCATTGACCACTACATCCCCATCGAGGAGGTCATCATCATCCACGTCGTAGGCGGCACTGGTGACATTCAGACGCTTCACCAGATACCGCTTGTGGGGCTGGCTCAATGGATTGCAGGTGATGTCCATTAGGGAGCGTGTTTTGCCCGAGATGACCGTCTCGTGGGTATCCAGGTTCGTCTCAATCAGACCCATTTTCCCGGATCCATCCTCATCATCCAGTACGGGGGATACTTGCACGGGCACGGCGGTGACCATTGTGGGGCGCATACCGGCAACGGCACCGGCACCGGCGCTGGAGCCGGCTCCCAGCTGATTGAACATTTGCGTCTTTTGGGCAACGGTGGCCCGCGAGGGCGACTCGGTGTCCCGCATCCTCGCCGCTTGCATGCCCGCCGACAACTGGTCCGCAAACTCGCGATACTGTTCCCGCTCGGCGCTCAGCAAAGCCTCCGAGGCATAGGCATGGGTAGCACTTGCTGGCACCGTTGGCGGAGGCGCATGCGTCAATCTGGGCGGCTGTTTGGGCAGCGGCGGCTTGCCGGTAACCACCTTCTGCAATGTGGATGTCTTGGCCAAAGTCGAACCACTGTGCACACTCGCGGTGCTGGCCTCAGAGGCATTGCTGTCATCCAAGGTCTGGACATTGGACGATGCACTCCTTGGCGGCTTCAGGGGTATGTGTATGAAGTCCGCCGACTTTCCGTTGCTCTGTTGTTTGGTGGCCTTCACGGGCGCTGCCTTTGTCAGCGGAGGCTTCTGTTCGAGTTGCTGCTGCTGCTGTTGTTGCTTCTTTTTGCGCCTCAGGGAGAAGCGGAGGCCATTGGCGAATTTGGAGAAGAAACTCTTGGAGCTCGGGTGCTTGTCGTCTGTTTTTCCCGGCGATTTTCCACCCTTTTGTTGTGTGGGGGACTCCACTGTACCACTGGCGGGGGGTGCCATTTGGCGGCGATCCTCGCGCTCGTGCGGCTCCTCCTCGTCGTAGCGTTGCAACAGCTGTTGGGAGGCGTAGAGTATGTGGTGGGCGCGGTTCGTGGGCGGTTCACTGAGGATCGGCAGATGGAGGCTCAGGGGACGCTGAGGGGGCGCGGTATCACGACTGGCGGAGAATGGCAAAGAATGCGATGGCGAGGGTGAGGTCGATGTCGACGATGTCGATAACGGTGTCGATTGCGATGGTTGCGCGACGGCGCGTTGTTCGTGAATGAATGCAGTGTTTGAAACGGGCTCGTGTCGGGGCTCCGAATCGGGTTCGGCAGCAGCAGCAGCGGCGGCTGCGATGTTTGCGATGTTTTCGTTGTTGTCATCGCTCTCTTCGGCATCGCTCTCTGCCGTGGCGATCGTCGCTAAACTCTCTTCGGCTGTTGCCCGCTCTTCTGCTGTTGCTCTCTCTTCCAGCTCGATACTCACTTCAACTACCACACTCTCTTCCGGTTGCGTTTCTCTTTTCTGCTGCTCTTGATTGTAGCGCGCCGCTATGTTCTCGTTCTCTTTGGTGTTGTGCATTACAGTGGCGTCCACATTGTCCATTAGCTCATCATCGTCGTCAGAGTGCCCGGGAGTGTCGCTGCCGATTCCTGGATCCTCCTGTGGCTCCTCCGAGGACTGCTCCTGCCAGCAGTACTTGCTCACCACCGGACAGAAGCTGACCTCCTTGCTGAAAGAGTTCCGGGAGCCCGCAGGCAGTAGAATGCCCAGAGGTTTAGGTTGATTGGCCGACTGCGGCAGCTGGTGCATCGATGTGTGGGCACTGCTCACGTAGATGTCATCCTCCGTCTCCCCATTGCTGTTGTCGAAGGCCGAGAGATTGGGCGTGCTGCTGACGAGGCTCTTCTGCTTGGCCGCCGCCGCCTGGGACTGGAAGCGTCTCTTGGGCAGCGCCCTGGGCGGCGGCACCTTTGTGGGACTCATCTCCTGGGCATCGAAATTGCACTGCTCCAGGGACTGGGCATAGGAGGTGCGTAGATTTGTGGGATCCTGATCGAAGGTTTTGCCGAAACTCGAGAAGCTCAAGACAGCCGCGGGCGGCAGGTGGGGTCTCTGTTTGGGGGTGGGCGTGGGCATGGGCTGGGCCTCTCCACTGACTTTTTTCTGGCGTGGAGGGGGCTTCCTTATCGTCAGTTGGACATGCTGCACCTGTGGCGGTTCCTCTGCCTCCAATTTATGGGTGCAATCCACCTGATCCTCCGCTTCTGCTGTTGCCGGTCTGTCATTCAGAATGGACACGTTCTTGTCGTAGATTTTGCTCAGTTCATCCAACAGGAAGTTCCCCTTGCAGATGATCTGCTCGTAGTCCCCGCCGGATAGACTGCTTCGATTGGACATCTCCAAGGGTTGACTGCTCCTATCAGACATATCCACGGGTTGGCTGTGTTCCAAGGGTTCTTCTGTTAGTTGACTTCTCTTGGAGTTCCTCTGCAAATCTTCCACCTCTGGCTGTGTATCCGTGTAGTCCAAAAGCGTAAGGTTCTGATAGCTGGCGTTCATGTAACCCGCACCGGTGGATGCTGCCGCAGCAGAAGATGGAACACCTCCCCCTAGTCCCCTCTTTCCCACGTTCCAGCTGCAGCTCCTGCGAATCCTTGGCTGTTGACAAAAGTCCAGGAAGAAGTCGTCGCGACGCTCTTCCTCCTCCAAGTCGTAATCCTCGCTGGAGCTATTGCCGCCGCTGCTGTTGCTGTGGCAATTCCGTGGCGCGGGACGGTTGTGGCGCGTACGCGTTCGTCGGCGCCCCAATTGCTGCAGCTCGTTGGGCAGGGAGGTTGCCCCAAGGACAGGGGAGCAGTCTGCGGAGGAGGAGGAGCTGCTGCTGCTGCTGCGGCTACTCCGACTGCAACGTGGATTTCCGCTGCTGGCCAGCACGTAGCCGTGTATATCGTTTTCCACTGGAAAACACTTGGACGACGTAGACGACGACGACGGCGACGGATCGATGGCGGCGTTGATGTGGCGATGGCGACTCGTGGCGGACGTTGGCGATGACGATGAACCTCGCGGCTCGCGTATGTCAGGCAAACTGTTGCGCAGCCAAGTGAACGAGGCGGCGGACGACGATGAGGCTGCCGATGATCCGCTGGGCGATGCCAGTGGCGAGGGCAGCGGCGATGGCGATGCTGATGATGCTCTCTCCGTGCTGCTATTAATAGACGACGACGGAGAGAGAGGCATGGGCATAGACATTGCTGCTGCTGCTGCTGCTGCTGCCGCTGCTGGCGTAGTAGCCTCCGTCGTAGTCTGCTCTATTTTCGTCTGACACAAATCATGTCCGCCATTGGAGTTTTTGGAATGTGGCACGACGGTTGCAGGCTCCTCCAGCAGCAGCTCCTCCTCCTCCTCGCACAGCTTGTCGAAATTCTTTGGTATGGATTTAGATTTCTCGCGTCGCAATGTGCTCGGCTCACAGTAGCCGGAATCCTCGGAGAGATTCTCCGCCGAATTGAGTGGTATACGCCGTGCGGCACCACCGTCCTGCTTGCCACTGGCCACTCCGCTGCCTTGGCAGGAGCTCAGGAGACTGTGGCCGCTGCTGTCGCTCGAGGAGCTGGTGCTCGACTCGGAATCTGATTTGATTTCCGCTTGGAGGAGGTTCTTCGCGAACAGCTCCCGCTGCTGCTCTTCAAAGTTCAGTTTGTTGAGCTCGAAATACGTCTGATGCAGGCGTCCATCGCTGGATTCGTAGCGCTTCATCAGCGACAGGGAGGTGGCTGATCCCCGCCTGCTCTCGGGATTACTGTCGCTGGCACTGGCACTGGCTCCTCCCATTTCGCAGTTGAAGAGCGACGGCGAACTGTTGCCCAGGCTGTTCATGCTCTGGTGCTGTTCCTGCAACGTCAGCTGCCGCTCCAGGGACTCAAACTGCACCAGAGAGGAGCTGCGCGACAGCGAGTGAAACGAATCATTGTCGGAGTAATAATCATCAAAGATCCCCCCACGACGACTGCCTGTGCTGCTCCTCTGGCCCTGACTGCCGTAGCTATCCCTGGCACAGGCCTCCAGGGCCAGGAATCTCTCCAAACTGTTGTGCGATTCGGCATCATAGCGACGATGCAGTCGCATTTGCACACTATCCTCCAGACTGTGTGGCTGTTCGGGCTCCTGACAGCGTCTGGGTCGCTTGGGCGGGCAGGCAAAGTCTCTTTCGGAAATTGCATCGATATCTGAAAGATTTATAATTGATTATTTCCGTTCGAAATTCCGTTCTTGTTTGTAATCATTTTGCTTACCTTTTGTCACTTCGATGCGTATTACGGAACCCGTTTCGGACTCTGTGGAGCTCCAGAAGCCTCCACCACCGCAATGACCAGTGGAGCCACGATGCTGCTGCTGCTGCTCGTGATAGCCATTCCAACTGTTTTGTGCATGCTCCTCATCCTCGCTGGTCTCCTCCATGATGGGCTCCAGCATTTGCCGGGAGTTCGACAAGTAAATGGCATCTAAAAGATACAGAAAAAGATAAGTTAATTGTCTGGCCGCATCTTCTGTGTTTTAGTCCCCACTTAGCATCAGTGCCTGCCATTTGCGCATCTTCATGGGTGGAAGAACCATCTCCAGCTGTGCCTACAACAAAACTAAAACCAAGAAACCAAGCGACAATCTGTCAGACTGCCACAAAAGAGGCACAGACTCTCTCTCAGTTCCTATCCCTATCCCTGTGCCTTTGCCTTTGCCCTATCCCTGCCACTGCCTTCTGCCACTGCATCTGTCTGTCATCCGATTCCATTTAGCTGCAGCTCTTGATCTTATCTGCTCTACTGCGGCATTATTCATGCCGCTTAATTACGCAATTTATTAATAAAGTCCATAATGGCAGGGCACTCAGTGCAGACAGCCACAGACGGCTGACCCAAAGGCAGGCATTCCTCTGCTCCTCTGCCCCTCCTCCTTACCTTGCTGCTCGAAACTGTTGCCCAAACTGTTCCATGTTGTGGGTGTATTACTCAGATAACCCGCCAGATCGAGGTGCTCCATTTTTTCCGAGGGTTTTCTTCAGTGTTTTTTTGGCAAGTCTTTCTAGCACTCAAGTCTTTGTCAATTTCAATACGTTGCTTAACATATATATCGTTTGATGTAATGCAATTTAGTTCTTTATAGTTCCAAGTATCACATCGGTTCGTGTCTTCTATTCTGTAGCTCCTGCTTCTGCTTCTCTCGTTCTCGTTCGACGGTTGTTCGCCTTTTGGTCAGTTTCTCTTCAGTGAATGCGAATGCGAATGTGAATCGGAGTGTGAGTGTGAGTGCATCTGGAGCGTTGTTTTAGAGCACCTTCCATTTCCATTCGTGTTGCCTTTGCAGTTGCTTTGTTCTTTGCGGTCTCTGCAATTCGGTGGCAGCATTCGAGTACAGAATTTTGTTCTATTTTCGATAAGCGAAAACGATATCTGTAGGCAAACAGAAAAGAGAGAAGGGTGGGGAGAAAATACATTAGTTCAATTTTTTGCGATAACAATTGAGAGTCATATGTATGGGAATATGAGCTAAATAATACAAGCTGGGACAACAATAGCCACCCAAAACAATGTAAATTCTTCTAAAGAATATTAACGATACTTTTAAACACCTTTTAGAGTTATATAGCATTTATAAATCCTCAAAATAAACCTACACCTTACGATTTCGACTAATTACACTTTTTAGAACACTTATATCTTGAAATCGGAACTAAATGCATAATTTAGACACATTTATACAGTTTTTATACGTCTTCGAAAGGATATTACAATTTTCAGAATGCTTAAATTTTAGATCAGGCTGTTTAAACTTCTTTAGCACAGCTATAACTGGAAATCGGAGCTAAACACATTATTTAAACACATTCCGGAAGTTTTCATATGCCTTTGAAAGGATATTAAAGTTTCTAAATGCTCAAAATATCCCATAATTATTATCCCATTATAATTATTACTTATTTAGAACACATATAACCTGAATTCGGGGCTAAATACATCACTTAGGCGCATTTCTGTAGATTTCAGGCACCTTTTAAACACTCAAAATACCCCTAATTATCCTATTTAGACATCAAACTCCCGCACAACTCGAATATTGACTAATTGGACCCCTACATGGCGTTCTAAAACATCAGAACTCATTAATTATCTAACTTGAAAGTATTTAGAGCTTTGAAACCTCGTACTAAATGGTTTTCCCAAAGATCTAAATGAATTTAGGGTCCACTTAGTAGCTCTCCCATTGATCCAAGTTCTTTTCTTGGCCAATATCATTTTATCTCACTCTAAAATGCCAGACATTTGTTGCTCTGAAACATCAGTGCTCATTAATTATCTAATTTGAAACTATTTAGACCTTTGAAACTTCGTACTAAACTATTTTCCTCAAGTTCTAATGGATTTTTCTCTCCACTTAATGGCTTCTATCATCAATGCAAGTGCTTCGATGGACCAAGCACTATTTTTAAATTGTACTTTAATGCAATGGATAATCTACTTAATCGATTGGACAGCCCAATCTCTTGCCCCCTCCTCCTGCCATTGCAGTGGCAGCATATCATGGCCGGGCATTGGATTTCAATTGAAATGTTTCTTTCAAGAAACTTTTCAGCCTTTTTCAGCTTGGATTGTGTTGTGAAATGTGTTTATAAATATCCCCTGAAGTTTACATAGCTCGGAATTGTGAAATATATACGCGTACGGGTACACACACGGATGCCCCAGTGACGTTAGCGCAAATATTTGTTGTGTTCTGCTGTGCTGTGCTGTGCCCCTGTTTACATTTGGGGCATAATTTAAGCTCCCAGACTCCAGACGTGGCCCCCGCCCTTATGACATTGAAATGGGAATCGAAATCAATGTGGAATCTGGGTTATCAGCATTAATACTACAACAAAGATCCTGAGATGCATGAAATGCAAAAATCTATAAATTGTAAAACTGCAGCTGGAGGCAATATTTGTGCAAAACAATTTGAGATTTTTGCAATTTTCCTACGAGTGCTGTTGTTGCCCCACTCGAATGCCCATTGGATCGCCATGCAGCTGGCGGGGTGTTTCGGGGAGCTATTTTTGATTTATATTTATAATTTTTTGCCATGTGCAAGGCATACGGGCACGAGTACTTTTACAGAAATGCTTATTAGCATTTGGTTGAGGCTGGGGGGCATGAAGGCAGGGAGGCTGCAATTAAAGGCACCCACATGGCGGGCTCTAGGGGCGGTGCATTCAACGTTGCACAGGTGCCACGAATAGGGTAAATGCAACTCTCCAGCTTTTACATTTATTCCAAGTCGGGAGAGTCATGCATTTGGATAGAAATGTGTGGGTGTGATGATTAAAGGTGGCTGGAACTTTTATTCACAGTTTTAGCTTCTCAAAAGGTAATAAAAACTAATTATTTCCTTTTAAAATCGATTAGATCTTGGGAAAACATTTGATTACAGGTGTTTTAAAGCTTTAAAGGTACTATATAGATAAACTAATCATTTAGACCGCTAGGGAAACAATTTAGTACAGAGCTTAAGAGCTATAAGTTCATTCAAAATATATTATTAGTACATAATGGTGTTTTAGAAGACCCATATAGTATAATATGAGTCAAATTTACCATTCCAAACTCTTTTAGATCACCAAACTAGTTGTCTTGTTAACTAAAAATACGGTCTAAGCTATTTTAGTACAGTTCTAAACTCACTTAGATATTAAACCTTTTTAGATCGCCAAATTTGTTGTCTTCACTCATTTAGTACACATATATAGAACATTATCTAAGCCTTTTTTATAGTTCAAAGCAAAATCAAGCACTAGAAGATTATTTGATGCCAAAAAGTAGCGCCTACGCATATTCGTTGCTTCATTGCTTTGATCTGTCGCTGATTTATGAGTCTAAACACATTTAGTACACATACTTAGCACCCCACCCCAACCCGCATGTAAACAATCCCTTTGGCAAATCCAGAAAGCGGAAACCCACTGACGACAACAACAGCTGAATGTTTTCATCTAACACTTTAGCACTAGTTTAGAACGCATTCATTTTCTCCTTCCTTTTCTGCTTCCCTTTGAGGAAGCAGTTTTCACTTTCTTCGCGCCACTTTCCCCCACGCGTGTCTGTCTGTCTGTCTGTGTCATAGCTGTCGGCTATGTGCAAGAAATATCACTCTAATTAATCATGCAGATGAGATGCTACCATATTTAGATGTTTTGGCATGTAAACAAAAACTTTGACAGCTGTCCAAGAAACACAAAAGACGAAAGGGGTGTCATCAGAAGCAGCAGAGGAAAAGTGCCTCAACAGCGTGACATCAATCATTTATCTGTTGGCTTATCGCCCAAGACGATGCCTTCATTTCTATATGGAGTGCTTATACAGAGATAGAGATATATGGAGTACTTGTACGGCGAGATATACCAGACAAGAGCAAGCGACTATGTATTTTATTCCTGTTTAGTACATGCTCTAGTAGATTCTGCAAACAAAAATATTAATTGTAAAATATATACCCACCGATAAGATACGGAGAACTACATTGCTTTGTAGGAAAATTACTGACAAATCGACCGACAAGACACCCTGTATATGGTGCCACACAGATAATTATAAATCGGAAGTTGTTTGCTTTTGGGCTTTGCTCAACGCATCCATCAAAAGGTGGAACGGCTAAGCCCCCGCCATTGGAGGTGAACTTTGGAGCCTGCAGAAAAATACATGAATAAAAGCAAGAGCCAGGCATGGTCTATGATTGTGATATACCCTCGAAGATCGGTGGAATAGGAGATACTTTGGACATGATATGAGGGGTGCTATAGCTTTAAGGATCGGTAGAAGGAGAAAGGTTTTTGGTATGATGTTATGCTATAGCTTCGAAGTCCCGCAGTAGCTCCCTCTCTGATGCACTTCTTCTATGATTCTATCCCTTCCCGCATGTTCCTGCGTCATGCAGCAGCACCCGTCGGTCGGTGTAGCATTTCTGGCAGAGAGCTTCTGCTTAGTATCGCTTGGGCCAATTGATGGTGAAATCATTGCACGTCAACGTCCGAATAAGATCTCCTATACCTTAAAAGATCTATAACTAAACGAGAGAGACTCTCTTCCGTGATGACATAAGGTGTGCTTTACCTTCGAAGACCTGTAGAATGAGAGACACTCTACTCCTCTCGGGGCTTTGATCAATTGAAACATTGTCACTTGTACCAACACACAAGTCATTCACATTTCGCTTCGAATAAAAAAAAAACCTTCGAGAGAGATAAACAAAAACAAACGAGGGGGAACGTTGTGAGTTGCTGCTGCGACCGCAACTCTACATTTATACCCGATACATAGTCAGTATGGCTACACTAAACGACAAAGAGTGCGTGCGAGAGACAGAAAATCAGTCAGAACGTGTCGACGGGCGCTGCGTAGCCACTGCAAATTGATTTGTTACTTTTTTTATAATAATAATCCGATCTGATTCGGATTCGGCAAGATTCGGCAATCTGGTAGATATGGCCATTCTCTATGATTGTGCGTTTTTAATTATCGCCCAAGACTATCTTTCAAATCTATATGGAGTGCTTATACAGATTTTCGTTATATATGGCTGCGGAAGGGGAGATATACCAGACAATTTTAAAAACGACTATGTATTTTATTCCTGTTTACATGAGTTCTAGTAGAATCTGCAAACAAAAATATTTTGTAAAATATATACCCACAGATAAGATACGGAGAACTACATTGTCTTTGAGATCTGAAAATTACTGACAAATTCGACCGACAAGACACCGGAATATGGTGCCACACAGATAATTATAAATCGTCAAGGTCCGTTTGCTTTTGGGCTTTGCTCAACGCATCCATCAAAAGGTTATACGGCTAAGACCCCCGCCATTGTTTTGAACTTTGGAAAGCCTGCAGAAAATACATGAATAAAAGCAAGAGCCAGGCATGGTCTATGATTGTGATATACCCTCATTCTCGGTGGAATAATAATACTTTGGACATGATACAGGGGTTCTGCAGCTTTAAAGATCGGTAGAAGGACGATTCTGCGTTTGGTATGATGTAAGTATCTTTAAAATTGTGGATGCACTTCTCATTTTCTATCCTTTGTCCCGACATGTTCCGGGTCATTTTGAAATACACCCCTCGGTCGGTGAGCATTTCTGGCAGAGAGTCTTCTGCAAAATGTCGTTGCTCTAGCTCTTAATGGTGAAATCATTGCACTTCAACGTCCGAATAAGACGGACCGGATGGACGGACAGAAGGACTATAACAAACAGACATGATGACAATCGGTGTGCTCTACCTTTGAAGATCTGTAGAATATATATATACTTTATGGGGTTTGAAACAATTCCTTCATTGACGTTACCAACACATCCAAGTCATTCACATTTCGCTTCGAATAAAAAAAACCTTCGAGAGATAAACAAAAACAAAAAAGAAAAAGTTCACATGCCAACGTTAAACGAAATGCGTCACATTTCAGACTCCTCTATAAATAAAATGCTTAAAAAACCCCAACCAAAAAGAAGACCTCAACCACCGCACACCACATTCGGCTACGCTCCGATAGAAGGGCCTCCGGCCGGAGAGAATGTTCTTAGAAAAGAATAAATTATTTTATAAGATAGGTAAAAAACTACAGAGAGAGAGAAAGAGAGAGAGGGCGAGAGATCATTGCGGAAATCTTGGGGGGAAAACTATGGGGCCGTAGCCATCTGGCTTTCTTGGCCCGCACCAAGCCGCCGTTGATCTTACGAGTAATTGCAAAAGTTCCACGAGTTCATGTGCCCCGTGCCGCCTGCCCCATATGCCACAAAAATATGCAGTTATAAATGGTTTTATTTTGCCCCTCTTTCCGTATCGCCTCCGATGGCCAACGATCACCCTCTTAGCCGCATGGCCACGCATTGTACGATCATTTTTACACACAGTTCCCCGATCCGCTCCGATCCGATCTTCTGTTTATTTTGGTTTCGTTGCGGGTTTTGTTCAATTTCTTGCCCGTTGGGCTTTTCGGTATGGCCTTTCATAAACACAACACAGCAGAAACAAAAAAAAAAGCTCAAATGAAATATTGGATATATGTATGTACGGAAAACGCTTGCTTTCGGCCTGTCCAATGAGTCATTCCGTCGTACAATTGCATATCCAAGGGGGGCTCTACGTTGCGATATTCTTCGTAATATGCCTAAATAGGCAAGTAAATATACATATATGGACATGTGTACACATGGAGGGTCTTTGGGTGGAATTAGCACATTTAGCACACAGCTTTTACAAAAGTTTTGGCGCAAAAAAACCTTGAGTAATGGGGAAATTGCATTTGTGAAATTTTAGTTGAAGTTCATGTAAAACAAAGGAAGAAAAGTGTTGATTTTGCAAATAAATAAATCTTTTAAGTGTTATTTTGTAGTTCAAATACATATTTTCTTTAGTACATGTATGTGTTTGAGAAAATTATAATAAATGCCTTTACTTGTAATCAGTAATCGTAGTTAGGGTATTAAAACACATTAATATTAATACTGCTTATACTGTGTTCACATTTAACAAAGTCAAATATTCATCAAAATCTAAAACTGGTATACAAAATTCTCATAGGTTGCATCCTTTACTCTTTTAGTACACTTCAAATGCATTGCACCTCCCAGTGGTTTCAAGGGTTTCCCCTGTGTTTAGACGTTCCGAACGTCATTTCCTTTGAAGAACATTCAATTTAGATCCCGTAGACAATCCAGGACAAAATACAGGATTTTCAATTTTACCACATTTAAGTGCATGCACAATATAAACCATTTAGATCACGAAATTCAACCCCCAATTGCATCATTTTACCACCCACAACCCTAGTACTCTTCTAGCATATATGTTATATAGAGGTTTTCGCCCATAAATCGAATCGAATAAAAATCCATTATTTTCGCAGTTCGCTGCCAGTTCAAAGAACCTTATCTTTTCTCGGGGCGTGTAAACAAATGTTAACTTTTCTTAATTACCAAGGTGCAGGCCGCACCCGTTCCGTAGAACCTTCAATGGAACCCTGTTCTGTAGGAACCCCGATCTCTGCTCACCTGTGGTCGTTGAGAAACTGCTCGATCGTTTGTTGTAATCCCTTAAACGTTGTGCTAAAAACCTAAAACGTTTTTAACACCAAGGCACTAACTGAATTTCGTATTTAGCTCAATGTGCAATTACAGCCAAGAGTCAAATGTCGTAAGAATATATGTATATATATTTTATATAGGGTATGGTTATCGTGGAGTACACACAAAAACACACTGAAAAATGCTATAATAGTAAACCAAAATATAATAATCGTGCGGTGCCGTGGCCGTGTGTGATAAGGCCATTCTCTTAACACAGTAAAAAAATCCAAAACAGCGGCACGTCGTCGTCGTATGGCTATCGCCGGAAACTAGAGAGTCGTCCGCTACGGTACGCGGTGGGTGCCTCGTTCTAACGGGGGGCTCTGTAATCTTGTTGCCAATTTTTCTGTGTGCTTCGTGCTTTTTAGTACATGTGCTAACGGTAACGGGCGACTGTTTAAGCGGTAAATGTGCTAAAAGTAAGCGCGCGCGACACCAACAATCCACTCAACCGACCGCTCCGCTAACCACCGCCCCGACCGACCGACCGCAGCAGAGTCTGGGGTACGTTTGAGTACTAGCAAAACACACAAAAAAGACTCAGACTCAGAGACTCATTCGGGAGGAGGCGTCAGCGATACTCGGCGACACACGATCATAATTCTTTTGTTTCTGATTTTATTTACAATTTTTTCATATTTTTTCAACGCAGAGTCGCAGCGTCGCAGCGCCGCAGCGCCGGCAGCGTCGTGCGCGATTGCAGTCGCGAATCGCCCATAAATCCCCAACCCATAAATAAATATTTCGAAAATGGGCAAAAAGTTCGTTCGCGCGTAGTCCCCGCATCATTTTGTCAATGATCTCTTACCGCATTTGAAGAGCTGCCAGGTTACGCCCCACCATTCCACGCCAAACTGACAAACCAAACTGATCGTCAGTGTCCGTTGATTTGTTTGCATAAAACACGAAGGAAAACATTTTTTCCTCTGTTTTTTGGGGGCGACAACAATCACTGGTGTTTTGGTCAGCGATAAGACCTTATCGCTTACAATGTCACTGGCTTAAGGTTTCGTTTGGGCCCATTATCTAGAGAAGGCTCTTTGGACACTGTGACGAATGCAATCAGAGATAAACGGGTCTAGGCCAACAATATAAAGGGTCCGAAAAGTGCACTCTTTGTAAGAGGTGTTCAAAAAAGGATGGAAGTTTTTCTAAGATAAATAGTTGTTTGGAAGAAATCAATAAGGAACCAGTCGCAACCTTTGGAATCACGGCACACGTGTCGGTACTCGGTTTCTATATATAGAAACTTAATCTGCTTTCGCATTCATTAACAGTGATCGAAAACCAGGTGTTCAAATAGCCAAACGACTTGTGGATGGCTTCCACTTTTTTTTGTTCATTCTGGCTAGAATAATGATCCTATCGCAACTCGTTGAATGCTATCCAGTAGATATGATTATTCTATGTGATTCTGTATTTTCGGTTTTATTTTATCTTTAAAATTGTGGATGAAATAGAATCCACTGAAAGTCTTCATTCTTTCCATCTGTTACACGAATTGAATATACTCTTTGAGTACCGGGTATAAAAACAAATGGGAATTGTTATGTAGATTCCAGCTTATTCCCCTTCATTGGATTTTATGTTAGTCCTAAACTTAAAAGGCTGCTAAGACCCCTAAAAAACTCACTAAATGGTGTAAAACTAATGCCTTTCGAAGTGCACTTTCAGACCACACACTGTCTAAGCCTCTCGTAAGCTTCGCTTAGCCTCCATCCTGAGTTCACGCCACTCTCCCAGTCCCCAACTAAACCTCCAAATTGTTCACACCTTTCGCTGACGCTGTCATGTAACTCGCCCCGAATTCATTTTACATTTTCGTTACGTTTTTTTCACTTGGGATTATAGTTTTTTTTTTGTTTTTTGCGCGAACGAGTCAAAGTTGAAAGTGTAATAAACTTGCGTGTGAAACGCACCAAATTCGAACAAAAGGCAACCCATTCGCTTGGGTCTGGTCTGTTTTTTGCACACCACTCCAGATGTCTAATGGACTTTCACTTTCCATCCACTCTGTGACTCAGAGAGACGAATGAATCTCCATTTGATTCGCGGGTAACTAAAGTCAGCCTCAGCCACAAACAACAGAGCACATTTTCAGATTCATTAACATTCGGTTTTCGCAAAAGTCTGAGAGTCTGAGTGACTGAGAGATTGGGGGATGAGGAGATGCTACTCTGCAATTGCAATCACAATCACAATCGCAATCGCAATAGACTTTTAAATTTAGTGGGAAACCAAAAACTCCTACAAACAACAGAACAATAAAATAAATAACTGGGGTTTTTGTTCATCTTCCGACTAGAAGATACTTAGTAGTGGGAATATAATGATTTAAGGGGGATTTATCAGGCATTAAGTTTACAGAAAATGATCTATCATTGAGAAGAAAAGGTATTTTTATTGAATTGAGGCTGTTCTCTCAAATTAAGAACCCATTTTCCATATTTTTGCTTGTAGTAATCATATCGGTTGATAAGAGCTGTATATATAGCCTTACTCAACCTGGAAAGACCACCTTTTCAATTGTAGACACCACAACTGCTCTAAAGGTGGACTATCCTGATGATCGCCTTCCTTCTGCCTGTACAGAAACCAAAAACACTCCTCTACTCTACTCTTCAATTACAGAGTACCAAAAACTCTTAACACAATTGCAAATACATACATTTTGGTGGGTCTTTCTTCACTTTTTTGTTTTTTTGGTGTCTCTTTGGGGCATCATTTGCGAAATTCGTGAATTGCTATAACCACAATTCTCAGTCTCAGTCTCTCAGTGTCTCAATCTCTCAGAGACACTGTGTGCATAGGGTTGTTCCCTACAGTTTTCCCAACTTTTAACAGTGGGGAAGGGGGAACCGTAGCCGTAGCGCCGAGCAGGAAGTAACCGCAAAAAGTGAATGCCATGAAATGTCTGGCAATCCTACAACTTACGACTTAGGTGGGTCTCTCAATGCACATTAATTGATCTGTGGAGTCTCGGGTTTTTTCTCTCTTTATTTTCCATGGGCCACGCGCCACGCCTACTGTTTCACTTTTGTTTCGTTTTTGTTTATGCAAATTTTTAAGCTTTTTCTGTAGTTTCTTTGTTGCTCATTATAATTCATATTTTTCTGATTTTCTGCTCTAATGAAATGCTTTGCTGGGAAGCCGCCGCCCAGTTGCAGCAACCTTGCGGCGGAATTGCACTAGACAGACATTTTTGTTTGGGTATTTGAGAATGGAATTAATTATGGAATGTTTTGGGGATTTCTTTAAGTTTGGCTTATGATTTCTGGGGCTCACTGTTTGGGTCTAAGATAAAGAAATTCCCTCTGGAATGCAGTTCTATAGCCACGATTATTCAGATCTGTATAGATTTTTGATTATTTCTTTAGATTTTATTGAGGCTTTAATTAGTTAATGGTTTATTATTATTATGTTTTTTTATACCATTTATAGAGACACTCCCATGGAGGATAAGTAAACCTTCCTCAATTATGTAGCTTAGTGTAATATTTTCGCTCTTGTGCCCGGCACTTGGTTTTGGTCTAATAATTTGCTAACAATCTTAATTTTTGCATTTTCAAACTTGTGTAATTATGTTTTGATTCCTGTTTTATCGAGTGAGCGGCTTCGCGAAAAGTGTGCCAATCCACTTCCAAACCAGTGTACACTGTACATACATATGTACATATTTCTCGCAGTGTATGTGGTGACATTTTAGACAGAGACAAGCAGAAGAAGAGAGAAATATATAGAGATCTCGACGAAACGCTAAATCACTTGAGCAAACATCAACAAAAGTTCGTGGGAAAACCGCAAAACTTGTTGTCAGAGATTCGAATCGATTGTCGCGCTCGATCTGTGTTTATAAAGTCACTCGAACTCGAACAAAATTGTGGAGGCATTGTCGTTGTCGTAGTCGTTGTCATTATGCAAAAATTCCGATTTTGCAGTCGATCTATAAACACATTGTGTTATACGTACAAATAAAATACACGTCCATCTGTATTTGTGACTATAAGTCATCATTCTGTATGGCTTTGTTCTATATACTTCTGTCAGAGAACAAGTTTTAATGCGTTCTAATAAAAGTTTTTGTAAAGAATTTAAAAGATGAAGGTGGGAGCGTTATGATTTTACAGGTGTCAATCGATTATGATTCTTCAAAATGGAGGAATATATACGAGGAATGACATAATATCCACAAAATCAATCATTTAATGGCATTGGAACTTTATTTGTAGGTTACGAATGTTGGAAAGGTATGAACTTATAGGTTAGAAATGATGGAATGGAACACCATTCGGCATTGATTATGCATTTTCAAAATATAAATGTGCTT